>OX456526.1:100884706-102341393 GCA_949748255.1 Eustalomyia histrio
ATCGGGTCTCAAGATGTTGAGATCGTTCTTCAGGCGTTTGAGCAGCACGAATTACACGTACTCGGTTTGAAAGCTCGATATTCCGTTGTAAATGTTGATCATGTGTAGAATTTGCTCGTTGATCTCTTTCGGTTCGGGCGCGTCGAGTGTACCTGCCAATGTTTCCTCCTCTAGATCGGGTCGGCATTATTTTAAAACAAATAGGATTTTCCGGAATTTTGAATTATTATTATTTTTTATTAAAACTTAAATTCTTTTACAAATTGTTTTAAGAAAATTTTTAATATATTGACAATTTTTTATTTTTGAATGCCCATAAAAGAAAAGGATGCTTATTTTTCTTTAATAAATATTTTTTGTGAATTTGAGCCAAATCGTACCATAACTAAAAAAAAATTGAAATATTACGACAATAGCGCCACCTATCGTTGTTAAACTTAAGAGAAACCTGGCTCCTGACTAAACTTATATATTCTCCAAGTTTGGTGTCAATCGGTCCAGCGGTTCTTGAGTTTTTGTAACACGTACCCGGCACAAACGTTTTTATATATTAAGATTTAAAAAAAATAAATTTTTTCCCCATTAATTTAATTGTTTCCTTTGTTTCGTCCATTTATTTAATTTTTTATTTATTATGACAGGGGGAGGAGGGGTTCTAATTTAAGGCTTCAAAGATACAAGTAGTTCCCAAGTTAAAGCTTTGGAAAAGCAATATTAATTTAAAGTTAATAAATAACCATGTAAATAAATAAATGAAGAAATAAAAATAAATCGGTTTGCCGAAAAAATTTTCGACTCCCATTATTCATTTTCATACTCCCATTATTCATGACATTTCGTTCAGTGTAATGCTCGCAATATGCATCGACAGCACCTTACTGTACGAAAGCTCAATTGAGACTGATATATTATTTTAATTTTTATGCTATCTGTGTTAGTATGAGTGAGTCGCCCATGGACGACTCTTTGCCGACCACTGATCTCAACCTCTACAAGGGTACTTTACTTCCAAGAGTGAACACTAGACCTGCCCTTATTTTTCAAAATGGCGGCGCATAGGAGAGTAGGGTCCAAAAAGTTTCCATTTTATGCCACAATGCTCCATGTAAAATTTGGGCTCGATTCGACGAATCTAAGTGGACCCAAAATTGAGTTGAATAATAAGACAAGGTTTTATTATAAGAAATTAGGAACTTTATTCGGCATTTTTGGAAAAAACTCAATTTTGGTAACAGTTTTGTCAATATTTTGTAATTTTCTTATTTTTATGTTATTTTCAATAAGCTATTACTTAGAAAAATCTGATAAAAAATAATAAAGTTACAATATCTTAAACATAAACTATAGATGTTTTTTTTTGAACGATGGATATTTTTTGCGATAAGCTTCAACAACTTGCAATACGAATTGCTTTTCGTCTTCTTTGTTGGTCAATATCCGATTATAGTCCTTCATAAACTTCACTCCTCTTTCAACGGTGTCATTAACGACGGCTAAATTTTTGCAGTGCTCTCCTCAATCGCTTCACCCACGTCCTTAGCTTTTTCATCAATTCCTTTCATAACCTCACCTTCATCACTCGATTCTGTATATTGGCCGGCTGCAAAAAGTTTAAAATGTGTTATGTATTACATAAATCAATAAGATAGAAAATGACATAAAGCCAAATACGAAACACTATCTTTCGACTTGGACATTTCTTAAAATTTCCGCTTTTTCTGCTTCTCTTTCTCCTTTCGTTCCGATGCTCTTTTTTCTCGCAGAAATAAAACCATATCTCAGCCAATCATGCATCCCGGGCGTCCTGGTTGTCGTTGTCGAATGAGAAACTTCTTCTGCAGTCGCAATATCAAAAAAATTGTCCAGATCGTTGGTAAATGCAAGCTCCTTTTGTTTCCAAATCACAGATCTCTTGCTAGCGGGCACTTTTTGTATATCTTTCCACGTATTGTACAATTTCAGCAATTTCTTCGCGCATCTTGTTCCGAATCGTGTTGGAATTCGTGCTTGTTGCCAGAAAATATACACTGCATCGAGCGTTAATTTTGCACTTTCCTTTGCGTCGAGTTTCACAAAACGCATGTTATGAAAGAAGACCTGTAGGACTTGCCTATTGTATGGCAGTTTGACAACGGTTATCTGATGCGCTGTTCTGCCCACTAAGTCTATGTTGTAGAGCGATTGAACGGTTTGACGCGTTTCTACCGAGGAAATGGCTGATGCAGGTTTTGATGTTGATGGTTCTGACATTATAATTGTAACAACCTATAAACTCACCCAAAATAATAACAATTATAATTTAGTTTACAACAATTAACTTTGGTACTTTATTATTTTGGTTTACTTCTTTAGCACAATTAAGTAACACACTGGTTGGCTGTTCTCATACGACTGACTCAAAACGTCTACTCATTCGTTTGATAGTTGTTCTCTCGTTCTTGGCCTGGTTGAGTGTGTGTGTGTCTCGAAACGGGTTGCCACAATAATTAAATCAGATCACGGTATTTTGCAGGAAAATGTAATAACTAATTCAGAAGTAAGCAGCAACGCAGTTATGCTAAATAACAATGCCACTAGAGATGTGGGCGTGACGTAATTTTTCCGCGTCACGCGTGTTTCATGTGTAATTTATTGGAGAATAACATAAAAATATGAAAATTACAAAATACTGACAAAACTGTTACCAAAATTGAGTATTTTCCAAAAAATGCCGAATAAAGTTCCTAATTTCTTATAATAAAACCTTGTCTTATTATTCAACTCAATTTTGGGTCCACTTGGAGTCGTCGGATCCAGCCCAAATATTACATGGAGCATTGTGGCGTAAAATGGAAACTTTTTGGACCCTACTCTCCTATGCGCCGCCATTTTGAAAATTATTCATAGAAATAAGGGCAGGTCTAGTGAACACCCTTATTTATTAGTATTTTGAAATACTTTATGAATTTCAATTGTTTACAATATTAAATATTATAAATTCCTGTTGTTTCGGCCGGTTATTAGAAAGTACTAAGGTTACAATTCACAGAAAGACGATTACCAAAAATACATTATATACAAAGAGCTATCACACATTAGAACAATTATTCTGGCATAACAGCCAGCTTGTTGGCAAGAGGGGCGAAGAAAATGATTTTTTAGTGGCGTAAAGTTTCAACCAGCTTCTACCCCGCATTAGCAGCACAAAACCAATACATGCACATTTTTAAAAAGACGCCAAATGTTAAATGAATACAAGAAACACTAACACACACAAATATATGTATGTATACGTATACATATAATGCCAGATGAATATCATTCCAGTGTGTTTCCAAAAGAAAATTGTGCGCTTAAATATTAGTCTAATGTGTGGTAGCTTAAAGAGAACAATAATATAAAGCAAAATGTGAAAAATATGCAGAGTTATACTTTAGGGATATAATCCCTAAATATCTTCGATATTCTTAATAATATTAATAACATTAACAATATTATTTCAATCCTTAACATTCTACGAATTTTACATGTTTTGGTTTCGATAAATTCTTTGTAAATATATCTGCCGTCATATTATCACTTGAGATGTATCGTATCTCAATCTGATTGACTCTAATAACTTCTCTTACATGCTCGTATTTGACATTTATATGTTTACATCTTCCATGGAGTACAGGATGCTTTGCCAAATGTTGAGCTCCAATATTGTCGCCATAAATTACCATAGGATTATTATCAGGATAACAATTTCATTTAGTTAACGTTTAAATATACTTCCTGTATAGCCGCCGCACTGTGGTAAATTTTTTGAGATAGCGGCCAAAACTCCTTTTGGTTTTTGTTCTCCGATTTTAAAGTTATTAGACTCATATGAAAGTAGACAGTAGTAAACCTCGGGAGCCAAAAAATTAGAACTTTATTTCAACTATTTCACTGAGAACAGGGTGGTCCAAAATGGGCTTTTTCAGAATTTAGTAAATTTATGATATTTTTAGTTAATTTTTAAAGTTTAAATGATCATTGTTTTTCAAGATTTTTGGACGAAATAAATTTTGTGTTGTAACTTAACTTATTTCCTATTACTGGTAAAAAAATTTAAGCTCTACTGTTTTCAGAACAATTTAAATATTTTTTTTAAAAAGGTAAAATTTCTCGGAAATTTCCTACTTCATAGAGCACAACTCCTGTGAGTCAAGCTGAGTCAAAACACAAATTTACTATTTTGTAGTCCTAACTCTCAACTACATTCCTATATATACATGTCCATGCATCGGGACTGCACTTTTTGAGCTACAGCAATTTTTCTGACCCAAGGTAAGATATTCGGTACAAATGCACGTCATATTTTTTGAGAAGTTATTTGTATGTGAAAGTGGCTATTATGCATATATTTTGATGAAATTTTGTACAAGAGTTCTTATTGACCCAAAATTATAAAAATTTTGACAAAAATGACAATAGAACTCTCAAATTATGTGGTATCTGGCAATTCATTTGGAAAAGGTAAAAAATGATTTTATTGCCATCTAATATTACATAACTTAAATACCTGAAAATTGCAAATAAATTTAAAACCAATGTAAATAACTGGTAAAACCAAGTAGCTGTTATATTATTACCAGTACATGTTAACTCTCAAATTATGTGGTATCTAGCAATTCAATTGGAAAAGGTAAAAAAGATTTTATTGCCATCTAATATTACACAACTTAAATACCTGAAAATTGTAAATAAATTTAAAACCAATGTAAATAACTGGTAAAACCAAGTACCTGTTATATTATTACCAGTACATGTTAACTCTCAAATTATGTGGTATCTAGCAATTCATTTGGAAAAGGTAAAAAAGATTTTATTGCCATCTAATATTACACAACTTAAATACCTGAAAATTGTAAATAAATTTAAAACCAATGTAAATAACTGGTAAAACCAAGTACCTGTTATATTGTTTCAAAGAGGTAAAAAAGATCATGTTGAAACTTCGAGCAATAGTATATTAATCCATGCATTCATTTTTTTTCTTCATTATTGTTTAAACAATGGCTAAATTCAGTTATAGTGTTCTATCTGATATATATTTTGAAAGGAAAGATGAAAACGACATTATTTTACATATAATGAATAATCCATTCTTCAAAATATGCGACAAACAAGAAATTAAAATTCATAACTTAAAAATAAAAAACTTTTTAAATACTTTAAGAAAACGGTACAATCAATGTTCCAGAAACAAGAAATTGTTTTACTCACGCAACCAAGAATGGCTAAGAAATAAACTTATTTTTAAAAAGCCATCAGTAACTACCACGGAAACTGGAAAAGGTGGTCGACCAGCAAAGCCAATTGATAATTGTAGTGAAAGATCACGAAGACGCAAGCTTAAACATATCAATGAAGAAGTTTCTTGTAGCATCATAAAGAATTCATTTCTGCACCAAATTCAACCATCGAAAACTAAAAAGAGTAAAATTGCTATCATTGAAAAAATAGTGGAAGCAAGCCCCAGACGCACAGAAAGGATTTTAGAAAGTATGCCGACACCAACTGAAGAAAATAAATTTACTCCAGAAGAAGCATTTGCACTATTTTTGGATTTGAAAATGACTAAAAACCAATATACAGAATTGCGGAAGCGAACCAATGAAAAAAATTGTGGAATTTTTCCATCATATCGAGATATAGTTTCTGCCAAAAAAGATTGCTTACCTTCACCAACTGCTATTAGTGTAACTTCAAGTTCAGCAGAAATAAAATTGCAGGATCTTCTTGAACACACTGCAGAACGATTATTAAAAACATTTGATGCTGACTATTTAAAGAAGTTAAAAAATTGCAGCATGACTTTAATTTCTAAATGGGGATGTGATTGGTCCTCTGGCCAGAAACAATACAACACAAACAATGTAATGCGGAAAATTCATCAGATGCCAATTTATTCATGATTTCTTTCGTTCCATTACGTTTAACAAAAACTTATATTGGTTCAGAGCCGTCAACTAGTAGAGCTGCAGAGATCGATGGAAAAGTTGCACAAGCTTTTACCGAAACAAAGTCTTCGTCAAGCTGCACCATATGCCAAAAAACATCAAGTCAATTGAGCCAACCACCAACACAAGACGATAGTTTTAATGAAGCATATGAATTTGGAATGTCACCTCTTCATGCTAGAATTCGTTTTATGGAGCATATTCTTAAATTGGGATACGATTTGGAATTTGGCCCGTTAGGCGAAACAGTGAGAAACAACAAAGAAAATTTGGAAAAAAGAAAGCAAAAAAAAAAAAGATATTCAAGAAAAATACCGTGAAATAGGCCTTATAATTGACCAGCCAAAGCAAGGAGAAGGAAATTCTAATGATGGAAACACAGCAAGGAGATTTTTTTCCGATCCAGAAACTGCAGCTTCTATAACTGGAGTAGATTATGATTTAATACGACGATTCCAAATCATATTAGAAGTTATAGCATGTAGCAAAAAGATAGATGCAAAAAAATTTGGTCAGTATGCTAATGAGACAGCAACCCCTTATAACCAAAAATATTCTTGGAGACATATGCCAACCACAGTTCACAAAATTTTGTTCCATGGGGAACAAATAATTCAGCACAATATGCTTCCAATTCAGATTCTTCAGACTTCAGACTTCAGATTCTTCAGACTTCAGACTCTTTCGCGAGCACAATACAAGAAAAATTTCCAGATATTGTACTAATGAAGATCTTATTAATATTTTGTTGTGCACATCAGACCCATATATGTCCAGTATTCGACAGAAATGGAAATCAACCTCATTAGAGTTAGATGAAGAAGCTAAACAACAACTGCAAAATGAAAATCAAAGCTATTTGGAAGAAATTTTTACTAATATTGTTTAATTAATACTAGTTTAAAGATTATAATTTGTTTCTAATTTTAATATAAATTTTTATTAATACATTTAAATTAAATATATGTGCACTTTAAATCAATAGTAAAAGTTTACTTAAAATTTTATCGATGTTGTGTTCTGTATATAATATATCCAAATGGTATTGATATTGTTGGGAATTTCAGTGTTATTTTTCAGTTTAATCCTCACAAGAATTAGCTTTCTTAAAAAAAAACAACCTTTGGCCCCTGTGAATATTGAGACTAAATAAACGTCAGGGGCCAAATGTTGGCATTTTCTGACCAAAATTAAGTTTAGGAATAATAAATAAGTATTGGTTGTAAAATACGATTGAAGAAAATAAGAAATTATAAAAAAATACCTATTTAAAATGTCAAAATATTCAACTTTTACATGGAAACTCAACAAAAAATTAAAATGCATTTTTAACTCCACATTACTTACGTTCCTATCAGTCGATTTTTACGTTTGAGCACGCAAATTGAAGCTTAAAGTCCCTCCTATTGAACAAAACAAAAACAATCACATCTTGTTGCATTATCGCAGAATTAGGATTTTGATTATAGGAAGGAGGTTGTGCTGTAATAGCATCATGAAATACGTCTTGTTCGTTAGTTTGTGATCTTGTTAAACCATTATACACATATATATTTCTGAGAGAAGTTACAAAAATTTTAATAGATTTATCTTTAAAGGATTGTTGTATTTTTCACTATTGATAAAAATACTTAAACTTAATGGTTTAATTAAGGGCACTTATCTATTAATAGTTGAAATTAAGTTTTGTTGCGATATATGTTTCAGCTTGATGGATATTTTTGATGAATAAGCTTATAGTGTAAAATGTTTAAGAAATTCGATTTGTTATTGATTATATATTAATAATGGAAATTCTGAGTGGGTATCTTGTAGTAATAAAACGTTGGAATAAAATTAATCTTAATTTTTAAAAACAACAAGTTTTATAAAGTCTATAAAAGAATTATGTGGAGATATACACTACACCAATATCTCGTATTGCTCCATCTAAAGTGGAATTCCTCGCACGGCCTGACTGTTTAAGTCCATAAATAGCTTTATTTAAACGTAAAACTTTAAGAAATCCACTAGGTCGTTTCGTATAAACCTCTTCATTTAATTCGCTTTTTAAATATGCTGTTGAAATATCTACGTAATGTAAGTAAAACTTTTTTTTATGCAGCAATTGCAAAAATCATTCGAATTGTTGAGTAGCGTACGACGACGAAAAAGTTTCACTATAGTTCATGCAATATTCTTGGCTACATAATGTAAAATCTTTCGATATTTCCGAGATCATCTGTTTTTACATAAAAAACCTATTTACTACCTTTTTACCAGTGGGTAAGTCAACCAATGACCATGTGTCATTTTCTTTTAGTGCATCTTTTCATTTAATTGAATGCTTACTTGCAATAGCATCATCATACGTTTGTGGTATAGGAACATCTTTATCATCACGAGCAAAATTTAAATTATTCACTTTCCTAGGACGATTTCTATTTGGCTGTTGTTGACTTTCATCTTTACTTTCCGATTCAAAACCAACAAAAACTGTTTCAGAACTTGATTCATATTCATCATCATCAGTTTGAGTTTCGATAGTTACTTTTTCATTACCATCTTTACTTGCATTAGTTATAGAATTTGGAAATAAGGAAAAATTCACAGTATCATCATTATCTATCACTGCAATTACTGGGGTTGTCCTTTGAAAAACGTTTTTACAAAACATGACATCTCTTTTTTTTAACTATACGCCTTTCTTTAACATCAAACTGTATGCTTTTGCAGTTAAAGAATATCCAACAAAAATAATTTTTTTTACTTTTGCAGAAAATTTTCTTAAATGTGTTTTATCAAGTCCAACTGCGGGGGAACCAGAAATACGAATTTAGCTTTTTGTCGTACCATATCTCAAGAGGAGTCTTATTTTTTAATGTTTTAGTGATTGATCTGTTTCTAATGTATGCAGCTGTATTCTGCATACAATTTTCTTCTAAAAATGTATTAAATTGTGTATTCACATACCGTCACTTCGTATGACCTTAGTTTTTCTTTCAAGTTTGTTTCCCACAAGAGACTTAAATATTCTGAACTTTTCAAAAACCTGACAAAATACTTTTCTCGAGTCATCATCAATGAACGTAAAAAAGTAACGTGCGCCTCCAAATTATTCGCTCTGTTCTGGTCGGTTTTCGGAAATTGCTGCGAACTTATTTTAGATTTCATACACGTCCTACAACTAATCTTTTGGGGCTGCATTAATTTTGAGACCATTTACTGCGTTTTTGCTTAACAAATCAAGCTTTTAAAACTTAAATGCCCATATCGATTGTGCCAACGCACAACTTAATCCTTAATAAACAAAAATTTGCTTGTTTGTTTTGATTCTGGCAGTAAGAATAAACTCATTCGGTACTTCGCAGTTAAAATAATTTCACCTTTTTTATCTTTTATTTTAGCTGTATTATTTTCAAGAGTTTATATCAAAACCACTGCAAGCATAGCGAATGCACGATGTTGCCTTCTCTTTTCCCCATCACTTTTTGTTGAACTCTTATAATTTTTTGCAAAATGACCACGCTTACCACAATTGTAGTATTTGAATTTTCAATATTTTATTTTTTTCATATTGATTTGAGCGTGCCACAAAGGCTTGTCGCTTCATCGCCATTATCATTTTGTTGTATTCTGCGAATACCTTCGTCTAACAATTTTAACTTTAGTACCTCCTGGGTAGGTAGATCATCTCGAGTTTCCATTGTTATAACAAAATTTTCAAACTTTTGGCAAACTTGCCAACAGAATGATGACCAGCAACTCTTCACTCAGCTTTTCTAACGTTTCCGTAAATGTATTGGGTATTTCGTCATCGGAGCATACGAAGACTCAGTAACTTTTTGTAAAGACTAACTTTACGTAACGGACCACTTGGCCTATAAATACCTGCACGCTTCTGTCATGCCTCAAAGGCTGTCTTACAATTTTTTCCGTAATTTAGTTGTGATGGTTATACTGACAACATTATTGTGGCAAGGGCTTTTCCATTTTGCTCTTCCCATTTTTCAGCTACGCCTGGTTTAGCTACCCTTCCATTTGCAATTGTCCATAACTCGGAAAGCACCAAAAATACTTTGCATTTGCAAAGATATAGAGAAATTTTGTTAGCAATTTCCGTCTACATTTGGTTCAAAATGAATGAAAATCAAAACGAAAAATGAAAAAAACAAAACGAATTGCCGAGAACAAGCAACTCTGTGCCAATTACAACTCTTCTTTTCCCTCTTTCCCACAAACGCAAGAGTTGCGCAACAAAAGTTGATCTGTATGAAATGAGACTAACCTGTTGTTTCAATCGTTTATTAAAAAATACTAAGATTACAATTAACAGAAACACGCTTATCAAAAAATAAGTTAAAGCATATTATATACAAAAAGAACAAAACCATAAAGCAAAATGTGGAAAATGTGTATTTTTGTATTTTGGGGATATAATCCGACATCACCATTATTTCTTACAAAAATTACACAATTTCTTTTAAATATATTCCAGGCATTCTATATATTTGTGATTCCAAATAACATGTATAGATAATTGTTCAGTCGAACTTAAAATGTAGTTTGATTATAGTATTGTATATATTTAGTGCAATTATTATTATTGTTCTTTAAAAAAATCAATCCATGTGTTCTTTGAATTTAAATTCTTTGTCTATCATTTACCTTCTCAATTATTTCATTATTAATTTCAAAAATTTCATCGCGAGTCATATTTATTACCATTCATTTTTTTTATTTTCATTTAATTTTAGTTTATTCATCTTAAGCCATATGTTTACATTATTTATATCGTGTATAATGTACCGGGTTCAAGCGCGCCCTTCCCATGGGCAAACATCCCTCCATTTATCAGTCGAAAATCTACGCCATATGTGTGTGTGTGGAGGAATGCCTACGGAGGCGTATGGTCAGATCTCGTATCTATATTCTCTCTGACAGTCAGGCGGCACTCAGTGCTCTTATGTCCCACGAGGTGTCATCTAAACTTGTCATGGAATGTATTACGGCACTCAACCGACTCGGTAGGAGCAACTCCTTTACCCTGGGATGGATTTCGGGCCATGAGGGCAACGAAAGGGAGGACTGTCTGGCCAACCGAGGTGCCCGTCGGCCATTCATAGGCCCTGAACCTTTCTGCGGGGTGCTCAGGTTGTGGAGAGAGTCGAGATTTTACGATTATTAGCAAACATCTCGTGGCCAACGACAGGCTAAGAGATTTATATCTATGCCCAGTGGTGGGTCTGGGCGACTACTGTCCCTTGGTCGAAGGGACCTAAGGACCCTGACTGGATACTTTACTGGGCATTGCGACCTCAGGTACCATAGGCACAAGAAGGGTCAATTGGACACTGAGCTGTGCAGGTTTTGCGGGTTGGAATCGGAGACGTCAGAGCATGTCCTCTGCTATTGTCCTGGGCTTTGTGTCAGGAGGATCAAGTTTTTGGGTGACCGTTTCTTGTCACCTGCCGACATTTGGAACACTTCACCCGGCAAGGTTCTTGGCTTCATCAATAGCTTGAACCCTTAGGGTGGTTCTGGGCAGCACAAAAGACCTATTGTGGTCGCGGTGCGAAGTGCCATTTGAAATAATAATGTTGTTTGCATCTTTCCAAAAGGATTGGCATATCATTTATGTATATAATAAATAATAACGGGCCCAAAGTCGAAACTTGGGGAACTCCCAAATCATTATTCATTGTTGTTGATTTAATACAATTTACTTTAGTACTTTGTCTTCTATTTTCCAGATAAACCATTAAAATTCAATTCCTTGTACACTTATATAATTTTTGTAACATTATTTTTCTATCAAATTTTTCGAATGCTGTTTAAAATCTAAAAATAATGCTATAATTTTCTTAGTTTTTTCAATACTTTTCCACTGATTTCACATGAAAGTTTTTTTCCAAAAACCAGATTGGTATTTGTATTTTACTACTATTTTTAACCTTTTTTCGCGCATTTTTAAATTATTTATTGGTCTGTATTCTTCACACTTAGAGCCAATTAATACATTGCAATTGATTGCATGCAATTTTCTTAATTCCCTTTTCAAAGATGTCTTTTTATACGGTGACTTTAATTGCACAACAACTGAATGTAAATGAAGCAACAAAAGGAGAATACATATGAGTGTGAACGAGAGATAACAGAAACATGCACGAAAAACGAAAACCGTTCCTTTTTTGATACCCCACTTGCTTCTTTATCCCGTTCGCCAACAAACAAAACTTGCACCCAATAATTGCATGCAACAAAGTCACCGTCTAAAATTGTTTTCGCAACTTTCTCAATTGGTGTTACCATTGTTTCTTTCCAATTATATTCAATAAAATCTTTCCGTTGTATTCCTGCTGATGTATGATTTCTGTGGAGATCCTGTTATAGTCAACTTTATATTTATTTTCCCTTTTTATATTCTTAAGTTCTAGTATTGTTATTGTTTTTAAGGACTAAATATTATCTCTCTCCACATTTCTTTTCGGTCGCTTGCATTATTTAATTGATTATTAATATAATTATTTTTGTCTTGTTCTGTATTTATTTTGTAATAGTTTCTAATTGATTTGTAGTTTTCCCACTTTTCATTTGTATTTTCAAATTTTGCTATTTGATATTTTTGTTTTTTTATTTTTTTTAAAGTTTTAATCAATTATTAAACCATTTATAAATGTTATTTTTTTCCTTTATTGTTCTTTTTAAAATAATTTGATTATTGTTTGTTCAAAACATTTATCACAATATGTACATTAGGGTTATAATATTTTCGTTTAAGTCTTAATTTTTGTCATATTTTGATATTTTATTTAAAAAAAACTAAATACATCTATTTGCTTATTACACGTCTTTGGATGGTTATTACTTTTATTTCTACTACTAATGCCAATTATTTCGTGATCTGATGTTTTTTGAAATTTTCTGCTTTCCACTGATATTTATCCTAGTATGGTTATTTACAATTTGTTTTATACCGTTATCATTTTAAAATCTTTTAAGTCGATTTTTGTAAACGTTATCTATTGACCAATCTAAACTACTGCTCAAGAATATAGCGCACTTCAAAATAAATTTTGTAGTTATAATTTATCGTTTTAATAAAATAAAAAAAGTAATGTTTTTTCTGTACTAATAAATCAAATTTATTAAAAATTATAAAATTAATATAACATTTCAGTTGGAAACATAAAAAATTAAAATAATATTTCTTGTTATTTAAAGCAAATCAAAAAATTGTTGTTTAAAATTATAGCGCAAATTAAAAATATAATTCATTTAATGATAATTAAAAAAAATAATAAAATGATCAAACACTTCCTCCATTGGCTTTAATAATGCATTTGATTCTATTTGGAATTAATTTTAACAATTTATTGCACGCATCTATGGTAATTTTTGACCAAATGTCTTTTATGGCGTTTTTCAATTCCTCTGTTGTTGATATTTTATACTTTTATTTTATACAACTACACCTCCTGTTCGTGTAGAGTCGGACAATGTTATTATTTGATTATAGTTTTGTAGCTTTATTTTGTCTTCATTTGTATTTTCGGTTTAATGTGTCCCTGAGAGTATAATAAAACCTGGGTTCTAATATTTCCACCTGGTTAAAATTGTTTGTAAGACCTTGTACATTTGTATATATCGCCTTAATATTCTTTGATTGTTAATTTGATAAGCCCATTTTTGTAAACTGGACATTCTCTATTGCTAGTGACATGATTTTTGCCTAGTCCCAAATTTAGTTTTTTATTTATCCGCACACTACGAATTTTACTATTCTATCATTTTACGTTCTTTAGTTTTATGGTTTACATGACATTCAAAACACGTTTCATCATTTCTGAATTCACTCGCTAAATGATTATAACCTTTACATATAAACCATTGCAGCACATACAGTGTTGTGCAAAATAATAAATTCATTCTCTTATTATTATTTGGTACCGTTGGTTTTACTATTCTTTTTAATATTAGTTGGTATTTTGTGGAATTTTTTATTTACCGTTTAAGTGCATTCAATTAAAATCTAAAATAAAACAAAATACAATTCTCCAAAAAATAGACTTATTTTGTGTAATATTGGAATGTGGTAAAATTTTTCCGAAAATTCTTACAATTTTGTTCCAGTTTTTATCTTAATAATTAAAAAAAGGGTATGTTAAATAATACAACTTTAAAAAAATTATAATTATTGTGATTTACTTATGAAAGGTGGGTCGAAATTTGCAGTGCACTGCTGAGGAACGCCGAGTGTAAAAATTTACGAAATGGAGGACATACTTTGGATTTTATTGCCAAAACTCTTGGAAGTATTCGAAATGCACTAAAATGGAAACCGTCTAAAGAAACCCGGGGTAGACCACGAAAATCTTCAATAACTACGGACTCAAAAAGAACCCTTTTCTATCGTCTAGAGCAATTTCGAGGGAAATAAATAATGAAATAAGCGCTTCAACAGTCCGTCGAAGACTAATAGAAAAGAATTTGCCTGGGAGAATTGCCCGAAAGGTTTCATTGCTAAGCAAAAAAAAAAAAAAAAACAAAATAGCCCGAAAATGCTTTGCTTCCAAATTCCAAAATAGCTCAGTAGATGGTTTCAAAAATATCTTGTGGAGTGATGAGACAAAGATTAATTTATTCAGTTCTGACAGTCGACGCAATGTCCGAAGACCCAAAGGAAAGGAGCTTGATGATTGCTACACAAAAAAAACCGTTAAACACGGTGGAGGTAACATAATGGTCTGGGGCGCCCTTTCGTGGTATGGTGTTGGACCTTTACACCAGATAACAGATACCATGAATAAAGAAATTCATCGCGATATTTTGGAAGAGGTAATGCAGAGACAATGATCCTAAGCATTCTTCAAAATTAGTAAAATCTTGGCTGAGTGCACATGAAATGTCAGTTTTGGAATGGCCTTCCCAGTCCCCCGATCTCAACTCGATTGAGAATTTGTGGATGGAACTGAAAAGAAGCATAGAAGGAGAGATATTTCATAACAAAAATCAACTTTTGGAAGCAACTAGGGCCAAATGGGAAGCTATTCCTGTTGAAAAATGCCAGAAACTCATAGAGTCAATGCCAAGAAGAGTAAGAGCAGTTATGGACAATAACGGTGGACATTCAGGATATTAACAAACATGCCACAATAGTCCTCTTCAAGAAATGAAGAAAAAAAGTTTTTGTTTTTTATTTTTTAAGACCTTTGTTAATAAGATGTTGAATAAGTCTATTATTTTGAATCATTAAAACCGTGAATTTTTTTTATTTTTTAAAAATAAAGATATATTGAAATAATTGTTTTCTTCACATTAGAGTGTTTTTGTTGTAGATTATAAATATATAAAAACAGAATTCATCAACTTCAGCTGTTTTAAAAAATTAAAAAGAGCAAAATAAGTCTATTATTTTGCTCAGCACTGTATGTTCCATGAAAAACTCTACATCTCTTCCAGCCCATATTCGCCTATTGTGCTTCGATCAATTATAAGTTTCACCATCAGCTGTAGATTATACATTATATATTCTATTCATGGAAAATGCGGTTATCGTAACGTAATTTTAAGGGTAACGTTTATTTTATTTATTTGGGGATTTAGGAGGATGTGAATTGATCCGAAAAATGGCAGATTAAACTAGATCCAGCAATGTATTTGGGGATTTAGAAGGATCTGAATTGATACGAAAAATGCCAGATAAAATTAGACCCAACAATATATTTAGGGACAAAGTTATATCCAAATTTATCCGAAAAAAGTCAGATCGAATTGTATCAGATTAGATCCAACAATATAAAATACACGAAAACTAGTTTATTAAAAAACGTATAAAAAATATTAAAATTCTAAAAACAATGCCTTTGCCAGGATTTGAACTCGGTCTGCCGGAGTGTTATGTAAGCACTCAGTTACACACTGCTATATATAATGGCTGACTTTCCTAGACTTTATTTTCCGTATAATTGTGTTATAGATATGTAATTAATTGTACATTCGGGACTTATATATAATATAATTATATATTCGGAAATTTGGGAAAATTTTGTTATCATGTGTGAATTAATGGTACTAAATTGGTCCTGATTTAATACACAGTGACGGATAATACAATAGAATCAGTACATACGAGTTTGCTAAAAATTAAAACCAAAATTGAAAAAACTTCAAAATAAATAGCGACAATAAATAGAATCACATAAAAAACAATAAATTAAAATACTTTTTTTGTTTTAAATTAGTGGGATTTGCATTTACTTTAAGTTCAGGTTAAAAAAACAAATTCTGTTATAAATTGTGAAATATTTAAAGTTAAAATGGGACACACAAAGCATTGTACTGAAGAAGAAAGAGAAGTAATAAAAAACTTGAAAAAATCAGGACGATCCCAAGAAGTTGCCAAATTAGTGGGACGGTTACAAAAATTTACCTGTAATGTGTTATCTCCAAGAAAACCAGTGTATTCAAAAGGAAAACCTCGAAAAACCGGCACACATGGAGATAATTTAATAATAATTTTTATCGAGATCCTTTAAAGTCATGGTAAATCATCCAGAAAAGTTCCAATGCTGACTAGAAAACACGTTGAAACAAGAAAGAAATTTGCAAAAACTCACAAGATTGGTGGCCCTAATGGTATAAAAAGCGGCGAAATGTGTTGTGGACCGATGAATCATTAATTTATTTGGTTGGTAGTGATGGAAAAACATGGGTTAGACGTCTTAAAGCTAAAGAATTAAATCCACGCTATACCACAAACACTTTTAAGCATGGTGGTGGCAGCATCATGGTCATTGGATGCAGGAAAAGATGGAAAATATTAGAGAGTATAATGAAGCCATATGCTGAATGGAATATGCCCATAAAGTGGCAGTTTCAACAGGACAACGATTCAAAACATACGTCAGGTCTGTCAAAAAAGTGGTTTGCCGACAACAAAATCGACATTATGAAATGGCCATTCCAATCTACGGATTTAAATCCAATCGAAAACATGTGGAAAAATGTAAAAGATAAAATTCGACCAGATAAAATTAAAATCAAGTATGAACTTTGGATGAAGCTTTAGTTGACTCAATGGCCAAAAGATGTGAAGGAGTTATTAAAAGTAATGGTTACACAACTTAATATTATGTTAAAAAACAAAAATTTGTTCTGAAGTTTTGAATTTCAATATTTTTTTTAAAGAAAACTGATTCTATTTAATGTCGCATAGGTTTTTAAGTTTAATTTTTTCTTGGTTTTGATATAAGAATGTGTTATTGTTATTGTTTTTAATTTAGTTTTTTTGTAAACATCATAAACATTAGTATGGGAAAAAAACTTAATTCTCAAATTAATTTAGTTTTATTACATAATTTAGTTTTATAACTCGTGATTCTATTGTATTGTCCGTAACTATATTATATAATATTATTTCTAATTTTATATAATCATATATTATTAACTAAGAAAAAATGTGGAGAAATAATAATATTTAAAGCGAAAAATATATATTTTTACCACTCATATCCTATCAAAACTTTCTAGTTCTTGTTTCGAAATGATTTAAAATTTGAAAGTTTTGTAAAAAAAATATTAATGAGGAAATAAAAACAAACTAAAAGCACAAACATATTTATCTCCCTGAAACCATTGACATTGGGCCATATATAATTATATGAAATTATATCTTTTACCATATCAAAAATACTCTAGATATGAAACTATATATAACAATATCTCAAATTTGTTTGCACATATTGTATCATATATAATTATTTCTTATACCATATCAAAAAATACTTCTTATATTAGAACATATATTAAACCACATATAATTATATCTCACCCTAAATTAAAAAAATATTTTTGATAATGGCTCATATATTATTATGTCTTAAATATTAGATAGTATATATAATTATTAATGGTTCTGTATAATCCATATTAAGTATATGTTTATGGTTCTGTACAAGCCATATATAAACATACTAGCGGGCATTAGCGTAGAAAATGGTTGCCCGGGCTAAAGCCCTGGATTGCCGGGGCTAACGCCCGGGAGTATACGGAGCTCCCAGATAATTACCCGGAGTCCCCAATGTTTACCATATCCCAGACTAAAATTCTAAGATATACCTCAATAATGAGTTAACCCATACTAAATGGTTGTGGGCAGCCCGTTAACCTTTTTGCCCCTCCCCGTAAACATTTACATATTTGCCCATTTGCACATGTGCACCTGTGCATATGTCAACATTTACATTACACTCTAAAAAATGTTTGTAAATGTACTACAATAAACACACTTTCATATACAATAATACACACAATAAGTATTTTTAGACATAATGTGCTTAAAATTAAACACTTTGTGCCTAAAATTAGTATTATTTTGTTAAATTAAAATTTTACGCACAATTTTTGTAAATATACTAACTTAGAATGGTAATAAATAATTTGACATTTGGAAATTAAAAAATATTAAATAAATAAAAAAAGCTAAAAACGTAAATTATTTTTTCAAACTTTATAAATATAATATTTGTGAATATTGTGAATTTTAATTCAAGATGACCTTCATGACAGCACATACCCATTCTAAATATATTATATATTATATTTATAATTCATTATTGCTAAAACATACACACATAAAATAAATTAATTCTTTAAAAAAAATATTTTTCTGCAGTTTAATTTAAATCATGAGTTGGTAAATATACGTATTTTTTATATAATTACGCACATAGAAATGCATTTTTAGGCATTTAATGCGTATATTTCCTCTTCAAATAGGTTTTTTACGCACAATTTATCATTCATTTTTTACGCACTTTCAATGTAAAATTACCCATTTTGTATGTACCAACTTACGCATAATGTGTGTACTTTTTTTCGTTTACGCACACAGAGTAAATTTACCCATTTTATAGTATAAGTACAGTTTCCTACTATAAGTTGGGTAAATTTAAACAAAAATTTATTAGAGTGCTCTATCAAACTATCGCTCCATCAAATCATCAATCTATCAATCCATCAAACAATCAAATTTTCACTTTTGCACATTTGCATATTTTCACATTTGAACTTATGCAAATTTTCACTTTTGCAAATTCGCACATTTGCACTTCTGCAAATTTGCACATTTGCGCATTTGCACGTTTGCACTTTGGCAAATTTGCACATTTGAAAATTTGCACATATGCAAATTTGCATTTTTGCACATTGCAAATTTGCACATATACACTTTTGCATAACAAATATCAACTTCCCATGTCCAACAGTTTGGGAAGGCCGTCGAGGGGGCGAATTTCGCCCTCTTCTGTCCCTCACCGAAACATTTTCCAAGAATCAAGTCTTAGCTGTTATCTACACTGGAGAAGGAGCCTGCATACCAAATTTCAACTTCCCAGGTCCACCGGTTTGGTAACGGGAGACTTTTCCATCTTTTTGCCCCTCCCCAAAGGAATTTCCAAAAACCACGTCTAAGCGGATGTCTACGTCGGAAGGGAAACCTACATACAAAATTTCAGTTTCCTAGCTCCAGCGGTTTGGGTAGGGCGATGTTGAATCAGTCAGTTAGCCAGTAACGTTATTCCTTTATGAAGGGTGATACTTTTTTCAATAGCCTTTTTTTGACAAATCACGTGTGAGTCGTGTCATGCTGTCATGATATTTTTGTTTAGTATTATTTGGCGAATCATAATGGAAAGACAACGTTTACAAATCGTTCAACTTTATTACGAAAATTCACGTTCTGTGAGGAATGTGAACAATTGGTGTTACCATTGTTTCTTTCCAATTATATTCAATAAAATCTTTCCGTTGTATTCCTGCTGATGTATGATTTCTGTGGAGATCCTGTTATAGTCAACTTTATATTTATTTTCCCTTTTTATATTCTTAAGTTCTAGTATTGTTATTGTTTTTAAGGACTAAATATTATCTCTCTCCACATTTCTTTTCGGTCGCTTGCATTATTTAATTGATTATTAATATAATTATTTTTGTCTTGTTCTGTATTTATTTTGTAATAGTTTCTAATTGATTTGTAGTTTTCCCACTTTTCATTTGTATTTTCAAATTTTGCTATTTGATATTTTTGTTTTTTTATTTTTTTAAAGTTTTAATCAATTATTAAACCATTTATAAATGTTATTTTTTTCCTTTATTGTTCTTTTTAAAATAATTTGATTATTGTTTGTTCAAAACATTTATCACAATATGTACATTAGGGTTATAATATTTTCGTTTAAGTCTTAATTTTTGTCATATTTTGATATTTTATTTAAAAAAAACTAAATACATCTATTTGCTTATTACACGTCTTTGGATGGTTATTACTTTTATTTCTACTACTAATGCCAATTATTTCGTGATCTGATGTTTTTTGAAATTTTCTGCTTTCCACTGATATTTATCCTAGTATGGTTATTTACAATTTGTTTTATACCGTTATCATTTTAAAATCTTTTAAGTCGATTTTTGTAAACGTTATCTATTGACCAATCTAAACTACTGCTCAAGAATATAGCGCACTTCAAAATAAATTTTGTAGTTATAATTTATCGTTTTAATAAAATAAAAAAAGTAATGTTTTTTCTGTACTAATAAATCAAATTTATTAAAAATTATAAAATTAATATAACATTTCAGTTGGAAACATAAAAAATTAAAATAATATTTCTTGTTATTTAAAGCAAATCAAAAAATTGTTGTTTAAAATTATAGCGCAAATTAAAAATATAATTCATTTAATGAAAATTAAAAAAAATAATAAAATGATCAAACACTTCCTCCATTGGCTTTAATAATGCATTTGATTCTATTTGGAATTAATTTTAACAATTTATTGCACGCATCTATGGTAATTTTTGACCAAATGTCTTTTATGGCGTTTTTCAATTCCTCTGTTGTTGATATTTTATACTTTTATTTTATACAACTACACCTCCTGTTCGTGTAGAGTCGGACAATGTTATTATTTGATTATAGTTTTGTAGCTTTATTTTGTCTTCATTTGTATTTTCGGTTTAATGTGTCCCTGAGAGTATAATAAAACCTGGGTTCTAATATTTCCACCTGGTTAAAATTGTTTGTAAGACCTTGTACATTTGTATATATCGCCTTAATATTCTTTGATTGTTAATTTGATAAGCCCATTTTTGTAAACTGGACATTCTCTATTGCTAGTGACATGATTTTTGCCTAGTCCCAAATTTAGTTTTTTATTTATCCGCACACTACGAATTTTACTATTCTATCATTTTACATTCTTTAGTTTTATGGTTTACATGACATTCAAAACACGTTTCATCATTTCTGAATTCACTCGCTAAATGATTATAACCTTTACATATAAACCATTGCAGCACATACAGTGTTGTGCAAAATAATAAATTCATTCTCTTATTATTATTTGGTACCGTTGGTTTTACTATTCTTTTTAATATTAGTTGGTATTTTGTGGAATTTTTTATTTACCGTTTAAGTGCATTCAATTAAAATCTAAAATAAAACAAAATACAATTCTCCAAAAAATAGACTTATTTTGTGTATATTGGAATGTGGTAAAATTTTTCCGAAAATTCTTACAATTTTGTTCCAGTTTTTATCTTAATAATTAAAAAAAGGGTATGTTAAATAATACAACTTTAAAAAAATTATAATTATTGTGATTTACTTATGAAAGGTGGGTCGAAATTTGCAGTGCACTGCTGAGGAACGCCGAGTGTAAAAATTTACGAAATGGAGGACATACTTTGGATTTTATTGCCAAAACTCTTGGAAGTATTCGAAATGCACTAAAATGGAAACCGTCTAAAGAAACCCGGGGTAGACCACGAAAATCTTCAATAACTACGGACTCAAAAAGAACCCTTTTCTATCGTCTAGAGCAATTTCGAGGGAAATAAATAATGAAATAAGCGCTTCAACAGTCCGTCGAAGACTAATAGAAAAGAATTTGCCTGGGAGAATTGCCCGAAAGGTTTCATTGCTAAGCAAAAAAAAAAAAAAAAAAAACAAAATAGCCCGAAAATGCTTTGCTTCCAAATTCCAAAATAGCTCAGTAGATGGTTTCAAAAATATCTTGTGGAGTGATGAGACAAAGATTAATTTATTCAGTTCTGACAGTCGACGCAATGTCCGAAGACCCAAAGGAAAGGAGCTTGATGATTGCTACACAAAAAAAACCGTTAAACGCGGTGGAGGTAACATAATGGTCTGGGGCGCCCTTTCGTGGTATGGTGTTGGACCTTTACACCAGATAACAGATACCATGAATAAAGAAATTCATCGCGATATTTTGGAAGAGGTAATGCAGAGACAATGATCCTAAGCATTCTTCAAAATTAGTAAAATCTTGGCTGAGTGCACATGAAATGTCAGTTTTGGAATGGCCTTCCCAGTCCCCCGATCTCAACCCGATTGAGAATTTGTGGATGGAACTGAAAAGAAGCATAGAAGGAGAGATATTTCATAACAAAAATCAACTTTTGGAAGCAACTAGGGCCAAATGGGAAGCTATTCCTGTTGAAAAATGCCAGAAACTCATAGAGTCAATGCCAAGAAGAGTAAGAGCAGTTATGGACAATAACGGTGGACATTCAGGATATTAACAAACATGCCACAATAGTCCTCTTCAAGAAATGAAGAAAAAAAGTTTTTGTTTTTTATTTTTTAAGACCTTTGTTAATAAGATGTTGAATAAGTCTATTATTTTGAATCATTAAAACCGTGAATTTTTTTTATTTTTTAAAAATAAAGATATATTGAAATAATTGTTTTCTTCACATTAGAGTGTTTTTGTTGTAGATTATAAATATATAAAAACAGAATTCATCAACTTCAGCTGTTTTAAAAAATTAAAAAGAGCAAAATAAGTCTATTATTTTGCTCAGCACTGTATGTTCCATGAAAAACTCTACATCTCTTCCAGCCCATATTCGCCTATTGTGCTTCGATCAATTATAAGTTTCACCATCAGCTGTAGATTATACATTATATATTCTATTCATGGAAAATGCGGTTATCGTAACGTAATTTTAAGGGTAACGTTTATTTTATTTATTTGGGGATTTAGGAGGATGTGAATTGATCCGAAAAATGGCAGATTAAACTAGATCCAGCAATGTATTTGGGGATTTAGAAGGATCTGAATTGATCCGAAAAATGCCAGATAAAATTAGACCCAACAATATATTTAGGGACAAAGTTATATCCAAATTTATCCGAAAAAAGTCAGATCGAATTGTATCAGATTAGATCCAACAATATAAAATACACGAAAACTAGTTTATTAAAAAACGTATAAAAAATATTAAAATTCTAAAAACAATGCCTTTGCCAGGATTTGAACTCGGTCTGCCGGAGTGTTATGTAAGCACTCAGTTACACACTGCTATATATAATGGCTGACTTTCCTAGACTTTATTTTCCGTATAATTGTGTTATAGATATGTAATTAATTGTACATTCGGGACTTATATATAATATAATTATATATTCGGAAATTTGGGAAAATTTTGTTATCATGTGTGAATTAATGGTACTAAATTGGTCCTGATTTAATACACAGTGACGGATAATACAATAGAATCAGTACATACGAGTTTGCTAAAAATTAAAACCAAAATTGAAAAAACTTCAAAATAAATAGCGACAATAAATAGAATCACATAAAAAACAATAAATTAAAATACTTTTTTTGTTTTAAATTAGTGGGATTTGCATTTACTTTAAGTTCAGGTTAAAAAAACAAATTCTGTTATAAATTGTGAAATATTTAAAGTTAAAATGGGACACACAAAGCATTGTACTGAAGAAGAAAGAGAAGTAATAAAAAACTTGAAAAAATCAGGACGATCCCAAGAAGTTGCCAAATTAGTGGGACGGTTACAAAAATTTACCTGTAATGTGTTATCTCCAAGAAAACCAGTGTATTCAAAAGGAAAACCTCGAAAAACCGGCACACATGGAGATAATTTAATAATAATTTTTATCGAGATCCTTTAAAGTCATGGTAAATCATCCAGAAAAGTTCCAATGCTGACTAGAAAACACGTTGAAACAAGAAAGAAATTTGCAAAAACTCACAAGATTGGTGGCCCTAATGGTATAAAAAGCGGCGAAATGTGTTGTGGACCGATGAATCATTAATTTATTTGGTTGGTAGTGATGGAAAAACATGGGTTAGACGTCTTAAAGCTAAAGAATTAAATCCACGCTATACCACAAACACTTTTAAGCATGGTGGTGGCAGCATCATGGTCATTGGATGCAGGAAAAGATGGAAAATATTAGAGAGTATAATGAAGCCATATGCTGAATGGAATATGCCCATAAAGTGGCAGTTTCAACAGGACAACGATTCAAAACATACGTCAGGTCTGTCAAAAAAGTGGTTTGCCGACAACAAAATCGACATTATGAAATGGCCATTCCAATCTACGGATTTAAATCCAATCGAAAACATGTGGAAAAATGTAAAAGATAAAATTCGACCAGATAAAATTAAAATCAAGTATGAACTTTGGATGAAGCTTTAGTTGACTCAATGGCCAAAAGATGTGAAGGAGTTATTAAAAGTAATGGTTACACAACTTAATATTATGTTAAAAAACAAAAATTTGTTCTGAAGTTTTGAATTTCAATATTTTTTTTAAAGAAAACTGATTCTATTTAATGTCGCATAGGTTTTTAAGTTTAATTTTTTCTTGGTTTTGATATAAGAATGTGTTATTGTTATTGTTTTTAATTTAGTTTTTTTGTAAACATCATAAACATTAGTATGGGAAAAAAACTTAATTCTCAAATTAATTTAGTTTTATTACATAATTTAGTTTTATAACTCGTGATTCTATTGTATTGTCCGTAACTATATTATATAATATTATTTCTAATTTTATATAATCATATATTATTAACTAAGAAAAAATGTGGAGAAATAATAATATTTAAAGCGAAAAAATATATATTTTTACCACTCATATCCTATCAAAACTTTCTAGTTCTTGTTTCGAAATGATTTAAAATTTGAAAGTTTTGTAAAAAAAATATTAATGAGGAAATAAAAACAAACTAAAAGCACAAACATATTTATCTCCCTGAAACCATTGACATTGGGCCATATATAATTATATGAAATTATATCTTTTACCATATCAAAAATACTCTAGATATGAAACTATATATAACAATATCTCAAATTTGTTTGCACATATTGTATCATATATAATTATTTCTTATACCATATCAAAAAATACTTCTTATATTAGAACATATTAAACCACATATAATTATATCTCACCCTAAATTAAAAAAATATTTTTGATAATGGCTCATATATTATTATGTCTTAAATATTAGATAGTATATATAATTATTAATGGTTCTGTATAATCCATATTAAGTATATGTTTATGGTTCTGTACAAGCCATATATAAACATACTAGCGGGCATTAGCGTAGAAAATGGTTGCCCGGGCTAAAGCCCTGGATTGCCGGGGCTAACGCCCGGGAGTATACGGAGCTCCCAGATAATTACCCGGAGTCCCCAATGTTTACCATATCCCAGACTAAAATTCTAAGATATACCTCAATAATGAGTTAACCCATACTAAATGGTTGTGGGCAGCCCGTTAACCTTTTTGCCCCTCCCCGTAAACATTTACATATTTGCCCATTTGCACATGTGCACCTATGCATATGTCAACATTTACATTACACTCTAAAAAATGTTTGTAAATGTACTACAATAAACACACTTTCATATACAATAATACACACAATAAGTATTTTTAGACATAATGTGCTTAAAATTAAACACTTTGTGCCTAAAATTAGTATTATTTTGTTAAATTAAAATTTTACGCACAATTTTTGTAAATATACTAACTTAGAATGGTAATAAATAATTTGACATTTGGAAATTAAAAAATATTAAATAAATAAAAAAAGCTAAAAACGTAAATTATTTTTTCAAACTTTATAAATATAATATTTGTGAATATTGTGAATTTTAATTCAAGATGACCTTCATGACAGCACATACCCATTCTAAATATATTATATATTATATTTATAATTCATTATTGCTAAAACATACACACATAAAATAAATTAATTCTTTAAAAAAAATATTTTTCTGCAGTTTAATTTAAATCATGAGTTGGTAAATATACGTATTTTTTATATAATTACGCACATAGAAATGCATTTTTAGGCATTTAATGCGTATATTTCCTCTTCAAATAGGTTTTTTACGCACAATTTATCATTTAATTTTTACGCACTTTCAATGTAAAATTACCCATTTTGTATGTACCAACTTACTGTGTACTTTTTTTCGTTTACGCACACAGAGTAAATTTACCCATTTTATAGTATAAGTACAGTTTCCTACTATAAGTTGGGTAAATTTAAACAAAAATTTATTAGAGTGCACTATCAAACTATCGCTCCATCAAATCATCAATCTATCAATCCATCAAACAATCAAATTTTCACTTTTGCACATTTGCATATTTTCACATTTGAACTTATGCAAATTTTCACTTTTGCAAATTCGCACATTTGCACTTCTGCAAATTTGCACATTTGCACGTTTGCACTTTGGCAAATTTGCACATTTGAAAATTTGCACATATGCAAATTTGCATTTTTGCACATTGCAAATTTGCACATATACACTTTTGCATAACAAATATCAACTTCCCATGTCCAACAGTTTGGGAAGGCCGTCGAGGGGGCGAATTTCGCCCTCTTCTGTCCCTCACCGAAACATTTTCGAAGAATCAAGTCTTAGCTGTTATCTACACTGGAGAAGGAGCCTGCATACCAAATTTCAACTTCCCAGGTCCACCGGTTTGGTAACGGGAGACTTTTCCATCTTTTTGCCCCTCCCCAAAGGAATTTCCAAAAACCACGTCTAAGCGGATGTCTACGTCGGAAGGGAAACCTACATACAAAATTTCAGTTTCCTAGCTCCAGCGGTTTGGGTAGGGCGATGTTGAATCAGTCAGTTAGCCAGTAACGTTATTCCTTTATGAAGGGTGATACTTTTTTCAATAGCCTTTTTTTGACAAATCACGTGTGAGTCGTGTCATGCTGTCATGATATTTTTGTTTAGTATTATTTGGCGAATCATAATGGAAAGACAACGTTTACAAATCGTTCAACTTTATTACGAAAATTCACGTTCTGTGAGGAATGTGAACAATTGGTGTTACCATTGTTTCTTTCCAATTATATTCAATAAAATCTTTCCGTTGTATTCCTGCTGATGTATGATTTCTGTGGAGATCCTGTTATAGTCAACTTTATATTTATTTTCCCTTTTTATATTCTTAAGTTCTAGTATTGTTATTGTTTTTAAGGACTAAATATTATCTCTCTCCACATTTCTTTTCGGTCGCTTGCATTATTTAATTGATTATTAATATAATTATTTTTGTCTTGTTCTGTATTTATTTTGTAATAGTTTCTAATTGATTTGTAGTTTTCCCACTTTTCATTTGTATTTTCAAATTTTGCTATTTGATATTTTTGTTTTTTTATTTTTTTAAAGTTTTAATCAATTATTAAACCATTTATAAATGTTATTTTTTTCCTTTATTGTTCTTTTTAAAATAATTTGATTATTGTTTGTTCAAAACATTTATCACAATATGTACATTAGGGTTATAATATTTTCGTTTAAGTCTTAATTTTTGTCATATTTTGATATTTTATTTAAAAAAAACTAAATACATCTATTTGCTTATTACACGTCTTTGGATGGTTATTACTTTTATTTCTACTACTAATGCCAATTATTTCGTGATCTGATGTTTTTTGAAATTTTCTGCTTTCCACTGATATTTATCCTAGTATGGTTATTTACAATTTGTTTTATACCGTTATCATTTTAAAATCTTTTAAGTCGATTTTTGTAAACGTTATCTATTGACCAATCTAAACTACTGCTCAAGAATATAGCACACTTCAAAATAAATTTTGTAGTTATAATTTATCGTTTTAATAAAATAAAAAAAGTAATGTTTTTTCTGTACTAATAAATCAAATTTATTAAAAATTATAAAATTAATATAACATTTCAGTTGGAAACATAAAAAATTAAAATAATATTTCTTGTTATTTAAAGCAAATCAAAAAATTGTTGTTTAAAATTATAGCGCAAATTAAAAATATAATTCATTTAATGAAAATTAAAAAAAATAATAAAATGATCAAACACTTCCTCCATTGGCTTTAATAATGCATTTGATTCTATTTGGAATTAATTTTAACAATTTATTGCACGCATCTATGGTAATTTTTGACCAAATGTCTTTTATGGCGTTTTTCAATTCCTCTGTTGTTGATATTTTATACTTTTATTTTATACAACTACACCTCCTGTTCGTGTAGAGTCGGACAATGTTATTATTTGATTATAGTTTTGTAGCTTTATTTTGTCTTCATTTGTATTTTCGGTTTAATGTGTCCCTGAGAGTATAATAAAACCTGGGTTCTAATATTTCCACCTGGTTAAAATTGTTTGTAAGACCTTGTACATTTGTATATATCGCCTTAATATTCTTTGATTGTTAATTTGATAAGCCCATTTTTGTAAACTGGACATTCTCTATTGCTAGTGACATGATTTTTGCCTAGTCCCAAATTTAGTTTTTTATTTATCCGCACACTACGAATTTTACTATTCTATCATTTTACATTCTTTAGTTTTATGGTTTACATGACATTCAAAACACGTTTCATCATTTCTGAATTCACTCGCTAAATGATTATAACCTTTACATACAGTGTTGTGCAAAATAATAAATTCATTCTCTTATTATTATTTGGTACCGTTGGTTTTACTATTCTTTTTAATATTAGTTGGTATTTTGTGGAATTTTTTATTTACCGTTTAAGTGCATTCAATTAAAATCTAAAATAAAACAAAATACAATTCTCCAAAAAATAGACTTATTTTGTGTAATATTGGAATGTGGTAAAATTTTTCCGAAAATTCTTACAATTTTGTTCCAGTTTTTATCTTAATAATTAAAAAAAGGGTATGTTAAATAATACAACTTTAAAAAAATTATAATTATTGTGATTTACTTATGAAAGGTGGGTCGAAATTTGCAGTGCACTGCTGAGGAACGCCGAGTGTAAAAATTTACGAAATGGAGGACATACTTTGGATTTTATTGCCAAAACTCTTGGAAGTATTCGAAATGCACTAAAATGGAAACCGTCTAAAGAAACCCGGGGTAGACCACGAAAATCTTCAATAACTACGGACTCAAAAAGAACCCTTTTCTATCGTCTAGAGCAATTTCGAGGGAAATAAATAATGAAATAAGCGCTTCAACAGTCCGTCGAAGACTAATAGAAAAGAATTTGCCTGGGAGAATTGCCCGAAAGGTTTCATTGCTAAGCAAAAAAAAAAAAAAAACAAAATAGCCCGAAAATGCTTTGCTTCCAAATTCCAAAATAGCTCAGTAGATGGTTTCAAAAATATCTTGTGGAGTGATGAGACAAAGATTAATTTATTCAGTTCTGACAGTCGACGCAATGTCCGAAGACCCAAAGGAAAGGAGCTTGATGATTGCTACACAAAAAAAACCGTTAAACACGGTGGAGGTAACATAATGGTCTGGGGCGCCCTTTCGTGGTATGGTGTTGGACCTTTACACCAGATAACAGATACCATGAATAAAGAAATTCATCGCGATATTTTGGAAGAGGTAATGCTCCCATATGCAGAGACAATGATCCTAAGCATTCTTCAAAATTAGTAAAATCTTGGCTGAGTGCACATGAAATGTCAGTTTTGGAATGGCCTTCCCAGTCCCCCGATCTCAACCCGATTGAGAATTTGTGGATGGAACTGAAAAGAAGCATAGAAGGAGAGATATTTCATAACAAAAATCAACTTTTGGAAGCAACTAGGGCCAAATGGGAAGCTATTCCTGTTGAAAAATGCCAGAAACTCATAGAGTCAATGCCAAGAAGAGTAAGAGCAGTTATGGACAATAACGGTGGACATTCAGGATATTAACAAACATGCCACAATAGTCCTCTTCAAGAAATGAAGAAAAAAAGTTTTTGTTTTTTATTTTTTAAGACCTTTGTTAATAAGATGTTGAATAAGTCTATTATTTTGAATCATTAAAACCGAGAATTTTTTTTATTTTTTAAAAATAAAGATATATTGAAATAATTGTTTTCTTCACATTAGAGTGTTTTTGTTGTAGATTATAAATATATAAAAACAGAATTCATCAACTTCAGCTGTTTTAAAAAATTAAAAAGAGCAAAATAAGTCTATTATTTTGCTCAGCACTGTATGTTCCATGAAAAACTCTACATCTCTCCCAGCCCATATTCGCCTATTGTGCTTCGATCAATTATAAGTTTCACCATCAGCTGTAGATTATACATTATATATTCTATTCATGGAAAATGCGGTTATCGTAACGTAATTTTAAGGGTAACGTTTATTTTATTTATTTGGGGATTTAGGAGGATGTAAATTGATCCGAAAAATGGCAGATTAAACTAGATCCAGCAATGTATTTGGGGATTTAGAAGGATCTGAATTGATCCGAAAAATGCCAGATAAAATTAGACCCAACAATATATTTAGGGACAAAGTTATATCCAAATTTATCCGAAAAAAGTCAGATCGAATTGTATCAGATTAGATCCAACAATATAAAATACACGAAAACTAGTTTATTAAAAAACGTATAAAAAATATTAAAATTCTAAAAACAATGCCTTTGCCAGGATTTGAACTCGGTCTGCCGGAGTGTTATGTAAGCACTCAGTTACACACTGCTATATATAATGGCTGACTTTCCTAGACTTTATTTTCCGTATAATTGTGTTATAGATATGTAATTAATTGTACATTCGGGACTTATATATAATATAATTATATATTCGGAAATTTGGGAAAATTTTGTTATCATGTGTGAATTAATGGTACTAAATTGGTCCTGATTTAATACACAGTGACGGATAATACAATAGAATCAGTACATACGAGTTTGCTAAAAATTAAAACCAAAATTGAAAAAACTTCAAAATAAATAGCGACAATAAATAGAATCACATAAAAAACAATAAATTAAAATACTTTTTTTGTTTTAAATTAGTGGGATTTGCATTTACTTTAAGTTCAGGTTAAAAAAACAAATTCTGTTATAAATTGTGAAATATTTAAAGTTAAAATAGGACACACAAAGCATTGTACTGAAGAAGAAAGAGAAGTAATAAAAAACTTGAAAAAATCAGGACGATCCCAAGAAGTTGCCAAATTAGTGGGACGGTTACAAAAATTTACCTGTAATGTGTTATCTCCAAGAAAACCAGTGTATTCAAAAGGAAAACCTCGAAAAACCGGCACACATGGAGATAATTTAATAATAATTTTTATCGAGATCCTTTAAAGTCATGGTAAATCATCCAGAAAAGTTCCAATGCTGACTAGAAAACACGTTGAAACAAGAAAGAAATTTGCAAAAACTCACAAGATTGGTGGCCCTGATGGTATAAAAAGCGGCGAAATGTGTTGTGGACCGATGAATCATTAATTTATTTGGTCGGTAGTGATGGAAAAACATGGGTTAGACGTCTTAAAACTAAAGAATTAAATCCACGCTATACCACAAACACTTTTAAGCATGGTGGTGGCAGCATCATGGTCATTGGATGCAGGAAAAGATGGAAAATATTAGAGAGTATAATGAAGCCATATGCTGAATGGAATATGCCCATAAAGTGGCAGTTTCAACAGGACAACGATTCAAAACATACGTCAGGTCTGTCAAAAAAGTGGTTTGCCGACAACAAAATCGACATTATGAAATGGCCATTCCAATCTACGGATTTAAATCCAATCGAAAACATGTGGAAAAATGTAAAAGATAAAATTCGACCAGATAAAATTAAAATCAAGTATGAACTTTGGATGAAGCTTTAGTTGACTCAATGGCCAAAAGATGTGAAGGAGTTATTAAAAGTAATGGTTACACAACTTAATATTATGTTAAAAAACAAAAATTTGTTCTGAAGTTTTGAATTTCAATATTTTTTTTAAAGAAAACTGATTCTATTTAATGTCGCATAGGTTTTTAAGTTTAATTTTTTCTTGGTTTTGATATAAGAATGTGTTATTGTTATTGTTTTTAATTTAGTTTTTTTGTAAACATCATAAACATTAGTATGGGAAAAAAACTTAATTCTCAAATTAATTTAGTTTTATTACATAATTTAGTTTTATAACTCGTGATTCTATTGTATTGTCCGTAACTATATTATATAATATTATTTCTAATTTTATATAATCATATATTATTAACTAAGAAAAAATGTGGAGAAATAATAATATTTAAAGCGAAAAAATATATATTTTTACCACTCATATCCTATCAAAACTTTCTAGTTCTTGTTTCGAAATGATTTAAAATTTGAAAGTTTTGTAAAAAAAATATTAATGAGGAAATAAAAACAAACTAAAAGCACAAACATATTTATCTCCCTGAAACCATTGACATTGGGCCATATATAATTATATGAAATTATATCTTTTACCATATCAAAAATACTCTAGATATGAAACTATATATAACAATATCTCAAATTTGTTTGCACATATTGTATCATATATAATTATTTCTTATACCATATCAAAAAATACTTCTTATATTAGAACATATATTAAACCACATATAATTATATCTCACCCTAAATTAAAAAAATATTTTTGATAATGGCTCATATATTATTATGTCTTAAATATTAGATAGTATATATAATTATTAATGGTTCTGTATAATCCATATTAAGTATATGTTTATGGTTCTGTACAAGCCATATATAAACATACTAGCGGGCATTAGCGTAGAAAATGGTTGCCCGGGCTAAAGCCCTGGATTGCCGGGGCTAACGCCCGGGAGTATACGGAGCTCCCAGATAATTACCCGGAGTCCCCAATGTTTACCATATCCCAGACTAAAATTCTAAGATATACCTCAATAATGAGTTAACCCATACTAAATGGTTGTGGGCAGCCCGTTAACCTTTTTGCCCCTCCCCGTAAACATTTACATATTTGCCCATTTGCACATGTGCACCTGTGCATATGTCAACATTTACATTACACTCTAAAAAATGTTTGTAAATGTACTACAATAAACACACTTTCATATACAATAATACACACAATAAGTATTTTTAGACATAATGTGCTTAAAATTAAACACTTTGTGCCTAAAATTAGTATTATTTTGTTAAATTAAAATTTTACGCACAATTTTTGTAAATATACTAACTTAGAATGGTAATAAATAATTTGACATTTGGAAATTAAAAAATATTAAATAAATAAAAAAAGCTAAAAACGTAAATTATTTTTTCAAACTTTATAAATATAATATTTGTGAATATTGTGAATTTTAATTCAAGATGACCTTCATGACAGCACATACCCATTCTAAATATATTATATATTATATTTATAATTCATTATTGCTAAAACATACACACATAAAATAAATTAATTCTTTAAAAAAAATATTTTTCTGCAGTTTAATTTAAATCATGAGTTGGTAAATATACGTATTTTTTATATAATTACGCACATAGAAATGCATTTTTAGGCATTTAATGCGTATATTTCCTCTTCAAATAGGTTTTTTACGCACAATTTTAGTAAATTTTCGAATTACTTTTAAAATTTCATTTAATTTTTACGCACTTTCAATGTAAAATTACCCATTTTGTATGTACCAACTTACGCATAATGTGTGTACTTTTTTTCGTTTACGCACGCAGAGTAAATTTACCCATTTTATAGTATAAGTACAGTTTCCTACTATAAGTTGGGTAAATTTAAACAAAAATTTATTAGAGTGCACTATCAAACTATCGCTCCATCAAATCATCAATCTATCAATCCATCAAACAATCAAATTTTCACTTTTGCACATTTGCATATTTTCACATTTGAACTTATGCAAATTTTCACTTTTGCAAATTCGCACATTTGCACTTCTGCAAATTTGCACATTTGCGCATTTGCACGTTTGCACTTTGGCAAATTTGCACATTTGAAAATTTGCACATATGCAAATTTGCATTTTTGCACATTGCAAATTTGCACATATACACTTTTGCATAACAAATATCAACTTCCCATGTCCAACAGTTTGGGAAGGCCGTCGAGGGGGCGAATTTCGCCCTCTTCTGTCCCTCACCGAAACATTTTCCAAGAATCAAGTCTTAGCTGTTATCTACACTGGAGAAGGAGCCTGCATACCAAATTTCAACTTCCCAGGTCCACCGGTTTGGTAACGGGAGACTTTTCCATCTTTTTGCCCCTCCCCAAAGGAATTTCCAAAAACCACGTCTAAGCGGATGTCTACGTCGGAAGGGAAACCTACATACAAAATTTCAGTTTCCTAGCTCCAGCGGTTTGGGTAGGGCGATGTTGAATCAGTCAGTTAGCCAGTAACGTTATTCCTTTATGAAGGGTGATACTTTTTTCAATAGCCTTTTTTTGACAAATCACGTGTGAGTCGTGTCATGCTGTCATGATATTTTTGTTTAGTATTATTTGGCGAATCATAATGGAAAGACAACGTTTACAAATCGTTCAACTTTATTACGAAAATTCACGTTCTGTGAGGAATGTGTTTCGTGCACTTCGCTCAACTTATGGTCAACATAATCGGCCTACTGAGCGTACTATTCGCAACACCATCACCCATTTTGAGACCCAGCATTTATTATTGGATAATATTCGACCGAATAGACCACGTCCAGCACGCTGTGAAGAAAACACAGCGGCCGTAGCTGAGAGTGTACACAAAGACCGTGGAGAGTCGATTCGGCGCCGTTCGCAGCAACTCGGACTGACGTATGGAAGACTTGGCGCATTTTACGTCGAGATCTTAAATTGAAAGCGTACAAAATACAGCTTGTGCAACAACTGAAGCCGCTCGACCTTCCTAAGCGACATCGCTTCGCTCTATGGGCTCTTGAAAAGTTCCAAGAAGATACGACGTTTTCGAGGCAAATTTTGTTCAGCGATGAGGCCCATTTCTGGCTCAATGGGTATGTAAACAAACAAAATTGCCGCATTTTGGACTAAGAGCAACCCAAAGAGATTCAAGAACTGCCACTTCATCCAGAAAAAACAACGGTTTGGTGTGGTTTGTGGGCCGGTGGAATTATCGGTCCATATTTCTTTAAAAATGATGCCGGTGCGAACGTAAACGTCAATGGCGACCGTTATCGTGCCATGATAACCGACAATTTGATGCCTGAAATTGAAGCTCGTGATCTCGGCGACATTTGGTTTGGTGTGGTTTGTGGGCCGGTGGAATTATCGGTCCATATTTCTTTAAAAATGATGCCGGTGCGAACGTAAACGTCAATGGCGACCGTTATCGTGCCATGATAACCGACAATTTGATGCCTGAAATTGAAGCTCGTGATCTCGGCGACATTTGGTTTGGTGTGGTTTGTGGGCCGGTGGAATTATCGGTCCATATTTCTTTAAAAATGATGCCGGTGCAACGTAACCGTCAATGGCGACCGTTATCGTGCCATGATAACCGACAATTTGATGCCTGAAATTGAAGCTCGTGATCTCGGCGACATTTGGTTTCAACAAGACGGCACCACTTCCCACACATCGCATCAATCAATGGATGTATTGAGAGAACACTTCCGTGAGCACATAATTTACGTTTTGGGCCGGTCGATTGGCCACCAAGATCGTGTGATATCACACCGTTAGACTTTTTCCTGTGGGGATATGTAAAGTCTAATGTTTATGCGGACAAAACCGCTTCGATTCAGGCCTTGGAGGAAATCATGACGCGTGTCATTCGCCAGTTACTCAACGGATGGACCATCTGTCACGTAGCAACGGCCAACATTTGATAAACATAATCTTCAAAAAATAAATGCCAAAGAATTTTCTTTCAAATGATAATAAACATTCCCTATTTAATTTGAATTTTATGTGTTTTTTCTTTAAAAAAGTAGGGAACCTCGAAATGGATCACGCTATATATAGAAGATACAGTCCCGTGTAACCCATATATAATTATATATATTGTTATATACAATTTGAAATATATGATATAATATATATATATATATATATATATATATATATATTCATTGCCCATACTTTGAAGACATCTGTATATACAGCCAAAAAAGTCCCTATAATATGCGCTGTGTCCAGTAAAATGTCTTCAGTGTAAACAGTAGAATAACGAAAAGTTTAAGGACAGTCTCCAAAGTAACAAAATGTCTTCATAGTAACTTGTAGAACGAAAAGCCGTCCTCGCAACATGCGCTATGCTATATATATATATATATATACATATATATATATATACATATATATATATATATATATCTATATATATATATATATATATCTATATATATACATATATATATATATATCTATATATATATATATATATATCTATATATATACATATATATATATATATCTATATATATATATATATATATATATATATATATATATATATATATATTATATATACTTTGAAGACATCTGTATATACAGTCAAAAATGTCCCAATAATATGCGCTGTATCCAGTAAACTGTCTTTAGTGTATAGAGTAGATTAATTAAAAGTTTAAGGACGGTCCTCAAAGTAACAAAATGTCTTCATAGTAACTTGTGGAACGAAAAACCGTCCCCGCAACATTCGCTGTGCATATATATATATATATATATATATATATATATATATATATATATATATATATATATATATATATATGCTGTGTCCTCAATTTGGTTTTACGAAAAAGGACATCACAAATATGGTATTGGATCTGATCAAGACGAAATACATTGAATATTGGAACATACAAAAACCACTGAAACATTCAAAGAAATTCTTATCATTCAATGAAAAGAGGAGCAGAGAAGCCCTTCAGATGAACAGACCGCATCTAAGACTCCTATGCGGAGCACTCACAGGACACTATCCATGTAATTACATCCTAAATAAAATGGGACATGATCGAGATACGACATGCAAATATTGTATGGAAGATCAGGAGATCATGGAGCATGAAATGGCTAAATGTCCTGCCTTTGCATACCTACGATTTATCACATTTGGCAGACCTGATATCATGGAGGAACAATACAAGAAGCTGGAAGTGAAGGACATTGTACTGCTACTCAAGGCTGCACTGGAGAACAACTGAGGAAAATACTAGACGGTGCACAATAGATCTACTTGGTCGCGGTGCTGGAGATACAGACTACTCAACCCAACTACATCGTAAATCGTACCATATCTTACCATATAAATCATACATAATTTTATAAAGATCAATATATAAACAAATATGGTTATATATAACAAAATTTAAAGTAATTAAAAAAAAATATATAATATATAATTACATATCGTCGCTGCTCCGACGTGATGGGTTACGTGACATTTTTTTTTTATTGCACCATTTGAAACCTTTAGTGGTCTTACGTCTGCCCACCAAACCGTTAAATGATATCTTGATCGGTTCAGAGGTTACCAAAACGGCTATGTGTAAAAAGATTATAATATGAGTGCATATGATCCATGTAATGTCTTTATCAGATATAGAACGATTAATATAGTTACACAGAGAAAACAGATTCATCGTGATAACCGAATTTTTCGCCCACCGAATGGTTTGGTTGCAGCAACCGAATTATTTGGTTGTGACAATCACATGATTCCATTGGTGAATAAAAAAATAATGTTCTAACCGAAATTCTGTTGTAATAACCAAAATTCTATTGTAATAACCGAATTTATGTTCCCACTAACAGAAATGCCGATGGATGCAACCGAATCATGAAGTTGGCAAAAAATTCGATGGTTACAATGAATCTGTTTTCTATGTGTAGTCATAATGAGTACTTTGTGCCCATTTACTTATTTTTATAATTAATTCCTGGAATTTTATGAAAATTATGACGCTAAATTCTATGAACCAAAACAGCTATGTGTAAAAAATATTCCAAATTAAAAAATATTTTTATTAGAAATGCTATAAACAAAATGGGTTATGTGTAGTTTTTTGTGTAATTCCTTTACAGCTTCCTAATGGCGAAATAATCTGAATTTTTTTATGGCACATATAAAGTAATTGATATAAGGTTTCTGTAAAACGAGTGGCTTGAAAAAATTTCGCGTAATTAGGAAATAAAACAGATTTTTTGCTCTCCTGATAACTTGTAAGGAACACATAACCCATCACGTCGGAGCAGCGACGATATGCTTATGCATACTGGGACATGTATTTATATATGATAATATATTATTAGATAATATATCTAAACTTTTTTACTCGGGTGTATAGGATTTTAAAGCACCTTGTTTTTATTAAAAACAATTGGGTTAAGAATTTAGAAGACATAGAATTGAATTTTTTTTAAAAGCGCGTAACTTTAAAATCATTGAAATTCTAAAAATATTTTTTTTAAATAGTTACAAATGTGGGGTCTTAAAAGTTAAAAATAAGGGAAACCTTAATTGATCCTACAATTTTTTTAAATAGTTTTATTTAAAAGTGTGAATAAGGTAGAGTGGTGCAAGTACAGAGTATTTTTACATCTACATATAGACCAAGGTGCTTTAAAACTCCGTACCTTTGTGGAGTATTTCTTGTCAATTATTGATTTCATGCAAACTTGTTAAGATTTTTCTAAAATTTAAATTTGTTTTTTTCGGTCCAAAACTCTACATACGATTATATATTTTTTTTTATTTATCGCACAAATTAAAATTTTTTTATCTTTTTCTATTTGAAATAAATTTTTTAAATATACTATATTATTCCCTAAAATCGAGTCCAAGATCCTTTTATAAAAAATAATAATAATGATTATTTATTATTTCTTTCCTTCCAATATTTCGTCACCAAATTGGGTGACTTCTTCAGGGAAATTATATAATTTTTTTTTTCAACAATAAAAACTTATATATAAAATTTTTAAAAAAGGCGGGAAATCATAAAAATACTTTTTGACAATATGAAAAATATAAATATCATATGAAACAAAAATATTTTAAGTTTAAAAAAAAGATAAGGAAACAAAAATGTTTTTACAAATATTTAAAATGAAAATATAACACAGAACAAAAAAAAAAACTATTTTGAATTTCATATATTATTTAAAATTAAAACAATTAGCTCAGTTCTTATTCACTAAATGTCTATAATTTTGGGCTATATTCGCTATATCTGTTTTATAGTTAATGCGTTGTGTAGAAGTGGGGTTTTTGCATGCGAATTTTTAACAAACGCTTGTTAGCCTTAATGTGTTTGTTAACTAATGTGAAAGTTAAAGCTAAAGTAATTTATTTTTATGCATACGGCCCATACTCTTTGGTGATACGATTTTAGGAAGTTTATTAGACATTTTTGGGAAAACTAAAAAAAAGGCTTGAGAATGCTATAATCCTGGTTAGGTAATTTTTTCAGCAGTAGTATTTTACAGAAAATATACTAAAATGTTTAATAAGAGCAAAAAATATCCATATTTCTGTATATTTTTGAACTGATCGGTGAGATTTTATATAACATATAATTTTGCTAGAAAATTTTGGATTTTCTAAAAAAAAACAATTTCAAAAAACTATTAATTTTAAATGATTAAATAAATTATTTAAACTAAATTTAAGTACATGCTTATACAGTCGAACTTCCATAACTCGAACTTCCCTAACTAAAATTTTCTCTAACTCGAACAAATTAGGTTGGCAGTAGCGTTAAGAGAATAAATAACATAAAATTTTCCTTCCGTAACTCGAACGAAATACATACATATGAATTCTATAACTCGAAGTATTTTGATTGTTTTATTGGTTTGTTTTGTTGATTTTGATTGTTTGTTTTGCTTTCTTTTGCTTGTTCGGAGAAATCCCTTTTAATACATCATGTGCTTCTTTTTGTTTGCATAAATGTCATTCGCGCTATATGATAAATGTGAAAATCGTATTTTATTTTATTATCATGGCAACTAAACGTGTTTAAAAATGTTTGTCAATTGAAGAAAAATACAAACTAATAAAAGATGTCGAAGGTGGATTTAAGAAAAAGGACGCAGCTGATAAATATGGTATCCCTGAATTTGGATTTCGTCTATATAGTAAACGAGTTAAGACCCCAAAATCAAAAATATCGACAAAGCAGTCCCCGATTGGTTTACAGAAGCTAGAAGTCAACACAGCGTTTTGGTGATGGTAGTTTTATGGCGAGCACAGGTTGGCTTAATAAGTGAAAGCAGAGGTATTGAGCAAAACGTTTAATAGATGAAACGTTCAATTAACACACGAAATGTTTTGTGTTTTATTTAATTTTAGAAACGATGTGCGTTATGAAAAAGCGTGCGGTGAAAGTAAAGACGTTAATGAAGTGGACTGCGAAAAGTGGAAAAAGGCGTTTTGCCGATTTAATTACAAAAGTACTGTGACCGGGATGTTTTAAATGCGGATGAAACAGGATTGCTTTTTAAATGTTTGCCAGATAAAATCATAACTTTTAAAAACCAGCAATGCCATGGGGGCAAAAATAGCAAGCAGCGTGTTACGTTAATGCTGGAAGCGAATATGGATGGTTATGAAAAACTTAAAATTCTTTTGATTGGAAAAAGTGCCAAACCTCTCTGCTTTCTGGTATTAAGTGGTTACCCGTAGAGTATTAAGCAAACTCCAAGGCCTGGATGACTGGACAACTTTTTGAAGAATGGGTTCTAAAATTAGATAAGCACTTTCAAAGTACTGGCAGAAAAATCCGTCTAGCACATCCAAAAGACGTACAAAGCAAATTGAATTAGCATTTTTTCCACCAAATATGACCTCTTAATTACAACCTCTTGATCAGAGAGTAATTTAAAATTTGAAAGTTTTCTATCGTAGCAGAATAGTAAAAGCACTAAAGCGCATAGAGGCAAGCGAAAAACAGGATATTACACTAGTGGAATGTTTCAATAATGTAAAAAGAGCCTTCATTGTAAATTGTTTATAACATATACATACATACTGAGGTATGTAGTTTTCAGTTAGTACCTGTTTTAAATAAGAAATACAAACTATAAACACATGCTTGATTATTTTTTTCAACAAAAAAATTCTGTAACTCGAGGTCTCGGTAACTCGGAAATTTTTTATGGGATAATGATGATTCGGGGTATGGAAGTTCGACTGTATGTTTTTTCTTTGGCCTAACCTACCCCTTGTCTTTACATTCAATATAATATGGAATGAAATGTGAAAATTACACACAAAAGAACATTTAAAGACACCTGGTAAACAAGATCATAACTTGTCATATTGCTAACTTTGCGTTCGCAAAGTTAACAATATGACTTAAGGTAATAAAAAAATGTATCGGTATTTTAAGGGTAAAGTTATTTTCTATTATTTCTGTAACGTTACCCCTGTTTGCTATTATTTCGGTATCGTTATTTTAAGGATAACAGTTTTTTCAGTTATTTCGGTAGCGGTATTTTAGGGATCACGATTTTTTCAGTTATTTCGGTATCGGTATTTTAGCGATAACGGTATTTTCTATTATTTCGGTAACGGTATTTTAAGGATAACGGTTTTTTCAGTTATTTCGGTAACGATAACGGTATTTTAGCGGTATTGCCTGCCAACTCTGATTCTATTATATCTTTTATGTTCGTATGTTTTTACTATCTGTTTGTTATTTGGATCACAAAATCAAACTATTATTGTTTTCAGTTTTTTTTAATTAATAATTTAATTATTATCGTTTTTGTTGAATAATGAATTATGTTGTGGTACACTTGTTTTTTCTTTCAATTTTTACTGTTGGTTTTCGCTGTCGTCTACTTGTTGAAACTAGAGTAATTTTGTGTATATTAACTTTATATTGAGCTTTAGCAATGACGACAATATAAATAATGCAAACCGGTTTTGGTAAACAAAAGAATTAACCAATAAATGCAAAGGTCATACAGTGACGAGCATCAGTATAGGGCATACTAATGGGCATTGACTGAGGGGCAGCTCTAAACACTATCTTTTCACTAAATTTTAAGATTTGGTTTTGATTTTTTAATTTTATAATATCTTATTCTGAATATTCAAAAGTAATGTCTGTTATTATAACTTTTAACGCTATTGGATTGGGCACCTTTATTTCATAGTTTTTACTCATTTCACTTCATTATGTTCACTCTGTATTACCATTCTTTTATTCTCAACATTTGTTATTTTCAAATTAATCGAATCTACTTTAGAATCGTCAGCTACCATTGTACATACCACGATTTTCAGGACAAGTCCTAGTTATTGCAGAATCTTCTCCAGTGTATTCCTGGTACCACAACTAACTTGCTTGTACTCGCAATTCTCTTGTGTTTTCTAATTCGTACTCTTTTTTATATGTAAAAGATACTAAGGACGCAATAAGAGACTTTCACAGTGTGGACACGAATGCAAGTTCAATAGAGAATTTAAGAAAATTGCTGCAAGAAAAATTTCTGTGTGTAAACCGATGAAAATTGGGCTAGACGTCAGTTTTGGGATTGCCACCGGCTAGTCAGTACTGCAATTTTTTGCTTCTGCCGCCGAAGATCAATTTTCTCGGATGAGGTAATAATTTTAATTAGTCAAATATTAGAGTTAAATTTTATTTTTGTACTTTTGTTCTTACATATAAATAATTTTTCAAATTCTAATAATAGGAAGACTATAATTAACACATCGCCATATCTTGATTTTTACTTAATTTTTAATATAAAAAACAACTTTTAAACCTTAATATCTCTGTTATTTTATGAACTATTGGATAACACGATACATCAAATTAAAGCTTAAAGTTTTGTTAATTATTAGTTTAAACTACTTTTATTTTTATAAAATTGAGATAAAAGGCTTTGCACAGACTACCCAGACAGGAAACAGCTGATTGAATCAAAATGGCGACTAGAAAATGAGCAAAAGGAAATGTCAAAATTGCAGTGAGACACAAAAAGTGAAAGAAATACAAAAAATATGTACCATAAAATTTATATGGAGATAATTTTTTCTAACTCATTTTGAAAATCACTGCAATGTCAAAATAACCATACGGTTCAAGAATTCTTGTTTGACATATGTTATTGGTAACCTGTCTGTGCAGTCTGCGAGTCTGTTTTGAAAAACTCGGTTTGAAAAAAGGAAAATTATGACTTCTAATGATACACATTTTGTTTCATTCCGATAACGCATGCCAATGTTCAAAAATATATACGTTAAATGAAGTATCCCAACTCGGAAAATATGGCCCGCCAACAAAATTTTTTTTCTGAACTCACCTATTTTACCCCTAATTTCCGTTTTTTATCTTTGCCCGTAAACTAGATTTGTATTGTGTTATTGGAAATAGAGTTGTTAAAATTTAATTTAAAAAAATTTAACAATAATGCCTGGTTTTCATTATGTCATATGAACTGTCAACAAAAACTGACTCAAATGAATTCTCGTAATTTTGTATCAAATGCGTTTTCATTACATCTTAAAAACTGACAATAAATCGATAATGCGTGTCAAAGACTTTATTTTGGTGTGAGTTGACTGACACGCCGTTTCTATTACAAAGGGCTGATTCCATGTCAAACCATCATGAAAAAGTGCCTTTTTCGGAATCACCCTCTCCGATTTGAATGAAATTTACCACAAATGTTGTATATTACTAGACTTGAAAAAAACCAAACTTATGGACCCCAACGACTTTCGGTTTCCGAGTTATGACGTCATGTCACTAAAGTGTGTTTATAAAAATGTCTATAACTTTTAAACTGTAAAAGCTAAAATATTTTTGTTTACAGTTTTTTAAAGGTAAGAATATGCCCTTTAAAATGATATGCATATGCATTTTTTTCATGGAAATTTCCACCGAAATTTTTTCGGATCTAAAATTCAGAAGGCCAAACCGGGAAAAACTATATTTTTTAAAATTCTTAAAAAAATATATGTTAATAAGTAAACCCTTGTTAACATATATTCAAAATTTCAGATTGGAGCCATGATTAGTTTTTGAGTTATGAGCTAAAACGTGGCCCTATGTACGATTTGCGCTTGTAAAAGATGGGATAAAAAAATGTAATAGCACTCAAATGACGTATATTAATAAGCTTAAACATAAAATAAACATAAAACATAAAATAACATAAAAATATTTGGTTAATTTTTTTGGAGCTCATCTTCAATCCATACCAGTGATTTAATTAAAAGGTTTTTCAATTTTTTTTTTTAAATAGGATTCAAAAGTTTATTAAGGAACAAATACTTTTGGTCCACTGGCAGAGTTTTTAATTTTGAGCAAGTACAATTTCGTTATAAAATTTTATTTCAGTTTGAATATGATATATTATAATATTTATTTTTTATTTTTGCTCAAAAGCACACGTTTGATTGTTATTGCCGTTTTTTCTTAAACTAACATACAAAGCAAATAAAATTACAGTTATTTTGATTTTACATCGAAGAATGTATTGATCAGCTTCCCAGCAAAACCCAAAACTACGGAACTTGTAAAGTAATGTATCTATACATTACAATATAGGTGCCTTTTACAAGCTATAAGTCTCAATGTAATGTATCTTGTTTCTGTTGTTGAAAATGGAGTTAAAGTACATAAAACAAGGAGACTATTGTTGGGAAATTTAAGAGAAATGTATGCCTTGTTTAAAGAAAGATTTGAGGAACAAAAAATAGGTCTATCGAAATTTTGTGAGCTTCGCCCTAAAAATGGTCAACTCAAGCGGTAGTCATAATATATGCGTTTGTACAAAACACCAGAATGTTAAATTAATGCTTCACTCCATTAATTTAAAAAAAATAACAAATACAATGGAAGATTTTAAGATAGAATCATACAAAGACTGTTTTAAAAAAATTGTTTGCTCTACAGAGTCTCCGCAGTGCTATCTTGGTAAATGCAATTTATGTCCCGGAACTCATAATTTTAAAGAGACTCTTCGTCAGTTACTCGATGAAAACGATATCGACGAAATAACATACAAGCAATGGATTAGTACTGACAGGGATAGTTTGGAAACAATGATTAAACCTACCGATGATTTTTTAGATTTATTTATCGAAAAACTAAAAAATTTACTGCCACATTCCTTAATTTCCAAAGAGCAGAACGCATTTCTAAACTTTAGAAAAAATTCATTAAAAGAAAACGAATATGTCATTGTTTGCGACTTTTCGGAAAACGTTTCCTTTGTTGTCCAAGATTGTGCCCAAGGATTTCACTGGAACAATTCCCAAGCTACATTATATCCGATTGTCATATACTATAAAATTGATGGAATATTGAAAAATACAAATTTTATAATTATTTCAAGCTGTCTTGTTCATAATACTGTAGCTGTTCATTTATTTCACAAACACATGATTTTTTTATATTAAACAAGTTTCAAAGAGTTCCGGAAAAAATAATATATTTTTCCGATGGATGCGCTGGTCAATTTAAAAATAAAAAAAACTTTGTTAACTTGTGTTATCATAACGCAGATTTTGGGTGTGATGCAGAGTGGCATTTTTTTGCTACGAGCCACGGAAAAGGTCCTAGTGACGGCCTTGGTGGAACTGTGAAAAGAGAAGCACGTAGAGCCAGTTTACAACGTCCACTTGAAAACCAAATTACAACGCCAAAACTCTTATTTGATTGGTGCGAAGCAAATTTAAAAAATTGTAATTTTAAATATCTTTCTGAAGACGATTATCAAAAAGAAGATCTATTTCTCAAAGATCGCTTTAATGGTTTACGTACCATTCCAGGTACACAAAAATACCACAGCTTTATTCCCGAAGGAACCAACAAATTAAAAGTAAAGATATTTTCAAACGATACTGATTTTTTAGTTGAAAACATTTATACCTAGATGTTGTATAAATTATTATTTTATATTAAATCTCAAACCTTTCAAGTTTTTAAAACTTTTTAATGTGATAAATTTAAAAAAATATATTTAATAAATTTGTATTACAAATATGAAATACAAACTAAATTTTTAAGTTTTTGAATGTTTTGGTTGAAATCTAAACAATAAAATTATATAATAAATGAATTAATTAAAATGAAATCTAGACAAATATGAATTTTATTTTTTATTATTTTCAACAATTTTAAGATATGTACAGAAAAACTTAAGATATATATACAGTAAAACTAAGTAGCCAAGTGTTTTTTTTTTATATAAAAAATAAAAAAAGTAGTTTTTTTCTCATAATAACTTAATGCTCGATGAGCCACGTCTTTCCATTATCCGTTTAGGCTAATTTTTTGCGCAGTTTGTTTTTACTATATAAGAAACATATCTAGGGGGAGTTACAGCATAATTTCGCAAGTTTACCATGTATGGCGCACCCTTTTGTGTTTATTATACATATCTTTTACAAGCGCAAATCGTACATAGGGCCACGTTTTAGCTCATAACTCAAAAACTAATCATGGCTCCAATCTGAAATTTTGAATATATGTTAACAAGGGTTTACTTATTAACATATATTTTTTTAAGAATTTTAAAAAATATAGTTTTTCCCGATTTGGCCTTCTGAATTTTAGATCCGAAAAAATTTCGGTGGAAATTTCCATGAAAAAAATGCATATGCATATCATTTTAAAGAGCATATTCTTACCTTTAAAAAAACTGTAAACAAAAATATTTTAGCTTTTACAGTTTAAAAGTTATAGACATTTTTATAAACACACTTTAGTGACATTTTTGAGTTTTTTCTAATATTCATGACGTCATAACTCGGAAACCGAAAGTCGTTGGGGTCCATAAGTTTGGGTTTTTTCAAGTCTAGTAATATACAACATTTGTGGAAAATTTCATTCAAAACGGAGAGGGTGCAGCCGAATCGCATGATGGTTTGACATGTTTTCTCCCAAAGGTCAAATGTAATGCGTAAACAGCTGATTACAAAATATTAATTTGTGTTAAAAAGTGGAACAACAAAAGAGACAAATGGCTTTAGCTAGGCGGCGCTTTGTGTTATTACAACACTAAGGGCTTGGAAAAATAAAAGGAAACAGTTAAAACAAAACTATTTTGGACTAGGCCAGGATTAGGAAATATAACAACCTGTTAATTTTACGCTACACTCCGTTCGAAGCTGGCGCTACAAAATCCAATAAAAAAATTTCTTAAGAATGAATATGGAGGATTTTGAGTTTCTTGTGGAGCGTCTTACCCCATACATTTTGAAAAAAAACAAGGTTTAGGAATGCTATTTTAGTTGGTGAAAGATTGGCAGTAACTTTACGTTACCTGGCAACAGGCGATAGCTTTTCTAGTCTGATGAGTGTTTTTCTAATCGGAAAAACTACCATATGCCATATTATTCACGAAACTTGTGCTGCTATATTCGACGCACTGAAGGACGATTTTTTAAAGCTAAGTATTTATATAGTTTGCCCACAACTTTGCAAATTCAATTAGATCTAAATACTTTTTGATGTTTTTGATAAAGTTTCCAAGAACTCCCGAAGAATGGACAAAAGTTGCTGACGGGTTCAACCAATGGTGAAATTTCCCTAATTGCTTTGGGCTGTTAGGTGGAAAGCACATATCAATTCAGGCGTCTGCTAACAGTGGCTTGGAATATTTCAATTACAAGAAATACAACAGCATTGTCCTGATGGCTAGGGTGGATGCTGAATATAAATTTTTATTTGTAGAAGTTAGAGCGTTTGGTCGTGAATCTGATGGTGTTGTTTTCACAAGGTAGAACTTCTACAATATTCTTGATTTTTACCTATGTTAATATTTATACTTTGTAATTTCAAAATATTTAGATGCCTACTTTCAAAAGCGCTTGCTGAAAACACAATAAATTTTCCGCCATCAAGACCATTTCCACATGAAAGTGATTCGATGCCATTTGTCATCGTAGCTGACGATGCATTCCCTCTAAAGCCGTACTTAATGAAGCCTTTTTCTTATCGCGAGCAAATGATGTAGCACAAAATGTCTAATTACAGGTTATCGCGAGTAAGAAATGTGGTTGAAAATGTGTTTGGGATATGTATGGGTTTTTTTTACCAATAATAAATTGTATTAAAGATTTATTTATTTTTATTTTATTTTGTAATTTTTTTTATATCTTATGAAAATTCTTGACAAAACTCAATTAATATTAAATTAAAAATGTTTATATATCAAGAATTTATTTTGGGGAAGTCTCCACATTACCCCCTTCTTAGTGAAATTATATAATTAAAAACTTAACTTTATCAATATGTTGATTCAAATTCTCAATAAAAGCTGGCTTTAGTCTATCTAAAGAAATATTTTTGGCTTGGTTGTGGATTTGTAGAGTATAAAATTTGCCATGTCTTTCAAGTATTTTAAAGGGTCCTTGATAAGGTGGTTCTAGAGTAGGATGAACTGAATCTGTACGGACGAAAGCATGTGATGTGTTTCTTAAATCCTTGAATATAAAAGGCTTATTACTAGAATGGTTAGTGCCAAATACAGGGTTTATTGTTCTGAATTTATCCTTAATATTATTCATTAAATCCGAATGTGACCAGGTAAGTTAACAGTAGTTCCATAAACCAATTCTGCGCTGCATAAACCGATATCTTCTTTTAAAGTAGTTCTTAACCCAAGAAGAATTGTTGGTACAGTCGTCCCAATTTTCACGACTTCTAATTGCAGTTTTTAAAATTTTGTTAAAACGTTCAACCATTCCGTTCGATGAAGGGTGGTTCCTATGTGTTTTAATCCTAAAAACTTTGACAATTCCTTAAAGAGCTCGCACTCAAACTGTTTGCCTTGATCGGAAGTTTTCTTTAAGGGAACACCAAATCTGCAAATCCATTTCTCATAAAGTGCTTTAGCAACAGTATCGGCTTTAATATTCTTCAAATAAATCACTTCTGGCCATGTCGAGAATCGATCTATGCAAGTTAAACAATAACTCTAACCATTTAACGGTGGCAATGGGCCAATCAAATCGATATGAAAACTATCAAAACGTTTTTCAGTTTCATCGAAAAAACCAACCGTACACTTGTTATGTCTATGAATCTTACCTTCCTGACAATTTAAACAATTCCGTGCCCATAAACGAACGTCTTTGTTTATTCCAGGCCAAATTACTTTTAAGGTGATTAATTTTAATGTAGCACGAATGCCTGAATGCGATAAATTGTGAAAATTTTCGAAGACTTTTTACGAAGACTTAACAGAATATACGGTCCCTGAGAATGATAAAAAAAAACAGATGTTCTTTGGTTTGGGAAACTGGTTTCTTTTAATTTAAGAGAAGTGTGTGACGTCAATAAAACAGGAAGTTCTGTATCCAAGTTTTGTTGTTCTTGAAGATCTTCTAATGTTATATTTGACTTAATAGTTATTTCATAAACTCTTGATAAACTATCAGCTACTATATTATTCGATCTAGATATGTGACAAATTATTGTAGAAAATTAAAAATCCATATCTTAAAAATTTCAAGATATCGAAATTTTTAAGATATGGATTTTTTTTTTAATCTTCAAAAGCATTATTTTGTTCTTCCGACCAGACTAGTTCTTGTTTTTTTAGGATTTCCTTTCTGAAACTCATTTAAAGGCATTTGATGTTTGGCTGTAAAAGGATTTTTTTTGTTTAACATCCCATTTTATTTACACCTATCTTTATATGACAACTAGTAATTAGTTTTGAGGTTTGGGTATTAATTAACTTAAATCAACACTTAAGATAACTTATATTTAGTGTAAGTAAACATTTATATTAAATTATATAAAATATATTTTGCCAAATTATCAATTATTAGAATCGGACAAATAGCTCTGATGGAGTGCATCGCTTAAGTCTTCTTGAACCTGAGAGCTCGTTATAGGGTAGTTGTCTAATTTCATTGTTAGAATGAGTTGTAAGTTTAAATGTATGTTTTAAGCTGGAATTCCTTATGACTTCTTGGACTGTGCTGACGTTAAGATCACGCCATTCGGCGTTTATAATTGTTCTCAGTATTTTTGATTGAACTCGTTGGATGATTTTTATATTAGAGTTGCTTGCAGTACCCCAGAGCTCTGCGCCATATTTCCAAATAGAAGCTATTATTGTTTTGTATATAAGCAATTCGTTTTGTAAGGATAAAGTTGAATCCTTTCCTAAGAGCCAGTAAAGTTGTCCAAATTTGTACTTTACTTCGTTTTTTTTACGGATGATATGATCTTTCCAGATTAATTTAGAGTCGATTATCATGCCAAGATATTTAGCTTTATTATCATTTTGAATCGGAGTGTTGTTTATCATAATTGCTTGATGATCACTTATCTTCCTATTTGTGTAAGTCACTTGTACTGTTTTTTCACTATTTACTAAAATACCCCAGGTTTTAAACCAGTTTAGAGTATTGTCCAGCAATTGTTGAAGGTTTGATATGGCCAAAGTTATATCTTTATTTGATGACAAAAGGATAGTGTCGTCTGCAAATGTTGGAATCATATCTGTGTTTCTTGTTGGAGTAGAAATGTCTGCTGTGTACAGAAGGTATAGGATAGGGCCAAGAACACTACCTTGCGGAACTTCCGCTTCCATTTTAATTTTGCTTGAGCATTCATCTTTATATTTAACATAAAAGTGCCTGTCAGTTAAATAACTTTGTGGAATAAGAAAAAAGTCCATTGGTAGATTTTTTTCCAATTTATAAAATAGGCCAGCATGCCACACACTGTCAAACGCTTTCGCTACATCAAGATATGTGGCCACGCAAAAATTTTTCTTATCAATTTCAGATGAGATTTTGTTAGTTACTCTATGTATTTGTTGGATCGTAGAGTGCATGGGTCTAAAACCAAACTGATGCGCTGGTATAAGATTTCTTTCTACAAGTATTGGTTCTAGTCGATCAAAAATAAGTTTTTCAAATAATTTAGATAAAAGTGGTAATAGACTTATTGGCCTGTATGAAGTAGCCCTTGTGGCGTCCTTGTTGGGCTTTGCAATAGCGATTATTTCTGCAACTTTCCATACTTTAGGAAAATATTTCATTGCTATTATAACGTTAAAGATATTTCTTATGTAGATAAGTCCCTTTATTGGTAGTTCTTTTAATAGTTTGCCCGTTACTCTGTCATAGCCAGGGGATTTTTTAGCATCAATGCTTGTTTGAATAGTAGTTTTAACTTCATGTAGAGAAACGTTTTTGATGTGGCAGTTTGTGGATGAAATGATATTTGGCAGAGTAGTATTTTGTTTGTCCATTTCATTAGAGAAAGTTCTGTAAAAATGATCAGCTAATACTTGAGCCTTTTCGTTATGATTTCTGGCCCACGTTAAGTCAGATTTTTGGATTGGCGGTTGATGAATAATAGCATTGTTAATTTTTCTTGTGGCTTTCCATAATGAGTAGTTTGTTGTCTTGGTTGAATCAAGGTTTTCAAGATAAATTTTCAGTTTATCCTGTTTGTACTTTTTCAAAAGATCCTTTAATTCCTTAGTTAGTTTGTTAAGGATTGTTTTATCAAAGGGTGATCTTGTTGATTGCCATTTTTTTCTTTGTTTTCTCTTTGCCTTAATCTTTTCTTTGATGAATGGTGATATACTATATTTATTTGATTTATGAGTTATTATGGGTGTAGAATCAATTGCAGCATACAAAAGTGTGTCATTAAAATATGCTATTGAACTGTCCACTTCATCTTTGGTTTTTAGTGATATCTGTATATCAAGTTTATTTTCAACTATTTCTCTAAAGCACTTCCAGTCTGTTTTCTTGTTGTAAGAAAATTTGTTATGGGTCGCAAGAAGAACATTACTTTCGAATTTGAGTATTATGGGTGAGTGATCGGAGGATAGTTCGAAGCACCATTCTATCTTTAAATGTTCATGTTTTATATTTTTCGTGATAAAGAAGTCAATTAAATCAGGTTTTTTGTTTAAGTTAGTTGGCCAGTAAGTAGGCTCTCCAGTGCTTAAAAATTTGCTATTTGTTTCTCTTATTGCTTTAAGTAAGTGTCGGCCCTTTGTAAGAGTTATTCTCGAGCCCCAGAAAGTGTTTTTAGAGTTGAAGTCACCTCCAGCAATAAAGCGATTACCAATTGACTTTAAGAAATTAATGTATTCAATTTTAGTGTTATTGTGTTTGGGAGGACAATACACAGCAGACAACACGAGTGGGCCGAACAAGTCTTCAATTAATATTGAGGTAGCTTGAAGGTAATCTTTTCTGAAACTTTCAAGTTCAGTACATTTAATTCAGTTTTTGATAATTATTGCTATACCCCCATGGGCGGTATTCTCAGGATGATTTGTGTTAAATATTGTAAAGTTAGGTATACTTAAGTAACTTTTTTGTGTGAAGTGTGTCTCAGATATTAATAAGATATCTACAGAGTTCCTATATATAAAAGTTTTTAGTTCAAGGACGTGTTGACCTAGCCCATTCGAATTCCAAAGGATAATCTTTAAATCATTTTGTCTGTCCATCAATTTTTGAAAGTAGAACTGTGATTTTATTCATCATATTAGATACTTGTGTTATAAGCTGTTCATATCTTTGATATCTTGCATATCATTATTTGATTGTTGAAATCTAGGGGTTAGTACGGAACTAGTTGTGGAGTTATTCGTTGTGTTTTTATTACAATTTAAGGTAGAACTTGTTGTGGAAATATTTGTTGTATTAGCTGTATTGTTAGCTTTTATTGCTTGGGCGTATGTGATAATATGACCAGAATTATCTTCAGATCTTGCTTGTTCGTTATTATGTAGATTTGTTTGATGTGTTTCATTTCGCTTTTGAGCTTCACTAGTTGAAGGCTCATTTTCTTTCTTTCTAAGAAGGCTCATTTTCTTTCTAAGAGGGGGACATTTTTTTACTCTTAGTTCTTTGTAAACCATACAACCTTTATAGTTTGCTGTATGTTTTTCGCCACTAGTTTTATGACTTCCGGCACATTTGACGCAAACAGGACTTTTTGTGCGTAAGTTTTTTGTATGTCCATATTTCTGACAGTTTGTACATTGTGGTAAGGATCTTTTTTGGTGTGGAGGTTCAAAGTTTATTTTACAATGTAAACGGTGAGTGATGGAATATATATCTTTATTGTTTTTATTAGTTTTGAGTTCAATTGCGAACAATGATAAGGGTTTTTTTCTACCTGTTTGTAGTACATTTTGCACGTGTGTTATTTCGTGACCAAGTTCACAAAGTTCTTTTTTTATTTGCTCTTTGTCTTTTGAATAATGCATATTTCTAAGCATTACTTTAAATCCTTTTTGGTCTTGCGGTTTGTATGTATAGTATTGAGTTTCTTTGTTTTTAAAAGTTTAACAATTTCTGTATAGTGAAAAGATTCTAGAGGTTGAATTTTGACTTCATTATCTTTAAGAACTTTTAGTTCGTAATTGCAGTTGGGAAGGGTGCTTAGTGCTTCGATCAGATTATCAATAAATAGAACGTTTTGTACATATATTGGTGGAGGGTTGCGATTTTTTGGCTTTGCTATTTGTGGATTTGGGGGTGCATTATGGTTTTCATGTTCATTTTCTACTTGCGATTTTTCATCATTTTCTAACTGGGACAGAATTTCAAATCTGTTTGCTGTTGAAGGTTGGCCTAACCAGTAAGATTTTAACGTTTTTTGAGATTTTTTTTTGTTTTTGGTACTATTTGTATTGTTAGGTGAATTGCGGGACCTTTTTGAGCTACTATTATTTTGTGTGTTGATTTTCTCTTTATTTACGGGAGTTTTTACTTGGCTTGGTAAGTATGTATATGTAGACATAATCGGCATAAGAGAAGATTTTGTCGATGTAGACATGGTTGTAGTTGTAATAGCGGAGTATGAAGTAGTACTTGTTGTTGTTGTGGGAGCGAATGAACTGACTGATGTGTATGTATGTGAGAGATTATTAATTTGAGTTGTTATAGTTGAGGATGTAGTTGCAGGTTAAAATTGATAGATATTATTTGCCGTTGTAAAAGGAATTGATAATCGATAATAATTGTACCTACCAAGGAATCTTCTTTATTCTCCAACGTTTCTGGGGTTGGGATACTTAATTATGGCATCTACCTTTTTAGGGTAAGGTTAATGCCGTTTTCATTAATATTATATCCAAGAAGGGAAATTTCTGTTTTACCAAATTCACATTTTTCTGGATTAAAAACGACTCCATATTCATTTAAACGAGTAAAAAGTTGTTTAAGATATTGGTTGTGTTCTTCAATATTTGATGAGGCAATTCAAAAATCATCAACGTAGGGAAATACAAAATCTAAATCTTCGAAAATTTGATGAACAAATGAGACCAAATGGCATTTGAAGGTATTCAAAAGGACCAAACGACGTCTTTCGTGGCAACGGGAATCTGGTGAAAAGCTTTGATAAAGTCTCTAATATTTGGAATTGGATATTTATCCGCAACAGTGTGATTATTCAGAAACCGGTAATCTCCACATGTATTGCTAAAAGTTCTCTGTCGTATGCACTGTATTTACATTGAGGAGCAGAGAGCTTTTTTGAGAAAAACGAAAGAGGGTTTTCAGAACTATTTGTATTATTTTTCTGCTGTAAAACTGCACCAATAGCAGTATTGGAAGCATCCACATACAAATAAAGTTCATCTTCAGGCGATGGGTGATATAAAAGTGTTATTTGCAAGGGATTTTTTTAAATTTTTAAAAGCATTATTTTGTTCTTCCGACCAGACTACTACTTGTTTTTTCTTTGGATTTCCTTTTTGAAACTCATTTAAAGGCATTTGATGTTTGGCTGTAAAAGGAATTGATGATCGATAATAATTGTACATACCAAGGAATCTTCTTAACTCTTCAACGTTTCTAGGTTTGGGAAACTTGATGATGGCATCTACCTTTTCAGTGGAAGGTTTAATGCCGTTTTCATTAATAATATATTCAAGAAATAAAATTTCTGTTTTACCAAATTCACATTTTTCCGGGTTAATAACGACTCCATATTAATTTAAACGGGTAAAAAGTTGTTTGAGATGTTGTTTGTGTTCTTCAATATTTGATGAGGCAATTAAAAAGTCATCAATGTTGGGAAATACAAAATCTAAACCTTCGACAATTTGATGAACAAACCGCTGACTTGAAGATATTCAAAAAGACCAAACGGCGTTATAATTGCGGTTTTCACAACGTCTTCCGCGGCAACGGGAATCTGATGAAAAGCTTTGATAAGGTCAATTTTAGAAAATATTTTCTTACCATGAAGAATAACTTGAAAGTCTCTAATGTTTGGAATTGGATATTTATCCGCAACCGTGTGATTATTCAGAAACCGGTAATCTCCACATACGCGCCAGGTATCAGGCACTAGCCCAAGGACTTTTTGATCGTTGCACTATGCCAAGTTGTAAAAGTTGTTCGAATTCTTGTCTAGCTTGTTGAAGTTTAATGGGATTGTAATTATTTGATGCTTAACATTTGATCGTTGTGTAAATTTTACGTTGAAATTTCTGGTTGTGTTTGGAAATTCAGATTAAATTTGTTGAAAAGGATCAGCTGTGTTAAGTTTTAATTTTGTTTGAATCAAAATATTTCAAAATACCTTTACACTCAATTTTTGTTTCGGGATCGATCAATAATTTATTTTTAATATCAATTATTAATCCAAAATGGTCTAAAAAATCATTACCTAAAATTTTATCAAAAATTTTAATTTTGAAAGTGGATCATAAACAACCAGAGGAAGACTTTTTGAAGGATTCCCAAAATCACTCGTCGTCATTAGTGTTAGGGTTTTCCGAATTATTATTAAAAGTACAAGGTGGTACACACTTATTACCCTTTTCTTTATTTATTTATTTTATTAAACATATAATTACAAATTATATTTTAATACCCTAACCGAGCACTAGCAACGAAGGCTTTCAGCTCGTTGTAGCGAAAACAGACCAGAGCCTCTGGTGGGAATCGAACCCACGACCCCCGCACTGATAAGCTAGCACGCTACCAACTAGCCTACCGGGGCGCTCGGCCTTTTCTTTAAAACGGCGATGATAATAGCAAAATGTTTTATTAGACGAAGAACGGGGTCGGATTCTTGAAGACAAACTTAACTGAGATCGGGAAGAACGCGAGTTTTGAATAACAACATCTATTAACTTATCAAGTTTCTTGTTTAGTTCTTCAAAACTATATTCTTCCTTTTTAATAGATAAAATACCTGATTTGGGGCACTCTAGCTTGCCGTCAGCAACGTCTAATAAATTACGCAATGGTGAAATTTTACTTAAACCTATCAGATTTTGTTCACATTCTTTAGGAACCTTCTTTATCCAAATAGAAAAAAGTATATCTTCAGAAATTTTATTGCAAGCGAGATTTTTCATCTCTTGAAAAAGTTTACTTGGTTTTTCGTCACCTAGTTGTAAGTCATTAAAAATGCGATTGAACTTATAGTTCTATTATCGATGGCAACCGAACTTTAGTTGCGTTGTCAACTGGCAACTCAACTGAAATTATAATTGGTATTATATAAGGCAACTTTCCCCAGTTGCCAAAATGTTATCGATAATGTAATTTTGAGAGATTAGCAACTGAAAATAAATGTAAACAAATAAAAAGATTGACAAAGGAAAAAAGTTAATAAAAGTGAATTCATCAAAAAAAAAAAAAACAAATTATAAAAAGAAATTGTGTAAACAATTATTTTAAATATGCCAGTTCAGTGGAACGGTTTTTTGATGACGATGAAAAGGCTTCAAACGTGTCATCTATTAGACGGAACTTGAGGAACAACTTCAATCCATTAGAATTACCGTCTGTACTGTGAGTATATCTTGATGTTTAAAATAATTTTCAATAAAAAGTTGCTTCTTTTAGTTTCAAAGCTTATTTTCGTATTCCAAAAGACGCAGTGGTATATTTAGTGGAAGCCTTAAACAAAGTCGTCGTTCAACGGCAATACTTTCGCTATTAAAAGTTTGCGCAGCTTTAAGATTTTTTGCTGAAGGTAGTTTCCAAAAATCTCACGGCAATGACTTCAATCTAGGAATGGTTCAACCAACGTTGTCGGTGGTTTTAAAATAAGTCGTACAATTAATAGAACAAAAGCTTGTGTACAGTTTCAAAAATGTCGGAAGAAGAAAAAACAAAAAATTAAAACCTTTTTTTATTCGAAAACGAAGTTTCCAGGGATTGTTGAATGTAAAGATGGAACACACGTACATATAATGGGACCGAAGGAAGACATTGGTCCCTTATAAACAGGAAATGATATTTTAGTTTGAATGTTTTGCTGGTAAATTATTAAACAATTTTTCTTTTTTTTGATCAAGATGATTTCTTTGTAGTTGTGCGATTACGAAATTAAAATCAGCTATGTTGATGCTAGGCATCCTGGATCTACTCATGATGCCCATTAAAGCAAGAAGTTGCTGCAGATTTTGAAATATTTATAACAATAAATAAATATACTTACATTTTAATGTTCCCGCCTTTTTTCTTTTGCTTTAAAAACCTACAGCAACCAAAACTTTGTGGTTGCCAATACAATTACTATTTGGCAACTGAAATTGACAGCTATCAGTTGCCAGTTGCCATAGGTAATATCATTTTGGCAACTAACAACGCCACTGAGGTTCGGTTGCCATCGATAATCGACCCATTACTCTCTTGACTTTCTTCATAGAATGTTAATAGTTCATATTTGAGTGTGTTGTATTTATCTTGCTCTGGGTTATTTCGAATTAGACTTGAAATTTTGTTGATTGTGGAAACTTCGAGAGACTCAATGACTTTTGAATATTTTATGTTGTCAGAAGTAATATTAAAGTTTTGAAATTTTTTCTTCGATGGTTAGAAACCAGAGTTCCGGATTTTCGGTCCAAAACGACGGTAGACTTAATGATTTAGAGTATTTTATCTCATCGTTGGAAAAAAAATGTATGCCTGATGGTATTGCTGTATTTGAGTTTTGTGTTACCGTTGGTATTGAAGTTTGTGAGTTTGTGATACAAACTCATCAAAGCGCCTTTCCATTCCTACCATGAAATCTTGCATGTGTTGTAGCATTGTGCTTAAATCAATACTAGAGTCCGATGGTGTTATTACCATATCTGCTAAGTCCAAATCGAAATTGTAGTTTTCAGTATCTGTAATTTGAAGATCTTCAAGGTACAATTTAATCGCAGGAGTTTGTCTGCTTTCCTGCCTGTCAGTGGTAAATTCCATTTCCTTAACAAAAACGAAATTTCTACAGTTGATATTTCTGATATTTTTTTCGGCATTCTTTTCACAGGGGTGACCAGTTATGGGTATTTTTGCCAATAATAAATTGTATTAAAGATTTATTTAAGAGTTTTTATTTTTATTTTATTTTTTAATTTTTTTTATATCTTATAAAAATTCTTGAAAAAACTCATTTAATATTAAATTCAAAATTTTTATATATCAAGAATTTATTTTGGGGAAGTCTCCACATTTGTGCATCGCGCTTAAGAATCCTTAGAAAGCGAATGGACGTAACAACTGAACACGCAAAAGGTATTGTCCTAGCCATTTGCGTGTTGCACAATTTTTTGTTAACGCGCAAATATGTTTATTTGCGAACATCTGAAGTCGACGATGACATTAATGGTATTGCTATTCGGCCAGACAGCGCTCCAGGTAGGCCAGCCGATAATGCGATAAAAGTTCGTGAAAATTTGATGGAGTACTTCATGACACCTCATGGTAAAGTAGAATGGCAATATAATAGGACAATTCGGCACAACTCATTTTCCTAGCGAGTATGTGTTAATTTTAATTAAATAAAAAAAAAAATTAAGTTAAGATTTTGTACCTTTTTATTTATCACATTTCATATAATACTTATAACAAAAATTTTAAAAATTCATACGACTATTAAAAAAATAAGGCACATTAATAGCATATAAGTTTTTTGTTTTAACATGTTAAACATGTAAAAAAATGGTTATAACTTAAAAAATTTCGATATTCAATAGTCAGACTATAAAATCTAAACTAACAAAAAATTTAAAAATTCATATACACTGTTAAACATATTAAATAATAGCATAAGTTGTGTTGTTTTTACATGGTAAACATTAAAAAAATAACATAACTTATGTTGAGAAAGAGGAGTTGTAACTAGAAAAATTAAAAGATTAAGATGCTTCACACCATAAAATGTAGACTTATGTTGCCCTGCAAACGTAAATAAGAAAAAAGGTGGTTAATATTTATCGATACACAGTCAATTCAGCAACTACACAGTTAGGCAAAGTTTGTATACAACTGAAATTGGTAAAACAAATGAAAATAAAATGTATGCATATATCTACAAAATGAAAACGATTATTTAAACAAAATAAAAGTAGTAATAAAGATAAAAACGTGATAATTTAATGTAGATAGTTCATTTAAAACCGGGTTTACATATCGTTTATTTGTTTTACTTATGCCGAATGCAGACATTTGTTACCTAACTATATATTTTCTGCTTCATTTTGTAGCGTTCTTCTGATAATTTAAAACAAGTTCATAAATATTAGTCTTGAATTCGTTTGCCAATTGTGGTTTTTATTTTATCCATTTAAGACCATTGGATGCTACGAAGTCGCCCACATCGCTCCAAGCATCACTTTTGGTACATTCAGCCAAAGTCTGCAATGCACGTTCAACCAATTATGGGTATTCGTCCTCGTTTTCCACGCCACGTCGCTTTACTCCTGCTCTTGGTGTTATTGACTGTGAGTCGTCCAAATATAAATAAGCTCCTGCACCATGCGGCGAACCAGGGAAAGCTAATAAAGACTCCTAAATTGTTAACGACACAATTATTTAGACAATACTTAGTAAACCGTATATAAGTACTCACATTTGCAAAGTTGGATGTTGTGGGCGCTTCGATTTGCAATGTTGGCTCCAAAAACTTAAGGCTATTGTATAATGGTCTTTTCCAGCAGCTTGTCCACTCTTTGTCTGCCCCCTTTTGTTAAATGTCACCTAAAAAATTTTCTTGAGTAAATAATAAGTTGTTTATTTAACATGAACTTACACGGGAAGAGCAGCGAAAGCTATTCCATTTTGTTGCCACTTCAGATCACGGCATTTTCATTACATCTGCCACTTCTTTCCAGAGAGCCTCTCGTAAATTTCTGTCACGCGATTCTCTGGACAGGAAATTCCAGGTATCTTCCTTAGCTTTCACCTCTTGAATGAGCCTCTCCGTTTGCTCACTCATCCATATTTCTTTTAGCTTCCGCACGAGCTTCTTTTGATCGATTGCGGCTTCGCTCTGACACACGGTATACGTGTCATCCAATATTTCAAACATATCGTTTAACTAAAATCACATTTAAAACTATAAATAAATTGTTTACTCTTAATATTTAAAAACTTACCATTGAAATTAATTTTCCAGCAAAAACAAAAAACTACAGCTTTGCGACCGCCAAACAAAAAAAAAATTGACAACTTGTTGTCAATTTTATTTTAGATAAAAAAATGCTGCCATATCTGCTGATAAACTGAAATTTGATGTTTTCACTTATGTCATTTTAGACGGCAGCTCGTATGCATAACTGACTCCCAACTCAGATGACACCATATGACAACCCGTTTTCATACAATTGCCAACAATTTGGACAAATACATTAAAAATGACATAGTGAAAACCATGCATAAGACCTAGGCAATATTATTGCACATGTAGAACCTTTGGCTTAAATATTTTTAAACTTAACAAAAAAATCCAAAAATGTTTGTGGCAAAATTATAGCTTAAACATGAACCATTTATAATAGTTTTTGATTTTGCTGTCAGTTGTCGTACAAAACATTTTTTGTAACTGAAATTATAAGAAAGAAAAGAAAAATCATAAGAAGAAAATCACACAAAATTTTAGGTCCATATTATTCACCAAAATAATGGGAGGAAAAGAGTAAATAATATGAAAATAGCTATTAAAACTCCACTTTCGCATAAATTTTCGCCATCAGACCTTAATATGTCTAGAAAGTGGGTATAAAATATAAAAAATAAAGTCAAATTAAATGACAGTGTGAGAAATAGACCTGGAGAAAGTCGTCCCAGATGTACTACTCAAGCTGAAACCCGATATTTGGTAAGAAAATACTAAAATAAAACAAGCCGTTGCACTGTGGGGCCAAATGAATGAAAAGTGGCGATTAATTCAAAATATGAACTTTAAAATTCATGATCGTGTTTGGTACCGGGTGAAAGTGGATAAAATTCTGCATCACTAATTGCAAAAATTATACTTTTAAGTTGTTTGCTTTAGTTGAAGTGAGCACTTAAAGTTGAATAATTGTTATTTTTTTTGTGCATATTGAAAAAAAGTGAAAATTTTGATATTTCAATTGATAATTTTTTCTATTAATACTTCTAAAAAATAAATTTTTATAATGGAACCGTCAACTTCAGGTAGTTTACTATATAGTACATGTTTTTTTGTTTAAATAAATGTTTTAAAAATATTAAATGTTAATAAAATAAAATTAGCCCAAAAATGGGCTATTTTTGATTTATATATGGAGTTTCAACAACTTTGTTCGCGAGCTTGCGTAAAATCGTCTATATAGTGTTATAATAAAAGATCTCAACTAATAAACCCCAAAATATTTTTTTGCGATTTTTTGCGATTTTTGAGTTATGCTTGTTTTTGTGAAATAACTCAAGATGCTAAAAATCCACTAATATGAAAAAAAAAAACAAAACAAAACATCAAGTTGTTTTTACTTTGTTTTGTCATTATTTTCGTTATAGTAGTTGTTATTGTAGCTAAAAAATGTGTTGTTAATTAGAGATGGGGGCGTGAGTAACTTTAATTCACGCATGCTCACGTGATTGCGTATGTTGGGTTTATTTACTATGAATAAAACTAATTAAATTATTTTACATGTGTTTATGATATTTCAATGAATTTTACTTAAACATTTGTTAATTTTAAATTATTAGAAAATTGTATATGGCACAAGTGCACTATTTTGAAAAATTGAAGGAGGTCACGCTCCCATCCCTATTTATTATTGTCATTTATTTGAGTCCTACATAATAACTGTTGGTCATATACATGCATCATACGAGTAAAGTTTTAATTTTGTTTTAAGCTGGTGATATCAATCTTCTAATATAATGATAATACATTTTTAAGAATTTCTATCCATCCGTAGGGTATTATTGATTCGGTACTGACACGTTTATTTATTGTTTTAGCTGTCAATGTTTTGTGATGTGATGTTACATATTTAAAGTGTTGTGAAAGTGTAAATTATTCGGTACAGGGTTAAAGGAATTACTTTTTGCAAATTTTAAACGAATAGAAATCTTATTAATTTTAGGAACATGTCCCAAAACAATTTTCATTCCTCGTCATGAGTTGCATAATTTTATGAGGAGTGCAGAACCTAAATCACTTCAGGATAAATTTAAACTTTTGAGATGGGAAGTAATAAAACGTGTCGACCCTTCGGATATGGTAGATTTTATGACAAGGTTTCATAATTTTTGCTCTAGGTATGAGATTCGGTGGCAAAAATGTCATAGAAAGAATGAAATTTTTGTAAAAAATAATAAGAATTGGCTGGATGCCTCAATCTCATTCAGTCCACCACCAGAACCACAACAAAAAAGAGGTCGCAATGATCTCTCATTTGAAGAGTGCAAAGAAAAAACAAAAGTTAAGAAATGTAAAGACATAAGAGATCAAATTTCTTTGCCTGTTTTGGCTTACGCCACACAAATGAGCTTGAGAGCTGCTGGAAAAATAGATGAGTCGAAAATTGTTAAGGAAATAATATCATCTCCAACAAAAGCCAAAAAATACCGAAAAAGTATAGAACAGGTACCACCACAGCAGTTAACTCCGGATGAAGCTCTGTCCGTTTTGGTAGAAGCGAAGCTAAGTCGCCACCAATATAATGTTATTAGAAAGGTTGCACCTGAGAAATTTCCATCATATAAATTGGTCCAAAGAGCTAAGAAAAAATGTTACCCAAAGGGAGAACAAATGAAAATTTCTGAAACATCAGCGCAAGTTAGCCTACAAGGAATATTGGATCATACCACTGAACGCCTTTTGTCGGTTAAAAATGCAGATTTAAATTCGTTAGACAACGAAGAAATCGAAAAAATTACTTTATACACTAAGTGGGGCTTTGACGGAAGTTCAGGGCATAGTTCTTACAAACAAGCCTTTCATGACAGTAATGCATCTGATTCTTCTGTATTTATTACGTCAATTGTACCATTAAAATTAGTTTGTAAAAACAAAATCATTTGGCATAATCCTCGACCGTCTTCAACTAGGTTTTGCAGGCCATTAAAAATTGAATTTATGAAAGAAACGGTCAACAGTATTAAAACAGAAAGAGAAAGAGTGGAGACAGAAAAAAATGTTCTTATCGATACAGTGATATCAGTTGGAGAAAGAAAGATAAAAGTGAACCACAAACTAATTCTCGTTATGATTGACGGTAAAGTGTGTAACGCGATTACAGACACAAAGTCCACACAAAAGTGCTACATATGTGGCGCTACCAGCAAGGAGTTCAACAATATTGAACAAATGATTTCTAGAGATTACAACGTAGACTTCATGGAGTTCGGTTTGTCTGTCCTACATGGCTGGATAAGATTTTTTGAATGTCTTATTCACTTGGCATATAAACTTCCAATTCAAAAATGGCAGGCAAGAAGTGACGAAGAAAAAAAATTATTGCTGAAACTAAAAGTCGTATTCAACGCGAATTTAAAAAGAGAACGGGATTAATCATTGATCAACCAAAACCTGGTTTTGGTAACTCTAATGACGGGAATACTGCAAGACGTTTTTTTAAGAATGCAGAAGTATCTGCTGAAATTACTTATATTGATTTAGAGTTGATCAAAAATATGCACACAATATTAATTGTAGTTTCTAGTGGTATTGAGGTCAACATTGAAAAATTTACAAACTTCGCTAATAACACTGCCAGGCTATTTGTGAAAAAATATCCATGGTACTTTATGCCTCCTACTCTTCACAAATATTTTATTCATGGGCCTGAAATTATATCATTATCGCCATTGCCAATTGGTCAGCTAACCGAAGAGTCTCAGGAAGCCAGAAATAAAGATTTTAAAAGTTATAGGGAGAATTTTGCCCGTAAATGCAGTCGAGAAAAAACAATGGAAGATATCTTTAATAGATTTCTCTTAAGTTCAGATCCGTTTATAACAAGCATGAACAATAGTTCTAAAAAGAAAAAAGAGCTAATGCCAAAATCTGCATTGGAGTTGCTTGTACTTCCCAGCAATCAAAATAGCAATGATGAAGATGGAGATGAAGATTAAGATTATTGTAACGAATTAATTTATGATTATGAAATTGAATGTGAAGTAAATACTAACATTGAAGGTAATAATGATTATAATTAAAAATTGTTGTTTTCAAAAAAAAAAAAAAAAATAGAATAACCGAATTTAATTAAATTTTTTTTAAATAGTGTGTTTATGGTTATTTATCAATAAAAAAACAATTAGATTTTCAAATGTTTCATTTTTGAGCAAAATTTTAAAATTTCGAGAAAAAAGGTATGATTTTAATTTAAAAATTTTCTAATAGAAATACATATAAAATATTTATTCCTTATTATTTTTAAAAATATTACTTATTTTTCTTAAAGTACATTTAGTATGCTTTAATTTGCAATTTAATTGAATAATTTATAGCGCACCGTTCCAAAGTTACAGCAAAAAATGTGAAAAAGAGGATTTTTTACAGAACACAAAATGGCCCATAAAGGGTTAAAAAATGTGTTTTTTCACTCTGTTTTTTTTTTTTAATGTTTTTTATGTATTTATAAATATCCATTAATAAAAAATATTTTTTTTTTAAATTACGACTTCTATGAATTAATCGCCACTTTTCATGGATTTGGCCCCACTGTGCGTTGCCTTGCTTTTAAATTTTCCACAACTCTGGAACAATATGTCGGTGTCTTTTTGACTACGGTTTGAAAGTTATACACAAAAACTACGACACTTTCGAAACAAGAGTCAGAAGGAAAATATCGGACTTGTGTAGAAAATACAAATTTTGGCATCGGAACCATTGGGGTAAGATTTTTTTTTAGCGACGAATCACATTTTAAAGTAATAAACAGAAAAACCGAAACTTTGTGCGTAGAATTAACTATAAGGCTGAATATTTTTTTTGTTTTTAACCGGAAACACAAGGTGGTTTTAGCGTGTGGGGTTATTTTGTGAATTCGAACTTTTTTTATTTTGGACCACCTTAATAGACATGTATAGAGATATATGAGATTTTATTTTATCTATAAAAAAATGATTTGGTGCCACATATTGTGGTATCTTGAATATTAAAACATATGGTTTATAAGGTTGCCACTTTTCACCATAGTAATTTTTTCAAACTACTGCCGCCATCTATACTTCATGTCGGCTTATTTTGGGACCGCCCTCGTATGTTGACTCTTCTGTTAGATATTCCGGTAAATTTCCCGTTTTCAGTTTTTGTATAAAATTTATTGTGTTAAATTCCAGTCGTTGTGTTCAACCATGTTAACCTACGTAGAATGTGTTGTATTCGTGTATATCTGTTATATCTTTAAATTGAGCGCATTGCTTTATTCTGTTATTTTTAGAGTCTTATCTATTTGTGTTTAATTCTTTGATGGTAAATATAAAAGCTGACTTCATAAATGCATTATTCAAGCCAACACTACAAGCATATGCATTTGCAATGCAAAGCAATTTTTTATAGAAACACTGCTTTGTCAATGAATGCGATGACATTTTCAAACGTTTATGAACGCTAATACTGCTTTTCGTTTTTTCCTCCCTTGATTCTTTTTTTAAATACACAAAATAATATATAAAAATCATATATAAGAGGGGAATAAAACTTAAAATCTAACAAATTATTAACCGTACAAAGGGTAGGGGTTAATTAAAAGGTACAAATATAAAAATTAACAAAGTTTAAGTATTTGTGCTTAAACATTGCGGCCACCTTGCAACATTAACGGATGTTGCAACAAAAGTTAATCAATATAATCAAACTAAAGGTAGTTTTTTGGTTTGTTTTGTTTGTGCTTCATTTATTTTTTTCAAAAAACACTTATAATCATGTGGTTAGGTGCCACTGGTGATCTGACCACCCGGCATAAGAGTGCCGGGTGGTCTCCGAAGAGCCTAGTGAACCCAAGGGGGCCGGGTGGTCACAAGAGTGCAAGAGGTACAACTTTGGACAGAGATAAAGAAGTTGGTTTTGAGACAACGGACTTTTTAGGAGGATGTCTCTTAGAGGAAGACGCTTTAGCAGTATTGAAGTGAATGAGGATGTGGTAGCTTACATTGCACAAACGACACTTATAAGTGCTCGGACAGTCTTTGACCGTGTGAGACATGGCCAAACAACGGCCGCAATGATGGTGCAACACCACAGTCCGTAGTCTCTTTTCCAGTTTGAAACGGCGAAACGCTTTGCAATGACGCAAAGGATGTTTACCACCACAAACTCGACGCTCAATATTCGTAGCAACATTCGAACGCGAGGTTCCACTTGCTTCCGACAAAGGATCGGAGGTCAACGAATTTTTTAATGTTACGTCGGATGGATGCGTAACAGTTGGAGGTACACCAACAGGAGTAGGCGGTTCCACGCTATCAGGTATTGTTATGGATGCATCGATAGGCGCTGCTGGAGGATCATTATCCGCTTCTACCATGGGTTCCTCGTAGTCATCCTCGAAAAGGCAGGGCAATGAATCCAAAATGCTACGAAAAAAGTGTGATTATATTTAGTTGGTCAGAATGACCAGTTTTGCGATGTGTCGTCTTACAACCCCATTTGCAGTACGTATGTCAACCACTCTAACATGACCGTCACTACCCGGATGTAATTTTAAGACACGGCCTAATCTCCACGAAGTTGGAGGTAACTGTTCGTGCCGAATGACAACTAAATCATTTTCCTGTAATTCGCGTTCCGGATATTTCCACTTGTTTATGGAAACTCATTAAATATTCATCTTTCCAACGGCGGCAGAAGTGTTGAAAAAGAGATTTCATTTTCTGAAATCGATTAACCAAACTAATAAGAGATTCGTGAATTGCTGGTTCAGGAGGAGCAAGAATAAGAGAACCGATTAGGAAATGACCAGAAGTTAGAGCAACAGGTTCTTGGGGATTATCAGTAATAGGACACAGCGGTCTCGAATTAAGATAAGCTTCTATTCTCGCCAGAAAGGTAGTTAGTTCCTCATATATATATTTATATATATCATATGTATATTTAAAAGCCTGTGCTTCTTTTCTAAAATGAAGTTTGAAACTTTTTACCCCGGCCTCCCTGAGGCCGCCCATATGCGGAGCTGCAGCGGGAATAAAGCGCCAAGTAAGTCCTTAAATGCCATAAGTCAAACACACTGATGCCTGACTTTTTTCTAAGAAAAGTACTAAAATCTATCCATTATCGGAAAAGATAGTATTCGGGCAGCCTCTACGAGAAATAAATCGTTGAATTTTTTTTTCCATATTTCATATTATTTATTGGATCTTCACTTTTAAAAAACTGTGAACTAATTATCCTAATCTTAAAACTAAATATTAATTATTAAGTCCAGCCAGTGCCAGACTGATAATATGTGGTTCAGCTGGGACCATTATCCCCCCTTATTATTAGCGGACCAGATCCGCAGTGTCCCTCCTTCTAAGACGCTGGTGGCCGTGATTATCAGTCAAGTTACGGGCTAGTATGTTGGGGTGTGTTTTGTTAAATAGCGTTGACAGTGTCTAATAATTTCATGTTTGACCAGGGGTACATTCAGATCTTTATGTATGTTGTAATTCCTAACATACCAGGGTGCGTTCGTGATCGTTCTCAAGAATTTATTTTGCATTCTTTGAATTTTCCCAATATTGGACGCAGAGGCAGTACCCCAGAGCTGAATTCCGTAGCACCATATGGGTTTCATGATCGAATTGTAAATGAGTAATTTGCAGTCCAGGCCTAGTTTAGAGTTTTTGCCAGTAAGCCAAGCGAGTTGAGCAGTTTTTAGCCTCATCTGAGTTATTTTCGCATCTATATGATTTTTCCACGAGAGTCGACGGTCAAGGTGAATACCGAGATATTTCACACACGTGTGTTGGGGTATATTCAGATTATTAATTTTAATGGGTGGACACGTCTCTTTTCTCAGTGTGAAAGTAATGTGGATACATTTCTGTTCATTCACCTTAATTTTCCACTTATCCAACCAAGCTTTCAATTGTGAAATGTGAGTTTGTAACATTCTAGACGCTATTTTTGAGTCATCGTGGACGCTTAAGATTGCAGTATCGTCAGCGAAAGCCGATGTGTGGGTATTAATATCTAATGGCATGTCCGAAGTATAAATGATATATAACAGAGGACCCAAAATGCTACCTTGTGGAACTCCGGCTTGTATATCTTGAGGAGAGCTGACAAAACTTTTTTCAGCAAGAGTGAATTTTCGATTTGTTATATAGCTTTCGAGTAGCTTGTGAGTATTTGTTGGTAACAAAAGTTTTAGTTTAAACAGTAGACCTTTATGCCAAACCTTATCGAAAGCCTGTGAAACATCGATAAAAAGGGCAGAGCAGTATTTTTTCTCCTCGAACGTTTTTCTGACAACAGTAACTAGCCTGTGGGCTTGCTCAATGGTGCTGTGTTTTCTCCTGAAGCCAAATTGGTGTGCTGGAATACAGTTGTTTTGTTACACATAAACGGTTATCTTTTCCATAAGGATTTTCTCGAACAGCTTTGACAAATTGGATAATAGGCTTATAGGCCTATACGATTCCACTTTTGTGTGATCTTTGCCTGGCTTGGGTATCATTTTAACGAGTGAAACTTTTCATTCTGGGGGATAGTATTCAAGGCGTATAATAGCATTAAAAATAAAGAGAATTATCTTTAATGCTATACGGGGTAACTCCAAGAGCATCTTGTTACCGATTCCATCGATACCAGGAGCTTTTTTGGGGTTTAGTTCAAAAATAGCCTTTTCGACCTCTCTCATCTCAAACGTTAATCGGGTAGCTGCTCGGTGCTGGGGTAAAATCGGTGGCAACTCTGTTACAGAACTTGTTATATTTGGCGTGAATATTTTTTTTAAATGTTCTACAAACAGATCTCCTTTTTCAGTATCATTTCTAGCCCAACCTCCGTCTGATTTTCTCAAAGGAGGCTTACATAAGACAGGTCTTTTTAAATTTTTCGTTGCACGCCATAATGAGTAATCAGTTCTTGATGTTGGATCTAAATTTTCAAGATATCTGTTTAATGAAGCAGTTCTCTTATGTTCAAGTAGCTTTCTTGATTTTTTAGTGCATTCTTTCAACCGTTCCTTAAGTTTGTGCTCTTGCCACTCTCTTCGAGCTCTTCTTTTTTCATTTAAAGAGTCGTTCGACATCGGCAGACAAAATAATATTTTCTCTGTTGTGTTGTGTTGGGGGGGGGGGGGGGGGGGGGGGGTTTGGTAGCAAGTTGAGCAGCAAGTTTGAGATTTAGTTCAAAATTTTGAATCGAGAGGTCGATATCTTCCTTTTCGACCTCTCTCATCTCAAACGTTAATCGGGTAGCTGCTCGGTGCTGGGGTAAAATCGGTGGCAACTCTGTTACAGAACTTGTTATATTTGGCGTGAATATTTTTTTTAAATGTTCTACAAACAGATCTCCTTTTTCAGTATCATTTCTAGCCCAACCTCCGTCTGATTTTCTCAAAGGAGGCTTACATAAGACAGGTCTTTTTAAATTTTTCGTTGCACGCCATAATGAGTAATCAGTTCTTGATGTTGGATCTAAATTTTCAAGATATCTGTTTAATGAAGCAGTTCTCTTATGTTCAAGTAGCTTTCTTGATTTTTTAGTGCATTCTTTCAACCGTTCCTTAAGTTTGTGCTCTTGCCACTCTCTTCGAGCTCTTCTTTTTTCATTTAAAGAGTCGTTCGACATCGGCAGACAAAATAATATTTTCTCTGTTGTGTTGGGGGGGGGGGGGGGGGGGGGTTTGGTAGCAAGTTGAGCAGCAAGTTTGAGATTTAGTTCAAAATTTTGAATCGAGAGGTCGATATCTTCCTTTTCGACCTCTCTCATCTCAAACGTTAATCGGGTAGCTGCTCGGTGCTCGGGTAAAATCGGTGGCAACTCTGTTACAGAACTTGTTATATTTGGCGTGAATATTTTTTTTAAATGTTCTACAAACAGATCTCCTTTTTCAGTATCATTTCTAGCCCAACCTCCGTCTGATTTTCTCAAAGGAGGCTTACATAAGACAGGTCTTTTTAAATTTTTCGTTGCACGCCATAATGAGTAATCAGTTCTTGATGTTGGATCTAAATTTTCAAGATATCTGTTTAATGAAGCAGTTCTCTTATGTTCAAGTAGCTTTCTTGATTTTTTAGTGCATTCTTTCAACCGTTCCTTAAGTTTGTGCTCTTGCCACTCTCTTCGAGCTCTTCTTTTTTCATTTAAAGAGTCGTTCGACATCGGCAGACAAAATAATATTTTCTCTGTTGTGTTGGGGGGGGGGGGGGGGGGGGGGGGTTTGGTAGCAAGTTGAGCAGCAAGTTTGAGATTTAGTTCAAAATTTTGAATCGAGAGGTCGATATCTTCCGGTGTTCTTAGCGGTATGTTTTCTGAGCAATGTGTACTGATAAATTTTTTATACTTCAACCAATCTGTTGCTTTGCCTGTCAGTGCTAAGTCACCAGAGGGGGGTACAATTCCTCGCGGGTTCAAAATAGTAACAACTGTAGGTGTGTGATCAGATGAGAGATCCAATCATGGTTCTACATGGACCAATTCTCTTGCAATAGACATTGTTATTCCAAAGTCTATCAGATCGGGTATTTTCCGACGATCTGTTGGCCAGTACGTGGGTTCTCCACTAGAGATCACATCCATACCCAGCTTAGAAATTGTATTAAACAAAACACGGCCCTTAGGGGTAACAAGCCGTGACCCCCAGAATGTCTGCTTGGCATTATAGTCTCCAGCTGCCAGAAAACGCGGTCCTAAAAGAAAACGCGGTCCTAAAAAGCCTGTGTACTGATCCTCCGTTATGGAGAATCTGGGGAGAATCGTTGAAATGCCGACAAAAAGTAGCCGATGATAAATCAGAAGTTGCCTCCAATTGTATCGCTTTCGTAGAAAAGCATACAAAAATACACACATAACCCTTGGTTATTCGGCAAGCCCCACCAGTAAAGCTCTTGAACTCGAAAGGCCCTGCGAAATCCACACCAGTTGAGGTAAAAGGCCTATCGAAAGAAGTTTTCTCAGGGGGTAAAGCGGCCATAATCTGACTGCAAGAGCGCTTCTTGTCAAGAATGCACCGTTTGCAGCGACCAATTACTCTCCTAATTTTCGACTTTAGCCTGGGGACCCAATATTCTGTGCAAAGTATTCGCAGCAGCAATTGATTTCCACCGTGGATCGAAATCGAATGTATAAACTCCGTTAAAAGCAGCGTCAATTTACTAGAGTATGGTAAAATAATGGGATGAGTCTCCGAGTAGGTGAGAGAAGGTGACCTGACTAACCGACCATTAAGTCTCATAATCCCATTTAAAGACACGAGAGTGCTCTTTGAACTCAAAGAGCACTCTCACACCCTAGCCAAATGCTTTTTTGTAATTTTTAACTCGAAAGAGTTTTATTGACACACAAACGACGACCCGCTCTATGAGCTTGATGACTATTATAAAAGAATCGTAAAATATACGATATTACACGAAGGGCTTTATCAAGACGAGAAAAATCCTTTAGAATATCCTCATAAATATTCCCTCCCCTTGTGTCTGTAAAAAATGAAGCATAAACGTGAACCACCCTACATTCAATGTCAGTGTCAAGGCGAGAGAGATCGGTAGAATACCATTCGGATTTATCTTGTTGAAGCCACTGTGGCCCATGCCACCGAAGTGAATTGTCAGCCAGCTCCGGGGGAGCAATGCCATGGCTGCCCAAATCGGCAGGGTTATCCTCAGAGCGAGGGTGATACCAATTATGACGACCAACATTTTGTTGAACAAATGTGGTCCAAGAACAAGGGTCTTTTTTCAAACATGAAAGGACTATCGTAGAATCAGTCCAACAATAAATTTGATGAAGTCGAATATCAATCTCGCTAAGTACAGTCTTCAAAAGCTCAGAGGACAAAACTGCACCGCAAAGTTCAAGCCGCGGAATTCAAATTGATTTTGTAGGGGCCACTTTTGTTTTGCAAGACAACAAATGTGTATGAATTTCACCACGTATGTCTTTTCCGTGGCATCAGAAAAAACGAAAGATTCAGGAGTATAATGAACCCGCCTAGGAATTCGTATATTATTAACTTCGTGAAATAAAGTTACGAATTTTCGTCAATTATCCTCCGTAGAGCGGGGAAGTGAGTCCTAGCCGATATTATCCAGCCACGCCCTCTGCATTATTATCTTCGCCACAATCACCACTGGACCTAGCCAACCAACAGGATCAAACAATTTAGCAATAGTAGACAAAACTTCCGTTTAGTATGACTCGATTTCAGTGAAATAGTATTCACCTTGAAGTAAAATGAGTCTATGAGCATTCCATTGAATGCCCAAAGTTTTAGAACTACTTGACTCAACAAAAGTCAAAAGCTTAGCGTCGACCAAATGTTCAGGTGGAAAGCCCTCTAAAATCGTGCGTTAGAAGTCCACTTTCTAAGTTCAAATTTTGCTGATTTCAACGCTGATATAAGCTGATCGTGAGTCCCTGTTAAAACGTCGTCAACGTACATGCACCTTCGTAGAATGTGCGATGCCACAGGGTACTCAGCCTCGGAATCATCCGCCAGCTGCAACAAATTGCGAATAGCAAGATACCGCGCGCAGTTAACACCAAAAGTAACTGTTTGTAGCTCATAATCTCTAACGTTCTCCGTCGGAGTATCTCTAAACAAGATTTGTTGAAATGGAGTATGAGCTGGATCAACTTTAACTGCCTATACATTTGCGTGATATCGCAATTAAAAAGAAATTTAAAAAGTCGCCAACGCAAAATTAAAGAAACTAAATCAGCCTGCAAAGTTGGACTAACATAAAGGCAGTCATTTAGAACGGAATTACGACGTTTTGTTCTAAGCGTTAAAAATCACACGTAATTTAGTAGTTTTCCGCTCAGGTATAACTACTGGATGATGTGGTAAATAGGAGGAAAAGGTAGTAGCGAAAGAAGGATTTAAAACGAATTTCTTGTGGTCCAGCTGCAAATATTCCATAACGACATTATCGTACACTTCCTTAAGTTCAGGTTTTTGCAGAAGAGATGATTCTGTCCTAAGATATTGCTTCAGGGCGTTTGACCTAGACACACCTAAAGTCACCTGCTGAGAAAAATTCAGGCTTAAAAGGAAACGTCACAATGTAGCGACCATCAGACGTGCTGTGCTCTTATAATTTTCCTCACAAATCTTATCAAAAGTTGATAAGATTTTCCGTTTAGGAGTTTCCTCAAGTTCCCAAAAACTAAGATTTCTATTAAGACAATCTTTCTCCGAAAATTCGACACGAGTAGAAAAAACATGAACTTGATGTTGCAAAATTGGACCAGTGATAATCCAACCCAAGACTGTATTTTGAGCTAGCAATGAACCCAAAAAATCAAGAGGAGCTTCCCTTAAACAAATTCTAGGATAAATCTCACCACCAAGCAAAATATCAACAGGTCTGCTGTCTCAATAATTAGAATCCGCCAAACGAAGATTTGGCAAAATTTTCCTCATTAGGCAATACAAGAGCTAAAGTTTTCGCAGAAAAAGACGAATCAAGAGGAGAGCCAATTGTAATGGAGCAGAGTTTCTTTGACGTAGTCAATACTTGTTCCACGCCAGATATTTGCGCATTAGCAGCATGCGTCAAAATTCCCAAGCGATTTCTAAAGCGTTCCGAAATAAAGGTACTCTCGGAGCAGGGGTCAATAAGAGCGCGGGCAGCGTACGTCATACCCTGGTGAACTACGTTGACCATAGCTGTCCCCAATAGGACGGTCTTATTCTGAGAGGTATGAAATACTTGTCTAGTGGTAGGCAATGTGGAATTGCTACCATTAGAAGTGGACTGTATGTTAGAATCAATATGTGCAGGGTTGGAAAGACGAGTAGCTGTACCCGGACCCGCAGCTATACCAGACGAAGTATTTCCTCTATTTGAACCTCCATTAGAAGGAAATTCACTACTATGGGTGCTATTACAATTCTTAGCCTCACGTGTCCTCGAAAGACAATTTACACAACAATGGAACTTTTTCACTGTTGAATACCGGTCCGGTTCAGATAAACCTTTAAATCTAGGGCAAGAGCGCAAAAAATGCACCTAATTACTACATAAAATGAACGAAGTTCCTGTAGAAGTAGAGGCCGCAGTATGGTGCGATTTCACCTTTAATTCTGCAGACCTTTTTGAAACGTGTGAGCCACGAAGATCGCGAGAACACTCTAAAATGTCGATCCTTTCCGTTAGAAAGCGATCCAAATCTCCCCAGAGTGACAAAGCCTTTTTATCCCTGATAGGCTGTTCCCAAAGGTTAACAGTGGTAGTAGGTAACCGTTGGATACACATAACAACGATTATATGTGAACTTAATTCCCCCCGACGCGGAAATGTCCAAAGTAGACAGGGCTGAAAGACAACCATTTAAAGTTTTCAACCCCTCATCAGTCTCCTTATCAAGAAAAGGGAGATCGACAAGCAAAATGAGTTGATGGTTTACCAATTGACGTAAATTTTCGTACTTATGGGTCAAACTTTTCCAAACGATATCAAATCCCCGATTCGTAAGCGGCGTTTTTGAAACGAGATCCCGTGCATCGCCACTTGTTTTCTCCAAAAGAGCAAATAATTGTACGATCGAAATTATGCAATTTTTCCTTAATTGTAAACACGATTTGTAAGACGTTTTAACATTTTCCCATAAATCGCTAAGTTCTTTCCAGCGTATTTCGAGAGTGAAAACATGAACATTTTCGCGAAGTTCATTAAACTTTGCTTCGAAGAACGTCGGACTCTTATAAAAATATCCATAGCGTTATCAGACATTTTGTTATTCAAAAAATTAATAAATTTAACCAAAAGGTCGAAAAAATAATATTCTCAAATTTAAAACACAAACAATATAAGTCGCGACTATGACGGCCTGTAGGGTGACTTTTTTTTGTTTTCAAAAAACCAAACAAAAAAACAGTATGTATGTACGTATGTATTTATATTAAAAACACTGTAAATCTCAGCTTGTGTATTAAATTCAATATGTAAACAAGAGCACAAGAGAAAATAAAAACCACCACCTTTTTTTATAATTGTTTTTATTGTTTTTTAGTTTAATAAGCCCAAGCTTTAGTACACAAAGCCGACGGCTTTTTCAAAAATTTAAATTTATCTAAATTTTTAATTGAGTTTCAATATATGTAATTTAAACGCGATTTTTGCAAAAAAAAACTTTTTAATAAGAAAATTATTAAAATTTATGCCCGGTTGTAAAACGACTTATTCATAAAAAATAATATTAAATATTTTTCTTATCACTTTTCTTTATTATTGAAAATTAACTTTTTTTTCTCCACTAGTACTTTTTTTTATACAAATATAGACAGCACCTACCCTATTTTTCCTAGAAAATTAATTTGTTTGTATAAGAAAAAAAAGGATTTGTTGATGAGGCGGGGATGACTTCCTAGATAACCAAAAGAAAAAAAGGAACAACTTTTTTATTAATGTTTTACTTCCACTTTGTAAATAAAAAATCCGGCTCGATGGAACAAAATGTTGCCGTAAATGCGGGGTTATGGAAATATCGTTATCCTGGTAGAACAAAAACTGCTCCCTTATACCAAGTTGGGCACTGCAGTAAATTAACTTTAAGAATGTCGAGGTAGACATCTTTGTTCGTTGTAGTCTCAATAAACTGCAAGTTTTCTACCCCACTTGATGACATACAAGCCGAGGCCATGACACTGCCACCACCGTGGGTGTCAGTTTAAGGTTTTGATTTTGCAGTTCTGTATTGGGCTTACGTCAGACAAAAGTTTGACCATCCAAGCCAAAGATATTAAATTTGAACTCATCCGCAAAAATAACTGGTTCCCAAAAGCTTGAGTCCTTATTAATATGTTCCTTAGCGAATTTGAGGCGTGCTTCTTGATTTTTCTTATTAATAAATGTTTTTTTTTTCGGGCTACTCTACCATTAAAGTCGTGTTTCTGCACTACATGTTTTGTTGAGCTAATTTTTTACTTCTGTAGCCAGTTAAGGAGCGGATAGTTTCGGGTCTTGCCTTTTTTTTAACAATGTAGCGCTCATCAGATGCGTCTGCCCTTATCACGAACCAATATATTATGTTTTGCACTGTGGTCACTAAGGCAAATCATTTCCGCATTTTTTCGACGGGAATGACCGTTTTTTAAATGGCTAATAACTAATTCCATCTTTTCTATTGTAGTGCGTCGCCCCATTGTCAAAAAATATGCCTCTTGGCCTCGTAACTACCGAAATCACACTTAATGTCAATTTAAGTAATTAGAAACACACATAACTACAAAAATGCTTGGAAATTTACCGCTACTCGATATTAAAAGTAGCTGGTTGAAATAAGCTGTGACTAATTGTGTTCCTATATTATTGGTTTTTAATTTCTAAGTTTTTAAGAGTGTGCATTAGAGACTGAATCAAAACTTTTTTTTTAATTTTTGAACATGTTCTATAAAATCTCATTCAAACTTTTTAATATTGTTGCGTTTCGAAATTATATGAGCTTAATTTTTTTAAAGGTGCTGGTTGAAATAAGCTGTGGGCCACTGTATATGTGGATAACGATACAGTTTTGTATATACCGGTCTATCATTAATTGTTCTAATTTGGTTTGATAATATTAGTATTGCCTAAAGTTTGCCCTTCAAAAATTATTAAATCCTCCTAAAAGGTTAATAAATTTTCTAAAGCTAACTTTTCCTCAACATTGAAATCCTTGAACAAATTTTTCAAAACCTTTTCATCAATATACGTAGTTTCTAATTGGTTAATTTCATTGTAAACAAATGGACAAATGGAAAATAGTTTCCACGACTGTGGCATCTACTGGTAGTTATGTGATTATTTCACGATTAATTTCTGTTTTAGAATTTAAAGAGGAAAAGGGAATATGATTTTCTAATGTGAATCTTTTATAATTTTGTATTTTTTTTCTCATCTAAGAGGGAAGTAGTTGAATAAAAGTTTCTCTTTGACAATTGTAAGGTGTACTATTGGAAGTGTCTTGTGGATGCTGTTGAGTAAAATTTACCTGTCATTATTATCCCCACCTTCCTGAATATAATCTACTTCCATTTGAGAACGATTATTCTGACCTAAGTATTGATTATTGCAATTTAATTTTTTATTACACCCTCTCTTTCTAAAATATTATAGGCATCTCTTAGTTTAGATATATTTCGATTTATTACAACAGATATCAATGTTATTCAAACAAGTTTTTAAAATAATCTTTTCGGCATACACTGGCCTTTCGCTATCATACTTATACTTTTCATTAATTTTGCACAAAATATTTCTTAAACAATTATAATAATTAAAATAAATATATGTACATTTTTTATATACTTAAGTTTAACCTTAGATAAATTAAAAACGGTTCGGTTTTGGACTGCGCCACTTATAAAATATTCAAATAAAAACAATGTTTAATATTTTCTTGTCAATGTTTATTAATTAATGGTTGGATATTGACTGACTTTTAAAACTTAAAAACTAAATTAATAAGATAAATAAAAAGAAAAGGACTTATGGCTATGTTTTTATTGTAAATTAAATTAATGTATAAAAGAGATTAGAATAAGAAATGAAGTAATAAGTAAATTAATGATAACAATGAGACAAATAATTTAAATAAACCCACAAAACGTTATAGGGGACATAAAGTGGGTGGGGTGGTCATCATTTATTTCTTTTGAGCAACGCCCGACAAATGCATTTCAGCCGCTTATAGGGAGGGAACCACATATTTTTTTGTAATTTTTTATGTGCTGGTGTGTAACCATAACTCATTATTTTGAGCAACATCCTCATATAACGTTAATAAGAAAAGTAACCATTACCACATATGTGGTTATATAAGTGGGCCAGGCAAAACCACTATGCGGCTCATTCATTGAACAAAAACACAAAAATCAATCAGTCTCGCACTAAAGTATAGAATTCTCAAGAGTATAGTTCCTTCTCACGAATTTTTTACTACTTTCTTAGAACACGCGATTTACAGAATAAAACAACTTCAGTTGTTTATGCTTATTTTAAAACTGAGACTTTATTTCAAAAATATTCAAACTTAAGGATATGAATTGTCGCTATTCTTCAATTCAGTCTAACTTAGAGCTAAGATTAAAATTAAGAGTCAGCAGTCGGGCAGTCATGGGATTGTGGTTGTACACAAAAACAAAACTATCAGATTGCAGTGAAGTACAAAATATGTTTATATGTTTTATATATGTATGTATATTCAAATATATACATATAAGCACTAGTTATATGTAACTCGCGCATAGTTTGGCGGCAACAAAAGTGAGTTTTGCGTGCAACTTTTAGTAGTGTCTGTATATAGTGCTGCCATATAGCCAATTTTAGCTATTTTCCCGTTTTTTGGTATGCTTAAGTTTTTTTCATAAAAAACTATTTTGTTTTATTACATTCATGTATTTTTTCAGATTTTTCATATAAAATTATAATATTTTTTCAATATATTTATTATTAATAAAATTGGACATATTTAATATAAATACAAAATACAACCAAACTTCGCAATTGTGTTAAAAAATAGTTACGAATTTAAACAAAACATTGTGACATGAAAAGTATTAATGTGACTATATCTGTCTATTCGTATCCATTATTTCCTATTTCTATGGTAAAACTATATAATAATATGCTACTTTTTGAGCGCCCCGGTAGGCTAGTGGTAGCGTGCTAGCTTATCAGTGCGGAGGTCGTGGGTTCGATTCCCACCAGAGGCTCTGGTCTGTTTTCGCTAGGTATTAGGATATAATTTATAATTATATGATAAATATAAATAAAAACAAAATAATATGCTTTTAACGGTTGTGACATATAATAAAAAACTATAAAAATGCAAGAATTTGAAAAACAGTTGTTTTCATGAAAAAAACTATAAAAGAATCCCAAAAACTGGGATAAACAATTAAACTGCCTATATGGCAACACTACATTAACCAAATTTAATGTTTTTCAACACATTAGCATCTTTGAAAATGTTGTCTACTTAAATAAACAAGATGCCGATGTAGCAGTTTAGAATAAAAGTCTACTTTATTAATTATATCTCTCTTAAAAATAAACTGTAATGTGTATGCATCATAATTTAAAGCTAAAAACTAAAGGACATATCATGTACTACATAAATATAGGAATAATAACATAATAATAAGTTAAAGAGAGGCAACCATATACACGTACCGACCATTATAAATACACTGCAAATATATACGTACACTGACGAAAATAAAAGGAGCTACATCCACTCCCGACCAAGTACTACTAAAATTCGGCCATCCTGACTACGAGATCACCTGGTACCCTCCCGCAATCTCTGACCCCTGAACCACGAGCGAATATTGCCAACCGCCCATACACCCCTGTATGGATAACGAGAGGGTTGCAAATTCTCCACATCCTCTAAAAGATCTATTATTCCGCAAATCCTTTGATACTCTGTAAGGCCTTCTAATTTCGGTATAAGTTTGCGGGATACTCCACTGTGTGAATCAAAATTTTTCACCATAACATACTCTTCCACCGAATATTTCGTCGGTGACCTCCGAACTTTGCCTCTCCGAAGCCTTCCTCCTAATTGTTCCATGATCAATTTGTTTCCTATCCTGCACATCATCCAAAATAGTTTCCCTTAAAGAATCAATAACAATGCCTCTTTGCCCCACACCAAATAACATCACGCTCGGATGTTTGTCTATCGTATTTTCAACCTTATCCAGTACCGTGTCCCAGAAAATATTACCCCAGGACGTACTAATTTTGCCATCATTGGACCAACTCGCCCATTCGCCTGTGAAGAACCAGTAGCCGCCTTACCGAATTTGGTTATCCTACAAAAATTCCCGAAATTCTCCTGAAGTAAAAGCCGTACCTCTATCGCTTACTATAAATCTTGGTCGACTATGAGCCCTTAAATGAGTAATCACCTCCTCTGTATTCTTAGTTTTCGTGGGATAAAGTCTTACGAATTTCGTGCTGGCGTCAATTACAACTAGGACATATTTCAGTGGCCTTCCATTATCAACAGGCCCGTAATGGTCTATATGTAGTACACCAAAAGGTTCCGTAGACTTCGGAATGTTATTCAAAAAACCTTCTTTTCCCTGTTTCGAAGAATTCCGTATATGGTCATATGCCTTCTCCCTTATCTAAGGAAACCAATAACTTATTTATATAATCATCATGATACCTATACTAAACGTGCTGTTTCATTTCCTCGAGGACACAAAAAAGTAAAACGTCATCATTTGATTTTTTATACACAACTCTATTTCTCATCTCAAACTTTTTATGCTACTTCCTTTGAAGTTCATATTTAAGCTTTCCTAATTTCGGGTCCATATTTTGACATATAATTAAATTTTCCTCAAAAGTATTATCTTCTATGACCATCACGTTTAAACATCTACTAAGTGCATCTAAATGCTGCACAAGCGACGCTGCCCTATGCTCCAAAATGTAGTCGTAGTTCTGTAATTCAAGACCCCAACGCGCGATCCTTGGGTTTATACCTCCTATTCAATATTATTGTCAACAAGTTACAATACGTAATAATTTTAAATTTCTTGCCCTGCAAATATATACGAAATCGTTTTAAAGGATTTACTATGGCTAGGGTCTCCATTCAAAACTGGTATACTTACACTCAGCTTCCGTCGTTCTTTTAGAAAAATAAAACACATGATGCATTTTACCATCTCCTTTTTTCTGCAACAAAACCGCACCGAACCCTATACTGCTAGCATTACAATGTAATTCCGTATCATCCTTTTGGTCGTATAAAGCCAAAATCGGCGATTCGATTAATTTACTCTTTAATATCTCAAAAGCATTGAGTTCATCTGCTTCAAAATTAAATTATCTATCCCTCTTCGTCAAATCGTATAACGGTTTCGCTATTATAGAAAAATCTTTCACAAATCTTCTGAAATATGATAAAAGTCCCAAAAAGCTTTGCACCGAATGTACATCTTCCAGGTAAAGGAAAATACTTTATCGCCCGTATTCCCTTATCATCAGCAGCTATACCTCGACCATCAATTTTATAACCCAGATATGTAACGCTAGTTTGTAAAAATTCACACTTATCCAATCTTAATTCCAATTTGTTCTCCACCAGATGATCAAAAACTTCCCTGAGAATCAGAAAATGTTTCCTAATATCAGTTGTAGCTATCATTATATCATCTAAATATATTATCAATTTCCCATCTCTAACCATATTCGCAAAAATTTTGTTAACAAACCATTGAAAAACTGATGGGGCGTTTTTAAGACCAAACGGCATCCTCAAAAATTCATACTGTCCCAAAGGAGTTACAAAAGATGTATACTTAACAGAATCTTTATCAACACATACATGAAAAAATCATTTTCGCAAATCCAACTTTGTAAAATACTGTTTGCCCGAAAGCCTATCCAGCAAATCATCAATTAGCGGAATTGGATGACTATCCTTAGAGGTCACCTTATTCAATACACGGTAATCCACGTACATTCTGAGGTCATCCGTTTGATTCTTCACCAAAACTATAGGCGAAACAAATTCTGACAAATTCATCCAAAATCAACTGTAGCAATAGCTATACTTTGTTTTTGTAGCACTGCAAATTGTCATGAATATTGTTACAATTTTACCCTTTATAAAATCGTTGATTTATTTACCTTTTAAATAAATCGAATTCTTTCTATATTGCAAATAATAAACACGGGTTGAAATTATTTATAGCTCTATTTATTTATAACAGTCACTAAATATTATAAAAAACACTTTATTAGCACATTTTATTTACACGTTGAAGATAGACTAAACTTTAGCCACACTTTAGTTCTTCACACTCAGCGTTTTACTTTATAAACTGAACTACTGCGTCACCAAGTACCAGTATTTATATGAGTAGTCAGGTATTGCAAATAATAAACACTGGTTGAAATTATTTATAGCTCTATTTATTTATAACAGTCACTAAAAATTATAGAAAAACACTTTAATAGCACACTTTATTTACACGTTGTAGATAGACTAAACTTTAGCCACACTTTAGTTCTTCACACTCAGCATTTTACTTTATAAACTGAACTACTGCGCCACCAAGTACCAGTTTTTATATGAGTAGGCAGGTATTCTAGTTATTTTCAGTTATTACTTCACTAGATTTTTCCAGCTGTCAAAGTGTTTGTGATGAAATTTCTATTTAGAAATTTCTGCAACACTGCCGCCCACTTAAGCCTGTTCGTCCCGAAAAGAACTAGCTATTCTTTTTCCATAGTTGGCTAGTCGCTCTAGATGCACAACCTTCAGTTTGGAACTTGGACTCTGATCTTTCTGTATTCTGTATACCACATCATTCAACCTTTTTATTACTCTATAGCGTCCGTCCCAATGCGTTTGTAGTTTGGGAGATAATCCTTTCTTTCGTTGCGGGTTAAATAGCAGAACCAACTCGCCCTCATTAAATCCTTTAGAATTCGCTGCTCGATTGTACCTCGCCTTCATTTTATCGCTGACTATTTTAATTCGATTGCGCACAAACTCATGAAGCTTGTTAAGGTCTTGTTCCCGAAAAGCGTTATTGTTGTCTTTATATCGGCGGGCTTAACACCAAATTCTAAATCGCCAGGCAATTTAAGTTCCGTTCCGAAAATAAATTTTTCAGGCGTCCGGTAGGTGGAATCTTGAACAGCCGATCTGTATGCCAACAGAAATTTAGGGATGTGTTCGTCCCAGTCCTTCTGATGTGCACTTTTCTTAAGTATTCCTCTAAAGTGCGATTGAATCTTTCGACCATACCGTCAGATTGTGGATGCAGCGAGGTGGTTCTTGTTTTTCTTATTCCATACAACTCACACATTTCCTTGAAGATAGCAGATTCCAAATTCCTTCCCTGGTCAGAGCGGCACACCCAGTTGTTCACAAATGCGCTTATTACTGTTCTGGCTTCCTGGTTCGGTATAGCGTATACCTCAGGCCATTTACTGAAATAGTCGATCACCCCAAGAACGTAACGTTTTCTGGAATAACTGACAGGGAAAGAGCCTGCTACATCCATTGCTATCCGCTCAAATGGGACAATCGAGTTGTATTGTTGAAGTTGCCCACGACTTCTCCCTACTGGTCCTTTAGCTGCGATGCATTGCGCGTAATTTGATATCCAGTCGCTTACAGCTTGCTGGCAGCCGATGCAGTAGAATCGTTGTTTTAACTTCTCTAGGGTTTTCGTGACACCGAGATGAACACCACTGGGACCGTCATGGAACTCTTTTAATACTTCGTCTATTTTGCTTGACGGCACCACAATTAGCTTTGTCTCAGTTTTGCCGTCCGCACTTTCCCATATACGGTATAAGCAGTGATTAATTACCCGTAGACTGTTCCACTGGGCCCAATACGCCTTTATTAGCGGACTTTTTGCTGATATTTGTTCACGGGTAGGCCTCCTGCCCTCTGCTTTGGCTGACATAATTTTTGACAGTATGGGGTCATTTTGTTGCGCCGCTGACCAAGCTTCACTTGACTTAATATGCATCTTATATCAACGATGCACTCTTTTTCTTCGGCCCTCGAACAATGTTTGCACGCTTGCATCGCTATCCAGCACAGGATATCCAAGAATCGGTGCCGTACATAATAACTCCTTGAGCCTTAGGAATGCTTGTTCTTGGGCTTTTCCCTAATGAAATGGTCGCGTCTTCTTAGTTAGCTCATGTAGACTCACAACCACACTGGCAAAGTTTGGTACAAATCGTCGGTGGTATGTGCAGAGGCCTAGAAAACTGCGCTACTCGTGCAGATTTTTCGGGCGAGGCCAATCTTTTACAGCCCGAATCTTATCTTCATCGGTTGATATACCCTCTGCAGTTACGCGGTGCCCTAAATACTTTACTTCCCTCTGGAACAGTGAACATTTCTTTGCGCTAAGCTTGAGTCCAGCCGCAGATATTCGCCTTAAAACTTCTGCTAAGTTCTTCAGGTGTTCATCGAAAGTTTTTCCCATGACAATTATGTCATCAAGGTACACTAGGCAAGTTTTCCAGCACATTTTCCATTAACCGCTCGAATGTTGCTGGAGCATTGCAGAGTCCAAAGGACATCACATTAAACTGCCATAATCCGTCACCTGTGCCAAAGGTAGTTTTCTCCTTGTCTTGGTCACAAATTTCTAATTGCCAATAACCACTTTGCAAATCCAATGTGGAGAACCATTTGGTTCCTGCTAGCGTGTCGTCAATTCTCGGTAGTGGATAGCTGTCCTTCTTGATGATATCGTTTAGTTTACTGTAATCGACACAGAATCGGGTGCTGCCATCTTTTTTCTTAACTTAAACTATAGGCGAGCTCCATGGGCTAGAAGATGGTCCGATTACTCCACTACGCTCCATTTCGTTGACTAACTCCTTTACTTCATTTCGTTTTGCTAGAAGAATACTTCTGCTTTATTGGCTTCGCTTCATCTGTATTTATTCGATGTTTTACAATCGCTGTTCTTGCTTGACTTTGGTTTCTCATGGCGAAGACAGAGCCGTATTTCTGATTAATTGTTTGGCTTTATTTCTATCAGGCGGGGCCAGTTTTTTTACCCATTTTTCCACATATTCTGCCAGCATCTTTCGATCTTTAACGGACGCATTAGAAGGTTCCAAGTTCTTTTCGCAACTGATCATTGCTTCTGGCGCAGGTTTTCATGAGGGCTTTCGCTGTTATAACGTCACTTTTTATTTCTGATGGTTCTATCGCCCACAAGCTGCTGTCCTCACAATCTTCCTCCATACGCACCCATACTACAGTTTCTGCCCTTGCTGGTATTTCAACATTCTGTCAAAGCATAACTTTTTGCCCCATATGCAGGTTAATGCCGTGCCTAATCATAAAATCTGCACCAATGATTACTTCGTCCACAATATCGGCAACAATAAATACGTGATTGACGCTTATGTTGGCAATTGTTAGTTTCACTTTTACCTTACCATAGACAGAGGCCTGATCTCCGGTAGTTGTTCACAAACTTACCCCGTGCAATGGTTTGATTGCCTTTCTAATTATATCTGGCCTGATGATGGACTGTGATGCTCCCGTATCTATGATTAAAATTAGCTTTTGTCCGTTGATGCACCCATAAGCAGTGAGATTGCTTTTCCCCCTGTGTGGCTACTTATGGAGATTGTTGGGCCATCGGTTGTGGGAGCTAGCTCATGCCCCATAGTGCTAGCTCTTTTTAGTTTAACGGTGCCTCTTCAGGTGGTTGCTGGATGCTTTGCAGTTTCGCTGGAAATGTCCCACTCTACCGCAGTTGTAGCATTTATTCTTGGCCTTGACTTGCTTCTCCCCTAATGCCTGCTTAAATGCATCCTTTAACTCCGTGAGCACTTCTCTGAATCCTTCTTTTAACTTTGTGCTTATATCTTGCTCTCTTTCAGCAGTCACTTGGAGGTTACGCACCTTAAATATTTGTGGCTTGGAAATCACCTTCGCAGTTTCTTGGGCCAGCGCGTATGAGACAGTTTCAGCAAAAGTCGATTTATGCGTAGCACACACCGCATGTCTCACATCAGAATCCCGAATTCCATTCACAAATGCTTCAATTTTGAATTGATCTAAGAATTTATGATTTTCGCCCGGATAAGTCAACTGCACCAACCGTTTAATTTCTGTTGCAAAGTCTTGTAACGAATTGTTTGGTTTCTGCAGCCTACCTCTTAGTTCCATTCTGTATATTTCTTTTTTGTGTTTGCCACCATACTTTCGATTGGTGATTGGCACACTTTCTAGAATTTCTGCAGCGTTTCCTTTTAAGGCCATAATCAACTCTATAGCCTTTTCTTCTTTATTCCACATATTTCTAGCGGCAACTGTCTCAAACTGGAACTAAAACACATTAAACGGTACGCTGCCGTTAAAAGTGGTGGCCTTAGCTCTACCAGAAGTTTCCGAAATAATTCGTACTGGGCTTTCTTGACATTGAGAATTATTTATTTTACTTTCCAGATCTTGCAGTTTTTCTCGACGTCAGTCTCTAAGTCGGAAACTCGTTTTTCAACCACAGAAATTTTTCATTAGTAGCTTTAGAAGTTTCCTGAAGCTTTTATTAAGTCTTAGCTTACAATTTCTCGTCTGCTCTCGATGTTTCTAGCAGTTCCGTTTTCATCTTAGTTAGCAGTTTCTCGTTGTCTGCTCTAGAAGTTTCTAGCAGTTTCATTTCCATCTTAGTAGTTTCTAATTGTCTGCTCTCGAAGTTTCTAGCTTTTTCATCATAGCAGCCAACATTGTGCTTAACTCTATGTTAGCTTCTGTTTTACGGGTACTAACCTCCATTTCTTCTTTTTCGTAAAATTCGTAAGTTGCAATGTCAATGCTACGCCGCTCAAATTCCTCCATGAGCCTCTTTTGCAATTTGACCTTATTTCCTGCTGTCGGTAGCGTCAATTTGCTCAATTCCTTCTTGAGCTGTTCCACCTTAAGCTCCTCCAATTTCAATTTCTGCTTATTAATTTGCAATCCCACATCTGACACCAATTGTTACGATTTTACCCTTTATAAAATCGTTAATTTATTTACCTTTTTAATAAATCGAGTTCTTTCTATATTGCAAATAATAAACACGGTTTGAAATTATTTATAGCTCTATTTATTTATAACAGTCACTAAAAATTATAGAAAAACACTTTAATAGCACACTTTATTTACACGTTGTAGATAGACTAAACGTTAGCCACACTTTAGTTCTTCACACTCAGCGTTTTACTTTATAAACTGAACTACTGTGTCACCAAGTACCAGTATTTATATGAGTAGTTAGGTATTCTAGTTATTTTCAGTTATTACTTCACTAGATTTTTCCAGCTGTCAAAGAGTTTGTGATTAAATTTCTAGTGTTTAGAAATTTCTGCAACAATATTTAATATGCCTTCAATAATATAATCTATTAACTCTTCTTCTCCCATTCCGACTTTATTAGCCAAAATAATTTTCTTATAATAACAAAATTTACGTTGTACTACCACTTACAAGCTTTAAAGTTAAGGCACATTACTAGCTTGTTTTTTGTTGAACCAAATATACGAGGGGGGATCAATAAGTTCGTGACTTTTCTAACTTCCCTCGTAGTTATATGAAATGCAACACTGCTCCCATCAAGCACCACCTGTTAATAGACTACTGTCAAATTTTAAGCAAGTTCCGTCATTTACTTTGCGTTTAACAGCAGGATTTTTCGAGATCCATAAAATAGGCATTTATTGATCAATAATTTCACCGTTGGAGCTAAATCTCTTTTCACTGATCCATTTCTTTAGGTTTGGAAATAGGAAATAGTCACTGGGGGCTAAATCCGGAGAACAAGGCGTATGAGGGGGCAATTCGTAGTCTACTTCATGGATTTTTGCCATGGAAACTAAGCTGTCATTCCCAAAGCTTTCTCATTCCCAAGTGATCGTTCAAAATTGAAACCACTGAGCCATGTGAGATGCCTATGTCTTCCACAATCTATCGCACATTCAATCTCCGATCGGCCAGCACCATATCGCGAATTTTTTCATTTGTTTTGGGTGTAGAGACCTCAACGTTCTTCATCTTTCGTGCTTATAAGGTCCAACGAAAGTCAGTAAATCACTTTTTTACCATTAAAATCGATGTTGCAGAGTCCCTATAATATTTATCCAGCTTTTCCTTGGTTTGATTGAAGGTTTTTTTTTCGCAAAAAAAATTTAATGAGCACTCAAAATTCACTTTTTTCAACCGAAAATACTAAGTATTCTATCCTGCTGGCTCTGTGGAATTTCTTAATTTTTATTCTTTATTATAATTTACTAATAAAAAAAAATGTTTCATGTTTCTTTACAATAAAATAACTATTAATTTACGAGCATACTGTTCTCTAAAATTTTTAAAATCTTTATAACGAGCTTCTTGTGCCTCCTCAGAAAGTTTGCTTATTGGCAATAGAGCATGGGATACTATTTTGGGTTCATGAATCAAGAATTTGTGTAATTAAAACAATGTTTATTACCATTATAGCATAGTTGGGCACTTTACAGTACCAGTAAAATTTCAGTAAAAATTTATTTTTACTGGTAACGCAACGTAATTTTCAGTACCAGTAAACTGTTACTGATTACTGAAAAAAAATTGCAGTAACCAGTAACGTTTACTGATTACTGAAAAAAAATGTAGTAAACAGTATTTTTTACTGCTTAAAAAAATGCAGTAATCAGTAAATTTGTACGTGTGTTATAAAAAAATATGCCTCGTTATCATTTTAAATTTGTTTGATTTACTCTCTGCATTGTTGTCTCTTAACATCTCCTCTTTTGTTTATTGTGTCTATTGTTGAATTTGTTTTGTTTAATGACAATAAATACTAATTATTAATTAATTTGTTATTCCCTCTGTTCTCATCTTTGTTAAAATTTAATTTTTATGGACTTTGCTAATCCTTAACGGCCATTTATAGTTAGTACTACGTTTTACACGTGAAATTTAGTATTACTCTGTGGATTTGTATAAATATTAAGAGTATTTCAATATTAATGTATTTTCATATTAAAGAACGAATATTTAAATATTAAAAAATAAAAGTGAATAATTAAAAAAAAATTAGTGGTAATACAGATTTTGATAGTGACGATTCAGTAAATGATCCAGATTTTGTTTGCGAAGAAAATCTCGAAAGTGGTGAACAAAACATTTCAACTGATCTAAGTGAAACTTCAAACGGCTCACTTGATTTGTTGATTAATGAAGAATTGGTGGGTGTTAACAAAATTCTTTTTACTGAGTTTTTTTAAATTGTTCAGAAGGTAAATAAAAGGGTAAAATGTAAATGTAAAAAATTACTGGTTACTGCAATTTCAGTAATCAGGAAAACGTTACTGGTTACTGCAATTTTTTTCAGTAATGAGTAACACGTTACAGGTTACTGCATTTTATTTCAGTAATCAGTAACAAGTTACTGATTACTGCTATTCGCAATGCAGTAAAAATATAATGCAGTACGCCCATGTATGTATGTATTATAGGTAATTGTAATGTTATTATTAACGCTCAGGTCTGTTACAAAAATTATACTTACTACAACAATAACTAAAATAATCACATAACCGAAACAAAACAAAACAGAAAAAACAAATTTAAGTTATTGTGTTTCACAAGATCTCAAATATTTTCAAATGGGGCAAAAACGGTTTTTTTGATTATGCAAGCTGAAATACCATATTTTAAGAATATATGAAAAATTTTGCCCAAGTATTCTCACAAATATTTTGAAAATCAACATCTCTTTAAAAAAACTATTTTTTTTTTACCAATTTTAAAAAAAGTCTAAAAATATTTTTCTTTACAAAAATTTATTAATGAATTAGTCAAATACCTGAAGTTGATGGATCCATTTTAAAAAATAGTGTTTTTTAAGAAACAATTCGCACAAATCTCAATTAAAATATCTTGATTTTCACTTTTTAACAAATATTGCCAAATTAGCAAATATTATTCAACTTTGAGAGCGTATAACAAAAGAAGTAAACAACATAGATCCATAATTTTTACAGTTATTGGTGTTGAATTTTATCTACTTTTACATGGTACCAAAAACTAAATTCATTTCTTGATTTAATCCTGGTTTTTGGGCTATTCACCCCAATGTGCAGCGGTCGGCAAGTTGAAGCCAGTTTCGTAACTGCGCAGCCTTGTATTTGCTTGCGTTGACATCCATCGTTGTTCACTGCTTTTATTGTTTTGTTGTTTTTCTTTTTGAACAAAATCACTCTAGATTTTTCCTTTGAATTCAGCGTGATTCTTTCTAGATTTTTCTTTATTTTTGTTGGTTTTTCTATATATTGCTTTTTTCACTATTTTTCTTTACTGTTTGATTTATAGTTATAACGAAATTGTCACTTAAAAAAAAAAGTTAATTTTTTCGTTTCGGGTAATCCCACTTCTGATTGTATCAGTTTACAATAAAAGACGAGCACCACCTTTTGGTAAAGTCTACTTTATTAATGATATCTCTCTTAAAAATAAATGACAATGTGTATGTATCATAACTTAAAGCAGTGCGGTTCAAAAATAAAAATTTAGTTGTGTTGGTGAGAAAATGAGAATTGCAGTGTAAGAAATGTTCAATGGGTTAATAGAAGTGTATCTCTATGAATTTATTTTTTTTATTGAAAATCTTAACTAATAATAAATTTTTAAGTAATAAAAATTAAACAAAAATTCAGTTTTTGATAGGAGAAAAAGAAATACATATATACATTAGGATCGCTTTTTTCGTTGTATAAGAAACAAAAAAGGTAGTTTTTTAAATCAATATTAATGATTTCATTGTGTTAATAAATTATCTTTAATATGTTGGATTTATTATGTTATCCTGTTAAAAAAATGCAATTTTTGTAACAAGAAAAAAATATATTTGATCGAATAAATGAATCGATCGGACTCGAATTTTTAAAAACATTTAAACTTTTATATTAAAAAAACGTTTTTTTAATTAAGTCTGTTAAAGATTTCGTACATTGCTATTAATTAATTTCAGTGCGTGAGTTAAGCAGGGAAAATTGTCCCATGAAATGAACAGCACTGACTTAAAGCTAAAAATTAAAGAAAAGGACGGATCATGTATTACATAAATATAGGAATAATAACATAATAATAATTTTAAGAGAGACAACCATATACACGGACCGACAATTATAAATACACTGCAAATATATACGTATACTGACAGAAATAAAAGGAACTGACTAAATACTACTACACCGCTGAACTCTGACACTATCTGTGTATGCTCTTTGTACTTCTTTTACATTTTTCAACAAAGAGATTGTGTCGACGATTGTTGATTTACATACACTCAGCGAAACAATGATTAATGAAGAGTTCGAATTGGAATTCTTGCTTAGCGAAAATTTTTTAGGCAAAGCAGAAGCTAAGTTTGACAACGTACGTTGTCATTACGCTTCGGTAAATATGACATCGAAAGACATTTTAACAAATTTTGAATTAATATAAAAATTTACTTTATGGTGAAAAAAATCGTTAGTTTTAGAATTAAAACAAAGATTTTATGAAAAAATAATAGTTGGTTCTCAAGAGCTGAAAGCTGAAGAAGAAACTAAATATAACTAAAAATGCATCATTTGTTGTTGCTACTGGTCTCTTATTTTCTATATTATATTTTATTTATTTATCTCTATTTACATTCTCCTTTAATTCAATTTAAGTCAAATACATTGCAATATTTTCAATATGTATTCACATTTTTACTATAAGTATGTGTTTGCCTGGCCCTGTTATATAACCACATCTCTGATAATGTGGGAAATTCGCGTCTTAAGTTTTTTGGTTTTCTCATTTAAAGTACGATTGATTTGAAAGTTGCTATCCTCTTTAAGAATTTATGGTCGTTACCATAACCGTATTACTAATTTTAGTTAAAAAATTAATATATTTCAATTAAGTTTACAGTGGGAGTGTGTGCACAATTTTAATTTAAAAATTATATATTTAAAAAACAATTAGTTTTCACGGTAAATTATAAGCAGTGGGCACCAGAGTTGCAGGCCTATCCAAAATATGGGCGGCGGTGGCTAAAGCAAAAACTTGCAGTGGTCGAAGATTAGTCGGCCGTGAGCCGACAGGCTTTTCCTGATCAGCTGCTCTTGTACTAACCAATTTAAGATTTAAAAGATATATTTAGGAAATAATTCTTAGAGAAATCTGATTTCTTGTCTGTTCTTAAATATCAAACGGCTTAGCCACCAGCCGGTTGAAACCGATGTCGTCGGCTGCTGCAGTTAATAAAAAAACACTCGGAGGCGGGTCCTAACCTGCGGCTAGCATCTCTGATAGGCACTACTGCTTATTGCACTGTGGAACAAATTTTGGGTCATCGAATGTAGCCTCAATGATTTCAACGCAGTATGAAAGTAGATTCTAGAAAAACAAAATTTTTTACCAACAAAAAAAATGTTTTTTCTTTATTGGCTTCCATTGCTTAAAAATAGATTTGTTTTTTAATATACACTTACAAAAAAGTTTTATAAAAAAATCAAAATTTTTAATTTCTTCATTTTTAAAATTAAAAATGTAAAGTTTTAGAGAAGATTTTGAATTAGAATAATTCATAATGTTATTGGAGTTAAGGTATTTCTTAAGTTGTTTTACTATTTGGATTTAATTGAAAAAATAAATGCAGAATAAATTGATATTTTTTATGGACTTTTTCAAAAGTCGAAGAGTTCAAATAAAATAAGCACTGGATCACATAGATACAATGGAGCAAGTTTTTGCTCCACCAACAAATTGTGCTAAGGCTTCGTCAGGCGATTTTTTTCCACGATATCGCAAATTTTATTATATTATTTTCATTAAAATATGCTTTCAAGAAAGAAAAGTGTAAACAAATATGCAAATTTCAAATCGCATAGAAACTTAGTGGTAGCGTTCGTTCATGTCCGGATGATGGTACAAAAAGTGTATTTTCAAAGACATGTTGACACCGATTTCTGAGAACGCGATCATTTGAAAAGTTTTGTTAAAAAATCAGCAGCGGTTCTCTGGACTAAGTTAAAAAATTTACCTCAACCCTGAAAGGTAAGTATGACTTTCTAGGATTAAAACGTAAATTTTTTTTTGCACTACTAGAACCTATTCTGGAACTATTTGTTTCATTAGTGAATTTTTTATGAATTGTGTCAAAAAGGAATAAGTTGCGCAAAGCTTTGGAAAACCAGATAATTGTTCTTCGGAACCAGTTATAGAATAGATTCTTACATGAACTTATCCTTATGACATTACATTTAAAGCTTCTGGCAACGCGTGCAATGCAATTTTGTTTTACGAAAATAATCTTAACATTAGAAAAAAACGAATTGGTATAAATGTTTACAATTAAAGCATATTAAGGGTATTTGTACAAATGTACGAGGCTTGATAAATATTTATAATCAAGTGGAAAGACCAGACTTTATAACATTATCTGAAACCCACTTAACAAAAGATATAGATGAACATAAAATATTAATACAAAGCTATGAATATATACAAGAAAGGGAGGTGTTATAATTTACTTTAAAAGATTATGGAATGTTACAAGGATTTTCGAAAAAAATTGTCCAATAAATACGTTGAAAACATGTGAAAAAAAATAATAGAAAAAGCAATATTTCTAGATTATAAAAGAGCTTTTGAAACGATAGATAGAGAAATATTAATACAAAAACTATATATGTACGGGATCCAGGGCAAAGAACTTCAATGGTTTAAATCATACTTAATAGAAAGAAAACAAACAACAAAAGTAAACAACATAAAATCAAATACAATACACAATAATAATACACAGAGTACTGCAAGGCTCGATTTTGGGCGAATTATTATTTATCATATATATAAATGATATGCCAGGAATTAAAAAAAATGTGAAATAGTTTTATATGCGGATGTTACACTGATTTTTACGGAAGAGGATACAGTAGAAAAATGACAAGACAATATAATCTACGATATGATGAACGTAAATGAATGTCTTATAATGAATAAATCAAAATTAAATGAAAGTAAATCAAAGTTAATGGAAGAAATATGAACAGTAATTTAATAATAAAAATTAATAATAAGGAAATAGAAAAAGTAAACAACATAAAATATCTCGGTTTTATTGTGGACAAAGATTTAAAATTTAAAGATCACATTGAATTTATGTGCAAAAATATTGGCAAAAAAATAAGTTTTTTTAAACGAATAAGAAATACAATATCGACAATTACGGCAATAAATATTTATAATACAATGATCAAACCTTATTTTAAATTTGGTTCCACAATTATATACTCATGCTGCTCAAAAATACAAATTGAAAGGCTTCAAAAACTACAGAACAAAGCACTGCGTTCAATTATAAAATGCAATCGATATACACCAATACAATGGATGGTTAACACTCTTCAATGGATAAATATGCAACAGCGGCTTCAACTAAACACGCTAAACTTTATTCAGAAAATGAAGATGGGGAATGCGGAATATTTATGTTAACAGCTCAGATACGTTGGAGAAGTACAACCATAAGGTCTTAGAAATGCGCAAAACTTCAAGCTGCAGCGTGTAACAATGCAATGCAACGATTACTTTTTTATAAGGGTCTTAGTATGTACAATATGCTGACCAATAATGAAGTCAATGTAAATGTTTTTAGACGGCAGAGTGTACAATTTATAAAGAATAATATTATACCTCAAAACTTTTACAAATAATTTGTAATTTATAAAAGATAATATTATATCGCAGAACTTTAAAGAATTTGTAATCAAAATATAATAGAAATAATTTAATGTAATTTAAAATACTACTAAATAAAGAAATAATAATAAAAAATTAATAAAAAGTAAACAATAGATCATGCCGAAGAACCAGCTCTACAATATGTTTTACAAGGAATCGTGTCAGCGATTCTAAGGAGCCATTAAATAAATAAAATTATAGCATACATTTTGTATTTTTCAATATAAAAACAAAGAAAATAAATACTTATTTTTTTTGTTTACTAAATACTTTTTCTAAATAGTTTAATTTTGTAAAAGAAAACACAAAAAATTAATTCCTAAAAAGGAAATCAATAAAGAAAAACTAAATTAGTAAAAAAATGGTAGAAAAAATTAGAAACTTCAAGGAGCCATAACATGTTTTTCGCACCAACTTTGCCAAACCCCTCGGGAAATTTGTTTTTCAAATGATATCCTTTATACTGTGTTCATTGAGGCTACATTTCTTTGTTGCTCTGTTATTTAGCAAATAGTATTTTACAATTCATTACTTTAATTTGCTTGAATATTACAAAAAATATTTAATTTTTTTTTTTTCGAAAAGCTTATGTCTAACAGTAATTTTTATGTATTTTAAAGGGATCAACTACGAACAAGCAGAGTATGTTAGTCTCCGAAATCGCTAAAGCCCGTGAACACATCAAGAACTCTTTAGAGAAGGTAACTATATATTTTTTAGTAATGTAAAAACTAGTATATGATAAACAACCAGTAAACATTCTAAAAAATTTGTCTGTCGCAATATTTTTTAATAACAGTGTTATATCAAGCTGATCTAATTAGATCTCAATGATATCGTAATATATCCCTGATTGTTTCTAGCGAGCTTTCATCCTCCGTATATTTACAAAAACAAAGAAAATTCACGATTTTTACCTAGGTTGATACATGTATTTCGATCCGGCAAAATATCTCTTCAGAACACAAAGTTTTAGACTAGCTAGAGCCTCCAGAAATAGGCAGAGCCTGCACAAAAAACCTATTAAAAACGTATATTTTGCTACATTTCTGTCTTCTTAGCAATCACACACGTGGCTATGTTGTTTTCCTAACAGGCACAATGATGATACTAAAATTGAAAGAGACCAAAAATGTTCTATTTGTATAAAAAAAAAATATAAAAATAAATTTTGTTTTCTCCGTTATACTCCGGCTCAAGTAATAATTATAAAAGTTTTTTGTTTTCTTGGTTTTTCATATACCACGAGGTTTTTGATTGTTATTATTACAAAAACAAAGCAAATTCACGATTTTTAGCTAGATAAGCTAGAGCCTACTGGAATAGGCATATATATATATATATATATATATATATATATATATATATATATATATATATATATATATATATAAAATGTCTTCATAGTAACTTGTGGAACGAAAAACCGTCCCCGCAACATGCGCCTTGCACATATATATATATATGTCTTCATAGTAACTTGTGGAACGAAAACCCGTCCCCGCAACATGCGCTATGCACATATATATATATATATATATATACATATATATATATATATATATAGGGCGGGTCAAATTGTATGGAACGATTTTTTTTGATGAAGCGTATATACAAAAACAATTTAATTAAATTCGTCATAAAATCGGATAGAATTATAGTAGATTTCTCAATCTGGGCTTGTTTGAAAGGTATTTTTATTTCAGAATCTGTATTGATACCTGGCAGCATTGTTCAATTGAACAACTTTGTAACACTGAATAATGACGTTACAAAATAATGACGTTTACCAGCACTAAACGCTGTCAAGCTTGCTTTTCCTTCTTCATTAATCGTTCATCGTGCAATGCGCACGCAGTTTGACAAAATACTTAAATAAAAACTCGGTTATCACAATACCAATATTTTTTTATTTTTAAATTTAGTGTGACAGAATCAAAGAGTGCAGTGATAATATCAAAGATATTATGGATAATCTAGAACAATCAACATCGTCTGCGGTGTCTTCGCAAATGGAAGCAACAACATCAACAAGTTTTGACTCTAGATTGACTAACATGCCTCATCAAGATATTGTTGTTTTTGGTTTATCAAGTAATTTAAATGATCTTAGTTTGCCTACTAAATGTGACATTTGAAAATATTATTTTTTTTAAGTGATCGTGCTAAATTTTAAAACAAAATGTTCTCGTATAAAACTTTTACTCCACACGTAACAGATAAATTGATCCAAATTTGGTGTAAATTAAATATTGAAATCATTAATAGAAAGTGTTTTAAAAAAAATAACTGGTTTGCTTGATAAATACCAGAAACATGTACAACATAGAAACAAAAGAGATTAATTTAAAACATATGTTGATTCAATAAACGAATTATTTTATATTGGCAAATGTATTTGCAAATTAAAAACAACAGAATGCTCGTGTGGATTGATTCCAGAACATCTAAAAGAATTTATTATGGACCAGCATAATGATAGAAAATTCAAAAATACCTGAATATACGGAAAACGTTGAAGAAGTGGCTTAGTCTATTCAAAAAACCGGCCTTTTGAAAAAACCGGTTTCGGTTTTCTTCGAAAAATAGAATTAAAAAAAAACCGGTTTCGGTTTTGCAGAAAAAACCGGTCAACCGGTTTTTTCGGTTTTTTTTTATTTTGAATAATAAGCTTATATAATTTGTTAATTATGTAAAAAACAGAAATTTAATATATAAAGTAATAAAAATAAAAAAATACATTCTTTGAAAAAAAAAATAATTTTTTTTATTGTATTTCATTTCAACATTTCATTCATTGGTTTTAATATTTTTTAATATAATATCTTAAAAATTAATATTATAAAACTATATTCATATCAAATGAATAGAGATCATTAAGTTTGTAAATTGGGTAAAACGTTTGGCATTAAATAAGTTTGTTTAATATTACATTTTAAATATGTAAAAAGAAAATCTATTTTTCACTTCTAAAATAATATTTTAGAAATAATATGCAATTTAAATGTATCGTTTTAAGACGATTTTTTTTGTTTGCTTTTGATAAAGCTAGAATTGGAAAATACTCTTTCACTATTAGTAGATGTTGGACAAATAGTCAAAAGACAATTATATAAATTTTCCAACTTTTCAGTTCTTTTGTCGCATTTATCAAGATATATGAAATCATCATATAATGATAAATGATTTTGTACAGTCTCTTTTTTAGGATTTTGAATACTGTTTGTTGTGTTATTTAGATCAGAAATTAAACTATTTGAATTTGGAATATCCAAAGTTAAGTCTTCATCGGAATCTATTAGACTTACATCTAAATCTTCATAACCAAAGAAACGATTATAAGTCTTCGGAAAAAATAAAAGAGACCAAGTAACCCAGTTGGTGATGTAATTAAAAAAACCGGTTAACCGAACAAAAAAGACCGGTTTTCGGTTTTCTTCGAATTTACAAAATATTCGAAACCAATCGGTTTTAAAAAATAAACAAACCGTTTGACCGGTTTTCGGTTTTTGAATACTCTAAAGTAGCTACAACAATACCAACACTTACAACTGGTACCGATGATCCAAGTTACGAACCACCTGAATAACTCATGGATGAAGATGAAAATGAAGCAACAACAGAAGTTCCAGAAGCAACTGTTCAAATGAGACGAGGTCATTATACTTAAGAATACGATGCCTTAAAATTTGCTATGATGTGTGATAGATTCGGTGTTTCAGATAGAGTCGCTTCATGTTTAGCAACAGCTTTATTCGAAGATATAAATTTTAGAGATGTTCATGGTAATCTTGTTATTATAGATAAATCAAAAGTGGCATTTAGTTGTTCTGAAAGAGCCCTATAAGGAGTTACTTGGATATGTAAATTTGGGTAGTCAAGAAGACGTATGAAAACTGAATGAATTTTTCAACAATAAAACATTAACAGTTGATCAATTAATTGGCATATGCAGTGATGGTGAGCCAGCAAATACTGGAACAGGAAATGGTGTCTTACGATTATTTGAAAAACAGTTAAATAGACCAATTCACTGGTTTGTATGTCTGCTTCATTTCAATGAACTGCCATTTCGTCATTTATAAGAAGCATTGGACAAAAGAGTCACCAGTGGACCACGAGCAGCAAGTGGAAAGTTATTCAAAGCTATTCAAGAATGTGAGAAATTGCAGGTAAGTAATACTTTATTTTATTTAATATCATCATTTATTATGATTATTTATTGTCATTATTTTACTTTTTCGATTGGAATAAAGTTAAAATAAAATAATTGCATTTTAATTGATCTAAACATTTAAATTTTCAGGTAGTAGCTGATTTTGATCCAATAACACTGGAGAATATGCCTGTAATTATGGTTCATGAACATGAGCTCGAACTATCAACAGATGTTAAATATTTATATCAAATAGCTAAAGCAATTTCGAATGGTATTGTTCCAGTTGATTTAGCTAACATTAAACCAGGACCAATTGCACATTCTCGTTGGATAACCAAAGCAAGTAGATTACTACGATTATATGTAGCAACTAATACACCATCAACCAATTTAAAAACTTTGGCAGTTTATATTATTACAGTTTATGTGCCAATGTACTTCAATGTAAAGTTTTATAACTCTGTTGTGTACGGCAGTGCACTTTTATTAAAATTTATACGTTTGACACGATGGTGTAATTTAAAACAACTCATATTACGCACATCCAGAAAATATCTTATTAACAATGTTTTTTGATGATCGAAAAGCAATACGGGATAGAGCTATCAAAAAGATTTTACACTATCGAGAAAAATTGTACGATCCAACTAAACTCAGCGTTTACAAAAAATATATCTTAAATTACGATGCTACCGATTATGTCAATATGGTTGATATGAATAATGACGATATATTATTTGAACCAGCATTTACTCGACAGATTCCATATGATCACTTGATAGAATATATGTATAGATTTCGATGAACCACCACTCGCTGATCCACTAATTCCAATGCACATACAAGGAACAGAAAGACATGTACAATTATTAACGAGTGTTTTAAAACGAGTTATAGAAAAGAATAGTAAAGGAGTTATGGCAGTGACATTAGAAAGTCGTAAGAAAACTCCTCGAATGGAGAGTAAAAAGGACCTTAACAAATAATATTACCACGTTAAAACATTAAATTGTAGGTAGAGAATAATATTTAAAAATAAATAGAATAAAAAATGTAAAAATAGTGTGTTTTGTTGAAACCTTGAAAATGTTGATTTTTTCAGATCGATTTTCCTACAAGAAGGAAAGTTGGAAATTATCTGAGCTTTCATAATCTGCAAAAAAAAACTCGAAAAAAATCGAAGAAAATTCAGAATTTATTAGTTAAAAGTTCATTTTAGGCTATTTTTCGACAAAAAATTTCTAATATCTACTAAAAATAAAAAAATATTGGTATCAATACAGATATAGTGATAAAAATACCTTTCAAAAAAATACCTTTTAAACCAGCCCAGATTGAGAAATCTACTATAATTCTATCCGATTTTATGACGAATTTATTTAAATTATTCTATGTATATATGGAAAAATACATATTTTGAAATTTTGGGGGCGTCCAAATCCGACTTAGAGCTATGGTCTCTTGAGCAAAATTTCTCAGAATCACCTATAGATTACGTTGTTGCTATACGCTTCATCAAAAAAAAAAAAAAAAAAATTAACCCGCCCTAATATATATATATATATTTTGGTTTAATAGAACATATTCTGTTCAACAGCTTATATTTCAGGAGGGCTGTTCTACAGCTTTTTCCATACAAAAAAAAAATAAACTTCAAATTTAATATATCATTTTTAAAAATAAAAGAAATAAGAGAAATGGGGTATTCATGTGTTGTTAGCCCATTTTAATAACCTCGTACCCGAGGCATCGCAAGCGAGCGTTTGTGTGGCTTATTTTCGTGTCCTTAACCGGTGGTAGGTTCGTGCGTCGAATGACGAACTGGCGGTGGCGTACGTAAATGGCCGGACGTCTTACCCTTACTCCGTCGAACAACTGCTCAGGAGAATGCCAGTTGACGATTGCTCCGTTGTTGGTGCTGATGGTTCGGCTACCGATGAGGTTGGTGTCTCCAGCGAGCTTACTTTAGGATACGATGGTACCGTACGTTGACGAGGTTGTTGATGGGGTGGTAGGATTCGAAGTAGATGGCGTTGTCGGAAGTTCGGTGGTCGACCGCGCTGCAGTCGGAGTACGAGATATGCGAACTTTTCGTGTTGTTATTTGACCGATATATACCAGCGGTGGAGGCATATTCTGTCCGATGGCAGGCTTCTTTTCTATTCATTTTATTTTATTTCGTGTTTTTGCATTACTCAATATACTGTGGTTACTATTGTTTCTTCTTTCTCTCTTCTCATAGGATTTCTCGGCGATTATACGGTTTTACATATTGAACGTTTACTCTTAGTATTTTGCCCTTTGAGTCATTTAACTCTATTATATACGCGGCTAAATGACGAGCCACGGTATACGACCCAGTGTATTTATTTGCCAATTTCTGAGCAAATTTATCTGCCGCGATGAAATGTGCCGCTCCCTTTTCCACACCGATACCCCGACTACCGGCTTTCAGGCTCTCCTGCGCAGATAATAATGTTTCGCTTGCCTCTTTGAGGCTTTGCCCTTATTTTTTCATCTGGACAATTATTCTGTAGTCGTATTTGGTCGGGACCGTTCACGTGTCTACCGAATACTAGTTCGGCTGGAGTGAACCGAGACGATTCGTTGATGCTCGTGTTTATTGCGAAAGCTATTTCAGGCAGTCGTTGATCTCAATGACGGTGGTCGGAGCCTGTTTGTTGAGCAATCTTCGTTTTTACGGCTCTATTGACCCTTTTAGATGGGTTTTCATGGGGGAGTACTGGGTCGTTGTTCGATGTTCTGAGCCGTTCTCAGCTAAGAAGTTTTTTACTTGTGAGCTTGTGAACTGCACTCCGTTGTCGGAGAGAAATATTTTCAGGCACCCGTGGCGGAATATCACCCTTTCTTTTAGGTTGCTTATGACGTCTTTTGCCAGAGCTTGTCGGATCCCGACGAGTTCGACCCATTTAATGAAAAGGTAAACCAGGACCAAGAGCGTTGTGTTGCCTTTTGCAGATTATTTCCCATGGACCAGTGCACTGCATCGTGTTCATAAGCCCAGCGGATTCTCGCCGTTCGGTTTAAACCGAGCACAAATCTCACAGGAGCGGACATAGTTTACGACATCACGGTATGACCCTGGCCAGTAATACTGTTCTTGTATCTTCTTCCGAGTCTTGTATATTCCGAAATGACCAGCCCAGGTGGTATCATGGTTTTCGTGTAAAATTTGGGGCCGAAGTTCAGTCGGTACGCATAATTTCCATTCGTGGTTTACGTCGACTGTCGTTTTTCGTGGAATATGCCTAAAAAGCCGGTTGCCTATTACTTGGTAATCGGGATGTTTTTCCCTCTCATGAGTGGTCAACGACATCATTCGGTTATACCAGTCATTCGGTTATACCAGTGTGGACGCGGACATTAATGCATTTTCATCGGTTAACGGGAGGGGTCGGAAAAATAGCATCAGCCACGACATTGAGACTGCCTTTACGATATTCAATGTTGAAATCGTATTGTTGTAACTCTAATGCCCAGCGGGCTAAGGGATTCTGCAGGGAGTGTAACCATTTAAGCGAGTGGTGGTCGGTTATCACTGTGAATTTGTAGCCTTCAAGGTAGGGTCTCATCTTTCTTATTCCCCACAAGATCGCGAGGCACTCTTGTTCGGTGGTAGAATATTTCCTCTCCAGGTCAGTAAGAGTACGGCTTGCATAGGCTATTACCGACTCAGCTTCGGAGTGACATTATAATAGCACCGCCCCAAGGACCGACTGACTTGCATCGGTTTGCAAAAAAAATGGATGTTCGAAGTTAGGGCAGCCGAGTACTGGAGCCTGCGTTAAAATTCCCTTTAAGTTTTCAAAAGCTTGTTCTGGATCCCAATGCCACCTGACTGTTTTTTAACAGCAAATTCGTTGGCGCCACTAAACTGAAAAAATCTTTTACGAACCGTCTGTACCATGACACCACCCCGAGCACTCGCCTTAACTCTTTCAGATTTGTTGGTGCCGGTAGGTTCTATTTGGCTTCGATCTTGTCCGGGTCAGTATGAATACCCTCCGGTGTGACCACATGCCCCAAGTACCGAATGCTTGTGCGTACAAAATCGCATTTGTCGAAATTTATCGACATTTGGGCCTCCTGTAAACGCTTAAACACAGTATCTAAGATCTTAATGTGTTCGTTGAATGATCTACCCAACACGATGATATCATCCAAATACATGAAGAGATCTGAGCCGATGGTGCGATCAAGTGTCCTTTGAAAGGTAGCTGGCGCTGAGTGAAGGCATGCCTTTCCATTGGAATAATCCACGCCCGGGAACCGTAAAAGCAGTATAGGGTTTAGAACTTTCTTTAAACGGTATTTGCTAGTACCCATTTTGAAGATCTAAGGATGTAATGAACTTCGCCTCTTTTAATTGATCCAATATGGCATTTATCAGTGGTAACGGGTATGCATCGGGTTCGCTGGCAGCGTTCAGCTGCCTGTAATTGATACACATACGCCAGCCTCCGTTTTTCTTTCGGGCTAAAACAATTTGAGAACTGTACGGGCTTCGCGACGCTTGAATTCAGTCCTCATTCAAAAGTTTATCAATCTCGTTAATTACTGCCATCATGGCTGGATTTCTAGGCATGTAACGTTGTTTAATGGGGTTTTTGTGCCGAAGACGAATTTCATGTTTTGTAAGGTTACACAACCCTCGTACCTGAATAAATTCTCGTTTGCTCTCTTCCACGAGGGCCGTGATCCGGTCGTATTATTCGGCTGATAGGAAATGTTTGTTGACAGAATGAAGTTGGTTTATCTGCGATTTTTTGTTGTTGTTCGGGTACCGGTGAAATCTCCCCATTCAGGCGCAGCTCGCAGTTCAAACCGTCCAGAAAATCCATTCCTACTATGACCGGTTTGGCGAGACTGGGTATGAAAGAAGCTAACACCGGTACCACCTTGTCTCTGTAGAAGACCTCAACTGAGAATATCTCAAGGTACGATGCGAGTGTTTGATCTGCCATATGCACCATACCGCAACTGCTCGTTGGGACCTGATTATTTTCCCTAAGATATTTTCGGAGGGTTTCGCCAACATAGGTACGCGAGGCCCCGGTGTCGATTAAAGCTTCTACTATAACGACCATCAGTATGACTGGAGTTGGAGTTGGCAGCATTTTGCAGCGGGTATCTGCAGCTGCAGGCTCGGGACAAGGTGCCATCGCCACCACAATATGAACACAAAATCCTAACAGGGTTCGTACATTGTCTTCGCATGTGTCCTATTACTTTACACCTCCAGCATCTGTTGTTTCGGGTATAATTACCGTCGGTTACCGTATGGGAAGTTTGCGGTCGTTCTTCGCGTTTCAATACCTCAAACTTGTCGGTCATTGTTATCAACTCATCCAATTCGGAGATCGTGGCGCCTTACGTAATGCATACTGAGTATGTAATCCTTCGCCCGCTCACGATTGTTCTGTCTTCGGTTGTAGAATGTCTGTTCTAGATGAGTAAGGTGTCTTCTTGGTAGGAAGAACTTCTATGCCTCGTGCTTGAAATTATTCCATGTAGTGATTTCGGCTCGTAGTGCAGGAAGTAGTCGATTTAAGGGTATGCTGTAGCATTCGGCCAGTTCTTCAAATTGTTCGAGAAATTTCAAGTCCCATCTCTGAGCAGTGTTCATGACCTCGGCTTCCAAAATATCAACTCGGGTCGGTTTCCTTGGTGTGGGAACCGTTAAACTACAACCATCTTCGTAAATTACGACCCTGTCTGCCGATGCAACCTCATCTTCTAATTCCTTTACAAATTCTCCAAAGATGCCCTTAAACGTTTTGCCCGAATGTGTTCGGTCAATTTTTTGCGAAGGTGTTCGAACGTAAAGCCGACGGTGGGTATTCCGCACCGTCGGCAATATTCTACAAGTTGCTTTTTCTTTAGTATATAAATCCATCCGAGTGTATCAGTTGTTAGAGTGTGCTGGCAATGGTGTCGGTGTTTCCGCTTTCCGATTTTGAATTGAATCCCTGCTCGGGCGCCATTTTATAACAGGGTTTTCTCGTCGGCTGAGGTAGTTCAGTCGTGTCCAGGGTCTACTTGAGGACCCGAAAACCTCTCTTTATTTAAACAATTTATTTCATCTACCGTAACTAAATAAATATATTTCACGAATGGCAACACCCTTATTCTCCACACGGGTACACTCGGTGTAAAATATCTCTCGGCAACGTAGTCGTCTACTGACTTGGTTAAGGGTTCGGCAGGTAGTCGTCTAGTGACTCGGTTACGGGTTCGGCAGATAGCCGTCTACTGACTCGGATACAGGTTCGGGTTGGCGGCCTCCTTCTCGTCGCATATAAAGTTAGAACAGTCCGCGAAGGCTGTGAAATTAGAACAGTCCGCGAAGGCCTTAAAATTAGAATAGTCCGCGAAGGCTGTAAAATTAGAACAGTCTGCGAAGGCTGTAAAATTAGAACAGTTCGCGAAGGCTGTAAAATTAGAACAGTCCGCGAAGACTGTAAAATTAGTATGTCCGCGAAGGCTGTAAAATTAAAACAGTACTCGAAAGCTGTAAATTAGAACAGTCCGCGAAGGCAGTGAAATTAGAACAGTCCGCGAAGGCTGTGTAATTAGAACAGTCCTCGAAGGCTGTAAAATTAAAACAGTCCGCGAAGGCTATAAAATTAGAACAGTCCGCAAAGACTGTAATATTAGAACAGTCCTCGAAGGCTGTAAAATTAGAACAGTTTTTGGTCCGGAGACCCGCACTACCAAGATGGTAACATTTACCTTTTAATTGAAAGGCTCAGCCCTTAACCTCGAAAAAAATCATAATTCGTTTTTTTTTGTATTTTTTTTTCCTTATAGTTTTTGTGTTTTTTATATATACAGAGCATGTTGCGGGGACGGGTTTTCGTTTCACAAGTTACTATGAAGACATTTTGTTACTTTGGGGACTGTCCTTAAACTTTTCGTTATTCTAGTGTTTACTCTGAAGACATTTTACCGGACACAGCGCATTTTATGGGGACTTTTTTGGCTGTATATACAGATGTCTTCAAAGTATGGGCAATGCATATATATATATATATATATATGTGCACAGTGCATGTTGCGGGGACGGGTTTTCGTTCCACAAGTTACTATGAAGACATTTTGTTACTTTGGAGACTGTCCTTAAACTTTTCGTTATTCTAGTGTTTACTCTGAAGACATTTTACCGGACACAGCGCATTTTATAGGGACTTTTTTGGCTGTATATACAGATGTCTTCAAAGTATGGGCAATGCATATATATATATATATATATATATATATATATATTCATTGCATATACTTTGGAGACATCTGTATATACAGCCAAAAAAGTCCCTATTATATGCGCTGTATTCAGTAAAATGTCTTCAGTGTAAACAGTAGAACAACGAAAAGTTTAAGGACAGTCCCCAAAGTAACAAAATGTCTTCATAGTAACTTGTGGAACGAAAAACCGTCCCCGCAACATGTGCTGTGCACATATATATATATATATATATATACATATATATATATATATATATATATATATATATATATATATATATATATATATATATATATATATATATATATTCATTTCGCATACTTTGAAGACATCTGTATATACAGCCAAAAAAGTCCCTATAATATGCGCCGTATCTAGTAAAATGTCTTCAGTGTAAACAGTAGAATAATTAAAAGTTTGAGGACGGTCCCCAAAGTACCAAAATGTCTTCATAGTAGCTTGTGGAACGAAAACCAGTCCCCGCAACATGCGCTATGCACATATATATATATATATATATATATATATATATATATATATATATATATATATATATATATATATATATATATATATATATATGTGCGCAGTGCATGTTGCGGGACAGTTTTTCGTTTCACAGGTTACTATGAAGACATTTTGATTCTTTGGAGACTGACCTCAAACATTACATTAATCTACTATATACACTGAAGACATTTTACTGGATACAGCGCATATTATAGGGACTTTTTTTGCTGTATATACAGCAAAAAATTATTCTTATATTTACTTAAATTTTTATTATGGCTGTTAATGTTAATTTGGGCCCGGTTGTACATGATAATTCATATTTGCGTAAAACATTAGGTAATTCAGCTAACGATTTGAGAATTGGTCATTTTAACATTCGTAGCTTTTCAACTGCTTCATCTACTAAACTTGATGAAATTAAACATGTTCTAGGAGGTGGTTTTTTAGATATAATTGGAGTTAGTGAAACTTGGCTTCCCCCGTTTATATCTTCTGATGTGGTGGCTATTCCAGGTTATTCTTTCTTAAGGAATGATAGACCTGTGCGTAGAGGAGGTGGTGTTGGCCTTTATGTTTTGGATAAATTAAAGGCTAAGGTTATTTATAGATCTGATGACTTCGGCAAATTTGAGTCTATTTTTATTGAAATTAATACTAATGAATCTAAGTTGTTGGTCGGTGTAGTTTATCTTCCGAATAAGAATATCGAAAACATTCAAATTATGGAAGATAGATTGGGTCAACTTCTGGTTAAATATTCGGACATTGTTATTATGGGTGACTTCAATTTAAATCTTTTTAATATAAATTTTTCACATCTAGTACATTCTACATGTCAAAGATTGAGTTTACGTTGCGTACATAACACTTTACCGACTCTTTTGATATTGCGAATTCTTCGTCTTCATTATTAGATTATTTTCTTATAAGTCCCTCTATATCTGTCTGTTTGTCAGATCAGATGCAGTGCCCGTCTTTATCTGATCATTCCTTTATTTTTATTAAAGTTTCTTTATTTGTATCTCGTGTTGACAGTTTTATTGAATTTAAAGATTATAATAACTTTGATTTGTCTATCTTAGAGGAAGTGGTTCTTCAATATGATTTTTCTAATTTTTATAATGTTCCAAATGTAAATTTTCAATTGCGCTCCTTGATGGATTGTATTAATAGTTTACACTCGCTTGTCCCTGTAAAGAGATGTAAGATTCGTAAAGTTAGTGAGAACTGGTTTAATTCATCCAAAATCAAGTACAATCTTTCGCTCAGGGACTTGGCTTACAGGGCTTATCTTCGGACGCCTTCCAATGAGAATTGGAGGATTTATTGTAGGTTGAGGAACAGGAGCAAAACTTTTATTCGTAATGCCAAGAGGAATTTTTATATTGCCAAATTTGGTAACTTAGATACCAGGGGTATGTGGAACATCATTCGTTCTAGTGGAGGTGTTGATGCGAGCGAATCGTTAGTTGATTTTGATCCTGATGAACTTAATAAAAGTTTTCTACTTCATAGAACAATTGACAATTTCAATCCTTTTTATAACAATTTGCATTTTGATGTCTGTGGTTTTTCTTTTCGGAATATTGACTATAATGACCTGACTTTTGCTTTGGATTCTATTAAATCTAATGCTTGTGGTCCAGACGGTTTACCTTTGAGGTTTATTAAATTGATTTATCCACTTATTAGTATGCAACTATTGTGTCTTATAAACAATATTTTAACTTGTTCTGTATTTCCTGATGACTGGAAAGTAGCCAAAGTAATTCCGATTGCCAAAAAAGGTTCTGTTAATTGCAACAATGAATTTAGACCAATTTCTATTGTCCCCATTTTGTCTAAGATTTTTGAACATGTTTTAAAGAAACAGATGATTGAATACTTAGATACCAAAAGCCTAATTAATTCTTTTCAGTGTGGGTTTCGTAAAGGCTACAACACATCTTCTCTTTTATTAGGTCTTACTGATTCCATTAGAAGAACGTTAGATGCTCGTCAAGTAGGTGTTTTATTATCATTAGATTTGTCAAAAGCCTTTGATTGTGTTAGTCCATCCATTTTAATTCATAAACTTTGTAATTTCTTTGGATTTTCTCGAATGGCTTGCCATTTAGTTTTTTCTTATTTGACTGGAAGAAGGCAGTTTACTCATCTGAAAAGTGTTGATTCTGAATGGATGCCTGTGACAAGTGGGGTCCCTCAGGGATCAGTTTTAGGGCCGTTACTGTTTATATTATATATAAATGATTTTTTTCCATCATTGATGGTTCTCCTTGTGAGGCTTTTGTTTTTGCTGATGATATTCAGCTATTTTTTTCATGTGATCGCCAATTTCTTGGTGTTTTTGAACTGTCTATTAATCAGTTGTTGACTGATGTTGTTTCTTGGATGTCTAATAGTAATCTTTGCATAAACCCTTTCAAGACAAAGGCTATGCTCTTTAAATCACCTACTTCTGTTGTAAATTTGAATATAATGATGTTCCAGTGAACTTTGTTGATACTATGAAATGCCTTGGGGTCATGCTTGATTCTAATCTCCACTTTGATCAACATATAAACTTGTTATCCTCCAAGATAAATTTCACATTAAGACGATTATACTCCTTAAATCTTTATCTCCCTTTGTCTGTTAGGAAACGTATTGCACATGCTTTGCTAATGTCGAACATGTTGTATTGTGCTGAAGTTTTTACTGGAACTTCAGATGGAGAACTAAGGAAACTTAAACTTCTTCTTAATAAAGTAGTTCGTTTTGTGTATTGTGTGAGGATTCGAACGCCTATTTCAAATTATGTTGTTGACTTTTTAGGGTGTGATTTTAAAAGCTTTCTTGATACTCGAATTATGTTGCATTTTTATAAAATTATGAAATTTAATTGCCCCGAGTATTTACGTAGTCAATTTTTGTTTTCTCCTTTTTTAAGAAACCAACAGATAGTGTATCCTCTTATGAGACTTACTTGTCATGAACTCTCTTTTCAAGTGAGAGCTTCGAGAATTTGGAACCATTTGCCTGATGAACTTAAATCTTTTTCTTTTTCTGTAAATTGTTTTAGACGCAAACTTTTGGAACATGCTCAATTGACGATTTCCTAATTTTTGTGCCTTATATATTTTTGAATTTTACAATTTTTTTTTGTACAACATAACAGCCTTTATATAAATTTAAGTGTTTACTTATTTTGTTAAGCTTAATTTTATCTTTTAGTTTTTTTTTAAGATATTTATATTTGTGTTAGCTTACTGACCATATATGGCCCTATGGGCTCGGTTAGTTTAATGAATTCAATAAATAAAAAATAAAATAAAATGTCTTCAGTGTAAACAGTAGAATAACGAAAAGTTTAAGGACAGTCCCCAAAGTAACAAAATGTCTTCTTAGTAACTTGTGGAACGAAAACGCGTCCCCGCAACATACGCTGTGCACATATATATATATATTCATTGTGCATACTTTGAAGACATCTGTGTATACAGCCAAAAAAAGTCCCTATAATATGCGCTGTATAAAGTAAAATGACTTGAGTGCATATAGTAGATTAATGTAAAGTTTGAGGTCAGTCTCCAAAGAATCAAAATGTTTCATAGTAACCTGTGAAACGAAAAACCGTCCCCGCAACATATGTGCACAGCGAATATATATATATATATATATATATATATATATATATATATATATATATATATGTGCACAGCGCATGTTGCGAGGACGGGTTTTCGTTCCACAAGTTACTATGAAGACATCTTGTTACTTTGGGGACTGTCCTTAAACTTTTCGTTATTCTTCTGTTTACACTGAAGACATTTTAATGGACACAGCGCATTTTATAGGGACTTTTTTGGCTGTATATACAGATGTCTTCAAAGTATGGGCAATGCATATATATATATGTATATATATATGTGCACGGCGCATGTTGCGGGGACGGTTTTTCGTTCCACAAGTTACTCTGAAGACATTTTGTTACTTTAAAGACTGTCCTTAAACTTTTCCTTATTCTACTGTTTACACTGAAGACATTTTACCTCGATACAGCGCATATTATAGGGACTTTTTTGGCTGTATATACAGATGTCTTCAAAGTATGGGCAATGAATATATATATATATATATATGTGCACAGCACATGTTGCGGGGACGGGTTTTCGTTCCACAAGTTACTATGAAGACATTTTGTTACTTTGGGGACTGTCCTTAAACTTTTCGTTATTCTACTTTTTACACTGAAGACATTTTACTGGACACAGCGCATTTTATAGGGACTTTTTTGGCTGTATATACAGATGTCTTCAAAGTATGCACAATGAATATATATATATACATATATATATGTATATATATATATGTATATATATATATATATATATATATATATATATATATATATATATATATATATATATATATATATATATATATATAGAGCAATTCCATATGAAAACGATCACCTTTTGGACGACCCCTCTCCGATTTTAAAATTAATAGTCTCAATCGATTGCCCAGCAAAAAATAATGTACCTACATATTTTTTTTTTTTTTTATAGTGACTGGTTTAGTGGTGGTGTACACCACTGTCATGTGACAAAATTGAAGAATTCTTCATAAGGGACCTCATTGAAAGTTGTTTAAAAAAATTGAAAGTTGTTAAAAGCGATCGCAACGAGTGATAGCTCGTTGGAAAGGTATTGAATCAGGCTTTAATTGAAAAATAAAATTTTCCTAATTTTTCTCAGAAATTTACCTTTTTTCCCATGAAAATTAAATTTTCCCATGAAAATTTAATTTTCCTATTTTCCACAGAAGCTCCTAAATTTTCCGGCTAATTTTATTTTTTTTGGATTCCTCATAATTTTTGCTTTAAGAATCAGCAATAAAAAAATGGGCCCCGACTCCTTGTTTGGACAGGAGAAGAGCATTTAAGAGACCACCTTGTTCTCATTGTTTTTATATTTTTTATAATTGAATTATTTTTAATTATTTAACATTATTTTATTTTATTATTAAAAATACATTTTAAAAATTATTTTACAGTTAAAAATACATTTATGAAGAAAAAATCAATTTTTTTTAAGAGCCCCAAGTTGAGTGTGTAGTGAATATGGTCTGCCTGCCTTCACAAGATCGGCCATAAATCCATGGATAATAGCAGCAGTGGCATGTAATGGCACACCAAACCCGACTGAGGCCACAGGTCATAAAATGTTTTGTAAATTTTTTAAATTACCAGGTAATAAATCTTTCGCCTAAAATGACACGTGCAGAAACAAGTCATAAAACACGGATTTTCCATAAATATGGCGAAATATTTATTACCTGGTAATTTAAAAAATTTACAAAACATTTTATGACCTGTTTAAAAAACATTTTATGACCAGTAGTTCACGCAAATTTTCCTATTAAAGAAAAGCAAATATCGCTTATTTTTTTTTTACCTATTTTTTACCAAAAAATAAATATAAATACTTCACACACTCTGAGTCAAATTTCAGTTGAATACTAAACGTGAAAGTGTTTAAGTGTTTTTTTTTTTTGTAAAATAAAGAGTGAAGCTGTAAAGACAATTTAAAGTAAAATGAATAAATTTTGCTGCAATCCGTTTAACAAGAGTGGACATCGTTCGAAAAAGATAAAAGTATTAAAATTAACTGGTGTTTCGAAGCGATACATGAATGAATTAAATATACAATACGGTGAAGAAGCACAATTCATTTGCCCCAAGTGTAAAATCGATTTGTCTCAACAAGCAAATGTATTAAAACAAATGCAACCACAATCCGAGAGTGAAATGACAATTGAACAAAATGTTTCATCTGATAGTGAGGCAGACATTCCGATGGTCAATATGTCTTTGAGTCCTTTGAATGAGGCTATTACCACTTTAGGTGAAACGCCTATTAGAAAAAGAAAGTTGCGAAGTGAAAAATACAGGAAAGATAAAAAAGGCAAGGTTATGAGTGCAATCGCGACAATATTTGATGAAGGCTCTGATAACGAATGCAGTCAAGCAGATGACGTTGATGACGGCAAACAAATGATTGAGCAGTTGAAAAGAAAATTCAATTTAGCGACCACTTTTCCGGAGAAATATCTCATTTTATCTGTGCTGCCTCAATCATGGTCTATACGCAAGATTTCTGAACAGTTTCAAACATCTTTTTACATCGCGAGAAGAAGCAAAGAATTAGTTCGACAGAAGGCCATATTGGCGACTCCCACCAAGAAATTTGGCTCAAGGACCCTCAGCGAAGCAACGGTGAAATTGATTCAAGATTTTTACTGCAATGATGACAACAGCCGCGCCTGCCCAGGTACACGTGACTATGTTATCACACGTGAAGATGGAGAAAAAGTACACAAGCAGCGCAGATTATTATTATGTAATCTATCCGAAGCATACCATCAGTTCAAAGAGAAATACCCAGCAGAAAAAGTGGGATTTTCTAAGTTTGCCATCCTACGACCAAAAGCATGCGTGCTGGCATTAGACAGGCACGGAACGCATTCAGTCTGCGTTTGCATGTTTCATCAAAACATCAAATAAATGTTCTTTTCATGCAAGAAATTGAAAGTATTTCACGATGAAATTGAAACATATAGGGACCTCCTGTCGAAGTCGTTGTGCGCATACCCCACGGAAAATTGTCATCTGTCCAAATGCGACAATTGTCCGAAGATTGACGAGCTAGAGCAATATTTGGCGGAAAAGTTTGAACAGCTGTTAATTCAGGAGGTGCATTTCAAACAGTGGATAATTAGCAGCGGCAGATGTTCCCTTGAGACCGTGGTAAAGCAGATTCCGGAATTCATCGAGGAATTCGGATTCAAGTTGAATGAACTGAAGGCGCACCATTTCATATCCGAGATGCAATCGTAATTTCTAAAGGAAAGTAAGGAGAAATTAGCCCAAAATGAATTCATTGTGATAAGCGACTTTGCCGAGAATTACACTTTTCTCGTTCAGGATGAAATTCAGGCTTATCACTGGGCAAACGACCAGTGCACGGTGCATCCTTTTTGCATTTATTTCAAAAACGAAGATAACGAACTACAGACCGTAAGCCTTGTTGTTGTCGCGGAGAGTTTAGCTCATAATTATGTGTCCGTTTATTTATTTCAAATGAAACTGTTTGAATTCTTAAGATCAAAATTCGATGCAATCGACAAAGTAACGTTTTTCTCAGACGGCGCGGCTTCTCAGTACAAGAATAAAAAAAATTTTTACAATCTTTGCATAATTGAAGAAGAACAAAACTGCAAGGTCGAGTGGCACTTTTTTGCGACGTCCCACGGTAAGGGCCCATGCGATGCGTTAGGGGGAACCCTAAAACGCATGGCGACTAAGGCAAGTTTGCAAAGGCCATATACTGACCAGATCTTAAATGTACAACATTTGTTTTCGTGGATTCAAAGCAAGGAAATTGCCATTAACACAGTTTTATGCACTCAAAAAGAACACGATGCCATGGAGCGACGACTTCAAAACAGATATAATAATGTCAAAACTATAACTGGAACGCAAAAGTTTCATTGCTTCATACCAAATATTTCTGATATGTCAATTAATGTAAAGCGGTACTCTTCGTCTGCCGACGTGCTAAATTTAAAGTTACTTTAATTTTATAATGATGCCAAGACAATTGAAATTTTTAATAAATATTGTAAGTATAAGCAGCAAAATAAGAAAGATTTTTTCTTCATAAATGTATTTTTAACTGTAAAATAATTTTTAAAATGTATTTTTAATAATAAAATAAAATAATGTTAAATAATTAAAAATAATTCAATTATAAAAAATATAAAAACAATGAGAACAAGGTGGTCTCTTAAATGCTCTTCTCCTGTCCAAACAAGGAGTCGGGGCCCATTTTTTTATTGCTGATTCTTAAAGCAAAAATTATGAGGAATCCAAAAAAAATAAAATTAGCCGGAAAATTTAGGAGCTTCTGTGGAAAATTGGAAAATTAAATTTTCATGGGAAAATTTACTCCGAAGACATTTTACTGGATACAGCGCATTTTATAGGGACTTTTTTTGGCTGTATATACAGATGTCTTCAAAGTATGGGCAATGTATATATATATATATATATATATATATATATATATATATATGGGCAATGAATATATATATATATATATATATATATATATGTGCACAGCACATGTTGCGGGGACGGGTTTTCGTTCCACAAGTTACTATGAAGACATTTTGTTACTTTGGGGACTGTCCTTAAACTTTTCGTTATTCTAGTGTTTACTCTGAAGACATTTTTACTGGACACAGCGCATTTTATAGGGACATTTTTGGCTTTATATACAGATGTCTTCAAAGTATGGGCAATGCATATATATATATATATATATATATATATATATATATATATATATATATATATGTGCACAGCACATGTTGCGGGAACGGGTTTTCGTTCCACAAGTTACTATGAAGACATTTTGTTACTTTGGGGACTGTCCTTAAACTTTTCGTTATTCTACTGGTTACACTGAAGACATTTTACTGGATACAGCGCATATTAAAGGGACTTTTTTGGCTGTATATACAGATGTCTTCAAAGTCCCCATAAAATGCGCTGTGTCCAGTAAAATGTCTTCAGCGTAAACAGTAGAATAACGAAAAGTTTAAGGACAGTCCCCGAAGTAACAAAATGTCTTCATAGTAACTTGAGGAACGAAAACCCGGCCCCGCAACATGTGCTGTGCACATATAAATATATATTTATATATATATATATATATATACATATATATATATATATTTATATATATATATATATATATACATATATATATATATATATATTCATTGCGCATACTTTGAAGACATCTGTATATAGAGCCAAAAAAGTCCCTAAAATATGCGCTGAATCCAGTAAAATGTCTTTAGTGTAGACAGTAGAATAACGAAAAGTTTAAGGACAGTCCCCAAAGAAACAAAATGTCTTCATAGTAACTTGTGAAACGAAAACCCGTCCCCGCAACATGCTCTATGCACATATATATATATATATATATATATATATATATATATATATATATATATATATATATATATATATATATATATATATATATATATATATATATATATATATATATATATATATATATATATATATATATATATATATATATATATATATATATATATATATATATATATATATATATATATATATATAAAATATGCGCTGAATCCAGTAAAATGTCTTTAGTGTAGACAGTAGAATAACGAAAAGTTTAAGGACATTCCCCAAAGAAACAAAATGTCTTCATAGTAACTTGTGAAACGAAAACCCGTCCCCGCAACATGCTCTATGCACATATATATATATATATATATATATATACATTTTGTTTCTTTGGGGACTGTCCTTAAACTTTTCGTTATTCTACTGTCTACACTAAAGACATTTTACTGGATTCAGCGCATATTTTAGGGACTTTTTTGGCTCTATATACAGATGTCTTCAAAGTATGCGCAATGAATATATATATATATGTATATATATATATATATATATAAATATATATATATATATGTGCACAGCACATGTTGCGGGGCCGGGTTTTCGTTCCTCAAGTTACTATGAAGACATTTTGTTACTTCGGGGACTGTCCTTAAACTTTTCGTTATTCTACTGTTTACACTGAAGACATTTTACTGGACACAGCGCATTTTATGGGGACTTTGAAGACATCTGTATATACAGCCAAAAAAGTCCCTTTAATATGCGCTGTATCCAGTAAAATGTCTTCAGTGTAACCAGTAGAATAACGAAAAGTTTAAGGACAGTCCCCAAAGTAACAAAATGTCTTCATAGTAACTTGTGGAACGAAAACCCGTCCCCGCAACATGTGCTGTGCACATATATATATATATATATATATATATATATATATATATATATATATATATATATGTATATATATATATATATATATATATATATATATATATATATATTCATTGCCCATATATATATATATATATATATATATATATATATATATATATGCATTGCCCATACTTTAAAGACATCAGTATATACAGCCAAAAAAGTCCCTATAAAATGCGCTGTATCCAGTAAAATGTCTTCAGAGTAAACACTAGAATAATGAAAAGTTTAAGGACAGTCCCCAAAGTAGCAAAATGTCTTCATAGTAACTTGTGGAACGAAAACCCGTCCCCGCAATATGTGCTGTGCACATATATATATATATATATATATATATATATATATATATATATATATATATATATATATATATATATATACATATATATATGCATTTCACATACTTTGAAGACATCTGTATATACAGTCAAAAAAGTCCCTGTAATATGCGCTCTATCCAGTAAAATGTCTTCAGTGTTTACAGTACATTAATGAAAAGTTTGAGGACGGTCCCCAAAGTAACAAAATATTATAGGGACTTTTTTGGCTGTATATACAGATGTCTTCAAAGTATGCGCAATGAATATATATATATATATATATATATATATATATATATATATATATATATTTATATATATATATATATATATATATATATATATATATATATATATATATATATATATATATATTAGGGCGGGTCAAATTGTATTTAACGATTTTTTTTGATGAAGCCTATAGCAAAAACGTAATCTATAGGTGATTCTGAGAAATTTTGCTCAAGAGACCATAGCTCTAAGTCGGATTTGGAGCCCCCCAAAATATCAACATAGAAATTTTTCCATATATACATAGAACAATTTAATTAAATTCGTCATAAAATCGGATAGAATTATAGTAGATTTCTCAATCTGGGCTTGTTTGAAAGGTATCACCTTTCAGAATCTGTATTAATACCTGGCAGCATTGTTCAATTGAACAACTTTGTAACAATGAACAATGACGTTTACCAACACTAAACGTTGCCAAGCTTGCTTTTCCTTCTTCCTTAATCGTTCATCGTGCAATGCGCACGCAGTTTGCCAAAATTCTTAGATAAAAACTCGGTTATCACAATACCAATATTTTTTTTATTTTTAAATTTAATGTGACACAATCAAAGAGTGCAGTGATAATATCAAAGTTATTCTCCAGTGGTATTGGATCAAAATCAGCTACTACCTGTTTAGATCAATTAAAATGCAATTATTTTATTTTAACTTTATTCCAATCTAAAAAGTAAAATAATGAAAATAAATAATGATAATAAATGATGATATTAAATAAAATAAAGTGTTACATACCTGCAATTTCTCACATTCTTGAATAGCTTTGAATAACTTTCCACTTGCTGCTCGTGGTCCACTGGCGACGGTTTTGTCCAATGCTTCATATAAATGACGAAATGGCAGTTCATTGAAATGAAGCAGACATATAAACCAGTGAATTGGTCTATTTAACTGTTTTTCAAATAATTGTAAAACACCATTTTCTGTTCCAGTATTTGCTGGCTCACCATCACTGCATATGCCAATTAATTGATCAACAGCTAATGTTTTATTGTTGAAAAATTCCTTCAGTTTTCTCTGTTTGGTTTTTGCATCTTCTTGACTACCCAAATTTACATATCCAAGTAACTCATTATAGGGCTCTTTCAGAACAACTAAATGCCGTTTTTTTACCATAGTGGTATGAAATTTGTCATTAATTTTCTCTGTAGTTAATGAGTAATCTTTTCTACCATCGAAAGAGAATGCAGTTATGGAAGAATTTGTATGTCGTGTACGAAGCACTGCATCTCTAGATTTAACTTTTTCTCTAGCCACTTTTGATTTATCCATAATAACAAGATTACCATGAACATCTCTAAAATGTATATCTTCGAATAAAGCTGTTGCTAAACATGAAGCGACTCTATCTGAAACACCGAATCTATCACACATCATAGCAAAATTTAAGGCATCGTATCTTTGAGTATAATGACCTCGTCTCATTTGAACAGTTGCTTCTGGAACTTCTGTTTTTGCTTCATTTTCATCCATGTGTAATTCAGGTGGTTCGTAACTTGGATCATCGGTACCAGTTGTAAGTGTTGGTATTGTTGTAGCTACTTCTTCAACGTCTTCCGTATATTCAGGTACTGTGAATTTTTTTATCATTATGCTGGTCCATCATAAATTTTTTTCGATGTTCTGGAATCAATCCACACGAGCATTCTGTTGTTTTTAATTTGCAATTACATTTGCCAATATAAAATAATTCGTTTATTGAATCAACAAATGCTTTAAATTCATCTCTTTTGTTTCTATGTTCTACATGTTTCTGGTATTTATCAAGCAAACCAGTTAATTTTTTTAAAACACTCTTTCTATTAATTTCAATATTTAATTTACAACAAATTTGGATAAATTTATCTGTTACGTGAGGGGTGAAAGTTTTATACGAGAACATTTTGTTTTTAAATTTAGCACGATCACTTAAAAAAAAACAAGTAAAAAAGGCTTAAATTCGGCTGTGCCGAATCTTTGAATACCCTCCACCTATGTTCTCTGTTGTTTTTGATACAAATAATGTAAAAAACTTTTGAAGTAAAATTATGGAGGTGAAAGAAATTTTTTGAGGTGAAAAACTTATTTGGTTGCGGAAACGAATTTTTTTACGTGAAAAAATTTTGAGGTGAAAAAATTTTTTTAGGTGAAAAAACTTTTTTTGTGGTGAAAAACTTTTTTTGAGGTGAAAAATATTTGAGGTGTACAAAATAGTATTAATTTCTAAGCGATTGGTGGGAAAAATATGAGAAAATATATTATATACCAGTCGCTACTATGAAATTGTACTAAAATACACCAATTTGTATGGAAAATTTAGAGGTGTCTTCACATTTTCACTCATAACTCTTTAACCGCTGGACCGATTTTGCTCATTTTCAATAACTAACTGCTCGGGAGGATGTACAATAATCTGAGTAAAATAGGCACCCCCGCTTGCGACTTCGCAACTTGGAGCCCCCAAAATTTCAACATAGAAATTTTTCCATATATACATAGAACAATTTAATTAAATTCGTCATAAAATCGGATAGAATTATAGTAGATTTCTCAATCTGGGCTTGTTTGAAAGGTATCACCTTTCAGAATCTGTATTAATACCTGGCAGCATTGTTCAATTGAACAACTTTGTAACACTGAATAATGACGTTTACCAACACTAAACGTTGCCAACTTGCTTTTCCTTCTTCCTTAATCGTTCATCGTGCAATGCGCACGCAGTTTGCCAAAATTCTTAAATAAAAACTATACCAATATTTTTTTTTATTTTGAAATTTAATGTGACACAATCAAAGAGAGCAGTGATGAAATGATATTAGTTTGCCTACTAAATGTGGCATTTTAAAATATTATTATACCCTCCACCATATATGGTGAGGGTATATATCAGTTTGTCATTCCGTTTGTAACATGTCGAAATATAGGTCTAGGACCCCATAAAGTATATATATTCGTGATCCTTATGCAATTTAAGTCGATTTAGCGATGTCCGTCTGTCTGTTGAAATGGCGATCACGACGCGAAGACGCAAGCGGGGGTGCTTATTTTACTCAGATTATTGTACATCCTCCCGAGCAGTTTGGTATTAAAAAAGGGCAAGATCGGTCCAGCGGTTAAAAAGTTATGAGTGAAAATGTGAAGACACCTCTAAATTTTCCATACAAATTGGTGTATTTTAGTACAATTTCATAGTAGCGACTGGTATATAATATATTTTCTCATATTTTTCCCACCAATCGCTTAGAAATTAATACTATTTTGTACACCTCAAATATTTTTCACCTCAAAAAAAGTTTTTCACCACAAAAAAGGTTTTTTCACCTAAAAAAAATTTTTTCACCTCAAAATTTTTTTCACGTAAAAAAATCGTTTCCGCATCCAAATAAGTTTTTCACCTCAAAAAATTTCTTTCACCTCCATAATTTTACTTCAAAAGTTTTTTACATTATTTGTATCAAAAACAATAGAGAACATAGGTGGAGGGTATTCAAAGATTCGGCACAGACTTTTTTACTTGTTTTTTTAAGTGATCGTGCTAAATTTGAAAACAAAATGTTCTCGTATAAAACTTTTACCCCTCACGTAACAGATAAATTGATCCAAATTTGGTGTAAATTAAATATTAAAATCATTAATGGTTTGCTTGATAAATACCAGAAACATGTACAACATAGAAACAAAAGAGATGAATTTAAAGCATTTGTTGATTCAATAAACGAATTATTTTATATTGGCAAATGTAATTGCAAATTAAAAACAACAGAATGTTCGTGTGGATTGATTCCAGGACATCTAAAAGAATTTATGATGGACCAGCATAATGATAAAAAAATTCACAATACCTGAATATACGGAAGACGTTAAAGAAGTAGCTACAACAAAATGAAGCAACAACAGAAGTTCCAGAAGTAACTGTTCAAATGAGACGAGGTCATTATACTCAAAGATACGATGCGTTAAATTTAGCTATGATGTGTGATAGATTCGGTGTTTCAGATAGAGTCGTTTCATGTTTAGCAACAGCTTTATTCGAAGATATAAATTTTAGAGATGTTCATGGTAATCTTGTTATTATAGATAAATCAAAAGTGGCTAGAAAAAAAGTTAAATCTAGAGATCCAGTGCTTCGTATACGACATACAAATTCTTCCATAACTGCATTCTCTTTCGATGGTAGAAAAGATGACTCATTAACTACTGAGAAAATTAATGGCAAATTTCATACCACTATGGTAAAAAAAAACGCATTTAGTTGTTCTGAAAGAGCCCTATAATGAGTTACTTGGATATGTAAATTTGGGTAGTCAAGAAGATGCAAAAACCAAACAGAGAAAACTGAAGGAATTTTTCAACAATAAAACATTAACAGTTGATCAATTAATTGGCATATGCAGTGATGGTGAGCCAGAAAATACTGGAGCAGAAAGTGGTGCTTTACGATTATTTGAAAAACAGTTAAATATACCAATTCACTGGTTTATATGTCTGCTTCATTTCAATGAACTGCCATTTCGTCATTTATATGAAGCATTGGACAAAACAGTTGCCAGTGGACCACGAGCAGCAAGTGGAAAGTTATTCAAAGCTATTCAAGAATGTGAGAAATTGCAGGTATGTAACACTTTATTTTATTTAATATCATCACTTATTATCATTATTGATTGTCATTTTTTTTACTTTTTCGATTGAAATAAAGTTAAAATAAAATAATTGCATTTTAATTGATCTAAACAGGTAGTAGCTGATTTTGATCCAATACCACTGGAGAATATGCTTGCAATTATGGTTCATGAACATGAGCTCGAACTATCAACAGATGTTAAATATTTATATCAAATAGCTAAAGCAATTTCGAATGGTATAGTTCCAGTTGATTTAGCTAACATTAAACCAGGACCAATTGCGCATTCTCGTTGGATAACCAAAGCAAGTAGATTACTACGATTATATGTAACAACTAATACACCATCGACCAATTTAAAAACTTTGGCAGTTTATATTATTACAGTTTATGTGCCAATGTACTTCAGTGTGAAGTTTTATAACTCTGTTGTGTACGGCAGTGCACTTTTATTAAAATGTATACGTTGGACACGATACTTACAACCAAACTTTCGTAATATTGTAGATAGTGTAATTCAAAACAATTCATATTACGCACATCCAGAAAATATCTTATTAACAATGTTATTTGATGATCGAAAAGCAATACGGGATAGAGCTATCAAAAAGATTTTACACTATCGAGAAAAATTGTACGATCCAACTAAACTCAGCGTTTACAAAAAATATATCTTAAAATACGATGCTACCGATTATGTCAATATGGTTGATATGAATAATGACGATATATTATTTGAACCAGCATTTACTCGACAGATTCCATATGATCACTTGATAGAATACTTAGATTTCGATGAACCACCACTGGGTGATCCACAAATTCCAATGCACATACAAGGAACAGAAAGACATGTACAATTATTAACGAGTGTTTCAAAACGAGTTATAGAAAAGAATAGTAAAGGAGTTATGGCAGTGACATTAGAAAGTCGTAAGAAAACTCCTCGAATGGAGAGTAAAAAGGACATTAACAAATAATATTGCCACGTTAAAACATTAAATTGTAGGTAGAGAATAATATTTAAAAATAAATAGAATAAAAAATGTAAAAATAGTGTTTTTTGTTGAAGCCTTGAAAATGTTGATTTTTTCAGATCGATTTTCCTACAAGAAGGAGTTCGAAAACAAAAAAATTTATCGTAATAAAAGTTGTTGGAAATTATCTGAGCTTTCATAATCTGAAAAAAAAAATCGAAGAAAATTCTGAATTTATTAGTTAAAAGTTCATTTTAGGCTATTTTTCGACAAAAAATTCCTAATATCTACTAAAAATAAAAAAATATTGGTATCAATACAGATACAGTGATAAAAATACCATTCAAAAAAATACCTTTCAAACCAGCCCAGATTGAGAAATCTACTATATTTCTATCCGATTTTATGACGAATTTAATTAAATTATTCTATGTATATATTTAAAAATACATATTTTGAAATTTTGGGGGGCTCCAAATCCGACTTAGAGCTATGGTCTCTTAAGCAAAATTTCTCAGAATCACCTATAGATTACGTTTTTGCTATACGCTTCATCAAAAAAAATTAACCCGCCCTAATATATATATATATATTTTTTTTGGTTTAATAGAACAAATTCTGTTCAATAGCTTATATTTCAGGAGGGCTGTTCTACAGCTTTTTCCATACAAAAAAAACTAAACTTCAAATTTAATATATCATTATTAAAAATAAAAGAAATAAGAGAAATGGGGTATTCATGTATTTTTAGCCCATTTTAATAACCTTCTCGTACCCGAGGCATCGCAAGCGAGCGTGGGTGTGGCTTATTTTCGTGTCCTTAACCGGTGGTAGGTTCGTGCGTCGAATGACGAACTGGCGGTGGCGTACGTAAATGGCCGGACGTCTTACCCTTACTCCGTCGAACAACTGCTCAGGAGAATGCCAGTTGACGATTGCTCCGTTGTTGGTGCTGATGGTTCGGCTACCGATGAGGTTGGTGTCTCCAGCGAGCTTACTTTAGGATACGATGGTACCGTACGTTGACGAGGTAGTTGATGGGGTGGTAGGAGTCGAAGTAGATGGCGTTGTCGGAAGTTCGGTGGTCGACCGCGCTGCAGTCGGAGTACGAGATATGCGAACTTTTCGTGTTGTTATTTGACCGATATATACCAGCGGTGGAGGCATATTCTGTCCGATGGCAGGCCGTACGAGTTTGTTTGACACGATACGAGGGCGAGCCTCTGGCGGTGGCCGATAAGGCATGGGCTTGGCAACGTTTTCTGGTCGCACGTGTCTAGCAGGATTTGCCGGTTGTGTATGTCTGCGATCCATTTCTGATAAAACCAAAATTTTTTCCCTTTTTAATATATATGTTTTCACCACAGGCGGTAAGCCAGACTGACTGATTATGTTGTTTGCAAGTTCTTTTATGCAGGAATAACGGGATTTTCATTATTTTGCTGTTTTCTTTTCTTTTCTATTCATTTTATTTTATTTCGTGTTTTTGAAATCTCATAGGATTTCTCGGCGATTATACGGTTTTACATATTGAACGTTTACTCTTATTATTTTGCCCTTTGAGTCATTTAACTCTATTATATACGCGGCCAAATGACGAGCCACGGTATACGACCCAGTGTATTTATTTGCCAATTTCTGAGCAAATTCATCTGCCGCGATGAAATGTGCCGCTCCCTTTTCCACACCGATACCCCGACTACCGGCTTTCAGGCTCTCCTGCGCAGATAATAATGTTTCGCTTGCCTCTTTGAGGCTTTGCCCTTGTTGCCACTACTCCCCATAAGTCGGCCATGTTTCTTTCTAATATTTTTTCATATGGGCAATTATTCTGTAGTCGTATTTAGTCGTGACCGTTCACGTGTCTACCGAATACTAGTTCGGCTGGAGTGAACCGAGAAGATTCGTTGATGCTCGTGTTTATTGCGAAAGCTATTTCAGGCAGTCGTTGATCCCAATGACGGTGGTCGGAGCCTGTTTGTTGAGCAATTATCGTTTTTACGGCTCTATATACCCTTTTAGATGGGTTTTCATGGGGGGAGTACTGGGTCGTTGTTCGATGTTCTGAGCCGTTCTCAGCTAAGAAGTTTTTTACTAGTGAGCTTGTGAACTGCACTCCGTTGTCGGAGAGATATATTTTCAGGCACCCGAAGCGGAATATCACCCTTTCTTTTAGGTTGCTTATGACGTCTTTTGCCAGAGCTTGTCGGGTCCCGACGAGTTCGACCCATTTAATGAAAAGGTAAACCAGGACCAAGAGCGTTGTGTTGCCTTTTGCAGATTATTTCCCATGGACCAGTGCACTGCATCGTGTTCATAAGCCCAGCGGATTCTCGCCGTTCGGCTTAAACCGAGCACAAATCTCACAGGAGCGGACATAGTTTACGACATCACGGTATGACCCTGGCCAGTAATACTGTTCTTGTATCTTCTTCAGAGTCTTGTATATTCCGAAATGACCAGCCCAGGTGGTATCATGGTTTTCGTGTAAAATTTGGGGCCGAAGTTCAGTCGGTACGCATAATTTCCATTCGTGGTTTACGTCGACTGTCGTTTTTTGTGGAATATGCCTAAAAAGCCGGTTGCCTATTACTTGGTAATCGGGATGTTTTTCCCTCTCATGAGTGGTCAACGACATCATTCGGTTATACCAGTCATTCGGTTATACCAGTGTGGACGCGGACATTAATGCATTTTCATCGGTTAACGGGAGGGGTCGAGGGGTAAGCCACGACATTGAGACTGCCTTTACGATTTTCAATGCTGAAATCGTATTGTAGTAACTCTAATGCCCAGCGGGCTAAGGGATTCTGCAGGGAGTGTAACCATTTAAGCGAGTGGTGGTCGGTTATCACTGTGAATTTGTAGCCTTCAAGGTAGGGTCTCATCTTTCTTATTCCCCACAAGATCGCGAGGCACTCTTGTTCGGTGGTAGAATATTTCCTCTCCAGGTCAGTAAGAGTACGGCTTGCATAGGCTATTACCGACTGACCTTCGGAGTGACATTAGAATAGCACCGCCCCAAGGCCCGACTGACTTGCATCGGTTTGCAAAAAAAATGGATGTTCGAAGTTAGGGTAGCCGAGTACTGGAGCCTGCGTTAAAATTCCCTTTAAGTTTTCAAAAGCTTGTTCTGCATACCAATGCCACCTGACCGTTTTTTAACAGCAAATTCGTTGGCGCCACTAAACTGAAAAAATCTTTTACGAACCGTCTGTACCATGACACCACCCCGAGCACTCGCCTTAACTCTTTCAGATTTGTTGGTGCCGGTAGGTTCTATTTGGCTTCGATCTTGTCCGGGTCAGTATGAATACCCTCTGGTGTGACCACATGATCCAAGTACCGAATGCTTGTGCGTACAAAATCGCATTTGTCGAAATTTATCGACATTTGGGCCTCCTGTAAACGCTTAAACACAGTATCTAAGATCTTAATGTGTTCGTTGAATGATCTACCCAGCACGATGATATCATCCAAATACATGAAGAGATCTGAGCCGATGGTGCGATCAAGTGTCCTTTGAAAGGTAGCTGGCGCTGAGTGAAGGCCGAATGGCATGACTTTCCATTGGAACAATCCACGCCCGGGAACCGTAAAAGCAGTATAGGGTTTAGAACTTTCTTTAAACGGTATTTGCTAGTACCCATTTTGAAGATCTAAGGATGTAATGAACTTCGCCTCTTTTAATTGATCCAATATGGCATTTATCAGTGGTAACGGGTATGCATCGGGTTCGCTGGCAGCGTTCAGCTGCCTGTAATTGATACACATACGCCAGCCTCCGTTCTTCTTTCGGGCTAAAACAATTTGAGAACTGTACGGGCTTCGCGATGCTAGAATTCAGTCCTCATTCAAAAGTACCTGAATAAATTCTCGTTTGCTCTCTTCCACGAGGGCCGTGATCCGGTCGTTTTATTCGGCTGATATATATATATATATATATATATATATATATATATATATATATATATATATGCATTGCCCATACTTTGAAGACATCTGTATATACAGCCAAAAAAGTCCTAATAATATGCGCTGTATCCAGTAAAATGTCTTCAGTGTAAACAGTAGAATAACGAAAAGTTTAAGGACAGTCCCCAAAGTAACAAAATGTCTTCATAGTAACTTGTGGAACGAAAAACCGTCCCCGCAACATGTGCTGCGCACATATATATATATATATTTACATAAATCTACTATCTTCAGTGTATATAGTAGATTAATGTAATGTTTGCGGTCAGTCTCCAAAGAATCAAAATGTCTTCATAGTAACCTGTGAAACGAAAAACCGTCCCCGCAACATGCACTGTGCATATATATATATATATATATATATATATATATATATTCATTGCCCATACTTTGAAGACATCTGTATATACAGCCAAAAAAGTCCCTTTAATATGCGCTGTAGCCAGTAAAATGTCTTCAGTGTAAACAGTGGAATAACGAAAAGTTTAAGGACGGTCCCCAAAGTAACAAAATGTCTTCATAGTAACTTGTGGAACGAAAAACCGTCCCCGCAACATAACAGAATAACAGCAGAATAACTTTTCGTTATTCTACTGTTTACACTGAAGACATTTTACTGGATACAGCGAATATTATAGGGACTTTTTTGGCTGTATATACAGATGTCTTCAAAGTATGGGCAATGAATATATATATATATATATATATATATATATATATGCACGGCGCATGTTGCGGGGACGGTTTTTTGTTCCACAAGTTACTATGAAGACATTTTGTTACTTTGAAGACTGTCCTTAAACTTTTCGTTATTCTACTGTTTACACTGAAGACATTTTACTGGATACAGCGCATATTATAGGGACTTTTTTGGCTGTATATATATATATATATATATGCATTGCCCATACTTTGAAGACATCTGTATATACAGCCAAAAAAGTCCCTATAAAATGCGCTGTGTCCAGTAAAATGTCTTCGGAGTAAACACTAGAATAACGAAAAGTTTAAGGACAGTCCCCAAAGTAACAAAATGTCTTCATAGTAACTTGTAGAACGAAAACCCGTCCCCGCAACATGCGCTATGCACATATATATATATATATATATATATATATATATATATATATATATATATATATATATATATATATATATATATATATATATATATATGTGCATAGCGCATGTTGCGGGGACGGGATTTCGTTCCACAAGTTACTATGAAGACATTTTGTTACTTTGGGGACTGTCCTTAAACTATGCATTACTCATACTTTAAAGACATCTGTATATACAGCCAAAAATGTCCCTATAAAATGCGCTGTGTCCAGTAAAATGTCTTCAGAGTAAACACTAGAATAACGAAAAGTTTAAGGACAGTCCCCAAAGTAACAAAATGTCTTCATAGTAACTTGTGGAACGAAAACCCGTCCCCGCAACATCTGCTGTGCACATATATATATATATATATATATATATATGCATTGCCCATACTTTGAAGACATCTGTATATACAGCCAAAAAAGTCCCTGCGCTGTGTCCAGTAAAATGTCTTCAGTGTAAACAGTAGAATAACGAAAAGTTTAAGGACAGTCCCCAAAGTAACAAATTGTCTTCAATTGTGGAACGAAAACGCGTCCATATATATATATATATATACATATATTTATATATTCATTGTGCATACTTTGAAGACATCTGTATATACGGCCAAAAAAGTCCCTATAATATTCGCTGTATCCAGTTAAATGTCTTCAGTGTATATAGTAGATTAATGTAAAGTTTGAGGTCAGTCTCCAAAGAATCAAAATGTCTTCATAGTAACCTGTGAAACGAAAAACCGTCCCCGCAACATGCGCTGTGCACACATATATATATATACAGTGTGTGACAAAACATTGGAAACTTTAAAAGATTTTATTGCTTCGCACATCTCTTTTAGACAATTTTCTTCTTAATACAACATTTTCTTAATTTTTTTTTGCTAAATAAATATTTAGAGTGTAATCTAAAGAAATATAATAAATTTAAAGCATAAAAAAAATTGCAAAAGAAAAAAATATAATCTCAAATGGCATGTTATTTTTTTGTTGTTGGCAAAACATTGGAAACTTTGAAACTGCTGTGCGAAAGTTGAATAAAGAAAGAAAAATAAAGAGAATGTAAACAAAATTTATCAAAAATTTACCGTTATTTTAATTTTAAATGTTTTTGGAAGTTTCTGTGTTAAATGTTTTTTTTTAATTACTTTTATTTTGCAAATTATAACGAATTACAAAGAAAAAATTAAAAATGGCTAAAACTAAATTTTGTGAAGAACTAAAGTTAAAAATAATAAACGATTTTTATGCTGGAATTAAGCAAAAGAGTATTTGTGAAAAATACTCGATGAATAAATCTATTATTTCAAAAATAATAAAGAAATATCGTGAAACTGGTACAGTAAAGACACAACATTTAGGCGGCAGGCCGCGCAAAACCACTCAAAGACAGGATCTTTTAATAGCAAGAGAGTTTAAAAAGTATCCAAAAATGCTTCCTCGAGAGGTTGTTAATAACCTTAAATTAAAAGTAAGCCAACGAACTGTTTCCCGACGAGCAAATGAGGCTGGTCTTGGCTGCTACCGTCCTGCAAAGAAACCTCTTATATCTGAAAAAAATCGATGTGCTCGTATTAATTTCGCTAGAGAGCACTTAAACTGGTCTAGACAGAAGTGGAATACGGTTCTTTTTTCAGATGAGTCGAAATATAATTTAAGAGGCCATGATGGCAGAACTTTTGTAAGACGACCCAAGGGAAAAAGACTAAACCCCAAGTATACAAACAAAACTGTTAAGTTTGGAGGTGGCAATATTATGGTATGGGGGTGCTTTTCGGGTCAACGAATGGGACCAATTCATGTCGTTACGGACACTTTAACTGCAATCGGGTACAAAAGTATTTTGAACGATATCATGTTTCCATATGCAGAGGAAAACATGCCACTAGTCTGGAGGTTCCAACATGACAATGACCCAAAACACACCTCCAAGCTTGTAACTGAGTGGTTACAATCTAATGGAGTTAGTGTTTTGAAATGGCCAGCCCAATCACCAGATCTCAATCCCATAGAAAACCTATGGGAAATTGTAGATCGAAAAATAAGAACAAAAAACTACACGAACAAGGCTGGTCTCATAGCTGCAGTTACTTCGGAGTGGCAATTAATTTCTATAGAAACTTTCAGCAGTTTAATTGACTCAATGCCGAGACGTTGTGAAGCTGTTTTGAAAAATAATGGTTACCCAACAAAATATTGAAACCAGCAAGTGTTCGCAGCTTTTAATTTTAATATTGTAAAAGTTTCCAATGTTATGCCAAATACATAAAAACTAATACCTCTAAGTTTCTTTATTTTATTCTGAAATTGAATTGATATTTGTTAATTTTTTTCTTATTTTAATAAAAACACAAATAATTTTAAGATACACAGAAGAAAAAATTTGGTTTTTGTAATGAATTATAATTTTTAGATCACTTGAGTTGGGAAAAACGATTTTTTGCTAAAAGTTTCCAATGTATTGTCACACACTGTATATATATATATGTGCTCGGCGCATGTTGCGGGGAGACGGGTAATGCATAGTTTAAGGACAGTCCCCAAAGTAACAAAATGTCTTCATAGTAACTTGTGGAACGAAATCCCGTCCCCGCAACATGCGCCGTGCATATATATATATATATATATATATATATATATATATATATATATATTCATTGCCCATACTTTAAAGACATCTGTATATACAGCCAAAAATGTCCCTATAAAATGCGCTGTGTCCAGTAAAATGTCTTCAGAGTAAACACTAGAATAACGAAAAGTTTAAGGACAGTCCCCAAAGTAACAAAATGTCTTCATAGTAACTTGTGGAACGAAAACCCGTCCCCGCAACATCTGCTGTGCACATATATATATATATATATATATATATACATTGCCCATACTTTGAAGACATCTGTATATACAGCCAAAAAAGTCCCTGCGCTGTGTCCAGTAAAATGTCTTCAGTGTAAACAGTAGAATAACGAAAAGTTTAAGGACAGTCCCCAAAGTAACAAATTGTCTTCAATTGTGGAACGAAAACGCGTCCATATATATATATATATATATACATATATTTATATATTCATTGTGCATACTTTGAAGACATCTGTATATACGGCCAAAAAAGTCCCTATAATATTCGCTGTATCCAGTTAAATGTCTTCAGTGTATATAGTAGATTAATGTAAAGTTTGAGGTCAGTCTCCAAAGAATCAAAATGTCTTCATAGTAACCGGTGAAACGAAAAACCGTCCCCGCAACATGCGCTGTGCACACATATATATATATATATATATATATATATGTGCTCGGCGCATGTTGCGGGGACGGGTTTTCGTTCCACAAGTTACTATGAAGACATTTTGTTACTATGGGGACTGTCCTTAAACTTTTCGTTGTTCCACTGTTTACACTGAAGACATTTTACTGGATACAGCGCATATTAAAGGGACTTTTTTGGCTGTATATACAGAAGTCTTCAAAGTATGTGAAATGCATATATATATATATATATGTATGCATTGCGCATACTTTGAAGACATCTGTATATACAGCCAAAAAGTCCCTCTAAAATGCTCTGTATCCAGTAAAATGTCTTTAGTGTATACAGTAGAATAAAGAAAAGTTTGAAGACAGTCCCCAATATATATATATATATATATATATATATATATATATATATGTATGGAACGATTTTTTTTGATGAAGCCTATATCAAAAACCTAATCTATAGGTGATTCTGAGAAATTTTGCTCAAGAGACCATAGCTCTAAGTCGGATTTGGAGCCCCCCAAAATATCAACATAGAAATTTTTCCATATATACATAGAACAATTTAATTAAATTCGTCATAAAATCGGATAGAATTATAGTAGATTTCTCAATCTGGGCTTGTTTGAAAGGTATCACCTTTCAGAATCTGTATTAATACCTGGCAGCATTGTTGAATTGAACAACTTTGTAACACTGAATAATGACGTTTATCAACACTAAACGTTGCCAAGCTTGCTTTTTCTTCTTCCTTAATCGTTCATCGTGCAATGCGCACGCAGTTTGCCAAAATTCTTAAATAAAAACTCGGTTATCACAATAAATAATGATAATAAATGATATTACCTGCAATTTCTCGCATTCTTGAATAGCTTTGAATAACTTTCCACTTGCTGCTCGTGGTCCACTGGCGACTGTTTTATCCAATGCTTCATATAAATGACGAAATGGCAGTTCATTGAAATGAAGCAGACATATAAACCAGTGAATTGGTCTATTTAACTGTTTTTCAAATAATCGTAAAGCACCATTTTCTGTTCCAGTATTTGCTGGCTCACCATCACTGCATATGACAATTAATTGATCAACTGTTAATGTTTTATTGTTGAAAAATTCATTCAGTTTTCTCTGTTTGGTTTTTGCATCTTGTTGACTACCCAAATTTACATATCCAAGTAACTCATTATAGGGCTCTTTCAGAACGACTAAATGCGGTTTTTTTTTACCATAGTGGTATGAAATTTGTCATTAATTTTCTATGTAGTTAATGAGTCATCTTTTCTACCATTGAAAGAGAATGCAGTTATGGAAGAATTTGTATGGCGTGTACGAAGCACTGCATCTCTAGATTTAACTTTTTCTCTAGCCACTTTTGATTTATCCATAATAACAAGATTACCATAAACATCTCTAAAATTTATATCTTCGAATAAAGCTGTTGCTAAACATTAAGCGACTATCTGAAACACCGAATCTATCACACATCATAGCAAAATTTAAGGCATCGTATCTTTGAGTATAATGACCTCGTCTCATTTGAACAGTTGCTTCTGGAACTTCTGTTGTTGCTTCATTTTCATCTTCATCCATGTGTAATTCAGGTGGTTCGTAACTTGGATCATCGGTACCAGTTGTAGTGTTGGTATTGTTGTAGCTACTTCTTCAACGTCTTTCGTATATTCAGGTACTGTGAATTTTCTAGCATTATGCTGGTCCATCATAAATTCTTTTAGATGTTCTGGAATCAATCCACACGAGCATTCTGTTGTTTTTAATTTGCAATTACATTTGCCAATATAAAATAATTCGTTTATTGAATCAACAAATGCTTTGAATTCATCTCTTTTGTTTCTATGTTGTACATGTTTCTGGTATTTATCTTTCTATTAATGATTTCAATATTTAATTTACACCAAATTTGGATAAATTTATCTGTTACGTAAGGAGTAAAAGTTTTATACGAGAACATTTTGTTTTCAATTTAGCACGATCACTTAAAAAAAAAATAATATTTTAAAATGTCACATTTAGTTGGCAAACTAAGATCATTTAAATCACTTGATAAACACAAAATATCTTGAGGCATGTTAGTCCATCTAGAGTCAAAACTTGTTGTAGCTTCCATTTGCGAAGACACCGCAGACGATGTTGATGGTTCTTGATTATCCATAATAACTTTGATATTGTCACTGCACTCTTTGATTGTGTCAGACTAAATTAAAAAATAAAAAAAAAATATTGGTATTGTGATAACCGAGTTTTTATTTAAGTGTTTTGGCAAACTGCGTGCGCATTGCACGATGAACGATTAAGGAAGAAGGAAAAGCAAGTTTGGCAACGTTTAGTGTTAGTAAACGTCATTATTTTGTAACGTCATTATTCAGTGTTACAAAGTTGTTCAATTGAACAATGCTGCCAGGTATCATATTCTGAAAGGTGATAAAAATGCCTTTCAAACAAAGAAATCTACTATAATTCTATCCGATTTTATGACGAATTTAATTAAATTGTTCTATGTATATATGGAAAAATTTCTATTTTGAAATTTTGGGGGGCTTCAAATCCGACTTAGAGCTATGGTCTCTTGAGCAAAATTTCTCAGAATCACCTATAGATTACGTTTTTGCTATACGCTTCATCAAAAAAAAAATCGTTCCATACAATTTGACCCGCTCTAATATATATATAGATATATATATATATATATTCATTTAAATTTATTATACCCTCCACCATATATGGTGAGGGTATATATCAGTTTGTCATTCCGTTTGTAATTTGTCGAAATATAGGTTTAAGACCCCATAAAGTATATATATTCGTGATCCTTATGCAATTTTAAGTCGATTTAGCGATGTCCGTATGTCTTTCTGTCTGTCTGTTGAAATGGCGATCACGACGCGAAGACGCAAGCGGGGTTGCCTATTTTTACCCAGATTATTAAACATCCTCCCGAGCAGTTTGGTATTCAAAATGAGCAAAATCGGTCAAGCGGTTCAAAAGTTATGAGTGAAAATGTGAAGATACCTCTAAATTTTCCATTCAAATTGGTACAATTTTTCTGTATCTATTTTTTTTCTGTTAAGTAAGTAGAAATGTTAGAGTCGCTATTAGAGCAGACCTCTGTAAATAACATTATTAAAACTAAATAACAAAAGTTATGTTACATAAATCAAAGACATTTATTTGTTAAAGAAAGAACATTAGTTGAAACTATTTCCCAATAGGTGGCGCATCTGAAAAAAAATTCTCCCTATAAGGCATATTCTGCTACAATATTCAACAGGGTATTATTGATTTTCTATTTCGTTCATAACATAAAAGAATGTTTGCCAAACGCTATGCAAAATATATGTTTTATGTTTATATTATACTTTTATTTTCTAAATCAATATTCATTTAGATGTTTAAGAGCATCATCTGTATTTTTTTATAAAAGAAAAAATTAACATAAATATACATTTGTCAATCCCTCAAATCTTAAAAATACATTAGGCATATTCAGCTGCAGTGCTAGTTCCCATTAGCCGAAACGAAATCGAGTATTTGACAAAAACTATGCTTTAAAATGTGTTTTTTGTGCAGTCCATGTTTAAAAAAACTAGTGAAAATGTAAAGGTGCCTCTAAATTGCCTATACAAATTTAGTACAATTTCATAGTAGCGACTGGTACATAACATATTTTCTCATATTTTTTCACCAGTCGCTTAGCAGTTAATATTTCAAACATTTTTCCACCACTAGAATTGTTTTTCACGACAAAAAATTTTTTCACCTTAAACATTTTTTTTCACCTCTAAATTTTTTTCCACCAAAAAGTTCTTTTCACATCTAAAAAAGTTTTTCACCTCAAAAAATTTTTTCACCTACATAATTTTACTTTTAAAGTTTTTTTATATTATTTGTATCAAAAACAGAAGAGAACATCTTTTTAGGATATTGGTGGAGGGTATTCAAAGATTCGGCACAGCCGAATTTAGCCCTTTTTTACTTGTTTTTTTATTGTATTTCAATTCAACATTTTATTTATTGGTTTTAATATTTTTTAATATAATATCTTAAAAATTAATATTAATTAATATCTTAAAAATTAATATTAATCAATATCTTTAAAATTAATATTAAATAAGTCTTTTTAATATTACATTTTAAATATATAAAAAGAAAATCAATTTTTCATTTTTAAAATAATATTTTAGATATTAAATGTTTCGTTTTAAGACGATTTTTTTTTTACTTTTGATAAAGCTAGAACTGGAAAATACTCATTCACTAATAGTAGATGTTGGACAAATAGTCAAAAGACAATTATATACAGGTTGGTTGAGAAGTTCCTGCGCTCGAAATGAAAGAATACTGTTTTTGTTACAAAATATATTTTTGGATTCAATATAATCTCCTAGAAGCTCAATACACTTGTTCCAATGATCTTCCAATAATTTTATCCCATCCTTATAATGGTTTTCCGGAAGCTCTGCAAAATAACCGTCTACGGCTTCTATGGCCTCTTCATTCGACGAAAAATGCTTTCCACGAAGGAATTGTTTGAGATTTATGAAGAGATAGTAGTCACTGGGAGCCAAATCTGGTGAATACGGTGGATGTTCAAGCAATTCGTACCTTAATTCCTTGAATTTAGCTATCGTCAAAACACTTTTGTGAGCAGGTGCATTGTCTTGATGAAAAATGATTTTTTTCATCTTTAAACCAGATCTTTTCTCACGAATTTTTTCATCCAGTGGTCCAAAAGGCTGCAATAATATTCAGAGTTGATTGTTTTACCTTTCTGAAGATAATCAATCAACAAAATTCCTTTTGCATCCCAAAAAACTGATGCCATAACCTTCTTTGCTGATCGTTGTGACTTCACCTGCTTTGGAGCTGAACAACCAGCTTCAGTTCACTGTAAACGTTCTTGTTTCAATTTAGGATCATGGTGGTAGATCCAAGTCTCATCCATAGTTATAAAATGACGCAAGAGGTCGGTTTTATTCGGTTTAAAACGCTCCAAATTACGCTGAGAAATTTGTTTTCGATCCAGTTTTTGTTGAATTGTTAATGTGTGCGGCACTAACTTTCCAAACAGTTTTTTTCATACGTATGTAATTCTTCATGTAAAATATGGAGTACTCGTTCGTCTGAGATGCAATTTCACGCTTAGTCAAACTTGGATCTTCACTAACTATATTATGTACCTGCTCAATGATTTCTGCTGTGGTTGCAGTTTTTGGTCGTCGTTCGCGTGGATCGTTTCAAGGCTGGTACGACCACGTTTAAATTCACCAGCCCAAAATTCAACGTTGCGTTTTGAAGGTGAGGACTCCTTATACTCTTCTAACAATTGTTCATAAATTTTCTTTGCTTTAAACCTTTCAAAACAAAGAATCTAATGACTGCACGATATTCAATTTTTGTCATATTAAAAAAAATCAATGACACGTCAACTTCAAATGGCTTGTAAACAAAGAAAGAATTGACAGAATGACTTGCAACTTTGCATGTGTTCTCAGGACAGTTATTCCAACTTGAGAAAAAAAGTTTGGAGCTAGCAGTACCATCTCTTGGCGAGCGCAGGAACTTTTCAACCAACCTGTAAATTTTCCAACTTTTCAGTTCTTTTGTCGCATTTATCAAGATATATGAAATCATCACATAATGATGAATGATTTTATTTTATTTATATTTATATTAACCATATAATTACAAATTATATATTAATACCCTAACCGAGCACTAGCAACAAATGCCATCGGCTAGTTGTTGCGAAACAGACCAGAGTCTCTGGTGGGAATCGCACCCACGACCCCCGCACTGATAAGCTAGCACGCTACCAACTAGCCTACCGGGGCGCTCAGCATGAATGATTTTGTACCGTCTCTTTTTAGGATTTTGAATACTGTTTATTGTGTTATTTAGATCAGAAATTAAACTATTTGAATTTGGAATATCCAAAGTTAAGTCTTCATCGGAATCTATCAGACTTACATATAAATCTTCATAACCAAACAAACGATTATAAAAGTGTTCGGAAAAAATAAAAGAGACCAAGTAATTAAAAAAACCGGTTAACCGAACAAAAAGGACCGGTTTTCGGTTTTCTTCGAATTTACAAAATATTCGAAACCGATCGGTTAAAAAAAATGAAACCGGTTTTCGGTTTTTGAATACTCTACCATTTACACATTTGCACATATTGCACAACTTCTGAGCTCCAGAAGTTTTGGCAGGCTGTCAGGGGGTATGTTCTAAAATGTACCTTAACAAGGAGTTAGCCCATTCTCTGGGTAACACATATTAAATATCAGCCTTCTAGCTAAATAAGTGTTTGCAGTCTGTTAAGGGGAAGACTTTTCCCGTCGGAATTTCCAAAAATTTCATCTATGTGGATTAAGTTTCCAACTTCAGCGGTTTTTTGCCCCTCTGTGTTAGATTTTTCAAAAGTGACGTCTCATCTGTTATCTACACTGGAGAAGGAACCTGCGGGTTGGCAGGACGTTCAGAAAAAGACTCCCCTTTTTTCCCCTCCCAGCAGGAATTTCAACTTCGTTGGATGTGTGCGCTGGAGTAGGAACCTATGTATCAAATTTCAACTCTCTAGCTCCAGCGGTTTTGGCAAGTCGTCAAGGAGGAACATTACCCTTTTTTGCCCCTCCCCGTTTTATTTTTAAAAAATCCCGTCTCAGCTATTGGCTACACTGGAGTAGGAACCTGCCTACCAAATATCAGCTTCTTAGGTCCAGCGGCTTGTGCAGACCGTTAAGAGAGGGACTTTTTGCCCTTTTAAATCCCATTTTTACCACGTCCCTGGCTAAAATTCTAAAATGTACCTTATCTGTGAATTAGTTCATACTCCAGGTAATACATATTTCAAAGTTCAGGTTTCTTGATATTTCGATGTGGGCAGGCCGTTAAGGGGGAAATTTCCCCTTTTTTACCCTCGTGTGGAACCAATATATCAAATTTCACCCTCCCAGCTCTAGCGGATTTGGTAGGCCGTCGAGGGGGAGAATTTAACCCTTTTCTGCCCCTCTCCGTTGGATTTTCCAAAAATCACGTCTTAGCTGTTATATACACTGGAGATGGAGCCTTCATACCAAACCCCACCTTGAGGGCATCCTTTTATCGTTGTGATCCTTCTAATGGTGTCACCAAGAGTACCTTGTTTACCCACCCAGTTATCAGTAGGTCAGAATCGAGTTTCACCAAAGCCCTGTCCATAGATTGATAGCGCCTTCAATGTCCATAAATGAGCATAGGGCAATACCTTTAGATTCCATAGCCCTTTCAATCATTGAGGTTAGGTTATGGACGAATGTAATCATCGATTTGCCTTTCTGATAGGCAATTTGAAGCCTGTGCAAAGGTTCTCGAGAGAAGTTCATCACGAACATAGAGATCTATAATCTTCTACATTGTCTTCAGCATCAAAGATGAGAAGCTTATTGGCCGATAAGATTTCGGGAGGTTAGCAGGTTTATTACCACCCTTTGGAAGGAACACTACCTTAACCTCCGTCCATTTGGTTGGTATATACCTAAACTCAAGGCTAGCTCTCAAAATGTGCACTAATCGCCTTTTTAGTGCTTCAGGCCCATTCGTTAGCATCGCTGGAAAGATGCCATCAGGCCCTGGTGATTTATATGAATTGAAAGAATTTATACTCCATTCCACCTTTTTATATGTTATTAATTGTGTTACCAAGGAGCTCCGCAACAATGTATTTGCCGCTTCTCCCGTTGTCATGTTCTCAGTGGACTCGCCCCTTTAAAACTACATCCCGGGAAATGAGTTCTAATAAGTAACTCCAGAGTTTCCCCAAAGGATGTTTTCTGATTGTCATCATCAATCTTTAAAGTACCTATTGTTTGTTCTTTGCTTGAGGATAAGGCCCTTTAAATACGTGCCGTCTCAGCTCCTCACAGAAGGTTTTCCAAGCCAACCTTTTCGATTTTCTTAGTTCCTTGTTGTATATAATAAGAGGCCCTCTTATACGTTGACCAGTCATTGCTGGTCTTAGCCCTGTTAAATTCCTGCGTAGCCACTTTTCTAAGATCCTCAAGTGTTTTATTCTACCATCTTACCTTCCTATTTGTGTGTCTGAGAGGACTCAGGACAGTTGTCCACATAGGAGGAGATAATATCAGCAGTCAAATTATCAACTGCCGCATCTAACTCCGTTACATTATTTACGGTTATCCTATAGTTTCCTAGCCTAGTTCCGAGGTCAGATTCATATCCAACCCAGTCAGTAGCCCTCGGAGAGCTATAGTTTAACCTATTCATTCCACAATTCTTTATACCAAAAAGGATATGGTTATGATCCCAAAATGAGTTCTCATTAGAGAATATTCAGTTCATGATCATATCCTGCATATTATTATTTTAATTTATAAATGTAGGTTCCTTACCCCTATTTGCTACCATAATGTTATTTATTAGTAAATAATCAAGTAGAGACTCACCTCTTTTGTTGGCATCACATCCAATAATCAATGCCTTGTTGTGTACTCTACAGTAAGCCACCAGCGCTTTCACCATCAGCGTAGGCGCATCCCCATCTTCCCCCGCAAAAAAGGCTGATATAACTACCTCCGCACTCCCAACTGGTTGGCCTGTATTAGTACAGTGAGTGTTCTCATCCGTAAATTCTGAAATTAAAAAAGAATTCATATTTTCATCTAATAAAATGGCGGTTCTTGGACTTTCCGCCCTTGTGTCATAAACCAACTTACATTTCTTTATGTTGAGCCCACATATCTTACCTTACCTGATCCTTGGCTCTTGAATTAGGCCAATGTGTGAGGTGCCATGGGCAAACCTTTTGCTAATCTCCGCCGAAGCAGCTTTACTGTGTTGAAGATTCGCCTGTATCACCTTCATTCTGATGTGGATTTTTGTTCGCCTTTGGAGCAGTGGGAATTTTCCTAGCATCATCCACGCCTTCGGTGCCGCATATTCCTCGGCCGTAGCCATCCCCACTTCTTTATCGCAAGCATCAATTAGGTGCAACTGGATTTGCCCAAACCTAAATAAGATCTGGCCCCTGTTCTCCTCCAATTTTGCATAGCACTCGTGTTACGTGTTAGTCACCGTTTCGCCGTTGGACAAGGTAAAGAATCCTTTCGGTCTCCATATTGGCAGCGTTGGGGAAAAAGCCAACAACGACTTTGGGATGAGGTACTTTCGCTTCCTCCGTAGCCCATAAATCTGCTGTTGCCCATGGTTTGGAGCCAGCTTCTTTATCCACGTCGCCGTAGCCTCATTCTTGTAGTGCAAGGTAAGAAAACCAGCTTTGTGGGTGCTAGCACTTTGTCCATTGAGCTGTAGCCAGGACAGTATTCGGAAAGTCCTTCGCCAGTATAGCCATCTTCTGTCCCAACAACACATCTTTAAATTTAGGTTTGTTCTGTGATTTAGGTTGTTGTTGCTTTTTAGCGTTTCTTTTAAGTTGCTTCCGGAGGAGTTTGTTCCGTCGACCTTTGCCTCTTCGCAGCAACTTTTTGTTTTTCTTCAGGATCCAGGGCTTTTACTCGAACTTCTTTGTCAAGACCTTTTTGGACAAGAAAATTCATTCTCTTCCTCGCAGCACCACTTAATCTCTTTGGTTTATTTATTATATTTTGAATGACATCGTCACTGGCACTAGTTATACCCTTGGAAGTTGAGGGGTTTGAATCCTTCATACTTCCAGAAGGGATTGCGGTAGTGTGTCCTTCTTTTCCGATGCATTATCTGGTTCTTTCTTCTCTTAATCCATATAATTTTTTTTATTATTATAAGAAGGTGTGTTCATTTTTGGTACCACGAGCAGTCAGGGAAAGAAACGGTCCGCCACGCCTAGCCTCGAAACAGCGCAGTAAGGCTACATTGAAATAGGGTGTCGGCCAGTGCCCCAAGTCCGCATATTCGTGATTGGTTAATGCTGTCCCACCTTAAATTTGGGGTTTTGTTTCAAGAGAGTGAACCATCTTTCCGCATTTGAAAATGTATTATTTTGCAGCCATTGCACAGTGGTCGAAATCATTGATCTGACGGCATTTAAGTCAAATTTTAAAACTTTAAAATCGATAAATGTTTTATATTGTATCGATAACCGATACTCCACTGAGCAAATTTACGTTTTTATATTTGTTTTGCTTTCAATATTCGCACAGCTGTCAAATATAACATAAGTTGCAGCAAGTACATTGAAAGAATTTGGCGCCAAATTACTCAGTGCGTGGTTTTTGGCAATATTAAATCATTTGATTAATAATTTTATAAACTAAGGTTTTTATTTAAAGTAGAAGGTATGTATTAACTAAAAAAATATGTTTGTGATTTGTGATTATCAAGTTTAATAGAAATACGTTGTAGAAGTTAACATTGGTGATAGCAGATTTGAAGTGTTATATACTATAGTTTGGTGGAGTGCATCTTTTGGGATTCGATCGGATTCGGTCCAAATATGGTTTTGTTTATTAATTTTGTTATTTGTTGTTGTGGAACGTCCAAAATGATCTGCCCGTTCTTGCCCGTTTATTGGTTAATTAATTTTTTAGGCAAAATGAATGTTTCCAAACGCACACTTTTTTTGATTTGGCACAATGAAAACGTCCCTACAAAAAAATTTTCAGCTGTGGAGGCCCACGTATTTAATAATATAATAGACCAATCGCACTATAATGAGGAGCAGTGCCAAGAAATAAACAAAAAAATTTGAGGAGCTTCATAAGCAAAGTAGTGGAAAAGTGGAAGAACTGCAACAGAACGTTATCGAATTTTGAAAAACGTAATAAAAATTGGTTGGACAGTGAAATTTTATTAGTTGGGCCGACAGCTAGTAACAATTTTGAAAGGCCTGTAAAAGAGCACTGTTTGTTCATCTAAAACACAAGTCAACAAAGTTTCACAGCTTGTAGAAAAAACTTCATGCGATGAACTTGTTGTAGCGACGCGTGTAAGTTTACACAGAGCAGGAAAAAGAAACGCATCAGAAGTTGTATCCATGCTACATTCTGATTCCGAGGTTGCAGCAAAAATTAAAAAAACTATTGCTTCAGAAACCAAAAATGCTATGGCATACAGTCCTGATGAAGCTTTGGCTCTTTACGTGGATGGGGATTTTACAAAGCACTCGTACAAATTGATCCAAGCTGGTGCAAAAATAAGAAATGCAAACATATATCCAGCATATGATGCATTGCTATTAGCAAAAAAGAAATGCTACCCTATTGGAGTCCAAATTACCGATACGTCTGCTGAAGTGTCTCTACAGAGCTTGGTTGATCATACAGCAACAAGAATCGTCGAATCACAGAAGGAAGTTTTTGTCAGCCTCAATGAAGATGCTATTACAGCGATATACAAATGGGGATGTGATGGCAGTAGCGGACATTCAACTTACCGTCAAAGCTTTTCTGACCCTGAATCGAACAGGATCAATGAAAACTTATTTGCAATATGCATTGTGCCACTGCAAATGAAAATGGGAAGTGTCATTCTGTGGAAAAATTCTCGGCCTTCTTCAACGCGTTTTTGTAGACCAATAAAATTGATTTACGCAAAAGAAACTTCTCATTTGGTTAGTGCTGAAGTTGATAAAGTGAAACAGCAAATAACTGAAATTATTCCAACACAATTTGAGTCTTTTCAAGTTAATCACCAATTTTACATGACAATGATCGATGGCAAAGTTTTTAGTGTAATTTCAGAATCCTCGTGGAATTTGCGGAGCCACACCAAAAATTATGAATGACTTGAATGCCATTAATAATCGCCCGGTAAATAGAAATATGTATGAGTATGGCTTGTCAACACTACACGCTTGGATAAGGTGTTTTGAGTGCATTTTACATATTGCGTACAGAATCCCAATAAAAAGGTGGCAAATTCGTAGCACTGACAAATCTGTTGTACAGCAAACTAATTTAGATATACAAGAAAAGTTGAGAAATGAAATGTCTTTATTAGTTGATATTCCTAAGCCCGGATCGGGAAATACTAATAACGGAAATACGGCTAGAAGATTTTTTCAACAACCAAAATTGGCTGCACTTTTAACTCGAGTCAGTGAGGACTTAATCAGTAGATTAAGCATTATTTTACGCACTATGGCATGATGTCAGAAGAAGCACAGGAATCGCGAAATAGGGATTTGAGAAATTTTAGAGAGCATCATACACGAAAAAATTCAAGAAAAAACACAATGGAAGATTTAATGCACTCACTTCTTTTCTCATCTGATCCTCTCATATCCACGCTCTCCAAACGACCTTCTAGCTACTCCCGGAACAACATCGAAATTGGAAGAGATGTACAAAATTTGCTTTCAGAGCCAATTGTACATGAAGACACTGTTGGTTCTGATACTTCTGATTCAGATTAAAAACAAATATATTATCTTTAAGAAATTTGTATTAATTATATTAACTACACTCAAAATAATATGTCTGTAATTTAACAGAAATATTTCTAATTTTTTGGCTAGGTATCAGCAACTTTAACAAAAAAAGTGGTGGAATTTTGTTATAGACTGGAAATTATAAATATTTGTGTTAAATTATGGACATACTATTTTCACTGTATTTGTATTTAATGCTCTGAAATAAATGAAAATTGTTTAAAGTTTAATTTATTACACATTTTATAGTCGAAATTAAGCATCAGGCTTTGTTTTTATTCATTTGCGAATTAAATGCCGACAGATTCGGTATATCGACCACTGTGCATTGGTATGGAATAGTTCTATTAATCAAAATTTATTAATTTAAAAAAAATTATAGGAGTTAATTAGGTTAGGATTCGAATTAATAAAAGATACGAAGTCGAGAACATTGGTGCTATAAGATAAAACAACTCCATAAAGATAATCTGATGATGATACTTTGTCGTATTTAAAAATGTATTAATTATCAGCCATTGGTTTGGAATAGTTGTTTTAATCAAAATTTATTAAAAATAAAAATACTCGCATGTAACCAACGTTGGCAACACATTACATGTTGTGATGTTGGGTTCCAGTCTAACTCCAAAGAACAGCATGCATGAGTGTACTACCATCGGATCTCAAGTTACGGCACGCTCACACATTACAAAGTAACATGTAATTCCCCCGGCCAAAGGATATGGCTAACTGGAAATTTCGAGGCCGCCCGAATTCGCTCCCACCTTGATAGTCAGGCAGTCCCTAGAGGATACCACGTGGGGGCCACTTCCATATAGAAAATGGGATTATCTTATTCATGATTCAGACATGTCTCTCTTTCTCATTATTCTTGCAAATATGGGAAAGCCAGCTTAGTCCAACTACAGATTAGATCATCACTCATGTAAAAATTATATATGATAATTTTCACCGGACGGTTTTATTTTCGAAAATGTATACATATAACATTATAATTTACATTAATCAATTCATTGTCAAAAATATTCTTATAATGATTTTTAATTCTATTCAATAAAATCAATAATACTTAAAAAAAATATGTTGAATTCATTTCATGTGAAATAACGACTTTCTTGTAGAAAAAGTACTCTAAATATTAATAGAATAATTTTTTATAAGAAAGTCTGTAGAATCAAAGAGTTGTTTTGAACTAAAGGGTTTCTTATACAAAATACTAGATTTTTAGAAAACTCTTTTATAGAAGCATTTTTAGATTATATGGACTTTTCTAAAAGAAAAGTTCTGAAACTGAGGACTATCTACAAATATTAAAAATGTTCTAAGAATCTAAGAATTTTTCTATTAGAAAAAGCCCATAGAATCTAAGAATATTTCTACTAGAAAAAGTTCTTAGAATCTAACTATTTCACACAATGAAAAGTCCTCAGAATCTATGAATTTTTTTAGAGTCTTAAGATATTTTAAGAATATATAAATTTTTATCTAAGAAACAGTTTGCAAAATCCGAGAATCTAAAAATGTTTCTATCAAAGAAATTTATAAAATTCTGGTATTTTTTTAAAAGAAAAGTCCTTAGAATTTATAATTTTTTTAAGTAATTTTCTTTTAAAAAGTCCATGAAATCAAAGAAGTTTTCTTAAAAAAGTAAAATTTTCTCTTTAGAAAAAACATTGCTTAATGAAATATTCTTAAATTTATAGTTTCGGATCATAATATAACTGTAAGGACCATATTATCGTAAAATCATGGTCATTTAATTATGATAATATAACTATTATGTACGACTATGGTTGGCACAACCATAATCCCATAAAAATATGATGCTCTTCGAATATGATTGCCCCCAACCATGTTTTTCTCTTTTGGTATGAAATTACAACACAGTTTTAGTACGAATGAAAAAAGTATTGCGTAGGATTTTTTTGCACATATCAAAATTTGCCTAGCAAGACTGAATTGTCCATGGAAAATTATGAATAATTGCGTTTTTACTTTTTCGCGATCGTTAAAAAAGGTTGGAATTACGATTTTTTGATGCCACTATTTCTTTCAATTTATTTCCTGTAACACCTAGCTTGTTCTTTTCTTTTATCGATATTGTTATGTTGTTTTAAAATTGTAAAAAAATATTGGAAGGTTTTAGAAATCGCATTCGTTGCGGAAGGTTTTTGTTTCACTGACTTAAGATATTGGTTTTTATTATCAGTAAAATATTCCCTATAGCGTTGCCTGGGAAATTTTTAGTCAAAAAAAATTTATATCCCTAATGCTGATTTTTAAGCACATATTCTTATTCTCTTTCATTTAGTTGATGAGTCAAAAAGTATACAATTCTCAAGAGTATAGTTTCCTCTCACCAATTTTTTAAATATTCTCTTAGAGCACGCACATAATTTGACTGCAACAAAGGTGAGTTTTGGTCCGCAACTTTTAGTAGTGTTTAGCGGTGCTGCCATATAACCAATTTTAACTGTTTTTGTTTTATTCATGTATTTTTTCAGATTTTTAATATAAAATATAATATTTGTTTAATAGACTATTTATTTTTACTAAATTGGACATATTTAATATAACTAAAAAATACAACCAAACTTTGTAATTGTGTTAAAAAATAGTTACGAATTTAAACATAACGTTGTGACAAAAAAGTATTAAAGTGTATACACACATTGACCAACTCTGTCTATTCATATTCATTATTTCCCATTTCTATGGTAAAAATATATAATAAAGCGAACAAATATGCTTTTGCAACATATAATAAAAAAAAAAACTATAAAAAATGCTTGAATTTAAAAAAAAAATTTGTTTCATGAAAAAACTGGAAAGCAGTTAAGAATCCCGAAAATTAGGACAAACAATTAAACTGTTTATATGCCAACACTTAATGTTTTTCAACACATGAGCATATAATTTTTTTTTTTTTTTTGTTTGACAAAGTCGATTCTGTTCGGACGTGTATCGTGGTTGCTCCAAACAAATTAAATATATTATAAAAAATACATCATCTTACATTTCGTTGATGGTCTTGACGGTGAAAAATATTAAACACTATTGTAAACAAAGAACCTATCCGCCATCATAAAGATATTCCACAATGTAAAAAATTTCAATCATTTGGCCACACAAGAAATTACTGCTCAAAACCTCCCTGATGTGTCAAATGTGCTGGAAAGCATGAGTCTTCAGAATGCCAAAAGCAAACAGCTGAAGCCCCAAAATGTTGCAACTGTGGTGAGAAACATCCCTCTAGCTAAATAGGATGTATTGTTGCAAAATAAGGGATAGAAAAAATAAATTTAATAATTTGGAAAAAGAAATTCAGGAAGAAAATGTCATAAACCATGATGATCATAATGTTGAAAACCCTACAGCCAGCTCTGCAAAAAAAAATCTGATACGCAAGTGTACTTAAGCCTATCAGTAAATCCAAAGGGGATAGTAATGTGTTACAGAAAATTTTAGACAAATTAGAAAACCTTGAAGCCTCCAATAACTCAATAGAGCTTCAAATAAAAACTTTAGAAGACAAGTTTTATTCACTATGCTAATCAAAATGTTCATTCGAATAATGGAATGGAATGCAAATGGTCTGCTACAGCATAAAAATGAACTTCAGGTCATATTAGAAAAAGAAAACATAGATATATGCCTAATATGTGAAACACACTTTACAAAACAATCGTTTATAAGACTTACAAATTACTCTGTCTACCATACTATACATCGCAGTAATAATGCGAGAGGAGGAAGCGCAATCATTGTAAAAAACAACATTGAACATTATGAAGAAGAAAAAACCAGCATCGCAGAATTTCAAGCAACTACAATCACATGCAAAATAAATAACGCAAATACGTCATTCACATCTGTATATTATCCTCCAAGATATTAACTAAAATGTGATGAATATAAGATACTTATAAATAAACATAAATTTAAGTTCATAATGGGCGGTGATTTTAAGCCAAAAATACTCATTGGGGATCGAGATTAACTAATACCAAAGGTAAGGAATTGTATAAAGCTTTAGTTGTATCAGGAAGCGAAAGCGTGTCTACGGGATCTTCGACTTATTGGCCATCGGATCCAGATAAAATCCCGGATTTAATCGATTTCTTTATAACACGAAAAATTTCGAAGTCAAATCTTGAAATAAAAAGTGGATATAATCTCAATTCAGACCATTCTCCGATTTATCTCACCTACTTCTGTGATATACAAAAAAAGTTCTTCAATTCCACACTAACCAACAAATACACAAACTGGAAGCTTTATAGATCTTATAAGAGATAATATTGACATAAGTTCCCTTATTAATAATATTGAGGATTTAGAAAGAGAAGTCGAAAACTATACTGCTCTTTTGCAGCAATCAGCATGGAGTAGTACACCAATTTTAAAATACTTTGAAACCAAAACATCATATCCATAAACGATTAGAGATCTTATATCCACTAAAAGAAAGTTACGTAAGAAATAGCATCAAACCCGTTCTCCGCTAGATGAAACTATTCTAAACACAAACTCTTAGAAGAGAAATAAAAAAGTTCAAAAATGTTAATTTTAATCATTACCTGTCAGAATTATCCTATGACAATAAGACCGATTACTCGCTATCGAAAGCCACAGACAAACTTAAACGACCAGTCTACCAAGCACCTGCTATAAGAAAATGTGATGGTAGTTGGGCTAAATCTAGCGTTGAAAATGCTTTTGCTGAATATCTGTCAACTCTTAGCTCTGGGCCAAATAATGACAACGAGTTAGAAGAAATAAACAATCAAGTAGAAGAAGATATTCCACTTTATCTATTACAGAAGTCAAAATGGAAATAAGTCGCCTAATATCTTAAAAAGTCCTGGCTTTGATTTAATTGTTGCCGTTCTTTTAAAAAAAATTACCTCATCAAGGTGTAGTTAAAATCGCAAACATATTCAATGCTGCTATAAAACTCAAACACATCCCAAGTATATGGAAAGTAGCAGAAATAATAATGATTCCAAAGACAGGAAAAAATCCAAGGGAAAAGCTAGCTCATATCGTCCAATTTCTCTACTCCCTGTCATGGGTAAATTATTTGAAAAACTATTTAGCAAAAGTTTAAAAAATTTTATATTTAATAGAAATATAACCATCAATTTAGTTTCCGAGAAAAACACTCAACGATTGAACAAATACATCGTATAACCCACTCGATCGCGATTGCACTAAAAAAAGGAAATATGCTCAGCTGTATTTTTGGATGTGTCAAAAGCCTTTGACGATGTATGGCACAAGGGCTTGTTATATAAAATAAATCTACTTGTTCCGAAGCAATACTGTCAACTGTTAGAATCCTACTTATCAAACAGATACTTTAGAGTCAAACAGGAGGATAATTACTCGAACCTCTACCCCATTAATTCAGGAGTTCCCCAAGGCAGCATTTTAGGACCTTTACTATATTTGCTATATACATATGATCTACCAGTGAATGAAGTCTGTATTGTAGGTACATTCACTGACGACACCGTTATTATGTCAACTGGACAGAACATTACCACATCTACATCGAAACTCCAATCTGCCCTTTTGGAATTTGAGCAATGGACTAAAAAATGGTGCATTAAATTAAACAGCTTGAAGTCTACCCACGTAGATTTCACAAATAAAAATATTGATTACAAACCAATTTACATAGACCAAGAAATAATTCCATTTGCAAATACAGCGAAGTACCTTGGAATGACACTCGATGCAAAATTACATTGGAAAGAGCATGTGAAGAAGGAAAAAGAAGAACTTGAAATATAATATAGAAAATATAGATGGCTTATTGGCAGAAAATCGCCTTTATCGTTAGATAATAAGATTATGATATATAAACAAATCATTAAACCAGTTTGGACCTATGGGATTCAGATTTCAAATAAAGTATTACGAAATTTAGTAAAAGCTCCATGGTACGTAAGAAACACCGATATTCATCGTGATCTAAAAATAGAAACAATTGCTTCTGAAATACAAATCAAATTAAACTTTTACAACACGAAAATAGTGAAATTCCGGCCCTCTTAAATACTTCAGGATTGCCAAGAAGATTAAACCGCTACAAACCCCACGACCTTAAAGGGCGCTTCAACCAGTAAGAGGTTTTTGTCAGAAACTTCGTCTGCTGTAATTAATTTGATATATATAAATAAATAATTTTGTATTATGAAATTTAAACTGCTAGTTAGTCAATATTGACTTGTTGTAGTCCTTAAGTAAAAATTAAAAAAAAAATTTTTTAATTTTTCGAAGATTAGTTCTGACACTCAATAGTAATTGTATACTTTTTAAATGAGTGGTGAGGAATGCGCATCCTTAGCGGACGTGAAAAAAATGAATGATGACAATCAAAAAGTATTTTACGAAAAAATGCTTTGATAACATGCAATGCCGTTTATGTTATAAAACATTTAAGGAATATGTTCCTAAAAGACATTACAATTTTTTTCATAGTAATATAAATAAATTAATGAAGTTTTTATGTATTGTTGATCCGTTATTTTGCAAATAAATTATAGAGAATAAAAATTTAAAAATTCCACAAAGCCAGCAGGATAGAATACTTAGTATATTGTGTGCTGTTTTCGAGTTTGTCAATTTGTTTCCGTATGTCTGTCCACATGTTTCGCATGGGTTGTCCCCTAAACATACACAACAGTCTTAATTTAGTTTTCTACTTTCATTTTTATTTATTTTAAATTCATATTTATGAACTGTAATGTTGCTTTTTGTTCCAATTTGTGTGGCACTTTTTTATCTTTAGTACAAGTAATTGTATGTAAATCAGAGAACTGCAACACAAGAATAAATCTGTGTTTGCGTTTAAACGCTGAATAAACTCCAACACACTCCAACACACATATTTCTTGATGATTTTAAATCAATCAAATGACGTGCAAATATTTGTGTTACTGATTTAATCATCGGTCCTTTTCATACCATTGATTTTATTCTTGTTCGAGTCAACAATAATTATTTTGATGTAGAATAAATCAGAAAAAAACTACAAACTACGCGTACGTGTGTATTCATATTTAAAACAAAATAGTTTCTTATCTATAAAAAGGGGATGGTTTTGTAGAAACACATTTCATAAATGGTATAATGCACATTAGGGTGGGTCTTAAATCTGTTTTTTAGAATTTTTATTAGTAATACCAAAAATATTGTTCTTTGGGATTTTTTTTCTTTTAATTTAGGTCGATATCTTAGGCTGGCCCAGTCCGGTTAAAGTTAAATATTGTCTAAATTTGTTTCACCTATTTTGATTGGAAATTTAATTCTTTACAAAAAAAGTTAAATGGTAAAATCTCCTAAAATTAAGAGTTACTAAGATAATAGCAATTTTTTGTAAAAACAATATTTTTTGATTATATTACCGCTTTTTGAAGATGAAAAATGATTTTGAACATATTCATTTTATAGTAAATTCATTTCTCTTTCATGGTAAAAACGTGAAATTTATACTAGTTATTAAAAAAATAAGTTTTCTTTTAAAAATTATTATTCATAATTTATTAGTATTCATAATACTACTTTTAATATTCACATGTCATCAACAAAATTCGATTTTTTTACTATATTTTCGCTTTTTAAAGATGAAAAACCGTATAATGTTGTTGACAATACTTACGATAATAGTATATTATTCAAAATCATTTTTCATCCTCACAAATATATAATATAATCAAAAAATTATTTAATTTTAACAAAATTTCCATTAACTAAGTAACTACCAACTATCAAGGAGATTTTAGCATATAACTTTTTTTAGAGAATTAAATTTCCAATCAAAATAGATGAAAAAAATTTAGACAATATATAAATTTACCCGGATTGGGAAAGCCTAAGATACCGACCTAAATTTTTTTTGCTAAAAAAAATATTTTTTTTTTTTTTAATTTATTTCAATCTATGGACACAAAACTCCTTACAGACTATGATTAAAGTAAATATAATATATAATAATTTAAAATAAGTATAAAAAATATTTATAAGAAAAATAAATTTTATTGTAATACAGCAAAAAGAAATCGTTCAATCATTCAATAAATGATTTAGATTTTTTCTGAAGACTCAAATTTATATGATTAAAGTAATAAATGTGCGGGTTAGCGTACCATTGATAGCATAACTATTCCGATGAATTGGAACATTAAAGGCATCAATAAACCTAAGACTTCTTAATGGAACATAAAATGGAATCAAAGATAGCAAGTCAGGACAATCAATATTATGATTGATTATACCAAATACAAGTAAAGCTGATTAAAAAGTTCGGCGGAATTCCAGGTAATAAAGTGATCTTAACGCAAATTTTAAAAATAAACGTTGGAGTCTCTCAATACGGGAGATATGGGTAGAGACATAAGGACTCCAAACGACAGAAACATATTCTAACTTCGATCTCACGAAGGAGTATAAATATATTTAAGTGTGTAAGGATCAGAAAAATCATAACAATTTCTCTTTAAAAAAGCAAGCATTTTATAAGCTTTAGGAACAGTGTACTCAATATGAGGTACAAACGACATAGCGGTATCAAATACCACACCTTAGTCGAGTTTAGATTTAATTCTTTTTAAATCATAGTTATTAATAGTAAAAACAAAAGAAAAAGGATGCAAAGACCTATAAAATGAAATATGATGACGCCAAGATTTAAATGTTGGTTATTTGATTTACACCACTCTCCAAGATTATGCAGATCCTTTTGTAAATCAAAAACATCCCTTAGTGAGTCCACTTATAAAAATATTTTTAAATCATCTACATTTAAAAGAAATCATGATTTCTTAAAGCAGAGAGAAATATCATTAATAAATAAATTAAAAAACAACGGGCCCAAAACGATACCCTGAGGTACACCCGAAGTTTGCATATAGGGTCTGGATTCAAAGCCTTCAATTACAACTGTACATATCCTATTAGATAAATATGACTTAATCCATCATAAAAAGTTTGAATGAAAGCCAAATTGCAGTAATTTTGAAAAAAGAATGGAATATGACAAATTGTCAAATGATTTAGAAAAATCGGTATAAATAACTTCAACTTGGCTGCCATGTTCAAGAGCAGTTAAACAATATTCACTAAAAACTGTTAAGTTCGTTAATGTAGATCTACCTGATAAAAATCCATGTTAGTTTAGTGATATCCAAGGTTTTGTAAAGAAAAACAACTTTTCATATACGACATGTTCAAAAATGTTAGAAATGCAGGATAACTTGGAAATAGATCTGTAACACATCACGTCATCCGTCTTCCCATCCTTAAAAACTGGTGTAATTGTTGCCGATTTCCATCGATCAATAAAAATACGTTCTTTTAGCGATAAATTAAAAATATAAGTTACATAAAGCAAATGTTAGGGAAGAAGCAAATTTTTTCAACAGATAAGCACAGAGACCATCGACATCTGATATAAAGCCGATCTTAATTTTAGAAATTACATTGCCAAGCAATATTCTAAATTAGTGTATGGTGTTGAAGAGGAAAAATTATTAACCGTTGAAAGACTCGAAATTAGATTTAAAGAAAGATGCAAACATATTGACAGCATCATCACATGATTTTGAAATATTATTTTCAAATTTTACTGTTGCTGGAATATCTGAAGTTTGTTTTCTGGATTTTATGAATGACCAAAAAGCTTTTGGATTGCTCTTAATTTCCCGCTCCTTTTCAATGAGATACTTATTTATTTAGTTTATTTAAGTAAAATTCTAGCACAACAAGAATAAACTCTTATAAATGACAGTGCTAGAAGATATATTCAATTCAATTCCATTTATTTACATAACATGAGAAAATATTTACATTAAACAAAATATAGTATTCTTAAGAGTTCAGGCAATACACACCTTTTCTACTTAGAAATTTTTTTAAATAATAAAATTGTTGTACTATGTTTAAAATTTATATCTTAAGTCCAAACCGGTTTTTTGACACACTAGGTCCCTTTTCTCGGAGAAGGTCACATATGTATGATGATTTCATATATCTTGATAAATGCGACAGAAGAACTGAAAAGTTGGACAATTTATATAATTGTCTTTTGACTATTTGTCCAACATCTACTATTAGTGAGAGTCCACTTCTAGCTTTATCAAAAGCAAACAAAAAAAATCGTCTTTAAACGAAACATTTAAATTGCATATTGTTTTAGAACTGAAAAATATATTTTCTTTTTATATATTTAAAATGTAATATTAAAAAGCTTATTTAATGCCAAACGTTTTAAACGTTCAAATTACTAACGTACCTAATTTTACCCAATTTACAAACTTAATGATCTCTATTCATTTGATATGAATATAGTTTTATAATATTAATTTTTAAGATTTTATATTATATATATATATATATATATATATATATATATATATGCATTGCCCATACTTTGAAGACATCTGTATATACAGCCAAAAAAGTCCCTATAAAATGCGCTGTGTCCAGTAAAATGTCTTCAGAGTAAACACTAGAATAATGAAAAGTTTAAGGACAGTCCCCAAAGTAACAAAATGTCTTCATAGTAACTTGTGGAACGAAAACCCGTCCTCGAAACATGTGCTGTGCACATATATATATATATATATATATATATATATATATATATATATATATATATATATATATATGTGCACAGCGCATGTTGCGGGGACGGGTTTTCGTTCCACAAGTTACTATGAAGACATTTTGGTACTTTGGGGACCGTCCTCAAACTTTTAATTATTCTACTGTTTACACTGAAGACATTTTACTGGATACTCATTGCCCATACTTTGAAGACATCTGTATATACAGCCAAAAAAGTCCCTATAATATGGGCTGTATCCAGTAAAATGTCTTCAGTGTAAACAGTAGAATATATATATATATATATGTGCACGGCGCATGTTGCGGGGACGGTTTTTCGTTCCACAAGTTACTATGAAGACATTTTGTTACTTTGGGGACTGTCCTTAAACTTTTCGTTGTTCTACTGTTTACACTGAAGACATTTTACTGGATACAGCGCATATAATAGGGACTTTTTTGGCTGTATATACAGATGTCTTCAAAGTATGTGCAATGAATATATATATATATATATATATATATATATATATTAATTTTGCATACTTTGAAGACATCTGTATATATAGCCAAAAAAGTCCCTATAATATGCGCTGAATCCAGTAAAATGTCTTCAGTGTAAACAGTAGAATAAGGAAAAGTTTAAGGACAGTCTTCAAAGTAACAAAATGTCTTCATAGTAACTTGTGGAACGAAAAACCGTCCCCGCAACATGCGCTGTGCACATATATATATTCTACTGTTTACACTGAAGACATTTTACTGGATACAGCCCATATTATAGGGACTTTTTGGCTGTATATATTTTTTTTTTCAAAGAATATTTTTTTATTATTATTTATATATTAAATTTCTGTTTTTTTGTAATTAACAAATTATATCAGCTTTTTATTCAAATTAAAAAAAACCGAAAAAACCGGTTGTCCGGTTTTTCTGCAAAAACCGAAACCGGTTTTTTTTAAATTCGATTTTTCGAAGGAAACCGGAACCGGTTTTTTCAAATGGCCGGTTTTAGATAGATAGACACATTATTAGTAAATGACCAAAGACAAATAAAAGTGTAATTCAAATAAAGTAAAATTATAAATTAACGTTAAACATCAAATGTCAAAAATACAATAAAAAGTATTATATTAAAAATAAACATTTTTATTTAAACAAAATTAAAAGTTCCTTCTTAAATCGGTGTGTGTTGCTAATTATTTGTAAATTATTGGGCAATATGTTCCAAAGACGGGTGGTATGATTGGAGAATTGTCTTTTTGAAAGGTCGTAACTGAACGGTCTTGGAACTAGCCTTCTTCCACAAGGAGACCTTGCAAAATTTATATACTGGAATAAATAATCTGGCTCTTCGAGGTAGATGATCTTGTGAATCATAACAAGGCATCTGTATTTTAATAGGTCATCAAAACACATATTTATCAGCTGATACGAATACATTGATATATGATCACGTCGTTTCTTATTAAAGACGTATCTGGCAATATCATTATAAGCAACAAGAAGTTTTCTGGAATCAACACTATCACTATTTGCAAATATTTCACAGCCATAGAAGAACTGGTATCAGGTAAGTTTTCGCTAAGAGCTTTCTTATAGCAAATGGCGTTGATGCTTGGACAGCCCAAAGGTTCCTTATCATTGCACGTACTTTACCAACAGAAGCATTTATGTGGTTTGTCCACGTAAGTTGAGTATTAAAAATTACTCCCAAATTAGTTTCACTTTCAACAAAGTCAATATATACGTGGTTAATTTTGATATGAGCATCAATATCCAGTTTCAAATTATTTCTCGATATGAAAATACATTTTGACTCTGTTGGATTAAGACACAAGCCATTAATTTTGGCCCAGTTTTGTATATTTGTGAGATCATTGTTAATTCAATCGATACAGTTAAACATATTAGTAAAGGTAGTTCCAGCTACAGTTGTACATCTTCAGCATACTTTGGATATTACAATGAGAAACAACACTTGGCAGGTCATTAATATAAATGCAAAAAAGCAAAGGTCCGAGGATTGAACCTTGTGGTACTCCTCTATCAACATACTGCGCTTTTGAAGTCCTTCCATTTAATCTTACATATTGATATCTTTTTGAAAGATACGACCATATGAGTTTACAGGCAGACTTAGAAAAATAGAATAGCTTTTCGAGCTTAGTTAAGTGTTGTGTGGTCCACAGTATCAAAAGCCTTGCAGTGATCCAAAAGCACAAGGAAAGATATCATGTTATCATCAAGTTGGCTCCTTATGTTCTCAACAACGTCAATTAATGAAGTAACACAACTTCTTCCCTGTCTGAAACCTGACTGCCTTTCTGATAATAGATCAAAATTTTTAAGGTGATCATCAATTTGTCTATGCATGATGTTTTCAAGGACTTTAGATAAAAAAGGGAGTATTGCTATAGGACGGAATTCCTTGTTGCTTTTAGGAATTGGGATAATTTTGGCAAATTTCCACTCATCAGGAAATATGGATTTCATAAGAGCTGTGTTAAGTATGTAGGTGAAAAAAGGTAAGAGTTTAGGAAGAATAATTTTTAATAACTTGGGATTAATTTCATCCGGCCCAACAGCATTTGATTTAATTGCGGAAAAACTTTTTATAACCGCAAATTTGTCGATACTATGAGAAGCAGTTGATATATCCTCATAAATATTCTCCGTAGGTCTATCAATACTAATATCAAAAAGTTGTTGTTTAGATAATCCACATCAATATCTGTATTGGCAATACATTTTGTCTTATCACGTATTTCCTTCCATGTTTGTTTACTATCTATAGCAGAGGAGAATTTTTGGTTGTAATAATTGATTTTTGCTTCATTGATGCGTGTCACAACCTTACTTCTTATATTCTTAAATAAAAAATATAATTCTGGCGTTTTGTATTTTTTCCATCTATTATTATTCTTCTTTTTATTATTATTCTTCTTTTTTTAGGCACAAAGTCATTGAAAATATTATTTATATTAGTTTGCATAATTTTAACATTCACCATATTGTATATTGAACTCCATTGCACACTATCAAGCTTTTAGTTTATCAATAACTCGTCAATATTACGGAAATCTCGAAAAGAATAATGGGTGTCTTCATTGTTCACATGTGTATCATAAGTTAGAAAAAGTAAATCATGTTTAGAGAATACTGGTGCGGATATTTGATTATAAAGCAAAACTTTAGATTTTTGACTAACAAATAATACATCTATGAGACTGTTGGAGATATTATTAAAGTGAGTTGGGATTGTTGTATTGACCGGTAAAAGACCATTCAGTTGCATTGGTTCAGTTAGGTAAGATTCGGTTAGTATGTTGCTGTTAAAATCACCCGCCAATACAATGTCATTATATGACCACGATGAGTCTTCTATTTTAGACATTAATACATTTAAATAAGAATTATTATTAGGTTTATATAGTTTCTTATTAGGTATGTAAACAGCACCAATAAGCATTTTTTCCTTGTCTATGGAATTCACCTCCAGGAATACATATTCAATTTTACTATATTGATTGGACTTAAATTTTAGTGTAGAATTTATTTCCTTCCTTACGTATATAGATACTCTTCCAGCATTGGTTTCCCTATCAGGTCGAAAGGACTAAACCAAGACTCCGAACCACAAATTAAATCGACTCCTGAAGAAAGGAAGATATATCTGAACTCGTCCATTTTATTATTCAGGCTTTGGGCATTCAAGTGGATTATTTTGAGTCCAAGTTTTTGTGTGGCCAAAATTCTAATCATTGCAAAGACATTGTCTTCGGAACTGTACCCAATATTATTTATCATTAAATGATATCGATGTAGCAACACACACAAATATATTTTGTATTAAGTTTGGCAAACATTGCGAGAAAAACGTTTTTGATTTGTGAGAAAGAATTATAAATAAAAATTTAAAATAAGCATAATTAAAGAAAATAAAATAATTTAATCTTTTACATTTTTAGCACGGAAGATAGATTTATAATAAGGCACTCTGATGTTTAAAGTATTGCATAAGTTTTCAAAAAGTAATCCTAGGTCTTCATTTTTGGTCGATGGTATGCCTGTCATGCGAATGTCAGATGCAACTATCGAATTTTCTTGTTTTAGTATTTTCAAGTTAAGATCCTTTACCACAGCTTTTAGCTGAACTACTTCGCTGTTCACAGTTTCTAGGACAGTTACTCTTTCTTTTATTTCAATTAATTCCTGTCTTACTTCGTTTAGTATATCGGTTTTCAAATCACTAAATTTCTTTTCTAGTTCCATTAGAATACTGTTTTTATTATCTTCCAACAATTTTCTAAGTACATCCGATTGCTCACTTATGAATTCATTTTGTTTGGAGAATTTTTTATCACGCCAATGCCAAAGGTGTGTTGCAGATTCATTTGCGTTAGTAGAAGTGAGATCAGTAACCGTCGAAAAGTCAAACAACAATTAAACACATCGCAGCACCGTATAAATGTAGTTTTGTTCTTTATTTTGTTTCTTTATTTTATTTTGATTTGTTTTTGTATTATGTTTCTTATTAAAAATATTTGTTTTACCAATCGAGCATTTATTTCAGCAATTAGTTTAAAAATTTATTCAGTTTCACAAAGAAAAAAAAATGCACAGAACAATATAAGCTTACAAAAACATGTCCGAGCGCAACAAGCGACAAAATGCTTGTAGAGAAATTTATTTAAAAAATTTAATTCACGTTGGTAATGAAAAAATTTTGCTCTACATTCAAAATCACCTGAGTTAATGAATCTTTTATGAAATTTATTACGAAGGTTCTTTAGCTTTTTTAAGGCACTAGAATACCATGGAATCCAGACAACATGTTATCGAGACAAACAGCTACAACTATTTAAAAATTCTTCATAGCATACTGACTTTATATGCCCCGAAAACATTGCTATCCAATTAACAGAATAAAATATTGAATTGAGCACATCAAAATTACAAAGGTTAAAATTAAAATTATTTCAAATTAAAGATCGGGAATATTTGAAAAAATTATAATTACACATTTCAATTATTAACGGAACATGGTGTATAGTGGGTGGAGAAATTGACAGTAAAGGTTCATAAATTTTATATTTACAATCATCTTGAGTAAAAATTAGATCCAAAAAATGACTAAGTTTATTGGAAAAACAATTAACTTGATTTAAATTTAAACTGAATAAACTATCTATAAAACTAATTTCATGATTATGATTAACATTATGAGATAACAATAGAAAAGAATTATCCGAAAATTTTGACCAAAAAATATCTTTAAGATTAAAATCTCCCAAAACGCAGAGATTATCATTTACTGTCAAATTCTCACCCTATGAAGTGATATTACAAATATGAGCGTCATATAAACTATCTGGACTATTAGGAGGAATGCATGACACAGCCAAAAACAGAGAAAAATCAATACCAGTGACGGAAACCATTGATTGATCTAATAAACCATTATGACTATTAATGCTACATAAAGATGATTTAAAACTGCTCTAAGAGGCAACCAAAACACCACCACCTAATGAAAGACCTGTGAGTTCAGCATCTCTATCCCTACGGGAAACATTAAAAAACTAAGTTTCAAAAAATTCTGCATCAAAAAATCCTTATTTAACCAGGTTTCCACCAAAACAATTACGGCAAAATCACATTGGGAAGAAAAATCGAAAACAGTCCTGGATTTGGTTCTCATATCCGATACATTTTGATAATATAATTTGATATTATTTTCACCACTGGCTAATGTCGATTTAGAGAAGGAGCCTTCTTTTGAAATTTTAAAAAAGGACGCACTTTAATACCTTTTGGCCAAAGCTCAGGTTTAAGTATCTCATTATAGTAGCAATGAGATATACCAAATTTAAAGTTTATTCGCTTAAGTTGACTTATATCAGAATCTTTTTTGATTAATTTAAAGCAAGCCATGTGACTACTACCAATATTGGTATTTTTTTCAATATTGTTACGATTTTACCCTTTATAAAATCGTTGATTTATTTACCTTTTAAATAAATCGAGTTCTTTCTATATTGCAAATAATAAACACTGTTTGAAATTGTCTATAGCTATTTATTTATAACTGTCACTAAAAATTACAGAAATACACTTTAATAGCACACTTTATTTACACGGTGTAGATAGACTAAACGTAAGCCACACTTTAGTCCTTCACACTAGCGTTTTACTTTATAAACTGAACTACTTTGCCACTTTGCTGGCGTTTTTATATATGCGATTTAAGATACCTAGAATATGGCAGCACCGTCTGGAAACTGCATACTGGCAACTTTGAGAATGTTCTTTTACAGTTTGACATAACACATTAGTTATGGTGAAGGGCTGCCATTTAATTGTTTTATATTTCAGGGCTAACATATGGAGATTTGTGTTTCTAAGAGTAAATGGAATTTCTGCAACATTGCCGCCCACTTAAGCCCGAACAAACATAGTTTCCCCCTTCCCATAATCAGTTAGTCGTTCCAGATGCACAACCTTCATCTTAGACTTTGGGCTCTGATATTTCTGTATTCTATAGACCACGTCATTTAACCTTTTAATCACCCTGTAGGGTCCTTCCCAATGTAGTTGTAGTTTGGGAGATAGTCCTTTCTTTCGTTGCGGGTTAAACAGCAGAACCAGCTGGCCCTCTTCATTTTATCGCTCACCATTTTAATTCGATTGAGGACAAACTCCTGACGTTTTTTGAGGTCTTTTTCTTACTTTGATAAGTAATAACAACCATTATAACTTTTTGTTGTATTAAGAGCAGAAGTTAAAATATTTGATTTTTTTCTTTTTGGTCTGTGTTTTTCCTTTATTATTAGATTTAAGACTTTTCAAATCATGAAGTTCATTTATAAGGGATGAATTCAGCATTTTTTTAAGCTCTCTCACTTCATTTCTTAATGAACTTTCAAACAAGTAGAGCAATTAAAAGCAATGTTTTTATTTTTATTAAATACTTCAAGAAAATTATCATCAATATTAGCACAAATTAAATGAAATTTGGCTCTACACAAATGCTCAAGCAATTTATTTATATTATTATATTTTAGCGAATTAAAACACTTCGCGCAAAGATTAGACGGGGGATCCATTTAATAATACGTCCGTTCACTCAAGAGTCAAAAAACTAATAGAAAGAAGAATATTTTGGTATTGTATTACTAATAAAAATTCTAAAAAACGGATTTAATACCCACCCTAATGTGAAATGTGTTTCTATTTTGTTTTTATTGTGAATACACACATAATCGTTGTTTGTTGTTTTTTCTGATTTATTCAACGCTGTCTTTTTGTTCAGTGAATAAATTTGCATAAAACATGTTCGACAGATGATTCAAATTGATCCGAACTGCACTGAATTTTATTGAGTGATTACATGTGAACAAGAATTTTTGTGTATGATTAAATCAAGAAAAAATTTGATTTTGCAGTTCTTTGATGTAAATTTAATTCATCTCTTTTGATATATTTTTATTTTCTTTCTCTTTTAGCATACTAACTTTTAATTTGATATAAATTTTCGGTACTCTGCATACCTCATGAGTATAGTACTAATATTAGCACGTTTTCTTGATATTCAAATAAAAATATGTTCCTGTTTGAGGGGTTAATCAAACTTACCAAAGATTTGAAGAACGAACCCGCTGTTCTTGTTGTCTTCATAAATAAAAAATCTGTGGTTTGAACGTCTCGTTGTGTTCGTTGTTTTACACCAAAATATAGGGTCTGCCATCTAACGTTTTTTTTCAACTAGTGCTTATTTCGTGAATGGTAACACTTAGCTCATGTCTGATTTGACAGATAATTAGTTTTATCCTTCCGCTGAACGAATATAGTTGTGTATACGCTTGAACAACGCTGGGAAATATTGCGACATTGAAAATCATGGTAATGTTGCAGAATGTCATCTTTTCAGATGAAGCTCATTTTGATCTTGACGGGTATGTACACAAGCAAAGTTGTCGAATTTGGGGCACAGAATACCCGCACGCATACATTGAAAAGCCGATGCACCCAAAACGAGTCACTGTTTGGTGCGGATTTTGGTCCAGAGGCATAATTGGGCCATTTTTCTTCGAAAATGAGCAAGGAGTGGCCGTTACAGTCAATGGCGATCGTTATCGGGCCATGTTGAACGAATTTTTGTTCACAAAAATTGAAGAGGAGGATATTGGCAACATTTGGTTTCAACAGGACGGCGCTACGTGCCACACAGCCGAAGCTACACTCGATGTTTTGCGCCCTGTTTTTGAAGATCGCATTATCAGCCGCAGAGCTGATGTCGTTTGGCCACCCCGGAGCTGCGATGTGACACCGTTGGACTATTATTTGTGAGGTGCCGTCAAAGATAAGTGTTACGCCGACAAGCCAGAGACAATTGACGCTTTAAAGGACAATATTCGTTAAGCCATTAGTGAAATACAGCTGCACACAATCAATAATGTGCTTAAAAATTGGACCGATCGTGTAGGCTACTGCATGGCCAGCCGAGGCAGCCATTTGAATGAAATTATTTTCCTTTATTAACCGGAAGGATTGTACTTTCAAATAAAAAAAGAAATTTGAGAAAATATTCAGTAGTTTTTTTTATAGCATTTAAAAAAAAAGTTATTTGGTGGACCCTATATAATCAGCAACCAGCAACATGTTATGTGCTCTGAGTAAATATAAAAAATCCAATTGGAATCGATGATAGTTACGGCAGCGCGATATTCTTTATATTTTTGCCTTAACAGACTGAACCTTATGCTATACACAGACGAAGGAACATAAGAAAAAATAAGTGTTTGTTTTAATGTTTCCTTTTTAAGTACAGACGATGGAACCAAAAACGAAACCATAAAGAAAACATCAGTTCTGTGTGTTCGAATATACTACTAAACAAATATACGCGGAAGAAAAGCAAATTTTTAAAATTTGTTTTTAAAAATGTTTCTATAATCTTCTGTTAATTTTTCATATGCTGCTGATTTTACTTTTCCATAATTCTCATAATTTTTTATATTAATTTATTAAATATATTCAATTTTTATTATTTTAAATTGTCACCATTTTCGTCTCCCATTAATTTTATTTACTCCGCAAATTACAAAAGCACCGCACACAACGACTGCTCTCAACGAAATAAGATAGAAAAACAGTAAACAACGATACAGACGATCGAACTTTGTGTTTTAAAACATAAAATATCAAAATAATTTGATATTTGAGGAATCAAAAACTAAACATGAATTTCAACATGAAACATTGCTACACACGATGGAGCATGCTCATGTTTCCACTAATGTTCCATCGTGTGTGGCCAGCATTAAGCACTGCACTGTAGCTTTTTGTTATAAACTATTTTCAACTTAAAGGGATGACTTGCTTTGTACTCATATGATTGTGTCATACAACTTTTGACGATGAATACCGAATTAAACACAGATATATCCCCATTTTGTAGGATTACTTCGTACCATATCTTAGGTGGCTAGACTAAACATTTAAATATGATTAATGCCCTCATTTTGCAAAACGCAACGCTCACGTTGAAACAGCTGTTCGTTGCGTTATTTGAAATTTTATACATACAAATTAGAATTTCATAACGTGCGTGCCGTTAGCATCGATTTTTTTAAAAGTTGGCAAAGCGATTTCCCACAACGATTGCAAACTATGTCATGGGAATGACTTTATTGTTCTGATTTATTTAAAAAATAACATTTGTATTGCAAATTAATTGAAAAATATAGACATTTTTAAAAAATATAAACTTTATAAGTACGAGAATTTTCATTATCAAAAAATATCACTGGAAAATTCCAGTCTGTAATAGGGTGAAACTAGGAAGAGTGGCAAATGAAAGGTATGGACGTGCTAAGAAATCTATAGTCCAGTATTGGAGAATCGCTGGAAGATGAAATTTATGGTCAGAGTGGAATAAAAGATGCACTTTTCAGGGTGGCAAGGAGAAGTACTTATCAAATGAAAGGTATTGACTAGAGGAACTAGAAAAACCAGCGCTACGAAATCTAGCGTCCAGTATTGGAGAAATGCCGGAAGATTAAATTTATGGTCCGAGTGGAATAAAAGATGCACCTTTCAGAGTGGCAAGGAGAAGTACATAGCAATCAAAGGAATGGTCTAGAGGAATCTGAAACTTACCGTTTTTACAGAAATTTATAACATAAACTAACCCATAAACAAAACAGAATATATATGTCGTTTCACTCTTGCATATATGCAAGAGTGGAAAAACTAATGTATGTTGCATTTCTGAGACGCTATTTTCCCGCAAATTTTTGATATTGCCAAAAAAGGACATGATAGAAACTTGGTACTATGAACTGGCGGGTATTTCCATCAACTCTACCACGTTAGCTTTTTATTGGTTGCACCTATATGCCAAACTGTTGGTATCGAGAGAAAGGTTTAAATAAATTGCTCTTAAAATCTACAAGATAATTTTTTTTTTTTTACCATCGATAGTGGCATATATTTTGAACAAAAATTAAATTCATTGATATACAATAAATATAAATTTTTGTTTTTGAATTTGACATTATTTGCTGCATATCCTTACATTTATGTGGGCCTTAATGCATTTCCTTTGTTTTGATATATATTTGTTGTTATATTGCATTCTAGAATAGTGATAAATATGTTTACATATATTGCAGCAAACGTGAAAATTAAAAAATCACTAGTGTCGACCACACGATTTTGTACATTTTTAATGCCGGCAAATATGTCGCAATAATTCTCCATCAGTATTCGTTAGCAATTATTGCTAAGATAAAACGTCAAACTAGCTGTCATTTTCCTTTCACAATTATAAAAAAGACGGCACAAATAAAAAAAAAATAGCGTGCTAGCTTATCAGTGCGGGGTCGTGTGTTCAATTCCCACCAGAGGCTCTGGTCTGTTTTCGCTACAACGAGCCGATAGCCGATATTTACAAGTAATCATAGAACCTTATTCCTTGAAATATTCAAAATATGAGTTAACAAAAATACGTGTTCTCCACCCTTAAACACAAGATCGCTAAATAGCAATTTTGTTATTGCTAAGATTTTTATTGCTTATATGGATGGGGAGTATGGCAATACAAGAAACGAATAGCTGTGTTTATGCGGAAAGCTAACGACGTTCACTTATATCATTCCCATACAAAATTAACATAAGCTTATCTTAAGCGTTAACACTAAACGTTGGCTTATGTCAAATTTATATGGTTATGACATAAGCTAACTTTAATAGCTTGCCACATAAACATAGCTAATACTGATGTATATTTCTTAATTTTTCTATGCAATTTTTCTACATATCCATTTTTAAAATGCCATTTATATATATAATCCATTCCTAAATGATTTTGTTAAAAAGCTATGTACGAGCAGCAGTGACATACTACTGGAGCTATAACTGACCATTTATCCAATGCCAATTAAAGTGGTCCCGCATCTTTGATCAATATATTTGTTATTTGGAGTGCCTGCTGTTGTATCCTTTTAATTTTATTGTCACATTCTTTCAGTATTTAATCCAATGTCTTATTGATGTCATAACCAAATTTAATGGAAGTTTCGACAATAAGTTTCTCGGAAACTGTGTTGTTCACCACGCTACGTATTTCATCTATACATGTAGTTAATTGAGCTTGTTCCATATCATATATTGGGGTGAGGTCACTCTTTTCTCCAATTGTTGAGTTAAAGAAAAAAAGGACAACTTTTTCTTTATAACAAATACAAAGCTTCTTGCTTTATTCATTTCTTTCTTATAACTAACTAAATAACAAAAATAGGGCTTCTATTAACTCTTGTGTACATATAGAAAAATATGCATATAAAAATATGAAAAATGGCGCTATTTTTAACGGCTAATATTTAATTCAAGGGGAACATAAAAAACTCTTCTTGAGTATTATATACAAGGAAAAAAAGGGATATCAATAATAAATACAAATTTTTTAAAAGGAAAAAGAGTTAAAAATCAAATATATATATAACCTATAACGTTTTAACATGATTTAATATGGACATTTGAAAATTATCCGAATCTGTACTACTGCACTTACATAAGGCTCGAAATCTTGCTCGTGTATAATATTATACAGTACCATATGATCGAAATACAGTTTAAACTAGATTTCGAACCTAATGTAAATGCAGTTTAAGTGATTTTTCAAATGTTTTGACTACTTCCTCTCCATGTTCATTCTCTTATTCAGCTATTTCATTATTATCACACATAAATGCTGTCGTCGATGGTTGTCCTCTGGTGCGATCAAATAGCCACTGTTGAATATCTGTGGGACATATACAAATTATCATCATCCACTGAATGGCCGTAAACATCATCACCTCTAATAAATAGTTTAATTGAACTAGTTTGTTCACCAACGATAGTCCATACCTTTCGTTTGATATGCACTTTTTCTTGCCACTCTGAAAAGTCCATCTCTTATTCCACTCGGACCATAAATTTCATCTTCCAGCGTTTTTCAATACTGGACGATATATTTCTTAGCACGGTAGTTTTTCTGGTTCCTCTAGTCCATACCTTTCATTTGATATGTACTTTTTCTTGTCACTCTTCCTAATTTCACCTTATTACAGACTGGAATCTTGCAGTGATATTTTTTGATAATGAAAATACTTATAAAGTTTATATTTTTTATAAATTTCTTTATTTTTCAATCAATTTACATTACAAATGGTATTTTTAAAATAAATAAGTACAATAAAGCTATTCAAATGACATAGTGAGATAGTTTGCAATCGTTGTGGGAGCAGATACGTCAGTATAAATTTTTTGCCTTTTGAAGAGGTTGTTAAAGAATATACAGAAAAATTAAATCTACCAACTGCTTCTATAGTAAAATCAACACGAAAACTTTCTGAACGCGATGGTAAGATGACAGTACTAGCTGAATTCGACTCGAGCCAAACTGTACAAGAAGTTTTACAAAATACCAGAAAGCTTGTTGGTAGTAAAATATACATTGAGAAGGATTTAAACTTGGAAAGGCAACAAGATAAAAAGGTTATTCTTTAGCTAAAAAAAGGAAATAAGGACCTTAAGTGCTACTCATCGAATGGCGGTTGTTAATGACAAATTTAAAATTGCAAAGAACTGGTTTAGTTGGAATAAGGATAAAAAACTAGTATGCGGCCAACAAGATGCGGAAATTATCTTAAGTTCTTTATATGAAAACTGTTTTTCAAAAATTATTTTAGATTATAATATTCTGTTGAAATATTTTATGTCGAAAAACCAAAAAAAACTAAAAAATTCTAATATTACACTAAATGTAATAGCATATAATATACATGGGTTAGGTAATAAATGTCTGTTTTCTGAATTTTTTGAGTATGTGTGTAATTGCCATATTTTTGCTCTATTTGAAACACATGTAGAGGAAGGTGACGTTGAAAAGTGGAGAAGATATTCCAAAAACTTTGACCTGTTTTGGAAACCAGCAACTAGGGTGTATCGTCGTGGTAGAGCAATGGCTCGCTGTGTATATTGTGTAAATAAAAAGCTAAAGGATAATGGTATAAAACATTATTTGGATAATATTAATGGATAATATCATTCAGTTTCACGTAAATGGGAAAAATTTCAGTATTGTACCAGTGGTACAGTAGTGAGTTTTCGCAGCTTAAAATATTTCTTACAAATAAAGTATGCTTACGTAAAAATTTTTACAAAGTTAAATGTCAATAACTTAGTCGCAGAAAAAGAAATGAGAAAAAAAATTTGGACACTTTTTTAAACAATCCAACATAACAAACAAAACGCGTCGCGTGCATATGTGCATAAAGTAAAAAAGAAATTTAATTTAAGATCTTTTAAAGTTATAAAAGTCCCAAACAGAAATGATGAAATAGAAGAGCTAAAACCAGAGCAAGAAAGTTGTTAAACTCCGAATGGAAAAATTTCAAAGGGTGCATTTTGATGGATGACGAGACGTATGTTAAAAGTGACTTTAAGCTAATCCCCGGCGTTCAATTTTATACAGCTCATGTCAGATGTAGTGTAAAAAAGAAATTTAAATATAGAAAGGTGGACAAATTTGGTAAAAAAATTTTGGTATGGCAGGCCATATGCAGTTGTGGACTTTACACCAAGCCGTATGTTCTTTGTGGAACAAAATTTTTTTACATAAATGAATGTCTACAGCACTCAACTCCACCGTTATTCTGGCCAGATTTGGCTACGATTCATTACGCTAACCAAACAATATAATGGTTTCAGCGTAGTAATGTAAAATATGTACCAAAACTGTGTAACCCACCGAGACATCCAAGGCAGTTGATAGTGAAAAAAAATGTACCTTTTATTGGATTAAAGCAGTGAAACAAGTTGAAAAGAAAAGGTGTGCAAACGCTTGAGAGGCTTAGCAAAAGTGCGTAAGTACGTAAGAACGCCGATCGAAGATTATTTTTTTTATATATTTAAAGAATTGGTATTTATTTTCTCATTATAAGATATGAATCTTGAATTTTAAGGTTATTGTTTTAAAGTAATAAAAAAAATAAACTGTAAAAATTTTTACGTGAGCATACTTTAAATGTGAAACAAACGCAATAATTGTTTAAGATATAGAGGAAATTCACGATGCAAATTTTACCGCTGGTTTGAAAGAACGTAAATCTAAAGATAAAACTATCGATAGTAATGGAAGGCAATTGATTGAATTTTGTAATAATTATGGTTATTATATTTTAAACAGAGCAACTCTGTTAACGATATATGTGCAATAACACAAGAAGCGCTGCAACATGTTGAGGAGTTTAAAATCGAATCAAAAATTTGGTCACATCACATGCCCCAAAAATTAAAACTATGCCTAAGAGAGTTAGATAAAACAGTGAAAAATATGACATTGCTGCCAAGATTAAAATGGAATAAAATAAAAAAGAAATATATAAAGAAAAGTTAAATACAAACCTAAGGCTACAACCAACACGGTAATTTTTATGACCTAGAGCAATTGGTAAATGTAATAAAGATGTCTTTACCGAAGCAAGATCTAAAAATAAATAATATAACATTCAAAAATAAATGGTTCAATTATAAATGTTGGAAAGCAAGGCTAATTTCCTTTGATCTGCTAAATGTTTTCAGAAATCCAAATTATCAACAAGATTAAGTAAAATACCTTAAAGCTAAACAACGTTACAACAGAGAATGCAAAAATCAAATAGAAAAATATCATCTGAATCCAACAAAATTAACAAAACAAAGAATGCAAAACACTGGTGGGAGTTAGCAAAAGAGATAAGAGGTGACAGTTTCCAAAAGGGTGCAAGCTTATCCGCTGCTGATTTTAAACATTATTTTCAGGATTTACTTAATCAACCAGTGATATCAAATAATGTATAATATGTGGCACTCAGATGTTGATTTATATAGTGTCATCACAGCGGATGAAGTTAAAAAAGTCCTTTAGGAATCAAAAACTAATAAAGCTCCTGGAGAAGATAGGGGTCCTTATGAAATGCTTAAAAATGCGTCAGCAGAGTTCCTCAAGAATTTGCCACCTTTAACATCATTTTCGAATATGAAAAAATTGAGGAAACTTTTGTGAAAAGTATTATATTTCCTATTCACAAAAAGCGATGTTTGAATGATCCAAACAATTACAAAGGAATTTCGTGTATGAACTGTGTGGCAAAGGTGCTAATGGGAACAATACATACTCGGCTTACTAAATGGATTGAAAAACACAATATTTTAAACGAATTTCAAGCTGGTTTTAGGCGACAATATTCAACGGTTGATAACATATATAACCTTGCGGCTTTTGTGCATTTAAAGTTTATGGAAGGTAAAAAGGTCTACACGTTCTTTGTAGATTTTAAAGCTGCATTTGACAGAGTATCTAGAAGTTCATTGATATATAAGCTAAATACAATAGGAATATCCTCAGAAGTAATAGATCTTATACAAAATATTTATAAAAATACAAAATCTGCTGTTTGGACCGGAAACGAGTTATCGGATTATTTTGATACTTATGTTGGTGTTAAACAAGAATGTCCCCTCTGTTGTTTACGCTTTATCTTAACGACATTCATCAATATTTAGGAGATGGGTTGATGATTGGCGAAATGAATATTCCGTTGCTTTTCTATGCAGACGATATTGTACTCCTGGCAGATGACATAATCGTATCATAAACAATTTGGATAACTACTGCAAAGTATGGAACATGATAGTAAGTATGAATAAGTTAGAAATGATGATATTTAGAAAAGGTGGTAGACTTTCAGTACGTGACAAAATAAAATACAACGGAGAATATGTAAAGATCGCTAACGAGTACTGTTATCTAGGCGAGATCCTAACTCCTCAAATGAGATTTAGAAAACATTTAAAAAAAAAAATAAATCCGCAAAAAACTGCACTTGGAATAGTTTTCTAAATAAACGTAATGTAAAGCTTGAATGTAAATGAAAACTTTTTTAATCTGTATGCAAATCAATTCAAGCATACTCAGCTCAGGCTTGGGGATGTTGGTTATTTACTGATGTCGATAAATTACAACGCTATTTTTTAAAAAGAATTTTAAAATTACCAGAGTTTACCCCGAATTATGCATTAATATTGGAAACAGGTACAGAAGGCAGCTACTTCTATACATTCAATTTGCATATACAGGTTGGTTGAAAAGTTCATGCGCTCGAAATGAAAGAATACTGCTTTTGTTACGAAATATATTCCTTTATTCAATATAATCTCCTAGAAGCTCAATACACTTGTTCCAATGATCTTCCAATACTATTATCCCATCCTTATAATGGTTTTCCGGAAGCTCTGCAAAATAACCGTCTACGGCTGCTATGGCCTCTTCATTCGACGAAAAATGCTTTCCACGAAGGAATTGTTTAAGATTTCTGAAGAGATAGTAGTCACTGTGAGCCAAATCTGGTGAATACGGTGGATGTTCAAGCAATTCGTACTTTAATTCTTTGAATTTAGCCATCGTCAAAACACTTTTGTGAGCAGGTGCATTGTCTTGATGAAAAATGATTTTTTTTCTTCTTTAAACCAGGTCTTTTCTCACGAATTTTTTCATCCAGCTGATCCAAAAAGCTGCAATAATATTCAGAGTTGATTGTTTTACCCTTCTGAAGATAATCAATCAACAAAATTCCTTTTGCATCCCAAAAAACTGATGCCATAACCTTCTTTGCTGATCGTTGTGAATTCACCTGCTTTGGAGCTGAACAACCAGCTTCAGTTCACTGTAAACGTTCTCGTTTCAATTTAGGATCCAAGTCTCATCCATAGTTATAAAACGACGCAAGAAGTCGGTTTTATTCGGCTTAAAACGCTCCAAATTACGCTGAGAAATTTGTTTTCTATCCAGTTTTTGTTGAATTGTTAATGTGTGCGGCACTCACTTTCCAAACAGTTTTTTCATACGTTATTCTTCATGTAAAATATGGAGTACTCGTTCGTCTGAGATGCCTATGGCATTAGCAATTTCACGCTTAGTCAAACTTGGATCTTCACTAACCTGTGTATGTACCTGCTCAATGATTTCTGCTGTGGTTACAGTTTTTGGTCGTCCTTCGCGTGGATCGTCTTTAAGGCTGGTACGACCACTTTTAAATTCACCAGCCCAAAATTCAACGGTGCGTTTTGAAGGTGAGGACTCCTTATACACTTCTAACAATTGTTCATAAATTTCCTTTGCTTTTAAACCCTTCAAAACAAAGAATCTAATGACTGCACGATATTCAATTTTTTCATATTAAAAAAAATCAATGGCACGTCAACTTCAAATGGCTTGTAAACAAAGAAAGAATTGACAGAATGACTTGCAACTTTGCATGTGTTCTCAGGACAGTTATACCAACTTGAGAAAAAAAAGTTTGGAGCTAGCAGTGCCATCTCTTGGTGAGCGCAGGAACTTTTCAACCAACCTGTAAATTATATTTTTAAAAGTCTTTTTCAATACAATCACAACATATTGCCGCACAACTATCTGTACTGATTTTAGAGAAATATTTTTTGGGCATGAATTTAATATTCGATTTGAAAATAGTTTATCACGAGAATGGCTTGAAAGAGGCAGCATGTTGTTGCAAAATATGAAACTTAAATATTAATTTTAAATGCAGGAAAAGGCGATATACAGCAGGACAGATTTTATAAACATCTGGATCATAGTAAAGGATCAAAATATTTCAAAAACTCTTCGAATATACTACAAACTCAAATCACTTTTAAAACCAGAAGCGATATTCTACCACTGAACAGCAACACATTTAATAACAATACAAGCAGATTTTGCAGCTTATGCAATACAGGAGAAGAATAAACTCTGCAGCACTTCATGGCAAAATGTCCAATACTCTCTGAATTTAGGTAAAACCTTTCTCGATGAGTCTGAATTAATAAATATTTTAAATGGAGAATTACTAAATGATTGGAGCAGACTGTATAATTATGTTATTAATGCTTTAAATTATAGAAATCTAATAATAAATGAATTCGTGTAAATAATTTAAAATTTTATCTTCATAGGCTATTTATGAATTTATGTATAACAGACGACTTTAAGTCATTGTTATTAATTATTTCTTTCTTTATTTAATTTACGGTGTTGCCATTTAATTTGCGGCGATGCCAACCTTTAAAAATAAAAATTTGATGCTAACGGCACGCACGTAATTACAAATCCCTGCGATGGAAAAATAATCACTTGAAATGTCAAAATCATCACTTGAATTGTTTGAGCGTTGGTTTGAAAATTTTTCAAAGTATTTAAAAAACAGACAATTTGTAATAAATTTGCAGTTTTTGAATTTTTGTTTCTTAAAAATAAAAAAATTAAAAAAATTGCTGCATAAACTTTTCAGGAGACTAATATATTTACATAAGGAATGATTTTTAATCAGCTGTTAACATTGGTGTTGCCAATAGCAAAAAAGTAGGGATAAATGTAACAAATAAACTCATATCATCCCAGTGTTCGATTATTCAAACAGTCGTTTTTATAGTTTTCTTTTTTTAATTAAGATTCTGAACTTTTTTTATGCAATAAGATAGTATAATAGCTTTTATAACAAAGAAGAAGAAAACATTAATGTCTTTTAGCATAATTTTAAAAACTTAAAACTATGCGTTAAAAATAAAAAAAGTAAAAATGTAGTTCCATTAACAAACGATTAAACTTTCAACAATATATATCAAGTAAAAAAATCGCTTAAATTCGGTTATGCCGAATCTTTGAATACTCTCTACCAATATCTTAAAAAATGTTCTCTACTGTTTTTGATACAAATAATGTAAAAAACTTTTGAAGTAAAATTACGGTGGTGAAAAAATTTTTGAGGTGGTAAACTTTTTGGATGCGAAAAAATTTTGTGGTTAAAAATAATTTTGAGGTGAAAAATATTTGAGGTCAGTACAAAATGTAATTCATTTCTAAGAGACTGGTGAACATATATGAGAAAATATATTTTGTACCTGTCACTACTATGAAATTATACTAAAATACACCAATTTGTATGGAAAATATTGTAGGAAATGAATAGTATTAGTAGTATTTTAGATCATATAATGGTATTCTTATTAAAGCTTATATGAAGCCGTTAATTTCAAATGTTTGTCCTGATCCATATTAAATCTACAACATAATCTATGTTGATAGTAAATGATTAGACAATATTTTGAATTATATTTTACATTGTATATTTGTGTTTAAAGTAATGGAGTTTTATGAATTGACGATCCACCACGAGGTTGCTAAGCAAAAAACCTTTTTTCAGTAGCGAGTTGCTTAATCGTTACTTCGTATGCCAACTGCCATAGCGTAGGAAATGCTTAGAAGGCAATAAATTAAACACGCAAGGGTGTTTACATCTATTAAAACTTTCGAGATTAATTGCTGCCGATTACTCAAGGTGAAATAAACAAATATCAAATTAAAAGCTATAGTTACAACAATTTATAGTGAAAATAAAATTAACTATCTCAAAATAAACTCAAAAATTATCCAGACAATATTACATTAGTTGATAATTTTTTTTCTTCTTTTTTTAAATAATTTTACAATTGTGTTTTATTTTATTACAAAGTTAATTCGCAACAGGGCGAGTCAATCGAACGTCTTATATGGTGGTTGGCTCGAAAAGTGAAACTTGATAATTGTAAGTTATATTTCTAAATTTTCAAACAATTTACAGAATATAAAATTCTGAGTTTTGAATTCACGGTACGCGCATAACGTTAAATGCCGTTTATTCTCAAATTCTAATGTTCCTCGCATGGTGTATGCCGACCAATCTGCCACTAGTGTCTCGCAGCTCATACAAAGAATTTCCTATTTCCTTCAGTACCACATATTTCAGATATTTAGGGGCTAACTTTGTACTAAAGTTCTTCGTAGCGTCACTAGACTTTAAATTCTCTCCATAAAAAGATTTTCCGACCCTATATTGAACATTTCTAGCTCTTAAATCATAATTCCTTTTTCATAAGCCTGTATAAAATTTTTAACCATTTTATGCCTTAGAAGTTGAAGTGGGCTATTCTTTGGCAAAATGTTGATCTGTGGTTCGTTAATACTACAAAGTTTACGAAGCAATTCATACGAGTCTTCATGCTGTATCATGGATCGGCCAAATACAAGACGATACAGTTCCAATGGCAAAAGCAGCATTAGAGACGTGTGCATCCCAAATTCATACGAGTCTTCATGCTGTATCATGGATCGGCCAAATGCAACACGATACGGTTCCAATGGCAAAAGCAACATTAGAGACGTGTGCATCCCAAATTTTTGGTCGGCTTCATTGATATACGAACGAATTATAGACAGCATTGATCAATTTATTCGTTCCGACGAATTTGATTGCAGTCATTATGTGTTTGACGCCATGTTTGTTTAAAATATCCGCAAAGGTTTCGGATATAAACGGTCGGCCATTTTCCGAAACAATTACTGCTGGCACGCCAAAACATGGAAAATATAATTTTCTAAATTCTTTACGGCCTCGCTCGCTGTGGCACTTCTTATCGGCTTTAAAAATACAAATTTTGAATAGTGATACAACACGACGAAAACATAGGTATTGCCTTGACGGCTGCGCGGGTATGGACCGCAAAAATCGATTAAAAGGCGCTGGAAAAGTCGTTTTAAAACTATATGGTTGCCCATAAATAGGCATGAAATCACATTTGTGGCTTTTGAACATTTACAAATTTCGCAACTATTAATATAATTGGTTTACAAATACCGCCGGGGCTGCTAAAGAATCACTGTTGTACTAAATTCATACGAAGATTTCGCGGTACCCAAATTTTCCAAATATTGTCGTTATGTTCGTCGGAAGTCTGGAAGAAATTCTTCATTTTCGTGTACATTTTGAATAATATTTAAATATTCATCTTCTTGAAAATCTGAAAGATCCATTTCGATGATCGAGTTGATTTTGGCAATTTCTTCAACAAAAATTCGACTTAAGACATCGGGCACAACGTTTTTGGAAAATTTTTTATGAACTATGCTAAAATAAAACGCCAGTGATTTCAGGCTATACCTTGCCAGTCTTCCCGAGCTCTCTTTCTGACCCATGAGCTATTTAAGACCCATGTGATCAGTAGTTATGGTAAATGGGAGTCCATCAATATAAGGGCGAAACTTTTGCACACTCACGACGGCGGCGAGGCATTCCAACTCGTTGACCGTGTAATTTTTCTGTGCTGAATTTAACTTTTGCAACATATATGCGATCGGTCGCTCGCTACCCCGGTCATCGAGTTGGAATAGCACGCTACATAGCTACGCCTGTCGTGGAGGCGTCGCATTGCAAACAAAAATGTTAATTAAAATCAGGATTTATTAACACTTCTGGTGATGCCAATTCTTCTTTTAAAATTTCAAAGGCTTGAAAGTCTTCCTCAGACATTTTAAATTATTTACGCTTTTTAAAACAATCCGTCATAGGTGCGGTGGTTGTGGCAAAACTTGGCAGAAATCGCCACACATACCAAGAAATCTAGAGAGCTGCTTTACGGTAACAGGGACAGGAAAATCTAACATCGCTTGCACTTTCGCTGGATCCGTTCGCAATTAACCTTGGCCTACCACAAATCCGAGATATCGTACTTCTAGATTTTTCAAGATTTATGGTTAAGCCAGAACCGGATAAACATTCAGCAACTTTGGAAAGATGTTGAAAGTGAGTGTCAAAATCGGGTGAGCAAATCAACAAGTCGTCGACATAAACAAACACTTACCCTCTTAGCATCGAAGGTATTACAGGGTCCATTAGACGACACAGTCTCTGGCTGGCGTTACATAGGCCAAAAGGAATAACCTTAAATTGGTATAATGGCCGGCCAGGGACTGTGAATGTCGTTTTCTCTCGGGATGCCTTCTGTTGAGGAATTTGCCAGAAGGCGTCCTTCATGTCTATACTTGTAATGAAAAAGGTGTTTTGTAGGCGACTTAATATACCTTCTATGTTAGGAGAAGAATAAGCATGCTTTTTCGTTCGGTAGTTGACTTTACGAAGGTTGATGCAGGTTTTTCGACAATGACAATGAGCGTCTCTTTCTTCGGTGACGCCAAAAGCATTTTGTCGACTTCTTTGTAGGCTTTCTTTCATCAAAAACCTCGATTGCATACTCCATAATGTGCGTTCTTCCTAGGCCTAATTTTGTGCACGATGGATATAAATTGTTGACTGCTTCTAACCGCTGGTATTTCAGAGGGTAAGTTGAAATTCAGTTTTATTTGTTAGGTCTATTTCTTCGATTTTTGGCTTATTCTAAACTCATCCCAGAAATCCATCCCCAAATAAAGTTGTCGTTGTAAACTGGAAACTACCTCTCCGCGATACATTAGCAACTACTTTGCCAACTATAGGTTGAATTTCACATCTGGCTGTCTTCAGCTCATCATCCATGCCTTGAACATTAAGAGCCAGCTTATCCACTACACCTAGAGCACCATTACCGAAACAACATAAAATAGCCCCGCTATCGAGCACACCCATAATTTCAAAACCTCCAATACTAATTTTTGTGTATGGTCTTCGATAGCTTGTGTCCTTTATTATGGTTGATTCTATCGCTTTTCTTTTTGATTGATGTTGACATCATGTTGTAATTCAGTTTCGGAGGGTCAATTTGTTGGTTTCTTAAAACTGTTGACATTATTTGGGAGTTCTTTCCGGATTCGAATTGCGTAGACGATTCATCCCGGTCTCACCGTCGCTCTTTCTGTTTTCCGCCTCACATTTATCACATAAGAAACATTTCAAATTTGGCTGATTACATTTAAAACACGAAAGTTTATGAAATGGTGAATCACAGGGGCATGTTAGCCTATTTTCCTCTTTTCGAGGGAAATTCGGATGGGTTGGTCCAGCTCCTCGACAATTATCAGTTAAACTAAAATTCCGAGCCCGTCTTTCAAACGCTTCTATACTTTAACATTTACCTTCATCTATCGATTCTTCATTTTAATAATTGAGCTCTACAATTTTCTTTTTCTGATTCCGTTTTCTTTTAATTCTGATAAATGTTTTTGGGTACAGTCTCAACTTTTCTATTTTACACCCAAAAATCAAGTTTTTATTGATTTTCTTATATAATCGACCTTTTTCTTTAATATTAGTGTTTTTATTAGAATAATCTAAAGTGGGATTTCAAGGTCATGTATATTTATAAAGTAAATAAAAGATTATTTATTTTATTATTTATCCGACGTTTCGCTGGAGACTCCCAACATCTTCAGGGATATTTTTATTAATCTGGTAACCATAAGAATAAATATAAAGATGAACATAAATTAACAACAACTTGGAATAATCATACTTACAATAATCTTTAGTCATGTTTCACATTTCACAATATATTTTTGTTTTGTTTTTCAAAGTACAACATAAAACGTAAATAATATAAAACAAATGTAGAAAATAAATATGTAAAAGCAAAAAATAAAATATAGAACTATTCCTAAACTAAGTATCACAGTTGTTATTTTAAAACTAAACTTACAATACAATTGAATAGTTTGCGTTTATGTTTATGTCCTCTTTCTTATTTATTGCTCTTTTCGTTTTTTGTTGTATTCAAGGTTCTCTGAGTGTATCGTTTATTATATCTTCTTTCTTTGTCTAAAATCTTTATATTGTTGAGATCAGCTACATGCCAACGCTGGTGATAACCTTCCTTTCCTAATGTCTGCTTCATGTTCTGCCACTCTCGTGCTTAAACTTCGTTTTGTTGTTCCTATATAAACTTTACCACAGTTCTCATCTGCGCTGCCTACACATTAAATTTCGCATACAAAATTGTGTAAACAGTTCTTGTATAATTTTGTTGGTTTTTTGTGCCAGCATTACTTTTGTGTCTTCTACTATGTTTTTAATTTGTTTGTTTTCGGTGAGCTTAGGTATAAACGATAGGCTGTAGAATTTAAGGGTGCCAGATGTGTTTTTTATTTGTTTATCCCCCGAATTCCCATTAAGTGCCTTGTTAATTAAATTGTTTATTATATGCAGTGGATAGCTATTGTTGGATAATAGTTCTATTATTTTGTTGATATTTTTGGATATAAGTTTATTATTACTTAGTTGTACAACTTTTGTTATTAGGTTAATAGCTGTGTTAGTTTTCTGTTTTGTTGGTTGTGTTGAGGACGTATGATAGTTCCGACGCAATATATAATTTTATTGTTTTACCTGTATATTTTCATCGATGATTGATTTTGATAAAATGTTTTAACGATTAAAACACGTTATTTTATCGATATTTTTCCATAATAAATTTGCCACGTGTCTACTTCACGACTGCCAAATATGAACTGTCAAGACTAATGTTTACCAAAATGGCGGCAAAACAAAGTAGTATACCTTCCCGGCGGACACCCTGTACTTATCTTGTATTATATTCCTCAAAATGTTCCCCATGTATTTGGAGAGATTACAACATGGAACCTCGACTGATGATGAAATCGTGCGTAATGGTGTATTGGGCTTGAGAATTTTCGGGAGCCCATATAATCTTGGGGCCGTTGCAGAATCTGATGTCAGTTTCATTTTCTCGTACATCGTAATATAATCTTTTTTATATAAATCCATTACCAATTTATTATTCATTTTCTGTAATTTTTGAGTTGGGTCTATTCTTATTGTTTTGTAAGTTGCTTTGCCTTCTAGTAGTTTGTTTATCTCCCTATTGCAATCCTCTCTATATAAAACCATAGTTTTGTTACCTTTGTCGGATCTTGTGATAACTATTTTGAGCTTAAGGGTTTTTAAAACCCGTCTTGTGTCTTCGTAGATATTCAGAATAAACTTTTATGTGTAAGAATTCTGTTTGCAATTTTGATCTTATCATCTCTTTTGCTCTGTCATCACTTAAGGTCTGCACCAATTGTTCTATATCCGCTATTAGGTTTAATATCGACATGTTGTGAATGTTGACTGGAAGTGCAAATTTCGACCCGAAGGAAAGTAACCACTTGCCTTTCTCTGTAAACGATACATTCGTTTTATTCACAAACCAATATGCTTCTTTTTCAATTTTGGACGAGTGAGTGTCTGTGGCCAAAATGTTCTTTATCTGTTTTCTTGTCTTTTCACGAAATTATTATATTCATCGTCAGTAATTGCCGATTTTAGTAGTCGATTTATATTGTTCTTCTCTTTTCGTATATATCTGAGGTTAATATTTGGTTCCTCAATTTCTAGGTTTAAAATTTTCATATGAAATTTCTGTTCAAGCTTACTTAGTTTTTGTGACATTTTCATAAAATTGAATAATTGTCTCGTATTCCTTGTTGAGTGTACTACATGCGTTGGAATGAGTCCATTACTTCTGCATTTTAATAGGTATTTTAGTCTCTCCGTTTGTTTTGCTAATCTTTTCGTCTCTTTGTAATATTTCTTGAGTAATATGCAAATATTCACGTCATATTTAAGCCTTATGTGTTCAAAAAAGTTTTTCATATTGTTACTTTGATTAATAATCCTATATTCGGCGGGTCCTCAGATGATTGTTATTGATTTTCTTATATATCGACCTTTTCTTTAATATTAGTGATTTTTTTTAGAATAATCTAAAGTGGTCCTTCAAGGTCATATATATTTATAAAGAAAATAAAAGATTATTTATTTTATTATTTATCTGACGTTTCGTTGGAGATTCCCAAAATCTTCATGGATATTTTTATTAGCCATAAGAATAAATATAAAGATGAAGATAAATTAACAAAAATTTGGAATAATCGTACTTACAATAATCTTTAGTCAAGTTTCAAATTTCACAATATATTTTTGTTTTGTTTTTCAAAGTACAGCATAAAACATAAATAATATAAAACAAATGTAGAAAATAAATATGTAAAAGCAAAAAAAAAATATTCACAGAATTATTCCTAAACTAAGTATCACAGTTGTTATTTTAAAACTAAACTTACAATACGTATAGTTTACGTTTATGTTATCTTTGTCCTCTTTCTTATTTACTGCGCTTTTCGTTTTTTTTTTTTGTATTCTAAGGCTCTCTACAGTGTTTTTAATTCGCGGACGTAAATTCCTTCGCAAAATATTAACCAAACCTTGCTCCGGGATTCTACTTTTAATAGTAACAGCCATGCCACGTATGGCTGCATAAAATTCGTCAAATGGTTCCCTATAACCTTGCTTACGTTCATTCATCGCGGTTCGTATTTTTTCATCACAGTCGGCTTGAAGAAATTGGTCCAAAACTGCTTTCCGGAATTCAGAGAAGGTACTGGTATCTAGTTCTGCATTTCCTCCATGTACAGCCAGTACCACTCTTGTGCTTGCCCGTCCAATAACACATAAAAGCCATGCCATGCTTCTTTTGCAGTGTTTCCACTCTAAATAAAATCGTTCAACTGGTATCGATTTTTGACTGTCATATCTTAAGCCCCAATAGCGAAACCGCGAAAACATTCTTTTGAAACATTCTTTAATCAGAGCTTGTACATTCTAACTCGAAATCAAAAATGCAAAATAATTAATCAACAAAATTGTCAAAGTGTAAACGCAAATCAAACTGTTAAAATTTTTAATACTTGTAAAATTCTCAAACTCTACCAAATATGATTTATCTAGCCAACCAATTACCAAAACGTTTACAATATTAAATTTTTATCTTTACAATAATTTACAATATTTTAATTTCCAAATTATCAATTAATATATTAAAGTGTGTATTTGTTACAACCCAATACGAAACTCTGTCTTAATTGTCCGGTCCGTCTGTCATCAAGTCACTGCCATGATGATTACCACTACCAAATAGATTCAAAAACATACACCGAAATGCGATGGCCATCATTATGACCAAATTATGCTTCCAATGTTTTCTTAAAACCTCACTAATCGAAGTAAAACCTCAAAATAAGAGCTCCAATTAAATGGACGTATTTCCGACACAATCGACCATAATCAATCGACCTTTAAATCGAGATATAAAAAAAAACAAAATGACATACTATAACTCCTATGGAAATCAAAACACATATTCGTATTGCATCAAAGACTAAAATTCAATCATACTAAAACTCATCAAAGTAAACTAATTTATTCTTAAAGCTTATAAGGGATTGAAACATTATTTGCCGCATTTTGTTGCTACCATTGGGCGTCAGTGTTACGCGCGGACCAAGGTATAAGTTTGTGCTCAGCCAGCCACTCGGGTACGCTTGCTTTCAAGTACGAACTAGATTGTCGGATGTGCGTGGATTCTTTGTGGCCAGATGAAACACAGTCCGTCATAGCACGAAAATCGTACCCGCGTCGTACAATTTTGTGTTGCCAATTCCTAACTATCCTGTCCTAGATGTTATTGATAGCCCTGACTCATTCCTGCGAATCATGCTATAGTTGCAGTATAAATTTAAATTACCATAGCCCCTAACTTACATATAAAGGTTCGTCCGATCTAATCTACACTAAAATACCTCACTTGCCTATGTCCGTCCGCCTGTTTCGCATGGATTGTTCCCTTAACATACACAAACATCATAATTTAGTTTTCCATTTTAATTTTTATTAATTTAAAATTTATATTTTTATGTACTCTTCATTTCTATTTTTCTCGTTCCTAAAATTAAGGGTTAGTAATATCCACATATCCGTAGTGTTTTGATTTCCATAGAAGTTATGGTTTGCCATTTTGTTTTTTTTTTTTTGATATCTCGATTTAAAGGTTCATTGATTATGGTCGATTGTGTCGGAAATACGTCCATGTAATTGGAGCTCATCCAAATTTTCAGCGTGACTTTTCAGGTTTTGCTTCGATTAGTAAGGTTTTAAAGAAACGTTGGAAGCGTAATTTGGTCATAATGATGGCCATCCTATTTCGGGCTATATTTTTTAATCTTGGTAGTGGTAATCATCATGGCAGTGACTTGATGACCGACGGACCGGACGATTAAGACAGATTAAGAGAGAGAGTTTGGTATTGGGTTGTAACTTAAATACACACTTTATTATATGAATTGATAATTTGGAAATTAGAATATTGTAAATTTACAAGTATTAAAAATTTTGACAGTTTGATTTGCGTTTACACTTCGACAATTTTGTTGATTATTTATTTGTCATTTTTGATTTCGAGTTAGAATGTCTGACGGGTCTGAGGAGAACTACTTGAATACGAAAAAGCTTAGCAGCGGTAAGATTATTATTAGACAAGCCACTGACGGTTCAATTAGGACCGACTCTAGGGAAGAAAATGCTACGGGTTGAGGAACGGATTTGTTACCGCCACCGGTTGAAGGTAGAGTTGAAAGTATACAAGCTCTGATGAAAGAATGTTTCGAAAGAATGTTTTTTCAACATCAGATGGAGGTGAGCCGTGCAACTACGGAAGCTGTAAAAGGTGCTATTAAGGGTTTAAGGAAAGAGGTCCATGCTGACAGACTTTCTAGTTTGAAGAATAATAGTTTAGGTCGTCGAACGTTTTTGGTACAAACACCGGTTTTAACCACACCGCAGGTGCAAATGTATTTTCGGAGGTAAATGATAAAAGAGGTGGGTGGTTTCGCGATTGGGGCTTAAGATATGTCGGTAGTCAAAAACCGATACCAGTTGAACGATTTTTATTTAGAGTGGAAACTCTTCAAAAGAAGCATGGCATGGCTTTTATGTGTTATTGGACGGGCTAGCACAAGAGTGGTACTGGCTGTACATGGAGGAAAATGCAGAATTAGATACCCGTACCTTCTCTGAATTTCGGATAGCAGTTTTGGACCAATTTCGGCAAGCCGACTGTGATGAAAAAATACGAACCGCGATGAATGAACGTAAGCAAGGTTATAGTGAACCATTTGATGAATTTTATGCAGCCATTCGTGGCATGGATTTTACTATGAAAAGTAAAATCCCGAAGCAAGGTTTGGTTAATATTATGCGAAGGAATTTACGTCCGCGAATTAAAAACTTGATTTTTGGTTGTGAAATAGAAAAGCTCGAACAGTTGAGACTGTACCCAAAAATATTTATCAGAATTTAAAAATAAACCGAATCAGAAAAAGAAAATTAAATAGCTCGATTGTTAAAATGAAGAACCGATAGATGAAGGTGAATGTTAAAGTATAGAAGCGTTTGAAAGACGGCCTCGAATGGTGTGATTCACCATTTCATAAACTTTCGTTTTTTAAATGTAATCAGCCAAATTGGAAATGTTTCTTATGTGATAAATGTGAGGCGGAAAACAGGAAGAGCGACGGTGAGACCGGGATGAATCGTCTACGCAATTCGAATCCGGAAAGAACTCCCAAGTAATGTCAACAGTTTTAAGAAACCAACAAATTGACGCTCCGAAACTGAATTACAACATGATGTCAACATCAATATTAGAGGAGCGGCAAAATACACCAATTTGTATGGAAAATATTGTAGGAAATGAATAGTATTAGTAGTATTTTAGATCATATAATGGTATTCTTATTAAAGCTTATATGAAGCCGTTAATTTCAAATGTTTGTCCTGATCCATATTAAATCTACAACATAATGTATGTTGATAGTAAATGATTAGACAATATTTTGAATTATATTTTACATTGTATATTTGTGTTTAAAGTAATGGAGTTTTATGAATTGACGATCCACCACGAGGTTGCTAAGCAAAAAACCTTTTTTCAGTAGCGAGTTGCTTAATCGTTACTTCGTATGCCAACTGCCATAGCGTAGGAAATGTTTAGAAGGCAATAAATTAAACACGCAAGGGTGTTTACATCTATTAAAACTTTCGAGATTAATTGCTGCCGATTACTCAAGGTGAAATAAACAAATATCAAATTAAAAGCTATAGTTACAACAATTTATAGTGAAAATAAAATTAACTATCTCAAAATAAACTCAAAAATTATCCAGACAATATTACATTAGTTGATAATTTTTTTTCTTCTTTTTTTAAATAATTTTACAATTGTGTTTTATTTTATTACAAAGTTAATTCGCAACAGGGCGAGTCAATCGAACGTCTTATATGGTGGTTGGCTCGAAAAGTGAAACTTGATAATTGTAAGTTATATTTCTAAATTTTCAAACAATTTACAGAATATAAAATTCTGAGTTTTGAATTCACGGTACGCGCATAAACGTGGGGCAAGTCTCATGCTCTAATTTAACAAACATTAAATTTATGATTTCAACGTTAAATGCCGTTTATTCTCAAATTCTAATGTTCCTCGCATGGTGTATGCCGACCAATCTGCCACTAGTGTCTCGCAGCTCATACAAAGAATTTCCTATTTCCTTCAGTACCACATATTTCAGATATTTAGGGGCTAACTTTGTACTAAAGTTCTTCGTAGCGTCACTAGACTTTAAATTCTCTCCATAAAAAGATTTTCCGACCCTATATTGAACATTTCTAGCTCTTAAATCATAATTCCTTTTTCATAAGCCTGTATAAAATTTTTAACCATTTTATGCCTTAGAAGTTGAAGTGGGCTATTCTTTGGCAAAATGTTGATCTGTGGTTCGTTAATACTACAAAGTTTACGAAGCAATTCATACGAGTCTTCATGCTGTATCATGGATCGGCCAAATACAAGACGATACAGTTCCAATGGCAAAAGCAGCATTAGAGACGTGTGCATCCCAAATTCATACGAGTCTTCATGCTGTATCATGGATCGGCCAAATGCAACACGATACGGTTCCAATGGCAAAAGCAACATTAGAGACGTGTGCATCCCAAATTTTTGGTCGGCTTCATTGATATACGAACGAATTATAGACAGCATTGATCAATTTATTCGTTCCGACGAATTTGATTGCAGTCATTATGTGTTTGACGCCATGTTTGTTTAAAATATCCGCAAAGGTTTCGGATATAAACGGTCGGCCATTTTCCGAAACAATTACTGCTGGCACGCCAAAACATGGAAAATATAATTTTCTAAATTCTTTACGGCCTCGCTCGCTGTGGCACTTCTTATCGGCTTTAAAAATACAAATTTTGAATAGTGATACAACACGACGAAAACATAGGTATTGCCTTGACGGCTGCGCGGGTATGGACCGCAAAAATCGATTAAAAGGCGCTGGAAAAGTCGTTTTAAAACTATATGGTTGCCCATAAATAGGCATGAAATCACATTTGTGGCTTTTGAACATTTACAAATTTCGCAACTATTAATATAATTGGTTTACAAATACCGCCGGGGCTGCTAAAGAATCACTGTTGTACTAAATTCATACGAAGATTTCGCGGTACCCAAATTTTCCAAATATTGTCGTTATGTTCGTCGGAAGTCTGGAAGAAATTCTTCATTTTCGTGTACATTTTGAATAATATTTAAATATTCATCTTCTTGAAAATCTGAAAGATCCATTTCGATGATCGAGTTGATTTTGGCAATTTCTTCAACAAAAATTCGACTTAAGACATCGGGCACAACGTTTTTGGAAAATTTTTTATGAACTATGCTAAAATAAAACGCCAGTGATTTCAGGCTATACCTTGCCAGTCTTCCCGAGCTCTCTTTCTGACCCATGAGCTATTTAAGACCCATGTGATCAGTAGTTATGGTAAATGGGAGTCCATCAATATAAGGGCGAAACTTTTGCACACTCACGACGGCGGCGAGGCATTCCAACTCGTTGACCGTGTAATTTTTCTGTGCTGAATTTAACTTTTGCAACATATATGCGATCGGTCGCTCGCTACCCCGGTCATCGAGTTGGAATAGCACGCTACATAGCTACGCCTGTCGTGGAGGCGTCGCATTGCAAACAAAAATGTTAATTAAAATCAGGATTTATTAACACTTCTGGTGATGCCAATTCTTCTTTTAAAATTTCAAAGGCTTGAAAGTCTTCCTCAGACATTTTAAATTATTTACGCTTTTTAAAACAATCCGTCATCCGTGGTTGTGGCAAAACTTGGCAGAAATCGCCACACATACCAAGAAATCTAGAGAGCTGCTTTACGGTAACAGGGACAGGAAAATCTAACATCGCTTGCACTTTCGCTGCATCCGTTCGCAATTAACCTTGGCCTACCACAAATCCGAGATATCGTACTTCTAGATTTTTCAAGATTTATGGTTAAGCCAGAACCGGATAAACATTCAGCAACTTTGGAAAGATGTTGAAAGTGAGTGTCAAAATCGGGTGAGCAAATCAACAAGTCGTCGACATAAACAAACACTTACCCTCTTAGCATCGAAGGTATTACAGGGTCCATTAGACGACACAGTCTCTGGCTGGCGTTACATAGGCCAAAAGGAATAACCTTAAATTGGTATAATGGCCGGCCAGGGACTGTGAATGTCGTTTTCTCTCGGGATGCCTTCTGTTGAGGAATTTGCCAGAAGGCGTCCTTCATGTCTATACTTGTAATGAAAAAGGTGTTTTGTAGGCGACTTAATATACCTTCTATGTTAGGAGAAGAATAAGCATGCTTTTTCGTTCGGTAGTTGACTTTACGAAGGTTGATGCAGGTTTTTCGACAATGACAATGAGCGTCTCTTTCTTCGGTGACGCCAAAAGCATTTTGTCGACTTCTTTGTAGGCTTTCTTTCATCAAAAACCTCGATTGCATACTCCATAATGTGCGTTCTTCCTAGGCCTAATTTTGTGCACGATGGATATAAATTGTTGACTGCTTCTAACCGCTGGTATTTCAGAGGGTAAGTTGAAATTCAGTTTTATTTGTTAGGTCTATTTCTTCGATTTTTGGCTTATTCTAAACTCATCCCAGAAATCCATCCCCAAATAAAGTTGTCGTTGTAAACTGGAAACTACCTCTCCGCGATACATTAGCAACTACTTTGCCAACTATAGGTTGAATTTCACATCTGGCTGTCTTCAGCTCATCATCCATGCCTTGAACATTAAGAGCCAGCTTATCCACTACACCTAGAGCACCATTACCGAAACAACATAAAATAGCCCCGCTATCGAGCACACCCATAATTTCAAAACCTCCAATACTAATTTTTGTGTATGGTCTTCGATAGCTTGTGTCCTTTATTATGGTTGATTCTATCGCTTTTCTTTTTGATTGATGTTGACATCATGTTGTAATTCAGTTTCGGAGGGTCAATTTGTTGGTTTCTTAAAACTGTTGACATTATTTGGGAGTTCTTTCCGGATTCGAATTGCGTAGACGATTCATCCCGGTCTCACCGTCGCTCTTTCTGTTTTCCGCCTCACATTTATCACATAAGAAACATTTCAAATTTGGCTGATTACATTTAAAACACGAAAGTTTATGAAATGGTGAATCACAGGGGCATGTTAGCCTATTTTCCTCTTTTCGAGGGAAATTCGGATGGGTTGGTCCAGCTCCTCGACAATTATCAGTTAAACTAAAATTCCGAGCCCGTCTTTCAAACGCTTCTATACTTTAACATTTACCTTCATCTATCGATTCTTCATTTTAATAATTGAGCTCTACAATTTTCTTTTTCTGATTCCGTTTTCTTTTAATTCTGATAAATGTTTTTGGGTACAGTCTCAACTTTTCTATTTTACACCCAAAAATCAAGTTTTTATTGATTTTCTTATATAATCGACCTTTTTCTTTAATATTAGTGTTTTTATTAGAATAATCTAAAGTGGGATTTCAAGGTCATGTATATTTATAAAGTAAATAAAAGATTATTTATTTTATTATTTATCCGACGTTTCGCTGGAGACTCCCAACATCTTCAGGGATATTTTTATTAATCTGGTAACCATAAGAATAAATATAAAGATGAACATAAATTAACAACAACTTGGAATAATCATACTTACAATAATCTTTAGTCATGTTTCACATTTCACAATATATTTTTGTTTTGTTTTTCAAAGTACAACATAAAACGTAAATAATATAAAACAAATGTAGAAAATAAATATGTAAAAGCAAAAAATAAAATATAGAACTATTCCTAAACTAAGTATCACAGTTGTTATTTTAAAACTAAACTTACAATACAATTGAATAGTTTGCGTTTATGTTTATGTCCTCTTTCTTATTTATTGCTCTTTTCGTTTTTTGTTGTATTCAAGGTTCTCTGAGTGTATCGTTTATTATATCTTCTTTCTTTGTCTAAAATCTTTATATTGTTGAGATCAGCTACATGCCAACGCTGGTGATAACCTTCCTTTCCTAATGTCTGCTTCATGTTCTGCCACTCTCGTGCTTAAACTTCGTTTTGTTGTTCCTATATAAACTTTACCACAGTTCTCATCTGCGCTGCCTACACATTCAATTTCGCATACAAAATTGTGTAAACAGTTCTTGTATAATTTTGTTGGTTTTTTGTGCCAGCATTACTTTTGTGTCTTCTACTATGTTTTTAATTTGTTTGTTTTCGGTGAGCTTAGGTATAAACGATAGGCTGTAGAATTTAAGGGTGCCAGATGTGTTTTTTATTTGTTTATCCCCCGAATTCCCATTAAGTGCCTTGTTAATTAAATTGTTTATTATATGCAGTGGATAGCTATTGTTGGATAATAGTTCTATTATTTTGTTGATATTTTTGGATATAAGTTTATTATTACTTAGTTGTACAACTTTTGTTATTAGGTTAATAGCTGTGTTAGTTTTCTGTTTTGTTGGTTGTGTTGAGGACGTATGATAGTTCCGACGCAATATATAATTTTATTGTTTTACCTGTATATTTTCATCGATGATTGATTTTGATAAAATGTTTTAACGATTAAAACACGTTATTTTATCGATATTTTTCCATAATAAATTTGCCACGTGTCTACTTCACGACTGCCAAATATGAACTGTCAAGACTAATGTTTACCAAAATGGCGGCAAAACAAAGTAGTATACCTTCCCGGCGGACACCCTGTACTTATCTTGTATTATATTCCTCAAAATGTTCCCCATGTATTTGGAGAGATTACAACATGGAACCTCGACTGATGATGAAATCGTGCGTAATGGTGTATTGGGCTTGAGAATTTTCGGGAGCCCATATAATCTTGGGGCCGTTGCAGAATCTGATGTCAGTTTCATTTTCTCGTACATCGTAATATAATCTTTTTTATATAAATCCATTACCAATTTATTATTCATTTTCTGTAATTTTTGAGTTGGGTCTATTCTTATTGTTTTGTAAGTTGCTTTGCCTTCTAGTAGTTTGTTTATCTCCCTATTGCAATCCTCTCTATATAAAACCATAGTTTTGTTACCTTTGTCGGATCTTGTGATAACTATTTTGAGCTTAAGGGTTTTTAAAACCCGTCTTGTGTCTTCGTAGATATTCAGAATAAACTTTTATGTGTAAGAATTCTGTTTGCAATTTTGATCTTATCATCTCTTTTGCTCTGTCATCACTTAAGGTCTGCACCAATTGTTCTATATCCGCTATTAGGTTTAATATCGACATGTTGTGAATGTTGACTGGAAGTGCAAATTTCGACCCGAAGGAAAGTAACCACTTGCCTTTCTCTGTAAACGATACATTCGTTCTATTCACAAACCAATATGCTTCTTTTTCAATTTTGGACGAGTGAGTGTCTGTGGCCAAAATGTTCTTTATCTGTTTTCTTGTCTTTTCACGAAATTATTATATTCATCGTCAGTAATTGCCGATTTTAGTAGTCGATTTATATTGTTCTTCTCTTTTCGTATATATCTGAGGTTAATATTTGGTTCCTCAATTTCTAGGTTTAAAATTTTCATATGAAATTTCTGTTCAAGCTTACTTAGTTTTTGTGACATTTTCATAAAATTGAATAATTGTCTCGTATTCCTTGTTGAGTGTACTACATGCGTTGGAATGAGTCCATTACTTCTGCATTTTAATAGGTATTTTAGTCTCTCCGTTTGTTTTGCTAATCTTTTCGTCTCTTTGCAATATTTCTTGAGTAATATGCAAATATTCACGTCATATTTAAGCCTTATGTGTTCAAAAAAGTTTTTCATATTGTTACTTTGATTAATAATCCTATATTCGGCGGGTCCTCAGATGATTGTTATTGATTTTCTTATATATCGACCTTTTCTTTAATATTAGTGATTTTTTTTTAGAATAATCTAAAGTGGTCCTTCAAGGTCATATATATTTATAAAGAAAATAAAAGATTATTTATTTTATTATTTATCTGACGTTTCGTTGGAGATTCCCAAAATCTTCATGGATATTTTTATTAGCCATAAGAATAAATATAAAGATGAAGATAAATTAACAAAAATTTGGAATAATCGTACTTACAATAATCTTTAGTCAAGTTTCAAATTTCACAATATATTTTTGTTTTGTTTTTCAAAGTACAGCATAAAACATAAATAATATAAAACAAATGTAGAAAATAAATATGTAAAAGCAAAAAAAAAATATCACAGAATTATTCCTAAACTAAGTATCACAGTTGTTATTTTAAAACTAAACTTACAATACGTATAGTTTACGTTTATGTTATCTTTGTCCTCTTTCTTATTTACTGCGCTTTTCGTTTTTTTTTTTTGTATTCTAAGGCTCTCTACAGTGTTTTTAATTCGCGGACGTAAATTCCTTCGCAAAATATTAACCAAACCTTGCTCCGGGATTCTACTTTTAATAGTAACAGCCATGCCACGTATGGCTGCATAAAATTCGTCAAATGGTTCCCTATAACCTTGCTTACGTTCATTCATCGCGGTTCGTATTTTTTCATCACAGTCGGCTTGAAGAAATTGGTCCAAAACTGCTTTCCGGAATTCAGAGAAGGTACTGGTATCTAGTTCTGCATTTCCTCCATGTACAGCCAGTACCACTCTTGTGCTTGCCCGTCCAATAACACATAAAAGCCATGCCATGCTTCTTTTGCAGTGTTTCCACTCTAAATAAAATCGTTCAACTGGTATCGATTTTTGACTGTCATATCTTAAGCCCCAATAGCGAAACCGCGAAAACATTCTTTTGAAACATTCTTTAATCAGAGCTTGTACATTCTAACTCGAAATCAAAAATGCAAAATAATTAATCAACAAAATTGTCAAAGTGTAAACGCAAATCAAACTGTTAAAATTTTTAATACTTGTAAAATTCTCAAACTCTACCAAATATGATTTATCTAGCCAACCAATTACCAAAACGTTTACAATATTAAATTTTTATCTTTACAATAATTTACAATATTTTAATTTCCAAATTATCAATTAATATATTAAAGTGTGTATTTGTTACAACCCAATACGAAACTCTGTCTTAATTGTCCGGTCCGTCTGTCATCAAGTCACTGCCATGATGATTACCACTACCAAATAGATTCAAAAACATACACCGAAATGCGATGGCCATCATTATGACCAAATTATGCTTCCAATGTTTTCTTAAAACCTCACTAATCGAAGTAAAACCTCAAAATAAGAGCTCCAATTAAATGGACGTATTTCCGACACAATCGACCATAATCAATCGACCTTTAAATCGAGATATAAAAAAAAACAAAATGACATACTATAACTCCTATGGAAATCAAAACACATATTCGTATTGCATCAAAGACTAAAATTCAATCATACTAAAACTCATCAAAGTAAACTAATTTATTCTTAAAGCTTATAAGGGATTGAAACATTATTTGCCGCATTTTGTTGCTACCATTGGGCGTCAGTGTTACGCGCGGACCAAGGTATAAGTTTGTGCTCAGCCAGCCACTCGGGTACGCTTGCTTTCAAGTACGAACTAGATTGTCGGATGTGCGTGGATTCTTTGTGGCCAGATGAAACACAGTCCGTCATAGCACGAAAATCGTACCCGCGTCGTACAATTTTGTGTTGCCAATTCCTAACTATCCTGTCCTAGATGTTATTGATAGCCCTGACTCATTCCTGCGAATCATGCTATAGTTGCAGTATAAATTTAAATTACCATAGCCCCTAACTTACATATAAAGGTTCGTCCGATCTAATCTACACTAAAATACCTCACTTGCCTATGTCCGTCCGCCTGTTTCGCATGGATTGTTCCCTTAACATACACAAACATCATAATTTAGTTTTCCATTTTAATTTTTATTAATTTAAAATTTATATTTTTATGTACTCTTCATTTCTATTTTTCTCGTTCCTAAAATTAAGGGTTAGTAATATCCACATATCCGTAGTGTTTTGATTTCCATAGAAGTTATGGTTTGCCATTTTGTTTTTTTTTTTTTGATATCTCGATTTAAAGGTTCATTGATTATGGTCGATTGTGTCGGAAATACGTCCATGTAATTGGAGCTCATCCAAATTTTCAGCGTGACTTTTCAGGTTTTGCTTCGATTAGTAAGGTTTTAAAGAAACGTTGGAAGCGTAATTTGGTCATAATGATGGCCATCCTATTTCGGGCTATATTTTTTAATCTTGGTAGTGGTAATCATCATGGCAGTGACTTGATGACCGACGGACCGGACGATTAAGACAGATTAAGAGAGAGAGTTTGGTATTGGGTTGTAACTTAAATACACACTTTATTATATGAATTGATAATTTGGAAATTAGAATATTGTAAATTTACAAGTATTAAAAATTTTGACAGTTTGATTTGCGTTTACACTTCGACAATTTTGTTGATTATTTATTTGTCATTTTTGATTTCGAGTTAGAATGTCTGACGGGTCTGAGGAGAACTACTTGAATACGAAAAAGCTTAGCAGCGGTAAGATTATTATTAGACAAGCCACTGACGGTTCAATTAGGACCGACTCTAGGGAAGAAAATGCTACGGGTTGAGGAACGGATTTGTTACCGCCACCGGTTGAAGGTAGAGTTGAAAGTATACAAGCTCTGATGAAAGAATGTTTCGAAAGAATGTTTTTTCAACATCAGATGGAGGTGAGCCGTGCAACTACGGAAGCTGTAAAAGGTGCTATTAAGGGTTTAAGGAAAGAGGTCCATGCTGACAGACTTTCTAGTTTGAAGAATAATAGTTTAGGTCGTCGAACGTTTTTGGTACAAACACCGGTTTTAACCACACCGCAGGTGCAAATGTATTTTCGGAGGTAAATGATAAAAGAGGTGGGTGGTTTCGCGATTGGGGCTTAAGATATGTCGGTAGTCAAAAACCGATACCAGTTGAACGATTTTTATTTAGAGTGGAAACTCTTCAAAAGAAGCATGGCATGGCTTTTATGTGTTATTGGACGGGCTAGCACAAGAGTGGTACTGGCTGTACATGGAGGAAAATGCAGAATTAGATACCCGTACCTTCTCTGAATTTCGGATAGCAGTTTTGGACCAATTTCGGCAAGCCGACTGTGATGAAAAAATACGAACCGCGATGAATGAACGTAAGCAAGGTTATAGTGAACCATTTGATGAATTTTATGCAGCCATTCGTGGCATGGATTTTACTATGAAAAGTAAAATCCCGAAGCAAGGTTTGGTTAATATTATGCGAAGGAATTTACGTCCGCGAATTAAAAACTTGATTTTTGGTTGTGAAATAGAAAAGCTCGAACAGTTGAGACTGTACCCAAAAATATTTATCAGAATTTAAAAATAAACCGAATCAGAAAAAGAAAATTAAATAGCTCGATTGTTAAAATGAAGAACCGATAGATGAAGGTGAATGTTAAAGTATAGAAGCGTTTGAAAGACGGCCTCGAATGGTGTGATTCACCATTTCATAAACTTTCGTTTTTTAAATGTAATCAGCCAAATTGGAAATGTTTCTTATGTGATAAATGTGAGGCGGAAAACAGGAAGAGCGACGGTGAGACCGGGATGAATCGTCTACGCAATTCGAATCCGGAAAGAACTCCCAAGTAATGTCAACAGTTTTAAGAAACCAACAAATTGACGCTCCGAAACTGAATTACAACATGATGTCAACATCAATATTAGAGGAGCGGCAAAATACACCAATTTGTATGGAAAATATTGTAGGAAATGAATAGTATTAGTAGTATTTTAGATCATATAATGGTATTCTTATTAAAGCTTATATGAAGCCGTTAATTTCAAATGTTTGTCCTGATCCATATTAAATCTACAACATAATGTATGTTGATAGTAAATGATTAGACAATATTTTGAATTATATTTTACATTGTATATTTGTGTTTAAAGTAATGGAGTTTTATGAATTGACGATCCACCACGAGGTTGCTAAGCAAAAAACCTTTTTTCAGTAGCGAGTTGCTTAATCGTTACTTCGTATGCCAACTGCCATAGCGTAGGAAATGTTTAGAAGGCAATAAATTAAACACGCAAGGGTGTTTACATCTATTAAAACTTTCGAGATTAATTGCTGCCGATTACTCAAGGTGAAATAAACAAATATCAAATTAAAAGCTATAGTTACAACAATTTATAGTGAAAATAAAATTAACTATCTCAAAATAAACTCAAAAATTATCCAGACAATATTACATTAGTTGATAATTTTTTTTCTTCTTTTTTTAAATAATTTTACAATTGTGTTTTATTTTATTACAAAGTTAATTCGCAACAGGGCGAGTCAATCGAACGTCTTATATGGTGGTTGGCTCGAAAAGTGAAACTTGATAATTGTAAGTTATATTTCTAAATTTTCAAACAATTTACAGAATATAAAATTCTGAGTTTTGAATTCACGGTACGCGCATAAACGTGGGGCAAGTCTCATGCTCTAATTTAACAAACATTAAATTTATGATTTCAACGTTAAATGCCGTTTATTCTCAAATTCTAATGTTCCTCGCATGGTGTATGCCGACCAATCTGCCACTAGTGTCTCGCAGCTCATACAAAGAATTTCCTATTTCCTTCAGTACCACATATTTCAGATATTTAGGGGCTAACTTTGTACTAAAGTTCTTCGTAGCGTCACTAGACTTTAAATTCTCTCCATAAAAAGATTTTCCGACCCTATATTGAACATTTCTAGCTCTTAAATCATAATTCCTTTTTCATAAGCCTGTATAAAATTTTTAACCATTTTATGCCTTAGAAGTTGAAGTGGGCTATTCTTTGGCAAAATGTTGATCTGTGGTTCGTTAATACTACAAAGTTTACGAAGCAATTCATACGAGTCTTCATGCTGTATCATGGATCGGCCAAATACAAGACGATACAGTTCCAATGGCAAAAGCAGCATTAGAGACGTGTGCATCCCAAATTCATACGAGTCTTCATGCTGTATCATGGATCGGCCAAATGCAACACGATACGGTTCCAATGGCAAAAGCAACATTAGAGACGTGTGCATCCCAAATTTTTGGTCGGCTTCATTGATATACGAACGAATTATAGACAGCATTGATCAATTTATTCGTTCCGACGAATTTGATTGCAGTCATTATGTGTTTGACGCCATGTTTGTTTAAAATATCCGCAAAGGTTTCGGATATAAACGGTCGGCCATTTTCCGAAACAATTACTGCTGGCACGCCAAAACATGGAAAATATAATTTTCTAAATTCTTTACGGCCTCGCTCGCTGTGGCACTTCTTATCGGCTTTAAAAATACAAATTTTGAATAGTGATACAACACGACGAAAACATAGGTATTGCCTTGACGGCTGCGCGGGTATGGACCGCAAAAATCGATTAAAAGGCGCTGGAAAAGTCGTTTTAAAACTATATGGTTGCCCATAAATAGGCATGAAATCACATTTGTGGCTTTTGAACATTTACAAATTTCGCAACTATTAATATAATTGGTTTACAAATACCGCCGGGGCTGCTAAAGAATCACTGTTGTACTAAATTCATACGAAGATTTCGCGGTACCCAAATTTTCCAAATATTGTCGTTATGTTCGTCGGAAGTCTGGAAGAAATTCTTCATTTTCGTGTACATTTTGAATAATATTTAAATATTCATCTTCTTGAAAATCTGAAAGATCCATTTCGATGATCGAGTTGATTTTGGCAATTTCTTCAACAAAAATTCGACTTAAGACATCGGGCACAACGTTTTTGGAAAATTTTTTATGAACTATGCTAAAATAAAACGCCAGTGATTTCAGGCTATACCTTGCCAGTCTTCCCGAGCTCTCTTTCTGACCCATGAGCTATTTAAGACCCATGTGATCAGTAGTTATGGTAAATGGGAGTCCATCAATATAAGGGCGAAACTTTTGCACACTCACGACGGCGGCGAGGCATTCCAACTCGTTGACCGTGTAATTTTTCTGTGCTGAATTTAACTTTTGCAACATATATGCGATCGGTCGCTCGCTACCCCGGTCATCGAGTTGGAATAGCACGCTACATAGCTACGCCTGTCGTGGAGGCGTCGCATTGCAAACAAAAATGTTAATTAAAATCAGGATTTATTAACACTTCTGGTGATGCCAATTCTTCTTTTAAAATTTCAAAGGCTTGAAAGTCTTCCTCAGACATTTTAAATTATTTACGCTTTTTAAAACAATCCGTCATCCGTGGTTGTGGCAAAACTTGGCAGAAATCGCCACACATACCAAGAAATCTAGAGAGCTGCTTTACGGTAACAGGGACAGGAAAATCTAACATCGCTTGCACTTTCGCTGCATCCGTTCGCAATTAACCTTGGCCTACCACAAATCCGAGATATCGTACTTCTAGATTTTTCAAGATTTATGGTTAAGCCAGAACCGGATAAACATTCAGCAACTTTGGAAAGATGTTGAAAGTGAGTGTCAAAATCGGGTGAGCAAATCAACAAGTCGTCGACATAAACAAACACTTACCCTCTTAGCATCGAAGGTATTACAGGGTCCATTAGACGACACAGTCTCTGGCTGGCGTTACATAGGCCAAAAGGAATAACCTTAAATTGGTATAATGGCCGGCCAGGGACTGTGAATGTCGTTTTCTCTCGGGATGCCTTCTGTTGAGGAATTTGCCAGAAGGCGTCCTTCATGTCTATACTTGTAATGAAAAAGGTGTTTTGTAGGCGACTTAATATACCTTCTATGTTAGGAGAAGAATAAGCATGCTTTTTCGTTCGGTAGTTGACTTTACGAAGGTTGATGCAGGTTTTTCGACAATGACAATGAGCGTCTCTTTCTTCGGTGACGCCAAAAGCATTTTGTCGACTTCTTTGTAGGCTTTCTTTCATCAAAAACCTCGATTGCATACTCCATAATGTGCGTTCTTCCTAGGCCTAATTTTGTGCACGATGGATATAAATTGTTGACTGCTTCTAACCGCTGGTATTTCAGAGGGTAAGTTGAAATTCAGTTTTATTTGTTAGGTCTATTTCTTCGATTTTTGGCTTATTCTAAACTCATCCCAGAAATCCATCCCCAAATAAAGTTGTCGTTGTAAACTGGAAACTACCTCTCCGCGATACATTAGCAACTACTTTGCCAACTATAGGTTGAATTTCACATCTGGCTGTCTTCAGCTCATCATCCATGCCTTGAACATTAAGAGCCAGCTTATCCACTACACCTAGAGCACCATTACCGAAACAACATAAAATAGCCCCGCTATCGAGCACACCCATAATTTCAAAACCTCCAATACTAATTTTTGTGTATGGTCTTCGATAGCTTGTGTCCTTTATTATGGTTGATTCTATCGCTTTTCTTTTTGATTGATGTTGACATCATGTTGTAATTCAGTTTCGGAGGGTCAATTTGTTGGTTTCTTAAAACTGTTGACATTATTTGGGAGTTCTTTCCGGATTCGAATTGCGTAGACGATTCATCCCGGTCTCACCGTCGCTCTTTCTGTTTTCCGCCTCACATTTATCACATAAGAAACATTTCAAATTTGGCTGATTACATTTAAAACACGAAAGTTTATGAAATGGTGAATCACAGGGGCATGTTAGCCTATTTTCCTCTTTTCGAGGGAAATTCGGATGGGTTGGTCCAGCTCCTCGACAATTATCAGTTAAACTAAAATTCCGAGCCCGTCTTTCAAACGCTTCTATACTTTAACATTTACCTTCATCTATCGATTCTTCATTTTAATAATTGAGCTCTACAATTTTCTTTTTCTGATTCCGTTTTCTTTTAATTCTGATAAATGTTTTTGGGTACAGTCTCAACTTTTCTATTTTACACCCAAAAATCAAGTTTTTATTGATTTTCTTATATAATCGACCTTTTTCTTTAATATTAGTGTTTTTATTAGAATAATCTAAAGTGGGATTTCAAGGTCATGTATATTTATAAAGTAAATAAAAGATTATTTATTTTATTATTTATCCGACGTTTCGCTGGAGACTCCCAACATCTTCAGGGATATTTTTATTAATCTGGTAACCATAAGAATAAATATAAAGATGAACATAAATTAACAACAACTTGGAATAATCATACTTACAATAATCTTTAGTCATGTTTCACATTTCACAATATATTTTTGTTTTGTTTTTCAAAGTACAACATAAAACGTAAATAATATAAAACAAATGTAGAAAATAAATATGTAAAAGCAAAAAATAAAATATAGAACTATTCCTAAACTAAGTATCACAGTTGTTATTTTAAAACTAAACTTACAATACAATTGAATAGTTTGCGTTTATGTTTATGTCCTCTTTCTTATTTATTGCTCTTTTCGTTTTTTGTTGTATTCAAGGTTCTCTGAGTGTATCGTTTATTATATCTTCTTTCTTTGTCTAAAATCTTTATATTGTTGAGATCAGCTACATGCCAACGCTGGTGATAACCTTCCTTTCCTAATGTCTGCTTCATGTTCTGCCACTCTCGTGCTTAAACTTCGTTTTGTTGTTCCTATATAAACTTTACCACAGTTCTCATCTGCGCTGCCTACACATTCAATTTCGCATACAAAATTGTGTAAACAGTTCTTGTATAATTTTGTTGGTTTTTTGTGCCAGCATTACTTTTGTGTCTTCTACTATGTTTTTAATTTGTTTGTTTTCGGTGAGCTTAGGTATAAACGATAGGCTGTAGAATTTAAGGGTGCCAGATGTGTTTTTTATTTGTTTATCCCCCGAATTCCCATTAAGTGCCTTGTTAATTAAATTGTTTATTATATGCAGTGGATAGCTATTGTTGGATAATAGTTCTATTATTTTGTTGATATTTTTGGATATAAGTTTATTATTACTTAGTTGTACAACTTTTGTTATTAGGTTAATAGCTGTGTTAGTTTTCTGTTTTGTTGGTTGTGTTGAGGACGTATGATAGTTCCGACGCAATATATAATTTTATTGTTTTACCTGTATATTTTCATCGATGATTGATTTTGATAAAATGTTTTAACGATTAAAACACGTTATTTTATCGATATTTTTCCATAATAAATTTGCCACGTGTCTACTTCACGACTGCCAAATATGAACTGTCAAGACTAATGTTTACCAAAATGGCGGCAAAACAAAGTAGTATACCTTCCCGGCGGACACCCTGTACTTATCTTGTATTATATTCCTCAAAATGTTCCCCATGTATTTGGAGAGATTACAACATGGAACCTCGACTGATGATGAAATCGTGCGTAATGGTGTATTGGGCTTGAGAATTTTCGGGAGCCCATATAATCTTGGGGCCGTTGCAGAATCTGATGTCAGTTTCATTTTCTCGTACATCGTAATATAATCTTTTTTATATAAATCCATTACCAATTTATTATTCATTTTCTGTAATTTTTGAGTTGGGTCTATTCTTATTGTTTTGTAAGTTGCTTTGCCTTCTAGTAGTTTGTTTATCTCCCTATTGCAATCCTCTCTATATAAAACCATAGTTTTGTTACCTTTGTCGGATCTTGTGATAACTATTTTGAGCTTAAGGGTTTTTAAAACCCGTCTTGTGTCTTCGTAGATATTCAGAATAAACTTTTATGTGTAAGAATTCTGTTTGCAATTTTGATCTTATCATCTCTTTTGCTCTGTCATCACTTAAGGTCTGCACCAATTGTTCTATATCCGCTATTAGGTTTAATATCGACATGTTGTGAATGTTGACTGGAAGTGCAAATTTCGACCCGAAGGAAAGTAACCACTTGCCTTTCTCTGTAAACGATACATTCGTTCTATTCACAAACCAATATGCTTCTTTTTCAATTTTGGACGAGTGAGTGTCTGTGGCCAAAATGTTCTTTATCTGTTTTCTTGTCTTTTCACGAAATTATTATATTCATCGTCAGTAATTGCCGATTTTAGTAGTCGATTTATATTGTTCTTCTCTTTTCGTATATATCTGAGGTTAATATTTGGTTCCTCAATTTCTAGGTTTAAAATTTTCATATGAAATTTCTGTTCAAGCTTACTTAGTTTTTGTGACATTTTCATAAAATTGAATAATTGTCTCGTATTCCTTGTTGAGTGTACTACATGCGTTGGAATGAGTCCATTACTTCTGCATTTTAATAGGTATTTTAGTCTCTCCGTTTGTTTTGCTAATCTTTTCGTCTCTTTGCAATATTTCTTGAGTAATATGCAAATATTCACGTCATATTTAAGCCTTATGTGTTCAAAAAAGTTTTTCATATTGTTACTTTGATTAATAATCCTATATTCGGCGGGTCCTCAGATGATTGTTATTGATTTTCTTATATATCGACCTTTTCTTTAATATTAGTGATTTTTTTTTAGAATAATCTAAAGTGGTCCTTCAAGGTCATATATATTTATAAAGAAAATAAAAGATTATTTATTTTATTATTTATCTGACGTTTCGTTGGAGATTCCCAAAATCTTCATGGATATTTTTATTAGCCATAAGAATAAATATAAAGATGAAGATAAATTAACAAAAATTTGGAATAATCGTACTTACAATAATCTTTAGTCAAGTTTCAAATTTCACAATATATTTTTGTTTTGTTTTTCAAAGTACAGCATAAAACATAAATAATATAAAACAAATGTAGAAAATAAATATGTAAAAGCAAAAAAAAAATATCACAGAATTATTCCTAAACTAAGTATCACAGTTGTTATTTTAAAACTAAACTTACAATACAATTGTATAGTTTACGTTTATGTTATCTTTGTCCTCTTTCTTATTTACTGCGCTTTTCGTTTTTTTTTTTTGTATTCTAAGGCTCTCTACAGTGTTTTTAATTCGCGGACGTAAATTCCTTCGCAAAATATTAACCAAACCTTGCTCCGGGATTCTACTTTTAATAGTAACAGCCATGCCACGTATGGCTGCATAAAATTCGTCAAATGGTTCCCTATAACCTTGCTTACGTTCATTCATCGCGGTTCGTATTTTTTCATCACAGTCGGCTTGAAGAAATTGGTCCAAAACTGCTTTCCGGAATTCAGAGAAGGTACTGGTATCTAGTTCTGCATTTCCTCCATGTACAGCCAGTACCACTCTTGTGCTTGCCCGTCCAATAACACATAAAAGCCATGCCATGCTTCTTTTGCAGTGTTTCCACTCTAAATAAAATCGTTCAACTGGTATCGATTTTTGACTGTCATATCTTAAGCCCCAATAGCGAAACCGCGAAAACATTCTTTTGAAACATTCTTTAATCAGAGCTTGTACATTCTAACTCGAAATCAAAAATGCAAAATAATTAATCAACAAAATTGTCAAAGTGTAAACGCAAATCAAACTGTTAAAATTTTTAATACTTGTAAAATTCTCAAACTCTACCAAATATGATTTATCTAGCCAACCAATTACCAAAACGTTTACAATATTAAATTTTTATCTTTACAATAATTTACAATATTTTAATTTCCAAATTATCAATTAATATATTAAAGTGTGTATTTGTTACAACCCAATACGAAACTCTGTCTTAATTGTCCGGTCCGTCTGTCATCAAGTCACTGCCATGATGATTACCACTACCAAATAGATTCAAAAACATACACCGAAATGCGATGGCCATCATTATGACCAAATTATGCTTCCAATGTTTTCTTAAAACCTCACTAATCGAAGTAAAACCTCAAAATAAGAGCTCCAATTAAATGGACGTATTTCCGACACAATCGACCATAATCAATCGACCTTTAAATCGAGATATAAAAAAAAAACAAAATGACATACTATAACTCCTATGGAAATCAAAACACATATTCGTATTGCATCAAAGACTAAAATTCAATCATACTAAAACTCATCAAAGTAAACTAATTTATTCTTAAAGCTTATAAGGGATTGAAACATTATTTGCCGCATTTTGTTGCTACCATTGGGCGTCAGTGTTACGCGCGGACCAAGGTATAAGTTTGTGCTCAGCCAGCCACTCGGGTACGCTTGCTTTCAAGTACGAACTAGATTGTCGGATGTGCGTGGATTCTTTGTGGCCAGATGAAACACAGTCCGTCATAGCACGAAAATCGTACCCGCGTCGTACAATTTTGTGTTGCCAATTCCTAACTATCCTGTCCTAGATGTTATTGATAGCCCTGACTCATTCCTGCGAATCATGCTATAGTTGCAGTATAAATTTAAATTACCATAGCCCCTAACTTACATATAAAGGTTCGTCCGATCTAATCTACACTAAAATACCTCACTTGCCTATGTCCGTCCGCCTGTTTCGCATGGATTGTTCCCTTAACATACACAAACATCATAATTTAGTTTTCCATTTTAATTTTTATTAATTTAAAATTTATATTTTTATGTACTCTTCATTTCTATTTTTCTCGTTCCTAAAATTAAGGGTTAGTAATATCCACATATCCGTAGTGTTTTGATTTCCATAGAAGTTATGGTTTGCCATTTTGTTTTTTTTTTTTTGATATTTCGATTTAAAGGTTCATTGATTATGGTCGATTGTGTCGGAAATACGTCCATGTAATTGGAGCTCATCCAAATTTTCAGCGTGACTTTTCAGGTTTTGCTTCGATTAGTAAGGTTTTAAAGAAACGTTGGAAGCGTAATTTGGTCATAATGATGGCCATCCTATTTCGGGCTATATTTTTTAATCTTGGTAGTGGTAATCATCATGGCAGTGACTTGATGACCGACGGACCGGACGATTAAGACAGATTAAGAGAGAGAGTTTGGTATTGGGTTGTAACTTAAATACACACTTTATTATATGAATTGATAATTTGGAAATTAGAATATTGTAAATTTACAAGTATTAAAAATTTTGACAGTTTGATTTGCGTTTACACTTCGACAATTTTGTTGATTATTTATTTGTCATTTTTGATTTCGAGTTAGAATGTCTGACGGGTCTGAGGAGAACTACTTGAATACGAAAAAGCTTAGCAGCGGTAAGATTATTATTAGACAAGCCACTGACGGTTCAATTAGGACCGACTCTAGGGAAGAAAATGCTACGGGTTGAGGAACGGATTTGTTACCGCCACCGGTTGAAGGTAGAGTTGAAAGTATACAAGCTCTGATGAAAGAATGTTTCGAAAGAATGTTTTTTCAACATCAGATGGAGGTGAGCCGTGCAACTACGGAAGCTGTAAAAGGTGCTATTAAGGGTTTAAGGAAAGAGGTCCATGCTGACAGACTTTCTAGTTTGAAGAATAATAGTTTAGGTCGTCGAACGTTTTTGGTACAAACACCGGTTTTAACCACACCGCAGGTGCAAATGTATTTTCGGAGGTAAATGATAAAAGAGGTGGGTGGTTTCGCGATTGGGGCTTAAGATATGTCGGTAGTCAAAAACCGATACCAGTTGAACGATTTTTATTTAGAGTGGAAACTCTTCAAAAGAAGCATGGCATGGCTTTTATGTGTTATTGGACGGGCTAGCACAAGAGTGGTACTGGCTGTACATGGAGGAAAATGCAGAATTAGATACCCGTACCTTCTCTGAATTTCGGATAGCAGTTTTGGACCAATTTCGGCAAGCCGACTGTGATGAAAAAATACGAACCGCGATGAATGAACGTAAGCAAGGTTATAGTGAACCATTTGATGAATTTTATGCAGCCATTCGTGGCATGGATTTTACTATGAAAAGTAAAATCCCGAAGCAAGGTTTGGTTAATATTATGCGAAGGAATTTACGTCCGCGAATTAAAAACTTGATTTTTGGTTGTGAAATAGAAAAGCTCGAACAGTTGAGACTGTACCCAAAAATATTTATCAGAATTTAAAAATAAACCGAATCAGAAAAAGAAAATTAAATAGCTCGATTGTTAAAATGAAGAACCGATAGATGAAGGTGAATGTTAAAGTATAGAAGCGTTTGAAAGACGGCCTCGAATGGTGTGATTCACCATTTCATAAACTTTCGTTTTTTAAATGTAATCAGCCAAATTGGAAATGTTTCTTATGTGATAAATGTGAGGCGGAAAACAGGAAGAGCGACGGTGAGACCGGGATGAATCGTCTACGCAATTCGAATCCGGAAAGAACTCCCAAGTAATGTCAACAGTTTTAAGAAACCAACAAATTGACGCTCCGAAACTGAATTACAACATGATGTCAACATCAATATTAGAGGAGCGGCAAATACGTTATGATAAAGTAAGAGCTTGAATTTTTTTTAGAGATTTTGAAGAAAATACAATTGCAAATAGAAATTTTAGGCAAATAGGAAGATAAAATACAAAAAGAAAAGCGATAGATTCAATCATAATAAAGGACACAAGCGATCGAAGACCATATAGAAAAATTAGTATTGGAGGTTTTTGAAATTATGGGTGTGCTCGATAGCGGGGCAATTGTAAGTTGTTTTTCCAGAATAATTGCTACCGATTACTCAAGATCAAATAGACATATATCAAATAAAAAGCTATAGTTACAGCATCTCAAAAGTAAAAGTTGTCGAGTACCTATTGGAAAACCCTTTATAAAGAGTGGCTAAATTTTAAGTGCCGACGTTGATTTTGAATAAAACACAAATTATTTAGGATATTATTGTCATTTCTTTTTTTATATATTTATAATTTTTTATCAGGCTCAAGATCATAATTTTTAATGTTACTAACGAATAGTAAACACTAATTTATTTTATTGAATGTAAAAAATTGTAAGGATCAGCGCTAGAGGGAGTGCACACTTTCGACCCGAACGACCAGGTCATCTTCAGCCTCCTTCTGAACCACCCAACACAAATAACTCATGGTTTTAACAGGCATTTATATCAGACACTCTAAGGAAAATGACTATGTGAAATTAAATTTTTCATTAGTGAATGATTACCCGTACAAATAAGCTTTTTTTCCATCTATTTATAGAATACCCTTTGGCAATCATCCTCGATTCTCGAAGGACAAATTGACAGGGTTGCCATTCCAATTGTTAATGTTTCCATTTCTGGGAACGAATTGGGAATCTGGCATACTAATATTTTTCACGTCACAACATATTTAAGTGTTGTTTGTTATATTATATTATAAATTACATCGTGCCCTATGTTTTTATATTTAAATTTTGTACATTATTTGATCTATCTGTTTTAATTATATATTTATAATTTTTTATCAGGCTCAAGATCATAATTTTTAATGTTACTAACGAATAGTAAACACTAATTTATTTTATTAAATGGAAAAAATGAAATTCCCCAGAGTTAAAGGGAGGTCCATTATCGGAAATAAAAATAAATGGAATCCCATGTCTATACAAAATTGATTTCAACCTCGATATCACGTGAAAACTACTATAACCCCCATTAAGCAATTCCAGTTCAACAAATTTCGAATAATAATCAACTAGGAGGTACATTTTCCCCTGAAATTCGAAAAGATCGCACCCAACTTTATACCAAGGTATATCAACAACCTCGTATGGCAACAATTCCGGCCTCGAGTTAGAGTTCTGATATTTTAAACAAACTTCGCAATTCGATACCACATTATCAGTCATTGTATATATTCGGCCAATACACTGACTGCCGTGCCACGTTTTGGCATCTTACGACTCCTATGTGACCCTCATGAATTCTATCTAAGACCATCCTTCGTAGACTCCTAGGTATCATTATCTGATGATTCTTTGACAAAACATCCTTCAATATTATATCTCATCCTTTACCCTAAAATAAGGTGCGACATCTTCCTCCACATCCTTTCGATTCCTTGGCCAGCCCTCCTTAACATAAGCCATAATTTTCAAAAACGTTAAATCCTTCAAGCTATGTTCCTTTACCACATCAATATCCGCAAATGGGATTTCCATATTAGAAGCGATAAAATTACAATGTATCCACCTCAGATAATGTCGTATGATCTAATGGTGCCTTCGAAAAAGTATCGGCGATTTTTAAATCTCTCCGCGGTTTATACAATAAGGAAATATCATAACACAGCAACCGCAGCATAAAACGTTGAAGCTTAGGAGGAATTTTAAGAAGAGGTTTATCAAAAAGACTAACCAAGGGTTTGTGATCTGTCTCCACCGTCACCTTAGACCCATATATGTATTGATGGAATCTAGTACAACCAAAGAGTATAGCCAATAGCTCCTTTTCAATTTGTGCATAATTTTTTTAGTCTCTGTCAAAGAAACAGATGCATATGCAATAGGATGCCTACCATGTAAAATTGTTGCCCCCAGAGCAAATTTGGAAGCATCAACGGACAAGATGATTTCCCTCTTTGAATTGAAATACGTAAGTACCGGTGCCCTTGTAATTTCCCTTTTCAGATTACCGAATTCGGCATCATGTACCGACGTCGAATGCCATTGAACCTCACCTTTTAGAAGTTCCCTCAAATTTGTATTCTTTAAAGATAAATTTTCAATAAATGAACCTAAATAATTCACCATACCCAAAAACCGCTGTAAATCCTTGACATTTTCTGGTTTCGGCATTTGGACGATTGCCCTTATCTTTTCCTCATCAGCCCTTACCCCTGATTTATCAAATTTATGGCCCAAGAACTTTACTTCAGTCCTGGAGAAATTGCATTTGGCCTTATTAAACCTCAAACTGACATCCTTTGCCCTACAAAGGATCGCTTGCAGAATTTTTATATGTTCCTTCACACTGGACGAAAAAATTAAAAAAAACATCAATATAAATGATAAGCCCATGAATATCACCAAAAAGTTTAACCATCTCCCCATGGAAAATTTCAGGAGCCGCATTATTGCCAAAAGGAACATCAAAGCTACTTTTCTTTTATCCGGTTGCGATTTCAAATCAGATGCTCTCAGAAAAATTTTAAATTGAGTGTGCCACATTTTCCACTCTTTGGCTAAGTTTGGTGCCTTTAAATTCATAGGCTGTAATGTAGTGGAAAACAATTGAACAGTACTTGGCTTCTGCTCTTCTAGCGACATTTTGCACCTTAGTTTTTTTTTACTTATATTTTCTTTTGTAAATCAGCTTTACTAACTTTTCTTTTCCTTTTTTAGAGATTAGAAATTGCCACTTCTGACACCATGTTTTTTATTCTAGATCAAAATTAAGAATACTTTATTAGTTCTTTTTATAGATAAATCATATAATAACTAATAATAATAGTAACAGGGCGGCTCGTACAATAATTATGTCTAAGCGTAACACACAACGCATTAAGCGTAAGTAATTAGGTGTTATATGTCAACATAATACAATTATGTATGGAACAAAATATCGGCAACATGGCCGCCGCGACCTCGGCGGCACACCATCCGATGCCTCCATTCGATGACGCTGAGGCATAATTGAGGTTCTATGCCGTTAATGAGCCGAATTATCTCATCCTTTAGCTCTTGAATTATTGCTGGCTTATCGACGTACATCTTTCCTTTCAAATAACCCCAAAGAAAGAAGTCCAACGGTGTCAAATCACATGATCTTGGCGGCCAGTTGAAATCGCCACCACGTGAGATAACACGGCCATTGAATTTGTCGCAGAAAAGAGCCATTCTTTCGTTAGCTGTGTGGCAAGTGGCACCGTCCTGTTGAAACCACATATCGTCCAGGGTCATATCCTTAATTCCTGGCCTCAATAAGTTCGTCATCATCTCGCGATAGCGAACACCATTCACGGTAAAAGCTTGGCCGACCTCATGACACACTATCGCGAATAACAGCAATGTTTTCTGCAGAACGAACTGGTCGAACATGCACAGGTGTTTTCACAGACCCGGTTTGCTGAAATGTGCCCACAATTCTCCCGATTATGGACACATTTGCACAAATGTATTTTAATTTGAACGACCATATTCATAATAAGCCTGAATAACTTTAACGCGTTGTTTAATGGTGTATCTTTCTATGGTTCAAATTTAGTTAGTTTAAAATTGAGAAATGTCAAATGACATTCAGAAAAGAACTTGACGTTTAGGTTCAAATTCAACATCGGCATTTTTTTTAACATGATAATTATGCTAAGAATTTGTTTAAGATGGCCCACACTTTTGTTATTTAGCTGTATTTGATATTGTGTTGTTACGTCATAACATATTTAGCTCTTACGTCAAGACATATTTAACTTCACACTATTACGTCATTACATATTTAACTGACATATTTATCTTCACAGCCTTATAAATACAAAGGCTTTTTTCTTTAATAGTGCGGTAAAGAAAATATTTAAGCCTGGATGAAAATCAACAAAATATCATCCAATATGAAAGTAAATGGAACGGGATTTTCTATATTTTTTGTAAAATTTTTGAAAGAATTTTACACAGGCAATTTTATGTGTATTCCTTCACTTGTGGTTATGTTTTTTGTTTAACACAGGGGTCACTTTTTATGTTGTCACACAATTTTGTTTTTTTTTTTTTAAATTTTATGCACTTTAAAACTTTTTTTTAAATACATACCTTGAATTTATTAGGCTTTATTAAAAAGGAAGGGGGTTGATTTTACCAAATTTAAAAATTAAATCCAAAGGGATCCAAAAACAAAATGGGGGTTCGAAGGACCATAAAATGTTTGCTTGAAATATTTTTCCATGGAAATTTTGGATAATAATAAAAAAAGAATTAGTTTTTTGTTCAGTTACAAAATGAGGTTTTTATTATTATCTTAAATTTTTCAGCACGTACGTTCCATTCTTATTTTGTTCACAAGAGTGAGTGAGTTTAAAGAGTACACAAAGAAAGGGAATAGGCAACTGACAAAATCATCAAAACAGCCCACTGAACAGTAATTGTAGGCTGTTTATATATGCGCATAAGCAGTTAATGATATCATATTTAAATGGAATAGCGATAAAATAACGACGGAATAACGATATCGTTAACGAATGTGTATTTTTCTCCACAGTACCTATTATATATGTATCGTATATGATATCATTCGCGGGCGAACTTATTATCGGAATGAATTCGACATGTTATCGATATCGTTTGGTTTGTTGGGATACTTTAACAACCAAAAAACACAGAATCTGCTGAATATTTAAATATTTGCTCCATCTATTCAAGTGATTTTTCAATGTGTCGAGAGTTAGCCTTGAGGAAATATCTTTAATGGTGTTATTTTTGGAATTTTAATGTTTTGCCATCTTTTATAAACGCTTCGGCGAGATTCTAATTATGGGTTTTCTTGCAGCCCCATTATTATAATCTCATTATTTCTTCTACAAATAACGTTAAACATTTACAGGGTCAAATCCGATGACAAATTTTTGTTAAACACAAATTGTTAGGCACAAATGTGTTAAATTAAAATATAATACAAATTTGCTCTTAATTGTTTTTGATTTTAAATATAGTTACAAACAATGTAAATTTCAATTCATCTTTTATAGTGTAATTACTACGTATTACGATTACTAATCATTAAGGTTGTTTACGGTAGGTTGGTTATCAGCTTATTTGGTTATAAAATTAAAAATAACTCTTGGGCACCGTGAATACCCTTGGTTATCTACTTATGTTTTTCTATCAGCTGTGCTTACACCGGAGAAAGAGAGAATATAAATATATGGTATTTTACACCGTAAGAAATTATTTTATCTTTCTAGATAAATGAATGAATGAATTAATCGTTAAGAGAATATCCGTATTCATTGAATTAAAATAGTTCATGTTTTTGTTTTCTCTATTATAAAAAATAATTCATAATAGAGCAATTCCATATGAAAACGAACAAAATTGGCAAATTTTTGGACGATCCCTCTCCGATTTCAAAATAAATAGTCTCAATCGATTGCCCAGCAAAAAATAATGTACCTACATATTTTTTTTATAGTGAATGGTTTAGTGGTGGTGTACACCACTGTCATGTGACAAAATTGAAGAATTCTTCATAAGGGACCTCATTGAAAGTTGTTTTAAAAAAAAACTACTAAAGTGATCGCAACGGGTATTGAATCAGGCTTTAATTGAAAAATAAAATTTTCCTAATTTTTCTCAGAAATTTACATTTTTTCCCATGAAAATTAAATTTTCCCATGAAAATTAAATTTTCCGATTTTCCACAGAAGCTCCTAAATTTTCCGGCTAATTTTATTTTTTTTTGGATTCCTCATAATTTTTGCTTTAAGAATCAGCAATAAAAAAATGGGCCCCGACTCCTTGTTTGGACAGGAGAAGAGCATTTAAGAGACCACCTTGTTCTCATTGTTTTTATATTTTTTATAATTGAATTATTTTTAATTATTTAACATTATTTTATTTTATTATTAAAAATACATTTTAAAAATTATTTTACAGTTAAAAATACATTTATGAAGAAAAAATCTTTCTTATTTTGCTGCTTATACTTAATTACAATATTTATTAAAAATTTCAATTGTCTTGGCATCATTATAAAATTAAAGTAACTTTAAATTTAGCACGTCGGCAGATGAAGAGTACCGCTTTACATTAATTGACATATCAGAAATATTTGGTATGAAGCAATGAAACTTTTGCGTTCCAGTTATAGTTTTGACATTATTATATCTGTTTTGAAGTCGTCGCTCCATGGCATCGTGTTCTTTTTGAGTGCATAAAACTGTGTTAATGGCAATTTCCTTGCTTTGAATCCACGAAAACAAATGTTGTATATTTAAGATCTGGTCAGTATATGGCCTTTGCAAACTTTCCTTAGTCGCCATGCGTTTTAAGGTTCCCCCTAACGCATCGCATGGGCCCTTACCGTGGGACGTCGCAAAAAATTGTCACTCGACCTTGCAGTTTTGTCCTTCTTCAATTATGCAAAGATTGTAAAAATTTTTCTTATTCTTGTACTGAGAAGCCGCGCCGTCTGAGAAAAACGTTACTTTGTCGATTGCATCGAATTTTGATCTTAAGAATTCAAACAGTTTCATTTGAAATAAATAAACGGACACATAATTATGAGCTAAACTCTCCGCGACACATAATTATGAGCTAAACTCTCCGTCTGTAGTTCGTTATCTTCGTTTTTGAAATAAATGCAAAAAGGATGCACCGTGCACTGGTCGTTTGCCCAGTGATAAGCCTGAATTTCATCCTGAACGAGAAAAGTGTAATTCTCGGCAAAGTCGCTTATCACAATGAATTAATTTTGGGCTAATTTCTCCTTACTTTCCTTTAGAAATTTCGATTGCATCTCGGATATGAAATGGTGCGCCTTCAGTTCATTCAACTTGAATCCGAATTCCTCGATGAATTCCGGAATCTGCTTTACCACGGTCTCAAGGGAACATCTGCCGCTGCTAATTATGTTCAAACTTTTCCGCCAAATATTGCTCTAGCTCGTCAATCTTCGGACAATTGTCGCATTTGGACAGATGACAATTTTCCGTGGGGTATGCGCACAACGACTTCGACAGGAGGTCCCTATATGTTTCAATTTCACCGTGAAATACTTTCAATTTCTTGCATGGAAAGAACATTAATTTGATGTTTTGATAAAACATGCAAACGCAGACTGAATGCGTTCCATGCCTGTCTAATGCCAGCACGCATTCTTTTGGTCGTAGGATGGCAAACTTAGAAAATCCCACTTTTTCTGCTGGGTATTTCTCTTTGAACTGATGGTATGCTTCGGATAGATTACATAATAATAATCTGCGCTGCTTGTGTACTTTTTCTCCATCTTCACGTGTGATAACATAGTCACGTGTACCTGGGCAGGCGCGGCTGTTGTCATCATTGCACTAAAAATCTTGAATCAATTTCACCGTTGCTTCGCTGAGGGTCCTTGAGCCAAATTTCTTGGTGGGAGTCGCCAATATGGCCTTCTGTCGAACTAATTCTTTGCTTCTTCTCGCGATGTAAAAAGATGTTTGAAACTGTTCAGAAATCTTGCGTATAGACCATGATTGAGGCAGCACAGATAAAATGAGATATTTTTCCGGAAAAGTGGTCGCTAAATTGAATTTTCTTTTCAACTGCTCAATCATTTGTTTGCCGTCATCAACGTCATCTGCTTGACTGCATTCGTTATCAGAGCCTTCATCAAATATTGTCGCGATTGCACTCATAACCTTGCCTTTTTTATCTTTCCTGTATTTTTCACTTCGCAACTTTCTTTTCTAATAGGCGTTTCACCTGAAGTGGTAATAGCCTCATTCAAAGGACTCAAAGACATATTGACCATCGGAATGTCTGCCTCACTATCAGATGAAACATTTTGTTCAATTGTCATTTCACTCTCGGATTGTGGTTGCATTTGTTTTAATACATTTGCTTGTTGAGACAAATCGATTTTACACTTGGGGCAAATGAATTGTGCTTCTTCACCGTATTGTATATTTAATTCATTCATGTATCGCTTCGAAACACCAGTTAATTTTAATACTTTTATCTTTTTCGAACGATGTCCACTTTTGTTAAACGGATTGCAGCAAAATTTATTCATTTTACTTTAAATTGTCTTTACAGCTTCACTCTTTACTTTACAAAAAAAAACACTTTCACGTTTAGTATTCAACTGAAATTTGACTCAGAGTGTGTGAAGTATTTATATTTATTTTTTGGTAAAAAATAGGTAAAAAAATAAGCGATATTTGCTTTTCTTTAATAGGAAAATTTGCATGAACTACTGGTCATAAAATGTTTTTTAAAGAGGGACTTAATTGGTTACTGCCAATAAGCCGACCACAGGCCATAAAATGTTTTGTAAATTTTTTAAATTACCAGGTAATAAATATTTCGCCATATTTATGGAAAATCCGTGTTTTATGACTTATTTCTGCACGTGTCATTTTAGGCGAAATATTTATTACCTGGTAATTTAAAAAATTTACAAAACATTTTATGACCTGTAGCCTCAGTCGGGTTTGGTGTGCCATTACATGCCACTGCTGCTATTATCCATGGATTTATGGCCGATCTTGTGAAGGCAGGCAGACCATATTCACTACACGCTCAACTTGGGGCTCTTAAAAAAAATTGATTTTTTCTTCATAAATGTATTTTTAACTGTAAAATAATTTTTAAAATGTATTTTTAATAATAAAATAAAATAATGTTAAATAATTAAAAATAATTCAATTATAAAAAATATAAAAACAATGAGAACAAGGTGGTCTCTTAAATGCTCTTCTCCTGTCCAAACAAGGAGTCGGGGCCCATTTTGTTATTGCTGATTCTTAAAGCAAAAATTATGAGGAATCAAAAAAAAAATAAAATTAGCCGGAAAATTTAGGAGCTTCTGTGGAAAATCGGAAAATTTAATTTTCATGGGAAAATTTAATTTTCATGGGAAAAAAAGTAAATTTCTGAGAAAAATTAGGAAAATTTTATTTTTCAATTAAAGCCTGATTCAATACCTTTCCAACGAGCTATCACTCGTTGCGATCGCTTTAGTAGTTTTTTTTAAAACAACTTTCAATGAGGTCCCTTATGAAGAATTCTTCAATTTTGTCATATGACAGTGGTGTACACCACCACTAAACCAGTCAATATAAAAAAAAAAATATGTAGGTACATTATTTTTTGCTGGGCAATCGATTGAGACTATTTATTTTAAAATCGGAGAGGGGTTGTCCAAAAGTTGATCGCTTTCATATGGAATTGCTCAATAATACATTTAATTATTAAAAAATATTTATTTAAAAAAAGTAAAAATAATTCTTCCCACTCAACATTCCACATTTTTAATTTAAAATGTAAACAAAATAAATACCTACAATAAAAAAATACCTATAAAAAAACAAATTTTTAGAGTGTACTTTATTTCTCCAACAAAGCGGCATATACATGTTCTGTTGAAAGTTGGAATGCTACTGAATGAAATAATTGTATTTTTTGTGCTCTAGCTGTGAGATTTGTTGACATTCGTGTTGTGTTCGGCCTTTGTGTGCTATGAGTGCTGATGACTGGCTTACATTCATAATAATCCATGATTAAAAATACAAACATATTTTTCGTACAATATACAAATATTTTTTATATAAATATTACAAAACTTTTGTAAATTACAAATTTCATAAAATTATAAATTTTGTAAATAATACAATGATTTCGAAAATTATTTTTAGTATAAAATAAAATGTTGTCTGTCTTAGTATTGTAACTTTTTTTATTTCAATTCTTTTCTTTAGTTCTTAAATTATATGTTTTATATTATTATTTTTACCATTTCGTTATTTAAATTTTGTGTTCAAGCTAAATATTTATGTGAATCCTGTACTATAATTATAAGATTATAAGTCTTGTTGTACGGGATATTCAAATAAACTAAATAAATTAAAAAAAATAGTAACATCAGAAAATTTTCTTACTCAGCCGACGGGAATAACTTTCTTAAGTTTAGAAATTTCGTAAATTATTCAAACGAAGTTTTGTTTTGAACAAAATTATTTCGCATTTTAACATAATATTTATATTTTTATAAATGTGTTTAGTATTTTTATGAAATTTCGTAAAATATGAAAATAAAAATTTGCTACTATTTGCGATGTCAAAATAATGAAATCTTTGGAAAAATGAACCACAGTTTCTGTGTACTTTCCCTATGGATAATTATGAGTGTAATTACTCCTTCTCATTTTTATTAATTTTTATAAATAAAAACCAGATGTGAATGGCAATACTACTGAAAAGTAGCTTTTTTTTGTGTTGCCAGTTAGTTAAATTTATACTATTTTCCAACACTACAAATAAGCACATAACTACATAATCTGTAAACAAGGGTATAGGTTGCGCAAAGTTGTTTATTTTCTTAATGTATTTTGTTGTTGTTGATATAAGCATTTAATCACATAACCTGATAACCAGCCTACCTTGAACAAACTTATTACTTATCAGCTTTGATTAATATATTATATAGCAATAATGAATTTTACATTAAGGCCCTGTGCGAGGTGGCCAAATAAATAAAAAAACAAAATACAAATTGATCAAAGAAATTTAGTAAGCCGAATTAAGTTTAGATTTGAAAAATTTTATTCAAGTAATTCGGATAACTACAAATTAATTAAATTTAAAATAGAATCAACAAGAAAATTCGTTACGGTGCACTGTTCGCATGTTAATTTATTTCGTATATAAGATCTTAATTTTTTTGTTATTAATTTTGATATTATTTTCTAAATTAAATTTTCCTTTTTTAATGATCATATAGATGGACGGTATATCTTCTATTGAAGCAGCTTCAGTTCCTTCTGATTTAGTGGATCGTTTGGTAGCAATTGAAGAAGAAAATTCCGAATTGAGGAAATTGATTTCAAACTTAAACGACCTCTGTTTAGATTCACAAAAAAGAATATCTACTTTAGAAGCATCACTTGCTTATAACGATGAAAATAATAGATTCACATCTGTTTCTAAAAATGCTGTGGATGACGATGATGGAGTCGATTTATTTGCATCCGAAAGTGAGGAGGAGACTGAAGAAGCTGCTCGTGTAAGGAAAGAACGTCTTGCTGTATATGCAGCTAAAAAGTCTAAAAAACCTGCCTTAACAGCTAAATCAAGTTTAGTGTTGGATGTGAAACCTTGGGATGATGAGACAGATTTAAAGCAAATGGAAGTAGAAATTAGAAAGATTGCAGCTGATGGATTATTATGGGGTGCTTCTAAACTGGTTCCTGTTGCCTTTGGTATATGGAAAATAAGCATAACTTGCGTTGTCGAAGATGATAATATCTCCGTCGATTGGCTAACTGGGGAAATTGAAAAGATTAAAGATTTTGTTCAAAGTGTTGATGTAGCAGCTTTCAACAAAATTTAAAAGAAATATGTATTATAATCGTGTAAAAATGCGAAATTTTAAAATTGCATTCTCAATGATGCCAATACAGAAATAAAGCAAAACTTCTAAAATGTATATTATTTGGAAATTTTTAGTTGATACAAATATTGTTATAACGAGTGTCATATATGTTCAAGATCGTGTAATTACAAATTCAAAATTCTTTAAAAAGAAACTATCCTAGAACCAATGATTGACAATTAATACATTTTCCAAGTACTACCATCAGATTGTTTTTTTTTAGGGTTCTGTCTAGTCTTTGCTTTGATATTGAGAAACATCCTAACCATTTACAGTAGATATCGGATATAAGAAACTCAATGCCACACAATTTTTTCTTATATGCTTATTTTAAAGCAATTATTTTTTATAAGAAATTTATTTCTTGTATACATATATATGGGTATAAGAAAATTTTTTCTCAAAAAACTATTATAGAGTGTATACTTATTGTGCATAGTGTAGTTTGTATACTTATTGTGCATGGGGTATAAAGGGAAAATAACGCTTTGCATTTCAACCATAAGTTTAATTAGTCACAACTAATAAAACATTAGTGTTAAAATAAAAGGAAAGCTGAAGTTTATTTCAATTCGCTTTATTATAAAAAAAAGAATTTTAAAAATCCTATAAAGAAATACATTTTATATGAATATCTTATTTTTAAATTTAGTATAATTAATTTACTTCAGTTTTATTCCACAAATGATAATAGTGATAATAAACGTGATTTTTAGCAACTACTTTATGTTACAATCAGCGTGACAATGATATGCATATAACAAACCAACTAGCATGTATAAATTGTTACGCTCAGGAACTTGCATTTAGAGTTGCCGTGTCTTCTTAAGACTCCCCCCCCCCCTGGGTATGTCCTTCTGTGGACCTACCTCTTTATCTTCTAGAAGTACGGCGATCTTCGTTGCTGGTCGTCCGTAGACACCGGTAGCAGTTTTGATGAAGGCACTTCGAACTTGTCCATCAGCTCCAATCTTTACGTTGATCATTTAACCTTTTGGCTAGCGAGGGCTATTAGGGTCGACAATATAGACTACATTTCCAATCTCAATTGGGCTAACTTCTTGAAACCATTTAGTACGGCGAGTTATAACTGGCAAATACTCTCTGAGCTAGCGTCTCCAAAGAAATCGGCTCCCTGCTGGGCGACTCCATCCCCGACGTAAAGATACCCCATCCTCATCAGCAGGGACTAGGGATTTCAATCCCATTAGAACTGCCATATATGAATTGGGTGGGTGTTAAAGACTCTTCCTCATCGTTTTCTATTTTCTATTTATTACTTTTACAAAGGCTCCGCGTAATAGCTCATCTGTGAGGGTATGACTCAGTAAAATAGACGACAATGCTGGTTTTACAGGCCTTACTAGCCTCTCCCAGGCTCCTCCCATATGCGGGGATGAAGGAGGGATGAAGTTCCACGACATTGAGGAGGTAAATGCCTTTACAATTTCGATTTTGTTTATTGATTTGAAGGCTTAAGTAAGTTCACGTTCTGTTCCACGAAAGTTGGTGCCATTGTCGCTCCACCATTCTCGTGGAGTACCACGACGAGTAATGAAACTTCTTATGGCGATTATACAGGATGACGACGACAACGAATACGCGATTTCGAGATGTATAGCACGGGTGGTTAGACAAGTAAACAACACCGCATAACGTTTCTCAGAACTACGGCGAATTACAACAGAAATCGACCCAAAATAGTCAACACCCACATAAGAAAACGAGTGACAGAACGACATCTTCCAAGGTATGGTTTAGTGTTTTGAGTTATGCACATTTGGCATAAACTCTGTACCTTTTTTTCTAATCTAAGGCTTGGAATCCAAAAGGTTTGGCGTAACTCGTTCACCACAGTTTCATGATTACAATGTAAGTATCTTGTGTGGTAATTCATTACGAAAAGAAATGTGACATAATGTTATTTGGGTGAGATTATCAGATTGACACGCCCATTTATTTGAACACTACTGTCTAAACGTATTATCCCGTTTTGATCAAGATAGGCTAAAGGTTTATACATACAAAGGGCTTGATGGCGGTAATGGTCGTTTTCGAGTTAACAACGACAATTTATCACCAAAGGCATCGTTCTGTGTACATCTCCATTTATAATCTTTTCACATTTGACTGGTTTTAAAGATTCGTGTTATCTGTAGAAGTGTGAAAGTTGCACCGGCAAAACGGGTTCATCTCAAATAATGCCTAGGGTCTCCGTAAAATGAGTTGTTGATTACCTTGTTGTTAAATGCTACGTACTGAGATCTCAATTCTTCGACTGTCTCATCTTTTTTCTCCTCAGTCCCACGAGTCATGCTGCATCTGCAGAAACCCTGGACCGTTGAACCAACGACTATTTTGAGAAAAACGGTGTTTTATGCCATTTTGTGCCTCGTCAGCTACGTAGTCTGCGGAAGGTATCCACCTTTATTCGTTAACTTCCGTTGTTTCGATGATTTCACTTACTCTAAAGGCCAAAAACTGAGAATGCCTACGGTGGTCAGAGCGAATCCATGGTAAAACGGTCTTAGAGTCGGTCCAAAATACTCGACAGCTGAATTTTAGCTTAAAGGATGCCGTCACACCTTTCACGAAGCGGGCTCCTAGCAAGGCGGACTGAAGTTCCAATTTGGGAATGGACAACATTTTTAGTGGAGCAACTTTTGTTTTGCTTCCGATTAAGCTGCACTTAACGCTATCCCGGTGGCTGTACCGAATGTATAAAACTGCTGCATACCCAATTTCAGAGGCGTCCACAAATTAGTGTAAACCTAAGTCGCCGATTTTATCAAAGCTACTATCGAACTGGTACATTGGTATTGATATCTGTTCAATATCAGACAAGTACTGACTACATCGTAACCACTTTACGTATTCTGCATCGTGAATGCATTCATCCGAAGACTAGCCAATGCGCCAGATTTCTTGTACAATTATTTTGGCATACATAACCTAAAAACTGATAAGTCCGACGCCATGTGGGAGGCACTTTCCATTTAGATAATCACAATCTCTGTATCTTCGAGACACTTAAGAAACAGTCTTCAGACGTCAGCCACCATATACCCAAGACATTTTCAGGTCCCATGGATTGATCAACGTCAAGATTTTTGTAGAATTTGATCTCCAGTTTCTAATCGTAAATCCACCTGGAGCATGTGTAAAGCGGACCTCTTTTGCTAATTGCAGAACTTCTTCTTCCCATCGAGCATATCATAATGATTATTTACAATAGTCTCCACCGGTCTAGGGTACGTGGGGAGAAAACCTTCGGCATTAATATTCTTTACGTATTGAGCTGCGCAAGGTGAACAAGTTGTGCCAAAGGTCATGACAGTTATCGGCTCTCCACTTCCTGTTTCATACCACAGAAATCGCTAATAGTGTTGGATTTTGACCTGATGATACATCTTTTTAATATAATGGCAAAGTGCTTTTGACGGAAACGTCGTAAGATGATCACTAGGGGAGCATCTTCTACTGTTGTTGCTTTTGAGTAATCTTTGTCGATATTTAATTATCAAGTAAAATGTATCGCTAAACGGTTTGTAATAGCTCGTCACATTTGTTAGCATCACTAGGGATTTTTATAAGGACATGCGCCTTTTAGTGTCCATCCAAGTCGGGTACCTAGCCAACTATTATTCAGGCCGATTAAAAGTTTAGGTTGTTCCTCAATATATGAAGCAGGTAGTTGTACTTCGTTTTTAGCTGGTGACTGTATAAACTCTGTTTTGGAAGATTTAAACTTTTTACAGTATGTACATTATTTAAATCAAAACATTTTTTAATGGAATCTCCTGATATTTGAGTCGTTTTCGAAACGATGGGTATCGGCAGTCCATTTTAGACATAACGGACTGGGGATCCCTCTCAAATTTAGGTCACGAAACAGGCTATCTTCTATCAAAGTAAGGGAAGAGCCGTCGTCAAAAAAGTATATGTTTTTATTACCGTCTCATTCACATATAAAGTAACTGGTAAAATTCGGAACAGTACGGCATTTTCCGCTTTTCTGACGATATTACAGACACCCAATGAAATCAGCTGATTTCATTGTTGCGCTTATATTTTGAACTTCCAAAGCAAATTCTACCATTGACTTTAATTTGTTTTCTTTTATTGTGCCCTGGTCTCTCTTTAAAAGGATATTGAGAACAATTTCGGGCCTGCCAAACTTTATTCTAACGAGATTTTAAGTCGAAGCAAGTTCTCGCTGTCACTGAAACCACATGTGTCCGTTGTTTGGAATGTTGTAAGGAAGAATTTCCAGTCCTCCGGATTGCCTGAGAATTTTAGCAGTTATTTGTCAAAGATGTGTCGATCAGCAGCGAGTGAGTTTGAACGCTTCTTTTATAGTGACGGCAGGCTTAGATATTTTGACGGATACATCGGAAATGACGCCGAGCAACCATTGGGACGTTCAGCATTGTTCAAAATCATTGAACATGGTTTTATAATTTTTCCAATTTTACCTAAAAATTCTTTCTAAACGTATTTTAAGAATAAGTGTTCAAGGTTACTTAAGCATGGATTTATCATTTATATTTCATTATTTCAAGACTATGTGTTTCAGTCTTATTTAGTTTAGTATCATTTATATTTTATTATTTCAAGGCTATGTGTCTCAGTCTTTATTAGTTAAGGATCATTTATATTTTATTAGTTCAAGACCAGGTGTTTTTGTCTTTATTAGTTTATGACTATTTATATTTTCTTATTTCAAGGTTAGGCTTATCCTTTATTAGTTTATTATCAGTTAGATGACATTATCGCAAGATAAAGGAAAGAATGTTTAACTTCCTGGAACAAGGGTAGTTTTAGCATTCTCTTAATTGTTTATTGTCTGTTATCTTGCAATGTAATTAGTAATCTGTTAGGACATACACAGCAGATGTTTTAAATGGTATAGCCGAAGCGAGCAACAAAACAGATAGCTGGTTATTTGTTTAGGCGCTAGGTAATAAACAATGAACTAGTGAGTTTTTAGGAAATAGCCGGCAGATGTAATTAGCATAGTTTAGTCTTAAGATCTTATTATTACTATATAAGCAGATATGTTAACAATAATAAAAACAGTGTCTTACAAACATTCAAACGGAAAAGGTGGTTTTATTTAATAGAAGAAATTCCCTTTTACATTGGTATTTCGAATTAAAAGAAGAATTCAGGAAACTAGAGATCCATATACAGCAGTTATAATTGTTCGTAAAAACAAGTTGCTGAAGTATGACGTCGCGAGAACAGATAAAAAAGATGCTGGAACGTCAGCAGTTTCTCGGTGAGGAGATTAAGAATATCTCAAACAAGGTTCGGAATGATGAACGAACCGAGCATATCGAAGAAGCTCAGGAGAGAGCGGAAAGCTATTGGACGGAGTTCCAAGGAAACCATACAAAGATGGTAGAGAAAGGTGTGGGAGATGAACATTACTTTAAAGTAAAGTATTTTGAACAGGTAGCCGAATGTGTTCAAAAAATGCGTCAACATCTGAAGAGAACAGAGGAAGCATTCATCACGAAGGGGAATATGGAAGAGGAACGAAAGGTTTTAGGAAGTGGTAATAACCGTATAAAGAATGCAGTAAAGGTACTAAATGATGAGATTGGAAGACTGATGAATCGGTTGGAGAAAGCTTCAATCGAGATACAAGATCAAACTAGATTGGAGGTAGTAAATATGGAGCTTCAGAATAAATTTGGGAAAATTTACTCCAGATTTGATAAGTTGGGGGAGGAGAAAGGTGCGAATGCAGAAGAGTTTCTTAGGATGAATTACCTCTTTTATGAAGTACTCCGGAAGATTGGTGAGAAAGCAGACACTGAGCAAGGTTCAAAAGCACCACGAGCAAGTATTAGATTGCGGGAAATAAGTGTCCCAGAATTCACAGGCGAAACAAGTACATGGCCATCTTTTTATGACATATTCAACACAGTTGTTCATAAAAACGAGCGCATGGGCAAGGTGGAAAAGATGTACCGGTTGAAAGAAGCATGCACAGGCGAAGCGGCAAAGCTATTACAACATCTGAATGCTACAGAATACAATTATGAAGTAGCTTTTGGAATATTAAAGGATAGGTATGAGAACCGAAGAATAATCTTTAACACGCTGGTTGACAGGTTGTTAGATCAACCAAACCTTAATATCGAAGTTGCGACCAGCATTAGGCAGCTTTTGAACAGCACAAAAGAGTGCGTTAGGGCTATTGAAGCCCTAGGTATCGAGATAAAGGAATTAAAGCCGTTTATTGCCAGAATAATCATGAGGGAATTTGACAGCGAGACGATGCGGCAGTATGAGTTAAGCGTCAATAAAACAGGGCAGATGCAGGAGTTAGAAGATGTGTTCGATTTCTTGGAGCAGATGTCACAAGCCCAGGAATCTTTAAAGGGCCAGGAGAGTGCAGCGCTCTATCAACAGAAAGGTGTGATGAATCATCAGCAAAAATCAGTTAGGAAACAGTCTAGCAATTTACGACGGAAGTAGCGTGTGTGTTTTGTAAGCAGAAAGGACATAGAATCCATATTTGCCGAAAATTCTTGCAACTAAGTGTACAGGAAAGACGTCAATGGGCAAATAATTCAAGAGCGTGCTATATATGTTTATATCACACGAAGGATAACAAATGCTACAAAACCGAAGTAAGATGCAAGAAGTGCGGTAAGGAACACAACTCTTTATTGCATTATGAGAATAAACCCCAATCATCAGAGAATAAGGAGAAGGCAGGTGTATATGTAACGAAGAAGGATGACCCAACATCAGTTATACTAGCTACAGCGTTAATAAGAGTTAGAACAATAAATAAAGATTTTGTTATTTTACGAGCTTTGGTAGATCAGGGCTCACAAAAAATGGCTATATCTGAGGAAGCAGCTCAGATTTTACAGCTCCCAAAGATGAGATCAAAAACGGGCTTGGGGATACATTAGTTGGTGTATCCAAATCAAAGATGAAACTGGAGATTAGACCTAGAATCCATAGTAATATGGCATTGCAGTTAGAGGCGTTGGTTGCTTCCTTCATTGTCGAAGCCGCAACCAGATTCGAATACGATGTGTCCAAATGGGATAACTATTGCTTGACTGATCCCAACTTCTACAAATCAGATAGGATTGATATTTTAATTGGCGCCGATGTATACCACGAAATACTGGAAGAAGGTATAAGGAAAATTGACACGGTAATTGGACAGGCAACAAAGCTTGGTTGGATGGTGTCAGGATTATTGAGAAGAACCGTAAAAACATCGAAGGCATATTCCGCAGTTACTACAACTTAAGAAAGATTTTGGAAGAAGTCCGAGGAAGAAATGAGGCGAAATTACAAGACGAATGCATTGCATATTTCGAGAAGACGACAACAACCAATAAAGATGGCAGGTACGATTACCATTCGAGACAGATCATGAGCTTGGGGATTCGAGAAAACAGGCAATGGCTCGATTTTTAAGCCTAGAGAGGAAGTTGGAAAAGATCCCGCTCGGAAGAAGCAATACATAATGTTTATGCGGGAGTATGAGGAAAAAGGGCATATGAAGGAAGTAGCTAAGCGTTCAGGAATATATTACCTCCCTCATCAAGCGGTCATAAGAGAAGATAGCATTACCACGAAGTTGCGTGTGGTGTTTGATGCATCAGCAAGATCAACGAATAAACGCAGCTTGAACGACGTCTTAAAAGTAGGTCCAAAACTGCAAAATGATATTTTCGATATTATTATCAAGTGGAGGTTATGGCGTTACGTAATAACGGCAAATGTCGAAAAGATGTATCGCCAAATCTTAAAACATGAAGATGATCAACCGTATCAACACATATTATGGCGAGAAGATGGAAACCAACCAATACAAGAGTTTAAACTGATGACGGTTACATATGGAACAGCATCGGCACCATTCTTGGTAAAGAAAGCCTTGGCGCAGATTGGAGAAGGCTGTAGCAATACAAAAGTAAAAAAGGTGATAAGCGATGATTTCTACATGGACGATCTGATGACGGGAGCAGATACATCAGCTGAATGCAGACAGATGCAGGAAGATACATATATCAATACAACTAGAAAAGTTCGGGTTTCTGTTAAGAAAATGGATGTCGAACGACAATAAGATTTTAGAGACAATCCCGGATGAGGGAAACATGAAGGTAATGCCTATCAGTGATGAAGAGCCCGCCAGGACGCTGGGATTGCAGTGGCATCCAAAGAAGGATGTGTTTAAGTTTTTGCTTAAGACAGATGATGAAAGAGGAATTACGAAAAGACCAGCATTATCAACTCTAGCAAGAATATCCGATCCTCTGGGATGGCTTACACCATTTACAATGTGTGTCAAGCTGTTTATACAAGAACTTTGGCTAATGGAGATGCAGTGGGATGAGTAACTGGATGTTAAGTTACAATCAGAATGGGAAAGTATCATGAAAAGCCTACCATATTTACAAGAAATAACTATACCTCGGTGGCATAATATAACGATGAGTACGAAAATAGAGATACATCGATTTGCAGACGCATCCCAGAAGGCATATGCAGCCGTAGTGTACTTTAAAGTGGAAACTATAATAAATTTGGTGGCAGGTAAAAGCAAGGTTAATCCGGTGAAGACCAGGAAAACGCTGCCGAAATTGGAATTATGTGCAGCTCATTTGTTGGCAAGATTAGTGGAAAGAATTCTATCAACGATACAACGACGAGTGATAGTTAACACATGGAGCGATTCAACAATAACCTTGGCTTGGATAAAAAATAATAAAAGTAAGGATAGATTCATCCGTTCCAGGGTGCATGAGATTAAAAATTTAGTACCGAAAGCAATCTGGAGACATGTATATACCAAAAGTAACCCAGCTGATGCGGCTTCAAGAGGTGTTACAGCGGATAAGATCTCCACGCTTTGGTGGAATGGGCCTTTTTGGCTAAAGAGTAGCGAGAGTGAATGGCCTAAGCAAGATCATCAAGAAGCAAGTTTTATAACAAAAGAACGAAGATAGGAAGATTGGCTGGAAATAGTGTCCAAAAGATGTTCATCCTTTCAAAAATTGGAAAGAGTGATAGCACTTAATATGTTTACATCGATGTATACCATATAAAAGTTACTGTTTATTGAGTGCCTGCGTGTTTTAACCAAATAAACTGTAAAGTGCTTTTCATTAAATATCATATCATTGTCGTTCTTTTATTTTTTTTTGTTGTTGCTGGATCAGCTGTCTCATTTTGTTTTTGTCTGCTTACTGGAATTGGAAAAATCTGTGATATCATTTGGTTCTTGTCTTCGATAGTCGTGGTATTTGTCTATAATAAACGCATTAATCAGTATTGCCATATTTAAATTTTCTTCTCCTGGTTGACCAACCTTTACTGCATTAAATATAATGGACTGCTTAAATAAAAAATGCTCAATCACAAATCCTGATGAAAGAATGCTGTCATGCTGGTGGTGCCATGGTTTAATTCATTTCAAACGCAGCAGCATACCAACACTTGCTGCTGAGGCTACTCAACAGCACGATGGCGTGCACTGGCGTTGCAACAACTGTAAAAAAGTTGGCATTGAATTTTACAAATTCTTCCAAGAAAGAAAATAATTTTTTTTTGGTATTCAAAATGAAATGTCCAATCTTTCTCAGCGAATATCTGAATATGGAAACCTGTTCGATCGATTTATATCACTGAAAACCTATGAATTTCCGCCACAAATACTTTCGCAGCAATCGTCTTTGCATAATTTTCTCCATCCCAACTGTCTCCTAGACGCAAATCAGCTAGAATTGCAAGTAAGACTAATATTGTTGATATAAACCCTGTTAATTCTGGTAATGTCGAAAACCTTATGGATGTTACCCCTTCTACTTCCAATATGATAGTACACAAAACTGTTGAGAAACCATCATTTTCTGATGTTACTAAACTGTGCAATCCTATAATAAACATTACTGAAAACGCTCCCCGCGAACTTCGCGTTTTACCACCACAAAAACATGTATTTGTATCCCGTTTTGCTGCTGAAACGACTGTTGAAGATTTAAACTATTATATTAAAACTAAGCTGAAGTCAAACGATGAAATTTTAACTTATAAATTTTCTTGTACTCAACCAAGAAGCATTACGTCTTTTAAGATAACAGTTTCATCAGATATACAATAAAACAATTGATCCTTGTTTCTGGCCCGAAAACACATTGGTAAGGGAATATATACCGAAAGTACGAGGGAGTATAAACAATGTTGCCCGGCTCCCCTCAATTATGTCATCTAATCAAAAAAACTGATTATTAGAAATGATAACCAACTGTTCATTACTTATCAAAACGTTTTTGGGTTAAACACAAAATTATCCAAACTTTACATTGATAGTTTTGCATTTAACCACCACGTAATTATATTCACTGAAACTTGGTTAAATAGAAATGTCATCAACAACGAAATTTTATGCAGTAATTATAATATTTATAGACTTAATAGAGAAACAGTTACAATTGGAGGAGGAGTACTAATATCTATTTCTAACATGTTTTCATCTGAATTAATAAACTGCAATATTCCTAAAGGCATTTAATTTATTGGCATCTGTAAAAAACTTCATAACAGACAAATATTTATGACCTCCTATATCCCGCCAAGCCAAAACAATAATCAACTTATTTACACAGAACATGCTAGATTGATTAGATTTGTCGTATCACTATCTAAACCAGGTGATTCTATTTTTGCTTTTGGAGATTTTAATTTACCTAATGTTTCGTGGAAATTTGTGTCTGACTCATATATATTTTCTCCTATAAAAGCCGCTGAATGGGTGTTCGAATTTTTGAATAGTTTATATGACTTATGTCTTTTTCAAATAATGGAGTTTACAATTCGTCTGGTAAATTATTAGATTTGGTTTTTGTCAATGAACCAGCCGATTGTTCATTACAGCGTGTCGATCCAATTAACGTTCCATTCAATGGTAAATCCGATATAATAAATCAACATGATAAGGTTTTCTGTTTCAAAAGATGTAACTACGATGATTTAAAACATCTTTTCTATAATACTAATTGGCATGATCTTCTTTCTATTCCCTGTTATACTCCAACAGCTATTGATTCCATGGTTGCAACGTTTTACGAAACATTATCAAACTTTTTCAACGAATGTGTTCCTAAATTACTAAAGCACACAAAATCTGGTCCTCCGTGGTGCACAAAAGAATTATCCAGGCTTAAAAATAGTAAAAATAAACGCTTTAAAAAATATAAAACATGTGGCTTGCTGTCTGATTATAGCAGATTTGCGTTTTCCCGTGCTGAATATAGCTTATTAAACACAAAACTGTATAAAAACTATATATCTAATATGAAACAAAATTTCAATCATTTTATAAGTTTGTTTATACCAAAACGAATTCTAGTGGTTTCCCTAAAACGATGAAGTACTGTGCTAAAGAATCCAGTGACAATCTGGTAATAACCAACTAATTTGCTGATTTCTTCTCCACCACTTATTCTGATGACCCACATCCAATTGTGGGTCATCAAATGATACACTTTTCTCCAATCCACACAAATCAGATTTTACAGTCTTTTAAATCAGTTAAGTCCTCATACCAGATGGGTCCTGATGGTGTTCCCAGCTGTGTTCTGAAGAATTGCGCACACGCAATAGTTACTCCATTAAGCATAATATTTAACATATCCTTAAAATATGTGTTTTTTCCTCAGTTGTGGAAAGACTCATTCATTATTCCACTATTTAAATCTGGTAGTAAGTCAAGCATCACAAACTATAGAGGCATAGCAAAGTTAAGTGCAATCCCCAAGCTTTTTGAAAAATGTGCTACCGAAAATTTCCTTCACCAAATTTCATCCTTACTGTCCCCCTATCAACATGGTTTTAGAAAAGGTCGTTCATCAGTAACTAATCTCATGCAGTTAACTACTATAGTAAATCGTGGATTTATTGAAAGGCAATTTACGGACTGTACACCGATTTTAGTAAGGCTTTTGATAAAGTCAATCATAAATTACTTTTGATAAAGCTTCACGCTATGGGTTTTACACATGCGAGTTTAAATTTAATTAAGTCATATTTAACAAATCGAAAACAAAATGTTATTTTTAATAATACTACATCCAAAAATATTATTGTAAGTTCTGGTGTGCCCCAAGGCAGCCACATTGGTCCAATTTTATTTTCCTTATTCATAAATGACTTGCCTTGCGTAATTAAATATTGTAACGTCTTAATGTATGCCGATGATGTGAAGATATTTCATTGCTATGACAATAACACTAAAAATAATTTTCTGCAAGATGATTTGGACGAATTATTCAAGTGGTGCGTGCTTAATTTAATGGAACTAAATTTAAAGAAATGTAAACATATGCGTTTTTCACGAAATAATAATGATTTATATAATTTTTCACTGGGCGGACATCAACTTGAATTGGTTACTGAATTTTTAGATCTTGGAATTCTTCTGGATCCTAAATTAAATTTCAAGAAACACATATTTATGATGGTAAACAAAGCTCGCAGCGTGTTGGCTTTTATAAAACGATGGGCCAAGGAGTTTACTGAACCAATCATCACTAAAAGGTTATACACATCTTTAGTCAGCCCAATCTTGGAATATGGATCTGTTATTTGGGATCCGGATGCGGATTATCTTAAGCAAATTATAGAATCAGTCCAAAAACGATTTCTCCTTTTTTGTTTGGGTAATTAATTCAACATGGAATCCTAACGTTATTCTTCCTCCTTATACTACAAGGCTTGCATTAAAAAAATTACCAACCTTGGACAGCAGAAGAACTATGCTTAGTGTTTCATTTTTATTCAACCTAATAAATGGTGCAGTTTTTTCAGAATTCCTACTTAGCAACATAAACTTAAATGTTCCTCATCGATCAACACGCTTCTACATTCCAATCTATTCACAAGTTTCTCAAACTAATTATGCTAATTCTGATCCTCATAGTAAATTGTGTAAACATTATAATGATTTTTATTTTCTTATTGATTTTTCTGTTAACGTCAATGCCATAAAACGTAATATTATTTTGTACCTTAATCAGTTTAATTAAATTTATATTTAAATCATTGTTATTTTGTATATTATGTAAATTTTCAATAATTGGTCTGTAAGGATTTTTGTCCGTAGACCTAAATAAATAAATAAAAAATTTATGAAGCGGTTTGTGGGCATATTGAAAGGAAATAGGTATCCAAGCTGGCTTACTGCTGAGGAGCTTAGAAAGGCAAATGAAGTAATCATACGGCAACATCAGGGAGAACATTTCTTTTCTGAAATAAGAAAGTTGGAGCATAAAAAAGAAGTCGATCCTAGGAGCAAAATAGCAGCACTACATCCGTTTTTTGGACAAAAACGGAATTCTTAGAGTTGAAGGTAGACTAGTAAATTCAAAATTATTATATGATCACAAACACCCGATTTTATTAGAGAAATCCTGGATAGCCGAGCTAATTACAAATCAAGTACATGGAGTTACACTACATAGAGGTAACAACCTGGTAGCATCCATGATTAGGCGCAAAAAAGTGTTAAGGAACTGTGTTCGTTGTGTTAGGTTTAAAAAAGCAAGCAATGAGCAAATTATGGGAAATCTTCCACAAATGCGTATGTCGGTGGCGCATCCCTTTACGCACACAGGAATTGACTATGCAGGACCCATACAAATTGTTGGTAGATTCTGGCCTTCTAGTGTTAAACATCAAGGCTAAATTTAGGATGCTGGCGTGGCATTGGTACAGGTGTCATCTTGTGTTCGTTGATGTATTGTTGAAGTTCAATTTCCTCTTCAGTGGATTCAGTTGATGTAATAGGATGTGATTTTTGGGCAGCTTTACGTAGCTTGCATCTTGACAGCAATATAATTAATGCGATAATGCTAAATAACAGTGACAGTTAACCAATGATGCTGTGACATGATGCGTTTGGTTTAATCACTTTACAGAATGTTTGCAACGACCTTGTCCCATTGACAAGAATTGATGTTTTGTACCAATAAGAAGCTAGGTCATAGTAGACAAATAGATTCCATTCTGTGGTTGAGATAGCGATTGTACAAATTTGCTCGAAATGGATTCCGACCTTTGTTCCAAACTTCTTATTTTCGACTGGTGTTCCAAGTACAACTGGCAATAAAAATAGGATGTTTGATTTCGGATCCTCATTTATAGGTAGTAAAACAAGTCGATATGTATTTGACGCTTGAATGTCCCTGACGCAGTTTTTACCTCAGCAACTCGTACCACACCGTCGTCACCAGCGTGAACCTGAGTAATTCTTCCCAAAGGCCATTTCATAACAGGAACATTGTCTTCCTTGATGATAGCCATATCGCCACCTTTAAGGTTGACAGACTGACCTTGCCATTTATAGCGCTGCTGCAGTTCACTCAGGTATTCCAGTATTCCAAACTTCTTGTTTAAGATGAGCTACAAGCTTCGAATGGGATAGTCCTAAGGACTTCATTGGTTGTGCTCTACTGTTTTGATGATTTTACAGCTGCTTCCCATAAACCTCCAAATGGGGGATAAAATAAAAATGTATTCCCTTTGAGCTGGAGGCTGAAATAATTGATTTCTGTGCCTTGGTGGAGTAAATACTATCAGCTAATTCAAGTAGCTGATTTTTTGCTCCAATAAAGTTGTTGGCAATATCAGAGTAAATATTTTGGCAACCTCCTCGACGACCAATAAATCGCTTTAAAGCTTCAATAAATGCATCTGTCGATAAATCGGAAACCACTTCAAGATGGACGGCCTTTGTAGAAAAACAACAGAACACGGCTATATATGCCTTTGTTAAAGGGTCCGCAATAGTCGACGTCAGCGTTAATAAATGACCGTGCTGGAGTAAGTCTAGTTTGTGGAAGATTGCCCATAATTTGTTAACATAGCTGTGGTCGTGCCTTGGTGCATCTTATACATCTTTGAACTGTCGACCGTGCCGTTATTTTTCCTTTGATTGACCAAAATCTTTGTCGTAATGTATGTAGCAATGCTTGAGGTCCACAATGTTTATTGTCTTCGTGAACCATAATAAACAAAAGCTTGATGATGGGATCATTATATGAAATCAGCATAGGGTGTTTTGCGTCGTGTGGCAATGATGAAGCCTCTAGACGTCCTCCAACTCGAAGTATGTTCGATTTATCTAAGAATGGGGCCATACTGCAGATAGCGCTCTTCTTGTCAACTTCTTCGTTTCTATGAAGTTGTTTTATTTCTCGATAGTTCTGATGATTAAAAAAAGTGCATCGTCGATCTCAGCTGGTGTTAATGATCTGTTTGTCGGACGCTTCTGATTTTGAATTTTCGAATTTCGGATGAATCGGAGAATATATTCCACTGTTACTTGTAATTTCCTCAATGAAGTTTTGTAAGGGATTTGGTATAAGAACTCATTGTTGGAGACGTTGACAGCTGACACTAGTATTGGATTCTTTTTCTCAATGTTATTTGGAATGTGGAGTTGATGTGAGAATTTTGGCGGCCATACTTCCTCTCGTTCATGCAAAAATAGTGGTCCATAAAGCCATAAATTACATTTGGCAATTTTCGTTGCTGGCAATCCTCTGGAGAGTATGTCAGCTGGATTATATTTTGATCCGAAATGGCGCTATTGTTCAGGCACTGTTAGGGATTGAATCTTGGCTACTCGATTAGCCACAATCGTTTGATACAGAGATGATTGTGCATTTATCCACGACAACACAATTTCTGAATCAGTCCATAGGAAGATAGGTTGATTTGTAAATCCATTTTAATCCTTTGAGCAAGTTGTGCTACGATGACAGCAGCACATAACTCCAATCGAGGCAGTGTCTGCTGCCTCAGTGGAGCAGCCCGTGTCTTTGCACATAGCAATTGTACAATGATTTGTCCGTTTTCTTGTACTGCACGGATGTATGCAACCGCACCAAACGCCTTTTCGGAAGCATCAGCGAATATATGTAGTTGCGTGTTTGTCGGAATTTCCCTTTTAAAAATATGTTAGTCCATCTCGAAGATTCTCAGGAAGTGGTTCATCCCAGTCTAACTTGTGCCGCCATAATTGTTGTATCAATATTTTTGCTTAACAACCACAGGCCCCAGCAACCCCAGTGGGTCAAACAATATCGCGAGATCCGAGATCTGTACGCTTTTAAACCACCTCTGTCGGATTCAGTTTTGCCTTGACGCATAGGTGATGAGTTTGCGGCTGCCAAAATAATCCTAATGTTTTAATGGTGTTGGTGCTGTCGTTATTGAAATCCAGATTTACGTCCTGATCGAAAAGTGGAATATTTTTTAATAGCTGTGTATTATTTGCACACCATTTTCTCAAATTAAATCCGCGATCATATAGAATTTGTATCAGCTCCCTTCGCATTGCAAGCGCTACGTGTAGACTATTGGAACCTCCAAGCCCATCATTAACGTAAAAATTATCCCGACACATTTGGGCGCCGTAGGGATAGTTTATGGAGTTTTCACCACCGATTTTTTGTAAACATTTTGTGGCGAGATACGGAGCCGCTCGAGTTCCATAAGTAACAGTGTTAAGTTTGAAGTAACTGATTGGCAAGTTTGAGTTTTCTCTCCATATTATTAGTTGATACTTGGTGCTCGGGATCAAGATCTATTTGTCGATACATTTTCTCAATATCTGTGGGAAGAAAAATTTCGGCAATCAAAAACGAAGCAGAATTGAGAATAGGCCGGTAAACATTAAATCTTTTTATATATATCCTGTTGATGTTTTTGCTGATGAGTGAAACACTACTCTTAACCTTGTTGTAGTGCTGTCTCGTTTACACAATGGTGTGGAATGAAGTATTTGGGATCTAAATCTGTTGACCTTTTGCATATGTCCTAATTGTTCACACTCTTACAAAAATCTGTTGCACGCCATAGCGTGGGATTCCCCAAGCGCAGATGGTCCTTCTCGGAGTGGAAGGCTGACGGTGAAACGGCCCTTTTCGTTGATGCCCTTTTCGAGTTTCCAGAGCTGTTCTATAGGCTCCCCTACCGATGAGTGTATATGGTAAATTAGGAATTGAACTTTCTCCAATAGCAACCCCTACAATCCAACCAAGTACCGTGTTTTGTAATGTTGGCAGATTGTCAGCAAGCCGTATTGTTCTGTTTAACATCAATTTGTAATAGAGTTCTGCACCGATCAGAAGGTCTATCTTCTCCGACTGGTTGAACTGAGCATCAGCTAGATCAATGTTGCTGGGGATGCCCCAGATTGAAATCATAATGTGTTGATTTGGTTGTGGTGGAACTATGCTTTGGAGTATGTATGCCTCCAGGTTTGTTGAAAATTTAAAGTTCCTGGACTACATGACCAAATTTGTGCAGTGTTTTGATTTCCTTTGGAGTTCACCGACTCCATCAATGCAGATGAACAGTCTCTGACTTACACGTTGTGATATCAAATTCAGCTGTGAACCGGAATCTAAAATTGCTCGAAATTCACCTGAAGCACCATTTGGAGCAGTGATAACTACCCTTGCTGTAGCTAGCAAGACATAGCCCTGCCGTTTCCCAGCAGAGTTAGTTGCTGTCGATGTAACTTCGACGGTGTTAGACGTTGCTGCAGACTTTTGTGTGTTTCGGATAGATTTTGGTGGATTGGTTGCCCCATGTTGAGTTGAGTTGTGCTGGTTCTGTCCTAAATGCAGTAGTGTATTGTGTTTCTTCTTACATTTTCTGCAACCTCCTGCGGGACAATTTTTCGCAGTGTGAGTACTTTTGAAGCAGTTAAAGCACAATGTGTGTTGTTGTACCCACTTTAATCGCTCGGGTGCCGATAGTTGTATAAATTTGGTGCTGTGATATAACGCCTGACTTCCATTATTGCATATAGTACAGTCCAGCGGATGATACTACGGATGAAACAGCCATGTGTGTCGATTTGTGCGTTGGGCCTACTGCTTCCATTGATTGGAATTCATTTTCCAAAAATGATAAGAAATCCGCAATCTTTGATACCTCCTATACATCTTCCAATGATTGTATAAATCTGAGATGAGTGTTTCTATCAAGTTTTTTGATTTGGAGTTGGAGAAGAATTGCATCCCATGAGAATGTTTCAACTCCAATATTGTTTAATGCCAACAAGCATTCTTTTGATACATCATAAAGGTTTTTTATGGCAGTTGTAGATGATGTTCTTCAGTCAACATGAACTGGTTAATTAAGTGGTTAGCATCTCCAGTTAGGTTCTTTTTTAGGTACCATAATTTTTGTACCGCTGCTATTAGTTACTTGTCAACCATTTCTGAGAACAGGTCATGGAATTGTCTCCACTTTAAATAATCCCCATCAAATTTTGGGATTGTCACCTTAGGTAATGGTAACGAATTGTGTGGATATGGCGTCATTGATTGAGTTGTAATAGTGTGTTGTTGGTTTCCATTGTGGCATTTGACAAATTTACGAACTGGTTCCAAACCCTGTCGCCTTGTGCGTAAAATTCGTCCATATTAAAGACAGCTCGTGATGGGTCTACAATTCTCTCGCATATGTCGTCACATAAACCTTGGACTTGATTCCATTGATCTCTTATGTCGTTAATCAAAAGATCGTAATAGTGACGGCATCGAGCGTCTTCTGAAGTCAACCCATTTAATAATCGCTCTAGTGTAGTCATTCGGTTCTTGGCCTTCCGAATCAGAACCTGATGATTCTCGTCCTGTAGCGCCAATGATGAAGTATCATTATTTTCAGTCGTTGATGGGTGTTCTCGATTAATGGCGGCTTCTGTCGTGGTTCTGATAACTTCGTTAGCTGTTTTGCTTCTCTGGTAAATACTTTCATATATGTAATTGTTAACACCCGAATTTTGGAGTAATAACCAGTAGTAAAGTATTCATGCTCTGTTCTCAGTGTCTGAGCATCGTCGAGCATGCGAAGTTTTGAGTCCTGGGCTTAAAATTCTTCCCAGGCTTGAGTTAGTCGCCGTATGCCTTCCTCAAAGTATCCTGCATTTGTTTTTCTGTCTGCAGGATCCTTTTTGTTGTTTCGTATGATTGTTTGAATACAATCACCTGTTTTTTCCAGGGAATCCAATAATTGGTTTGCTGCCTCTATCTCGTCCGGGTCACCAAAAAATGTTCATAGATACAAAGGGTGGATTCAATCCACGCGCATAAACTTGTATTGACACTTACTTTGTATCTATCTTCTATTGACACTGACTTTGTATCTATTTTTGTTACCCTTCAAGCACTTGTAACTTGAAAGGGATAGCTTAACAAATGTTCTGAGTGAAAAGATCAGAGGTTTCTGCTAAACTCCCATCAAGTTGGGGTCACCAAAAAATGTTAATAGATACAAACTGTGGATTCAATCCAAGCGCATAAACTTGTATTGACACAGACCTTCTATCTATTTTTGTTACCCTTCAAGCACTTGTAACTTGAAAGAGAGAGCTCAACATATATTCTGAGTGAAAAGATGATAGATTTCTGCTACACTTCTAAGTTTTCTTTATTTCCATTTCTTTTATACAAAAATATTGCTGATTAATAAAATACAAATAATTAAAAATAAAGTACAATAATAAAATAACAAAATACAAATTAATAATAAATTAAAGTATTGATCGCGGTACTTTCTCATGGTCTGTGGAATTTCATATTTTTTGTTTATCACAGTACGTTCTCATTATATGTGAAATTTGATCTCTTGTTTATAAAGTACTTTTGACCATGAAATCGTATATAGCGCATGTTGTGGGGACGGGTTTCCGAAGACATTTTGTTACTTTGGGACTGTCCTCAAACTTTTCATTATGCTGTTTTAACGATTGGGATAATTTGCATATGCATTTGCTGTTTGTAAAATTGATAGGCACGTCTGAAGGACGGCTAGCTAATTACCAGGAAAATATAGTGAGTATTAATCAAGTAAGCAATAGAACCAATTACACTAGTTGAGAAACTAACACAACGAATAGAGTAGGCCACCAGTGTTTCCTAAAAATACGAACTGGACCATCAGTGTTTCCCAAAAACACGAAGTGGGCCACCAGTTTTCCCAAAAATACGGAGTGGACGTAGAATATACCTCCAGTGATTCCGAAAACTACGAAGTGGACGTAGAATAGACCAACAGAGTTTCTTAAAGCCACGAAGTGGACATTAAATACAAAAATACGAATTAAGGCTTAAGTAGGCCACCAGTGTTTCCTAAAGACACGAAGTGGACGTTGTGATTGTTACTTGTTCAGGCCACCAGTATTTGCTGGAAAATACGAAGTGGAATTCGTAATCATATAATTTCCTCTCAACAGTGTTTGCGCGAAAACACGAAGTGGACGTTTCTTTTCACTAGTCTTTCCCTATAAACACGAAGTGTTAATTATTTAATAATTCAGATTTTACGAGCAAAACCGAAACAATCCGAAGTGCACCCGAGAGAATTGCACCGATCCGAAACAGCCCCGCAAAGCATAGAAGACCCGAAAATCGGCTGAAAGCACCGGATAAAGCCTGTAATGTTGCAAGGCTGCTTGCTGCAGAGAATTCAGCTATCGCATGTCTTTTGTGCCGTTGCTAGCGTGAGTCGTTTTGGAGTGGGTACGGCTAAACTCTTTACCTTGAAACAGAACTTTTGCATGCGATAAAATTTGTTAGACCTCTCTTTTTTTATGACCAGATGTTATGGCCTGGCTACTATTTCTAACCCTATCCCAACCGCGATACACTGGTAGCCTAAATTAAATGTGTATCGCCGAAAATAAATCGCACCATCTGATTAGGATTGTTTTTAATTATTCCATTTTAACGAACGCATTTTAATTCAAACAAAATTTAAGTCATAATCAGAAAGGATTACCAAAAAAAAAAAAAAAAAAAAAATATATATATATATATATATATATATATATATATATATATATATATATATATATATATATATATATATATATATATATATATATATATATATATATATATATATATATATATATATATATATATATATATATATATATATATATATATATATATATATAAATATCAAATTTGTATAATAAACCTTAAAAAAATATCAATATATAATAATAATCATATAACAATTTGAATAGTGAAAGCATTTTGTTAAAATTCCAAAACTGCAATTGGCTTATATATAAAAGAAAAATTCAATTTAGGGAAATTCAGTTTTGTTATCTAAATTTTTTTAAATTTAATTCATTATTTTTATACATAATATGATGTTCACCCACAATTGATTAAAAAAAAATTATACAAAAATTAATTTTTTAAAATTTTTTAGAAAATACGAATTTTTGGACGATAATATATTAAATGAAACTCTTTTTCGCTCTCCGGGGCTTAGTTAAGGAGAAAACTCTATTTAAATTTTGTATAACTTAAACAAAAAAATAATTAATACAAAATTAAATTTTTAAAATTTTTTAGAAAATACGAATTTTTGGTCGACAATATATCAAATGAAGCTCTTTTTCGCTCTCCAGAGCTTAGTTGAGGAGATAACTCTATTTAAACTTAAAACAAAAAAAAATAATCCAAAAATTAAATTTTTAAAATTTTTTAGAAAATACGAATTTTTGGACGATAATATATCAAATGAAGCTCTTTTTCGATCTTCGGGGCTTAGTTAAGCAGAAAACTCTATTTAAACTTTTTATAACTTAAACAAAGAAAATAATTAATACAAAATTTAAATTTTTCCAATTTTTTAGAAAATACGAACTGTTGGTCGATAATATATCAAATTAAGCTATTTTTTCGCTCTCAGGGGCTTAGTTAAGGAGAAAACTCTATTTAAACTTTTTATAACTTAAAAAAAATATAATTAATACAAAATTGAAATTTTTCAATTTTTTTAGTAAATACGAATTTTTGGACGGTAATTTATCAAATGCAGTTCTTTTTCGCTCTTCGGGGCTTAGTTAAGCAGAAACTCTATTTAAACTTTTAATAACTTAAACAAAAAACATAATTAATACAAAATTTAAATTTTTCAAATTTTTTAGAAAATACGAATTGTTGATCGATAATATATCAAATTAAGCTATTTTTTCGCTCTCAGGCGCTTAGTTAAGGAGAAAACTCTATTTAAACTTTTTATAACTTAAACAAAAAACATAATCAATACAAAATTTAAAGTTTTCCAATTTTTTAGAAAATACGAATTGTTGGAAGATAATATATCAAATTAAGCTATTTTTTCGCTCTTCGGTGCTTAGTTAAGGAGAAACTCTATTTAAAGTTTTTATAACTTAAAAAATAAATATAATTAATACAAAATTGAAATTTTTAAATTTTTTTAGTAAATACGAATTTTTGGACGGTAATTTATTCAAATGCAGTTCTTTTTCGCTCTTCGGGGCTTAGTTAAGCAGAAAACTCTATTTAAACTTTTTATAACTTTAACCAAAAACATAATCAATACAAAATTTAAATTTTTCAAATTTTTTAGAAAATACGAATTGTTGGTTCATAATATATCAAATTAAGCAATTTTTTCGCTTTCCGGGGCTTAGATAAGGATAAAACTCGATTTACACCTTTTATAACTTAAAAAAGTGAAGTGAGTGGAAGTGAGTGAAAGTGAGTGGAAGTGAGAGGAAGTGATTGGAAGTGAGTGGAAGTGAGTGGAAGTGAGCGGAAGTTAGTGGAAGTGATTGGAGTGAGAGGAAGTGAGTGGAAGTGGGTGGAAGTGAGCAAAAGTGAGTGGAAGCGAGTGGAAGTGAGTGGGGGAAGTGAGGGGAAGTGAGTGGAAGTGAGTGGAAGTTGGAAGTGAGGGGAAGTGAGTGGAAGTGGGTGGAAGTGAGCGAAAGTGAGTGGAAGCGAGTGGCAGTGAGCGAAAGTGAGTGGAGTGAGTGGAAGTGAGTGGAAGTTAGTGGAAGTTACTGGAAGTGAGTGGAAGTGAGTGGCAGTGAGTGGGAGTGAGCGGAGGTGAGTGGAGTGAGTGGAAGTGAGTGGTGTGAGTGAAAGTGGGTGAAAATGAGTGAAAGTGAGTGGAAATGAGTGGAAGTGAGGGGAAGTGAGTGAAAGTGGGTGAAAGTGAGTGAAAGTGAGTGGAAATGAGTGGAAGTGAGTGGAAGTTAGTGAAAGTGAGTGGAAGTGAGTGGAGTGAGAGGAAGTGAGTGGAAGTAAGTGAAAGTGGGTGAAAGTGAGTGAAAGTGAGTGGAAATGAGTGGAAGTGAGTGGTGTGAGTGAAAGTGGGTAAAAGTGAGTGAAAGTGAGTGGAAATGAGTGGAAGTGAGTGGAAGTGAGTGAAAGTGAGTGAAAGTGGGTGAAAGTGGGTGAAAGTGAGTGAAAGTGAGTGGAAATGAGTGGAAGAGAGTGGAAGTGAGTGGAAGTAAGTGAAAGTGGGTGAAAGTGAGTGGAAGTGAGTGGTGTGTGTGAAAGTGGGTGGAAGTGAGTGAAAGTGAGTGGAAGTGAGTGGAGTGAGTGGAAGTGAGTGGAAGTTAGTGGAAAAGAGTGGAAGTGAGTAAAAGTGAGTGGAAGTAAGTGGAGTGAGTGGAAGTGAGTGGAAGTGAGTGAAATGAGTGGAATTGAGTGGAAGTGGGTGGAAATGAGCGAAAGTGAGTGGAAGCAAGTGGAAGTGAGCGAAAGTGAGTGGAAGTGAGTGGAGTGAGTGGAAGTGAGTGGAAGTGAGTGGAAGTAAGTGGAAGTTAGTGGAAGTTAGTGGAAGTGAGTGGAAGTGAGTGGAAGTGAGTTGGAGTGAGCGGAGGTGAGTGGAGTGAGTGGAAGTGAGTGGAAGTGAGTGGAAGTAAGTGAAAGCGGGTGAAAGTGGGTGAAGGTGAGTGAAAGTGAGTGGAAATGAGTGGAAGTGAGTGGAAGTGAGTGGTGTGAGTGAAAGTAGGTGAAGGTGAGTGAAAGTGAGAGGAAATGAGTGGAAGTGAGTGGAAGTGAGTGAAAGTGAGTTGAAGTGAGTGGAAGTGAGTGAAAGTGAGTGGAAGTGAGTGGAAGTGAGTGGAAGTGAGTGGTGTGTGTGAAAGTGGGTGAAAGTGAGTGAAAGTGAATGGAAATGAGTGGAAGTGAGTGGAAGTGAGTGGAAGTGAGTGGAAGTTAGTGGAAAAGAGTGGAAGTGAGTAAAAGTGAGTGGAAGTAAGTGGAGTGAGTGGAAGTGAGTGGAAGTGAGTGGAAGTGAGTGAAATGGGTGGAATTGAGTGGAAGTGGGTGGAAGTGAGCGAAAGTGAGTGGAAGCAAGTGGAAGTGAGCGAAAGTGAGTGGAAGTGATTGAGTGAGTGGAAGTGAGTGGAAGTAAGTGGAAGTTAGTGGAAGTTAGTGGAAGTGAGTGGAAGTGAGTTGGAGTGAGCGGAGGTGAGTGGAGTGAGTGGAAGTCAGTGGAAGTGAGTGGAAGTAAGTGAAAGTGGGTGAAAGTGGGTGAAGGTGAGTGAAAGTGAGTGGAAATGAGTGGAAGTGAGTGGAAGTGAGTGGAAGTGAGTGGTGTGAGTGAAAGTAGGTGAAGGTGAGTGAAAGTGAGAGGAAATGAGTGGAAGTGAGTGGAAGTGAGTGAAAGTGAGTTGAAGTGAGTGGAAGTGAGTGAAAGTGAGTGGAAGTGAGTGGAAGTGAGTGGAGTGAGAGGAAGTGAGTGGAGTGAGTGGAAGTGAGTGGAAGTGGGTGGAAGTGAGTGGAAGTGAGTGGAGTGAGTGGAAGTGAGTGGAGGTTGGAAGTGAGTGGAGTGAGTGGAAGTGAGTGGAAGTGAGTGAAGTGAGTGGAAGTGAGTGGAAGTGGGTGGAAGTGAGCGAAAGTGAGTGGAAGCGAGTGGAAGTGAGCGAACGCGAGTGGAAGTGAGCGAAAGTGAGTGGAAGTGAGTGGAAGTGAGTGGAAGTGAGTGGAAGTTAGTAGAAGTGAGTGGAAGTGAGTGGAAGTGAGTGGGAGTGAGCGGAGGTGAGTGGACGTGAGTGGAAGTGAGTGGAAGTGAGTGGAAGTAAGTGAAAGTGGGTGAAAGTGAGTGAAAGTGAGTGAAAGTGAGTGGAAATGAGTGAAAGTGAGTGGTGTCAGTGAAAGCGGGTGAAAGTGGGTGAAAGTGAGCGAAAGTGAGTGGAAATGAGTGGAAGTGAGTGGAAGTGAGTGAAAGTGGGTGAAAGTGGGTGAAAGTGGGTGAAAGTGAGTGAAAGTGAGTGGAAATGAGTGGAAGTGAGTGGAAGTGAGTGGTGTCAGTGAAAGCGGGTGAAAGTGGGTGAAAGTGAGCGAAAGTGAGTGGAAATGAGTGGAAGTGAGTGGAAGTGTGTGAAAGTGAGTGGAAGTGAGTGGAGTGGGAGGAAGTTAGTGGAGTGAGTGGAAGTGAGTGGAGTGAGTGGAAGTGGGTGGAAGTGGGTGGAAGTGAGTGAAAGTGAGTGGAAGTGAGTGGAGTGAGTGGAAGTGAGTGGAGTGAGTGGAAGTGGGTGGAAGTGGGTGGAAGTGAGAGGAAGTGAGTGGAGTGAGTGGAAGTGAGTGGAAGTGAGTGGAAGTGGGTGGAAGTGAGTGAAAGTGAGTGGAAGTGAGTGGAAGTGAGTGGAGTGAGTGGAAGTGGGTGGAAGCGAGTGGAAGTGAGTGGAAGTGAGTGGAAGTGAGTGGAGTGAGTGGAAGTGAGTGGAAGTGAGTGAAGTGAGTGGAAATGAGTGGAAGTGTGCGAAAGTGAGTGGAAGCGAGTGGAAGTGAGCGAAAGTAAGTGGAAGTGAGCAAAAGTGAGTGGAAGTGAGTGGAGTGAGTGGAAGTGAGTGGAAGTGAGTGGAACTGAGTGGAAGTGAGTGGACGTGAGTGGAAGTGAGTGGACGTGAGTGGAAGTGGGTGGAAGTGAGTGAAAGTGAGTGGAAGTGAGTGGAGTGAGAGGAAGTGAGTGGAGTGAGTGGAAGTGAGTGGAAGTGGGTGGAAGTGAGCAAAAGTGAGTGGAAGCGAGTGGAAGTGAGTGGAAGTGAGTGGAAGTGAGTGGAAGTTAGTGGAAATGAGTGGAAGTGAGTGGAAGTGAGTGGAGTGAGTGGAAGAGAGTGGAGTGAGTGAAAATGAGTGGAACTGAGTGGAAGTGAGTGGAAGTGAGTGGAAGTGAGTGGAAGTGAGTGGAAGTGAGTGGAAGTGAGTGGAAGTGTGTGAAAGTGAGTGGAAGTGAGTGGAGTGGGAGGAAGTTAGTGGAGTGAGTGGAAGTGAGTGGAAATGAGTGGAAGTGAGTGGAAGTGAGTGGTGTGAGTGAAAGTGGGTGAAAGTGGGTGAAAGTGAGTGAAATTAAGTGGAAATGAGTGGAAGTGAGTGGAAGTAAGTGAAAGTGAGTGGAAGTGAGTGGAGTGAGAGGAAGTGAGTGGAGTGAGTGGAAGCGAGTGGAAGTGAGCGAAAGTGAGTGGAAGTGAGTGGAGTGAGTGGAAGTGAGTGGAAGTAAGTGGAAGTTAGTGGAAGTGAGTGGAAGTGAGTGGAAGTGAGTGAAAGTGGGTGAAAGTGGGTGAAAGTGAGTGAAAGTGAGTGGAAGTGAGTGGAAGTGAGTGGAAGTGAGTGGACGTGAGTGGAAGTAAATTGAATTTTTTTATTGATGTATTTCATTTCAACAAAAAATTAACTTAATTAACCAATATTTTTTAATATAATATCTTAAAAATTATTATTATAAAACTATATTCATATCAAATGAATAGAGATCATTAAGTTTGTAAATTGGTAAAATTATGTACGTTAGTAATTTGAACGTTTGGCATTAAATAAGGTTTTTTTAATATTACATTTTAAATATGTAAAAAGAAAATCTATTTTTCAGTTCTAAAATAATATTTTGGAAATAATACTCAATTTTAATGTTTCGTTTTAAGACGATTTATTTGTTTGCTTTTGATAAAGCTAGAAGTGGAAAAAAATCTTTCACTATTAGTAGATGTTGGAGAAATAGTCAAAAGACAATTATATAAATTTCTCAACATTCAGTTGTTTTGTCGCATTTATCAAGATTAGTAGATGTTGGAGAAATAGTCAAAAGACAATTATATAAATTTCCCAACTTTTCAGTTGTTTTGTCGCATTTATCAAGATACATGAAAACATCATATAATGATGAATGATTTTGTACAGTCTCTTTTTAAGGATTTTTAATACTGTTTATTGTGTTATTTAGATTAGAAATTAAACTATTTGAATTTGGAATATCCAAAGTTAAGTCTTCATCGGAATCTATCAGACTTACATCAAAATCTTCATAACCAAACAAACGATTATAAAAGTGTTCGGAAAAAATAAAAGAGACCAAGTAACGCAGTTGGTGATGTAATTAAAGAAACCTGTTAACCGAACAAAAAAGGCCGGTTGTCGGTGTTCTTCGAATTTACAAAATATTCGAAACCGATTGGTTAAAAAAAAGAAACCGGTTGACCTGTTTTCGGTTTCGGTTTTTGAATACTCTAAATGTCACTTTCATATAAAATGCAAAATAATTTTGTGCAAAAACAAAACTTCGTTTGTATTATTTACGAAATTTGAAAACTTAAGAAAGTTATTACCATAAGCTGAGTACGAAAATTTTGTGATGTTACAATTTTATACTAAAAATATTTTACGAATTCATTGTATTATTAACAAAATTTATAAATTTATAAAATTTGTAATATACGAAAGTTTTGTAATGTTTATAATCAAAATATTTCTAATCTTTTTAACAAAATATTTAAGCACAGCTGATTGATAACCAACATAAGTAGATAACCAACATTAAAGGGTGTTCACGGCGTCCAGAGCTAGGTAAAATAAAAAGGTATAAAAAGGGTTAACAAAAACATAGGACCTCGTTTCTGTATATCTCGCACCGATAAAGTTTTCGTAAAAAACATGTAAAACGTAACCTTTTTCTGCTTTCTATAGGGTGAGTCACAAACAAGTATAAATTAATCTAAAGAAGATAATAAGGCGCTGTATTTTTGTTATTAAATAAAAATTTTACAAAATTAAATGTGCCACAGCTTTAAAATCAACTTTATTATAAAAAAGGGTGAATATAAATTTCTCGATTCAAAAACTTCTCGCATCAGCTACAGCTGATGCAGGTTACAAATGAATTACATCCTCTGTGTGTTTTCATTCTTACGAGTACTTAAAAATATATAAAAAGGGTGGTGCATTTTGTAAGCAGATATTATTACTGGTAAAAGAACAAATAATGACTATTATAAGCTATAAAATACCTAAAGCACAAATTTAACACACCATTACTTATAGGGCTGTTTAAATTGCCATAACTTGAAAGTTTTTTGAGTAATGTCTTAAAATAAAAAAAGGTGTTATACCCGCAGGTCGTCGCGGGTGCAAAAGTATATATAGGGTTAAAGAGGACACTTTCACCTTTCTCCGGGTGGTATATTAGCATTAGTTTAACCTAATTTTTGGCAAAAGTATATATAGGGTTAAAGAGGACAAAAGTTTAACCTAATTTTTTGGCTACCTTAATTTGTATTTGTTAGCTACAAAATGGCGTTACATTTAAAAAATAGGTGACAATCAAATTTTCAACCACAGTGCGACGACGCTGTCAAACTCAACTGTTTTTTTTTTAATTTCCGAAAAAGGTGTTTTTTTTGGTTTTTATTCAAAAATATATGGTTATCATCAATATTGTCCTGCGGTCATTTTTACAAGGTTTGTAGGTAGGTTAGTTATTTTAACCCAACAAAAACAAGGTACATGACAGGTCATAACTGTGTGTATTACCGTGTAATTATAGATAGTTACCTTTTGAATTACTTTAAAATATAAAATAATGACCTACTGATAATGGGTGGTAGAAGTACTTAAATGTACATGCAAAATAAAGAATTACTGGTAGTTACTGAAATAAGTAATGAACTCGTATTTCTGTTTTTTTAACATTTATTATTTAATTTGTTTTGAAAAACTATACAACAAAATAGAAAATTATCTGCTGTAAAAGATGATTTTGCAAAAACGTTCAGATTTTAAATAAGGTCCACTATTATTTTACTGAGAGTTATAACTTACTTTACTTATTTCTTGACTATGGGTAACTATGCTGGTAACGCATTATTCTCACCATTTTTGTAAGCGAGAGGATAATGACTACCCATGAATTTTGGGACATCGCGAAAAAAAAGTAATTAAGTGAGTATATAGCCTGGTATGTAGCTAGTGAAACCCTTTGTGTGTTACTTTCTCCCTTAATTACTTGGTAATGTGTGTTTTTTCTGGGTATTCTGAAATATTTATTAAACTACTATATTTTTGTGTTAAGGAACAAGAAACGTATACCACCTGCGACGACCCAGAGGTAAAACATTATAATGAAATTACTAAAAAAATAAAATTACGATAATTTAAACAGCCCTATAAGTATACAATGGTATTTTAAATTTGTGATTTAGGTATTTTATAGCTTATAACAGTCATTATTACCAGTAATGATATCTGCTTAAAAAATACACCACCCTTTTTATAAAGGGTGGTTAAATTTTAAGGGCCGATGGTGATTTTGAATAAAACACAAATTTTATTTAGATAATTATTGTCATTTCTTTTTATTATGATAATATGGTATGGTTCAATTATGTATGAAAAAAAATATCGGCCAAATGGCCGCCGCGATCTCGGCGGCACACCTCCATCCGATGGTCCAAATTTTCGATGACGCTGAGGCATAATTGAGGTTCTATGCCGTTAATGTGCCGAATTATCTCATCCTTTAGCTCTTGAATTGTTGCTGGCTTATCGACGTACACCTTTTCTTTCAAATAACCCCAAAGAAAGAAGTCCAACGGTGTCATGATTCTGGTGGCCAATTGACATCATCAACACTTGAGATAACACGGCTATTGAATTTGTCGCGCAAAGGAGCCGTTGTTTCGTTAGTTGTATGGCAATTGGCACCGTCCTGTTAAAACCACATATCATCCAGGGGCATATCCTCAATTCCTGGCCACAATAAGTTCGTTATCATCTCGCGATAGCGAACACCATTCACGGTAAATGCTTGGCCGTCCTCATGACACACTATCGCGAACAGCAATGTTTTCCGCAGAACGAACTGGGCGAGCATGCACAGGTGTTTTCGCAGATCCAGTTTGCTGAAATTTGCCCACAATTCTCTCGATTGTGGACACATTTGGTCGATTATGCTGACCAAAAAAATCACAAAGTGCACGAAATGCATTTTGATTTGAACGCCCATTTTCATAATAAGCCTGAATAACTTTAACGCGTTGCTCGATTGTGTGTCTTTCCATGGTTCAAATTGGGTTAGTCTGAAATTGATAAATGTCAAATGAAATGAAGAAAAAAACTAGACGTTCAGGTGTGGTTCACATTCAACATCGGCCCATAAAATTTAACCATGTAAGTAAGAATGAAAATACACAGAGGATGCAATTAATTTGTAACCTGGGTTTTTATTATCCCTTTTTATACCTTGTTATTTTACGTAGCAATGCACTAATCCAAGTAATAAAAAAAAAACAAACAAAGCTAAATCATTTGTATAGTGGGTTTTTTAATATATTATTTTACCTAGTAATGTACTAATGCCATTTTCTTACCTTTTTATTTTACCTAGAACCAAAGTATGATTGCTTATGAAAGGTTTAAAAGAAAGTGACATTTGTAACAAACTCTGTTGCTATAATATATTTCAGCAATAACAGTCGCAAATAAAAATATTAAGTAAAATATGGAGAGCTTCAGTCATAAAAGACTGGCCGAATAGTATTTCAGAAACAAAAACAAGGAAGATGTTCTTAGTTACGTTAAAATAAAATTCAACTTAAATTCGTGTAGCACCGAAATACAAGAGCAATTATCTTATTTTGTCAAAGCACTAATAAAACGCTACAAAGAAGTTAGCTACAGTAAACAAAAGTTTGAGTTATATAAAAAGTGCAAACTTGTAGACGGCCAACTTACTGCAGCGATAGATCTGAGATGCGGAAACTTAAAGATGTTAACGATGAAAATGAATGTACAAATATAAAATAATCTTTCCTACATCAATTATGATATCATTGAAAAAGTTGTTGAAGCTAGTCCAGTGAGAACAAAACGGATTCTTAAAAGTATATCAACTCTTAGCGATGCAAAACAATTCACAAACGAGGAGGCATTAGCATTATTTCTGGATTTGAAAATAACAAAACAGGAAACTGCAAAATCAACTTTTTTCTTGATTTAATCATACACAAAAATTCTTGTTCACTTTTAATAATTCAACAAAATTCACTGTAGAATAAAATCAGCATCATGTTACTGAACGCGTAATTGGAATCAGTGTGAACCATCTGTCGTTTATGTTTTATGCAAATGTAATCACTTAACAGTGTTCAGTAACATGATGCTGATTTTATTCTACAGCGAATTTTGTTGAATTATTAAAAGTGAACAAGAATTCTTGTGTATGATTAAATCAAGAAAAAAGTTGATTTTGCAGTTCTCTGGTGTACTAGTTGTTACATGTAATCGTAGTAATCTACTTGCTTTGGTTATCCAACGAGAATGTGCAAATGGTCCTGGTTTAATGTTAGCTAAATCAACTGGAACAATACCATTCGAAATTGCTTTAGCTATTTGATATAAATATTTAACATCTGTTGATAGTTCGAGCTCATGTTCATGATCCATAATTGCAGGCATTGGATCAAAATCAGCTACTACCTGAAAAATGAAATGTTTAGATCAATTAAAATGCAATTATCTTATTTTAACTTTATTCCAATCGAAAAAGTAAAATAATGACAATAAATAATGATAATAAATGATGATATTAAATAAAATAAAGTGTTACATACCTGCAATATCTCACATTCTTGTAACCTTTTACACGTTCCCGTACTAAACACATTAAAATCTCAATAGAAACTAAACTATTGGTCGGATCGCTTTGAATTTTTAAACGATTCTAGATAAAATTTCCTTGGAATACATGTGGGGGTCGGGTATACTACCCATGGAGCATCAAAGAGTAATTTCAGTTTGAAAGTGAACAAGGTCCCCAGGGACCTTTTCACCCGCCGGAGGGTTAAACAAAAACGGCAAAATGGTGATTCTGTGAAGTGCTGTTGCCATTAAAGCCTTCACGCTATCGATCCTTAATGCCTTTGAAAAATGTCGAGGAGGTGTGTGTTTCCGAGTTTCCTTAAGTTTTGTTTATACTTACTCAAGTCCAAGAATTCTTCCAGGATTTGGGCCTTTACAGGTTAGTAGAAACAAAATTTCAGGATCCCCGCAAACACAAACCTCTCGTTGGGCTATTTCAAAAAAAAAATTATTTTTGGTTCCAGAATTTTATATATTTCGGTGGAGTATATATGTGTATAAATATTAAGCTGAACCGTTGATCCGGTTCCTTTTATCATTTGCTTGGGAGCCACTAATTGTTACGTGCCCCAATGGCACTGTAGTGGTGATACCAGCTAGCTCTTAAAAGCATCACACGGGATGTTTGTCAAAACCCACCACTACAGCCCAGGGACAAGCACAACTAAAAAAAATGAAAAAAAAACTACAAACACAACATCATAATACGACTGATATTTATGGAGAGAGGAAATGATGTTAACATCCCTCCACATTGCCCACACTTCCATGGTCATCTTGAAACATCCATTCTCCTTCTATTTGATGACCCCGTAAAATAATCACACACACTTACCACATTTTCTCTCACCCAGCTAACCTTGCCCTATAAGCAAATCAACAAGCCATCATTTCAAATTATATAAACTAAATATAACATTTTTTATTTAAAAATATATATATATATAATAAAATAAAACTAAATAAGACAATGTGTCATTAAATTGGTTGTAAAGCGCGAATTTAAAATGAAAGAAAACATTCAACGCCTCTATTTAAATCAAATTAAGTTAAAAACAATGAAAAACGATAAATTCGCAAAAAGAAAAAATATAAAAAAGACTCTAATTGAAATAAAAATTAAAAATAAAGAAAAGAAAATTGTGCCAAAATTTAAAAAAAAAACTTATAAGCAAAAAGATGGCTTCATTTGAAGCCGCTACTTAAGCAAACAAAAATAAACGGTGATTAACTCTCAGCGTTATGGCGCTATGACTCCATTTTGAGTCTTACCAACAAAAAAAAAAACTTATGTATAGCCTTGATCCTTATTTATTAAAAAAAAACAGAACACTTTTTAAATTCAGGCACTTACACCAGCGTTTAAAGAAAATTTTACGTTAAAAATTATTTTTATGATGAAAAAACAGAAAAATTAATTATTTAATATACTTTTAGCGAAAACATTTTTATCATATCATATTCTAATACTTTAACTTTTTTCCTCTTTGCCGCTACACACTTCGAAAAAAATATGGCCGAGTTGGCGTCTAAATCATAGATAACGGCCTGATCAAACTTCACGTGTACGAAGCACTGCATCTCTAGCCACTTTTGATTTATCCATAATAACAAGATTACCATGAACATCTCTAAAATTTATATTTTCGAATAAAGCTGTTGCTAAACATGAAGCAATCCTATCTGAAACACCGAATCTATCACACATCATAGCAACATTTAAAGCATCGTATCTTTGAGTACAATGACCTCGTCTCATTTGAACAGTTGCTTCTGGAACTTCTGTTGTTGCTTCATTTTCATATTCATCCATGTGTAATTCAGGTGGTTCGTAACTTGGATCATCGATACCAGTTGTAAGTGTTGGTATTGTTGTAGCTACTTCTTCAATGTCTTTCGTATATTCAGGTATTGTGAATTTTCTATCATTATGGTGGTCCACACGAGCATTCTGTTGTTTTTAATTTGCAATTACATTTGCCAATATAAAATAATTCGTTTATTGAATCAACAAATGCTTTAAATTCATCTCTTTTGTTTCTATGTTGTACGTGTTTCTGGTATTTATCAAGCAAACCAGTTAATTTTTTTAAAACACTCTTTCTATTAATGATTTCAATATTTAATTTACACCAAATTTGGATCAATTTATCTGTTACGTGTGGAGTAAAAGTTTTATACGAGAACATTTTGTTTTCAAATTTAGCACGATCACTTAAAAAAAATAATATTTTAAAATGTCACATTTAGTAGGCAAACTAAGATCATTTCAATCACTTGATAAACCAAAAACAATAATATCTTGATGAGGCATGTTAGTCAATCTAGAGTCAAAACTTGTTGATGTTGTTGCTTCCATTTGCGAAGACACCGCAGACGATGTTGATGGTTCTTGATTATCCATAATAACTTTGATATTATCACTGCACTCTTTGATTGTGTCACACTAAATTTAAAAATAAAAAAAAATATTGGTATTTAAGTATTTGGCAAACTGCGTGCGCATTGCACCATGAACGATTAAGGAAGAAGTAAAAGCAAGCTTGGCAACGTTTAGTGTTGGTAAACGCATGTTGCGGGGACGGTTTTTCGTTTCACAGGTTACTATGAAGACATTTTGATTCTTTGGAGACTGACCTCAAACTTTACATTAATCTACTATATACACTGAAGACATTTTACTGGATACAGCGCATATTATAGGGGCTTTTTTGGCTGTATATATAGATGTCTTCAAAGTATGTGCAACCGCCGTATCTAGTAAAATGTTTTCAGTGTAAACAGTAGAATAATTAAAAGTTTGAGGACGGACCCCAAAGTACCAAAATGTCTTCATAGTAACTTGTGGAACGAAAACCCGTCCCCGCAACATGCGCTGTGCACATATATATATATATATATATATATATATATATATATATATATATATATATATATGTGCACGGCGCATGTTGCGGGGCCGGGTTTTCGTTCCACAAGTTACTATGAAGACAATTTGTTACTTTGGGGACTGTCCACAAACTTTTCATTATTCTACTGTTTACACTGAAGACATTTTACTGGATACAGCTCATATTACGGGGTCTTTTTTGGCTGTATATACAGATGTCTTCAAAGTATGTGAAATGCATATACATATACAGTTATGTGCGAAAAAATAGGGACACTTGCATGCAACAAATTTGAAGTAAAAAAACACACATACATTTTGGAAAGAAACTAACAATATTATTTTTAGATTATAGTACAACAACAAATCTTCATTTTAAGCAACAATTCAAACTTTGTTGTTGCAATTGAAAAAAACAACATTGAAAAGTATTGTAATTTCCTATAGTCGAATGTGAATAAAAATAGGGACATTAAGAAAATGGTTTGAAATATTATTAGTATTTTAAATTTTTTTGATTGTTAGTTATTTGAACGTTTAAAACGTTTGGCATTAAAAAGTGTTTTTAATATTACATGTTAAATATATAAAAAGAAAATCTATGTTGAAGCGACTTCAGTAATCTACTTTTCTTTATTTTAATTTTTCTTTTTTCTAATTTTCTTGATTTTTATTTTGACTTATTTTGCTAATTTTCTTTAACAATTAATTTTTTTAAATTTATTATTATTTTTTATTTTAATTTTGTTTTCTTAAATTTTAACTTTGAATTTTGATTTTGTTTAAATTCTGATTTTATTTAACTTGTATCTTTTCTCTGAGTGTAGAACACTCGCTCCTTTTTGTATTCTTCTTTTTTTTATTATACATACAAATCCTTTTTTTTCGTCACTTCCATTTGTAATTTTAACATGGCAAGATGCCAATAAAAATTGTTAAAATTTAATTTGAAGAAAAAAAACCAACCGCGTTTTTTTACTTTTACTTCCTAAGAATAATAAGAGGCTAGGGCGGAAGTCTAGCCTACATTTTGGTCCTTCGAGGAGTCCTAGAGGAGCTAGGATTGAAGAAACCAGTGGCATACCTGTCCACTGTAAGCCGGTAACAGTTGTTCTACCGTAACTACTACGGCAAATTTGTTTAAAATGTCGTCAATAGTTGTTCTATCGCAACAACTACGATATCGACAGCAGCAAAAAGGGCTGATTGCTGATTAAGGTATATCCCGTTCCAGCAAAGAGGAGGCATTCCCAATTGTGCTAAACATACTACAGAAGGAAGAAAGGTCTCCTAGACGATAGAGTTGAAGGTCAACAAGGTAATAATAAAACAATCATCATCAAAAGGAATATATTGGGTAAGTACAGTGTTTAATTATATTTAGTGCGGTTGTTTTTATTTAACAAAAAGTGCTAAATAGAAGGAAAAATTAAATAATTTACAGGTTGGTTGAAAAGTTCCTGCGCTCGAAATGAAAGAATACTGTTTTTGTTAGGAAATATATTTTTTTATTCAATATAATCTCCTAGAAGCTCAATACACTTGTTCCAATGATCTTCCAATAATATTATCCCATCCTTATAATGGTTTTCCGGAAGCTCTGTAAAATAACCGTCTACGGCTGCTATGGCCTCTTAATTCGACGAAAAATGCTTTCCACGAAGGAATTGTTTGAGATTTCTGAAGAGATAGTAGTCACTGGGAGCCAAATCTGGTGAATACGGTGGATGATCAAGCAATTCGTACTTTAATTCTTTGAATTTAGCCATCGTCAAAACACTTTTGTGAGCAGGTGCATTGTCTTGATGAAGAATTTTTTTTTCTTCTTTAAACCTGGTCTTTTCTCACGAATTTTTTCATTCAGCTGATCCAAAAGGCTGGAATAATATTCAGAGTTGATTGTTTTACCTTTCTGAAGATAATCAATCAACAAAATTTCTTTTGCATCCCAAAAAACTGATGCCATAACCTTCTTTGCTGATCGTTGTGGTTTCATCTGCTTTGGAGCTGAACAACCAGCTTCAGTCCACTGTAAACGTTCTTGTTTCAATTTAGAATCATGGTGGTAGATCCAAGTCTCATCCATAGTTATAAAACGACGCAAGAAGTCGGTTTTATTCGGCTTAAAACGCTCCAAATAACGCTGAGAAATTTGTTTTCGATCCAGTTTTTGTTGAATTGTTAATGTGTGCGGCACTAACTTTCCAAACAGTTTTTTCATACGGAATTCTTCATGTAAAATATGGAGTAATTGTTCGTCTGAGATGCCTATGGCATTAGCAATTTCACGCTTAGTCAAACTTGGATCTTCACTAACCATATTATTTACCTGCTCAATGATTTCTGCTGTGGTTGCAGTTTTTGGTCGTCCTTCGCGTGGATCGTCTTTGAGGCTGGTTCGACCACGTTTAAATTCACCAGCCCAAAATTCAACGGTGCGTTTTGAAGGTGAGGACTCCTTATACACTTCTAACAATTGTTCATAAATTTCCTTTGCTTTTAAACCCTTCAAAACAAAGAATCTAATGACTGCACGATATTAAATTTTTTCCACATTAAAAAAATCAATGACACGTCAACTTCAAATGGCTTGTAAACAAAGAAAGAATTGACAGAATGACTTGCAACTTTGCATGTGTTCTCAGGACAGTTATACCAACTTGAGAAAAAAAAGATCGGAGCTAGCAGTGCCATTTCTTGGTGAGCGCAGGAACTTTTCAACCAACCTGTACTGCACAATCAAATTCGAACATAACCTCCAAATTAAATAAAAATCCATCACCAATACAAAAAATCCCTAACATGCCAACACTGTTGATAAGTACCAACACTGGTATATAAGGAAAAAGCTTTTTTTAAGACATGCGCACTGCCGTCAAACATAATAGCCATACTCGTCACACTCATTAAAATTGGTTCAATTCCAACAGTTTCACCAACTATGCGAAGTAAAATTGGATTTTTAACGACAACAACGCACAGAGAAAGAAAATCATAAAGTAGACGCGCTTTGAATGAGGTGAATATAAAGAAAAAGAAAAACGAAGAAATTGTGAAAAAATGTTAAAATAATAATTTAATAATAAAAAATAAGTAAAATAATAAATAAAAAAAAAACGAGACAGTGACTTAAAAAGAAAGTAAAGAACAAAAAATACAGAAGTACCTAGCCAGTGTAATTAAAAAACAAAAGAAAACAACAAGACAAAAAGAAAAAACAGAGGCTATTGAAGCATACCGGCATCTAATAAGGATTCACGGTACGAGTTTTTTGCGGGCAAACGGTGAGTGTATACAATTAAATAATTCACATATATTTTTGTTTTGGTGAAGAATTTGGCAAGGTTAATTTAAATCAGAAGCAAAACACCGTGGCTTGGCAGGGTTTTTGATTTTGAAGCGAAGTGGGTTTAGACAGATTTTAAGCCAGAATTGTTAACAAATTGTTGAATAAAAAAGGTCAATCTAAAGAGGTGATTGTTATTTATGGAAAATTTATACGGCGACCTTTCAAGTGGTACACAAATTTTTTGAAAGCATCATTATTAGAATAAAAGGGTGAATCGGAAAGAGGTAATTTTTAATAAAAAAATTACACAGTGGCACAGATGGTACAAATTTAAAGCATTATTAATTGAAGTAATTGAATGCTCATGGACTGCCTGTTCGAAATTTTTGGTAGTGATTTGAATTATTTTTTTTTTTTGAAAATTGTTTGAGGAAAAGAGTGTGTAAATTTTGATAATTGATTTTAAAGCACAATTGTAATAATCTTTTTTCTAAGATTATATGTGTTCATCAAATAAATAAAATTAACACCAGTTAACGTCGTTCTTAAAATAACAATCTTCACTTTATTTAATCTCTATATTTTTAATTCAACAAGAGAACTTGAACGACCAGAATTTTTTACAAGAATAGTCAGAAGCAAGCGCACTCGATGAAGTCAAATAGATGATTGAAAAATATACGCAAGTGCTGCTCCTTTTATAGGCAAAAATAAACGTTTACGTTAACTTAGTTGTATAAAATGTATGAAAAAACATGGATGCAAAAATTAGGAAATATGAAAAAAATGCAGCATTGTGTATAGAAAAAACGTTAATTTCAAATATAATTACAGAGTTGTATTTCGATTAAAACTGTTACTTAAAATAATTTAAAAAATAATATAAAGAGTTAATTCAATACAAAACATTAAGAAAAATGGATTTAAATGTATATGGGCTGCTTCAGTCTCCCCCTCTGATGCCGATGGCGTCCCGATGAGGCAGCAGACTAAGCTTTACTTCCTTGGACGACCTCGTCTTCGCAACATCATTATTGGTTGTAAGGAGTCCTCTGTTGTTCCAACTACTGGAGTCAAGGCTGATGCGTGATATGTCCCCAACGGTAAATTGATGTCATCTTCATGAGCAATTACATATGAAGTGGTACCCTTTCGTTGTATGATGGTATATGGACCATCCCTCTTTGGAACAAATTTAGATGTAACACCTTTGTTACTATTGCTTAAAACATGCGTAGTAACTAATACTTTTGAGCCAACTTCTAATGGTGGCTGTTCTCGTCGATGACTGTTGCTATTTCGTTTGTTGTGATCTTGTTGTTTTTGAACATTTTCTTTAACATCTTTGAAAACTTCGACTAACATTTCCAGGAAAGGCGTGATTTCAGCCACAAAGTTCTCTGATTGAATAATGGCTCGAAGATCATGTTGAACATCATCTAGAGTTCGAAGCTCTCGACCAAATGTTAAGTATGCTGATGTCTTTTTCGTACTTTGGCATAACGTAGTGTTCATGGCAAACCGAATACTTGGTAGTTCTTCGTCCCAAGTCTGGTGATTATTTCCTACTAATATAGCCAGTTGAGCCTTCATATCCCGATTTTTGCGTTCAACTGGGTTGGCTTCCGGGTGATAAACGGGCGTTAGTATATGTTCTATATTAAAACAATAAACAACTTTTTGCATAACAGCTGATACAAATTGTACCCCGTTGTCGCTGATAATTTTTTTGGGCATACCATAACGTAAAAATACTTCGTTGATTAATGTTTTGGCGCAGGCGTCAGCAGTAGCAACTTCTAAGGGAAAAAGTTCGACCCATCTGCTGGCAATATCTTCCACAATTAAGATCCACTGGAAACCTCTTGGCGAAACTGGCAATGGACCAAATAAGTCTATAGCAACCACCTCAAAACGCTGGTTACTTGAAACAGTTTGATAAAGTCCCGCTGGTTTTAAATTTGTAGCTTTATATCTTTGGCATTCAATGCATTCTCTAACATGCTTTTCAACTTCTTTCCTAACTCCAGGCCAATAATACCTTGATGTGATTTTATGCATAGTCCTATCAATACCATAGTGACCAGCTGTTTTATCGTTGTGGTAATATTTAAGAATTTCAAGCCTTTCATCCTTTGGCACCACGAGCTGAGCGTCCTCCGAGTCATCATTGTTATAGCAATATAATACACCATCATTCATTATAAAACCTCTTTTGGCCCAGTATGACGTGTCCTCATTATTTTTTTCAAAGCATTCAATGATTGTTTTCAGTTCGGGATCCTTAAGTTGGCCTTCTCTAATTTGGCTGGAACTTTTTCTTGGCATTTCAATGGAAAAAGCACAAATTTCGCATGGATTAGAAACATCGTGGTCATCTTCACAAGGAGGCCTGGATAACGTATCGGCTATGACATTAGTTTTTCCAGGCTTGTATTCAATTTGTAAATTAAATGGTTGTAGTAAGAGAGCCCATCGAGCTAGGCGTCCTGTGGGCGATTTAATAGTCATCAGCCATTTCAACGGTTGATGGTCAGTAATTAGTTTGACATTGGAACCTTCAATGTAACCACGAAATTTCTGGACAGCCCAGACAATAGCTAGGGCTTCACGTTCTATTGTCGAGTAGTTACGTTCCGCATTGGATAAAATTCTGCTGGCATATTCAATAGGGTGTTCCTCTGAACCCTCCCCCTGGAGCAGAACTGCCCCCAGAGCGTAACCACTAGCATCGGTTTTTAAAACAAATGGCTCATCATCTACGGCTTGTTTTAAAATAGGTGCGGAAGTTAAAAGCGTTTTCAGTTGATCAAATGATTTCTGTTGTTCTGAAGTCCAACACCACAATGCATTCTTCTTAGATAAAGCCGATAAAGGTTTGGATACATCAGCAAAAGATGGTATGAAACGACGATACCATGAACAGGCTTGTAAGAATGAAAGCATCTCTTTAACGTTTTTAGGTTCCTTACGATGACGTAAAGCAACCACTTTTTCCGGGTCAGTCATAATACCCTCTGGAGTTAAAACATGGCCTAAGTATTTAACTTCATTACATGCGAATCTGCATTTTTCTAAATTTACTTTTAGTCGCCTGAATATTTGTTGTAAATCTTTAACGTGTTGTTCAAAGCTTGGAGAGCATGATATTATATCATCTAAATAAGCCAATAATACAGTTTCTCCTAGAGAGGCTTTTAAACGATCAATTAGTCGTTGAAACGTAGCGGGAGCATTTCGTAGTCCAAATGGCATACGTGTAAATTTATACATACCAAAAGGACTCACGAACGATGTTTTATCCTGATCATCAGGATGTACTCCGATTTGCCAGTACCCACTTTGGAGATCAAGCGTTGACATGTTCTTTGTAGCTTTAGCCTCATGAAGGATATCATCCACTCTGGGTAAAGGGTAACGATCGATCAGGTTTCGTTATCGCATTCAATTCTCGATAATATATGCATACTCTTATTCCGCCAGTTTTCTTGGGTATAATAACCACAGGAGCAGCCCATGCTGATTGACATTCAACAATAACTCCTAGATTAATCATTTTAGAAATTTCATTTTTAAGAGCGATTTTTCTTGTTGGAGATAAGCGGTATGGAGGAATAGCAATGGGATCATGGTCCTCAGTGTTAATACGATGTATGGCAAACGGTGTGGCACCAGTAGGCTCTTTAAATAAGTCTTCATTCGAATATAGTAGTTCATCTAACTGGATACGTTGGTCATCAGAGAGACCAATACCATCAGACTCTTTCAAAATTTTAAAATCCATTGAAAACAATGGCATAAATATATCATCCAAGTAATCTTCTTGTTCCGTTTTTCTAGTTTTTGATGGAGGTGCAAAAAGTCTAGAATTATTTTGTGGTGTCGTCTGTCCAGGAGGCAAAGCACTTCTAAATATAGACTGCACCGAATGTGGTGAGTAATTGTTACCTGTTTCCAATGGTGGTGGCGGTGGTTTCATCGATATTTTATCACACAAACCAGATATACGTACAGGAGAAGCAAAAAGATTTGTCTGTTGTTGTGGCGTTAAAGTTCCTATTGGTAGTGAACCTTCAAATACTTTTTGTATGGCATGTGGTGAATAATCGTTCGGTACCGTTTTTGGTGTTTTCGGTAGTGGCGATACGACCTTCTTGTCCTCAACGAATTTTATGAAAGTGGAAACTTCTTTAATAGCGGTTGTGCAGGGTGAATTTTCATCACTATTCAAGTCCATTGCAAAAATTCCCACATCCAATGGATTTGTAAAAATATGCTTAATTTTGGGATCATCCTCAAAATACCACAATCGCTGAGCCATATTGAGCACTATACCAGCCTGTTCAAGGAAATCCGCGCCAATTAACGTGCGATTTTTAGTAGCATTAGGGAGATAGACGAGTCGTATTTTACGAACTCGATTACCAATGACTATGTCGCAAATGGTGGACATAACTTTACCAGAAGTTACGGATCCGTCAGCTAAGGTGATTTCTGCACGCACATCTTGGAAAATGGCTCCACTCTTGGTCAATATTCTCTTTAAATTCAGACTAGCGACACTAGTTTTTGCGCCGCTATCGAAAACAGCTTCACCCTTCAAGCCAAAAATTTCAATATGGGTTGTCGGTAACGTATGCCCAATAATCGTGGAAGAAATCGAATTAAGGGCTAAATATTGCGGACTCTCTTTTGTATGAGAGCTACAAGTTGGGCAGTTCGACCGGTAGACTCCAGGTGCTCCACAACCGTAGCATGAAAAGGAGGGCCTTTTCATCACAGAGGTCTGCTGATTTTGTTGATTTACAGAGTTACTTACACGTGGCTGTTGAAATTGTTGATTTATTGCATCATTTGCACGTGGCTGTTGTTCTCTTTGTTGTTTTAATTGTTGTTGTTCATCTCGCTTCTTTTTCTTAAAACATGAATCGCTGTTATGACCCTTAGCACGGCAAAAGTTGCATCGGCTGCTGGATACAGATTCTTCTTTTACTTCTGTAGTAATTGTTGATAATGGTCGAGCTTCTGTGAAAAATAGTTCTGCCTCTCGTTCTGTTCTGAGCTCTTCAAATGATTTGAAACTGTCACGGCGAACTCGTTCTCTAATTTTTACGTTTAACAGGCCATAAAGCATGTTCAGTTGAACTTCCTCAGTTACAGTACTCTTTAGTTGGGAGAATAACAGTCTCTTTTTACAGATGAAACTGTCCGTTGGTTCGCTCTTCTGTTGTTTACTTTCAAAAATGTTCGAAAATATGCGCCAGTCTGGCAGTGGTGGACAGAAAGTGCTCCGGATGAGGGTTTTTGCCCCCTCAAACGTAGACACAGAATCCCTCACACCAATCCACCAAGTGGCAGCATAATCTTCAAGTAGCAAAGGCATTCCCTCGCAGTGCATCAGTATCAGAAATTTTTTCGATGTCTTTGTAAACGCTGATGGCAGCTAAAAATTCCTCCACTGCAGCAGAGTCTCGTTGACCACGAAAACGTGATGTACATTGGGTAAAAGATCCACTTTTACCACCAAATGCAGCCAAAATTTGTTGAAACTGCTCAGGCGAAAATGTAGCCATATTTTCTATTATAATTTCACTTACGCTGGTGTTTTCAGTATTTAAAGTATTAGTTTCGTCGACTTTTGCAACTTTTTCGATGTTTTTCGGGTTAATTTCCACCCCACAAACGCTTTCAGCAGTTAATATATCGATTTCGTCGACTTTGGAGTCTTCTTCGGCGTTTTCTATATTAAGGGTACCGACTTCGTTGTGCTCTACCGTTGTTGGCTTTTTGTCGACTTGGGAATCTTCGGCGTTATTCGCAGCCGCTGTGTTGGGCGCCAATGTAATAATCTTTTTTCTAAGATTATATGTGTTCATCAAATAAATAAAATTAACACCAGTTAACGTCGTTCTTAAAATAAAAATCTTCACTTTATTTAATCTCTATATTTTTAATTCAACAAGAGAACTTGAACGACCAGAATTTTTTACAAGAATAGTCAGAAGCAAGCGCACTCGATGAAGTCAAATAGATGATTGAAAAATATACGCAAGTGCTGCTCCTTTTATAGGCAAAAATAAACGTTTACGTTAACTTAGTTGTATAAAATGTATGAAAAAACATGGATGCAAAAATTAGGAAATATGAAAAAAATGCAGCATTGTGTATAGAAAAAACGTTAATTTCAAATATAATTACAGAGTTGTATTTCGATTAAAACTGTTACTTAAAATAATTAAAAAAAAATAATATAAAGAGTTAATTCAATACAAAACATTAAGAAAAATTGATTTAAATGTATATGGGCTGCTTCACAATTATAATAATATTGCGTTGGGAATTTTTATGAAAATGTTTTTTGTAGATTGTACAAAATCTAAAGGAAGTTGATTTTTTGTGGATGAATTTTGCAAATAAATTCAAGTTGGTAGAGAATAAATTTAATAAATAAAATATTGAATTGATACAATTTAAAATAAATTTATCCACATATTGTAATATATCTAATCTGCTGTCAGATTATCACCCAAGAAAAACTTTGGTAATTATTGGCCTGTGACTGAAGGTTTTAAGGAGTTTTTAGGCGAAATTTAAAGGGTTTTTTTAATATTCCACATCGCTTTCATTCGTCACGAATAATTTGAAAATACCTTAATATAAGGTTGAAATTCTTCTCGTTTATTTTTTTTAATTTTGAGGTGAGGTAAAATATTTTAAGGCTTTAATTAAAAATTATTAAAGATGGTCTCCGAAAGAACATGTAAATACGAAATTCGCCAAGTAGTTCTTTTCTGCTCTATGTTTGAGAAGATTTCTCCCCAAGCTTTAACGATTTCACTTCTGGAGGTAAAGCAAGCTGAACTAGACAGATGGCGGGATATGGTAGCAACTTTTAAAGAATTCATCAGCGGCTATGAAAAGGTGAAGGGAGAAGAAGATTTTTCGGATGAAATTACTCTGAAATACGAAGATGCTTGTGAGCAGTACCAGATGATAAAGGCTAAGATAATGGACATGTTAAAGGCGAAGGCTCCGCAACAAAAAACAGCAGAAACAACCGTACGTCAGTCGTCTCTTAAATTACCTGCGGTCGAAATTCAAACGTTTGAAGGAGGTTTCGACAAATGGCCAGCATTTCGGGACATGTTTATGGCAGTGGTTGGGAATGAGCCTTCTGTAGCTCTAGCTCACAAATTATATTATTTACTTGGCAAAACGAGGGGGAAGGCCTACCAGTTCATAAAAGAGTTGGTACATTCTAATTTGAGTTAGCGTGGCAGGCGTTAAAGAAACGATACGAGAATAAGCGAATTTTAATTAACAATCAAATCAGAAAAATTTATGGCATCCAGGCCCCTCAGAGTGAAACTTTGAAATTTTTAAGGCAGCTTCAAAACATTTAGCTCGTTTCAAATTGAGGTGGCTGCTAATGACCCCTTTCTTATGCATATTTGCACTTCAAAGCTCCCAGAAGAAACATGACGTGCGTGGGAAGATTCTTTGACTAACCATAAAGAATTGCCTACTTGGCAAAAACTGAACAAATTTTTGTCTGAGCGAATTGAAAATTTAGAAACTTTCACAAATTTGAAGAAGCCGCCCAGCAGAGACAACAATACCTCCAAGTCTCAAGTTTTTTATTCTAATACTGAAACCGATAAAAGTAACTTTAGCTGTAAGAAATGTAAACAGAATCATTCCTTACGGTTCTGCAAATATTTTAAGGGTTTGTCAGTGCATGATAGAATAAAATGTGTCTATGCGAATAAGTTTTGTGCGAATTGTCTTTCACCCACTCATTTCAAGACGAAATGTCAGAGCACCAGTAGTTGCAACAGATGCAATAAAAGCCATCACGCGATGCTACATATAGAAGAAGATAAATCGAGAAAGGGTCCCACTAGGGTGTCATCTCATCAGCAGTTTCAACCAGAAGAAAGGCCATCAGGGTCAGGCATTATAAACAACACAAGGCCATCTAGTTCTCAATTCGGACGACCTGCCACTTCGGGTGCAAACGGGATAGATTCAGTACAGGTTAATTTATATCAACACAGCGGGACTAAAATTTTGCCAACAACTTTGGTTCATGTGGAACATTTAGGCGAAAAATTCACTGTTCGCGCGTTAATTGATACAGGGTCAACTAGAAGCTTTATGCTAAGGCGTGTTCAGCAGAATTTAGCTATACCCCTAGAGCCCTATCGTAGCGAATATCAGATTTTACAATTAAAATCTGAGCGATTGTGGTACCAACATTGGCACACTTTATGCCTTCACGGCCAAATCCGATCCAAAAGGTATCAGACATAAAAGGTTTAACACTTGCAGATCCCTATTTTTACAAACCGTCTGCAATCGAAATGATTACTGGTAGTAACTATTTGCCTTTTATAAATTTGAGCGGCGTAAACATTAATATCGGAAATAATATCGAAGCTCGAGAGTCCCACTTTGGCTGGTATTTGCTAGGCCCTGAACCCGAAAATAGAGTTCAATCTTTCCACACTTTTGTTTCGCCTTGCAGCGATTTGGTCCTTCATGAACAACTAAAGAAGTTTTGGGAGATAAAAGAGGCGGAAAAAAACGATTGTCAATCTGAAAGCGACATTTATTGTTAAAATTATTTCAAACGTACCACAATTCGACAGTCTGATGGACGTTATGTGCTGCGACTCCTGTTCAAGCAACAATTTCCGAAAGAGATTTTTTTAGGCCCCTCCCGAAATATGGCTCTTGCGCAGAACCATAGAATGAAAAAAATGCTCGATAAAACCCCCGATTTGAAGACAGTACGCAGAAGTTCTCCAAGAATACCTAGACTTGGATCACATGGAACCAGTTGTACATTTTGGACCCAAAGATGAAAAAGTTTATTAATTTTTTCTACCCCACCACGCATTAATCAAGCCTGAAAGTAAGACCACAAAAGTTCGAGTGGTATTTAATGCCTCAAAGAAGACAGGAAGCGGGTATTCATTAAATGACGTGCTGCACCAGGGCCCAACGCTTCAAACTGATTTGATGCAGCTTGGTTTACGATGGCGAAATTATAAGTACGTGTTCACCGGAGACATACTTGAAAGTTTACCCCGGGAGGATCTTCTAGACGAAGATTTCCTAAAGTTTGATGACTCCAGCTCCCTAAAAACATTGGGAATTCGCTGGAATGCGTTGGCGGATATATTCTACTATGCTGTAGAGCCAGTTGAAATTACCCCATCCGCTACAAAACGAAAAATCTTGTCGGTAATAGCAAGATTATTTTACCCTCTAGGTTGGTTAAGCACAGTCGTTATTATTGCTAAGACTTTGGTGCAAGAATTATGAGAGGAAAAGTCTGAATGGGACGAAGGGGTACCGCCTCACATACTAGTGAAATGGAATTTATTCTTGAAAATTTGCCATTTATTTCAACAATTAAGATACCTAGATGGGTAGATTTCTCCCCAGGATATAAAACCCAAATACACGGCTTCTGTGACGCCTCGGAGAAGGCTTATTGTGGTTCAGTATACATTCGAACAAAAAACTCAGAAGGACAAATAATTAGCCATTTGCTGGTGGCAAAGACGAAAGTTGCTTCTATCAAGGGGACTACCGTTCCGAAACTCGAATTATGCGAAGCTTTATTGTTGGCTAAACTCGTCTGTAGTGTAGTCACGAATTGTCAGTTCTAATATGAGCTATTTTTGTGGATAGACTCGTCCATAGTACTGGGTTGGTTGCAAAAACCTCCTTATACGTTAAAAACGTTTGTCGCAAATCGTGTGACTCAGATTCTCAGCATCGCCAGCACTCAACACTGGAAACACGTCAAAACTAAAGAAAATCCTGCAGATCTGGGCACTTGAGGCTGCTCCCCGCAGGAACTTGCAGACACTCAACTCTGGTGACACGGGCCAACCGGGCTACACCTTCACACAGCATTATGGCCAATACCTCGTACGTTTGACCCAGTCGATTTAGAGACGAAAAAATCTATCATCAATTTTCATCTTGATATAACCGGCACAGATCTACTGGAAGAATTCTCATCTTTTCCAAGGGCGTTGCGAGTTCTTTGTTATCGGCTTAGATTTATCAACCGAGTCCTCTACGTTGAGAAACGCGAAAATCATCAAAGGTTATGCTGCGGTGTTCGTATGTTTCTCTACTAGAGCAGTCCATTTAGAGGTTTGTTCAGGCCTATCAACAAATGCCGTTCTTGTGCTTTCGCCGATTTACAGGGCGCAGAGGGCTCCCTTAGACCATGTTCTCTGACAACGGTCGCAATTTCGTCGGTGCCAGCTACGCTCTTCTTAAAAGTCATCAAGAGTTCCTAAAATCTACTGAAAAGACTCTTATTGAAAAGTACTCTACTGTGGGTCTTACCTGGTCGTTTATACCGCCATATGCACCTCATATGGGCGGCCTCTGGGAGGCCGCAGTGAAGAGCATGAAGAAAATTACCAGCAACCTAACCTTCACCCTCGAAGAGTTCAGTACGCTTCCAGTATGTATCGAAGATTGAAAGCGCTACAACATATTTTTGCTCGGCGTTGGAATTCTGAATATATAACCGAGCTTCAACGCCGCTTTAAATGGCAAAAGGAACGAGACAATTTAGAACCGAACGACATTGTAATAGTCAAAGACGACTTATTACCATCTACTGAGTAGCTCCTTGGTCGCGTTAATAGCGTCATCTATGGCCGAGACAGCAAAGTAAGAGTTGCTGAAGTAATCACTAAAAAGGGTACAATTTTAAGCCCAGTTGTAAAACTACCAAGAAACTTCATTTTGAAGAACCCCACAGTACCTCCGAGCAAGCATCCCAACGCAGCCGGACCATGACCTACCCAAGCATCTACCTTTGGCTGGATCGAATCCTAGGTTTGAGGGGGGTGCTCTTGCCACTCGTCGGGGGGGAGCATGTTGAAGCGACTTCAGTAATCTACTTTTTTTTATTTTCATTTTTCTAATTTTCTTGATTTTTATTTTAATTTATTTTGCTAATTTTCTTTAACATTTAATTTTTTTCAATATTTTATATAAATTTTTTTTTTCTTAAATTTTAACTTTGAATTTTGATTTCGTTTAAATTCTGATTTTATTAAACTTGTATCTTTTCTCTAAGTGTAGAACACTCGCTTCTTTTTGTATTCTTCTTTTTTTTTATTATACATACAAATACTTTTTTTTTCGTCACTTCCATTTGTAATTTTAACATGGCAAGAAGCCAATAAAAATTGTTAAAGTTTAATTTGAAGAAAAAAAAAAACTTTTTTACCTTTACTTCCTAAAAATAATAATAGGCTAGGGCGGAAGTCTAGCCTACAATCTATTTTTCAGTTCTGAAATAATATTTTAGAAATAATATGCAATTTAAATGTTTCGTTTTTAGACGATTTTTTTTTGTTTGCTTTTGATAAAGCTAGAAGTGGAAAATACTCTTTCAGTAATAGTAGATGTTGGACAAATAGTCAAAAGACAATTACTTATATAAATTTTCCAACTTTTCAGTTCTTTTGTCGCATTTATCAAGATACATGAAATCATCATATAATGATGAATGATTTTGTACAGTCTCTTTTTTAGGATTTTGAATACTGTTTGTTGTTTTATTTAGATCAGAAATTAAACTATTTAAATTTGGAATATCCATAGTTAAGTCTTCATCGGAATCTATCAGACTTACATCAAAATCTTCATAACCAAACAAACGATTATAAAAGTGTTCGGAAAAAATAAAAGAGACCAAGTAACCCAGTTGGTGATGTAATTAAAAAAACCGGTTAACCGAACAAAAAAGACCGGTTTTCTTCGAATTAGAAACCGATCGGTTTAAAAAAAAAAGAAACCGGTTGACCGGTTTTCGGTTTTTGCATACTATAGGCACGATGTTATTTATAATTTAATATAATAAACAACACTCCAATATGTTGTGAAAAAAAATATTAGTATGCCAGTTTCCCAATTCGTTCCCAGAAATGGAAACATTAACATTTGAAATGGCAGGGTTGTGCTTCGAAAATCGAAGATGGTTGCCAAAGGGTATTTCTATTAATAGATGGAAAAAGCTCATTTTCACTAACTGAAAAATAGAATTTCGTAGTCATTTTCCTTAGAGGGTGTGATATAAAAAGCCTGTTCAAAACCATGAGTTATTTATGGGTTGGGTGGTTCATAAGGAGGCTGAAGATGACCTGGTCCGTCGGGTCGAAAGTGTGAACTCCCTCTAGCGCTGATCCTTACAATTTTTTCCATTTAATGAAATAATTAGTGTTTACAATTCTTTAGTAACATTAAAAATTATGATCTCGATCCTGATAAAATTAAAAATATATAATTAAAACAGACAGATCGAATAATATACAAAATTTACAGTATTAAAATTTTATTAAAAAATTTATCAAATTAAAATATATAAAAATTATTTTTCACTTAACTCTATTATGGACTATATAAATGGCTATCTGTTTGAAGATTTCTTAAGTAAAATTTAAGTCAAAAATCCTAATAAGTTGTTACTTCCCAGCAAAATCATGGTATCAACAACTTACCAGCCTATTTATTCGCTTAATTACTTTTGTTCGCGATGAGCCCAAAAGTAATGGGTGGTCATTAGCTTCTCACTTACAAAAAATACAATAATGGGTGGTCATTACCCTCTCTCTTACGAACAGCCAAAAAATAATAAGTACCCATTACTTTTTGGGTATCGCGAACAAAAGTAATTAAGCGCGTAAATAGGCTGGTAAGTAGTTGATACCATGGTTTTGCTGGGTATAATACTGGCTCTTGACTTTATTTGTTAAAATTATATTAATCCATTTGAATCATTTTTAAGGAATAATTTGGTATTGAATAAAGTGGAATATGATATAATTTATATTAAATTAATTTTGTTTCGAAAGAATAATTTGTTTTATGATTTAATTCGTGAAATATATATCGAATACTCCATTTTTTGTTGGAATGATTTGTTAAAATTGATTAATTTATTAATATATATTAATTCAAAGCATCTAACGATCACAAAAATTTCATAAGAGTCAAAAATTCGTGAAACACTCCACCCTAGCTCAGCTCATTTTTAAAGAAATTGGAATTCGGCTTGTCTATGCGATAGTTGCGTGTGTGTAAAATTGTATATACTAAATCCGATGAACCAACCAATAATCTTCACTGTGTAGTGAGCGCGGTTTTGATACTATTCTTACCAATATGTTAATATAGGCCCCTAAAATTAAAGGATTTTTTTTAAATATTAGATTTTTTAAATATTGAAATATCAATTTTTAAAGGGACTTATAAATGTTTTGTATTTTATCAAAATATCTTTGTGGAATGTTAAACTAAAATTTTTTGACGAGAATCCTTAATACGCATCGAATGCGTTTATGGAATAATATTCGAGTCAAATTTAATTCATTTTAAAAAAGTGAATTACAGAACAATTCTTTATTCTCCTTATTAATTATAAAAAATTGTAACGACGAGATTTCCTCCGTTAGCTGGGGTAAGCTCGCGGGGGTAGGGATCGTCACAGAAATTTCTTTGACCCAGTGACCGAGAGTAAAAGACGTGTTGTTATAGAAAGGTAAATTCGTTTATTGTTGTTAATACTACAGGATTGAAAAGAGAGAGAGAGAGATAAAGAGAGAGAATGAAGAGGCGACCGGGGACGGCACGTTTCCTCTGATGCCCTACGTCTAGGTGAGGCCAGCAACCTGGGACGGCACGCTCCCTCTGGTATCTTTACAGGGAGGACAGCGACCGGGGACGGCACGCTTCCTATGATGCACTACGTCTAGGTGAGGGCACCGACCTGGGACAGCACGCTCCCTCTGGTATCTTCACAGGGAAGACAGCGACCGGGGACGGCACGCTTCCTCTGATGAACTACGTCTAGGTGAGGGCAGCGACCTGGGACGGCACGCTCCCTCTGGTATCTTCACAGGGAGGACATCGACCGGGGACGGCACGCTTCCTCTGATGAACTACGTCTAGGTGAGGGCAGCGACCTGGGACGGCACGCTCTCTCTGGTATCTTCAAAGGGGAGGACAGCGATCTGGGACGGCACGCTTCCTCTGATGAACTACGTCTAGGTGAGAGCAGCGTCCTGGGACGGCACGCTCCCTCTGGTATCTTCACGGGGGAGGACAGCGACCGGGAACGGCACGCTTCCTCTGATCAACTGCGTCTAGGTGAGGGCAGCGACCTGGGACGGCACGCTCCCTCTGGAATCCTTACGGGGGAGGACAGCGACCGGGGACGGCACGCTTCCTCTGATGAACTCCGTATGACCTACGTTGATTAAGTGAGAGGGAGAGAGAGAGAGGGGGAGAGAGAGAGATAAAGAGAGAGGATGAAAAAGCGACCTGGGACGGCACGCTTCCTCTTATGAACCGTTCGAGGATCTCGACAGGACCTCCCGAGATTTTTGCAGACCTTCAAGGATATCCGCAGGATCTTCAAGGATATCGGCAGGACCTTTAAGGATATCAGGAGGATCTTCAAGGATGTTGACAGGACCTTCAAGGATGTTCGCAGGATATTTACAAGTTGTCCAAGGATGCTCGCAGGATTAGAATTTAATATTTAGTGTTGAAATTACCTTGTGTTCTCGTTCACGGCTGCTGTCGACTGACCCCGATTTGTTCAATGTTGGTTTATATACCCCCTTGGCAGCTATTTGTAGTTGTCGCCAGTGTAATAACAAAGTGTGTAGACAGAAACGAACGACGCGACTTCTGTCGTTACAAAATTAAGCAGCCACTTATGTTTTTTAGCCGGTATACCGATTTGAAAATCTTTGGAGTCTAAAAATTTTTCTGAATCAATGAAGTTTCTGCGGGAGAAGAACAACTGAAATTTGAGAACTTCTTTTGGACAATTTGGTTGAAATCTATAAAAAAAATTTTCCAAAAATTCTCTTATTGGAAAAATATTTTTTTTCAATAAGAGAGATCGGATGTGATTTTGAGAGTAAAATTAAAGGAAAAGTCGGAAAAGCATTGGCAGCCAAAGAGCTAAACCTCGTCCTAGAGCATTGGCGTGAATAGGACTGTCTGGGGCAGACTAGCCTCCGTAGACCTGCTTTTAACCCCACCCATAGTTTGAAAAATTTGGAATTAATTTTTGGTTTAATTAAATAGCAAACATTTTTTTGTTTTTCAATTTTATTAAAATTTGAAAAATATTCACTTTTTTGAGGAAATAGGTTCAAATCGCAAATTATAAAAAATTATAAAAACTTTTTTAATATACATTGCAGGTAAATTCAGTGAGTGGACCTTATGGAATTTTTCAGAAACACGTTCTTAATATGAGACACGCGGAAGAAATATTGACAGGTTACATGCTAACAAATGTTCGTTTGCTCTATGACATATTCACTTGCAATAGTCAAGTGATATCGCTCATTTCGTGCAAGACCGTCACAACTCAAAATTTGGCATTTTCGAGTTAGTAATGCAGAAATCTTCTTCTCTTAAATCTCTACAAAATGATCTAAGAACGGAGAGAATTATCGAAAAAATAACGGTAATACAGATGCTTGTGACGCTATGACCTCTCGTAACAAACATGAGCAATTAACATCAACAAGGTCACATTTCAGTTTGTGTTTGGCATTCCTCTTGTACATGTGGTTTTCTTTGTAGCAAAAAAGAAACATTTGATTTTATAACTGTATTTTAGTGAAAGAGAAGGTAAAAAATGTGGAAATACTTTGTTGTTAGAGTGCATCAAATCTAAATGTGACTTTATTGAATTGGATATTTCTATTTCTTTATCAATAACATTTGCATTTAAACATTTCCTAAAAAAAAATGTAACGTTCTTGTAGTTAACTATTTTGTTAAACTAAATATTATTTTAGGTTATGACGTTATTACAAATAATAAAATGAATTCAATAGCTTGTACCGATTTGTATTAACTTCAAATGAATCGTTATTGCCAGAAATATATAAATTGGTTGTTATAAAATTAGGTCACATTGTTGGTTGTGTCCAGTGTTACAGTGTGTCGTGTTACAGTGTATTGCTTTATCAACACCACTATGTAAAATTTAATACCATTCTATACGACTGTGCCAATTACATGACAGTTGAGCTTTGATGACATTTTATTTAATTCTTTTGTGAATTACTTCTGATAAGACAAGTCGACTAATTTGTAATAATTTAATCTTTTGCGATCATATTGAATTTACAACAATCGGAAGTCAACGTTCGATATTTTGCATAATTTTAAGCGATAAAAAAACGCAAGAGTACGTATTTTAATAAATTACTGTGTAATTTTAAACATTATTTAAAGTTATAATTTGCAGATTTTAGCTGCAATAGCCACTCATCTGAAAATACGTTTATTTTGCTTATTTCAACATCTAAAAGGCAAGTGATCGAACAGGTCGTAAATGTCAGTCATGGACGGGCAACACAGACCATCTATTAGCTCAAATGATTTCAGTAGCTTTGATGATTTCGGGTCAGACGACTCTCATCTTGATGTCAACTATAATGAACCTGAAGACGTTTCTTCGGAAAGTGATGTAAGTACTCAAAATGTAATCGCAAATAATAAAATCACAACAACTACCAAGTCGCCTCAGAGAGGAAAAAAACGCCAACGCAATCCTGAAAAATGGAGTCGCAGTATTAAGCAAAAACTTAGAAATTCTGGCAAACAGTATGAAATGTGGAACAAAAATAAAAAAATACGATCTAAAAGATGTGTAAAAGTCCCTTGTACAGAAAAATGTAGGTTAAAATGCTTTAACAAATTTAGTGAAGTAGACCGCTTAAACATTTTTTCCACATACTGGTCGTTGTCTAATATTGAAAAGCAGCGGCAATTTATATTGAATTCTATGACTGTAAACGAGCCACGATATCGATATGTCCGAGAGGGAGGAATTCGTCCAGCAAGACAAAAAAATATGAAGTATATCTTAAAAAATGATGAAGAGCCAATACAAGTTTGCAAGCTGTTCTTTATGAACACATTAGATATCAACAGTCGCAATATTAGAACAGTTATAGAAAAGAAGAATAAAGTTGCCAATATTCTCATGGAAGACGGTCAACGTGGTAAACATGGAAAACATATTAAAGTAAAACCAGAAATAAGAGCTGGGATTAAATCGTTCATTGAATCTATACCCAAGATCGAAAGTCATTACACACGAGCAAATACCACAAAAGTTTTCATTGATGGAAGCAAAACTGTTGCAAGCCTTCACAAAGATTATATTGATCTATGCCGAGAAAAGAATGTAGAATATGGCAATTACGCACTGTTTTATCGCATTTTTAACTCAGAATTCAACATTTCTTTTTTTTATACCAAAGAAGGACCAGTGTGAACTTTGCTTTGCATATGAAAATGCAGAACAAGAGAACAAAGCAGAATTGAAAAAAAAATACGAAGAGCATATTTCAGAAAAGGAACTGTCAAGAATTGAAAAATCTTCTGATAAGGAAGCCAGCCCACCGGACACAATTGTAGCTGTTTATGATATGCAAGCGGTTTTGCAGCTCCCAAAAGGCGATGTCTCTGTTTTCTACTATAAATGTAAGTTAAATGTAATGAACTTCACGATTTTTAATTTAATTGATAATAATTGCGACTGCTTTGTGTGGGATGAAAGCTGTGCTAATAGAGGTGCAAACGAATTGGGAACTTGTGTACTTCGCTTTATGAAGGAGAAATCTGCTAAAGAAGAAATCAAACATTTTATATTTTACTCTGACAATTGCGCAGGACAGCAAAAAAACAAATTTATGCTATCGGTTTACTTGTACGCTGTACGTTATTTGAATATCGAGACAATAACTCACAAGTATTTAATCAAGGGACATACCCAAAATGAAGGCGATGGTGTTCATTCAGTCATTGAGAGGAGTGTGAAGCGTCATTTAAGAAGCGGTCCCATTTAAACACCTGAAACATTTATTTCTATAATAAAAACTGCAAAAAAAAAACGGTAATCCATACAAAGTCAATGAAATGTGCTTTGATGATTTCTACGACATTAAACAACTGCAAACAGATATTGGACCGCTAAATATGAAAAATGTAAAAATAAATGACATAAAAGTTTTGAAAGTTAGCAAAGAAACTCCTAATATGTTATTCTACAAAACCAGTTACTCAAACGAAAATTTTGAAAATGTTATAATATTAAAAACCAAAATTAGTTATAAACAAATACATTTTGTACAAGCATTTTCTGCTAAGCCTGGCATATCAGAACGAAAAAAGAATGATCTCATGGAATTAATACAGAAGGGTCTTATACCTAAATATTACAATACGTTTTATGACAATTTATAAAACTTTCTATATTAGCTTTTATATGTTGTACGCTGAATTGAAATTAATTTTCTAGTACATATTTTAAAAACAATTACATATTTTTGTATTAATTCAATACATTTAATCTGCATATTATGTTTTAAGAAAACATTTTGATTTAATTTTTGTTTTCCAATATTTTAGACAATACAATGAAGTTGTGTATGAATTCAATCAATAAACAATATTTTTTAACAATATAGTCACATTTTCACTTATGACTTTAATTAATTTTACAGGTTTACAGCAATAGTGTCACAATTCAAATATCGAATTATAAAACCGTGTCTACACAAAAATATACAGTTCTTCCAATACTGGAGACTCGGTAAATGCATTTTAGACATATTAAACTTTATATTTCTGTACACATTTAAATTCCTTATTAGCAATTTTGTGAGAAATAAAAGGTTGAAATCTTAAAAGGGCTCTCCTGTAAAGTTTCAAATTTTGAGTTGTGACGGTCTTGCACGAAATGAGCGATATGTCACCAAACTATTCGTTCCCTACAAGTTGTCCTCAGTCCTGTGGTATGTACATTTGAGCCAGCCACGTAACGTTTCATGTTGAACTAGTTCTGATACACATCACGTAATGTCTAACATTAGACTAGTTATGTGTAAGATAATTCTAACCTGTTCTGTTGCGCATTCACTTACACCAATGCAGTGATATGGTACCCTACACAAGGTCAGAGATATGTCGCAAGTAGCTTAAAAGGTAGAAATTGCCACCTCCTGTGACAAGCCCGTTAAAGTTACCGGTTACTTTCATATAAGTCAACAAAGTTCCGGTCACGTGACTAACTCTGTGACAGGTTCATATCCCGTAGGCGCTCTACTGGACAGGCGAGCATTCCGTACAAAAACCCGGGCCCGAGGGACAAGTTCACCTATCTCAGCAGAACACACCCTATGAAAGTATCCATAGAACAGTGTCAAACAGCCCACATTGCGTCGATGCTCCAATGAATCAATAGAACTGGATATCCTACTGTCATTGATAAGCGCCGAAGCCCTCCTTTGTACACTGTCCAAAAGTTCCAAAATATACCTCGAAGCACCTGCCCATATATGGGAATTATTTTCGGACGGATATAGGTGAAATAGATAGTAAAAAGATCGGATGGGGTGAAGTACTTCTTGTACCTTAACACTTGAATGCTTCTTGCGACACTTCAAAAACGTGTTTATTTCAACGGACATTATACCGGATTCTCATGCCCAGAACATCAAGAGTTTTCGATTCCTTAATATCGATAACCTCCATTCGAATAAATGACGCTGGAGACTCCACAACCCTATGAGTCACCATACAAGATTGGGTCTTATGTGCATTTAAATCCATCCTATTTGTACGACCCCACTCTGAAACTAACGAGAGGTCTCCATTAAGTGTATCATTTATAATTTGCCTCCTGACCCCGACCTCTAAAAGGCTTGGGCAGGGATAGAAGGTAAATGAATGACAAATGTACACCTTCGCCAATGGACGTGCTAGCGTCAAAGAGCACTGCTTCAGCACCAGTGCTGTTATACCATCCGGCACCGGATGGTATAACAAGAACCCTTTTAACTGCACGAGCGCGTAAGAATATCTTCGGGTAGTGGTTGATTGCTTTTCGGCAAGAATTTTAAATTTTTTCTTTTTATTAAATTTTTAATTATTAATTTTTTTGTAATGTTTTATATAATTTTTTTTATATAATTTGTGCTTGTTAAATTTCTTTGTATTAATTTTTAAGTTTGTGTAAGCGAAGAAAGATTTATACGTCAATTCATTAAATACAAAAAAGCATGCACACACAAATCGACTGCAATTCAGATTTATCTAATGATTTCTTTAAATTTACAGCACAGGATATTTTTCTGGACCACATAATTGTCATCATTGGGATCCGGAAACGCGCATCGAAAACTCGCCATCTGCAGCTTCAGAATCCAACAAATCCATTGTCCAGCTCTATAGTGAAAGTGTTATTTTTTGTGTTAAATCATGAGTTAACATTTTTTTGTCGAAAGTTATTTAAGATTTTTTAAAGTTTTGCTTAAACCAAAGGAGAAAATTTTAAAGTTGTAACGAAAGTTCTGTTAAAGAAAATGAGAGGGAAATAATTTCGTGTTCATAATCTTTTCTTTTGGACACTAAAAGAAAATTGATATTTAAATTTAACTTATTTTCAATTTGTTTGTAACAGTACAAAAAATAATAATTAATCAAAATTTGCGTGAAATTAAAAAAAAAACAGCCATTATGCTTTAAACAAAATGAAATTTTAAATTTACAAGAACTAAAAATGTTAATTACCGTCGGTGTTTAAAAGATTTCTGATCAAAAGCATAAGTGAATTTTTTGTTAAAGACGTTTTTTTAAGAAAAAAATCGTTAAAAAGTGATGGAAAGAAGGAAAACCGAAGAAAGCAAACATCCTTATCATCATCTCTAATCATCAGTAAGGAGTCCCGCGAAAGATTTTTCGACGAGGGATCCAACTACTGTAAGTTGTCAAATGTTTTTTGTTATTCTGTTTTTTAAAGAGGAAGAAAAATTTGGCACAATCATAATTTTGAATTTTAAACCCCAATAGTGTTATTAACATAGTTCTGTTTATAACAGGGAATAAACTTTAAAATTTAATTATAATGAATTTATGTCAATAAATTAAAAAAAAATACGATTGCGAAATATTTTTAATTAAGTGACCGATATCGCGAAAATAATAATACAGTCGGATTGCATTAAATTAAGTTTCACGAAATAAGAGTACCGTTATGATACATTTACCATAAAAATTAAAAAATAATGATTGATCAAATTCGTGGTTAATTATTTTAACGTAATTGTTGGTTAAATTTCGCGTTCGTTAACAAATAAGCTAAATTTTTCTTCGGTTTCATAGTCGATTTTGGCTTACCCCATAGTGATAGTGATTGATTTTTTTTTTTTTTTTGATTTTTGTTCTTATTAACGATATCAATTATTTCTTAAAAGGAAACAAGTTTAACAGTCGGGTTAAACATCAGAATTCAGCTTGAAACCCATAATGTTCACACTTTTCTTATGGCTGCCAAGACTCGTGTTGCCCCAATCAAAAAATTATTTTTACCCCGTTTAGAACTATGCGGATCTGTCCTATATGCAAATTTAACTTCTGGGATTTTACCAAATCTTCAAGTACAAAATTTAAAGACCTATTTTTCGACCGATTCTACAATTGTGCTGGCCTGGTTAAGGGAGGCACCCTGTTTTTGGAACACATTCGTTGTAAACCGAGATTTAAAAAATTTCTCAAAAGGTTGGAATCCAATATTGGCAACATGTCGAGTGGAAATAAATCCAGTAGACGTTGCTAGTCACTGATGCACGCCGAGAGAATTGGAGACCCATAAACTATGGTGGTTCGGGCCTACGTGGCCGAAATTACCAAAAATTCAATGGCTACAACAAATTCTCCCAAAAGATACAAGTGTTGAGGCGAAACCTAAAAAAGTCCTAACAACAGCTGTTTATGAAGGACCCTTGCTTCGTTTTTTATCGTTACCTCGCGCTTACAGAGTAATTGCATATGTTTTGCGATTATGGCGAAATACTGGTGAAAATCTTACTCATCTTCGAATATCTTCACGTGAAGTCACTTCAGAAGAAATAAAAGCGGCTAAAAATCGACTTATAATTTTGATTGTTTCTCAGATGACTATCAAAGGTTATCATAAAAAGTAAAAATTTCACCCAGCAGTAACCTTTTGACCCTAAGTCCGTTCATAGATATCCAAGGTATTATTCGAGCAAATGGTCATCTTGTTCAATCGCCGGCCTCGCCTTACCACTCAATATTGACCCGATTGGTCGAGTTCACTCATAAAATTACGCTACATGGTGGAAATCAACTAATGATGCGAGTTCTACGAACTGAATATTGGGTATTCAGACTGAGGCCACTAGTTAAAAGTCATACACAATTGTAAAACTTGTGTCTTATACAAAAAACAGACACAAAATCAAATCATGGCTTCGTTACCGCCAGAACGAACACACCTCTCCCGACCATTTGAAACAACGGGAGTTGATTACGCAGGTCCTTTTGACATCCGAAATTTTACTGGGCGAGCATGTCTCATTACAAAAGTACATGTTTGCATTTTCATATGCTTTACAACTAAAGTCTTACATCTCGAACCAGCAAGTGTCTCGAACCAGTAAGTAATCTGCCCTGCTCTAGTATATTCCGATAATGGAACCAATTTCGTTGGTGCAGCAGAAGAGTTTATAAAAAATATTCAAAGTCAGGTGCCATCAGAATCTTGACTGGAACTTTATTCCTCCCGGTGCCCCTCACATGGGAGGAAGGTGTGAAATTCTTCAAGAACCATTTACGAAAATTCATACCAAATATGTAATTCACCTTTTAAGAGTTATCTACAATTTTGACCCGAATATAGTCTTGTTTAAACTCTAGACCTTTAAGTTCTGCTAGCGATGACCCTAATGGCCTACTGTTTGCCGTTAATGCAAGATGAGTAAATATAAAAAGGTAAAAAGACAAAAAGTGTTATTAAGCTTTAGAGAAAAGGTCTCTATTTATTTATTTCAAACATATTACAAAAAATATTACGAAAAATCCCTTGAGCTTGAAAACTTATTACTTATTGAAGAAATTGAACTGAATAATTTAAAATATATTACCTTAGTAGTAAATAATAGAAGAAAGTTCCCAATCGTCTTGTATAAAGAACTAACACGAACTTAAAGCAAAAAGGAGGTGGCAAACAACGCTTAAGTGACGTTTATTACTTATAATCTATGTAAATACTCCCAACAAAGAAGTATAAAAGGGGAGTAAAAAAGATCATAGCGTAGTATTAACCCAAGAATGGGTCAGAGTTTGCCAAATTGACAAAATGTAAAAACTCGATGAAATTAAGCATTTATGCTTAAACATCTATCTCCATTGGTGCTCTATTAATGACCCCAGCTGGACGAGATCTAAGCAATGAAAATCTGACCTTAGTCAACCGCTGGAAGCGCCTTAAGATTATCTATCATTCTATTTGCCAACGATGTAAATCTGAATATTTGACTCAACTCCATCGCAGATACAAATGGAAAAACCGACGAAAAAATATTAGTCACTGATCTGCTCGTCATCAAAGACAATAATCTCTCACCAAACGAAAGGAAATTAGGTCGTATTGTTAAAACATATCCATGACTTCACCAAAATAGTCGATTAGTTGACATACGAACCTCTAATGGAATATGCACCAGACCCATAACAAAAATAATTGTATTATTCTCAAATTAACACAACAACCTTCAATCAAAATTTTTCAAAATAACTTTTTGTACTTACAGTCATGGCATCCAAACCCTTACAACGCCGACCCAAATAGTGGCATTGGTCATGTGGCATCTGGAGGAAGATGACGCACTCAAGACCTGCAATAAATTTGTGCGTGCTAGCAATACGAAATTGTGCAAAAAAAACACTATTGCTTCATATATCTCGCAAGATCTCAAGATTGCAAAAAATTGCAAAAGTGAACTTGGAAGTCGTGTATGTAACAAACGCCATAATACGATGCTACATGACGCACCACAAGTCCGAGAAAAGAATCATCGTAAAACCGAACACGCCCCAAAACATATTGGAGCAGAGAAAATATCAGAGCGCGAAAGTTACTCACAAAAAAATGGACATTTGGTATTCTGTACGTGCGGTAATCAATCAATCGCTATCAATGTCACCAGCATTAAAATCATGCATCCAAAGACTAATTCTTCCAACTAAACAAATAAATGACCACAATTTCGCCAAATTTGAAATAAGAGCACGTCAAGATAACTACCGTTGGAGGCGCGAACTGAAGGCATTAATAACCGATGAATTACCCAGAAAGACCCTTCCATGACCTAAGTGCTAACACTCCCATTTATATCGAACTAGGTTCGGATATATATCCAACTATTCGACGAGATGGATGTTTGGAAACCGGTGTTGGAAAAGTGATTACCCTGAAAACTGCCTTGGGATATGTGTTCTCGGGACCCGCTGATTAATCTACACCGTCTCATGGGGGGGGGGGGGGGCGGAATGTTCAATGAAGCCTTAAGACCCTGTACCAAAAACGGTATAGGTCGAAGTTACACAATTTAGACTTTCTCTCATTCGTTAAGCTAAGTATATTTGTTACTGAGCTTTACTAAAAACACTCTAATTTTGACATCAGTGAAAAGCACATCAAGAAGGAAAAAGTGGCTATACACATAAACACAAAAAGAACATATTAAAATTACAACAATTACAATCAAAAATAAAATCTTAAACTATGTAAAACTAAAACGTAAAGCTAATTCGTTGTTAAAATTTAAATAAAACAACAATTTTCAACAAGAAAAAGCGTGAATTGAACAAATAAATCTTTTTTGAAAACAAACCAAAAGCTTTTTTTTCACAAAACAAAAACAAACAAGAACCAAGTGAACACAAGTAACAAAACAAAACTTTAAACCTAAACAGTACCAATCTAATTAGGTTGTACTGTTGGAAACAGAGTTCTTAAAATTAAATTTAAAAAAATACAACAATAGGTTATATCACGAGACAACATTTGTACTTGTGTTTAAGTGTGCAAACAAAAAGAAAACCCAACAGAAAATTGTCAATATAGTGATATACAAATTTAAACTGCTCTGTTATTTAATACAGCAATACAATACTTATTACACCTTGCCAAATCCTTTAAAATATACTACAAAATTATAGTACTTAGTTAATGCTAAAAAATAAATAAATAAATAAATAATACAATACAAAAACATTTTTATAAAATACTTTTTGTACAAATTATTTTGTTTTTCAAAAAAAATTTTAATACATTTACTAATATTTTTTGTACTTTTAAAATCACGGTTTTCGGGTATTTTACCTTTTTTATGATGAGTGTGGCAATTTTATAGCAAGCACCCTCCAGACTAAATATTTGCCAACTCAGCAAAATTTTTTGATAATTTTGCTAAATTTTGTTAGTGTAGGCGTGGTAGAACTTGGGGGTTTTAGTCATCAAGATGATGAAAAATAAAAATACGAATAAGGTTTTTACAAAATATTTATCATGTTGGTAATGCTAAAACCAAATCCTCGCAGTTTCAGTTACAGCGGCGGTTATGTCCAAATTGTTTATTTCATACAAAAACTTCTATATGTCTTAATACATATTTTATAGTGTAGCTCTTTCTAATACCTCGTGAAATAAACTGTATAACTGACAATGATACTGCAACGATATGGATTGAGCTTAAATCATGAGATCAACACACAAAAATATTTCGTGTATTTTATTATTCTTTAATTTACTTACATATATATTAATTTTTAGTGTGAATATTATTACAAATGTGTGAATAAATCTATAATAAATATCCATATATAAATAGTCTAGTACAATATAAAAAAAAATATATTCAAACAAAATGAAATTACCTAAATATCATACATATCATTGATTTGTTGGAGAATTTTGTGGCAGTGTGTAGTTTTTATGGAGTGAGAAGGCATCATAAATTTGACACAGTTCTGATAAGCGATATTCTTCCAAACAAACTATTCCCTGTAAATTGGGTGACTGTTTACGGGCACACGACATACAATGGACAATATGACGCTTTTCTTGTTCTCTTATAAAAAGTACATCAAACACTTCAACCTGAAAAGAATAATAAATATTTTGATTATCAATGGGTCTTACAAAATATAGCTAAAAATTGTATTGTATTTTTGTATTTTTATTAAATATTTGCCTGCTTTTTAATACAATACAAAAAATATCTGGAATTTAGAAAAATTAACTTATTTAAAGGAAAAATTGAAATCAAAACAGCGCCAAAGACACTTTTAACCAAATTTAATAGAAATTAAGAAACAAATTTTACTTAAATTTTGGTCAGTTTGATAAAAATTTTCTAATAAATATGAAACTGCTTCTATGGTAAAGGTAACATACAGTAGAGTGGGTCGCACTCCATAGAAAAAACAAGTTGTGACGGTCACCCACTAGAATTAAAGATAATGTGAAGACGATCTCGTTCCTCTATTTAAAGTCCGATTGTAACGTGTGATATATCATTGTTCCTAGAATGACAACAGCTACATTTTATACTTTGATCACTTTTGACTCCGACGTCAAGTTCTAGAAGTGACTTCTGGAATCTCCCCCCTAATTTCCATTTGTTTCTAAACGATAAAAAAAAAAAGTTTTTTAAATACCATGAAATTTTGTCTTTTACAGTATACATTTTTTATTAATAAATTTACTAACGACCACGTTTTCCTTCATAACTCAGGAGCGAAATGAGTCTCCGCCTTAAAGTTTTGTCACAAATTTAGAGAGGCCTTAGTTTTTAAAATATATTTTTTTTTCAGAATTGTAAAAAAATTGGATTTTGAGATATGGGTCTTTGAAGATTATACTTAAAAAATGACATTTAACCTTTTAATACAAAAAACTTTTTAAAATGGTACCAACAGAAAAATTTTAGGTTGTATAGTTAAGAAGTTATGGGCGACTTTGCATGGATACTTTTTTGAACCCCTATCAGAACAGGTTTAATTTAGTTGTAAAATAGCTTCGTTTACGATTTGATTTTTATTTCTTGATCTGAAAATACCTCCACTCTAAAATTTGTCACAGCTGTAGAGAAGAAAACCATCTTTAACAAAATTTTTTTTAAAGGTTTAAAGGATCCCGACCTATTGGCCAAAAAAAGTGACCTTTGACCTTTCAAAAAAAAAAATAAAATCAAGTTGCACATCAAATCAAAGGTAATTTAATACCCTTTCAAAAGCGAACCTTATGAGCCGCGACAATTAAATAAGTACAACTTTGTACATTTTTATATTTCTTCCGGTTTTCAAGACCTCATATTTCCGGATGCAGGTGTATCAGTGCCCTCAAACTTTGCATTTGTCTTAGCTTTATGAAATAATTTATTCATACCAAAAATAAGCACATTCGGAAACAGTCATGTCAAAAATGTCATATTTTAAGTTGAGTTGAGGTGGTTCAACAAATATATCAAAAATATAGACCTGAGGGTCAATTCTCGTTCTGTGAAATGGTGAAATGAAAAGTTTTTTTCACGTTTTCATAGTACTTTTGATTCGCGTTCTGTGAAATATCAAAACGTTTTCATATGAAAAAAAAGTGGAACGAAACAAGATTTTTTCACGATTGCACAGCACTGGCGATTCTTGTTTTGTGTAACAGTGCAAACAACTGTCAAAATATTTTCATATGAAAAAATTGTTTACACAGACTATTTATAAGTGAAATAAACATGGTGAAGATTGTAAGAGGAAAGCGTGCAAGCGAAAGCCAAAAGGAGTATTTAATTAATTATTAAGAAAAGCATGTGGACATTGCAAACCATAAGTAAGTAGCTTAATAACCATAATCACACTTTTATTAATCCCATATTTACAGATTTGTAACTGCAGATGGTGCCAAATTTAGAGACGAAAAGTGTAAAGAATTAGCGGCGAGCCTTAACAGTTTTAGTGGAACCCAAAAGGACAGTGAAAAATGGCAAAAGTAAGGCATATTTATTTATAGTTTATTTGTATTCTTTATGAAATTTTTTTTCTTTAAGTAATATTAGACTTCATACGCGCACCAAATATAGTTCACTTAAAGCCGATATAAATCCATGAAGTGCTTGTCAGTTGTCATCTCGTATGGATTGTGGTCAGCACGAAATATGCGTCTCAGCACTCTCAAAAAAATTTCTATAAATTATTAAATTATTTACTGCAATGAAATGCTTGTAACATCATTGTCTTACCTTTGTTCATCCGGAATTCTTTGAGTAATATCCAATAATACAATTAATCCAGATATTTTTATGTAATTATTTAAAATAAATTTTACGAACTTAATTCACTTTTATTTACGTTTTTCTCTGTTTTGACATTTGCTTTAAATTTTAGATAACACAGTTACAAAATTTTCATGGGTACAGTGCGAATGAAACATTTTTTTCCTAATACATACGAGAATCGCAATTTATGTATTTGTGAAAAGTTCGAGTGAAAAGTGCTTATGAAAACGAAAATGAAAAGTTTTTTTTCACTTCACATTATCACAGAACGAGAATTGACCCTCTGTTAATTTTTTGAAAACACAAAAAGAATTGAGCGCTTGATGTCGAAATGTTCAAACTAGCAATCAGTAAGTTAGAATATTGAGTCTTAAGTGGACACATAATTAAGTCACTTAAGATTAAGTAGGTAACTTAGATCAGAAAAATAAATATTTGATTACAAAATGATTGTATTAAAAATTTCAGCAGTGTTTTTTTTAACTAACGTGCACAAACAGAAGTACTGGGAAGGAAACTCATTTGGAAATGCTTCTAAAATTTTGGTTTGGTGGCTAATGTGGTAAATCAATTTCATTATCGAGTGAAAAATAAGTCAACGCAATTAAAAATTATGAAAAATATAAGACATTCAATAATTTTTCAAGAAAAAACCCCGAAAATCGTGTTTTCCGCAGACAGGTTAATTACTAGAATGTGTAAAAATTACAATTTCTTAACATCTACGCAAATAAGTTCTACCAAAAAGTCAGAATACATTCTTAAAATATCAACAGGAATTGAAAGAAGTTGTTTGGTCTAAAATAATTTACATGATCGCATAGGAAGACGAAAACCGAATATGCCGAAGAAAAATATTAAGCACTCTCCACTGTAGCCAAAATATTTTGAAACTGGTTGTCTGAAGTGATGAATCTAAGTTTACTGTTCTTGGTAATGATGGCCGACCGTACGTTTGATATCCACAAAACGCTTAAATCCCAAAAGTATAAAAAAAACTACTGAAAAACGGTGGGTCGTCGGTGATGGTATCAGGATGCTTTACCTCATCTGGAGTTGGTCCGATAGTAAAAATTTACGGCAAAATGTTACCAGTCATTTGCCGATAATTTTTAAATGTAAATGCATAGGCGTATCTTAGAAAATAATCTGGATAGTGCTTATGCTGACGATTTGTCACTAGCATGGATATTTCTACAACTTAACGACCTGAAGCAAGGTCTCGGGTCGTTAAGTCTTGGCTGTAGTAGAATTTTATTAAGGTTATCGAGTGACCAGCACAAAGCCCATGTATGAATCTAACAGCGAACATATCAAAAAACGGGTTTTTTCAGCAAGGAAACCTATAATTGTAAAAGGTCTGTGGGACATTATTTAAGAAAAGTGGTATAATATAACACCTGATCAGTGTTGTGAAATTGACAAAACAATGACAAAGATATGTGCCGAATTAATACGTCAAAAAAATCCCATCAAGTATTAAAAGATACAGTTTGCCGTTAATGAAAATGGTTTTAATTTTAAGTAATTAAAATACTATTTATTAAATGAATTAATTATATGTCCACAAAATAGTGTTTTTTTTTTTAATTTGAAAAAAGCAGTTAATGTTTATGTTTTTATGTTTAATTTAGTTTATAAGATTTTAGACAAATGAATAAAACTTAATTTTTTTCTTGATAGGAATTTCATGAATACGAATGACTTTACCATATTTTTACCAAACTTTACCATATATTTTAAAATACTTATTACTCATTGTGTTAGTATTTTCCCACTTTTGGAGGACTTCCGCTTTGAGAGGACACTGCTTTTAACAACCTTTTTGCTATACATTTTTATCTTAAAATAATATTGAATTATTATTTAAAATATAAATTAAATTTCAGGTTATCCTGAAACGTAATAAATTGTGACAAAGTCAGATCCGTTTCGTAGTTAATTAAAGGTTCTCCTAGAGAGAACTAAAAAAAGGGACGCCCTATGTGGGAGGCATCTGTGGGTAAGCAACACTGGGGGTCCTTTGTCTTCTTAAATTAACTAGTTTAAGGAAATTGTTGCAAATAAACAAAATATCACAATTACATTTCTTATTATTCTAAAATAGCAAATCTCAAGTTTAAGCTTAAAATGCCATATTTTTAGCTATTTAGTCAGCAAACAAAATTCTTACATTAAATCGCAAATTCGAAGTTTTTACCTTTTGCTAACAAACTTTGAGTTTAATATTAAGATTAGAGATGGGCACGTGAGGATTTTTGACTCACGCACGATTACGAACCAAAAATTGTAATCATGCACGATAATTTTTTTTTTGATGGATACTTTCATTTGATTCCTGAAATGATATTTTTTCTTTAATATTGGGAAAATAAACAAGTTTGTTTTTAATTAATTGTTTTGTTTTTTTTTAACATTGAAAATACACAAAAGCTAAATTTTTCCTGGATTTAAGACAAAATTACTCGTTTTTTTTTTTAAATTTATCTGAAGAAATTTTAAGGAAAAAATCCTTTACCTAAGTTTATTATATCCCAAAAATTAGTACTAAATTGCATGAACATTTGCTCTAGAAATAGTTCATCAGTTTATAAAACCACATCAATTTTTATTATTGCATAGGAAAAAATTTATTACTTTTTGTTTTTAATTGCCTGAACTAATTTTTAGAAAACAATTCTTTAAAATTAAAAAGTGGTAGACTTAAAACCTGAATTTAGTAATCGCTTTCTAAAATTTAGTTGATTTTACTTCTCGCAAAAAATATTAACACACATAAAATTCAAGTTCTTTTTCATTTTAAGATACACATTTTTTGAACTAAATAGGAGTAAATTATGTTTTAATTGTTTTTGAACTAAACTTTGCATATTTTCGTATGCAGATTTCTTAAAACTAAGATGATTTTCTTAAAAATTTAACATTTTTCCGTATAATCAAGAAATATTACTTAGGAAAGAAATTAACTATTTCTGAGTATATAAGCTACTTCGTTTTTACTCAAACATTGGAATTTTGTAATTTTTATGAAAATTTTAATAAAATTTGATTTAAATTGTGGAAAATTTTTTAACTATTTAAAAGGAAATTTTGGATTTGTTTTTAGGGCATGTCTTTTTTTTTTAGTGAACATAATACCAAAAGCTTTTTTATTTTATTGAAAATAGTAGTAAGGAATTTATGTAGCACTCAAAAAAATGTTGAAAATTCTTGTAAGAAAAAAAATATACAAGTACAGAACCACCCGTCAAAGATAAGTGGAACAACTAAATGAATCACTTCTTTCATTACATCACCAAAAAGTCCTCTTTCACGAAGTTTTTTTAAAAACATTACGAGTAAAAAAAATAACATCCAATTTAATATTCTTTTATAACTGCTCTAATATCTAGCTGATCTTTAATGATCGGAAAAATGGCAGATCAAATTAGATCCAGCAATATATTTGGGGATTTTGAAGGCTCTAAATTGATTAAAAAAATGCCAGATCAAATTAGATCCAGCAATAAATTTGAGGATTTAGAAGGATCTAAATTGAAATTAAAAAAACTATGGCCTCGGCAGGATTTGAACCCGGACTGCCAGATTTGTTTTATATACTTGCTGGCTCTGTAAGATTACATTGTTTGTGTAGTTGTGTTATATATAATTATATATTCCAAAATTTTGTAAAAATGGGGAAAATGCTACATAGAATGACTGAGTTTACTTATCTGATTAAATATAATTATATAAATTAAAAAATAAGTTATGATTTAACTTTCGCAGAAAAATGATATTTAAAACACAAATATATGTATATATATAGTATATATATATATATATATATATATATATATATATATATATACATATATATATATATATATATATATATATATATACATATATATATATATATATATACTAGCAAACCCGCCGAACTCCGTTTCGCCACCAGATGGCTTCGTTTTATGTAACATTTCGTTTGGTGATTAAAAGATGAAGAAAATTTTTTTTTTTTATTGAAAAGGAAAAATTTTATTTCATTTCGCAACAGTTATAAATTCATTTCGATTACAAAAATGAAGTGTTATTTAGTTTAACTTGTCTAAGTAAATGAAAGTGAATCCAAAGTAAATACTGAATCGAAGCGTAATACGTGTCCGCAAATTATCCGTTTCATTGAAGTGCTCTTTGGTAAACCACATTTTTTGTATTTTGGTCTGACGTAAACACAAACAAAGCTGATGGTTTCCCAACTCGTGCACACGCAACGTATAACTGCCCATTTGAAAAACAATGATTTTCTAAATTTATCCCGCAAACACTAATCGATTGGCCTTGCGACTTGTTAATTGTCATTGCGAACGCAAGGCGAACTGGAAATTGCAATCGTTTGAAGTCAAACGGAAAATCAGTCGGAATCATTGGTATTCGAGGAATACATACATTTTCACCTGCGTACTTTCCGTTAATAATGGTTGCTTCAATCAAATTCGGCATAAGCCTTTTTACCGAAAGTCGAGTACCGTTGCAAAGTCGCGGTGGATTCAAATTACGCAATATCATAATAACTGTACCAACTTTGAGTTGCAAGTTATGTGGTGGAAATCCTGGTAACTCCAGAGAGTTCAAAAACTCCGTTGGATAATTTACTACATCATCGGGATTTGTTATGGAATCAACGGATTTGTATGTCACCAAATCTCCAGCAATTTTTGATTGAATGGTGAAATTCAGTGCGTGTACATCATTATTCCTTGCGGCAAGAATTGCTCGTTGACTTAACCAAGCATAATTCTGATAATTCTCACTAATGTTTGGGAAAACATTTCCAATAAGAGCTATATTATTCGTTGATACGCCTGAAAATGCAAAATTAAATGAATTGTTAATGGAAACCAATAATAGCAATAATTAGTGTGTGAATATTTTACCTGTAATTGGATCGACCATCTTCAACGTGATGTCGTATCCGTCTTGCCCTTGCCAATAAATGATTGGATATTGTAAAGCATCGTACAAACGATCTGTCTCGTTTACACGATGCCTGATATTGCTTCTTCGCTGAACGACAATGTCTCGCGATTTAGTTGGATCGCCAACAATAATTGCAGCAGCATCATTAACGGTGGGTGCATTGAATCTTCGCATATGTTCACCTGTTGGGGTACAATCCGCTCTTATGACAAATTTGTGCGTATCCGATGGCATTCGTTCCAATGCTGTTTTGAACATTATTAGCGTGAAAAAATACTTGCAACTGTTCAATAATTCGTCTCTTTAACTGTTGTGTTCCCTGTATATTGCACCGCACATTCAGCTGATCCACCATCGACGAAATGAAATATATTTGCAGAAATTGATGCGGTGCATCTATTGGTGGCACCATTGAACCATGCAAATGATATATTTGTCCTTGTATCTGTAATTGCAAACAATCATTTGTTGAAGAATACTGTATAACTTCTGATCGTGTGATGATGTAGTGTGTGGTGTATATGTAGTTGTTATGTGTTGCAATTCATTGTGTTGTTGTGAGTGATTGGTTATGTGTGTTGTATCTTTTACCTTGCAAGTCGGCATGAAGCCGCGTTCTCGAATGATATTAGCTCCAAAGGAAGTCATGCGAAAGCAGTTATTGTATTCAAGGATGTGTTGAAGAAAATGGCTGGAATCGGGACCACTTCCATCGAACAATGGTTTCAGTGACTGTGGTAGTGTAAGTAATGGATCCAGTTTGACTTTTCCACTTTCGCAGCACAATCCAGCCGTTTCTCTTTTGAACTTTAACGCATTGCAATATCGGCATATAGTCGTCATTGGTCCAATATCTAAATTTTCATCATCACTGTAGTTCGCAGTGGGATCATATTGGAATGCCAAGCGATTGTATGATACCAATGATCTTCGTGTGCTCACGCGTTGTCTCAATCGGGCATTTTCTCTTATTATATTTTGTCTTTCTTCGCTTAAGTTCTGTGAATACACTTGTTGCTGGCTTTCATGTCTTGTGCGGCGGCCGATGTTCGCACGTCGTCCTCTAGGCATTTTGGACTATGGACAGAGTGGTGAATTTAACCTCAAATGCACGATCCACATAATTTACTCAGTTCAACTTACCACCTTAAAGACAAATGCCTGCTGTTGAAATTGAATAAAAATTTGCACAATACACGTGATTGATTTGATGGTTTCCAATTTAAATGTTAAGAAACGAATAACTTATTTTTTACTTTTTTTTCACAATTTCACAGTGAACACAATACCGTTTTCTCACATGAAATTAACTGAGCAGAGAAAAATTAGTAGCTGTCAAACAATGTATCACGCACCGGCGCCATCTACTTAAAATATTGGTTTGTAGTACATGCTATTTATCAGAGATGGCGCTGTATGTGAAAAAAGATTTTTCCGCTTTTCTGTTGAAATTTTTCCTGAATATTCTTTGCTATAAACGTCACGGAGCGCGAGACCTTTCCAACGAATGCAAAACCGTGGAAATCGGTTCATGCGTTCCACAAGTTACTATGAAGACATTTTGTTACTTTGAGGACCGTCCTTAAACTTTTAATTAATCTACTGTATACACTAAAGACATTTTACTGGACAGTAGAACAACGAAAAGTTTAAGGACAGTCCCCAAAGTAACAAAATGTCTTCATAGTAACCTGTAGAACGAAAAACCGTCCCCGCAACATGTGCTGTGCACATATATATATATATATATATATATATGCTCGGCGCATGTTGCGGGGACGCTTTTTCGTTCCACAAGTTACTATGAAGACATTTTGTTACTTTGAAGACTGTCCTTAAACTTTTCGTTATTCTACTGTTTACTGGATACAGCGCATATTATAGGGACTTTTTGGCTGTATATACAGATGTCTTCAAAGTATGGGAAATGAATATATATATGTGCACAGCTCATGTTGCGGGGACGGTTTTTCGTTCCACTAGTTACTATGAAGACATTTTGTTACTTTGAGGACCGTCCTCAAACTTTTAATTAATCTACTGTATACACTAAAGACAGTTTACTGGATACAGCGCATATTATAGGGACTTTTTTGGCTGTATATACAGATGTCTTCAAAGTATGCACAATATATATATATATGTGCACGGCGCATGTTGCGGGGACGGTTTTTCTTTGCACAAGTTACTATGAAGACATTTTGATACTTTGAAGACTGTCCTTAAACTTTTCTTTGTTCTACTGTTTACACTGAAGACATTTTACTGGATACAGCGCATATTATAGGGACTTTTTTGGCTGTATATACAGATGTCTTCAAAGTATGCATAATGAATATATATATATATATATAGCGCATGTTACGGGGACGGGTTTTCGCTCCACAAGTTACTATGAAGACATTTTGTTACTTTGGGGACTGTCCACAAACTTTTCATTATTCTACTGTTTACACTGAAGACATTTTACTGGATACAGCTCATATTACGGGGTTTTTTTTGGCTGTATATAGCGATGTCTTCAAAGTATGTGAAATGCAATGAAGACATCTGTATATACAGCCAAAAAAGTCCCTATAATATGCGCTGTATCCAGTAAAATGTCTTTAGTATAAACAGTAGAATAACGAAAAGTTTAAGGACAGTCCCCAAAGTAACAAAATGTCTTCATAGCAACTTGTGAAACGAAAACCTGTCCCCACAACATGTGCTGTGCACATATATATATATATATATATATATATATATATATGAATATATATATATATATATATATATTTATTTATATATATACATATATAAATGTATGTATATATATATACTCTAAAATGAACTTTTAACTAATAAATTCTGAATTTTCTTCGATTTTGCAGATTATGAAAGTTCAGATAATTCCCAACAACTTTTATTACGATAAATTTTTTTGTTTTCGAACTCCTTTTTGTAGGAAAATCGATCTGAAAAAATTAACATTTTCAAGGTTTCAACAAAAAACACTATTTTTACAGTTTTTATTCAATTTATTTTTAAATATTATTCTCGGCCTACAATTTAATGTTTTAACGTGGTAATATTATTTTTTAAGGTCCTTTTTACTTTCCATTCGAGGAGTTTTCTTACGACTTTCTAATGTCACTGCCATAACTCTTTCACGATTCTTTTCTATAACTCGTTTTGAAACACTCGTTAATAACTGTCCATGGCTTTCTGTTCCTTGTATGTGCATTGGAATTTGTGGATCAGCCAGTGGTGGTTCATCGAAATCTAAGTATTCTACCAAGTGATCATATGGAATCTGTCGAGTAAATGCTGGTTTTAATAATATATCGTCGTTATTCATATCAACCATATTAACATAATCGGTGGCATCGAAATTTAAGATATATTTTTTGTAAACTCTGGGTTTAGTTTTATCGTACAATTTTTCTCGATAGTGTAAAATCTTTTTGATAGCTCTATCCCGTATTGCTTTTCGATCATCAAATAACATTGTTAATAAGATATTTTCTGGATGTGCGTAATATGAATTGTTTTGAATTACACCATCTACAATATTACGAAAGTTTGGTTGTAAGTATCGTGTCCAACGTATAAATTTTAATAAAAGTGCACTGCCGTACACAACAGAGTTATAAAACTTCACATTGAAGTGCATTGGCACATAAACTGTAATAATATAAACTGACAAAGTTTTTAAAGTGGTCGATGCTGTACTAGTTGTTACATGTAATCGTAGTAATCTACTTGCTTTGGTTATCCAACGAGAATGTGCAAATGGTCCTGGTTTAATGTTAGCTAAATCAACTGGAACAATACAATTCGAAATTGCTTTAGCTATTTGATATAAATATTTAACATCTGTTGATAGTTCGAGCTCATGTTCCTGATCCATAATTGCAGGCATATTCTCCAGTGGTATTGGATCAAAATCAGCTACTACCTGAAAAATTAAATGTTTAGATCAATTAAAATGCAATTATCTTATTTTTACTTTATTCCAATCGAAAAAGTAAAATAATGACAATAAATATGACAATAAGTAATGATAATAAATGATGATATTAAATAAAATAAAGTGTTACATACCTGCAATTTCTCACATTCTTGAATAACTTTGAATAACCTTCCACTTGCTGCTCGTGGTCCACTGGTAACTGTTTTGTCCAATGCTTCATATAAATTACGAAATGGCAGTTCATTGAAATGAAGCAGACATATAAACCAGTGAATTGGTCTATTTAACTGTTTTTCAAATAATCGTAAAACACCATTTTCTGTTCCAGTATTTGCTGGCTCACCATCACTGCATATGCCAATTAATTGATCAACTGTTAATGTTTTATTGTTGAAAAGTTCATTCAGTTTTCTGTGTTTGGTTTTTGCATCTTCTCGACTACCCAAATTTACATATCCAAGTAACTCATTATAGGGCTCTTTCAGAACAACTAAATGCGGTTCTTTTACCATAGTGGTATGAAATTTGTCATTAATTTTCTCTGTAGTTAATGAGTCATCTTTTCTACCATCGAAAGAGAATGCAGTTATGGAAGAATTTGTATGTCGTGTACGAAGCACTGCATCTCTAGATTTAACTTTTTCTCTAGCCACTTTTGATTTATACATAATAACAAGATTACCATGAACATCTCTAAAATTTATATCTTCGAATAAAGCTGTTGCTAAACATGAAGCGACTCTATCTGAAACACCGAATCGAATCTATCACACATCATAGCAAAATTTAAGGCATCATATCTTTGAGTATAATGACCTCGTCTCATTCGAACAGTTGCTTCTGGAACTTCTGTTGTTGCTTCATTTTCATCTTCATCCATGTGTAATTCATGTGATTCGTAACTTGGATCATCGGTACCAGTTGTAAGTGTTGGTATTGTTGTAGCTACTCTTCAACGCCTTCCGTATATTCAGGTATAGTGAATTTTCTATCATTATGCTGGTCCATCATAAATTCTTTAAGATGTTCTGGAACCAATCCACACGAGCATTCTGTTCATTTTCATCTTCATCCATGTGTAATTCATGTGATTCGTAACTTGGATCATCGGTACCAGTTGTAAGTGTTGGTATTGTTGTAGCTACTCTTCAACGCCTTCCGTATATTCAGGTATAGTGAATTTTCTATCATTATGCTGGTCCATCATAAATTCTTTAAGATGTTCTGGAACCAATCCACACGAGCATTCTGTTGTTTTTAATTTGCAATTACATTTGCCAATATAAAATAATTCGTTTATTGAATCAACAAATGCTTTAAATTCATCTCTTTTGTTTCTATGTTGTACATGTTTCTGGTATTTATCAAGCAAACCAGTTAATTTTTTTAAAACACTCTTTCTATTAATGATTTCAATATTTAATTTACACCAAATTTGGATCAATTTATCTGTTACGTGTGGAGTAAAAGTTTTATACGAGAACACTTTGTTTTCAAATTTAGCACGATCACTTAAAAAAAATAATATTTTAAAATGTCACATTTAGTAGGCAAACTAAGATCATTTAAATCACTTGATAAACCAAAAACAATAATATCTTGATGAGGCATGTTAGTCAATCTAGAGTCAAAACTTGTTGATGTTGTTGCTTCCATTTGCGAGGACACCGCAGACGATGTTGATGGTTCTTGATTATCCATAATAACTTTGATATTATCACTGCACTCTTTGATTGTGTCACACTAAATTTAAAATAAAAAAAAATATTGGTATTGTGATAACCGAGTTTTTATTTAAGTATTTTGGCAAACTGCGTGCGCATTGCACGATGAACGATTAACGAAGAAGGAAAAGCAAGCTTGGCAACGTTTAGTGTTGGTAAACGTCATTATTTTGTAACGTCATTATTCAGTGTTACAAAGTTGTTCAATTGAACAATGCTGCCAGGTATCAATACAGATTCTGAAAGGTGATACCTTTCAAAGAAGCCCAGATTGAGAAATCTACTATAATTATATCCGATTTTATGACGAATTTAATTAAATTATTCTATGTATATATGGAAAAATTTCTATTTTGAAATTTTGGGGGGCTCCAAATCCGACTTAGAGCTATGGTCTCTTGAGCAAAATTTCTCAGAATCACCTATAGATTACGTTTACGTTCCATACAATTTGACCCGTTTTAATATATATATATATATATATATATATGCATTGCCCATACCTTACCACCTTAACACCATATAGAAAATAAATTGTTTTTTTTTTTTAATTGCCGAGGGGGTATATATCTTATTAGAGGGTGCCTGAAAAAGTAAACTTCAGCCGAAGTTTTTATTTAATATTTTATTTTGTAAACAAAGTGACGAAACATCTGTTTGTTTTATTTAGGTGTTGACATCTAGATGTTATTTTTAACGGCAAAAGCGCGAACATTTTATTTTTAACGATATATTTTGAAATATAAATTAACCGGTTAGGGCATTATTCGAAAAATGAAGAAAATTGATTAATCGGTTAATCGGGCCGATTAATCGGAAAATTTGCAATCAATCAAGACAATATAAATGTTTTTATTTGATCAATAACAACACAGATCTGCTTTTTGTAACATATCCAGTTATGTTCAAAGTATTCTAAAAAAAAATCTTGGTATTTTTTAGCACAAAATATTGTCAGACATGATCAGTAAGGGTATTCAAATCAGATTATTTTTGGTTGGAAAAATAAAAAATTACACTCTTATTGATGTAAGCGATCATTTTTTGAAATAAAAAATAAGATTATTTGAACTGTCAAAAAAAGAAAACAAGCTGTCAATGATGTGACAATCATTAATATTTTTTAAGATGCCGAATAGAAGTGTTAAAAGTGAATTGATTGATTATTCAATTACTGTATTTTTAATAGAAATTGATAATGAAGTTTATATTTTATAGTTGATCTTTTTAATACTTATATGTGTGAAAATGTATTTTTAGTTTGACTCGATATCATAGGAAAAGTTTTTTTTAGTATTAGCTAATAGCTAATTTGGACATACGGTAAACAAAGGAGAATATAAATAACACAAAAATAGTAAATTTCATCTGTACTCAATAATAAAAATCAACTGTATGTTAGCATAAAGTAGCTTTTTCCGTTGATTTGTGAGTTAAATAGAGATATTTACAATTGGTATTTCGGCACAAAAAATGTTGATGAAAGTCGTAGCTGACCAGAAAATGCATTCCATTCGGCTGGTGTCTAATAACTTTTTCTGTGTATTCTCCATGTTTACTAAAATTAAAAAATTAGGAAAAAATTTTTCATTTGAAAAAAACTTTTCCTATGATCTCGAGTCAAACTAAAAATACATTTTCATACATAGAAATTGATAATATTTATGATAATATCTGTATAAAAAGATAATTTCTCCAAAAAACAATACAATATAAATTTTGAAATATTATTTTTTAGAAACTTTTACATCAGATGATGATTTAGCAACTGAAGAAATGGCCGAAAATTTGGTGGAAGAAGAATTTAACAGTTCAATGAGAACCGATTTCGTCGAATGATGCGATGCACTAAATATCAGTTCCGCCATCTTGCCTCACTTATGTGCTCTAGTGATGAATTTCATAATAAAAATACATGTAAGCAATTCAGTGTCGATTTTCAAATTGCTGAGTTTCTATACAGATTCGGGGCTTCAGAACAAAGTGCAAGTATTCGTAATATAGCAACAATTTTCGGTATTAGAGATGGGGCACTATACAAAATATAACAAAACGAGTATTTCGGGCGTTTCTGGAACTTAAAAAAATATATATAGACGAAAGAGCGCATATTGTGAAGACGGTTAGTGAATTACCGTTCTGTATTGGTTACGTAGATGGCACAGAATTTAAATTGGCCGAGACATTTATTCATAACCCTTTGTATAACTTTTTTCATAGAACTCATTTTTAATTTTTTCTTTTTAAAAAATTTAAAATATAAATAGCACACATGATTTTTAAGATCATAGTTGTATAATTCAGGGTTTTACAAAAAGAGATGTAATTTTTCGCACTTTGAACTACTAATTAACGATTTTCTTAAAAGTGGTAACATCGTTTTCTTTGACGTTTATAGTGGAAAATTTCAACTTTTTACCCATGTTTTTTAACACTTGGTTATAGGTTGTTATAACCTTCACCATATATGGTGAGGGTATATATCAGTTTGTCATTCCGTTTGTAACATGTCGAAATATAGGTTTAAGACCCCATAAAGTATATATATTCGAGATCCTTATGCAATTTTAAGTCGATTTAGCGATGTCCGTCTGTCTGTCTGTTGAAATGGCGATCACGACGCGAAGACGCAAGCGGAGTTGCCTATTTTTACCCAGATTATTAAACATCCTCCCGAGCAGTTTGGTATTTAAAATGAGCAAAATCGGTCAAGCGGTTCAAAAGTTATCAGTGAAAATGTGAAGATAGCTCTAAATTTTCCATACAAATTGGTACAATTTTTCTGTATCTATTTTTTTTCTGTTAAGTAAGTAAAAATGTTAAAGTCGCTAACAGAGCAGACCTCTGTAAATAACATTACTAAAACTAAATAACCAAAGTTCTGTTACATAAATCAAAGACATTAATTTGTTGAAGAAAGAATATTAGTTGAAACTATTTCCCAATAGGTGGCGCATCTGAAAAAAATTCTCCCTATTAGGCATATTCTGCTACAATATACAACAGGGTATTATTGATTTTCTATTTCGTTCGTAACATAAAAGAATGTTTGCCAAAAGCTATGCAAAATATATGTTTTATGTGTATATTATACTTTAATTTACTAAATCAATATTCATTTAGATGTTTAAGAGCACAGTATTGCAATTTTTCGTATGTGTATTTATTTTTTTGAAAGAAAGAATTAACATAAATATGGATTTTCAAATGCCTCAATACATCAAAATTATACAAATTTAACGAAAAAATACCATTTTGATCGATGAAAATTTGTTTTTTTTTACAGAAAATATGAAACAAATGCTTTCATCACGTCGAACATTTCAAAATTGACTTTAGTATTTTGAAATAAGTCTGCTAGTGACAGCTTAGTGTACTAGAATTTTAAATATGTATTAAATCTCATATCTGTGGTTACTAAGACAATTGAAAGCCAAATCCAGGGCCATGCGACCTAGGCATGGCGCAGGGTATTGTTATCTATTTTCTTAAGCGCCATCTACTGCTAAGTATAGACACTTAAGAAATTATGCATTCAGCTCTATCTTTATGTATAAATGTCTTTGGCCCCATGGCTAGGTCCCAAGAAATTTATATATAAAGAAAGAGCAAAATACATAATTGGTTTAGTGCCGCTACTTTTGAATAGGTGGCGCAAAATCACATTAAAACTATATCCTGCCCCATGGCGATATAGCCTTGGATTAGGCTTTCAATCAATTTATTTACCAAAAATATTAAATTAACTACATACTTAAAAATTATAATGCATTCAGATGTTGCTAGTAGACTTATTACATAATTTTAAAGTAAATTTTGACGTAATAAAGCATTTGTTTCACATTTTTATGTCAAAAAAGAAATTTTCATAGAGGAAAATAGTATTTTTTAATTCCATTTGTATTTTTCAAAAACACAGATGAATAAAGTGCGATATTGTGCTCTTCAACATCTAAATGAATATTGATTTAAAAAATTAAGGTATAATATGCACATAAAACATATATTTTTATAGTTTTTGGCAAATATTCATTTATGTTACAAAGAAAATAGAAAATCAATAATATTCTACTGCATATTGTAGCACAATATGGCTAATGGAGACTAGCTCTGCAGCAAAATATGCCTAATGGAGAGAATGCACCTTCTGGTGGGCCATCTATTGACAAATAGTTACAACTCATGTTCTTTTTTAACAAATAAATTTCTTTGCTGTATTCTCTCCATTAGACAAACACACTTCAATTTTTTAAAGAAAGAACATTCGCTGCAACTATTTATCAATACGCGGCGCATCAGAAAGTGCATTCTCTCCATTAGGCATATTCAGCTGCAGAGCTAGTTCCCATTAGCCGGAACAAAATCAAGTATTTGACAAAAACTATGCTTTAAAATGTGTTTTTTGTGCAGTCCATGTTTAAAAAAACTAGTGAAAATGTAAAGGTGCCTCTAAATTGCCTATACAAATTTAGTACAATTTCATAGTAGCGACTGGTACATAACATATTTTCTCATATTTTTTCACCAGTCGCTTAGCAGTTAATATTTTGTATTCACCTCAAACATTTTTCCACCACTAAAATTGTTTTTCACCACAAAAAATTTTTTCACCTACATAATTTTACTTTTAAAGTTTTTTTATATTATTTGTATCAAAAACAGAAGAGAACATCTTTTTAGGATATTGGTGAAGGGTATTCATAGATTCGGCACAGCCGAATTTAGCCCTTTTTACTTGTTTTTTCTTGCGTTTGTTGTAACAAAAGTTGCATTTTTTCACTTTTCCATTTTTCCAACTACAAAAAAACTGAAATGAATACCCTTAGTGAAAATAAACCCTAGTCTAAAACTGATCAATTCAGTGTAGTCAGTGTATAGCCGCAGTGTAACATTTTGTCGATATAACTAGTTTTTATTTTCCTTATTTGTCACTGTCGTGAATACAGAAAATTTTCTTAATAAACAAAAGCAGCTCTCAAACAAAATTTAATAAGAAGTTCTTAAAAATATTATACAGTTTTTGCGAAATTCAAGAACTAAGTTTGACAGTACTCCCACTGTACATTGGCAGTTTAACTATTTGTTTCGGGCTTTAGAGTTAAAAAAGCTATGAAAATCTGCCAATGTTTCTATTTTTAAAATATCCAAGCTTAAATTTTGCACAAAAAGCAATTAAGTCGAAAATTTTCCAAGATTTTTGTAGTTATTACAGGTCTTTAATACACACATTCCTTTTTGATCTTCATCTAGTAAATTAGAACAATTTGTTCTGTGATGCGAATTCTTAATTTTTAACAACACTAGTTTCTACTTAAGATTACATTATTTGTTTTGACATTTACCAAAATAGAGCCAAATAATCGATGAATCGGGCAATTTATTCACCGAATTGGAAAGACTTATAATTATACAAGTCTCAAACAAATAAAATTAATTCAGTTAATGATATTAGACATTTAGGCGATTTTTCATAGATTTTAATGATTAAGTATTGAGCAATTCCATATGAAAACGATCAAAATTGGCAAATTTTTGGACGACCCCTCTCCGATTTTAAAATAAATAGTCTCAATCGATTGCCCAGCAAAAAATAATGTACCTACATATTTTTTTTTTTTTTTATAGTGACTGGTTTAGTGGTGGTGTACACCACTGTCATGTGACAAAATTGAAGAATTCTCCATAAGGGACCTCATTGAAAGTTGTTAAAAAAAAACTACTAAAGCGATCGCAACGAGTGATAGCTCGTTGGAAAGGTATTGAATCAGGCTTTAATTGAAAAATAAAATTTTCCTAATTTTTCTCAGAAATTTACCTCTTTTCCCATGATAATTAAATTTTCCCATCAAAATTAAATTTTCCGATTTTCCACAGAAGCTCCTAAATTTTCAGGCTAATTTTATTTTTTTTGGATTCCTCATAATTTTTGCTTTAAGAATCAGCAATAAAAAAATGGGCCCCGACTCCTTGTTTGGACAGGAGAAGAGCATTTAAGAAACCACCTTGTTCTCATTGTTTTTATATTTTTTATAATTGAATTATTTTTAATTATTTAACATTATTTTATTTTATTATTAAAAATACATTTTAAAAATTATTTTACAGTTAAAAATACATTTATGAAGAAAAAATCAATTTTTTTTAAGAGCCCCAAGTTGAGTGTGTAGTGAATATGGTCTGCCTGCCTTCACAAGATCGGCCATAAATCCATGGATAATAGCAGCAGTGGCATGTAATGGCACACCAAACCCGACTCAGGCTACAGGTCATAAAATGTTTTGTAAATTTTTTAAATTACCAGGTAATAAATATTTCGCCTAAAATGACACGTGCAGAAATAAGTCATAAAACACGGATTTTCCATAAATATGGCGAAATATTTATTACCTGGTAATTTAAAAAATTTACAAAACATTTTATGACCTGTGGTCGGCTTATTGGCAGTAACCAATTAAGTCCCTCTTTAAAAAACATTTTATGACCAGTAGTTCATGCAAATTTTCCTATTAAAGAAAAGCAAATATCGCTTATTTTTTTTACCTATTTTTTACCAAAAAATAAATATAAATACTTCACACACTCTGAGTCAAATTTCAGTTGAATACTAAACGTGAAAGTGTTTTTTTTGTAAAGTAAAGAGTGAAGCTGTAAAGACAATTTAAAGTAAAGTTCGAAAAAGATAAAAGTATTAAAATTAACTGGTGTTTCGAAGCGATACATGAATGAATTAAATATACAATACGGTGAAGAAGCACAATTCATTTGCCCCAAGTGTAAAATCGATTTGTCTCAACAAGCAAATGCATTGAAACAAATGCAACCACAATCCGAGAGTGAAATTGAACAAAATGTTTCATCTGATAGTGAGGCAGACATTCCGATCGTCAATATGTCTTTGAGTCCTTTGAATGAGGCTATTACCACTTTAGGTGAAACGCCTATTAGAAAAAGAAAGTTGCGAAGTGAAAAATACAGGAAAGATAAAAAAGGCAAGGTTATGAGTGCAATCGCGACAATATTTGATGAAGGCTCTGATAACGAATGCAGTCAAGCAGATGACGTTGATGACGGCAAACAAATGAATGAGCAGTTGAAAAGAAAATTCAATTTAGCGACCACTTTTTCGGAGAAATATCTCATTTTATCTGTGCTGCCTCAATCATGGTCTATACGCAAGATTTCTGAACAGTTTCAAACATCTTTTTACATCGCGAGAAGAAGCAAAGAATTAGTTCGACAGAAGGGCATATTGGCGACTCCCACCAAGAAATTTGGCTCAAGGACCCTCAGCGAAGCAACGGTGAAATTGATTCAAGATTTTTACTGCAATGATGACAACAGCCGCGCCTGCCCAGGTACGCGTGACTATGTTATCACACGTGAAGATGGAGAAAAAGTACACAAGCAGCGCAGATTATTATTATGTAATCTATCCGAAGCATACCATCAGTTCAAAGAGAAATACCCAGCAGAAAAAGTGGGATTTTCTAAGTTTGCCATCCTACGACCAAAAGAATGCGTGCTGGCATTAGACAGGCACGGAACGCATTCAGTCTGCGTTTGCATGTTTCATCAAAACATCAAATTAATGTTCTTTCCATGCAAGAAATTGAAAGTATTTCACGGTGAAATTGAAACATATAGGGACCTCCTGTCGAAGTCGTTGTGCGCATACCCCACGGAAAATTGTCATCTGTCCAAATGCGACAATTGTCCGTAGATTGACGAGCTAGAGCAATATTTGGCGGAAAAGTTTGAACATAATTAGCAGCGGCAGATGTTCCCTTGAGACCGTGGTAAAGCAGATTCCGGAATTCATCGAGGAATTCGGATTCAAGTTGAATGAACTGAAGGCGCACCATTTCATATCCGAGATGCAATCGAAATTTCTAAAGGAAAGTAAGGAGAAATTAGCCCAAAATTAATTCATTGTGATAAGCGACTTTGCCGAGAATTACACTTTTCTCGTTCAGGATGAAATTCAGGCTTATCACTGGGCAAACGACCAGTGCACGGTGCATCATTTTTGCATTTATTTCAAAAACGAAGATAACGAACTACAGACGGAGAATTTAGCTCATAATTATGTGTCGCGGAGAGTTTAGCTCATAATTATGTGTCCGTTTATTTATTTCAAATGAAACTGTTTGAATTCTTAAGATCAAAATTCGATGCAATCGACAAAGTAACGTTTTTCTCAGACGGCGCGGCTTCTCAGTACAAGAATAAAAAAATTTTTTACAATCTTTGCATAATTGAAGAAGAACAAAACTGCAAGGTCGAGTGGCACTTTTTTGCGACGTCCCACGGTAAGGGCCCATGCGATGCGTTAGGGGGGACCCTAAAACGCATGGCGACTAAGGCCAGTTTGCAAAGGCCATATACTGACCAGATCTTAAATGTACAACATTTGTTTTCGTGGATTCAAAGCAAGGAAATTGCCATTAACACAGTTTTATGCACTCAAAAAGAACACGATGCCATGGAGCGACGACTTCAAAACAGATATAATAATGTCAAAACTATAACTGGAACGCAAAAGTTTCATTGCTTCATACCAAATATTTCTGATATGTCAATTAATGTAAAGCGGTACTCTTCGTCTGCCGACGTGCTAAATTTAAAGTTACTTTAATTTTATAATGAAGCCAAGACAATTGAAATTTTTAATAAATATTGTAATTAAGTATAAGCAGCAAAATAAGAAAGATTTTTTATTCATAAATGTATTTTTAACTGTAAAATAATTTTTAAAATGAATTTTTAATAATAAAATAAAATAATGTTAAATAATTAAAAATAATTCAATTATAAAAAATATAAAAACAATGAGAACAAGGTGGTCTCTTAAATGCTCTTCTCCTGTCCAAACAAGGAGTCGGGGCCCATTTTTTTATTGCTGATTCTTAAAGCAAAAGTTATGAGGAATGCAAAAAAAAATAAAGTTAGCCGGAAAATTTAGGAGCTTCTGTGGAAAATCGGAAAATTTAATTTTCATGGGAAATTTTAATTTTCATTGGAAAAAAGGTAAATTTCTGAGAAAAATTAGGAAAATTTTATTTTTCAATTAAAGCCTGATTCAATACCTTTCCAACGAGATATCACTCGTTGCGATCGCTTTAGTAGTTTTTTTTAAAACAACTTTCAATGAGGTCCCTTATGAAGAATTCTTCAATTTTGTCACATTACAGTGGTGTACACCACCACTAAACCAGTCACTATTAAAAAAAATATGTAGGTACATAATTTTTTGCTGGGCAATCGATTGAGACTATTTATTTTAAAATCGGAGAGGGGTCGTCCAAAAGGTGATCGCTTTCATATGGAATTGCTCTATTAATATTTGACAACATTGTTAAAGCAGCTGTTATTTGACATTGTTTGTCCTTAAAAAATTTTGTAAGATCAAATAATTGTTTGTCCTTTAATGTTCACATTAGGCACATTTTTGTTTGATGGCAAATAATTTTGTTTTCCCAAAATCAGCTGTTTTGTTGTTTGCCCCTCAAAAATATTTTGTGGTCAGACTACGGCAAAAAAATATTTGACGTTTTTCGTCAAATATTTGCCTAATGTTACCGTACCTTGAGTTATTAATTATTTTTAACACTTTTCAAAAGAAGGTATAGCAAAAACTACTAAAGTTTTAAATTTATCAACCCTGGTGTGTTAATTTATTTTTAGTTATCAATATGTACTGTTAACACTATCAAATTTTAGCCATAAATTAGTCTGTTACTGATGTATAAAATCAGTTGACGATTGACTTTATTATCAAAAGTTATTTTAATACTGATGTGTTGTTGCTCAAACTTTACATTTATAATAAATAAAAGTTGTTTGTTTAAAATTTTTTAAAAATATTTTAGAAACATTTCTTCAAAATTTACTTTTTTTTTGTGTATTTACACGTCAAAATTAACAATAAAATTCTTAGCCAGAAACAAAATTTGTTGAAGGTTTATATTAAAAATTATTTTTTAAGTTTGATAAAAATTAACTATAGAATTAAAAAACCAAACATGAATACTTTTATGAGAAAAATAATTTTTGATATTTTTTGTGGGATAACTAAAACTAGAGATTTCACGAATATTCGGTCCCTGTTCAGTATTCGGCATGTTTTGGCTATTTACCAAATATTGCTAGTATTCATCCAAATACCGAATATTGCCACTATTTCGTTGAATAATTCGCTTTATACATATGTGCTTATATTAATGATTTTTATTCAAAAGAATTCGAAAGAAGTACAAAATGATTGTTGTTTATATGCTATGTAGACCTTTTATATTGTTAAAAATAGTTTCACTTTATTAATTCGGCTTGAGGTCTCTTTTATTAAAAATATAAAAACTCTTGTTTGTTTTTAATTTTTATTATGCTTTTATTATTTTCCAATATTTCGACCAACTTTGTTGGTCATCTTCAGGGAAAAATATAATCTAAACATATGATAATTATAAATTATAACAATTTTTTTAAAATTATATTAACAAACAATTTACTTAATGTTTAATACAGTGTTGTCCGATGTTAATGTTCTAAGTTTCTTTCCCTGACTGTTATCTTCTTTGTTTATTATCATTCCTGTATCTTTTCATTGTATGTCTATATATGTGAGCGCAATTATCAGTATCTGTTTTGTAGTTTAATCTCTTATCCATTGGAGTATTAATTATATGTAACATCCCCTGCATATATCGTTTACTAATATTCTTCTTCTCCACAATTACTCTTACCTCATCAAAGTTTGGTCGATGTCCAGTCATTGTACAGTGGGCAGCAAGTGATGTTCTTTGTGAAAGTGGTCTGTCATTTGACCTTAGGTCTGATTTATGTGATGATAATCTAGTCTTCAATTTTGTCTTCTTTGTACCTATGTATATTTTTCGACACATATCAATATCGTCGCCGTTGCATTCCATTTGGTATACCAGATTTGATTTTTCTAGTTTGTCTAATTTAGATTTCATGTTGTTAAATAATTTGTTAATCGTATTACTCGTCTTCAAAGCCAATATGTACTTTTCCTTATCGTATATATCAGATTACTTTATTCTTTCTGATAATCCAGGTATATATTCAATAGATCTGTAAATTTTAGGAGGTTACGCGTCTATTATATTGTTGTCAGATCTTATCTTATTTACTGTGTACTTTATCAAATTGTCTATCGTTATATATGGAAAATCATTTTTGTGTAAAATATGTCTAATTTTTATTTTATTTTCCTTATGAAATTCCGTATTACTCGTACCCAGCACTCTGGTAATAAAGTTTATAGCCGTGTTCATTATTATTCTTCTAGAGTGTTTGGAATAATAATTAATGAGTCTGCCAGAAAAAACAGGTTTTTGATACCAGTTTATTTTAATTATATTACCTTCCCTGATGACTAGGGAATCTAAATATGGTAGTTTGTTATCCATTTCTCTATCTAATGTGAACTGTATCTGTCTGTTGAATGAATTCAATGTTTTCATTTTTCTTCAATCGTCTATATGTACACATATCCTTGAGAATGTCTTTTATCTTTGTTTTATAGTATTTTTTTTGGCAATGATAAAAAATGACTATGAAACAAAGATGAAACACATTCTCAAGGATATGTATACATATAGACGATTGAAGAAAAATCCTACGTTAAGTTTACAGAACAAAAACAATATTATTGTTGACAGACTATATAATTTAAATTTAATTTCCATATCTGACAAAAATAAACTGAAAACCAGAATTGCGATACCCCCAAGGATATATGGTCTTCCAAAAATTCACAAAGATGACATGCCATTACAACCAATATGTTCATCGATTAACACACCATCTTACGGACTAAGCAAATATATAATTGACATTTTAAAGAACTTGACAAACAACTCTACATACAATGCAAAGGACGCGATACAATTTAAGAGTAAGATGGATAATACATTAATAGACAACGATGAAATACTAGTATCATTTGATGTGATCTCACTATTTCCCAGCATACCCGTTAACCTAGCTGTTCAGATTATTGAGAAAAAATGGTTTATGTTAGAGAAACATACAAAAATACCTAAAAATTTGTTTATGGACATTTTAAAGTTTTGCATAATAGATTGCAGATATTTTAAATTTAAGGACAATTTCTACATACAGAATAAAGGTATGCCAATGGGATCTCCCATTTCGCCAATTATTGCGGATATCGTTATGGAAGAATTATTGGACACAACTCGCAATAAAATGGAGATGAAACCAAGAATGATGACAAAATATGTAGATGACTTATTCGGAATTTTAAAAACGGATCAAGTTGAGAATACTTTGAAGACATTGAATTCATTCAACAGACAGATACAGTTCACATTTGAGAGAGAAATGGATAACAAACTACCATATTTAGATTCCCTAGTCATCAGGGATGGCAATATAATTAAAATAAACTGGTATCAAAAACCTGTTTCTTCTGGCAGACTCATTAATTATTATTCCAAACACCCTAGAAGAATAATAATGAACACGGCTATAAACATTATTACCAGAGTGCTGGGTACGAGTAATACGGAATTTCATAAGGAAAATAAAATAAAAATTAGACATATTTTACACAAAAATGATTTTTCATATATAACGATAGACAATTTGATAAAGTACACAGTAAATAAGATAAGATCTGACAACAATATAATAGACGCGAAACCTCCTAAAATTTACAAATCTATTGAATATATACCTGGATTATCAGAAAGAATAAAGTTCTCTGATATATACGATAAGGAAAAGTACATATTGGCTTTGAAGACGAGTAATACGATTAACAAATTATTTAACAACATGAAATCTAAATTAGACAAACTAGAAAAATATAATCTGGTATACCAAATGGAATGCAACGGCGACGATACTGATATGTGTCGAAAAATATACATAGGTACAACGAAGACAAAATTAAAGACTAGATTATCATCACATAAATCAGACCTAAGGTCAAATGACAGACCACTTTCACAAAGAACAGCACTTGCTGCCCACTGTACAATGACTGGACATCGACCAAACTTTGATGAGGTAAGAGTAATTGTGGAGGAGAAGAATATTAGTAAACGATATATACAGGGGATGTTACATATAATTAATACTCCAATGGATAAGAGATTAAACTACAAAACAGATACTGATAATTGCGCTCACATATATAGACATACATACAATTAAAGGATACAGGAATGATAATAAACAAAGAAGATAACAGTCAGTGAAAGAAACTTAGAACATTAACATCGGACAACACTGTATTAAACATTAAGTAAATTGTTTGTTAATATAATTTTAAGAAAATTGTTATAATTTATAATTATCATATTTTTAGATTATATTTTTCCCTGAAGATGACCAACAAAGTTGGTCGAAATATTGGAAAATAATAAAAGCATAATAAAAATTAAAAACAAACAAGAGTTTTTATATTTTTGATAAAAGAGACCTCAAGCCGAATTAATAAAGTGAAACGATTTTAAGAAGTACAAAATTTAAAAACAAAAATTTATAAAATTTGTTTAAGATTATTATTGACTTATTAAAAAGGGTTCAATATTAGCGAAAATGAAGTGTTATAGCCGAAAAACGTTTATTTGTTGCCTAATTGTAATCTTTTTATTAAAAAAGTTATGAATATGCACTTTTAATTCGGAATTTGGTTCTTTTTATTTTGGCCGAATATTCTGTATTCGGTTTGAACCGAACACCGAATCTTTCTAAAATTATCTTTTTTTATAAATATATTATCGGGGAACTTTATTTTATTTGACATCATTTTAATTTTGAACACTACGAAATTGCATCAAAATTATGAAAAAATCATGAAAATAGACATTTTTAAAAACATGATTTATTATAATTTGTGGCAAAATATTGGATATATTCTTCTTATTACCATTGGGATAATAACATTATATAAACTTTGAAAAACATCATAAAAATACGCTTTTTTTACTTCTTTAAAGTTTTTTAAATTTCGATTTTTTAACACAAAGAATAATTGTAATAAGGATTTAACTGAACAGCATATTTTTAATCGATTAAAAACATATTAACCAAAAAAAAAAACACTTTAAATTAATTTTTTACAATATGAGTTTTATTTTTTTTTTTGTGAAACAACTAAAAGCCATATTTTTGTTATACCATTATTGCTTAAAATTGTTCAAGTTTAGCGCCCTCTCATGTTACCAAAAAGAGTCAAAGAAATTTTTTTTTCATATCTTTTATTTAGTTGCTTTATAATATTTCCAAAAATATATTATTTATCAATATTTATGACCAAAATTTTATTTTTGATTTTTGTCTATGGAACAAAGCAGTGTGCATCGTACAGATATAAGGACAGATAGATTTATTGAACGAAAAGTTGAATACAATTTTACAACTGTCAAATGAAATACAAAAAACCAATTGCATATTTTATTAAAAAAAATTCAGTACATTCAAAACTAAAACGTGAAGGTATATTAATAGGTAATACATATAACAATACTTTAAATTGTTCATTAAATATTTTTAATTTTAAATAGAACTTTCTGTGGTATTGGAATCTCAGATTTTTAATTTAATGACGAATTTTATTATTTTAAAAAAAAAATATACAATTTAAATAACTCCATTAAGGACCCATGCGAATCCTAAACAAAATACAAATTAACAAAAGGTATTGAAATTTCTTTGAAAAATTTTTCACATTTCGTAGAAATTTGGAAACTTCAGTTAAGTTTAGATATTATTTAGCCAACTCTCAGTCACGCTAAATACAATATTTAAAAACAATAAGCCACATATATTTTTTTCTAACGTTTTTATATACTCAATACTGAGTAATAGTAGATAAGGATAGTCGACGTGTAAATCAACCTTTACTTACTCCTTTTTTAGAAAAGATAAAAGCCGTTAAATTAAATAAAAAGCCAATTGACCAGATTTTAACCACTTGAAAGTGTACTTTTGGTTGTGTTTACCCAAATAATATTATGAGTGTATACCCGAGTAATTAAGTTTAGATATAATGATATTCTGCCTTGTCTAATAATATATTATCATATATGTATATTTACATATGCCAGTAATGCATACTGATATATCTAATTATATATTACACATCTAGTTATATATTGACTTTTATAAAATTGGATATGATTTAAATGATGGGATATGGTATATATTTTATCATATAAAATTATATAACACTATATATAATTTCATATGGCTTACACAGGACCATATTTACTTACATATGACTTATACAAAACCATATATACTTATATATGGCTTATAAAGAACCATATATAATTATATATGCGATCTAATATTTGAGATAAAATATATAGTCCATTATAAAAAATATTTTTTATATATAAGATATAATTGCATATCATTCACTATCTAGACCAATATAAGAAATTTGTTTGATATAGTATAAGAAATAATTATTTACGGCACAATATTTCTAAACAAATTTGAGATATTGTTATGTATAGTTGCATATGAGTATTTTATAAGATATAATATAAGATACAGTTATGTGTGAAAAATAGGGATACTTGCATGCAACCAATATAAAGAAAAATAATACGCACATACACTTTAGGAAAAACTACCAATATTATTTTTAGAATATGGTACAGCAGCAACTTTTAATTTTATGCAACAATTTGAACTTTTTTGTTGCACTTGAAAAAATTATATAATTTCCTATAGTAGAATGTGAATAAAAACGGACAGTAAGTAAATTGTACGAAATGTTAGTAATATTTTTTATGGAAATATGTTATAATATTGATCTTTGCATCAAATAGATAGACCCATTTCTATGTCATATTTATGTAAATAAGTGTACCAAGTATGGACTGGGACAACTTTCGCTATCATCTCGGTAACGGGAGATTGGGATTTGATCTCTAGCTCACGTGAGATTGATTACGTGGCGTCTGATTTGCAGTCGAACATATCTTCAGCTTACTCGAAGAGCCAGGAAGATCAGAAGAGATGTCCCATGGTGAAACGATGGTCTCGAAAGGTCCAAGCGGAGGGCTAGAAGATTATTCAATGTGGCAAAAGAAACTGGTGACTGGGTCATCTAAAAGATTGCGCTCACTGAATATAACAGGGAATAGCGCAGGCGCAAAAGGGCCACTTGGCGCAACTACTATGAAAGGATTGATGACCTTCCAGAGGCAGTATGCCTTCAAAAGGCCGGATGGTATCTTTCGCCCCACATCTTATCGGATTATTCCGCTCTAGTTTGTTGTTCGGGTTCGTTATGACAGCCTGGGGAGAAGTAAAAGTGGTCTTTATACCTAAAGCGGGCAAGAAATTTGAACATCTGCCTAAATCTTACAGAGCGATAAGTCTAAGTTATTTTTTCCTTAAGGCGATGGGGAAAGTTTTGGATCATTATATCAGAGATTTGTACCTCAGGCGCATGCCGATTCATGGGCTACAATTTGAGTATCAGCAGGGAAAATCCACTGAGATTACAATCCAATTGAAATTGAAAAAGCAATAGAGGCGAAACAAATTGCCCTTTGTGCTTTTATTGACATACAGGGTGCTTTCGAAAATACGGGTACGTTCGTAAATGCAGAAAATTTGTGCATCACTGCGGCAGTTATGCCAATTTTTGTTGCTGATGCGTGATCATCTGTTGCAGATGCTTTGCGACTGCTCAACAACTGCACAGTTTGCTTTTTAGAACGTTTTGCAAAATATATAGTTATGTTCACCGCAATAACATTGACAACTTTTTGTTAACTTATAATAAAAATAGAACTAAAAGAAAGATGAAACGACTTTTGATTATTAAAAATCAATTAAAACGAAAGGGAAGACTAATTTAATGATGCCATAGTTGCAAAAATTTGCGCCCGCACTGTCAATTGTTTGCATAAAAAAACGTTTGACGAAAATCAGTGCTGCCAAGTGGTGCTTTTTTGAACGTTTTACTTTTATTATGCTGCAGTGATGCGCAACTAATGCATTTACGAACGTACCCTACATCATATGATGCGATTAGGAGGGCTATGAATAGGAGGGACATTGCTCCGATTATCATAAGATGGACCATTGAAATGTTAACAACCAGGGTCATTTCATTGAATATTGGTGGTTCATCTATGACCATAAGTGCCACTAGGGACTGTCCACAGGGGGTGTTCTGTCGCCTCTATTTTGGACTTTGGTTATTGATGAACTACAAATGGAACTGAATGACCTAGGGTTCAGGACCTATGGCTACCCAGATGATCCTGTGATCTGCATCACTGGTTGGGATGGGAGCACAATTTCTGACCACATGCAACAGGCCATGAACCACACTCTCAATTGGTGTCAAGAAAGGGGGCTATCTGTGAACCCATCCAAGACGATCCTGGTAGACGCAGGAAGCTCGATTTGGTGGAGCCAACTATTAATGGCATTACCGTGGGCTTCTCTGACGTTGTTAGGTATCTTGGGGTTACACTGCTTGGAACCAACATCTGGATTCCGTAGTTTGGAAAGCTACCAGGGCATTATATGCCTGTCAGAGACTTTTTGGTAGGATTTGGGGTCTAAGGCCCCGAATAGTTTACTGGTCTTTCAACACCATCGTGAGACCAATGGTTACTTATGCTGCTCTTGCATAGTGGCCCAAGGTGGAGCAATCACAGGCAATGGAAGCGCTTAACAGGATATATCGCTTAGCCTGTGTGGGCATAACTGGTGCGGGAAGGATGTGTCCGACTAGCGCGATTGGTGCCATGCGTAATATACCCCCACTACATATCTCGGTAAAAGAGGACGCCTGTAGGAGTGTTCTGCGTCTCCGGGAGTTTGGTGATCTCAAGGGAGGTGACCTGCGGGGCCACATGGGGATAGCGGGGTTGTTTCTTGAAGATCCACTGGCCAAGATCACGGATAAGATGTTACCAAAGCAGATTTTTACTGGTTATTATGATGTGATAATCTTCGAGAGACGCATTTGGACCAACAAATCTTAAGAGCCCAAACAGAGGTCACAGGTTTGGTTCACTGACGGCATGAAACAGATCAATGGAGATACGGGTGCGGGCGTCTTTGGACCTCATTTTCAACGTGCCCTTCCTATGGGCAATTATCCGTCCATATTCCAGGCGGTCCATATTCTTTGCCATCTTTGTATGCGCATCAGAGTGTCTAAGAAGAGTTTAGCTCATTTATTTATATTCTTTCGGACAGTCAAGCTTGTCCTGGACTGCATTGAGTATCTCAATATACTTGGTGAATCCAACAAATTGATTCTTATCTGGGTTCCTGGGCACGAGGGGCATGCGGGCAACGAACGGGCCGACAGGTTGGCCAACTACGGGGCCCGTCGTCAAAAGCTACCATTGGCCAGCGCCAGGATAAGAGATTCATCTAGGAAAATCCAGGAGACTTCTTTTTCTGAACAGGAAGGACTTAAGGGCCTTAACAGGATTTTTCACTGGACACTGTAATCTCAGATACCATTTGAGGATCGGAGGTCTGTCTGACTCAGATACTTGTAGATTCTGTGAATTAGACGCTGAAACAGCGGATAATCTTTTGGTCGCGCTGCATAGGGCCTTTCGGATATAATCTTATCTAATCTAATGGAGCCAAGGGTCAAAAAGGTATGGGATATAGAAAATCGGAACAGATTGCCAAATGAATGGAATTTTAATTTTTTTTTTTTGTGCCAGACTCCTTCATTGGTATTGTTGATCAATTCTAAGCCAAACAAGAGAAGACCCGATCGCTATTTAATCCTTAGAAAGCTGACTGACACCCTATCGATTACCATGTAATGATAGGTCGTTACATTTCGCATTACTTGAAAAAACAAAGTAATGGCCTACTGATAAAGTGTGAAAGAATTACTTATATGTACATGCAAAATAATAGTTCACTGGTAGTTTTTTTACTATTATATTTATTATTATTATTTTTTTTAAACTTTACATCAATATCGAAAATTCTGCTGTAAAAAATGATTTTTTTAAAAATTGAATATTTTAAAGCCTTTCTAATGTAAAATAGCATTGAATTATTACCTTAAAGTTTTTATTTGGTTAAAATAAATTTAATACAAATTATTCTTATATATATCCTTAAGTAATAAAATTTTACTAAGAGAATTAGGATAGAACTGACTATTGTTTTATTAAGAATAACTACTTACTTTACTATAGGTAACCACTTATTTCTTTAATATAAGTAACCATTCTGGTAATTCATTATTCTCACTTTTTTTTTGTAAGGGAGAAGGTAATTTTGGGACATCGCGAACAAAAGTAATTAAGCGAGTAAATAGCTAAGTAACTAGTGAAACCCTACTGTGTGCTACTTACTCCCTTAATAGCTTGGTAGTGTCTGTTTTTGCTAGGTACTCAATCAATTGATCGCCATGTAAATGCTAATAAAGTACTAATACAAAGAGCAACCCAGCAAAAACTTGCCAGCCCAGCATAATTACTTTTCATCGCGATGTCAAAAAAATAATGGGTACCCATTATTTTTTGTCTGTTCACAAGCGAGATGGTAAGTGAGAAGATAATGACTACTCATTACTCTTGAGACATCGCGAACAAAAGTAATTAAGCGAGTAAATTGCTGGTATGTAGTTGAAAACCTATTTTTTGCTGGGAAGTATTGTAGTTTCGATTCTTCTTTTAGTTATACTGCTAAATGCAACAATCATCTTTGTAATAGTCATCGAACTATTGCTAAGCTTGTTGTTGTTGCTGCTTTAAGTGATGATTCTATTTTTGTTGCTAGTGAGCCGGAGATCGTCCTGCAATTGCAAATAATGTAATGTAAAAACAATGTAATATTTTAATTTTTCAAATATTGTTATTTTTGTTTTATGTGATATTTTTATGTTTTAATATTGACAAAAAATAATTTTTGATTTACCGCCTTTTTTAAAAAAATTGTTATATATAAGTTTTCAGTTTATAATTTTAATTTATTAATTATAAAAAAAAGACAATTTTCCCTGAAGAAGTCACCCAATGTGGTGATGAAATATTGGAATAAATATTTATAATTAAATTTTTTATAAATAAAGGATCTTTAGCTCGATAAGGAATATTGCATGAATAGAGAAGATCGAAGAAAACTAAAATAATTATTAAGAATCTGAGAGCACATTAGAATAACCGGAAATTAATTATTTCCAATATAAAACAAACCCAGGAGTACGAAAGGACATTAATAGGTACAAAACTGTGAGGGACAAGATAGTGAAATTAAAGGCAACTTTAACGTTTTTAATCCGTTGCCGTAAATCAGGTATAGTTCCAAAATTTATTAGGAATTTAACTAAAAATATTTTTAATCTTTTCGAGGAAAACGGAGACCACAAAATTCATCAATCAATAACGATATTCACTGAATCTGTGCAGAATAAGACTCTAAATTTGGCGATAAAAAGGAAACATGAATATTTGAGAAACTTGTCTCAGGAATTGGAAAGGATCGGAACCAATTTAAGTGATAATTTAACTCAGGACACATTCGAGACATTTTTTCGACACCAGGATAGATTAGCATTAAAATTGAGTTTACAGGTGAAAGAGATACATAAGAATAAATTTAATTGTCTTATCAATTTACAACAGAAGGAATTAGATATTAAGGCCCATTATTATAACTTGCCGATAGCTAAAGTTAGGATGTTAACGGACAGATTATTAGTTTTTCGTTATTATAAGTATACTATAACCTAAAAGTGACCGATAAGCTAAAGGTAAGTTCATCTTACCTTTAACTTTTAACGTAAGGTTTAAGCATTTGAAGTTGCCACATTTTCTGCTCTGCAGTGTAGTTGCCGTGTAGTTTTTTGACCGTATCTTTGCTGCTTGGTTTATTTCTGTGTTCGGCGTCGAAAATGTAAATTTTTTACAACATTTTGATCTTTTACACAATTCGAAGAAATTTTGTTTTTCGTTTGTATTTTTTGTTTGTTGTAAGTAAATAAATAAATAAAAATACGTCGTTGCCACTACGTATTTTAAAAAACCATTTTAATTTGTCAAAAGTAATCGGTTTTTGCTCTGGTAATGCCATATTTTCAAAAAACTTAATTTTATTTTAAAAGGAAGTTGTAATAACCAAAAAAAGTTAAAGGTTACTTTATTCCTCACTTTAGCTAAAGTTACCTTTAACTAACACGCACCTTAAAGGCAAGTTATAATATTGGGCCTAAGTATAATAGAAAATGGTTTGTGAATAAATCGAACTTTTACATTCCCACTGATGTAGAATGGGTTCTGGGACGGAAACACGCACTCCCAGTCAAAAGAGAGAATTTTCCGGTTTGAAAATGATAGCAGATGGTGAGGACTTTATAAAAACTTTAACAGGAACAGAGGAACAAGAGATAGCGAGAAATAATTTTACGAATATTTTCAAAAAACTTAATTTTATTTTAAAAGGAAGTTGTAATAACCAAAAAAAGTTAAAGGTCACTTTATTCCTCACTTTAGCTAAAGTTACCTTTAACTAACACGCACCTTAAAGGCAAGTTATAATATTGGGCCTAAGTATAATAGAAAATGGTTTGTGAATAAATTGAACTTTTACATTCCCACTGATGTAGAATGGGTTCTGGGACGGAAACACGCACTCCCAGTCAAAAGAGAGAATTTTCCGGTTTGAAAATGATAGCAGATGGTGAGGACTTTATAAAAACTTTAACAGGAACAGAGGAACAAGAGATAGCGAGAAATAATTTTACGAATATTTTAGGTAGCCATTTAAATAGGGAAAGTTTAACGAATAGGGATAAATTTTTGTTAGATAAGGTAGATAGGACTAGAAAATTCTTAAAAAATAATAAGGATCTACTTATTTTAAATGCAGACAAGGGAAATACCACTGTGGCAATGAATAAGTGTGATTATATTTTAAGAATGAATGATATTGTGGATGATATTGCCACGTAGAGATTATCAAATAGGGATCCAACAAAAAAATTACATACAATAAATAATAATTTAGTTGAAGATCTTTTCAAATTAAAGATTATAACATCTTTGGAAAAGAACAAACTTAAGACAAATATATCTTTTGCACCTAGATTATATGGGTTACCTAAAATCCATATGGAACATTTTCCTTTAAGACCAATATGTTCATTTATTAATTCCCCATCATATGAACTTTGTAAATATATTACAAACATTCTTAAAAAGATAACTGAAAACTCTAAATATAATGTAAAAGATTCCTTACATTTTAGAGAAAAGATACAAAATGATGAAAAATTAATTTCACTTGATATTGTATCTTTATTTCCGAGTATACCAATTGATATAGCTTTGGATATTATCGAAGAAAAGTGGGATATTATAAAGGATTATACAGGAATTGAAAAGAACCTTTTTATACGTATTCTAAAATTTTGTATAATAGACAACAGATATTTTAAATATGATAATAAAATATATTTACAACAACAAGGATTTCCAATGGGATTTCCAGCTTCACCAATTATAGCTGATATTGTAATGAAAAAATTATTACATTCTTGTATAGAAAAATTAAATGTGAAACCAAAAATCATCACAAAATATGTTGATGATTTATTTGGCATTATTTTGAATGATTCAATTAATGATATTTCCAACTTTTAACTCATTTCATGACAATATAAAATTTACGATTATTTAGATACATTGATAATAAGAAAGGGTGAAAGTTTATTAATAGATTGGTATCAGAAACCAACAGCTTCTGGGAGAGTTATTAACGATTTTTCTAAACAACCGAAAAGAATCATACTTAATACGGCTAAGAATTTGATTGAAAGGATATTAAAGATTAGCGATACAGAATTTCATAAAACTAAGATAGAAAAGATTAAAAATATTTTGTTAAATAATAATTACCCAATTCAATTAATCTGTAGATTGATAAGACAATGTAAAAAACAGAATAATTTATTTACGAGAACGGTTACTGAACCTAAAATTGATAAATCTCTAACTTATGTTCCTCTTATATCTGAAAGATTAGAAAAATCGAAAATTTATGATAATAAGAAATATATAGTAGCATATAGAACATATAACACATTAGGTAGATTATTTAGCAAAACGAAAGATAAAATAGATAAATCTGAAATGTTCAATTTAGTTTATAAAATTCCTTGTAGTGGAAATGATAATGAGAATTGTAGTAATGTATATGTAGGTACAACAAAGAATAAATTAAAAACAAGAATTGCAGGACACAGATCTGATCAAAAATACAGGAACGCTACTTCTACACAGAAAACAGCATTATCATTACATTGCACGAATTTTAATCATTATCCTGATTTTGATAGGAAGTCAATTTTAAACACGGAAAATAATTACAGACGCAGATATATGTTAGAAATGTTACAAATTATGAAGGTACCATCTACACAACGAATTAATTATAAAACAGACATAGCAAATATTGAATAAAATTACAGGCATTTAGTTAATAAAAACTAGGATAAATATTATTATGTTAAATAACATGTATATGAAATATGTTTGTTCATGTAATATTTTAATTTTTCAAATATTGTTATTTTTGTTTTCTGTGATATTTTTATTTTTTAATATTGACAAAAAATTATTTTTGATTAACAGCCTTTTTTAAAAAAATTGTTATATATAAGTTTTCAGTTTATAATTTTAGTTTATTAATTATAAAAAAAAATACAATTTCCCCTGAAGAAGTCACCCAATGTGGTGACGAAATATTGGGATAAATAAATATTTATAATTAAATTTTTTATAAATAAAGGATCTTTAGCTCGATAAGGAATATTGCATAAAAACAATACAACTTACTGTATCATTGTCCAATTTATACGATGCAATTGATTGCATGCAATTTTCTGAATTCCACTTTCAAAGTTGCTTCCAAAGTTATGTATATTTATATGGTGACTTTTGTTGCACTAATACCGAATGTGAATGAGGCAACAAAAGACTAATACATACGAGTGAGAAAAATAAATAATAAAAACATGCATAAAAAACGAAAACCGTGATTTTTTGTAACCCCGCTGGCCCTACACCATTCGAAACCAAACAAGAATTGCACGCAAAAAAGGCTCTTACAAAATAATAACATAAAGGATTGAATGAGTTTTAAATGTATGTAAAGATGTTGAGTTCATGTGTGGATTATGCTATTTATGAGATACTTGTATTCTTTTATAACAGAATATGTAAATATGTGGAATGCGTGTGTGGATAAACCCAGAATGTGGCAAATTTATAAAAATCTGTTATACAAATTTATATAGGTAACCGAAAAACATATTTAAAGAAAATTTAAAAATTACAATGTGTAAAAAAACATAATAGGAATATGTTTCGATATAAAAACCCAACATCGAATTATGTTATTTTAAACGAAAATTGAATTAATGCATGGTTCAAGAAATAACTAAATAAAAGAAAATTATTAAAATTTGAAAGTTAAAATTTACGATTATCACCAAACATAAAATAAATAATAAAGTAACGATTTACGTGAATATTAGTAACAAACACGACAAAATAACAACAAAAATGTTAATTGCGTGTGATAACCAATAGATTTGCAAAAACCGATCCGGCCTAGTATTGAGTGTGTACCAATATACCAATGGTTTAATAAAAACTTTAGAACTTGATTGGCCATTATTTGAATGTGAAGAAATTAATAATATCAACGTATAAGAGTGTCCTTACTAGATTGGCCATTATTTGAATGTGAAGAAATTAATAATATCAACGTATAAGAGTGTCCTTACTAGATACAACAAGGAACTGAGAAAATCGAAAAGATTGTCTGGGAAGCCCTTCTGTGAGGAGCTGAAGGAGGTACTTGAGACGGAACGTATTCAAAGGGCCTTATCCTCAAGCAAAGAACAAAAAATAGGTAATTTAAAGATTGATGATGACAATCAAACAACATCCTTTGGGGAAACTCTGGAGTTACTTCTAAGAACTCCTTTCCCGGGCTGTAGTTTCAAAGGGGACGAGTCCACTGTGGAAATGACAACGGGAGAAGCGGCAAATACATTGTTGCAAAGCTCCTTCGTAAGACAATTAATAACATATGAAAAGGTGGAATGGAGTATAAATTCCTTTAAATCATATAAATCACAATGGCCTGATGGCATCTTTCCAGCGATGCTAACGAATGGGCCTGAAGCACTGACATGGCGATTAGTGCACACTTTTAGAGCTAGCCTTGGGCTTAGCTATATACCAACCAAATGGACGGAGGTTAAGGTAGTGTTCCTTCCAAAGGGTGGTAATAAACCTGCTAACCTCCCGAAATCATATCGGCCAATTAACCTCTCATCTTTTATGCTGAAGACAATGGAAAAGATTATAGATCTCTATGTTCGTGATGAACTTCTCTTGAGAAAACCTTTGTACAGGTTTCAATTTGCCTATCAGAAGGGCAAATCGACGATTTCATCCGTCCATAAGCTAACCTCAATGATTGAAAGGGCTATGGAATCTAAAGGTATTGCCCTATGCTCATTTATGGACATTGAGGGCGCCTTTGATAACGCTAGCTATCAATCTATGGAGAGAGCTTTGGTGAAGCTGGATTCTGATCCACTGATAACTGGGTGGGTAAACAAGGTACTCTCGGAGAGACAAATTATAGCGAATCTTGGTGACATCATTAGAAGGATAACAACGATAAAAGGATGCCCTCAAAGTGGGGTACTATCTCCGCTACTGTGGTCGATTCTAGTAGATGATCTACTAGTTAAACTGAATCAACAAGGTTTTACTACGGTAGGATACGCGGATGACATCACAGTGGTCGATTCCAGTTGATGATCTACTAGTTAAACTGAATCAACGAGGTTTTACTACGGTAGGATACGCGGATGACATCACAGTTATAGTGAGAGGCACACATAATAATACGATTGGAGACCAAATGCAGAATGCACTTAAATTACAATGGGAATGGTGTGAAAATGAAATCCTACGAAAGCCACAATTTTTCCATTTACTGGAAGAAGGAATTTAAATTTACATAGGCTGTATATAAAGGATATTGAAGAACCATTCAAATAGGATGCGAAATATTTAGGAATAGCCTTGGATAAATCGCTCACCTGGAGACAATAAGCAAAAAAGCCATAAAATTAATTTGGGCTAGTAAACAACTCCTAGGCAAATCGTGGGGCTTAAGCCCAAAAATGTCGATGTGGATATATAAATAAATGATTCTGGGAAAAGACAACACAGAAAACAGCTCAGCAGAAGCTATCGAAGATTCAAAGACTAGCATGTCTGAACATTACAGGTGCAATGAGTTCGACTCCAACTGCATCACTGGAGGTGTTTTGAACCTGGATACTTTGCACCTCGCGATATAGGGAGAAGCTATGAAGGAAGCAATCGAACTCCACAAACTATTTAAGTTCAAAGAAGGTGTCCATAAAGGCCATCTGAAGATCCTTAACGAGGCCAGTTCTATAAAGAACATGACACTATGTAGTGATCAAATAAATCCAGTGATTGAACTAGGAAGATAATACAAAGTTCAAATCCCAACAAGAGAAGAATGGGAACTTGATCCCCCATGGTTGAAGGAAGATGCACAGAAGTGGTATACTGACGAATCCAAAACTTCTAGCGGAGTTGGAGCCGGTGTATACGCACCTAGGTGCAGAATTCACATACCTCTTGGCAAAGATTCAACTATATTTACTACAGAATTATATGCTATTTATACAGCAACGACCGAACTTCTGGAATCTTGTGAGAACAAAGAAAAACTTAATGTCGGACAGCCAGGCTGTAATAATGGCCCTGAAAAATCCCATATATCACCATAGATCAGTGCTAGAGTGCCATAAAGCCCTCAACCAACTGGCGATCAAAAATAAGGTAACACTTATTTGGGTACCAGGTCACAGTGGGCATGAAGGCAATGAAAAAGCTGATAAACAAGCGAGACTAGGTGCGGAACTGCCATTTATAGGCCCGTGTCCTCAATTTGGTTTCACGAAAAAGGACATCACAAATATGATATCGGATCTGATTAAGACGAAATCCATTGAATATTGGAACAAACAGAAACCACTGAAACATTCATAGAAATTCTTGTCATACAATGAAAAGAGGAGCAGAGAAGCCCTTCAGATGAACAGACCAAATCTAAGACTCCTATTCGGAGCACTCACAGGACACTATCCATGTAATTACATTCTGAATAAAACAGGACATGATCGAGATACGACTTGCAGATATTGTATGGAAGATGAGACCATGGAGTATGTAATGGCTAAATGTCCTGCCTTTGCATACCTACGATTAATCACATTTGGCAGACCTGATATCATGGAGGAACAATGCAAGAAGCTGGAAGTGAAGAACATTGTACTGCTACTCAAGGCTGCACTGGAGAACAACTGAGGAAAATACTAGAGGGTGCACAATATATCTACTTGGTCGCGGTGCTGGAGATACAGACTACTCAACCCAACTACATCGTAAATCGTAATAACAAATATTTTGTTTACATTTAAAAGAGTAAAGCCAAGAATTGCCAAGACTTGGTAGCATTTTTATAAATTCTTACTTTTTACCTACTATAATTATGACTACTATAACCACTTTGAAAGTCTATATAAGTTATGTTGTTAACTAAATATTTTCAATTTTAAATACATATGTTTTGATATAAAAATAAACTCATTAATCTGAAATTTCGGGGATTCCAGTTAAGACTTAATGTGGTATTTGAATCTCAGATTTTTAATTAAAAAAAGTAATACAATTGGAAACACAAATTTTTTTGTATTAAAAAAAAATATACAAATTAAATAATTCCACTTAGGACCTGTGCGAGGTAGCTAAATAAATTCAAAGCTAAATACAAATCGACAAAAGATTTTCGAATTTCTTTGAAAAGTATTTGAACAATTTTTAAAATTTCATAGAAATTTGGATACCTAAATTAAGTTTAGATTTTATATAGCCAGCCCACACCCACACAAAATACAATATTTAAAAACAATAAATTTTTATTATTTTGTTGTTTTGCTGATTTTTAAACCCAATACTGAGTAACAGCAGGTAAGGATAGTCGACGTGTAAATCCTTTTTTAGAAAACGTTCGAAAAAAGATAAAAGGTGTTAAATTAAATAAAAAATGTAATTGATCGGTTTTTAGAAATTTAAGTGTATTTTTTATTGTTTTTACCCAAATAATATTACGAGTGTGAAAATAATTAATAATAGAGGAAGGATAAGTATAGAAATTTATCAAAAGAAGCGGCCAAATATAATTTTGTACATATTACAAGGTTTGGTAACTGAGAGAAAATTTCGCAAATTTTTCTCATTTCCGCACAAATTTCAGCAATATCTGGTAAAACCCAATTGGACTTGGAAAAAAAATCAATTAGACTTGCAAATAAAATCATTTGGAAACAAAAAAAAAAATAACGCCACTGATGGTGAGTGTACACTTACACCTTTTATTTTTTAGTGAACAGAATATATTTAATAAAATATGCCTATAGTTTTTTGTATTTCATTTGCCAGTTATAAAATTGTACTCAACTTTTCATTCACGTGCTACACTCATTCTATCATTAACCTCTGATTTTTGGCTTGTTTTTTCGAATTCTATATAAATATTCCATACAAATTTAAGTAGATATAGACTTTTTAAGTAGTAAGTTATAGATATAACTGCTTATATATTAAGAATTTATGACAATGCAGCCAAGTCTTGGCAATTCTTGGCTTTTCTCTTTTAAATGTGAAGAAAAATATTTGTAATAAAAAATTTGAAATTTTTGTATTTGTCATTTAATAAAATATTAAAAACATCAAAAGCTAACAAATGAGATGTGTTTTTTAGTAAAGGTAGAGCAGGGTATACGATATAATTGCTATATTTCGCGTTCCGGCAACGTCCGTATACGAAAACAGGCGGCCCCAAATGTTCACTGTATTTCGTTTTGTTTGCAAGTATGTATAGATATAGAGATAAGATTCGAAAAAAAAACAAAACTTTTTTTTTAATTACCTATAAATGTAGACAAAATTGCTCAAAAATGCCAATTAAAATTAAAAAGAGAATCCAAAATAAAATAACACAATTTAAATTAAAAAAATTTCAAATAAAATTCACAATTGAATTATTGAAATACAAAAATTTGAAATTGTAACACAAGAAAGATCAAATTAAATTAAGAAATACCAACCACAGTAAAAAAATTATTGAAATACAAAAAATATTTTTATACCCTCCACCATATATGGTGAGGGTATAACTCAGTTTGTCATTCCGTTTGCAATATGTCGAAATATAGGTTTAAGACCCCATAAAGTATATATATTCGTGATCCTTATGCAATTTTTAGTCGATTTAGCAATGTCCGTCTGTCTGTCCGTCCGTCTGTCTGTTGAAATGGCGATCACGACGCGAAGACGCCAGCGTGGGTGCCTATTTTTACCCAGATTATTGAACATCCTCCCGAGCAGTTTGGTATTTAAAATGAGCAAAATCGGTTAAGCGGTTCAAAAGTTATGAGTGAAAATGTGAAGGTGCCTCTAAATTTTCCATACAAATTTGTACAATTTTTCTGTATCTACTTTTTTTCTGTTAAGTAAGTAAAAATGTTATTAAGTCTTCTTATTGTTTGATTACATTTATTGTCTTACATAGAGAATAATAACATTCTTAGAGCTATATGTGTGTTACTCTGATAACTAAGTTAACGTAAAAATCAACAATGTTAAAGTCGCTAACAGAGCAGACCTCTGTAAATAACATTGCTAAAACTAAATAAATAACATTACTAAAACTAAATAACAAAAGTTCGTTACATAAATTGACAAAACATATTCATATTACAGTTCATGCAAAATTTAGTATATACGTATATCATCTTCAGCCCCTATGGTGGAGGGTATTCAAAGATTCGGCACAGCCAAATTTAGCCCTTTTTAACTTGTTTTAATTTCATTTAGTGTTTTATAAATTCAATTCATGTTTTATAAATTTGTACGTTTCATATTTTTTGTAGATTCGACATAGTTTACAGTTTATCGTGAATCAAAGTTGGTCACTTTTTTTAAAAGACGTGTTTTTTTAAATATTCGCGAATAACGTTTTGCATTTTTTGAAATATTTCCGTAGAGACCGCTTATTTTGGAAACAATTATTTAAAAGTGGAAGATCTTAGCTTTCATATGATATACAATTGCTATTATTTAAATGAAAATGCAGTTTTTTTAAATAAATGTTCTAATTAAAATTACTTATTAATTACTAAGTAATTATTCAGTAAATTTTAATAAAATAAAAGCATATATGAGCATATCAATTTAGTAATTGATATGTTGCTTTCGATGCGAAGAAATGCTGAGGAGGAATTTATTATTATTTTGTGGAGACTTCTGAAATCGTAAAGCTGTATGTTATAACAGGTCAATTGAGAAGTCCCCAGTCTGACACATAGATGGCGCTACTAGACTTAAATCGATATAATTTTTAGTTAGCCCTAACCTTCAAAAGACACGTGTATAAATTTGACAGCTGTCGGATCATTAGTTTGTGAAGTATAATTTTTAAGTGAAGCAACTTTTGATATTGCGAAAAAAAAGGATAAAAAGGAATTTCGCGTGTTGATAAAATATTGCTTTTTGAAGGGAAAAACTTGCTTGTAGAAAAAACTTGGCTTGATCACGAGTTTCCGGACACTGCCCCATGAAAATCAACCATCAAGGATTGGTATGCTAAGTTTAGACGTGGTGAAATGAGCACCGAAGACAGTGAACGCAGTGGACGCCCAAAAGAGCAACCAAGAAATTTCCTTACATATACATATCAAGTCACAGACTTAACAACTGCTTCAAGTTTTTTTAGGTAAGTAACAATAGTTCCTGATGCAACCTCAAGCCCATACAAGATCTGAGGCATAAGAAGTGCATTAGTCACCCTGCATTTAATTGGAAAAGGCAAAAAGATATTAGTTGAGTATATTCTACGTAAGATATAAGAGATTCTACGATGCACAGATTCATTGTGGGATTCAAAACTCAGCCGATGGTCAACAATAACCCCTAAACATTTATGCTGACTTACGAAATCAATTCGGAAATCACTTATAGAGATATTCAAATCCGATAAAAAATGCTCAGTTGATCCAAACAACATAGCCTTAGTCTTAGAAGGGTTTATAGCCAAAGAATTCTCAAGGCAGAAATTTATATTGGGCTCCAAAGCATCAGCAAAGTCACGATTTGTACTGAACAGTAACAGAACATCATCTGCAAATAAAAATGGTTTACAAATACCAGTGTTCACAACCTCAGGGAGGTCATTTATATACAATATAAATAAAAGTGGACCCTTGGGGTACTCCAGATATAAGCGAAAGATTATTCGAATATTTTCCATATAGGCTACAACAGGGGTGCCCAAAAGTTCTGTAATATATTCTATATTAACATTATTATTATTATCATTATTATTAGTATTATTATTATTATTATTATTATTATTATTATTATTATTATTATTATTATTATTATTATCATTATTATTATTATCATTCTTGTTATTCTTTTTGATTTTTACTGTTATCCCTTAAATAATATTATAAATATGTGCCACCCTAATTAATGGGAAATCTATTGGAATTGTAGTTTGAATACAACAACTATTTTAATGAATTTTTAGTTTTAGGAAACTGTTGTTTTTATTTATAAGCAAAAGAAATTTCAATAAAGAGAACATTCCTATATTGCCTCTAAAATTGGCATTTTGTCTTTAGGCATATAAATCTGCCTTACCAAACAAAATATATTTTCGGCATATAAATCTGCCTTTTAAGATAGCATAAATACCAGTGGCGTTTGTTAGCTCCGGTATAAATTCCATAAGGAACTGTAATGATCAAAAGATCATTACAGTTCCTTATGGAAGAGTAAACACCAATTCATTTAAAGAATACCTAATTTTTATTCAATATTTTTTTATTGTAAAGACCAATACATACAAAGAAAAAAGAAAAAAAAATATTTCATATCATACGTTAAACAAAAACAAAACCTACATTGATGATCGCTGTCCGCGATGTTTACCAGCAAAGCATACGAAAGTGTTGTTGCTTTGCACTATACAGTGAAGAACGACAAAAAAAAACTAATAAGGCAAAGTTGTTTGTGTATTTCGTATTGCTATTGCTGAGTGCTCTATGTGCATTAAAACACACAGCATATAGCTAAGAGCATTTACAAAAACAAATGAGCATCAAGAGCAAAGGGCTTGGACACCCTTGGTCTACAAGCTGACCTCGAGAAATTAAACGCACTCCTGAGCTTATTGATCATAGTTGAGAAGCATATAGAGTTTAAAGCTTTAGTTAGATCAATAGAAACTACAACAGATAATTTAGTATTATTTTCGCTTGTTCTTATTTCATTAGTTAAATTGATTAACAGGGATGTGGTGTTGAAACCACGACGAAAAGCATATTGCGACTCAAAGAGTTTTGCCCTGGTAAATGAAAGTATTTGATCCTTAAGCAAATGCCCCACTACTTTAGACAAAGCAGGAAGAATTGAAATTGGCCTTAAATCATCCGGACCTCTGACTACGCCTGATTTGGGAATTGGTACTACACGCGCAGTTTTCCAAGCAATTGGAAAGACAGATGTTGTAAGTATGGAGTTAATTATATTTAAGATAAGGTAAGAAACGTACGGATATATGCTTTGATAGACTGAATAGGTATGCCATTAACGCCAATAGATTTAACTCTATTTGAAGCTTCCAAAACCACAGCCTCAACAACGCATTGAAAAGAAAAAGAATCATCAGAGTCAGTAAAAAAATTAAAGTCAACATCAACGAGCTGGTCAGAAGCCACACTCCGGACAAAATACTCATTAAAAATATATAAACCATTAACGTATATACATGGACTTTCCGAAAGAATAAAAAACTCAGATATTTATGATAAAGAAAAATATGAAATAGCTCTTAAAACTTGCAATAATGTAAATAAATTATTTAGCAAAACGAAATCTAAATTAGAAAATGAAGAAAAATCGCATGTTGTATATAAAATTAATTGTGATGGTGATGGGTACAACACTTGCAATAAAGTATATGTTGGTACCACTAAAACTAAATTAAAAACACGGCTATCATCGCACAAGTCAGACTACAAGGCTATAAACAAACCTATGGAACAAAAAACAGCACTCGCGGCCCGTAGTACAATAACAGGACACAAACCAAATTTTAAAGATCTGAGCATATTACAAGAAGAGAGTAATTATGCTAAGAGATACACTATTGAGATGTTACATATAATTGGTGTACCACATAATAAGAGATTTAACTTCAAAACTGATACTGACAAGTGTGCTCAAGTATACCGACACACTGTAAACAAATACCGACGATTAGAATTGAAAACTACCCTACAAGAATACAACCGGTTATATGACCGGTCATTTGACTGGTAGTGTTGACGGAAACACCCGTCAATGCGTAGAACAAAGTTTCTATCAAGTTCTTAAAGAAAATATGAAAAACTTGACCGAAACTTTATTTTTTTTAACAACAAAAAATGCAATTTATATTAGTTGTTTCACTCTTGCATATATGCAAGATTGAAATGACAGATATTTTATTTTGTTTATGTGTTAGTTTCAGTCATCAATTTCTTGTAGGGTAGTTGATAAATTAACGTTAAGCTATACAGACATTTTTCAACTCCACGCTTTATGGACAGATATGTATGTATGTAATCATTGTTATTATATATAAATATATTTATTGTGTATATTTATTATATGTGTTATTATTGTATTTTTGCTTAGTTATTTCCTGAAGATGAACAGCGAAGCTGATTCGAAATATCGATATAAAAATAAACACATTTAAAAACTGAAATTTAGTTTTTATTTTTTAAATTTTATGGTCTTAAGCCGAAATATAACCCATCACACAACACTCATTAATTTCATCAACGTGACCATCACAACTAACAACGTCAATACTTACACAGCCAGATCTCTTGAGTACTCTCCGCATGACAGCAGTATCTAAACCCCCCAAATAACTTGGAATAATTCTTCCTTTTCTCCTTTCGAATAGCACCCTTCGCCTTATTGCGGTATTTACAAATTATCCTTCAATTAAAGTTAGTAGGATCTGATTGATAACTGAAAAGGCTAAATCCCTTAAAGATGTAGCCAATACGATATGTCTCAACTTAATCCATTCATTGCCACAATAAATGACCTTTTCCTTCACCGGAACAAAGGAAATTAAATTTACTAGAATAAAATAGGTAAATTTTTATGTAATATTACAAAAATTCGGTAAATATAAACAATAAATGCGTAAATATTTTTTGCGCACACATTCATATGCAATAATACACACTTGAAGGATTTTTAGACACTATGTGTTTACAATTAATTATTTTGTTGTCGCCAAAATATGTTCGTGTTCAAAGAGAATACTAAAAAATTCGTGGGAGTGAACTTCTCTCTATCTTTTATATACTTTTTGTGGTGTAAAAACGGCTGAATGTAAATTGTTTTGGTGTAAATAGCTTTGCTTAAGCAGCAAGCTAGCAAAGTTGGCTTATGTCATTCCCAAGAATATTTGACGAAAGCAAACGTTTAAGGCTGGATTAGCCAGACGTAAACGTATCTTTTTCGTAATAAGTAAATCAGTTCTATATATACATATATATATATATATATATATATATATATCCATTTTTTCAAATTTTATTTTTATATGTTTAGCAAACTCAATGGGAATTTATGGAAACAAAATTGTCCTTGAAGCTGATGGCAGTAAAATCTGCGATGATTCAGTTCTTAATTAGTATTTAAAAAACAATACCATATTAATGGTAATTAAAGATAATTGGCCAGAAGGCAATAATAAGAATTTCGAACAACTAAACCACTTCAACGAAGACATAAATGAGGTAGTAGTGGAAGAGATAGTATACATACCTCATAATGACGACAGGTAAAAATATTTCTAGAAAATTAAATAATGAAATGGTCATTGCTAATGAAGCAAATGTTAATACAAGTAAAGAAGATAATTTACATAAAAATAATGAAATTGAATTTTTAAATTTTTAAATTTTCAAATTCCATGGGTAAAAGTTCCTGGAGATATAATGCAAATGTTGGAAAAAAAGGAAAAATTAAGCAAACGATTGAATGCGTTTGCAAACGTAATTGTAGATGAACTACGGCTAATATCGAAAAGTGTACCTATGGGAACCCTTCGAGCGGTAATACAACAAGCCATTAATAAGTATCCAGATTCATTTCTCGAAACTGACAACGAAGGAAAAATTATATCACATACAACAGTTCCCATGTTAACGATCATGAGAAATCGTAACAATTTTTTGAATAGAGCTCCAAAACGTAACACTAACCTGGATCCTATAGTACCAATAAAATGCAAAAAACGACCTAACGCGTTTAAAAAAACTTGTGTTAACTGGATGCCTACAGATATAAGTCTTTCAGAAACATCATCTTCTCTGGAGTATAAAAACCACCATTTATTAATATTAAATGGAACAACACTAAACAACGAAAATAATGAAACTGTTCGAGCATTTATGGTTGATTGTTACGTACTACAAAGAAAATTTTATAATAATATGGAACATGTCCCTTCAATAGCAGACATTAAATTAAAGTGGCCATTTATTTTTGAAAAAGATTGTTTTAATGACCATTTCCAAATATTAATGAATCTAGATTCATCTATTTTTACAAACAATTTTAAATCATCTCAGGATAAAATTCTTCAATTTTTTAAAAGTCGCATGAAGCAAACAGTGAAAATATAAAAAACACCACTACTAAGAAGCCGATAGAATTTTCAATTTTAGGTGCAATAGCTGCGTACTTCAAGGAGGATATAACCTATTTGTATAAACATTTTGAGGTAGAAGTTGAACTATATCAAAGTAAAATTATTATTTTTTATAGTTGTTATTTGTATTCTTTTACAGTTTGGAAAAACATTGGACGACATTAAGGAGGAAGTCCCAACTAATACACCCTTCATTGCTTTTATTCGTAAGTATTTTTTATAGTAAAAATTAAAAGAGAGCAAAAGCAAATTTTAAAGTTTTAAATGAAACAAGCTTTATGAGAACCCTGTACAAAACGGCATGTATTTAGGGTGTGTGTCCAACGGTAGCAAAGTGGCATGGTAAAAATATTTTTTGTATGGTGAAAAAGTTTTAAATTTTAATGTGTGAAAAAGAATGGAATTTATTTATTTGTTTTGTTTTCATTTCGATTTAAGAAGCTTTCAAATTTTAAAACTTCATAAATTTCTATTCTTTTGTCAAAAATTCTACTAGCCCTATGGGCTAGTGAAATTTTATTCACCTCAAAACTGTCAAAAATTTACTAAGAAGCATACTTTGCTACCATTTAACACACACCCTTACTTTACCTTTTGGTCTTGTAATATTTCCCTACATTCGTAAATAATATTTCTTATAAAGTTTTTCGTTTTTTCTTTTTAGAACATGAATTCATTGAGAAACAAATTAATTCAGTAATCCAGTTTTTTTATATTTTTAATATTTAATATCCTAATCAAATATCTCAAACTATGGAATTTTTATTCCGCTATTTTTACAAATCATATCCATCGGATAGTCGAGGCAACAAAAGAAATGTGAACAACGTACAAAAAATCAACAATTTAACCAAAAAACTATCAGAATTTAAGTAACTTCTGTTTATTACACTACGCTACAGCAATTTCACTCAATACTTTAAGAAATTTTATTACATCCCACATTAGGTCAAATGACAGCTTTTTCTGTGCTAAATTGATAAAAATCAAAGTGCCGTTTTACTATTGTTGTTGTTGTTTTTTAATTGGAAATGCTTCAAAACAAAGACGTGTGATGTTTTTTGCGTTAAAAAAAAAGCACCGTTACACATTTGTACGTCAAAGTCAATCAATGCAATTTTTTCTACAAACGTGCTAGAGTGTTCAATAGTGCAAGATCAACTTTAAGTTTGTATTTTTCGATTTGTGTTTATTATAATTTATTAATTTAAATTAAAAATAAAGAGACAGGTAAGTACTACTGTTTATAATTAAAACTGTTTTATATTTATGTCGATATACTTGAAAAGAACTCATTAGACAACATTACCTTAAAAGGGTTCAGTTTTTTTTAAACTTTTACATTCCGTAATCGTTTAAAAATTTTGACCCCATCTGACCTCTTTCAAATTGAAAAAGTGGATTAAATATAATGTAATGAGTTAATTTTGGTTTGTGACAAATTGCGATTATTTGCGCTTTATGAGTTATGCCTTTTCTTGTAGGTTACCTCTGTATCAAAAAAAAAATGATCAGTTTGAAATATGGCGAAAAGAATGCAATAAGAAAGACAAATTTGATGCAGTTTTCAAACACGTTGTTGACAAAATTAAACTTAATACTATTTCGGATGAAATGGATTAAAATATAAAGCAAACAATACATTTTTTTGCGTAAAATTGGATCAAAAGTGGGAAAAATGTCACAGAAAGATAAATGTCTTTAAGGATCAAAATCATACGTGGCTAAATTCTGAATTAAATTTGTGGTAAGTGATATTTCAAAAAAACCTTCTTCTACCGGTGTTGGACGTCCAGCTATCCCATTCAGCGCAAAATCAGAATTTGGAAAAAGAAGAGAAGCCGCAAATCTTTCAACTGAGAAAGGTGATATTAACCTTCTCGTTCGTGCAGCAGCAACATCGGCTCGTAAACAAGGTGATTCCGATTTGGCTGCAGTCCTGAAAGAAAGTATGGAAAGCCCGACAAGGCCATCAAAAATGCGGAAAATGTGTATTCAAGATACCAAAAAACAAATTCCACTTTCTGCGGATGAGGCTTTAGCTTTCCTTCTGGAATACAATTTTTCAAAAGAACAATATAATGCAATACGGCACGAAAGCAAATCGATAAACTGCGATATTTATCCACACTATAATAAAATTACAGCCGGAAAATTAAAATGCCGACCTCAGGGTATAACAGCAAATGAGACCCTTGCTAAAGTTTCATTGCAATCTAGCTTACTTCATACGGCTGAAAGAATTGTTGAAATGCAAAAAGAAGTAGTTCAAGCTGTAATGGAAGCGGAGGAGACAGATTTTTTAAGCTCCGAATTAATATTAAGCTACGGGTTTGATAGTAGCACTGGTCAAGCTTAATTTAAGCAAGAATTTAATGAGCCAAGTTCGTCAAAAAACTGCGATGCATCCCTTTTAGCTACTTCAGTTATTCCCTTACGTTTAATGTCCTTATCGGGAAAGCCAATTTGGAACAACAGCACACCGCAATCTGTAAGATTTTGTCGTCCCATTAAACTGGAGTACGTAAAGGAGACAAAAGAAGTTGTTCTAAAAGAAGAACAGGAATTAAAAAAATGAAATTGACGCTTTGACAAACCTTCGGATATCAATTTGTGAGGGAAAATTCGTTGAAGTTTCATTTAAATTATTTTTAACACTAATTGATGGAAAAGTTTTGAACATTATAACTGGAACAAAATCAAACCAGGCTTGTCCCATTTGTGCTGCTACACCTAAGGACTTCATGAACACATTCGATTATAAAAGTGAAGTATTCTGTGCAAAAGAGGAAAACTTAAAGTTTGGACTTAGCCCCCTTCATTGCTGGATAAGATTTTTCGAATTTGTTTTACATTTAGGCTATAAATACAAATTAAAAAAGTGGCAGATACGAGGAGATGATAAAGTAACTATCTTAAAAAGAAAAGAAACAATACAAAACGATTTTTGGAGAAAGCTTGGACTTCGCGTGGACATGCCAAGAGTAGGTGGTTTTGGTTCCACAAATGACGGAAACACTGCTCGTCGAGCTTTTACTGAGCATGATATTTTTTCTGAAATAACTGATGTTGACAAAGATATAATATTTCGATTCAAAATCATTTTGATTTGCTTATCCTGCCAGTTCAAAATCGATTCAAATAAATATTAAATATATTGCCTGGTTGCCAATGACTGCCACGGTCCATAAAGTGCTCATACACTCAAAACAAATAATAGAAAATAGCGCACTACCAATAGGTTCTCTTGGAGAAGAAGCTTCTGAATCGCGACACAAAATATACAAAGCCGATCGGTTGCTTCACGCCCGCAAAAACAGCCGCACCAATAACCTGTTAGATGTATTTAATAGGGCTGTCGATACTTCAGATCCATTAATTTCCACAACTTTTTTAACCAGACGCTTACAAAAGCGTAAACGTTCTTCACTTCCACCTGAAGTTATTGAGCTATTATGTTGCAGCGAATCAATAGAAGAATTTCAGCTTAGAAACCAAGACGAAGAAATTAATGATATTATTGAAATTGATGAAAGTGAAGAAGCTTTTTTGATTTAAATTTACAAAATGAATTAGATTTAAGCAATTTCTAAATATTATAATTAATAAAAAAATAAATCAATTCAATGTATTATGTTTGTTTTAATGGTTGAAAAAGGGTTAATCATTGGTCGTTGATGGGTTAAATTCCATTTTTTTAAATAGGGTTAAACTTATTTATGGAATTGTTACAGGCTTTGGTTTGAATACCATGTTTTTGTATGGATGTTTTTGTATTGGTTGAAAAAGGGTTAATTATTGGTCGTTAATGGGTTAAATTCCATTTTTTTAAATAGGGTTAAACTTACTTATAGAATTCTTACAGGTTTTGGTTTGAATACCATGTTTTTGTAGTAGTTATTAATTTCGCACAGAAAAATTTTCATTTGACCTATAGTGCATCCTAAAGAAATTCCCTCTCATAAGGCGTTGGCGAATTTAGTAAAACGTTTCCATAGAAATTCAATTTTTTACAACCAAAATGAACAAAAAATTCAATTTTTTTGGCAAATTTAATACAGTTTTTATGAAATATGTATAAGTTTTACTTGACTTGATAAATATTTCAATAGAAGTGGTTATACGCATAAAAACGTCTGCGCATACGAATTAAATTTAGTTATTGAGATATAACTCATTATAAATAAAATTAATTTTAAAAATAAATTTATTGTTTTTATTACAAAAATATTGGATTGTTTTATTTTTCAACATTGTGGTGGTAAATATACAAATTTCTGGGGGATTTTTACGCATTTGCAATGGATTTTTTGCGCATTTTATGTGTAATTTTACACGTAAAACGTGTTTATTTACGCACAAATTTGGTAAATTTACCCTTTAATTTAAAAATTTCATTTCATTTTTACGCACATTCACGTAATTTTACTAATTGTGTGTTCACCAGCTTACGCATAATGTGTGTATTTTTTTCATTTACGCACACAGGGTAAATTTCAACAGAAACTAATTAGAGTGTATCTAAACATTTAAGATTTATGTTAAAGGATGCAAAAATAAGCGCGTGATGTGATATAGAGGGGCACTGTACCTGGCCAGAAAAATCAATCATAGAACGATCACTTACCAGGAAAAAACCATGCAATGAAGTAGACAAATATTGCACATCATAATGAGTGGGTTTCGAATTATGGCAAATTGATAAGTTAGTTCTAGCACAAAACGAACGAAGCACAGCAGATTTAATAACATCGAACTGGTTGAAATTGAAGTCCCCAACAATAATTATGTGTGTATAATTCAGAAAGAGCTCATAATGAAGATCTTCAAATTTACTGAAATCTGCAGGAGGTAAGTAAACAACGCAAAGTAAAACTTTAGTACTACTAAAATAAAGCTCCAGAAGGAGTGACTCACATTTATCTAAAAAATCACTTTATATTTTAGCTTACTAGAAATTAAAAGACCAACACCACCACCTCTTGAACCCTCACGATAATTACGGCAGAACTTATAGCCAGGAATCTCAACAGCCCGGGTAGATACTTCCTTCTTCAACCAAGTTTCAGATATCCCAACTACATCAAACACAGAGCCTCCTAGGAAAGTTTTGATTTCATCAAATTTCGACAATTTTTAAGCTGGCCTGATGCTATTACAATTTAAGTGAGCAACATTAAAATGATTAACGTATGAACTCAAAGCTTTTTTTACAAACGAATTACTACTGACTACCGGACCAAGATTTCCATTAAAAGACATCATAGCTAAATTTCATAATTACGGTGGAGAACCAATACGCATAAAATGAAAGAGAAAAAATGTCTTGAAAAAAGCATTTCCATATAACATTTTAATATTAAACAGCAGATCAAAGCAGCAAAAATAATTTATAAGTATAATAGACTAATCATTACAAAGTCATATTGTTAATTAAAATAAGTGAGATCAAATGAAAGAAGAAAAATTAGATGTTATTAAACCCAATATAACATATTCAAAAATAGCCATTAAAACAGGGCATTAAAATAATAATCCATACAAATGTTATAACAGGTTTAATAATAAAAAATACATACAAGTGATACTAAGGCATTAATTTACTACGGCATTACAGCACCAACACCACCACTCTAAAGGTCATCCCACTCAGCAGAACTATGAACCTCCCTTTCACATCCATTAAGCAGTTAGTTTGGCTTTAAGCTTATCATTGTAAATCAGTTTATATTTTTTAATAATATTGTTGAAAAGAAGTTTTCTACACGCAGCATTTAACCTCGAGGCAGCTGGGGAGTAGTGGTCATTCAAGAATACTCCACCTGCAATTTTTTCTGTTAACAGCAGCACCACCACTGATTACAGAAACATCAGCATTACCAGTCACATTCACAACACCATCATTAATTATGTTACACCTTCTTAATTTTCGAGATTTGAAATGCTCCTTCATAATGTTGTCACGGACCAAGACATTGTTAAATATTACCAAAATAAGTTCCTTGAAGTTGATGTAACACACAACCCTTCAGGTAGCCCCCGAATAACTATGTCACCACGATTTAGTCTTCTGTACAGGACATGATTTTCGTCCTCAAGATGTAAAATTTTTAAAGAAGTTGATGACTCAATATGACTTATACGTTTGTTACAAGTGACAATGTCTCTTTCACTGCTTTCATACACGAACCCATTTCAGATTTTATTTCATCCACAGCATTATTTAAAGCATTTCTTAGGGAGTTTACATCCTGCCGACCCTTTACAAGAATATCATCAAGTTTCTTGTGCAATTCTCTTATTCCATCCACGGTTTGGTTCCGACTTGAGTATTTTTCACAATTGGTACATATGTATTTCAGCATATCACTGTTAGACAGCAAAGTAAAATCAGCATCCGGTACATTTCCACAAGTCTGATGAATCCAGGAAGCACACACATCACATTGGATACTATTTTTTCTTCCAATGGCAGCATCAAAAATACCACAGAAAATAATTAAATAGCTGCTAACAAATTTCACGTTTATTCGGGCATAGCGTTGCCAGATGACTTTGTTCAATCATCTTCGAATTTGGTAGTCACTTTTAATACAGAACTTTCTTTAACTAACCATAAACCTATATCAGCTGGTAGAGTTCATGGGATGTAGAGAAACCTGTGGGCTGTACAATCATCAACGCCATTTAAAATAAGAATGCTTTTGGCAAAAACTTATTTTATACCAGTTCTGTTGTTTGTACGGGTTTGAAATATTTGCCAATTGCATCAATACTTTAATCGCCTCGAGGTCACATACAACAATATAGCCAGATACGTTTTCAACAGAAGTAGACAAGTATATCAGTATACGAGTATATCACCATATTTATACCAGTTACATAAGTTTTAAAGATTTATTAAAATATAAAAGTCTTTGCATAAGATTATTTATCTGAAGGAACCAGAATATCTTTATAACAAAATTACTTTTTCAATTATACAACGTGTTTTTATGATTAACTTAATTATAAATAATTTAAAAAAATGTATTTGACTTAATGTTCATATGACAAATGCAACTTGCTATCACAGTAATTTATAAGATTTATTATTTTTGTGATAGTAATTCACACAATGAATAAATAAAATAAATAAATAAGAAGCCTTATAGAATTTTATGAAAATTATCTAAAAGCGGAGAGAAGCTTCACAACACAAAAAGAATCAAAATATACTTAAGAAATTAAATGGCAGTTAGATAATATAAGTTTTAAAGATTTATTGAAATATAAAAGTCTTTTAACGATGCATAAGATTATATATCTGAAGGAACCAGAATATCTTTATAACAAAATTACTTTTGCCCAATCACCACGTGGAAGAAACTTGAGATCACAAAAATACAAATATTTTATGTCTACGAGACAATTTTTTAATTATACAACGTGTTTTTATGATTAAATTTATTATTAATAATTTTAAAAAAATGTACTTAGCCTAATGTTAATATGACAAATGCAACTTGCTATCACTGTAATTTATAAGATTTATTATTGTTGTGATAGTAATTCAACCAATGAATAAATAAGTAGCCTAGCCTCATAGAATTTTTGTCACAATGATTTAAAAACGAAGAGAAGCTTCACAACACAAAAAGAATCAAAATTTACTTAAAACTTTCTGCATTGTTGCAGTTCTATGTCGAAAAATCGTCACATTAATTTTGAAGTTTAATATTAAGTGTATACATTTGATCTCAGTCAGTGTGATAAATAAGTTTTAATTAAAAATTTTATATGTATTTAAAAGCTGTAAATTTTGTTTTAAATGTTTCATATAGGTTGAAAAAAATAGATTTTAAAATTACCAGCTTTTTAAAAAACTTTAATAGAAAAGATATACATATTTATCTGTAATTTTTCGGATAAATTTTTATCTTACTTAATCCTCAAATATATAGCTGGGTCTAATTTGTATCTGCAATTTGTCGGATCAATTTAGATCTGTCACTCGAGTTTCAACTTTTCGTTATGAATTTAAGCATTATTATTTGCTATAAAACTACCTAGTCGAAAAAATGCAAACGGCAGGACGTTGAAGATTGTGGTGCATACGTTGGCAAAATAACTGAATTACAATGTTCACAGTGGTCAACGTCGAAATGATAACTCCATTAAATGACAACCATTACAAAACAATGCACTACTTTTAATTATTTTGCAATTACTAAAGGGTGATTTTTTTGCTATTTCGTTTTTGCTATTTTGATTTTTGGCATGTAGCAATGCCAAAAATGCTCAGTAAGTTTGCCATTCCACCATGAATACCTTGCAAACGAACAAGGCTTGTAAATCATTGAATTTCATTATCAAGATTCGTGCTGTGTAAGAAATGTGTTTCGTAAATTACGTCTATTTTATAGTTATCATATTTGACCCTCCCAACAGGCTATTCAAGCTTTTGTGAAAATTGCGCACCATTTTCACTTTATTGGACATTAATCCACCTGTGGTGGTGTTAACATGGATTAATATATTTTAATTTACACACAATATTTTGTATTTTATTGAAACTTAAAACAATTCTCTTTTTAATAATTACAAAATTTTTTGTTACAACCTCAATGAATCAAAATGAGAATTATAATGAAAATTATTTAAAAACTAATCTGATTAATAAAATTATATAAAATAATGAAACCTTGACTTTTTTATAAAATTATATAGTGTATTTTTATACCCCTACAACTACTCCCCCTCAAAAAAAATTAATTTCCACTAAATTAAAAGATACTCTCTTTGTTGTTCGTTTATCATTGTTGGTATGTTGGAATTAACATTAGTGTTTTCTGTTAATGCTGGTTTCAATCGATCGATAGGTACAACTATTATTTTGTTATTTATATCATTTATGTATAAGGCCCCTCATATGGTTTTTGCAAAGATCTCTTATGAATTACACGCACAAATACATATTTACAGTCTCTGAGGTCTTTTTGGTACATGAATACCTGTACTTACGTTTTTAAAATGTGTTTTTAATTTAAATAAAATGTCAGATGCATCAAAGTCTTTAGCCTGTGTTAATATAGGGTCCGCCATCTAAGGTTTTTTTTCAACTAGTGCTTATTTCGTGAATGGTAACACTTAGCTCATGTCTGATTTGACAGATAATTAGTTTTATCCTTCCGCTGAACGAATATGGTTGTGTATACGCTTGAACAACGCTGGGAAATATTGCGACATTACTTTGAAAATCATGGTAATGTTGCAGAATGTAAACAAACAAAATTGTCGCATTTGGGGCACAGAAAACCCGCACGCATACATTGAAAAACCGATGCACCCAAAACGAGTCACTGTTTGGTGCGGATTTTGGTCCAGAGGAATAATTGGGCCATTTTTCTTCGAAAATGAGCAAGGAGTGGCCGTTACAGTCAATGGCGATCGTTATCGGGCCATGTTGAACGAATTTTTGTTCACAAAAATTGAAGAGGAGGATATTGGCAACATTTGGTTTCAACAGGCGCTACGTGCCACACAGCCGAAACTACACTCGATGTTTAGCGCCCTGTTTTTTAAGATCGCATTATCAGCCGCAAAGCTGATGTCGTTTGGCCATGTCGGAGCTGCGAATTGACACCGTTGGACTATTATTTGTGGGGTGCCGTCAAAGATAAGTGTTACGCCGACAAGCCAGAGACAATTGACGCTTAAAAGGACAATACTCGTGAAGCCATTGGTGAAATACAGCTGCACACAATCGATAATGTGCTTAAAAATTGGACCGATCGTGTAGGCTACCGCATGGCCAGCCGAGGCAGCCATTTGAATGAAATTATTTTCCATTATTAACCGGAAGGATTGTACTTTCAAATAAAAAAAGAAATATAGAGAAAATATTCAGTAGTTTTTTTTATATCATTTTCAAAAAAAAAGTTATTTGGCGGACCCTATATTTATCCACCACTATAAACCATTTCTGCAGAAGAAGCTTGTATATCTTCTTCAAAAACCGAACGTACACCTAATAAAGCAATCGGAAGTTCGTCGTACCAATTTTCTGACTTACCCTTAGCCATTAATGTTGCCTTCAGTTGTGTATTAAATCGTTCAACCATGCCCATAGATTGAGGGTAATATGTAGAAGTTATAATTTTAAAACATCCTAATATTTCTGTTAATTCTGTAAACACTTTAGAGGTAAATTGTCCACCTTGGTCAGTTCTTATGTTTAAAGGAACACCGAACCTCGAAATATAATTTCTTATTAACGTATCAATTATATTAGATGTTGTGATATCTTTTAGGGGTTATGCTTCTGGCCAACGAGAATATCGGTCAATAATTGTTAATATGTATATGTCCAACAATATCCAAATGCATATGTTCAAATCTACATTTAGGTATTTAAACTTTTACCACTGGTGATTTAGTATGTCTAGTTATTTTTGATTTTTGACAGTTAAGACATTCTTTCGACTAAACGTTAATTTCTTTGCTCATACTTGGCCAAAAATAATGTTCTGTTATCAACTTGGATGTGAAATATTATGTAATTTTTCAAATACAATTTTTCGCAAACTAAATGGCACATAAGGTCTAGGTGTAATGTATATTCACACCAAATATCTAAGTTTAGAACTGGAATTTTAGATTTAGATGTTTGTTTTTATCAGCAAGAAGTTCCAGAAGAAATTTATCCTTCTGTTGTTTCTCAAATAAATTTCTAAGATTAAGGTCAGAGTATTTGTATGCTTCGACCTCGAAAGCTAAAGGTAACAGCTACACATTGATTCACTGTTTATGTATTGTAAGTGTCTAGTCTGCCTTGGACTTCTTTCCGTTTTTGATTCCAAAGCAAAAAGCAAAGGTTTATAATCTGTATACACAACAAAAGACCTGCCTTCTAACAAATACTTAAAATGTTTTATATTTAAATATATTGCTAACAATTTACGATCAAACGTACTATATTTAAATTCAGTAGAAGTTAATTTTTTAGAGAAAAAAGCTAATGGTTCTGACGTAGCATTATAAACTTGTTGTAAAACACCGCCTAAGGCTACATTTGAAGCGTCTACTGTTAAGGTAAATTTTTTCGTTATTAAAATGATTCAATAAAACCCGAGATGCAAAGGATTCCTTAACTGAGAGCTTCTTTAGTCCATTCTAAGTTTTTACATTTCTTTTTTAATCCATTGGTAATTATAGCATAAATGGGGTTAGTCAATTCGGCTAACTTCGGAATGTACCTGTGGTAATAATTTACCATTCCTACAATTTTCTGAATTTGTTTAACCGTTTTCGGGCGTTCAAAGTTACGAATTGCTAAAATTTTTTCTTCAGATGGTTTAATGCCAATATCCGAGATGTTATGGCCTAGAAAGTCTATATCTGCAACACCAAATGTACATTTGGCCGTATTCATCTAATCGTTTAAAAACTTTCCCTAAGTGATATAAATGTTGTTCATCATTTTCACTATATATAAGTACTATATCATCGATATACACACACTTAAAAAAGTTTGTAAGTTAAAATAACTGAAAATATCATTTAAAAGAAATGATATTTCATTTAAAAACCGGTCTACTTAATTTTCATTTAAATTAAATGCCATTTGTTATTTATTTTTAACTGTTGATTAATCAACTGACACATCCGTAAGAAACAAATGATATAATCAGTTAAAATAAATGTCAAAATTTTACCTACCAATCCTTAAAAAATAAATGTTTTTTTCATTTATTTGAAATTATTTCCGTTTTTGTATTTTTTTTTTTAATATACTCTTACAATACAAAATGTATGTATGCATATAAAGCTTTAAACACTTTTGGTATGAATTTGTTTGTGTATGTATGTGTTTTTATGAATTTCTTGTAAGCTGTATTGAAAAATTTTGTATATATACAACCAATTTAAATAAAAAAACAAATTGAAATTTTTTGAATATTTTTTTTTGAAACAGACAGCAAACAAAATTTAAATTTGTAATAACTGTTACGGACACAAATAAACCACAAGTTTCCGTTTTGTGGGTAAATTTTTATTAAATTTCAAACAAATGAAAAAAATAAATGAAACTGAAAAAAAATGGTAAATGATAGTAAATTATTTCGAATAAATGTATAAAAAAGTTAAAATAGATATTTCTTTGAAAAATAAATGTATGTTCCTTTATTTTTAAATGGAACGGAAAACTTTGTTATTAAACTACAAACAGTTAACTACATAATATTCTGAGTGCACATATAAAATTAAAACCAACAAATATTTCGTTGATAAGTCTTTGGAATGTTTGTGCAGAATTTTGCGGACCAAATGGCATTCTTTGAAACTCAAACATACCGAACGGTGTTGTTATAGCTGTTTTGAATATTTCTTCTTTCGCCATTGGAACCTGGTGATAAGCACGTACTAAATCTATCTTAGAGAATATTTTCTTATTTTAAATATTCATATTTAAATCGTGAATGTGTGGTAAGGGATATCTATCCGGAACAGTCACAACATTCAAACGTCTGAAATCACAGCATGGACGCCAGTCATTTGGATTTTTTGGGAACTAAATGTAAAGACGATGCTTCACTAGAGTTCGATGGTCTACATATACCTGCTTTTACCAGATATTAGAATTCTGTTTTTGCTGCCTTGTATTTTATGGGTTTTATAAAAGGCAACTGACCATTTGATACTAATCTATGGATGGAAGCATGTTTAATTGGTTTCGTATAATTAGGTTCTGCTATTAGTGAAGGATATTTCTTTATAAGTTGTGTGTTTTGGTTATCTACAGAAAATAGCTTTGGAATAGTCACATTACAGCAACATGAAAATGTATTAACTGACAAATTAGTTAGTGGATCGATTAGGCCCTTATGTTTAATGTCTATCAAAAGACCATATTTGTAAAGAAAATCATCACCAATAATAAATTTCTTTCCAAATGCTGCAATGTTTGAGCGATTTGCTGCTGTTAAAATTATATCATATTTCTTATTATTATATCTGAACTTTGAGGATGGCAAAACAGAAATCTCTGCCCCACTATCAATCCAAAATTTTATATTATTATTTTCATCAAAAATGAATAAACGACTGGATGAATAATCAATATTTCCACTGTTCGTCGTTGCAACAGTGGATGATTTTAGTTTGTTTGATTTTCATTAGAAAGTTAACAAGGTTGTTCGCATTTTTTAGCTTGACTACCAAACTTGTAAAGAAAACGTCATAACCAATTCTTATTTGGTGAACGACGACGTGAGCGTGAATTACTTTTGCTAAATCTTCTATAAAAAGGGCAACAAATTCTTGTCTCTAATTCCCTTTTAAGAGAACTAACTTTCCAATGTTATTTTACTTATATTTTCACAGTTGAATTTTGTACAATTTGTTCAATATTGGAAGTTCTAGAAGATTGCCTGACACTAAAAAATTTCTTCATTGTAAATTACCTCCCATAATCTATCTGCTAATTGAATTAATTCATTATGATCATTAATATTGGATCCAGTTAAAGCAAAGTTTAGAGTCTTAGGAAGTTTACGTAGCCAAAGTTTTGTTAAAACATCTGGGCTAAAATTAAAACCAGCAAGAAGGGCTACGATCTGCGATATTCTGATGGCTTTCTATCTCCCATATCACTATCAGAGAGTATTTTCTCTAATTTAGAAGTTCCACTCAAGGAGTGACGTTCAATCAAAACTTTTTTAAGATTAAGATACCGATTATTTGTTGTTGGATTTTGAACTATGTCCAACACTTTTATTTTTACTCTTGTGCAGTTATAATATATTCAAATTGCATTTCGGCATGAACGAACCATGCATCTGTACAATTGGTCCAGAATTGTGGGAGTTTAACAGAGGGAGCACAGATGTATAAATCGGTTTTGGGTATTCTATCGATCGGCTGGTTACTAGTCATATTTGTGTTGAAATTATTTGTAATACAGGTTGGTTGATAAGTTCCTGCGCTTACCAAGAGATGGCACTGCTAGCTCCAAACTTTTTGTTTTCTCAAGTATAACTGTCCTGAGAACACATGCAAAGTTGCAAGTCATTCTGTCAATTCTTTCTTTGTTTACATGCCATTTGAAGTTGACGTGTCATTGATTTTTTTTAATATGGAAAAAATATAATATCGAGCAGTCATTAGATTCTTTGTTTTGAAGGGTTTAAAAGCAAAGGAAATTTATGAACAATTGTTAGAAGTGTATAAGGAGTCCTCACCTTCAAAACGCACCGTTGAATTTTGGGCTGGTGAATTTAAACGTGGTCGTACCAGCCTTGAAGACGATCCACGCGAAGGACGACCAAAAACTGCAACCACAGCAGAAATCATTGAGCAGGTACATAATATGGTTAGTGAAGATCCAAGTTTGACTAAGCGTGAAATTGCTAATGCCATAGGCATCTCAGATGAACGAGTACTCCATATTTTACATGAAGAGTTACGTATGAAAAAACTGTTTGGAATGTTAGTGCCGCACACATTAACAATTCAACAAAAATTGGATCGAAAACAAATTTCTCAGCATAATTTGGAGCGTTTTAAGCCGAATAAAACCGACTTCTTGCATCGTTTTATAACTATGGATGAGACTTGGATCTACCACCATGATCCTAAATTGAAACAAGAACGTTACAGTGGACTGACGCTCCAAAGCAGGTGAAGTCACAACGATCAGCAAAGAAGGTTATGGCATCAGTTTTTTGGGATGCAAAAGAAATTTTGTTGATTGATTATCTTCAGAAAGGTAAAACAATCAACTCTGAATATTATTGCAACCTTTTGGATCAGCTGGATAAAAAAAATCGTGAGGAAAATCATTTTTCATCACAAAAGTGTTTTGACGATGGCTAAATTGAAAGAATTAAAGTACCAATTGCTTGAACATCCACCGTATTCACCAGATTTGGCTCCCAGTGACTACTATCTCTTCAGAAATCTCAAACAATTCTTTAGTGGAAAGCATTTTCGTCGAATGAAGAGGCCATAGCAGCCGTAGACGGTTATTTTGCAGAGCTTACGGAAAACCATTATAAGGATGGGATAGAATTATTGGAAGATCATGGGGACATGTGTATTGAGCTTCTAGGAGATTATATTGAATAAAAAAATATATTTCGTAACAAAAACAGTATTCTTTCATTTCGAGCGCAGGAACTTTTCAACCAACCTGTAATTGATTTAGATTGTGAATGTATTGAATTTTCTGTATGTGTCTTAATACATGTTGGAGAGCGAGTGGTCATTTTAAGAGGGAAGCTTAAAAATAAAATTATTTTAAATTGATTAATATTAAATTAATTATTGTTTAAAAAATATCTTCGAATTGTTAGATATTTAGTATTCGTTTTGAACTGAAACTAATGAAATTCCAGGTGAATTGATAATATATAGATGATAATAAAAACAGGAATTGTAGAATTGAGATTAGATGATTCATGATTACTGGTTTTTATTTCAGTTGGTTTCGTAGAATATTGTTCTTTTTTTATTATTATTATAATCTCTCTACGTTTAAAATTCCAAGACCGCCAATTGTGGTGGTGTTAACATGAATTAATATATTTTAATTTACACACAATATTTTATATTTTATTAAAAATTAAAACAATTCTCTTTTTAATAATTACAAAATTTTTTGTTACAACCTCAATCGATCAAATGAAAATTATAATGAAAATTTTTTAAAACTTATCTTATTAATAAAATTATTTATAATAATGAAACCTTGACTTTTTATAAAATTATATAGTCAATATTTTCATACATGAAAATAATCTTTGCATGAAATAATCTTTAAAAAGTAAATGACAGGCATTTATTTATCGCCCCATATAAATATTTAATTTACTTTTGCAATTTTCATACTCAAACGGTTAAAAAATTACCCTTAATAAATGCACCCTTTTCAATACTTGCAATCCAAAAAACCTTCATATTTCCAGTACCTTAAATGTGAATATGTCTATATTTTTAAACTTTTGAAACAAATCACACAAAGTTGAATGAACCAATTATAATAACTGTGAAAACTCAAACATTTTTGGTTGCTTTTGCAGACTGTATTATTTAAATCACTTGTTGATCAACCATCTTTGCTTTGCCAGCAAATCTATAAGCTCCTTTTACGAATATTATATTTTTGAAACTAAATAAATTGGCATCTTTTTTCTCTAATAAAAATTTAAACCTTTCGTCTTTAATTTACATTATTTTGCATTTACCTTTTCAAGTTCTGTTTTTTTTTTGAAATTTAAATGTCAACTAAAATATTTGTGAACAAAAAGTTATTTTTTTAGTTTGTTAGAAAGAATAAGTTAAATATTAAATTTTATGTGAACGATTAACCATTAACCGCAAGAATTACGGTTACAAGCAAACTCTATATAAAATAAAAAGTTTGACATATTTACCTCGCATTGCCCACAGTAATGAGATGCTTCATTCTTTCCTCGACCATGAAAACGAACTAAAACTCCTTTAGATTTGACATATTCCAGGGTATGTATGACATTTTTTAAAGTTTGTAATAAGCACATTCTGAAATTGTGTAAACCAAAAAATAAAAATATTCGTAAATTAAAATAATTTTAAGAGTTTTTTGTTTGTTATTATTGTTAGTTTATAGCGAGCTTTCAACAACCATATATTTACAAAAACAAATCAAATTAACGTTTTTTTGCCGGATCGAAATACATTGTCAACCAAGCTAAAATAATTTTCTTTGTTTTTGTAAATATACAGAGGCTAAAAGCTCGCTATAAACTAACAATAATAAAATAATTTTATTTGAGTTATATTTACCTAATTAATTCAAACATTTTTGGATCAGATACACGAATATTACGAGCTAGATTCCAACTAAGATGAACCATTGGCACGATACTCTTAAAATTTTGTAGTTTATTCCACTCGTAACGTTCAATAGCCAAAGAAAATTGTCGTGCTGTAAGCGGACCCACATTCCATGCAATGTTATTACACCATCCTACAGATTGTACCCAGTGGACACATCTAAAAAATTAAATAAAAAGTTTTTCATAAACAATTTTTGAAAGTTCAAAAATATCTGAACACAAAGATATAAATAAAAGTATTTTAAAAAATTTTGAGTATTCTTTCCGTAAGCTCTTTAACAATTTTTGTGTAGTGTATGCATGATGTAGCATATGATTTAATTGCACTTGTTGCATTGGAACTTTAAATTGTGGAGCATTTAAAGTATTTTGACACTCAAATTTATTATGAGTTACTTATGTAAAAAAACTGATCGAATTCATAACACTTTCTATAGAAACGAAAATAAACATGTGTCACCAATGAATTGGAAGTATTCATTGAAAATTATTATTAAAGTAATCTGATAGAATAAATAATTTATTGAGTGCATTTTGGAAAATTTCTTATAGGAGAAGTTAAGAACTTCTCTTAATTTAAAACAAAAAGCATACTTTAAGATATATAGTGTACTTTAGAATATATAGTGTACTTTAGAAAGGCACTCCTATAGATTTTGTATAAAAACCACAAAAATGTTTAATAAATTTTAAGTTTTATCTTAACAACAAAACCATCGTAAGATCTTTTACTTTATGGTGATCCTGCTAAAATTGGAATAAAACAGCAAAGAAAAATAAAGGGTAATATGCTTGTTTTCCTTGCTAACATCCAAATTAGGAAAAAATAAAAAACTAATTACCGAGGCCTTAGACATGCATATATTATGCTTCAGTCTCTGTCTTTTAAATAAATTTATCATTTAAGAACATTCCATTGAAGGAAGGCCTGTAGAAGGAACTAACAGCCCTTAGCCAAAATACTAGAAGAAAACCCAGAGAAGCAGCAGAGGTCACACATCCTGGCAAGACAAGAAGAGTAGAGTGCCAAAAAGTTGCTGTTAATATCAACGAACCAGCTCACGTTTGAGGAGACAACCAATCGTAGAACTGAATTAAAAAAACAAATAAAAGATATAAAAGAAAACAACACTAAAAATGCATCTATTCTATTTCTAACAATCAAATGAAAAATATGTTTTGATAAAATATGTTATTGTTTTTTTATGATATATATTTTAAAAAATGTACAAAATCATTATCTAAGAGGGAATTTTATATAATAGTGATTATAGAAATTTTAAGGAAACATATATCGCTTATCGTAATAGAATATATTAAGTACTCTGTCGGAAGTAGCAAACGAACAAACGCAAAACCCCAAGAACCTCTATGTGATTTGTTTGATAAATTAAACTCTGCAAAAGATTTCCTTTTCAAAAAGAATAAAAAACATTAAATTTTTCTAAAATAAAATTCACAAAAAAAAGAACATTAGAATCTAAAAATCTTTAATAAATGAACAGAGTATATGAATGATTAGAATCGCTAATCTCGCAAGGAAGTCTTAGAGTAAACCATATTCAACCGAGACAATTCAGGCGAAGGAAGATGAGGTTAGAAAATTAATTGAGGAGTCAAGGGAAAAATTGTGTGAAGGGAACATATAAGAAAATAATAGAAAAACTGTACTGGGAAAATAGCTTCATTAGAGAAGGAAACATTAAATATTTTGGGAAAACAGGGTAAATAAATTGAAAACAGAAGCTGAACAACAGTTGAACACGATGGCGACTGTTTTGGATGTGAATCAGTTACTCTGAATTTCTAAGGAAAATCTTCGTTCTTAGTAATTCTAAGGGTGGTTAAGGACATAATATCGCAGGAAAACAGCTTCATTATTTAATTGTGTTTTCATTGCGAGATTAACAAAGAGGGTACAGAACAGAGTTAGACAAGGATCAAAGAATATAGGCGAATTCTTGAGTTCTTTGGAGAAAGCTTATAGAGTAAAAAAGTCCCCCAATATTATATTTAATGAATTGAATTAAAAGCACTGTAGAAACGGAGTCAATCGTAAAATTCGCGGATAGAATCAAAACTTTGGTAACTAAGCTCAGTGGGGTTCAAATAGGAGAGTTTGCAAACGATGGTAGGGAAAGAATTCTGAAGGTTAATGAGGTAATAGCTATTAACGCTTTCAAGAATGGTTTGTAAAATAGGGAAAAAAGTTAACACTATAGAAGCAAGTGGAAGAGGTCATTATCAGAAGTAATTGAAAAGCTGAGAAAACTTAGTCTAATGTGAAATGAATCGTGCCAATCGCATTATTCTGGTAACAACAGAATGTACGAATCAAGAATGTACAAAATGTGGGAGGAGACATAGAAACAGATGTCCAGCACAAGGAGCTAAGTGCCACAAATTTGGAAAGTGGAAAAATCAATCAGGTTTCCAAAATGTGTACTTCCAGAAATAATAATGGTAATGGTAAAAACAATGGTAATAAAAACAACAGTGGTAATAGCAACAATCATAACGATAGCAACAATAGAGGTAGAAGTAATTACCACAACAATAACAGTAACACCTCGAACGGGAGAAATCATAACTGCAACAGAAGAAACAATAATCAAAACGTTCGTCATATTTAGGATCAGGGATACTCCTGGAATACGGAGGTGTTGGTGTAATCAGACTCTCCGGAGCAAAACGAATAAAAAACATAAAGTTTATAATATTTCATTCGATCTTAAGAATTATATACTATTAAATATACAAGGTATCAACAACGTACTAATATTTCTAATATGTCGGATTTAACATCTACATCAGCTTCGAAGTTAACATCGACTACATCCATGACTCGATCCAGTGATAAATTGCGCTCCGTGGAATCAATTGGGCATGTATCACACCTGACATCTGGAGTCAAACTGCCGTCAAACAGACAGACACTGCAAGTTTTTCTTACCATACGTGATAAATATAAATGTCAAGATAAGTTGCTTAAATTTTACGGCGACTGGAGAAATGTCCACAAAGTGCAAACGGCAGATCGGATACATCAAAATCGAACTTGAACATTTTCAAGGAAATAATGGACGATCAGTTCGATGTCACTAGTGCGTATACAAGAAGACAAGAAGTTTTTTTTGATGCAAAGACAGAAAGGAAGACCAGGGTACATGACAGGCGTTGATAAGAAGTTATACGGCCGAGAACAGCGATCAGAACAACGAAAGCAAAAAAGAAGAATCGCGGAAGAGAAAATATTCAGAACTTAACAATCAATCTTGTAAGTGAAATTATTGAACTGTTTGAGTTCCTTAAAACATTAATCATATACTGATATTTTGCAGTACTTAATACTGTTTACATTGGAATGAAGACGAATATGAATTCGATGATAACAGTACGGCTACGGATGTGGCATGCGAATTGCATACCGATGATGACGATGATCACACCAAACGTTCAAGAGGACGACATCATTGGATCTCGCCACGTCTTACTGTAGTACTTGATAAGGCCAAAATTAGCTGTTCAGATGCTGTCCATATTTTGATAGCATGCGGAAATAGATAATGTAATAAATGTCATGAATTATGCGGTGACGCCTCTGACCTCTGTTGGTGAGCTTGTGATCAATCCGTCTACGATCTATGAGTTACAAAAAAAATATTGTAAGCGAGATGCGGAGGGGACTCAAACAGAATTCATTACAAAAGTCATTTAATTTAGTCCAAAACTTATATTTTATTCAAAGTTATACGAATAATGTTAATTTTCACCGATTTCTATTTTATTTTAAATACGTAGATCAATAGTGTACAGTCATTGGTTATTCACTGGGACGGAAAACTGTTGTCGGACCTGTTTGGCAGAAGCAAAATTGATCGAATCGCAATTTTCACCAGTTATGAAGGGACATCTAAATTTTTGGGCACTCCCAAAGTCCCTGCTGGCACAGGAAAAAATATGGCCAAGGTCGTTTATGATGCACTCATCAAATGGGATATTTTTAATTAAGTTTCCGCCATGGTTTTCGATACCACTTCATCAAATACAGGCCAAAACACTAGCGCATGCATTTTGTTGCAGCACAAACTCGATCGGAAATTAATCAAGTTCGCATGTCGCCATCACATGTTGGAAATCGTATTGAAACACGTCTTTGAAGTCAAACATTCCAAAGCAAGTCGGCCTGAAGTGCATATTTTTAATCGTTTTGCTGCCACTTGGGAAAATCTCAACCAAAAATCGTTTAAAAGCGGATTCGAAGACCCAATTGTACGCTCAAAAATTAGTAATACTGACTGCGAAGCCATTAGGAATTTCTGCAACCAACAGCTACAACAAACACAAATCCGCGTGAATTGCAAGGAACTACTGCAATTAACAATAACGTTCCTTGTTGAAGTCAGCGGAAGCTTTCGTACACCTGTACCAACATCCCACGCAAGGTTCATGGGAAAAGGCATATACACCTTGAAAATATATCTCTTTCGGGAGCAGTTCACTTTGACACAACGAGAATTGAATCGATTACGCAATATATGTATTTTTCTCGTGCGACAGTATGTCAAAGCGTGGTTTACATGCACAAATGCCATACGAGCCCCAAATCAAGATATACATTTTTTGAAAGACTCCATCGCATATGCAGAAACCGACCCAGATGTGTCTGAAGCGGTTTTACGTAAATGGAAAAGTCATTTGTAGTATTTGTTTCGATTCGAATGTTTCACACCAAGAAACGAAACATGGTTTGGCGGTTGCAATCAACAGAACTAATCGTAAAATTGGATGATGATCGAAAATTCTCCGACCCAAAACTTGCTGTAAAATAATTTTATCGATTTCGTGTCATACAAAACCAAACATTTTTTCGTACGATTGGCCACTGAATTCTTGAAGCATTATTTATCTATTTGGGAAACGAAAGAAGATTATCAAGATGCTCTCCATGTTTGTCGTGATCTGTTTGTTGTTAACGACGCTGCTGAACGCGGTGTACAATTTATGAATGATTACAACAGGATCCTTACAAAAGACGAAGAACAGAATCAATTTATCTTACAGTAAATTAAAGGATATCGTCGAAAATATCCCTCACACAACAAGTTGGATCTTATATAATCTTGAAATTGTTGTAACTTTTTTGTTTCTCTAACGATTTTGATCATTTATGGCTTGTTAGAATAGAAACTATATTTAAAATCGAAAATACGTATTTTGATTAAAACCCCATATTTCACCATGTAAAGTGTGTTTTGATTTTTCAATGAACTTTGGGCAGACCTTAGCGTTATCCGAGCCCAATTTTTTATTGGAGGCTTGTAGGCCAAATGGAAACTTTTTCGGCCCGGCAATACAAAAAAAAATGGTCTAATGTACACGCAAAACAATGTTTTACTGTTAGTTGTTTTTTTACTATTATATTTATTAATTTGTTTTGAAAAACTACAACAAAATAGAAAATTATCTTCTGTAAAATTTGTTTTTTTAAAAATTTTAATATTTTTAAGCCATTCTATGAAAAATAGGATTAAATTATGAACTTAAATTTTTAAGTTCAAAAAGTAGATATTTTAAAGATTTTTTATAATTTAAATACAAATTATTCTTGTAGATTTCTTAAGTAAGAAGATTTTACTTGATTGAGGTACACTATTGTTTTATTAAGAATAACTACTTACTTTATTATTGTAGGTAACCACTTATTTCTTCACTTTGAGTAACTACTCTGGTAATTCATTATTATCACTTTTTTTAAGCGAGAGAATAATGACCACCCATGGATTTTGGGACATCGCACAGTGGGTTCGATTAATTCATAGAAATTTTAGTTTTAAAATATTATATTTTTTAATTGATAAGTTATTATATGTAAGCACATAAAAACACAGCATTTTAGACAAAAAAAGTTACAAAAAAAAATTTTTTAACCCGTTAAGCGCATTTGTTCAAAGTTTGAAATAAAAAGCGATAAATTAATGAATAAAATTGGAAATTAAAGCATACTTAATGTGCTATTAAAAATTCAAGTAATAAATTTATTATATGTATTTATATAAGTATAAATTTAATTTTAAATCCAAATTTTATTTTTCACAAAATTTTATAAATGTACAAATTTTTTCAAAAAAAGTCACAATAGAGAATATTATAATTTTGTAGCAATGAATAATCATAAATACATAAAAACACAGCTTTAAAAAAATTGGAATTAAAATTTTTTGAATCTGTAACTTTAACATCAAATTCATCACATATATGCCAATTATCATAATCTTCATTATTTTCATCATCATTATTATAATCTTCATCATCATTGTTATAATCTTACTCATCATTATCATCAGCACTATCTTCATCGTTATCCTTATCACCATCTTCATGACCATCATCTTTATCTTAATGCTAGATATTAATGGGTCAGAACTTAGCAGAAAACTATTGAAAATATCTTCAATTGACCTTTCCCGGCTGCATTTGCGAGCAAAGTGCTCTCTATAATTTTTAAAATCTTTGATTCTTGCTTCTTGAGCTTCTTCCGATAATTCTCCTATTGGTAGAAGTGCTTGCTGTATAATCTCCTGCCCGTGAATAAAAAATTTATGCAAAGTGGGAGGCATACAAAACCATAGATATTTTTCAACAAAATATCTAGCCGTATTGTAAGAAAATTTACGAAAATTTTCCAAATGAATCTCATGACCACAAGAAACAACAATTAGTATTGTACGCATTTTTTTTAATTTCAGCAGAAATTTCCGCGTTCTGAAAAAAAAAACGTCTGGCGGTGTTTCCGTCATTCGAATTACCAGAGCCGGGTTTTGGGTGATCACCAATCAAACTAATTCTTTCTCGAAACTCATTTTGGATACGACATATTTTTTTCAGATATCAAGAGTTATCGTAGAGAATAATGAATAAATTAATCACTATCTGTTTATAAATAAAATTAATATAACATAAAGTATATGGTGGTAATAGCTTTTGGTTCTGAAAATTTTAGTACTGTAAATTGTGCGTGATACAATTTTTTGTACGTTAGCTTAAGTGACCGAAATCACTCATGCACTCATCTCTAAAAAACAAAAACAAAAAATACCTAAAATAAAGAGAATGACAATATTATTATTATATTATTGTTAGATATAAACTTTTAAATAAAATAATTTAATGAAAAACACATTTACTGGTATTGTTCAATAAAGAGCCGGACATTGTCTGGACTTTTTTATTTTAAAGGTAAGCTGATATCCTATTCTTTTCTAAAATCTATAAAACTAATTCCAACTCTTGCATTAACTGTGGAAATTATCCCAATTTTGGACCTTTTTTAAAAAAAATATTTAAAATATTTACACATAATTTTTATAAACAAAAAAAAATTTACTATATACTTCAATAACTGATGTTGAAGGTTCCATTCTAAAAATTTTACTTTTAATAGATTTAACGCTTGAATTGTAAAAATTTAAATTTTTTCACTTTTTTTAAAAGCAGCAATAATTTGCTAACTTTAACCGCTCACTGAAAAGAAAGTAAACAACTTAGTTGATTGATTTTGACAGATAGTGATGCAGAATTTTATCTACTTTTACCCTATACCAAAATATATTATAAAAACTTTATTTCTAAATTTCAAATAATCGCCACTTTGATACCATTTGAATCCAATATGCATCGCGAACAAAAGTAATTAAGCGAGTAAATAGCCTGGTAATTAGTGAAACCCTTTGTGTGCTACTTACTCCTGAATTATTTGAAAATGTCTATTTTGCTGGGAACCTTCAACAAATTTTGTTTCTGGCTTTGAATTTCAATGTTGGAAACAAAATAATTTTGACGTGTTATTAGTTATTTTTATCTGCTTTTATTGAAGTCTAAAAAAAAAAACTAAAAAAAAAATTTTATATTTAGCATTTTATTTACAATCATGAAAGTATTCTGTGATTTTTTTATACACAACAGTATAAAAATTATTTTAACAATAACATAATTAAAGAAATGTTTCTATAATATTTTCAAAAAATATTAAACAAGCAATTTTTTATTTCTTATAAATGTAAGCAATACTAAAAATAACTTTTGATTATAAAGTCAATCGTCAACTGATTTTATACATCAGTGAGAGAACAATTGATGAAAATAATTTAATAGTGTTACCAGTATTAATATATTAAAACTTTAGTACTTTTGTCCATACCTTCTTTTGAAAAATGTTAAAAGTCATTAATAACACGGTGATACAAAATCGAACTTTGCGAATCGGAATAGGATGAAACCACCCAGCAAAAACATGGTAATGATAGGTCATTACTGTGTGCATTACTATGTAATGATAGGTCATTACCTTTTGAATTACTTTAAAATACATAATATAGACCTACGATAATGGGAGGTAGGAGTACTTTTATGTACATGCAACATAACGAATTACTGATAGTTACTGAAATAAGTACCGAAATCGAATTTCTTTTTTTAAAATTTATTGATTAATTTGTTTTGAAAAACTATACAACAAAATAGAAAATTGTCTGCTGTGAAATTGATTTTGCAAAAATTTTAAGATTTAAAAGGGTTTCTAATGTGAAACAGCATTGCACCTATATAAACTTAAATTTTTTAATGCAAAAAGTAGATATTTTTTTATAAATTCAAATGTAAATTATTCTTACCGATTTCTTTAGGTAAGAAAATTTTACTTGAACAAGGTCCACTATTATTTTAATAAGAGTAACTACTTACTTTACTGTTATAAGTAACAACTTATTTCTTCGATATGAGTAACCAGGCTGGTAATACATTATTTTAACTTTTTTTGTTAGCGAGGGGGTAATGATCACCCATGAATTTTGGGACATCTCGATCAAAAGTAATTAAGCGAGTAAATAGCCTGGTAACTAGTGAAATCCTTTGTGTGATACTTTCTCCCTTAATTATTTGGTAATGTCTGTTTTTGCTGAGCATAAGCAAATGAAAGGTGACATTTTCCATAACAAAACCCTCAAGGGTTTTTTTAGTTTAGTGCGAGATTTTTTTTACACGCCTTGAAGTTGGTGATTTTGGAATGCTGTCTAAGAAGAAAATATCATCAAAAATTTGATAAAATAGTGCTTATTTATTATTATTATCCTGAAAAGTTGTGGTATTTTACTGTTTTTGGGGTCGAGTAATCAATGTTTGATATTTATTTTTACCTAAAACTCACGCCAGATGGCGCTGTCATACAAATTTTACTAATTCTAGTAGATTGGCATAGACGAAACGAAGTTTTTACTTTTTTTAAAGCTAAAAAATCAATTTTTCATATTGGCTTCATTATAAAACATATTTCTAATATTACGATGCATATTTTATTATTCTCAGTACGTTACTATTACAAAAATGGTATTTTAATGGAATAAATTGTGGTTTTTATGGTTAACCACATGGTTAACCATTTTGCTTTACAATAGATGGCTTAAGTTATATTTTTCAATAAGATGACATAAATCGTACACTAAACGTGTTCAATCTTGAAAACTAAATATTAAAATATTTTATTGTAAGAAATAAAGTAACTATGTTTAGTTTCCTCCAAACCAATGTAGTGTAATGAAAATAACGTAAACAGTAAATGATCTACATTCTGTTGATCATTAAGTTTATGACTATGGGTTTTTCTTATCTCTTAAGAACTCCCAATTTAGTCCTTTTTTCTTAATAGATATTTAATTAGTTTATGATACTGCACAAACACACATTATATAGATCTCTCTGCAGGTAATCATTTTAGTATAGTAAGAATATTTTACTTTTAGTATATAAGCTAGCATATTATTGTAAATAAGAGACAGTTCTATTATAACCTCAAAACCGTGCGACACGAATTACAATTATTTTTTTTATTTAGGTTAAAAATTAATGAATGTTTGGAGTCTTTGAAATATTATTGTTATGTTTGTGGAAAATATAGTAGACAAAAAAATTTGGCCCCAAAATATGAGAGTGTGAAACAATTGTATTTACAGTATTTCGGAGTAGAGGTTATTGAAATTGTAGATTGTGTACCTGAACAACTTTTCAGAACTTGCAATAATTCTTTAACTGCGTGGTTACAAAAGAAAAGGAAGTCAATGCAGTTTGGATTTGCAATGATATGGTATAATCCAGGTATTATTTTAAATTTATTTTACATGTATTATATTTTTTTATATATGTTTATTAGTATTCGTAATACTCTTAATAGAGGGCGGATCAAAAAGCCCGTGACTTTTTGAATGAAACAGTTTTTTTGCAAAAAAAAAAAAAAATTTTCAACATAATCTTCTTTTAGCCCAATATACTAAGTCCAACGTTCCTAAAATTTATGTATCCCTTCCAAAAAATAGGATTTTTCAAGGTCCATAAAATAGGCATTTATTTGATCAATAACTTCATCGTTGGAGCTAAATCTCTTTCCACCGAGCCATTTCTTTAGGTTTGGAAATAGAAAATAGTCACTGGGGGAGACCAATTCATGGAAGTTTGCCGTTGAGACTACGCATGTGTGCACCAGTGTTTTATGGTTAAATGAGAGAAAACGCGCCACCCATCTTGCAGACAGCTTCCTTAACCCTCCGATGAGTGAGAATGCATGTTTTTGGGCATCATTATAATTTTTTTATTGTTTCAACACATAATTTACTTGTTCTGAACACAAAGACCTAAACTCAAAGACATTAGGGATGATGATAAAAACAAAAAATTCTAAGAAAAATTCGAAGACATGAACTTTATTGCTTTCAAGGAAAGGCACAATATTCTAATTTTATACTACTAGCAATAAACCAGTTCTTAGAATTTTTTGTTTTTATCATCATCCCTAATGTCTTTGTGTTCAGAACAAGTAAATTATGTGTTGAAACAATAAAAAATTATAATGATGAAGTAATCCCTAAATGTCTTTGAGTTCAGGTAGACGTACGAAAGAGTGTAAAAGAAGTTGTAGCTTCGTAAACCAAATCAGTCAAAGTTCAGAAAGCGAAGAGTAAAATCGTGTGTGATAAAAACAAAAATATAAATATGGCATATGCAAGTAATTTGGACGTTGCTCAAATGGTTGTACGCCGTAGTACACGTTACCAGCAAATGACTGCGGATGAAAGGCGTGCAGCTGATAGTAGATTTGCTGATTTTATGGACGAAGACATGGATGAAGAAATTGATATTGCTGCAATTGATAATTATGAAGTTGGGGATGATGAAGATCGCACATACCAACCTGCTGAAGAGTCAGATGCCGAAACTGAAGGATACGTCGAGCTAAATGAAGATACTGATGACGACGATGATGAAGAGGAAGAAAATGATGAACAGGAAACGAATGAAAGTTACTATATTGGTAAAGATGGCACCCAATGCAGTAAAAATGCACCACCAACATCACGCACTCGTAATCATAACGTGGTCGACCTCACAAGAAAGAAACCAGGATCAACAGGAAATATACACGACCCCTATACAATAATGCGTTCAATCATGACACAGGAAATAATACACTTAGTGCTACGTGAAACAAATCGTAAAGGAAGGAAGGTTACAGCTGCATGGAATTTGGCGAATCCCACGAAGAAAAAGGAGTGGAAGCCAGTGACAGTGAAAGAGTTTGACGCCTTTGTAGCTATTCTTTTGTATGCTGGACTCACAAGATCAAACCATGAACCAGCTATGGAATTATGGGGCGCGACGCGTTGCCCAATATACAAAGCTGCGTTGTCGTACGATCGTTTCATGTGTATAAAGCAATTTATTCGATTCGACAATGGAAATACTCGACAACAGCGACTCATCAACAGCAAAACTGCGGCTATTGACGATATTTGGCAAATGTTGCAACATAACTTGGCAGCAGCTTACACTCCTCATGAAGCACTAACAGTTGATGAGCAGTTGTTCCCTTACAGAGGCCGCACCCGCTTCACGCAATATATTACGTCAAAGCCAGCTAATTATGGTTTGAAAGTATGGTGGTTATGAGACTGATGTGAAGGGAATGATATATTCTGGAAAACTGCCAAACCAACAACGGGAGATAAACCAAGGGCAGAACGTAGTGCTGGATCTTGTGGAAAAATATTTAGATGCTGGCCGTACTATTTCTTTACCACTCTTGACTTGGCGCGTATTTTGATGAGGAGGAAGACCGCATATGTTGGTACAGTGCGCTACAACAAAACATTCATTCCACAGGAGTTCAAGAAGAACCCGAAGCGCACCATCTATAGTACATTATTTGGGTTCAACGAAGGGGATATAGCGTTATGCTCATACGTGCCGAAAAAAAATAAAGTGGTGAACGTGCTCTCCACAATGCACTACACCTGCCGCGTTGACGAGCAAACCGAGAAGCGGAAGCCCTATGCCATATTAGATTACAACGCCAACGAATGCGGCGTTGATACCATGGATCAAATGCTAGGCACTTACAGCTGCAAAAGAGCAACACAACGATGGCCGTTGGCCATGTTTTATAATATGCTGGACGTCGCTGCATTGGCTGCTTTTACAATTTACAACGAAATGAAGCCTATAAAAAGGAGTGACAGACGGCGGTCGTTCTTGTTACTGCTAACGAAACAATTGGCCACACCAAATATCGAAGAACGTGCCCTGAACAACCATTTAACCTCATATCCAAGGATACGCAATGCGATGGAAACATTCGATGTCAGGGTAAGAAAAACATCTTCAAATTCAAGAATAGAATATATATTTATTTGTTTTTTATTTTTCTTTTCATTTCAGGTATTACCAAGACCGATGGAAGGCAATGCACCGTCGTTTGCGGCTAGGTCAAGTAGACCGTCATGTCGCCTTTGCCGTTCTGAGTACGGGCGGCAGCGGAAAACGCGGGCATACTGCTTCGGCTGCGGCAACGCTGTTTGCGGAGAATATAGCACACTTTTACATCGCTGCAACACTTGCGCACAGGGCGGGGGACAAGAAGTACACGCTCTACAACAATAATTTTTAAACTTTTTTATAATAGTCTTAAGAAAATTCAAGCAAAAAAAAAAAAATAAATAAAAAAATTGAAAAAATTATTTTTGTATGTAGAATTTAAAAACAAAAAAAAAATCAAAAAAAAAAAATGTTTATATGAAAAAAACATGATTTACAAAAAAGGTCCGTAGGGACCTTTTCACAGGGCCGTGAAGTTCAGAACTGTCACTCATCGGAGGGTTAAACCCAACTGATCATTTAAAATCAAAACCACTCTGCTATATGAAATGCCTATGGTATCAACAATCTGACGCACTTTTACTCTTCGATCGGCCAACACCATATCGTGGATTTTTTCGACATTTTCGGGTGTATTGACCTCAATTAGCCGTCCAGAACGTTCAGCGTCGTTTGTACTTGTGCGACCACAACGAAAGTCAACCGCTTTTTTACCATTGAAATTGATAGTGCAGAGTCCCCATAGTATTTATCAAGCTTTTCCTTGGTTTTTTCGCAAATGTTTAATGAGCACTCGAAATTCACTTTTTTCCATTTTTAAAAAAACCACGAGGTTATATGTTTTGAATAGCTGTTAAACGTAAAGTAAATGACAGAACTTGCTCAAAATTTTAAGGTAGTCTATTAACAGGTGGTACTTGATGGAAGCAGTGTTGCATATCATATAACTACGAGGGAAGTTCGAAAAGTCACGGACTTATTGATCCGCCCTCGTATCATTTGTTTTATATACTAAATAGTAAAGCTCCTAAAATTGATCCTTGTGGCACTTCATATTCATTATTAATTTTACATTTGTAGTTTGCCTTCTGTTCGTTAAATATGATTTAAACCATTCTAACTCTACATCCTGGATGCCGTATTTTTGCAGTAGTATTGTTCTCTCTATCGTTTTAAATGCTCGTTTAAAGTCTAACAATATTGCAACAATTTTCATATTCTTTTCTATTTTTTTCCACATGCTTACTAGGTAATTTACATGAAATTTTTTTCCTAAATCCTGATTGATATTTTGATATTAGTTTGTTAAAATAGTTTCGATATATTTTCCAATTCATCCTTTACAACTTTTCCGATCTTTTTTTTTCACACATCTTTAATTTTTTTTAGGGCGAAACTTCTAACATTTTCTTGTTTTGGCAATCTTTTCAATTGGCGTTGCATATACTATATGCATTTATCAGGAAATAATCCCGTCATCAGTAATTTATTTATTATGTCTAACATTGTACTTCCTGTTATATTCCAACCATTTAGTATCATTTTACTTGATATTTTATTTTAGTCGGGTTTGTCTTTTAAATTGTTACATACAATTCTTAATTTATTTAAGGTTATTGAAAAAAATTTTAATTTGGTGTTTATCGCAGGTATTTAACTTCCCTACAAGAACAATGACGGTCATTTGATGCATCATCTTATGGTCATTGGTGATGGGTATATATATCAGGTGTTTCTATCATTTTATTAAGGTCAGTATGAAAAAACTGATGTAAACATTCGTGTACGTATGATTTTGTTTCTCTCTCATACTTTGGTGTGGCCAATTGTTTCATGAACTAGTAAAACATATATCTGAACTGCTCACTCCACAGTATTTTACTAATCAGTAATGATATAAACATCGTTATAGACTTAATACTATTTACAAAATAATTGTTTTTTTTTTATTGGCTATCTCAAAATTTTCCTTACATTCTAATTGGTCAAATATCACAGTTAGAATTTCATTTTTACTTTTTTTAAGTATACGTTTTTTTTATCTTCTTTCACATTTCCTTTTGATCTTTGGCATCGTTAATCTTATTTTGTTATTGTTTCTTATTTTTTTAAGTGTTAATATTTTAACTGCGTTTTCTAAACAATTATCGAAAAGATATACAGTTGTTTATATTGTATTTTTATTTCTCTATTATATTGTTGTCTGTTGTATTTAAATGTTTCTATTTATTTGTTTATCTTTTCGTTGCATTTTTGTAACTCTTAATTATTATGTCAATTGCTTCATGGTCAGCAATTTTATTTTCTACATTAATCTTCGCCGATATATTTTCATTATTTTTTTATTATATAATCTATGATAGTTTTTAAGTTTGATAAAATTCGCGTGGATTCTTTCATTATTTGCATTAGGCCATTATCATTCATTATACATTCCTTTTTGCTTTTGTAAAATCCATCTTTATGCCAGTCTATGTTAAAGTCACCCGCTTATATTATATCACATTTAAATTCATTTATCACTTCTAATATTTTTTCAAAGGCATCAATAAACTCCATCTCGGTACTGCTAGGGGATCTATAAACAGCAGTAATAATTAATTATATTTTATGCTGCTATAAATGCAGATATCCATATTTTATAACCAACCATTTTTCGGCAATTTGCCACACATTCCATTTTTTTTAAATAAAGTTTTATGGTGATTGTACTCTTTCATTTGTATTTCTTTATCTAATACATTTTCGGTTAAATGGGTTTCTGACAGTATAATAAAATAAGATTTTTTTTATATCTGAGATATGAGATATGTTTAACATTATTTAATAATCGTTGTATATATGTCATTTATCTGACATGGTTGTTAGGCTATTAAACCTATTCTCCTCTTTTTGCATTCAGCTTATTTAGATAAACCCGACATTCTTTATTAGTGGTAATGTTATTTTCATCCAATCCTAGGTTTAACCTATTGCTCATCCTTACACAATTAATACATTTATTTATAATTTCATTGTTACATTCCTTTGATGTGTGATTTCCATGACATTTAAAGCATACCTCTTGATTTTTGCACTGAGTTGATTTGTGATTGTAGCCATAGCATTTGAAACATAGTATATTTGAAACATAGTATTATATCTCCCATCCAATATTTACTTTTTGTGCATCCATGAGTTATTATCTATCTTAATTTTTGCATTATAAATTATTCGATAATTTGTTTTATATTCATACAACTTAATTATTTCGAACTCACTTTCTTTTAATATATCATTTTGTCTTTTAAATATTTTAATTATTTAATTTTCTGTTAGTTTCAACGTCATACCTGTGACTGTTTTTTTCATTTCTGTTTTGTTTGGTACTTCGATTTCGTATGCATCGCTCATTTATTCTGAATTGTCTCTATAATTTTTTCCTTTCTTCGTTGCTTTCACTTTGAATATCAACAGATCCATTTTTTGGCTGTTCAACTTTTAAAATCTTAGATGGATTCACTTTAGCATTTAAGTCTTCTTTAATTTTTTTGACATCCTGTTTTTCTTTCTTGGGGATTTTGTTTATTTTTATCTGGCAACACCGTTTTGTTTTTTGAGGCGTCTGCGAATTTGTTTTGATATTTGTTTCTGTTATTGCTTTCTTTATTTTATTGCACAAATTAGTATTCTTTTCTTCAATTGCGTTACACATTTCTTTATTTTTATTTTCATGTTCGTTTTTAATTCCGTATAATTTGTATCACAAGATTTTTAAGTTTCATCTATTCTTTTAAGCCTCTCATAATACATTTTCTCAATTGCTTCAAGAAGTTGTTTAATTTCGTTTTCGTTTTGTTTAAGTGCCGCTTTTCATATCTTTTCAGGTGAACCCGATCGATCAGAGTGTTATGTGTGTCTAAATAGTATTAAAGGAAGAAACAGAAGAAATATAGGAGGCATGGTTTATGTTAGTACAAAATATGCAGAATTACCAAAACCACATACAGATTTAATTCCAATACCAAAACCAGGACGTGCAGCTTTAACTTCCGTAGTACCTACAAATGCTTCAGAGACAATTGGATACGATCCTTCTGAGTTTAACAATCGTATGATACCAATATCTCAAAACTGGTTAGATGAAGTACTACTAAAACACGTGAATATGTCGAAGCGTGATTCAAATATGTAGCACGTCAACTAAAACAAAACAATTAACTAGAACCTGGTGTAAGAATAACTGCTTATCGTAATCGTCAAGAAGTGTTTCAACAATATTTCTCTTTATTGCTTTATTTGCTTGTGGAACACACGTTATAAAGGAAATCAATATCAAAAACGTGAGTGTTATCCATGAACCTCTTGTACCAACAGATAAAGTATTGCTACCACCATTTCATATTATATTGTGTCTTTTTTTGTAAGAGTTTTCTGTAAAAGAAGGTATTATATACAAATAAAATAAATGATTTTAAAAATTGTATTTACAATATTTCTTTTCTAATTTTACAGGTATGTTTAATGGTCCAGACATTAGAAGATCGATGAAAAATAATAAATTTGATAATTATTTGGATAAAAATCAATGAAAGACGTAATTCATAGTACAGCTAGAGTTAAGCGTCTCTTGCAAGCCTTTAAGGAACTTGGTGTAAATATGTCTTTAAAAATTCATTTTCTCCATCACCATATGGATTGGTTTGAAAACCAACTTTCCACCGAATCTGATGAGCAAGGTGAACGTTTTCACCAAATAGCTTTAACCATGGAAACTAGATACAGAGGAAAGAAACTAGATTCTATGTTAGGAGATTTATGCTGGTGGGTAAAGAGAACCAGCGATAAAGAGGATACCGACGATGAACAAGAACCAGAAACATACACAGATCCACAATCTACTGCTTCTGGAGCTTTTGCTACTTTAAACATGGAAATTGACAGTTAGCGGTAACATAAAGACGAAAATATCATTAAGACAAATAAAATAACATATATTTTTATAAAATACCATTTTTGTAATACCAACGAACTGAGAATAATAAAATGTTTTATAATAAAGCCAACAAGAAAAATTGATTTTTTAGCCTCAAAAAAAGTTAAAAATACCGTTTTTTCTGACAATCTACAAGAAATAGCAAAATTTGTATGACAGCTCCATCTAGCGTGAGTTTTAGGTAAAAATAAATATCAAAAATGGATTCATCGACCCCAAAAACAGTAAGATACCACAACTTTCCGGGATAATAAAAATAAATAAGCATTATTTTATAAAATATTTGATGATTTTTTCTTGTTAGACAGCGTTCCAGAATCACCAACTTCAAAAGCATGTTTAAAAAAATTCTCGCACCATTGAGGGTTTTGTTATGGAAAGCGTCAACTTTTATTTGGCTTCATCGGTTGTTGCACTGTGTAATTAAGAGTTATAAAATAGACACATAAATATTAAAACAAATTGAATGAGAAAAAAAAATATAAAAATCGTTATCAAGATTAAGAAAAAATAAAAAACTTTTTGATTTAAATGAAGCTCAATAATAAAATATGCGTTATAAAAAGTACCATTGATTTTAATTTTGGTTAAATTTTGGTATTATTTAAAAAGTTCCATCCATCTCCGACAGCACTTGTTTTGTTTTATTATATTAATAAAAAGTTTCATAAAATTTAATCTCTGATTTCTAACATGCGTGGTAATCGAAACAATGCCTGATTCGGTTATTCGGTAACGAGTTTTTCGATAATTTTAGTATTTTAAGGGTAATAAAAAACAAATTTATTCAATACTAGTGTATGTTATTAGGGGTAACGTTATTTAAAATTATTACAATATTTTGGGGGTATTATTTGTAATAAAAAAGGATGTGCTAATGACCTTTTACTTACAAAGCCGAATTCAACGAATTTTAGTATACGTGTTTGTTATATTTGTTTAAACTAATTTTATAAGTTGGAATGCAATCGGTCAACTTTTAAACGTTTTATAGAATTTTTATACAAGGATATGGGACAGGTAAGTAAATCCTTGCTTCAGTTAAATGTAAAATTTTATATTTTCTGTTTCTAAAAATAGAAATTCAAATAATTCCTTTTTGTTTTTTATCAAAATAGTTTGTTTATTTACAAAATAATTTCAATACAAATTACAAGAAATTATTCACATTGTGCATACAAACACAGAAAATAAAAATTTTTACTAACGTTTTTTCAGTTAAATATTGTTGATTATTTTAAACAACTTTCGATTGTTTTTACTACTTTCGTCGATTTTTAAACAATGATTGAAAATAAACAACAAAATGGACTGAATAAAATGAAAAATCAGTAGTCCCCTTTATAATTGTATTTTCGATTAATTTTTTATGTATTTTAGATTTTTTTTAACGAAATAATATTGTGAGTGTACGATAACTCCTTCTTTTTCTGTCCACTCGTTATATGGAAGCAAAGCACTGTGGGCGGTTTTTGCCTATTAGCCATGTAAATTGAATAGTTTTCAAATTTATCTGGGTAAGTTAAGCATCAATGTGAGTTTTCCAGGTGAAGCGACGACCAAGATGAATGCGGAGATATTTTACCGAGTTGTGTTGGGGAATAATATGATTATAAATTCGTATATGAGAACAGGATTCTCTTAGGCTGAAAGTCATATGAATACATTTCTGTTCCTTCACTTTAATTCTCCATTTTTCTAGTCATACTTCCAATTGAGAAATGTGGTTTTGTAGTATTTGGAATGCCATTAATGGGTTCTCGTGGACACTTATAACTGCCAAATCATCACCAAATGTCGAAGTATAAGTATATGAATTTGTTAGCAAGAAAGATGTATAAATAATGTACAACAGTGGACCCAAGATGCTCCCCTGTGAAACTCCAGCTTGTATGTTTTGTGGGGAATAGACAAAGTTATTTTCCCTAACGGGAAATTTACGACCTCTTATATAGCATTCTAGAAGCTTGTGGGTGTTAGTTGGCAGTATATTTTTAATCTTGTGGAGTATACCATCGTACCAAACTTTGTCAAACACTTGTGATACATCAATGAAAAGTGCAAAACAATATTTTTTCTTCAAAGGATTTTCTTATAAAAGTTACTATCCTATGACTATAGTACTATTATTTTTACGGAACCCTAACTGATGATCTGGGATGGAGTTAAACAGCGAGGGTTAGTCTCTTAATTAGTAGATTTTCTAATACCTTTGGTAGTTTGATAAGACTGATTTGTCTATATGACTCGACTTTAGTGTTATCCTTGCCTGGTTTGGGTATCACTGTCACTAGTGAAACCTTCCAATCTTAGGGGTATTCTTAGTTAGTATTCAAGACGTAATATAGCGTTAAAAATAAAAAGAATTTTTGGTAAAGCAATACTGAGTAATTCTAAAAGCATCTTATTATTATTGTCGATCCCTGGTGCTTTTATCGGATTTAGATTGTTCGACCTCTCGCATCTCAAACGTGAGGGAGGTTTCTATTATCTGTTGGGGTATAGCAGAGGTCAACTCCTATACATTATTTGATATATTTGTTGTGAATACACTTTTTAGGTGTTCAACTAACAGTTCTCCCTTTTTAAGTTCATTTCTTGCTCAGGCACCATTTGGTTTACCTGCCTGCTTAACACACGGGTCTTTTAAGATTTTTTGTAGCTCACCATTAAGAGTAGTCAGTTCTTGATATTGGATTCAGATTTTCAAGGAATTTGCTTAGGGACGCGACTCTGAGTTTCCAGTAATTTTCGTAGTTAAACAGCTATTAGTAGCATGTTTGCTGAGTTTTTTTTACTACTCACTCTAATGCAACTTATGATACTTCAATCACGTATCCGTTTTCTTTGGCTGAAAATCAGTTGATATCATCACCGTTTTTTGATACCCTGCAGGAAGAGGGGCTCAGTTGGGAACTAGGACCGTGATAGGTGAAAACAGGACCGGGTTCGAAAGTATATATCACGAGATAGGTGAAAAAAGAACCGGTTCCCATAGGCCTTTTCCCGCAGGGTGTTTACGGACTGAAAAGGATTTAAAAAAACTTAAACTTTCATATGATTTCGGTCCTGGTAAAATTCCCAGCTGAATTTTAATTAACTGTGCTGAAGTATTAGCTATCCCTCTTACACTTATCTTTAGCACAACAATTAAATATGGATATTTTCGAAAAATTTAGAAAGAGTCATACATTGTGCCACTGTTCAAATCAGGCAACAAATCTGTTATTGAAAATTATCGGGGTATTGCAAATCTGAGTATTATACCATAGCTATTACAGTTTAAAAAGAATTGTAATGATTATATAATCATCTTTTGAACAATTTCTGATAACTAATTGATTACGACTATAAATAATCCAAAAATAATCATGATTACTTACGATTACCAGAAAATAATCAAAAGTAATATAAAAACAAGTAAAAAAGGGCTAAAGTCGGCTGTGCCGAATCTTTGAATACCAATATCCTAAAAAGATGTTCTCTACTGTTTTTGATACAAATAATATAAGAAAACTTTTGAAGTAAAATTATGTAGGAGAAAAAATTTTTTGAGGTGAAAAACTTTTTTAGATGTGAAAAGAACTTTTTTGGAAGAAAAAAAAAATTTTTGAGGTGAAGGAAAATTTAAGTGGTGAAAAAATGTTTGAGGTGAATACAAAATATTTACTGCTAAGCGACTGGTGAAAAAAATATGAAAAAATATGTTACGTACCAGTCGCTACTATGAAATTTTACTTAATTTGTATGGGCAACTTAGAGGCACCTTTACACTTTCACTAGTTTTTTTAACTATGGACTGCACAAAAAAAAAACATTTTAAAGCATAGTTTTTGTCAAATACTCAATTTTATTCCGGCTAATGGGGACTAGCTCTGCAGCTGAATATGCCTAATGGAGAGAATGTACTTTCTGATGCGCCACGCATTGATAAATAGTTGCAACGAATATTCTTTCTTTAAAAAATTGAAGTGTGTTTGTCTAATGGAGAGAATACAGCAAAGAAATTAATTTGTTAAAGAAAGAACATGAGTTGTAACTATTTGTCAATAGTTGGCCCATCAGAAGGTGCATTCTATCCATTAGGCATATTTTGCTGCATAGCTAGTCTCCATTAGCCATATTGTGCTACAATATGCAGTAGAGTATTATTAATTTTTTATTTTCTTCGTTACATAAATGAATATTTGCCAAAAACTATGAAAAATATATGTTTTATGTGTATATTATACCTTAATTTTGTAAATCAATATTCATTTAGATGATTAAGAGCACAATATTGCACTTTATTCATGCGTATTTTTTTATGAAAGAAAACATTAACATAAATATACATTTGCCAATCCCTCAATTCTCAAAAATACAAATAGAACAAAAAAAATACTATTTTATTACGTCAAACATTTGAAAATTTGACTTTAAAATTATGTAATAAGTCTACCAGTAACATCTTAATGCATTAGAATTTGACGTTTGTAGTTAATTTAATATTTTTGGTAAATAAATTAATTGAAAGCCTAATCCAAGGCTATATCGCCATGGGGTGCCACCAATTCAAAAGTAGAGGCACTAAAGCAATTATGCATTTTGCTCTTTCTTTATATATCAATTTCTTTGGACCTAGCCATGGGGCAGGGTATTGTTTTAGTTAATTCAGCGATACCTATTCAAAAGTAGCGGCACTAAAGCAATTATGTATTTTACTCTTTCTTTAGATATTAATGTCTTTTATTACAAAAACAAACAATACATTTTATGGAATGAAACGAAAAACCAACAAAGCTTAACAGAAAAACCCATATAATATCTCCAATAGTAGCCAAAGAATTGGAGATATTTTAAATGGAAAATCCTAAAAAATGTATCGGGAAAAATAATGAAAATTTCATAAAACGATTTTTAAATAGTTACGTCTATGAAAATGCGGATGTTTTACCCTTCTGTAGGTACGCCATGTCGTTTCAAGCCAGATTGGTTGAGAAACTTGAGCTACACGATAATTTGCTTGTCAGCCAAATATACGAAAACGAGAAAAACACACTGGACGTATTAACGACAATCCAGCTCCTTTGGACCTTACCTCATTCTATATGAGCCCAGCCTCCAGCAATCATAGGGGCTGAATATGATATACGTATAAACTAAATTTTGGATGAACTGTACATATGTAATATGAATACGTTTTGTCAATTAATGTAACAGAACTTTTGTTATTTAGTTTTAGTAATGTTATTTATTTAGTTTAAGTAATGTTATTTACAGAGGTCTGCTCTGTTAGCGACTTTAACATTGTTGCTTTTTACGTTAACATAGTTATTAGAGTAACACACATATAGCTTTAAGAATGTTATTCTCATAGTATGTAAGACAATAAATGAAATCGAACAAGAAGAAGACTTAATAACATTTTTACTTACTCAACAGAAAATTAAAATAGATACAGAAAAATTGTACAAATTTGTATGGAAAATTTAGAGGTACCTTCACATTTTCACTCATTACTTTTGAACCGCTAAACCGATTTCGCTCATTTTAAATACCAAACTGATCGGGAGGATGTTCAATAATCTGGGTAAAAATTGGCACCCCCGCTTGCGTCTTCGCGTCGTGATCTCCATTTCAACAAACAGACAGACGGACATCGGTAAATCGACTTAAAATTGCATAAGGATCACGAATATACACTGGCGACAACGAATAATCGGACAGTGTTTATTTATATATGTTTTCAAATTTGTACTGTTACAGACGAACAAAATAATGCTTTTTGTCAAAATAAAAGTATGCAATTTTATTCAATATGTAATTCTTAACAATAAATAAAAAAAAGAAAACAACAAAAAACAATAAATTCATCTTAAAATTAACAACAACAAAAATATACTTAATTTCTAGCGGACAACGAATAATCGGACACAACTCATATAATAATAAAAGTCCCGTTATATGTACAAACAAAATGGCAAATTAATATTTTGTAGCGTAGCCTTTGGCGTTAACCACAGCCTGAAGACGTTTGGGCATGGACTGTACCAAATTCGCACAGACTTCAGGAGGAATTTCATTCCACTCCTGAAGCAATGCTACTTTGAGCTGGGCAATGTTAGCAAAGTTTCTTTTATACACTCTACGTGCTAATTCATCCCACAAATGTTCAATAACATTTAAGTCCGGTGATTGTGGAGGAGTCTGTAAAAGTTTGGGGCAATTGTGTATCAGGCAAAGCTTTGCAACAGCAGATGTATGTTTCGGATTATTGTCCTGGTAAAATGCAAAATTATCTTTAATGCCTAATTTTTATGCACTTTGCCTGACATTTTCCTTTAAAATGTTGAGATAGACAAATCTATCCATTTTACCATCTATAAAATGGAGATTGCCTACCCCAGCGCTGGACATACAGCCCCATACCATCACAGATCCTCCTCCATGTTTCACGGTTGCACGCGTGTTTTTTGGTTCAAACTCTGTGTTTTTTGACGCCATACATATTGTCTACCATCTGAACCGTGCAGGTTAAATTTGCTCTCGTCTGTATATAAAACCTTAAAAAAAATAAAAATTTAATATTAAGCACCTTAAGGTTATGAAATACATCGTTACCGTCTTCCAAAAGTCAACTGGTTTCATTAAATATTCTCTTGAAAATTGTATTCTTTTTTTTTATTTACTGCACTAATGAATGGCTTTTTCTGGCTTTCCTGCCATTGAAATTGTTGTTGTAGAGCGTATTTTTTATAGTGCTCGCACTAACTATTTTTCCGGTCCTCTGCTCCAGCGTGTTCCTCAGCTCCCGTGCAGATTTGAATGGATTTTCCCTGATGTCATTTAAAATGCCCCTTTCCTCTCTGCTCGTGAGCAACTTCCCTTGGCCTTTACGACTTTTGTATGTCAATCGAAACTCTGTACGGTATCTGGTAATGATATCATGTATGGTTGATTTGCTCATACCAGCCAAATCAGCAATTTCTCGCACAGATTTGCCTTCTCCTTTCCATTTAATGATAGCTTGCCTTTTTTCAAAGGAAGCTTGCTTCTTGCGTTCACTCATATCAAAATCTGTGCACTAATGTTATCCTAATCAACTAATAACTAAACAATATAACAAAAAAATCAAACTAAGCAAAACAAATTCAAAAATAACGGGATTTTTATCATTTTTTGAGTTGTGTCCGATTATTCGTTGTCCGTTAGAAATTAAGTATATTTTTGTTGTTGTTAATTTTAAGATGAATTTATTGTTTTTTGTTGTTTTCTTTTTTTTATTTATTGTTAAGAATTACATATTGAATAAAATTGCATACTTTTATTTTGACAAAAAGCATTATTTTGTTCGTCTGTAGCAGTGAAAATTTGAAAACATATATAAATAAACACTGTCCGATTATTCGTTGTCGCCAGTGTATATACTTTATGGGGTCTTAAACATATATTTCGACATATTACAAACGGAATGACAAACTGATATATACCCTTACCATATATGGTGGAGGGTATAATAACCCGTCTACTTTCAAAGATTATTTTCCAAAAATTTTGCATTTACAACTTGAAAAATTTCTAAACTAATAAAACAAAATTAATTTTTTTTATTATTAAAAAATATACGAACGTACGTTTTGCGCAATCACGCTTAATTTTACAGATATAATTAAAAATTGTTTTAATTTTTTTTTGTAAAGGGAGTATTCAGTAACCAGGTGAAAATTTGTCACATTCAAATATGTATCTCTGATATATTTAGCACATTTTGAGTCACTAATATCAAAATTACATATAGGTAAATTTTTGTATATACCTTTAGGAAAATTTAACATTATGTGACTCTCCCTGTCCTAAATATGGTAGAGTTGCATATTTCAATGTGACAACTTTTCATAGTTACGGAATAACCCCATTAATATTGGAATTTTTTTTTTGTATATAATTTGTACGGTAAAAATTTATCACGATATAGGGGCTGTAGTGTGTATTAACACCATTTGAACAAAAACTTTGTTTATCAAGCCTCTATTTCCTCGATTTCAGCAAAGCGTTGGATAAAGTCAATCATTCACTTCTTATGAAGAAATTACAATTAATAGGTTTCACAGATATTAGCTTAAACTGGAAATATATTCGAATTTGACAAATAGGTCGCAAACCGTTCGGTTAAACAGAATGTTTTCTAAAAGAATAAATGTACTGCATGGTGTTCCTCCGAGAAGTCACCTTCTCACTTTTTATTAATGACTTGCCTGGAGTAATAAAGTTTTCAAATATTTTAATGTACGCTGACAACGTTAAAAAAGCTATAATCAATATTTGGATCAAGATCGTCTTCAAGATTACTTCATTCTACAAATAGTGCAACGTTAACTTAATGGAGATTAATTTGAAAAAGTGCAAATTAATGCTGTAGCGTGACGTTACAAATAACCTACTTATTAATAAACCCAATACAGTTACTGATGCCCATAACCAAGATTCTATTTATGGCCGTAGTATAGTATAAATTGGCTGTGTTATAGAATTCTAATAATTCTCATCGAGTTATAAAAACTTATGACATATAGTGGCAAAGTTTGGTAGCCAAAATGGAGCTAGATTCGAGTTGCGGTTTAAAGCTATACTTCGTCCAGCAGTAACCATAGGCCGACCAGATTCCCGTTTCCGACACGTGCCGTTGCTAGGAAGTAGTTAGTTTTTCCCCGACTAATCGTAGCCCGAACCTTTTTCCCGATTCACGCACCAAGCCGACTCACTGGCCTACCATTCTCGTCGTATTTACTAATCGCATCCAGAACCTTTTTCCCGATTCACACGCTAACCCGACTCATCTGCCTATTATTCTTGTGAGTTACTTAGTCGTATTTACTAATCGCATGCCGATCCATTTTCCCCTATTCATACGCTAACCCGACTCACCTGCCTATTATTCTCGTGAGATACTTAAGACGTATTTACTAATCATAGCCTGAACCTTTTGCCCGATTCACACTCTAAACCGACTCACCTGCCAATTATTCTCGTGACTCACCCGAAGACCTCCAGACCAGTTATTACCCTAATTAGAGGTGTTACCACAGCGCTAGGGGAACTTGTATATACAACCGTCTCCGTTCTCAACATCTACAAACGGTCGGTGTTAACACTAATTAAAAGAAGCTGATCTTTAACCAACCCCCCACACTGAGTTTACCCCTGCTGGAAATAGTAAAATAGTAATCAAATTACCGTAAATTATTTTCTGGGAGGTCATCAACTAGATTTGGTTGAAAGTTTACTAGATCTAGATACTTTGCTTGACCATAAACTGAGTTTTATTTCACACATAACAAGTCCAATAAAGGGGTACACTTGTCTTCACATTAATTAAGCTGAAATTTACTTAAGTTGAAATTTACCCAACCTAAGTTCGTGAACATTAAATAAGTAAAATTACATTGAAAGTACGCAAAAATTAAATTTTGAAATCAAAGAGTAAGTTTACCAAATTTGTGCGTAAAAAAACACATTTTACGTAAAGAAACGCGTTTTTTATTAACTGTAAATTTGTTTATAAAATATAATAAATTATAAAAAAAAAATTAAATAAAGATGATTTTGGTGGAATCTTCATGAACGTTTTATTAATGACGCGATCTTCACTCCATATTTTGCACGTCATATAATCCATTTTTGTTTTGGGTTAGGTGTGTTAGAAGAGACTCAGGGCCACTAGCAAAAGAAACCAATTTTTTTAAATATTTAAAATTTACTTACGGGTTTGATGTTTTTTTGATTCTTTTTATGTACGTATAATATAATTGTTTACATTTCTATATTTTGTATTGTTTAGTAATTCACAATAATTCACAAATGTAATGTTTTTTTTTTGATTTTTTTTTTCAATTTAAAAATGTCATAGTATTATTACCATTGTAAGTTAGTATATTTACAAACTTTGTGCGTAAAAGTTTTATTTAACAAAATAATACTAATTTTAGGCATAATGTGTTCAATTGTAAACACATAAGATCTAAAAATACCTCGTGTGCGTATTATTGTATATGAAAGTGTGCGCAAAAAAGTTTTACGCATTTGGTGTTTTTTCTAAAACTACATTTAAAGACGAACAAAATGATACCGATATATATCACTGGTCTATCGTTAATTTTCGCAAACATTCCAAAACCTGTTTTGAATATAAGGTTGAATATTGGTGCGCAAGGTGTGTAATACGTACCAAAACATATCCAAAAAATACCGAAATAGAAGAGGGTCAGGCCAAAAACTCGGTGCTTTGGCGTGAAATGCCCTATATACAGTTTTTAATTAACATTGTAAAATACGATCTAATAGTTTTAAGATACGCAAATTAAATAATTGTTTAGCTCTCCTAAGCACTTGTGATTTCGAAAATTGAATATGAGACAACGATATAAAGAAAGAACAGATAGATAGTGTTAAATATTACCCTGCGTTGACCCATACAAGATCTCCAGGACGTTGAATAAATCTATAGACAGGTATATTTTCTTTATACAAGTCGTCCAGTACTGGCCACCATGATCCATGCAAATAGCTTATATTATTTTTTTCGCATAAATTATGGATTCCACCCCAATATGCATCTGGAACTGCGAACCACTCACAATCTCCAGGGCCAATATTAATGTTAATGGAACAAAAATTATTATTTTCCTGATGTCCAGGAGTTCTACTTCCAGGAACCTTCATATATAGTTGAACAGTATTCATACCCAATATAACATGACCCACATGGGAGAGCATATTAGCAGCAGATATAACACGAGCAAATGCTGGTAATTTTTGAAGTTCTGCTAGTTGTGATCGCCATTTTCGTTCATCTGATAGGTCCACATTTGTTCCGAATCTAAAGAAAAAAAAGGTGATTATTTTTTGTAATATCAAAATCATATTTTTTGAAATTATAACTAACAAAAAAAGCAATTTAATTTTTTTCAGTGATGCTGCCTTTTATCATAACAAATCATAATTAACAAAAAAAATCAAAATTGAATTTTTATTGTCAGCTAATCGAATTCACTATTGGCATCTAATCGAATAATCGTATCGGACAAAACAGGTATTAGCTGCCATCTACTACAAAACCATTATTTTAACAAGGGCATGTCTATCGAGGTAAGTCCTTACCAGTGACGTTCCCTCTAATGTACTGAGGTGTTCTCTGAACACCCTAAAAATATTTTATGTTTTTGTACTTTGTATACTTCAATTTTTTTGCCAAGAAGGCAGTTTCTGTAACTTTTCAATCGAGAAAGCATGAAACGTGCAAAATGAAACAAAAACAATGTGAATTGATACAAAATGTCATTTTTCTCACACGACCGTTTCTATAACCCCTCCGGGAAAAGGACCTATCTCAGGACACGTCACATGACCGGTTTATTGTGATAGGGACCGGTCACATTAACATGGGCTTGTCCTAGGAGGGTGGTCAATTGCCCTCTGTGACATGTCACAGGACTGGTCTAAAAGGACAAGTCGCGACTTTTAAACCGGTCACGTGATAGGTCCTTTAGGAACCGCAGGGTTTGAACAGATATAACACAATAGGAAAACTGAAGGAGGTAGGGATCGAACAGTTTATCGGCAGTAAAATAAATACACATTTTATTACGTTTTAAATGATAAACTTTATTATTCAACTTTAATTATTTTACACGAGTTATTCTATTTATGTGCTAAGCACAAGGTATTTAGGAAGAAGAAGAAAAGGAAGTTGCAAAGATGGTTGACATATGTATGTTAAATTGACACATTTGACATATTACAAACATACACTCAAAAAAAATGTATCAGAATTTAGAAAAATTAACTTATTTGGAAATGGGAATGACAACGGCGCCAAACACACTTTTTACAAATATTTAATAAAACTTTCCTTGAAATTAAGAAACAAATTTTACTTAAAATTTTACAACTGAGAACTAAATTTTTATTAGAAAACAGTAAAATTTCCTACTAATTATTTCATAGATCATCTAAAATTTTACTGTTAGTTAGAAAATGTTTCCTTGGTTTTAAGAAAAATTTTATTTTGTTTAATTAGGACTTAACTCCCTAAAAATAGGAAAATATTTTCTAGCATCAAGGTAAATAGCACTTTAAAATTATTCTACAATTTTATAAAAATTTTCTAATAAATATGAAACTGATTCTATAGTAAAGTAATATAAAATATGTCTTTAAATTAAATTGAATTATACTAAACTCAAGTATTTCATATATAAATTAAATTTGATTAGCAAAAAGGTAAACAAATTAAAGAATGTACTGCAGGATATCCTGAATCGTAATAAATTGTGACAAAGTCAGATCCCTTTCGTAGTTAATAAACGGTTCTGCTTTATAGAACTACAAAAGCGGATGCCCCAGTGTTCCGGGGGTCCTTGGTCTTCTTAAATTAACTAATTTAAGAAAATTGTAACAAAAATACAAAATTTCACAGTTAAATTTCTTGTTATTATTAAAAAATGGAAAAATGTCATAAGTTTATTTTATGACATTTTTAGCTTGAAATTCAATTTACATATACAAATTTTAACTTTTTTTATTATTAATTGAAAAAAAGGTTACTATATAATAGGCACTTAGCCTTTGCTAAATACAAAGTTTAATAGACGCAACCTCAATTATAGGAAAGCCATTATGTCGTAATGTAGTCAACAAACAAAATTATTACTAAAAGTGCAAATTCGAAATGTTTTACCTTTTGATAACAAAATTTTAAAATATATTTTCAGCTACGAGGGCGGATCAATAAGTCCGTGACTTTTCGAAATTCCCTCGTAGTTATATGAAATGCTATACAGCTCGATTACCACCTGTTAATAGACTACTGTCAAATTTTGAGCAAGTTCCGTCATTTACTTTGCGTTCAACAGCTGTTCAAAACATACAACCTCATGCATTTTTTGAAAATGGAAAAAAGTGAATTTCGTTCGAAAAGTAACGGACTTATTGATCCGCCCTCGTATTTGAAGTTCAATATTTAAGACCCTTAATATTAGAGGTGGGCAACTGAGCCATTTTTGACTCACAATCATGCACGATAATTGGTTACTTTAATAATATTTTTCTTATAAATTGGGAATACTAACTGGTTTGTTTTAAATTCATTATTTTCTTGAAAAATAATATTGAAAAATTTTAAACGTTTTTCAACAAAAAAAAACCCTATACCATAGTTTATTATTTTTCAAAAATTAGAAAGCTTTTACTTAAAAAAAAATACATTTTATTAAAATTTATCTGAACTAAAACAATTCTTAAAAATTAGAAAGTGGTAGACTTAAAAACTTGTAATGCAGTTTTGTTTTCCAGCCAGGGAAAACTCAGGGGTGGTTGGTTCTGTTAAAGGTCTGCTTCCTTTAATGATTAGTATAATCGCTTCCGTAGGTGACGAGAACGGAAAGCGGTTTATGGCATAGACAAGTCGCTTTTGGGGTTATAGCGAAATCGGAGTACGACAAGGGTCTGAAGTAATCCGAACGTCAGTTAGGCTAATTCGTGAAATGCGAACGAAAAGGTTTGGTAAATGGTCCTAACTAACTCCCGAAAATAATAGGCAGGTGAGTCGTAGTATCAGGTAAAGGGTTTTAACTACGGTTAGGAAATATTTCTAAATAACTCACGAAAATAATCGGCAGGTGAGTCGGGTTAAATCTGTTCTAGCTACGGTTACTATGCTTACGTGACTCACGAGAACAATCGGCAGGTGAGCCGGGAAATCGGGAAAAGGTCCTAATTATGATTAATTAATAACTCTAAGTAACTCACGACAATAATCGGCAGGTGAGTCGGATTGAATCGGTTCTAACTACGGTTACTATGTTTACGTGACTCACGAGAATAATTGGCAGGTGAGTCGGGTTGGATCGGGGAAAGGTTCTATGGTTAGTAGATAACTCTAAGTAACTCACGAGAATAATCGGCAGGTGAGTCGGGTAAGATCTGGGGAAGGTTCTTTGGTTAGTAAATAACTCTAAGTAGCTCACGAAAATAATTGGCAGTTGAGTCGGGTTAAATCGGTTCTAACAATGTTTTACTATGTTCACGTGACTCACGAGAATAATCGGCAGGTGAGTCGGGTTAAATCGGTTCTAACTACGTTTACTATGTTTACGTGACTCACGAGAATAATCGGCAGGTGAGTCGGGTTAGATTGGGAAAAGGTTATATGTTTAGTAAATATCTCTCAGTAACTCACGAGAATAATCGCAGGTAAATCGGTTCTAACTACGTTTACTATGTTACGGGACTCACAAGAATAATCGACAGGTGAGTCGGGAAAAGGTTCTATGGTTAGTAAAAAATTCTAAGCAGGTGAGTCGGATTAAATCGGTTCTAACTACGTTTTACTATGTTTGCGTGACTCACGAGAATAATTGGCAGGTGAGTCGGGTTAGGTCGGGAAAAGGTTCTATGGTTAGTAAAAAACTCTAAGTAGGGTTAAATCGGTTCTAACTACGTTTACTATGTTTACGTGATTCACGAGAAAAATCGGCAGGTAAGTCGGGTTAAATCGGTTCTAACTACGTTTTACTATGTTTGCGTAACTCACGAGAAAAATCGGCAGGTGAGTCGGGTTAGGTCGGGAAAAGGTTCTATGGTTAGTAAAAAACTCTAAGTAACTCACGAGAATAATCGGCAGGTGAGTCGGGTTAAATCGGTTCTAACTACGTTTACTATGTTTACGTGATTCATGAGAATAATCGGCAGGTGAGTCGGGTTAGATCGGGAAAAGGTTATATGGTTAGTAAATAACTCTAAGTAACTCACGAGAATAATCGGCAGGTGAATCGGGTTAAATCGGTTCTAACTACGTTTACTATGTTACGTGACTCACGAGAATAATCGGCAGGTGAGTCGGGTGAAATCGGTTCTTACTACGTTTACTATGTTAACGTGATTCACGAGAATAATCGGCAGGTGAGTCGGGTTAGATCGGAAAAAGGTTATATGGTTAGTAAATAACTCTAAGTAACTCACGAGAATAATCGGCAGGTGAATCGGGTTAAATCGGTTCTAACTACGTTTACTATGTTACGTGACTCACGAGAATAATGGGCAATTGAGTCGGGTTAGGTCGGGAAACGAGTATCTGGTTGGCTTACAAGTTATACTTCGGCTGCAAGACGAAGTATACTCGAACTCCAGCTGGATCCTAGTTCGCCCTTTTGGACTCTAAACTTTGACACTATATGTAATAAATTTTGCTAACTGAATGAGAATTACTAGGAGAGAACATTGGTTATGGGCATCAGTAACTGTATTAGGTATACGAATAAGTAGGTTATTTCTAACGTCACGTTAGAAACTGAATTTAGAAATGGCTTTCTTAAATTTAGTTAATTTTACTACTCACGAAAAAAATTAGCACACATTAAGTTCAAGTACTTTCTCATTTTAAGTTAGACACATTTTTTGAACTAAATGTGAATAAATTATGTTTTATTACATTTAAGAATGCAAATTTCTTAAAACTGAGATGTTTTCTTAAAAATGATAAATTTTTATTTAATATACTTTATTTTTCCTAAAATCAAGAAATATTACTTAAGAAAGGTATGAACTATTTCTGAGTATATAAACTATTTCGTTTTTACCCAAACATAGGAATTTTTATTCATTTTAAGAAAATTTTTCTTAGTTTTAATAAAATTTTACTAAAGGAAATTTTGGATTAATTTTTAGTTTATGTCTTTTTTTTTGAGTGTATGTGACATTGAAACAACCAAAGACTACCCAAACAGGAAACAGCTGATTGAATCAAAATGGCGACTAGAAAATGGATAAAGGAAATGTCAAAATTGCAGTGATACACAGAACGGGATAGATGTACAAAAAAATATATTCATATAGAATTTATTTTTTCAAATTCATTTTGCAAGTCACTGCAATGTCAAAATAACCATACGGTTCGAGAATTCTTGTTTAAAATATGTCATTGGTAATCTGTCTGTGTAGTCTGTGGAACCAACTATTGATATGGTCCATTAACAAAAATACTTTTTAATATGATATGAGATATAATTGTATATTACATTGTACAATAAAAAGTCCCCTAAAACTATGTTAAGCTGAAAATTTTACTATGTGTTACTGAAGACGAACAATTCATTCAACGATGGTAAATTCTGAAAATGGTGAATTTTATTCTATCACTTTTAGTATAAGCTTTAATATTAAATAGAATTCCCAAAGGGATATAAGCATGGGCACAGTAAACTTTTATGGCCGTTTACATTCTTTCTGCTATACTGTATAAAATAAGACACGAAAAACAGCATAAAGATTCTTCGGATAAATTTAATGATATTTTATGAGGATTTTTTGTAGCAATTTTAAGAAGAATTAAATTTCAGATGGGTTTTATATTAATTATTTTTCATTAGTTATTATCTGTACAAAATCAACATAAAATTAATTATGTTTAATAGAAATAAAGCGAGTATTTATGTTATATGTAGATATATATTTAATATTTTCAAGTTATTCATCGCCAACATATTTCTCCAAGCACTGCCCCTGGCGATTTGTTCCTCTATATCTGAAATTTATCACTGTTAAAAAATTTCTAACATTTATACTATATTGTTACAGAAATTCCATTTACTCGTAGAAACACAAATCCCCATATGTTAGCCCTGGAATGTAAAACAATTAAATGGCAACTAACTAATACAACTAACTAAACATAACTAATGTTTCTTATGTCAAACTATAAAAAACATTCTCAAAGTTGCCAGTATATAGCTTCCAGACGGTGCTGCCATATTATAGTTATTTTAACCCGCATATATAAAAACGCCAGCAAGGTGGCAAAGTAGTTTAGTTGATAAAGTAAAACGCTGAGTGTGAAGCTAACGTTTAGTCTATCTACATAGTGTAAATAAAGTGTGCTATTAAAGTGTTTTTCTGTAATTTTTAGTGACGGTTACAAATAAATAGAGCTATAAATAATTTCAAACAGTGTTTATTATTTGCAATATAGAAAGAACTCGATTTATTAAAATCGTAACAATACAAAAGGCCAATGACATTACAACAATTTTGGAAATTGTTGTAACAGAAACTTCGTAGATTTGGGAAAGCATCCAATTATTCTTTATTTAAAGTATTGTCGAACACTTCGTTTTTCATCAATTTTTCTAATGTCAGGACCATTGAGCACTCCTGAAATAAAAATTACAACTATTTTATCAATCTTGTGTTATACCATACCATTTCTAAGTTTTTCTTCGCTTATTCTTGGAATGATAAGTTTTAAACTAATACACACTTCACACTGCAAGCTTCATATGAAATGGCGGCAGCAGCATTTTTGCTTATGGCTTCCGAATCATGTTCCAGCTTTTAAACGCACTATCTTCTCTGTTATTCCAATCTTGACATAAATACTAATCTCCAGCATATCTTGTACCCCAGTCAAAAATAAAGTACAACCGTTTGATGTACCCACTTTGAAGACCGGAGAGAATAGCGACGACCTTAAGGTCGCAGCATATGCGCCACTGATTTTTATTATAGTCAACCATATTCAAAATTGTTACCAATGCTTCATACGTTTCCTTTGTTTCAGTGCTATAAGCAACACTGCTTTTAAAATACATTTTGAACTGTCAATAAAAATTCTCCAGTCATCTAATCGATAGTTGATTTCCATAGCATCCATTAATCTTTCAACATCAGTACAGTATGCTGAAGTCTTTTCTTCATTAACAACAAACATTGTTTGTAGTGTTGCACCACGGTTTCGATATTCTGTAACTTTTAAACCAGATTCCAATAGGTTCTTAGAGTAAAAAAATGACGGCAGCTCTTCAGATTTACGTTTTGATAGATCAGGTTTTGCAACAATGAAATCCAGCTTGTTTTAGTTAATGAGAATAGGACTTAATTCAGGTAAATCTGGATCATAAGATATATCACTTATTTCAGAGTATGTTAGGGAAACGGTGGACTGAATATGCACTCTTTGGAATTTCGGTACGGGACGATCTTCCGAATGTGGCAATGGAGTAAGGGTACTAATAACATCACTGTATTCATATGATTTACTTTTTTTCTTTGTTATAGACCCTTTGTTGATACATGCGTAACAGATTAATGGATTATGTTCTCCAGCGTTAGTCCAAATCATTGGAACCGCGAAACTCATGCAACCGTTATTATTCCTCCATTTCATGATATGATTGTAACATTGTTTGCAAACAATATTTGGTACCCAATTTTCATTACTGATGACTTGTAAAACTCGGCAATAAAACATGATTTTTTCTCCTTATTTGATACAAACTTACTACAAACATAACAAAATCCGTTTATACCGGTAGTGCATGCTGACATTCTTTTTTTTACTTTTCACTTCTGTACTCTTTCTTTGAATAAAAACAAAATAATTTACTTAAGCAATGGCCTACTTTACTTGAGCAAAAAAATATATTTTTGTTGAAATTTAAATTATATGTTTTATACATTTACATGTAATACATAAAAAAAAATAAATTTGCACAGTAAATTGATAAAATAAAATTCACCATTTTCACGATTTACCATCGCTGAATGAATTTTTCGTCTTCAGTAACCCAAAATGAAATTTTTCAGCTGAACATATTCGCCGAACATTTTAACCCTCTAAACGCCAGTTTTAGGGGACTTTTTAGTATATATTCAAAAATAGGGGTTCAATGACCCCTGAAACGGGTCAACAGAGGAATCTAGTAATCATCGACACCAAAGATCATAACCCTCATTTTGTTCCATATACGAGGGCGGATCAATAAGTCCGTGACTTTTCGAACTTCCCTCGTAGTTATATGAAATGCAACTGCTCCCATCAAGTACCACCTGTTAATAGACTACTGGCAAATTTTGAGCAAGTTCCGTCATTTACTTTGCGTTTAACAGCTGTTCAAAACATACAACCTCGTGGATTTTTTTAAAAATGGAAAAAAATTAATTTCGAGTGCTCATTAAACATTAGTTTTTGCAAGGAAAAGCTTGATAAATACTATGGGGACTCTGCACCATCGACTTAAATGGTAAAAAGTGGTTTACTGACTTTCCTTGTGGTCGCACAACTACAAATGATGCTGAGCGTTCTGGACGGCCAATTGAGGTCAACAGACCGAAAAATGTCGAAAAATCCACGATATGGTGTTGGCCGATCGAAGAGTAAAAGTGCCTGAGATTGTTGATGCCATAGGCATTTCTTCCCTTGGTTGGGTAACAATCTTGTCGAGATGCGGTTCTGATCCCCTGTGCTGAGGTATGCGCTTGATACGTCTTCACAGGGGTTCATGAATACTGAAGGAGTGTGCAACTAAAGGTTACTCATCTTGTCAGGATAATGGGGCGGTAGTGGGAACGTACACTGTCTGGCCCATTATCAGTACATATAGCACGACGCACAGTGCATATAGTGAATCGGCAAAATTAGAGGAGTTGTCGCAGAAACTTGAAATTTGGTATGCTGGCTCAGAATATCTAAATTAAGAAAAATTTGAAGTTTCGAAAAAATCGGCCCAAGGACACGCCTACTTCCGATACATCCTTAAATTTAAAAGTTTAATTCCAGCTACTTTTATGAGCAGAATGAAGCAAAAATTGGTAAATCTCTGTTAAATTATGTCATTTAGCTAAGTGCTTAATTTTGTTTCATTCGGAGCAAGGACATAACAACCTCCCATATATCCTTTTTCTTAAAATCTACATTTTGGCTACATTAATGATAAGAATACAGTAAGAATTCGGAATAGTTTATAAAATTATACTTTTTTTGCTCTGTGACAATATTCGTTTCATTGCAAGGTGCAAGGACATTACTACCTCCCATATATCCTTTTCCTCAAAAACTGAATTTTAGCTACATTAATGATCAGAATGCACTAAAAACGGATAATATGTTTTAAAAAGATACTTTTTAGATCTCTGGAGATTTTTTTTTATTCGGTACAAGTACTTGACTTTCTCCCACATGTCCTTTTTCTCAAAAACTAAGTTTTTCCCAATTTTGCCATTTATTAATACATTCGTACTAAAGTATAATACATTTAGTAACTCTTATTCTTAAGCAAAACTCTTACAGGAAAGTTAAATTTACCTCGCATATCCGAAATTCTAACTACATATTCGTATTAGCACTACACGAACATGCCTATGTAAGTTATTATCATAGGTGCGAAGTGCAACTTTTGTAAAGTTGGATCACGCTATCATCTCTAATTTGAAAAACATAACCAACGGCAAATAAAAAATAAAACAAAACAAACCAAACAAAATATGACAAAAAAGTATTTATAAATAGATTTCGATTACATCTTTGTAATTGAAATCGATATCAACTTACATTTAACAACAGTGATGGCTAATTGATTATGTATATTTTTTTTTTAAGTAAAATATTTTCAAGTACAAACACTTTAACTAATTCTAATTTAAATAATACTAATTATAATTTTTATTCGATTCGCATAAAATTAGGTACACGAGTTTTTATCCGATTTAAAAAATCTAACAAAACTTGTATAATTTTATATAATTTTTTATGCTCTATCAAAAATAGTAAAATTTTCCATAAGAATACTAGGTAATCGGAAACTAGAAGAATAATTTGTACGGTGGATATGCAAAATTTTTTATCCAATTCAGATAAAACTAGGTACAAAAGATTTTATCCGATTCGGAAAAAATTTCCAAATTATAGACTTAGAAAAGCCGAAATAAAAAGTTGTATAATTTTATATAATTTTTGTTTATACTCAATCAAAGATAATAAATTTTTTCAAACAAATGCGGTAAAAATCACAAATTTAGCCATTTTTACAAAAGCCGATATTTTGATTTTTTGTGAAAAACCGGCACTTTTTTTTAATAATATGTTAGATAATATTATAGACTTACAAAAACCGAAATAAAAAATTATTTAATTTTATATATTTTTTATTATACTCAATCAAAGATAATAAATTTTTTCAAACAAATGCGGTAAAAATTACAAATTTAGCCATTTTTACAAAAGCCAATATTTTGATTTTTTGTGAAAAACCGGCACTTTTTTTTAATAATATGTTAGTTAATATTATAGACTTACAAAAACCGAAATAAAAAATTATTTAATTTTATATAATTTTTTATTATACTCAATCAAAGATAATACATTTTTTCAAACAAATGCGGTAAAAATTACAAATTTTGCCATTTTTACAAAAGCCAATATTTTGATTTTTTGTGAAAAACCGGCACTTTTTTTTTAATAATATGTTAGTTAATATTATAGACTTACAAAAACCGAAATAAAAAATTATTTAATTTTATTTAATTTTTTATTATACTCAATCAAAGATAATACATTTTTTCAAACAAATGCGGTAAAAATTACATATTTAGCCATTTTTACAAAAGCCAATATTTTGATTTTTTGTGAAAAACCGGCACTTTTTTTAATAATATGTTAGTTAATATTATAGACTTACAAAAACCGAAATAAAAAATTATTTAATTTTATATAATTTTTTATTATACTCAATCAAAGATAATACATTTTTTCAAACAAATGCGGTAAAAATTACAAATTTAGCCATTTTTACAAAAGCCAATATTTTGATTTTTTGTGAAAAACCGGCACTTTTTTTTAATAATATGTTAGTTAATATTATAGACTTACAAAAACCGAAATAAAAAATTATTTAATTTTATATAATTTTTTATTATACTCAATCAAAGATAATACATTTTTTCAAACAAATGCGGTAAAAATTACATATTTAGCCATTTTTACAAAAGCCAATATTTTGATTTTTTGTGAAAAACCGGCACTTTTTTTTTAATAATATGTTAGTTAATATTATAGACTTACAAAAACCGAAATAAAAAATTATTTAATTTTATATAATTTTTTTTTATACTCAATCAAAGATAATACATTTTTTCAAACAAATGCGGTAAAAATTACAAATTTAGCCATTTTTACAAAAGCCAATATTTTGATTTTTTATGAAAAACCGGCATTTTTTTTTAATAATATGTTAGTTAATATTATAGACTTACAAAAACCGAAATAAAAAATTATTTAATTTTATATAATTTTTTTTTATATTCAATCAAAGATAATACATTTTTTCAAACAAATGCGGTAAAAATTACAAATTTAGCCATTTTTACAAAAGCCAATATTTTGATTTTTTGTGAAAAACCGGCACTTTTTTTTTAATAACATGTTAGTTAATATTATAGACTTACAAAAACCGAAATAAAAAATTATTTAATTTTATATATTTTTTTTTATACTCAATCAAAGATAATACATTTTTTCAAACAAATGCGGTAAAAATTACAAATTTAGCCATTTTTACAAAAGCCAATATTTTGATTTTTTGTGAAAAACCGGCACTTTTTTTTTTAATAATATGTTAGTTAATATTATAGACTTACAAAAACCGAAATAAAAAATTATTTAATTTTATATAATTTTTTTTATACGCAATCAAAGATAATAAATTTTTCCATATTCCTAGTATGTTCTTCTAATTCATTGGGAGCTAAAAGAATAGTTTGTAAGTAGACTATTCAAAATTTTCATCCGATTCGAATGAAATTTGGTGATTGTGACTAATTCTTTTTACTGATATTTGTACATATATCCAATTTGCTGAAAATTGGTCAATATTCAATCATATAAGTCAAAAAAAATGCGGTAAAAATCACAAATTAAGCCATTTTTACAAAAGCCAATATTTTGATTTTTTGTGAAAAACCAGCATTTTTTTTAATAATATGTTAGTTAATATTATAGACTTACAAAAACCGAAATAAAAAATTATTTAATTTTATATATTTTTTATTATACTCAATCAAAGATAATACATTTTTTCAAACAAATGCGGTAAAAATTACAAATTTAGCCATTTTTACAAAAGCCAATATTTTGATTTTTTGTGAAAAACCGGCACTTTTTTTAATAATATGTTAGATAATATTATAGACTTACAAAAACCGAAATCAAAAATTATTTAATTTTATATAATTTTTTTTTATACTCCATCAAACTTAAGAAATTTTCGAATTTTCACCAAAAAAAAACCTATTTTTTGGAGTTGTAAAAAATATTTGTTTTCAAATATATATTAAATGGTGTATTAAAGGTTTACTACAAATATATCTAAGTATTCAAAAAATAAAACTTTAAATCAGTATTTAAAAAAATATATTTTTGAGAATTATTTTCGTGAAACAACTGAAAACAATATTTTTTGTTCAGTAATTTTTGCTTAATATTTTCAAACTTTGGCGCCCTCTACTGACGGCGAAAGCAATCAGACAAAATTTTTTTTTGCATATTTATTTCAGTTAACTTCTTGTCTTTCAAAAAATTTACTTTTAAGAACAATTTGAGCCCATGCTTAATTTTTGATTTTTGCCTATGGGACAAAGCACTGTGCGACGTGCCAGCACGCGGGTTCGCCCCTTGCAAGGTGGGGGCCTTACCAGAGGCTGGTGCGGTCAACGTGAAGGTAGCAGTGTCGAGGACCTGGGTGGCTAGTTAGTGCGGAAAGAAACTAGTCGTTAACAGCTTCTCTCAGCGTCAGGGAAAGGCGCTGTTGTATGTTAGTTGCCTAGTCCACGCACGCCGTCACTGTGTGGATGGTCCGTTTTTTACGGTCTACTCCTGGGAACAAAAATGAGCAATTTAAAGGTGAAGATAGAAATATAACCAATAAGAGGACGCGACGGACAGGGTGATCAGCCAGGGTCGTTTGGACGTCACGGTCAATGAGTCTGGCAGTACTTGTGGGGGGTGGGGGTGGAGAGGGGTTGACTCTATCAATCGTTTATGACGGCATTATTGAGCATGAACGGCAAGTGTTGACCGACTTATATGTGGATGGTCTTCTGGACTTGTCGAGTGAAGAGACTGACTCTGCTCTCTGACGAGGAGCATGGTAAAGTATATCTGCTGACAGTCAGACCACAGAGCCTGCCTCTTCCACTCGGGAGAAGACTGCCCACAACTTGTTCGGCAGGGCGCCGTGGAGATGTCAAGCGCCCCTCCACGGGGTATTAACAACACCAGCCGAACGAAGGAGAAGGCGCGGAGCGGCACGAGGAATTCTCTGGTGTATCTAGATAAGATGGTGTAGAGATCCAGGCACCTTCTGAGACGGCACCGACAAAGCGTCGCTGAATTCGAAAGAATTTATGGCAGCTAGTTGAAGGTAGGATCATCGACGAATTGACCGTATTTAGAGTATTCAAAAACCGAAACCGAAAACCGGTTTCTTTATTTTCAAAAACCGATCGGTTTCGAATATTTTGTAAATTCGAAGCAAACCGAAAACCGGTATTTTTTGTTTGGTTAACCGGTTTTTTTTAAATTCCATTACCAACTGGGTTACTTGGTCTCTTTTATTTTTTCCGAACACTTTTATAATCTTTTGTTTGGTTATGAAGATTTAGATGTAAGCCTGATAGATCCCGATGGAGATTTAACTTTGGATATTCCAAATTCAAATAGTTTAATTTCTGATCTAAATAACACAATAAACAGTACTCACAATCCTAAAAAAGAGACTGTACAAAATCATTCAACATTATATGATGATTTCATATATCTTGATAAATGCAACAAAAGAACTGAAAAGTTGGAAAATTTTTATAGTTGTCTTTTGACTATTTGTCCAACATCTACTATTATTGAAAGAGTATTTTTCACTTCTAGCTTTATTAAAAGCAAACAAAAATTCGTCTTAAAACGAAACATTTAAATTGCGTATTATTTCTTAAATATTATTTTAGAAGTGAAAAATGGATTTTCTTTTTACATATTTAAAATGTAATATTAAAAAAACTTTTTAATGCCAAAGGTTTTAAACGTTCAAATTACTAACGTTCCTAATTTACAAACTTAATGATCTCTATTCATTTGATATGAATATAGTTTTATAATATTAATTTTTACGATATTATATTAAAAATTATTAAAACCAACAAATAAAATTTTGAAATGAAATACAATAAAAAAATTAAATTTAAATGAATATATGAATGTATTTTTTTATTTTTATTACTTTATATATTAAATTTCTTTTTTTTTGGTTTGTAATAAATACAATTAAAAAAATATATAAGCTTTTTATTCAAATTAAAAAAAAAAACCGAAAAAACCGGTCGACCAGTTTTTTTTGCAAAAACCGAAACCGAAACCGGTTTTTTTAAAATTAGATTTTTCGAAGAAAACCGAAACCGGTTTTTTCAAAAGGCCGGTTTTTTGAATACTCTAACCGTATTTAGTGTCATAGAGGAGGATGTATTTTTCAATGGTGCAGACTGGGTTAAGGGAGTGAAGGTTGTTAACTGTGGTAACAAGAATTCCTTGGAATTCTTAAGAACCACGATTGTCAAGTGTAGCGACTTTAACCCGGAGGCAAAGCTTAAAGTCATACAAGCCTCCGATTTGCCATAGGGACAGTATGGAGGCTTGTGACCGCACTAGTTTGAAAGAGAATACCGGGAAGGACTTCCGGTTCGCCGGGGATCGAGAGTCCATGAAATTCCTAGAGGAGGTTGGGGCGGTCGTAAGTTCGGTTTGGGTAATGTCAGGTTCCGTATCCGAAACATGACAGGACCAAGGAAGCTGTTAGTGGTGCAAATTAACCTGCACCATTGTGAATCAGCTTAAGCCGTACTAGCAACTTTCCTCACAAACACTAGGACGGACGTAGGTCGTATAAAAGAGCCTTGGATAAATAGTAATAAGGTTTGCGGGTTAGGGGTTACGGGATACACGCTGTTTGTCCCGTCCACAGAGGATAAGGAAAGAACGTGTATGCTAGCGAGGAATGAATTGAATTTTCTTATCTCTCATTCTTTCAGGTGCGGTGACTTGACCGTCGTTAATGGAGAAGCCAAAGGTAAGGGCACTCTTACACTCGCTTCGGTGTATATGCCGTACGAGGCAATAGATCCACCTGGAGCAGAGGTGGAAGAATTGGTGGCGTACACAAGAAGGAGAGGTGCACTCCTGGTTATCGGGTGTGATGCAAATGCACAAATAACTACTAACAATCTTATTATCTCTAATATGGGTAACACTCCTACGTTCAGGAATAAGGATAGGCAGTCATTGATAGATCTGACATTAGTGAAGCGCGACGAGCGACTTGTGGATTGGTGGGTGGCAACGGACTGTACCTTTTCAGACCATAGTCGTATAGCCTTTACTCTGAATTTTGACCTGTCTAGGGTTGATCCGTTTAGGAACCCGAGGGGGACGAAATGGGACAGCTTTAATTAAAGGATCCGCTCTGGTCCGGGTATATTTCAGGGTAGGCGTAAACAGACCAAATGGTGGACCAGGGAACTTCAGGTTCAAAGGTCGACGGTAAGGAGGCTTTTTAACAGGGCCAAGCTCACGGGAGCACCGGGTGATTGGAACACCCATAGGGAGCATTTTAATAGGTATAAGGCGGATCTAAAAAGGGCAAAGCGGCTCTCATGGAGGCAGTTCTGTGAATCCATCGATAACGTCAACGAGCTTAGATTCCGGCGGATTTTATCCAAGGATCCTAGAACATTGAGGTATGTCCAAAGGAATGAAGGCTAATGGACTGAGTCTGACTCTGAGACCCTAACCTTACTCATGGAGGCGCACTTTCCTAGGTTTATGGAAACCGGAGGTATGGACGATAGTCAATGGGACGGAATATCTGTGATATCGAGTCATACCTCCACCTGAGTCGAGGAAATAGTCACAAGGGAGAAGCTTGAGTGGGCGGTCAATACCTTCACCCATATAAATCACCGCGTCCGGAAGGTATTTTTCCGGTCATGCTCTACAATATCCTGTACGACGCATTATTTCTGCTGGTGAATATCATTAGGAAATGCCTCTGTGGAAATACCTCTGTGGAAATACCTAGGGGTGGAGTGAGGTCAGGTAATTTTCATACCGAAGTCAAGCGGGCCACTCGAAGCCGGGAGATTTCAGTCCTATTAGTCTGTCTTCATTCCTATTGAAGGCACTTGAGAGACTGATAGATCTCAATCTTAAGAGTAATATTGATACCCACCTCATTAGCAACGCTCAACATGCCTAGCTTAAGGGTAAATCTGTTGAGAGTGCGCTACATGGAGGGTTGTATTGAGCACGGCCTGAGGCATAAGAAATATACTCTCGCCGCGTTTCTGGAGATAGTAGCCTTAAATAACATTAGGATTGAGGCGATTAGGGATTTCTTGGTGAAGCTGGGAGTTCAGGGCTTTCTAGTGGAGTGGATAATCTTTATGCTTAGCAGCAGGATTATCAACTCGAGCCTGGGGGATCATAGTATAAGGAGAAAGGTTACCAAGGGGCACCACAGGGGGGAGGTTCTATCTCCTCTCCTGTGGTTGTTTTCGGTCAATGGGATTCTCAGGTCATTTGATTCCAAGGTAGGAAAGTCGTTGCCTATGCGGATGACATAGTTCTGCTAGTCAGGGGAAAATTTCTGTCGACGATCGGTGAAATTATGCAGGTGATGTTGAGTGAACTCTCGGCATGGGCGAAGGATACAGGGCTGGGTGTAAACCCTGAAAAGACTGAGCTGGTACTTTTTACCAGAAGGTACAGGTTTTAAGGGGCCAGTATTGGATGGCGTCGAGTTAACTCTATCTGACAGTGCTATTTGGGTAACTTCCTCCACTCTAAACTGTCTTGGAGGAGAAACACCCAGGAGAGAATGGAAAGGGGACTCAATGCCTACTACACATGCAGAAACTCCATTGGTAAGAATTGGGGGCTAAGACCGGATATGGTAAACTGGATTTATACATCGGTGGAACGGCCTGTTCTTACTTACGGATGCACTGCTTGGTTGGATGCGTTGAAAGTGGATAGCTACAGGAAGATGCACAACAAGGCTCAGAGGAGTGGATCTCTTGGCATCATAGGTGCAAAGGGAAGCACGCCACAGGCAGCGTTGGATATCCTACTATATCTGTCTCCCATTGCACATTATGTGGGGAGTGTGGCTGCTTGGAGCTTACTTAGGCTCTACGAGTCTTCGTTGATAAGACCTAGGCGGGATGATCACTTAAGGGTCTCCTTGATCAGGGTAGTATTCTGGCGGGAATTTTGGACCATAGGAGTATGACCTTGGACTTCCGTGTAACTCCACCGGTGTAGTTCCCGGATAGGGAAGTTTGGCGTTGATCCAACGGACTGTTTAAGGGGTGGGCAGTATTTACGGACGGGTCTAAGATGGTGGCACTGGTGCCGGTGTTTATATTGCTGACACTGACGTGCAAAGGTCATTCAAACCCCCGAATAAGTGCAGTGTCTTCCAGGCTGAGATCCTAGCGATCTGGAGGGCGACGGAGGTGATACTGATACTGTCCTAGGATGCATGGTCTCAGGCAGAAATGGCTAAGGGATAGATTTCACGACGAGCTGTGGTGTATAGCTGGATGTAATCCAGCAAATCTACTAGGGCTTGTCAAGGAAATAGGACGGCTGTTTCTGACAGGGAGACTGTAGGGGAAGTCTTGTCCTACGTAGTATCTTTATTTCTTCAAACCTGAAAAATTGTTTCCTTCTTTAGTTCTCCTTCTCTCTCTCTTTCTTCCTCCTCTATACTGAAGGGACTCACAATGGACCTCATTGGTCTCCGGGTGGAAGTGCGCCCTTGGGCACCTTACACTTCTTAACCTAACATTGGCAATTTATATGACAGTGTGGGCAGTTGGATTTAAGAAAGCTGTCTGCAAGATGGGTTCCACGCTTGCTCTCAATTGACCATAATGCACGAGTGCACAAGTCTGTAGTCTCAATGGAAAAATTCCATGAATTGGGCTACGAATTGGTACCTCATTCTTTATATTCTCCGGATTTAGCCCCCAGTGACTATTTCCTATTTCCAAACCTAAAGAAATAGATCGGTGGAGAGATTTAGCACCAACGATGAAATTATTGATCAAACAAATGCCTTTTTTATGGACCTCTAAAAATCCAATTTTTTGGAAGGGATACAAAAATTTTAGGAATGTTGGACTAAGTTTGTTGAGCTAAAATGAGATTATGTTGATAAATAATTTTTTTTTGCAAAAAAAACTGTGTCATTCAACAAGTCACGGACTTATTGATCCGCCCTCGTACCAGCTTTTAAAACAAAATTTTAGAAAATATATTTTGGGCCACCCCCGAATAAAATACTTTGCACGCCACTGGACAGAAATCTAACTCTCGAAGAGACCTATACGATGGCCTATACGATACAGCATTGGTTTACGCCTCTACGAAACTCATTGCATTTCGTGTTCACTCTCTATTCGTATAAGATGCACCCACCTTCTATGGGTGTATGCCGTGGTGGTCCTGCAAATGCAAAAAAAAAACAATTTTTGCTCTCCTGGGAACAGCTCCTCTCGGGGAGCTTGGGTTTCCATGGGTGTCCTGCAAATGAAACAAAACAGTTTTTACTTCTTTATGGGTTTTTTTGCTCTTTTGGAAACAGTAGCTAAGGGACTCCCAAGAACTTAGGACAGAATTATAGCCCTCAGGGAGACCTATAAGACCAACGGACTTTCCAAGTTCTTACTCTAATGGGGGTCCTTAAAATTGAAAAAACGTTTAAATTTTGCCTGTAAATCTATATATAAAGTAATAACGTTACTTCAACATTGCCCAGCCAAAACCGCTGGAGCTAGGAAGCTGAAATTTGGTATGTAGGTTCCCCTTCCGGCGTAGACATCCGCTAAGACGGGGTTTTTGGAAATTCCTTCGGGGAGGGACAAAAAGGGGAAAAGCTCACCTTTCACGGCCTGCCTAAACCCCTTTAGCTAGCAACCTGAAATTTGAAATACGCCTTTCTGTATGTACTAACTTGGCGGCGAATTTTCAAAATCGACGGCGGTGACCGACTATAAATTGATCGACTTGCTTCTCTGTTCTTGACAAGTAGGAAACATTTTATACTAACAAAACGGTACTTCCCAATATAATTAAGTATACAAATATTTTGTGTGTTCCGGCCTTTTTTTTTGTGTAAAAATATTGTTGGAGAGAGAAAAGTTTTGACACTAAAAAATTAAATAATATAGTAAATAATATAAAAGCAAGCTAAAATTCTTACTCTGATTCGGGGAACGCAGATGGTGTTAGAACAAGAAAATATAATGCAAGAAAGTCCAATTGGAGATATAACGGCAATAGAAAAAAAATTGTTTATCTTTTAAAGAGAACACCCGAAATAAAAACTTTAATTTGTTTTGGAAGATGACTTGGAACAAAAACTGATGTATGTCATCAGTCTTACAAGCAGTTCTGAGACAAAAATTAATTGCACTGAAAAATCAAAACGAACGCAGACAATTCAATATTTTTTGAGACATAATTCAATCAGACCACAAATGTGCCGTAATATCTTTTATTCAACGCTAGGCATAAAAGAAAAGATGGTTCGGAATTAGATTAGCGGGGCCAGTTAAAATGGTATTTTAGAAAGTTCCGATAAGACTTCAAATCTACAAAAATCTGTCACAGGAAAGAGCAACGAAGAAAGGCGGCATTTCAACAAAAATTTTAAGATGAGTTGACAAAAATAGAGTCCCATTATTGTCGAAAGGACACCAAAAAATTATATTTTGATTCGGATTTTTCCACCTATCAGAAAATTTACCAGCTTTATGTAGCAGTGATAAAAAAAAAAGAAAATGGAAATGCGTGAAGAAAAATATGACATAAAAATCACTATATCCGGACTATGTGCAGTTACATGTATGGATGTGAAAGCGGTAAAATTAATTCCTCAACTAAAGACGTGTACTGCATATTATAAAATGAAGTTAAGTAATTATTTATTCAGATGGCTGTTTCTACCAAAACCACAATGTAATATTGTCTAATGCATTGCTGGCTTTTAGTATGGAAACACAAATAACGATTGAACAAAAAATTTTAATAAGTGGACATACGCAAATGGAATGTAACTCAAGCCATTCTCTTATAGAAAGAAAAATTAAAAATAAGCAAATAAATTTGCCGTCGCAATTTGTGCAATTAATAAAGGAGACACGAAAAGTTCCAGCACCCCTACAAGCTCACCATTTGCACTACGACTATTTTCTAAATTTTGAAAACATGCCTAAACGATACTCTTCGATTCGTCCTGGTTAAAATATGGCTTACTAAAAAAGTTTTAGAAATGTATGTACTCAAAATTTATGGCAGACGTATTGGTGATATTACTGTTAATATGCTACGAGCCTTGGCGTATGTTCCATCCGGATCAATATATTTCAAAACGAATTTCTCCCAAATAGATCAAAGTCGGCGATTAAAGATATCCCACCTGATTCACTTTATAAGGACAATATAGCAATCACAAAATAGAAATGGGAAAACCTACAGGATTTTAAAAAGATTTTAGCTGCAGATTGCCATCTTTTATAATAACTTGTCTTATAAAAACTAATTTTTTAATTTACTTTTGATTTTATCTTTTCAATATAATGAATTACTTCCTTATTTTTTATTAAAAGCTGAATTGTTATAATAACACTGTGGAACAAATTCAAGTTAGCAAAAGTTATGTCGATTCTGAGAGTGGGGGGTGAAAATAGAGGCTAAATTAGAAGACCCGTATCGCAGCGTTTGTTTATGTTAGTTTGAATTTTTTTTAATCGACCTTCAACCTTTGCAGTCAAATGCCGATTTTCAGCATATTGTTTATATGGTTTTTTGCCTATAACTTGTCGACTAATTGATATTTTTTAAATCTGTAAAAGCCAAATTATTGCTAGAGACCTGTGCAACAATTAAAAACAAAAAAAAAATTGATTTAGAAAATTTTTGTAGTGCTTATGAAGTAAAATGTTGTAAAAATTATTTGTTTTTCATGCTTTTTGAAAATATTTTCCACAAAACTAAGTCTTTTTTGCTTTCTGTTTAATATATAATATGCTTCTCAGTTTCTTCAATAAATTTGATTTAAAAAGAAAACAATCATAATACAAAACTTCCGTTTTCCAGCTTAATATTAATTTAATTCTCATTTTTTATGTACGAATTTTGTTCAGTGTTGGTTTTGAAGAAACATTGAAAAAGAAATTATAAAAATATGGAAAAAAATATATAATTTTTAAATGTTAGTTAGGAAAAGTTCTTGGTTTTTAAATCCCTAAAGTGAAAACTAAACTGCCTTATTTTTTTAATAAACATTTTTTAGAACAAAAAGTAATATATGTGACCCATTTAACTTTTATTACGCCTATAAAATTTAAGATGCATCTTTATTTTTGAAAAAAATGAGAGCAAAAGTTTTTTCCCTTTGTTTTTAAATACCTAAGGTGAAAACTTACCTGCGTTATTTTTTTAACAAACATTTTTTAGAACAAAAAGAAATATATGTGACCCGTATAACTTTTATTATGCCCATAAAATTAAAAATGCGTCTTAATCTTTGAAAAAATGAGAGCAAAAGTTTTTTTTCCTGTAATTATAACTTTCGTTTTTAAATCCCTAAGGTGAAAACTTACCTGCGTTATTTTTTCAACAAACATTTTTTAGAACAAAAAGGAATATATGTGACCCATATAACTTTTATTATGCTTCAGTGGGAGTAAACCCTTAAAAACGCAGTGTAGATAGTGTTTTACCGAAGTGGAACATTTTGTCGAAAAAGTTGGTTTTTTTATTCTTTTATATGACTGTTTAGAATAAAAAAACCTAAATAAACAAGAGCTGCCTTCAAAAAAATTCAATAACAAATTCTTAAAAATATGTTATGAATAGTTTTTGCGAATTTTACAAACAAAGTTGTATGGATCTGCCAGATCTGCCACTGTTTCCTGACTCTTTCACGAATTCTTAAATAATTTCGACTAAACAACTTAATTCTACTTAAGTTCCTACTTCATCAAAATTTGTTGACAAGTCAAATTAGAAACAAAATTACATGTTATTTTTTACTTTTTATAATTTTTTTTATAGAATTTTAAATTACTGTTTTTTAGAAAATACAGTTTTCGAATTTTAAGCAATTTAATATTATTATTTTATAACGCCATAGTGCTTTTTCGGAATATACCTAAGGAGAAAAATATATATTTTAATAGGTTTTTTGTTAAAGCTCTGCTTAGAGGCTCTAACTTTTCTAAAACTTCGCGTTCTGATGAGATCTTGAATAGAATAGAATAAAAAAAAATTATTTGTTTCAGAAATTTAAACAGAAATAAAGATTGTCTACCATATTTCCTAAAGCCTATATATCATATTTCCTAAAGCCTATATAACGATTTTCTTGCCGAAGTTAAGAAAATAAGGAAGTTTTAAACTTATATAACTCAGTCATTTTTTAACCGATTTCGAAACGGTAAACGGCATTTATTAGCCAACTTAAGGAACTTAGGTCAATTACAGTTCAAGTATTAGGACTTATTATACGAGTATGATACAAACAAGACATAAGTGTGAAGGAGAAATAAAGTTTAGTACTCTATCATTGTAAATAAGGCATTATTTAAATTATTTTTGTAATAATACCGTTACTTTTTTTTGTAAGGCAACCAGCAGTAATTCGCTAGCATTCTGATCTGACTTTTTCCTTCGAACTGCTTTTACATTGTTGATAGCTCTTGGTGAAAGCGTTCGCCTTGCTCGTCTGTAAATTGACCCAGATTTTCTGGGAAAAATTCCAAGTGAGAATGCAAAAAATATATTTTGATTGACATTCTGCATCCCATTTCTCCATACGCCTCTAGAAATTCACTAACACACTTAACTTTTAATAAATCAAATGATTTTTATTAACACTTAGCTTATAACACAATTAAATATTTAGGTTAGTTTTTTTTTAGGAAAAACATTTTGTTTTTTTGAAGCTGCACTACTAATACTAACTGGTAAACAACTTTTTTGCAAGTATAAAAAAAGGTAACGGTATTATTACAAAAATAATTTAAATAATGCCTTATTTACAACGATAGAGTACTAACCTATTTCTCCTGCTCATACTCGTATAACAAGTCCTAAACTAGAACTGTAATTGACCTAAGTTCCTTAAGTTGGCTTTGGCATACGCCGAACTTGAGTAACAATCTAAAACAAAAAATTTTTAATTTCTTTGTTAATTAAACGCAAATAATAAAACAAAAGCCAATTTTAATTGGGCTTTAATGGCGATTCGTTAACAAAAATAAGGAATTCTAATATCTCTTGATTAGAAAAAGTCTATAACTTTGTCAATTTTTAACCGATTTACACGAATAAAAGCTTGTTTTACTCAAAAGGACAGTGACTTTAAGAATATTGTTTTTTTTAAAAGAAGATTCGAAAAAACCCTCGTAGAAAATGAAAAAGTTTTTAAAAAAATGAAAAATTTTTATATTATTGAAAAAATCTCTACACATTTATATAAATAGTATACGGAAAGTATATATATTTCGAAAGAGCGCATTCATTTCTAAATAATCGGTTAAAAAATGACTGAGTTATAAAAGTTTAAGTGCCGGCAGTCCAAAAAAATACTCTTTTCCATATATCTCGAAATTTTGAGGTAGACCTATAACCTACACTAGGTCATTTCACAAGTTCTTGCGATTTTTTTTTTGTAGCAGCGTGTTATTTGAGTTTTAAATTATTTGTTTCGACATTAACCGAAATACAAGCGAATAATCGAGGAATCGGTTTATCGATTAGCCGAATTGGAAACACTCGATTTTTTCCATATGAAGGACCTCCATGAGAGGAAATTCAGTCTGTCTTACAGGTCTTCCGAGAGAAATAATCGCATCGGAAATCCCTTCAGAATTATTCCCAAGAGAGCACAAAACGAAATAAGTTCCCGTAAAGGCGAAAATTAATGCCCTCATTTTGCAAAACGCAACGACTTACTTCACATAATATTTAAAAAAAAATCGTTTTTGTAATTTACTTGAAAAAGGTAAGTGATTGCTCGCATTGAAACAGCTGTTCGTTGCGTTATTTGAAATTTTATACAAACAAATTAGAATTTCATAAATCACTGCGCTGAAAAATAAATCACTTGAGATGTCAAAATCATCACTTGAATTGTTTCAAACCATTTTAGAAAACACAATTTATAATTTAACATCAATATTGTACCGTAGTTGACGGTTGGTAACACTAATACCCTGGTCGATTCTTCATCATCCGAGGAAGACGAGGTATCAAAAAGTAACGAGTACATTTTATATACAAAATACAAAAAAAGAAACAAATAACATTTTTTTTTTAATTTTCAATCAGCTATTAATATTGGTGTTGCCAATAGAAAAAAAGTAGGAGTAAATGTTACAAATAAATTTCATATATGCATAAATTCTGGTATCACTGAAACTATTTTAATTTGACAATTAAAGTCATAACGAAAAAGTCTAACGCAATGACGTAGTTTTTTATAATTTTCGTTTTTTACACTCGTGTTGGCATTAGAAAGTGAAGTGCAGTTGAGGCGTTGAATGGAGTGGATTTACAAAATTTGGCCATAAATGTTTTTTCAGTTAAAGGGTCTCCATGGGACTATGCCCTTGAAAATTGGGTCCATCTTATACGTCTCCCTAAAGGATATAACCCTGTCCAAAGTTCACAAGCATCCCTTCAGAACTGTTTTTAGGAAAGCAAAAAAGGTAGTACGCTTACGTACACCCAAAATAAATGTTTTTATTTTCATTGCGTATATATGTGCTTTATGTAAGGAATGCATGTGTGTTCTTACGCTGTGTTTGTTCTCCTACTTTGCTTGTAACTATATGTATATCAATTTGATATTGGTAACATAAAACATGAATTACAACACAGTAAACCATAACTTTTTTTAATTTAAATTTCTGCATTTCTAATAATTTTATTTTAACAAATTAAAATATATCTATGTATGTGCTGATTGCAAAACGTTCATACGCAATCAACACCGGAATAAACATTCGTTTGCGTTCAAGCGCTGAGCATATTCAAATACAAATACACGTTGCGGATTTTAAATCAATGAAACCAAATTTTTCTTGTTGCGTCTCTGGTTTAATCACCGGTCGTTTTCATACCATTCATATTCGGTCAGTTCAACAATGATTATTTTGATGTAGAATAAAATCAGCAAAAGCAAAAATGAGTGCGTATGAGTTTATTCATGATTAAAACCAAATAAAACAAAATTAGTTCATTACAATAAAAAGGGTTACAACTATTAAATTTTCTAGAAATACATTTCACAAATGCTATAGTGTGCATTCCCATTATAAAATATTTTTTTGAAATTTTTTAAAAAATTAATTAATTATTTGCATATACATTTTTTATTTACCAAAAAACAAATAAAGAAAAAAATTGCAATTCCTATTTCAATGTAAGTATATTCATAAAAACAATAAAATCTAACTAATGCTTTAATTTATACACGAAATATATAAATATAAAGCATTGTCATATATTAGTCAACGCATGGTGTTCACCTGGTAAAGAAAAAGTACCAAGAGTGCCATCACCAACTCTTCACACCTAATGACTTTTGGCACAAGAAACTGAAGCTAACTTTATCAACAAAAAAAAATATTTAAAATCGTCAACAAGGTCACATCTCTTGAGCAAGAACATTAGTTTAAAGTGGAAATAAGAAAAAATATACTTGCTCCCTAAAAAATAAATGGATGCATTGTGAACTAAGAAAAACATCAAACCAAGTGTTAAACCCTAAGCTTAAAGCTAAAAACTTGAATCTTATGTTAAAAAATTACATCTAATGAAAAAAAAACAAAAACTTAAATCTAGTATTAAAAACTCAAAACTATTGTTAAAAACTTAAATTTAAAGTTAAAATACTTTTCTTTATTAAATGTAAATCAAATTATATTTAGCCATAAAAGGGAACTAAAGGGAAGGCCAAACCTGAAATTTATAACCCAAAACCAACATTGAAATTTATAACCTAAGGTTAAATAAATTTACATATAATTTATAACGTTACAAGAAAAGACGCCATCTTTTATTTTTTATATGTATAAATCTCTCTAACTAACAACAAAAACAGTCATATACATATACTAAAAATAATAACAGTTTAAAACTTCATATAAAAAGAAGTAAAAAAAGGCTTAAATTCGGCTGTGCAGAATCTTTGAATATCCTCCACCAATATACTAAAAAAAATGTTCCTACTATTTTTGATACAAATAAAATTTTTCTTGTGAAAAAAATTTTTGTGGCGAGCAAATATATTATGTACCAGTCGCTACCCTGCGGGAAAAGGACCTATCCCAGGACACGTCACATGATCGGTTCAAAAAAAACCTAAGTGCGTTTAACCCTCTTTTGTTTAATTTTACCCTATATTCTGAAAATGTCTCAATTAAAAAGCTTTCGCAAAGGCTTGCTGCATTGGTGCCAAGCGGAATTGCGATCATTTGACTAAGAATATAAGAAACTAAGAGAGGGTTCACGGTCTGTGACGGCCATAAAGTTTTAAACACGCGAACTGGAGGATTTGTGGAAGATTTGTACCCGTTACGGGATTATACAAGACTCCCTGCACCTAGATAATCCAGAAGAACTAGTAACTGTCGATCAGAGTTAGAGCAGAGTATGTGATGGTTAGAGCATATTATAGGTGTAGAATTTTCTCCTTAGGAGAGGCGCTTGAAAAGGCAACAGAACTCATAGAACCCGAAGCTGTGAAATCATCCCCAAACACCTTACCCACCCCACCCTTCCGCGACAAATCCCCATCCATTCACGTTTCGCGGTGCGATATACCCGTATTTGATGGGGAATACGAGAATTGGGATTTGTCTAAAGCACCAAAAAGTGCAAAAGTGGCATTGAAAAAAGCTTAAAGAAGCCAGAAGAATAGTTGACGACGCACTCTTGACAAACGAGGGATTTGATATAGCCTGGAAGAAATTGACAAATCAATATAAGAAAAACCGCATGCAGATTAATGCTCAATTGCGTAGGTTATTTTACTTACCACATATTAGTGTCCAATGCGGTTGAGCCATTCGAAGTCTACATAGGACAATAAATAGTTGTATTTCAACTTTGAACACGTTGGGTATAAAGTGGTGTTTCCAACTCGGTCAATCGATTAACCGATTCCTCGATTAATCAACTCTATTTCGGTTAATGTCGAAACAAATAATTATTTTTGTTAAAACTTCATAATTTTCTTAACTTTGGCAAGAAAATCGTAGAAAAAACATTAACTAAATTTGATTTATCAACAAATTTTGATGAGTCAAAAATATTTAATTCGCTTGTTTGAATTCTTAATTGCACAAACACAGAAAATCGGTGAGGTCTTGTCAGGAATATGCGTAATTTTTATATCTTTTCTAGATAGATAACCTCTTTAACTCCAAAGCTTTAACCAGGTAGTGAACAATGGCAGTTCTATAAAACTTTGTTTGTGAATTTCGCAAAAACTAGTCATATCATATTTTTAAGAATTTGTTATTGAATTTTTTTAAAGGCAGCTCCTGTTTATTTTGGAATTTTTTTTATTCTGACCGGTGTTATAAAAAGAAGATAAAAACCAACATTATCGAAAAAATGTCCCACATCGGTGAAATACTATCTACACTGCGTTTTTAAGGGTTTACTTCCACTGAACACGTCTAAAATTTCTTTTTAAAGAGTCGTCAGATTTCTCTCAAAGCATGATTCTGTAAAAAAGCTCAGGATGCTTTGAAGTGTCCTAAACAAACACTTTAGACACCAACGTAATAGACTTAGCTTGATATTTCAGCAAAAATCAGCTCTTTGTGTTCTTTGATTGATGTAAGAAATACAATTATTTTGCATTAAACGATTAATCGCCAATTTTTCGATTAATCGGCTCGAATAACGGATTAATCATTTTTCTTAATTTTTCGAGTAATGACCTGACCGATTAATCGGCAGGGTCGAATAATTGGAAACACTAATATAAAGACAGATAATTGGGATCCGATTTTTGTTTATCTTTGTACCAACAGATTACACAAGGGAAACCCTCGACATATTTGAAAGAACTCAGATATACAGCGCTGAAATTCTTTTTGGGTTAGAATTAGATACATTTTAAGTTCGGAGTATAAAGATCTTAAATGCGTTCGCGATGCAGAGTTTTTTTTCTATTCAAAACCCAAAGAGTTCTCTGATATTTGAAATCAGAATGAGAGAAGGGGAAAAACTTTTCTCACTGTAACCCAAGTACCAAAGAAGCACTCATTTTGGAAAATCTAAAAATGACCAGAGTCTCGCACTCTAAATAAGCCCACCCACCCAAATCCATCAAAACCGATGTCTCAATTTGCAAGAGTAATCATACTCTCAGAGGGTGTACTGAGTTTACCTCTTTGGGTGTAAAAGAGAGATTTGATTTAGTTAAAAATAACGGAATCTGCTACAATTGTTTGGCTATTAGGCATACAATTAAAGATTGCCGCAGCACATTTACGTGTAGGCAGGGCGGTAATCGCCACAATCCACTGCCACACAAACCCACCGCTATCTCGAATACCCAAAAACGCGGAAATAACGAGAATGATTTGCTTCAACAGTCGACTTTAAGAAATGCGGCGCAGTCTTTTGCTACGGTTACCCCTACAAATAAATCTCGCTCTAATAGAAGAAAATTATTGGGAACAGCGATTCTAAATGTTGAGGTTAGCAGCGAACTGTTCCCGGCGAGAGCACTAATTGACCCAGCTTCAGATGAAAGCTTTATTACAGACAACTTCATGCGAAAGTAACAACTACCCACCACACCCATATTGGCTGAAATCGCAGGATTAGAATACCTTTATTCTTCTAGGTTCAATAAAGTATGCGAGGTGATAGTAAGGTCTAACACCCAGAAAGATTTTAAAATGACATTGCAAGCAATTGTCGTAAAAGAGGTCTCCAGTAATTTACCCACCCTATATATAAGCCCAAATATAACCAATGATCTAGGTGACATTTAATTGGCTGACCCGAAGTTCTATGAGAGCCGACCTGTCGATATGTTAATCGGCAGTGAATATTACCCGGATGTCTTCTTAACAGGTGTTAAGAATGGCCTCCTTAATACCCTTATCGCTCAAGAGACAAATTTCGGTTGGATATTGACAGGTGCAGTTGATGAATCGTGCCACACTCAAACCATCGTGTCATTTTTCAACTCAAGTACACTTGATAAATGTATTACTAAATTTTCGGAAATTGAAGAAGTCCCGACAAAGCCCATTAAGTCTTCTGAAGATTCTGTTTGCGAAAAATATTACGCGAAGACAACCCAACGCTTACCCGATGGCCGTTATCAGGTGGATCTTCCGTTTTGAACACCACAAATGAAATTATGAAACTCTCGCCATATAGCAATGGCTCAATATTTAAGAAACGAAAAGAATTTGATGCAGAAACCCGAGCTTAAAGTGGAGTATGATAACGCACTGCAAGAATATATAGACTTAGGTCATATAAAACCCATTAGTTATAACACAAAGACTTCTTCAAATGATCATTATTATAAACCCCATCACGCGATCGTGAAAATGTATCGTGTTACTATAAAGGTTCGAATTGTATTTAATGCTTCGAGCAAAACATCGAACGGCAAAAGCTTAAACGATGCGTTACTTACTAGTCCAGCATTGCAACAAGATTTTATAGCTTTAAAATAGCGCTTTTATGAGATCGTTTTTAATACCGACAGATATTATTGAATTCTACAAACCCCCTTTAAGCGAATACTGTTTCATAAAAGCGTCAACGAACCCATTCAAGACTTCGAGTTTCAAAAAGTCACGTTCGGAGTCAATTGCGCACCCTATTTGCAAATTCGGACTCTTTTAGAACTGGTTAAAGAGGTTCAAACTACCCACCCAATAGCATCTCAAATTTTGAGAAGCAATCACCCTTATTCTAGTTGTCGTTATCAATGTTGCCGTCGTTTTTGAGTCAACATCACTTTGTTTCGACGTCGACATCACTTCGACACCAAATTGGTATTCTGAAACAATGTTGAAACGACGTTGACAGTTTATCGATTTAAACAAAAACACATCTCTAAAAATTGAGTCGGCAGATTTATTTTGTTTATTATTTTTGCGAAAAAAAAGTTTTTTCTTTGTATTGATATAAATAAATCAATAAATAAATAAATAAATAAATAATTTAAATTCTGATACCAGTGATGAAGAAAATAAAGAAAATCTAGTATTGGAAAGAAGACTTCTCATACAGAAATCCAATATCTTTAATTTGCCGGATAACAAGTGAGTAGCAAAATTAAAGTCTGTTACTTTAAAGAATGTTAATCTTCTAATTTTTTTAAAAGGTTTGAAAGTTACAGTAGAATCCCGATAACTCGTAGTCGCAAGGGACCGACCGTTTATTACGACTTATTGAGATTTTCGAGTTAGTGAGATTTCGACTTATCGGGAGTAAAATTTAAAAAATACGACTTAGAGGGATTTTTTATTTTTTTTTATTTTATTGACGTTTTATGAGAATTTATAAGAAAATAAAGTAATGAAAAGAGTTACAATGTCAATATTAATGTAAAAAATCTGTAATTTGTGTTTGATGTGATTTTTGTACACTTAAACGATCAATTATATTGTCCAGTTTAAAAATAACTTCAAAGGATGCATCATCAGTTTCTGTTTGCATAAGAAAATCACGAATTTTTTGAACGCTAGATTTGGCACATTTAACAGAAACACGTGGAATTTCCACATCGTTTTCATCGTTGTCGTCCTGTTCATCAACTTCTAAGCCCAAAATATCATCATCCGTCAAAATTCCTTCTGTAGCCAAGCCATCGTCAAAATGAACGTACTCATAGAACGTTATGGTGGATTCTTCATTTTGTGGAATTTCATCCCATTGCGGTACGTGAACTATCTCACTACTGACTACCATTTCGTTTGAATCGGTAAAACCGCAAGCTCTAAAACAGTTTTTTATAGTTGATTTTGAAACATTCTGCCAAGCTTTAAAAGCATAATTTATGGCAGAATATAAATTGATGTTATGATTTTTTTCTTCTTGTATACTATTTTGTATCATTTGTGAAACTATTTCTTTTCGGTATAATGTTTTAAAGTTTTGGATAATGCCTTTATCCAGTGGTTGTAGTTTGGAAGTGGTATTTGCCGGCAAAAATTCAACATGAACATGACTTAAATCTTCATCAATTTTGTGTGCAGGACAATTATCAACAAACAATAAAATTTTACGATGTTGTTTTTCCATTTGACTGTTCAACATTTTAAGCCATTCATTGAATAAGATTGCAGTCATCCATGCTTTCTTGTTAGCACGGTAAGTGACGGGTAATGTTTTCACATTTTTAAAACATCTAGGTTTTACTGATTTACCAATTATTAGTGGCTTTAGTTTCTCTGTGCCATCCATATTGGCAGCAAGCATTATTGTAATGCGGTCCTTACTGCTTTTACCACCATGGCACTTTTCACCCTTTAAGCTCATAGTGCGATCAGGAAGACACTTGAAAAACAAGCCCGTTTCGTCCGCATTGAAGATATTTTTTGGGTCAAAGCCCTCTGTGAGTTGACTTAGCTAAGCACGCCATTCTGAACACACATCATCATCCACAGAGGCACTTTCCCCGCAAATTTTCCGAAAACTTATGTTATGTCGCTTTTTGAACCGATCAAACCAGCCATCACTCGCTTTAAATTCTGGAAAACCTAATTTTACAGCAAATGCTTTAGCCTTTTCCCTCATAAGTGCTCCGCCGACTGGTATGTTAGAATGACGACACTGCTCAAACCATTTTAACAGTGCTTTTTCTAAATTTGGATGCTCAGATTTTTTTTGTCTTTTTAATTTATTGTTTGACGAAAGGTTTAAATAAAACTCGCGTTTTTTTAAAATTGATGTTAACGTTGATGGAGCTATTTTATATCTAGCTGCAACTTCAACTTTTTTTCTCCACTCGATACTGCATTAATAATTTCTTGTTTTGTTTTTACGCACAATGTGTTGCAACTCCGCTTTGACATTTTTACTTAATGAACTGAAAATGCGCTACAAATTCAAGTTGAATAGAGCAAAACACTATGGTAAACACAAAATACATAACGGTAAATAATAATCATTTTACGGCGACATCATTTTTTTGTTTTTTTTTTGTTTTTTTACAATTACGAGTTAGAAGAAGTTTAAATGCAAAATTACGACGTTTTAGTAAGAAATTACGACTTATAAGACGCTTTGCCAAATTGACTTTGCAAAAAATTACGACTTATTGAGGGGACCGAAATGCATGTATTTTATACGAGTTACCGCGATTTTTTCAAGGGACCGACCAATTATTACGAGTTAGTGAGATTTAGGAGTTATCGGGATTGCGAGTTATCGGGATTCTACTGTACTTTCAGCTGAATAAAACAGCCTTCAAAGATGTGCTGGAAACAATAGCACCTAATTTGAAAACCGAAATCAAGTCCACATTTATTTCCAAAACAATAAAGTTGGCAGCTACATTAAGATTTTTAGCCCAGGGGTCGTACCAGCTCAATGTTGGAAACGACTTTAACTTAGGGTTCAGCTGTTTCTGCCACAGCTTCCTCCAGCGGGCTCAATATAAATTGCTTGAATCTTAAGCCACCTATAGCATTACACTCGGCTTTGTTGGCTACCATTTTCTTTTTAACTTTAAATTTTAAGTCTCGCCAAACCTATAAATAAATTTTGTTATATTTTTATAATGCACTTTATATAATCATGCTTTCTCAGCTGGAATTAAGTTTTATGGCACTTAAGATGCTTCTGAAAAAGCCTACTCAGCTGTTTTATGTGCTCGAATAACACCCACAGTCAGACCAAGTTCCATAAACCAGTGCAAAAACTAGGGTTGCACCCATAAATTGGAACTTGTGGAGCGGTGTTATTGGCAAATATGGTAAACAACTTACCCAACTTGCCGCAGCATCAAACGTATTTTCGGACAGACTAATCCATAGTCTTGGCTTGGCTTAAAAAACAACCAAGCTCATGGAAAACATTTGTTGCAAATCGTGTTGCGGCAATATTAAAATCAGTCGGAGTTGGAAATTGGAACCACGTCGCGTCATATGATAACCCAGCCAGCCTTGGCTGTAATCCTGATGAGTTGAAATCAGACTACCTTTTGTTGAATGGACCATCGTGGTTGAAGCAACCCTCATCTGAGAAAAAAGCTAGCCAACCCTTTGATGCAACTGTGAACACCAACCCGAAAGACACAGAAAATCCTGACATTCTGAGCAGACTCTCAAAATGGTCCAAAGCCCTCCGAGTCATGTTATATGTATAGCGATTCTGTTACCACACCTCATTTACCCGACGAAAACTCGCTCGTCATAAAAGATTGGTTCTTGATTGTAATAATACAGTTTTAACAAAAGAAAGACTTAATATTTTATTAAATCACTCAAACATTTCACTAGAGTCTTCAACTATGGATTGACTTATAATCATGTGTCAAACCCAAGATTTTACAGACGATTATCAGTGTTTTAGGAGGAAAATCCCAATACACAAAAAGAGTAACCTACTTACCCTTATGCTACGTTTCCACTTGCGTGTTTTCAGCAAATCATGATTTGATGAAAAAAATATATGGAAAAACATGTACGAAACCGTGTTTTGTTTCAAAACCCAAGCAAAACACGTTCAGTGGAAACGTAGACTTACACTATTTTTAGACTCTAAAAATGTTATTCGTGCCAGTGGCCGATTAGCCAAATCAAGTTGTTTAACTTATGATGAGCGTCATCCAGTTTTATTACCCTATGCAAGTTGTTTTGCCAAATTACAAACCCTTCCTGTCCATTTAATAACCCTACATGGAGGAAATCAGGTCATGCTGAGAATAATTCGGACACGTTATTGGATTCTCAAGCTCCAAAACTTTTTTAGCCTGACTATAAACAGATGATATCCCTTCATAGGATACAAAAATCGTCACTTACTCCGGAACGCACCCTTATAACCCCGCCATTTTACAATGTCGGAATAGATTTTGCTGCACCGTTTGATATTAAGGTCTATTCTAGATGCACGTGCAGAATTATTAAAGAGCTCCACAAGCGACACAAATTTAAAAACCAAAAGCGTTACCTTGATATCGGTGATATTGTCGTTATTAAACAGGACAATATATCTCCTAATGAATGGTCATTCGGACGTGTAGATTTACACACGTCAACTGGAAAGTTGACTAGGCCTATATGGAAGTCGTTGTTCTACACACGAACTAAACTAATCCTTTTTTTATACCCTTTACCCCATTTGTATCTTAAACCACTAACATTACATACTCACACAAAATTCACTCATTACGCTCATCTAACACACTAACCTCCATTATTCACAACATTATGTTTATTTCATTACTTCATTTCGTTTAGAAAATGGCTCCACGCCCCCAAACCCGCCATTAGAAAAGCTCCAGACGCTTAACGGCTACAAGCGCTGCACCCCAACCCAGAAGATCCAGGTAGGAATCTACATTACGGTAAAGTCCTCTTTAAAGCCGTCGTTTCTTTGGATGTGGCATATGTAAAGCCGACCACCGTATTTTCATCTGCAAAAATTTCCTGGATCAGAACATGGCACAAAAGTATAAAACTGTGTTACTGTTACATTACTGTACAAATTTCCTAGCCAAGAACCAATAAACCGCGTTGTCGTGTATGCGGTTTAAACCATTATACCGTACTTCACGGCCACCAACGGGTTTTAAGGAATATACCCACCCATGCTCATGGGAAAACGACTACTCGTAGAGTAAACCCAAGGCAAGCTACAATGCTATCTACCAGCTCAACCTTTGGAGTACCGTCATCCATAACCCGAACATTTGTTCATAAGGTCGAATGTTCTCTATTAGAGCCATATTAAACCCCAGTTCGACTTCATCTCGTATTGCAGCTGCGTTTGTGCAATAGAATATGTTGAAACTTTTTCATTCGCTCATTAAATATGAGATGTGCTGGCTGGTTGCGAAGGATTTACTAAAAAAACCCTTACACAACTCTATTTAACGAGTCCATAAAGGAAACTTCTGGGCATCTTGCACTAGCAGATCCCAACTTTTACTCTAATGCAACCATGTCTATGGATATTGGTGGCAATCTATATACAACTATTTTAAATACAAACACCATCACTATAGCGGGTAGATCTCTAATAGGCCATGATTCCACTCTTCATAACAGGATCGTTCTCTGGATAAACTTACCCCATTAAAATTCCAAGTATTTGTATAAAATTTACAAACTCTACACATTTAATACCCGTAAAGTTGAACCAGTACTAAAGTCTATTTTTCGATTTCATTTACAGATACCTAAAGGCGAGGAGAATGTTCACCTAGTGAACAAAAACTACCACACAGCACCAAGAGTGCCAACACTAACTGTTCTCACCTAATGGCATCCGCACAAGAAACTGCAGCCAACTTCATCATCAACCGATAACAAAAATTATGTTCAATCGTCAACAAGGTCACATCTCTTGTGGAAAAACGTCAGTTTAAAGAGGAAAATTAAAAGTATATTGTGAACTGGAGTGTTAAACCCTAAGCTTAAAGCTAAACTTTATACCCTAAATGAACTTAAATCTACAGTTAAAAAACTTGAAGCTAATGCTAAAAAACTAAAATCTAGTGTTAAAAACTTAAATCTAAGGTTAAAATACGTATCTATTCTTACATGTAAACTAAAGTTTGAAATTTGTATTTAGCCCTAAAAGTGAACCCCTAAGGCCAAAACGGAAATTTATAAGGTTAAATAAATTTACATCTAATTTATAACGTTAGAAGAAAAGACGCCATCTTTTATGTTTCATATGTATAATTCCTTCCAACTAAGGATTTGTACATAAGTTAGCCACCTTTTTTCGCTCCCTTTAACCCGTAAATATTCACACGGTTCACAGTGGGTTCGATTATACCTAAAATGGAGATTAATTCAAGGAAGGGGGCAAAAAAACAAAACTTCTAACGTCTTTAATGGATTATTATTTTTTTTTATTTAATTAAAGTAATTTATTTGAATATTCTCTATTTCTTATTCATCACTTGAACTATCATAGTCTTTATCATCATTACAATTACTGTCATCTGTATCATCATCATCATTATTATCATCATTATCATCATCACTATCATCATCATCACCATCATCATTATTATCACTCTCATGGATTTTCTTGAGAAATTTTTGGTAATATTAATAGATCTAATTCTGACTTCGATAAATTTTCTTTTTTTTTTGTTCATATTGCCTGCTAATGCTCGATATACATGGGTCTGAACTTAATAGAAATCTAATAAAAATATCTTCATTCGACTTTTCCCGGCTGCATTTTCGAGCAAAGTGCTCTCTGTAGTTTTTAAAGTCTTTATTCCTTGCTTCTTGTTCTTTTTCTCATAATTCTTCTATAGGTAAAAGCGCGTGTTGTACTATCGCCGGGTCGTGAATTAAAAATTTATGTAATTACGAAAACTTTCCAAATTAATCTTGTGACCACATGAAACAACAATTAGTATTGTGTGCATTTTTTTAATTAGTGTTAGGTCCACTTTTGTTATTTCAGCTGATATTTCAGCATTTTTAAAAAAACGTCTAGCGGTTTTTCCATCGTTAGAGTTACCAAAGCCCGGCTTTGGCTGATCAACAATTTAACCTGTTCTTTCACGAAACTCTTTCAGAATTTGTAGTTTTGTTTCTGCAACAATTTTTTTGTCCTCATCTGATCGTGCTTGCCATTTTTTAATTGGAATTTTATACGATAAGTGGAGAAGGCACTCAAAAAATCGAATCCACCCGTGTAGTATTGATAGTCCAAACTCTAAAGTATCTGTTCTAACTTTCCTAACAATCATGCTGTCAACTGAGTTGAACATCTTACTTGTAGCGCCACATACATAACACTTTTGCGTGGAATTCGTATCCGTTATTGCGTTGCACACTTTTCCATCTATCATTACTAAAAACAAATCGTGATGAACCTTTAAGGAATTTTCTCCAACTAAAACTAACGTTTCTTTAAGATTTTTTTTTCATCCTCGACCCTAATTTTTTCTAAATTAGATACACTTGTTGTTTCTTTGGTGTATTCTATCTTTAAAGGCCTACAAAATCTTGTTGATGAAGGACGAGGATTTTTCCAAACTACTTCATTTCCACTAACAAGTTTAAGTGGTACGATGGATGTTATAAACACTGAAGAGTCGCTTGCATTAGAACTATAAAAAGCCTGTTTATACGAACTATGTCCCCACTTCCATCAAAACCCCACTTTAAAAACAAGGTTAAGTTTGATAATTTTTTTTCTGTTAAAATATCACAACATTTTGGCAGCATAACTAGTCTTTTAACCTTGTGATTTAAAAGTCCTTGAAGACTAACTTGTGCTGAAGTTTCACAAAATTTAAGTTGATCTTGTTTGGGATAACACCTTTGTTTTGCTTGTTGAACTTTAGTATACGAAGGAAATTTTTCCGGAGCCACCCTTCTTATAATATTATAACTATGTCGAGTTAATTTTGCTTCTATTAAAACGCTAAGTGCTTCTTCTGCACTTAGTTGTTTTGGTTTAGCCTGCTTAAAGCTTTTTCTATATTTTGCAGCCCTTGTTGGTTGTTAGGTTCGGCGTTCATGGCCGAACGTTTAATTTAAAATGATTTACGCGGTGGTTCTTTTGTAACTGCTTAAAGTTTTTATTATTCACTTGTAATATATAAACTAAGAGAGTTTGAGGGTAAGTGAAAATACATAATGACTAGTCGCCAATAATGTAATGCGATCCAACGACGGTATTAAATAAATGTGCATACCTAAAATCTATTGTTCGTTGGCATTAAGTAGGCCAGTCATTGACTTTAAATGTTTGAGTTTAAAATATTATTATTATTAGTCATTTATTCATTTATTTGGTATTTTCCCTACAAGGTGTTGGCGTTGTTATTTCTTTAACTAGCATTGCTGCCTCAACATTTCCAGAAGCTCTTAAACTCATTTGTCTAGCATGAGTCAAAACTGGCAATGAAATAATATCTCTTATGCTTCTAGTTTTCTTTGATTTAGTTTTCTCACTGCAATCTTCGAATGAAAGTTCCATGCGACCTCCTTTATTTGGTGGAGGAACAAATGAGATAGAAGCATTTAGCCATTCAGTATTTAATTCCAAAAAACGATCATGGTACCTTTTACATTTACTATATCGAGATTTAAACTGTTTAATAAAATTATCAAACGTTTGGTTCTCCAATTACCTTATACCGATTACTTTATTTAATGCAAAACACAATACGCACTTTACAAAAACTTCAAATTTTAAACAGCAAAAAACACCACTAAAAAACAAAACATAAAAACAAGCACCAAAATAACGGCAATAGAGATGGGCGCGTGAAACAGTTTATTCGCAAACATTATTATTTATAAATTACGATAGTCAGTTTAATTTCAAAAATATTAAACGTCAAACGCATTGGTAAAAAAAAAGTTAATTGCCCAAAGTACGTGATTGAAAACAGTTATTATATAGGCGTAACTATCTCGGCACGGGCAAATTAGTATAAGATGTAAAACCATCACGTGAATTTGGTAAATTATTATAAAGTCCTATTTTTTCGCTGGAATCGAGTGTTAATTTTCATTCTTTTCTGGTAAACTGGCCACGCTCGTGAACATAGGTGATCAAGCGCCACTAACGCAGCCATCTCTATTAAATATCAAAATATATTGACAATAATATCAACAACAACAAAAATGGCTGACATTGAGAGTAAGACAATATTAACAACAAAAACACTGTGGGTATGGTAAATAAAGGAATTCTGAAAACAACACTTTTTACATAAAATTATTAATATCTTAAAACGGGGCAACAAAAAGGCAAACTTTTTTGTTTGTAATATCAAGTAGAAATCCCATACTTTTCAAAAAACACAACTTCAAAGCACCCATAAATTCAAAGTTACTTCTGGTCCATCATATATGGAAAATACCCCGATTTTAGAGCTTTTTTTTTTAAAAATATTAAAAATATTTCCACACATATTTTTATAAACACAAAATCATTTTTTGTACACTTAAATACCTGAAGTTGAAGGTTCCATCATAAAAGTTTAACTTTATTAATTTTAAATTTAAAAAAATCACTGCTTTTTATCAAATTTAAATTTTTTCACTTTTTAAGAAAACAGCAATAATTAGCTAACTTTGACAGCTCACTACGGATGAAGTAAACAACTTAGATGGTTCAAATTTTAAATAGTGATGTAGAATTTTATCTTGTTTTATTCGATACCAATCATTATGGCAAAAACTTAATTATAAAATTTCAATTAAGCGCCACTTTGGACCCATTTCAACCCAATGTGCGGTTCTCAAAAATGTGAAGTTAAAATGTTCGATCAGCCGACTAAACGTTCACAACATGATGCTGAGTTTATTCAACGACGATTTGTTCAGTGATTAAATGTGAATAAAACATGATCGATAGACGATTCAAACTCATCCGAATTACGGGTTCAATGACATGATGCTGATTTGATTCAACGTCGAGTCTTGTTGAGTGATCAGATGCGAATAAAACATGACCGACAGACGATTCAAATCGATCCGAATTACGCGCTCAGTGGCATGGTTCTGATTTTATTCAACAGTAAATTTTGTTAAGTGATTAAATGTGAATAAAAATTTAAGAGTATGATTTAATCATGAAAAAATTTTATTTTGCAGTTCTCTAATATACATATGAGTCTTATGCCCAGTTTTTAACTTTGCATTTAAATAGACAATTAGTTAATTACCATTTAAATTTAAATTGTGTTTAAATACAGGTTCAGTTTTATTTATTTATTTAATTGATTCCATTTCCTGTACAACAAGACGAAATCTTATATTTATAGAACAGGAACGTATTAAGTTACAAAAGTTACAAACGTTACAAAAAAAATATATATAATGTAATGTTATTAATTTTTTGAGACTTAAATGATAGTTATTATTTATTTACGATAAAAATATGGTAGCATCATGAAATGTCAAAAAAATTAAGGATATTTATTTATGATAATGATAATTATTCAATAAACACCTATGGAAAGACGCGAAAAAAAGCAAACTGTTAAAATCATATGTTTTATTTGTGCATTTTAAATATATTTTAAATGCCCAAGATGGCCACTAAAATGTGATTTAATTTTGAAGATAAAAACTTACGTTTGTATTTAAATATAACTTAAAGTTCAAATGAAGTTTAAAACTGGGCATTACAATTCATTGAGTTAAGTTCACCAATATAATCAAAAATTTTTGTTGATTAGATCTAATTCATTTGAATAAACTTTGTACAGAATTTTACTAATGTTTAGTAGCGGTTGTTAACTTTCCTGCTGTATCCATTTTACAAGTATTTAGTAGATTTTAAACTGCAGTTTATAGCAAATTACTAAAATTTAGTAGCGCTTACGAATTTTTATACTAATTTCACTGTACTAATATTTTTAAAATTAGTAATTTTATTTTAGCAAACTTATTTAAAATTTCTCTTTACAAAAACTTTACTAAAATTTAGTAGCAGCTACTAATAAGTAAGATTAGCAAAAAATGCCGCTGGGCTCAAATTAGCAAAATTTTCATTTACTATTACAGACTATTTTTGGTGGTATAGCTCTTAAGATATCGTAAACATTTTATTCAAAAAAGTTGAATAGAAGCTGCAGAATATTAATTTAAAAATTGGGATTATATGGGAGGTGTCACATTGGCAGTACATATCCTAACTGGGCTGATTCAAACCAAATCAACAGAGATAATTACTTCAACTAAACTATAACATGATTAACAGACTTTTGTACTAACTTTATGGGTGTAGTCTCCAACACCGCGTGTGTCTTATAATTTGTTTTCATTCAAAATGTTTTAAATAAATTTTAATATCTTACCTTAGCATTTTATTGCTACATTTATTCTTTTTCTTTCTTCCGGTTATTGAGGCATTACTCAATGAGTCTTTCGAATCAGAATCAGACATTGGTTGCACTCCTTGCGATCCTACTTTATCTCGTTCATCCTGCAAAAAAACACATACACATATTGATTTTAATGTAAGATCCCAGGTAGAAATCAAGGACGGTACACAAAACAAAGCGCTGCACTTTGGGATGAATCATACCCAAAGTGGATCTTAATTCATTTTTTAAATTACCCTGCTGGAAAAGGACCTATCCCAGGCCACGTCATGTGACCGGTTCAATGTGATAGGGAGCGGTCACTGGACCGGTTTTTTATATGAAAAGGACCGGTCACTTTAACATGGGCATGTCAATTTCCCTCCGTAACATGTCACAGGCCTGTAGGTAGTTTCTGTATGAAACAAAAATTGTCATTGTTTTTTGATTTGTGAATAAAAAGTGTTTCTGTATTTCAATGCGAAAAGAGGCAACACTTCTTACGTTTTTATCGTAATATTCCAAGGCATCTGTCAAATATTAATTCAAAACATAAACAAAAACATCAACTAAAAAATAAACAATTTTATTTAAAAAAAGTTGTATAATTAAAAAAAAAAAATTATAATATGTACAGTATTGCCATTGGAAAGTTAATCAAAATATCTTTTATGAATATTTTCTTTTAACCCATTACGGCGAAAGAATTTTCATCTTCTGTTTAGTTTTTAAAAAAATGTAATTTGGGGAAAAAAACGTATATATAGTTTGTGAAGTATATATTCATTGAAGTATATATTTTGAAGTTTTAGCTCTGTAAACAAAAAAATTATTAATAAAATAATTGTTTTTTTTTATATTTGAGGTCAAACTTAAAAAAATATCGCGCGTTTTTCCTTTAGAAATATGGGTAATTTTTTGATAAATGATTTGATTTGAATGAAAAGATTTGAAATTTCATCTAAAAGATATTTTACATTTTTATTTTTAATTAAGTTTTAATTACCAAAATGAACGATAAAGCCCAACTATACTAAAATACACAAATCTCGCACCGTTTTAAATTGCGAGTAATTTTGACACTTGAAATAAAAAACTTTTCACATTAAATGCTTACATAACACTTTTTCTTACATTTTTTCAATAAATGTCGGAAAAATACTTACGTGACAGAAAGTTTTTACAAAAACAGTTATAGAAACTGTCGTGTAAGAAAAATTACAATTCATATCGTTTTTGTTTCATTTCGCACGTTTCATGCGAAAACTTTCTCGATCGGAAAGTTACAGAAACTGCCTACTGGTCTAAAGGAATATGTCACACAACTAACCCCAAAGAAAATATTACAGGACTCGTACTTTCAAACTCACCATGTGATAGAAGCACGTCGTAAGTTTTTTGAGAACCGGTACTGTTATCACCTAAGACGGGACTAGTACTTTCAGACCCAATACGTGCTAAAGACCTTTTATACCGATTATGTGAAAGTTACTTAAGAAACCGATTCTGTTTTCACCTACCACAGGACTGGTACTTTCAGACCTTTCACGTGATATAGACTTTTTAACCGTTCACGTGGAAGTTAATTTAGAAACCAGTCCTCTTTTCACCTATCTCGTAATATGGATTTTCGGAATATATTTAACAATAATTTTCAATCATATAATATTTATCATTGAATAAAATACATCGATATTTTTATTAAAAATAATTTTTGAATTATTTTTAAACAACCACTACAAACGTGGCGCGATTAAGGGCTCCCAGAAGGAGACCATTAAGGGAGCTAGATCTGGGGATGATGAGCTGTCCTTATGTAATAAAAAACTGAAGAAATATTTAGGCCGGGTCGTACTGTTCGTTCTGTCTACCGATGACAAGGTAAGAACGTGTATTTTAGCAAATAAAGAGCACAAATTTTTAATCTCACATTGTTTCAGGTGCGGTGATCTCACCGTTATAAACAAAGAGGCCAAGGGGAAGCGTATGCTCATAATGGCCTCGGTGCAGGAGTTGACGGCATATGCCAAAAGAAGAGATGCTACCCTTATCATGGGTTGTGATGCCAATGCTCATCAGTCAATGGGGCAGCGTTAATATTAAAAAAAAGGTGAGTTGGTATTTGATTTAATATCTGCAAACAATCTTATAATATGTAACAGGGGTAGTACACCGACGTTCAGGATTAGGGATAGGAAGGCGGTAATAAATATCATTCTTACCAACCGAAATGGTGATCTCATAGGAGATTGGAGGGTTGCAACTGACTGTTCCCTTTCGGACCACAGTCGCAACAACTTCTCTCTGAACTTTGCTTTGTCCAAGCAGGCTCAATTCAGGGATTCTAGACGAATATATTGGGTAACCTTTTATAGCAAGGTCCAGAATGGAATGACACAGCTCGCTTTACGCAAGCTGTTCCCAATTGACATGAAAGAAGTGGTGAACAAGCTCACACACTTACTAAAGAAAGTTTTCGGGCAGGCGTATACAACCTGAATTGTGGACTAGAGAACTTCACGTTCAGAGGTCGACGGTAAGAAGGTTGTTCGACAGGGCCAAACTTACAGGACTTTTGAGTGATAACTGCAAAGTGTTCTTCAATAAGTATAAGGGAGATCTGAAGAGAGCAAAATGGAATCTAGTTTCCGCCGAATTTTATTCAAGAACCCAAGGGCCGTAGGATATATTCAAAGGGAAAATGAATCTAGCTCAGTGACACTCTCTCTTCTTATGGAAACACACATATGACACATTATTGTTACTGGTTGACATCTTCAGAAATTATTTCAGTAGGGGACAGAGGTAAGGGTAATTTTTATACCTAAAGCCGGTAGGGTTTGTCACTCGAAGCCAAAGGATTTTAGACCTATCAGCCTATCGTCTTTTTTGTTGAAGACACTTGAGCGACTGATAGCTCTCTATCTCAGGAGGAAGTTTGATACTCGGCTCATAATCAACGCTCAGCATGCCTATCTAAAGGGTAAGTCTGTGGAGGGTCTGCTACACGAGGTTGTAGGTTCTTTTGTGCACGGCTATTTTGAGCACGGCCCCAGCAAAACAACAAAATAATAAAAATGGTGAAAAAAATATATGTAGTTTATTGTTTTATTTTGTGTGAGCTGGCTAAAAAAACCTAAACTAAATTCAGGTATCCAAATTTCTATGAAATTTTAAAAATTGTTCAAATATTTTGTCAACGAAATTTTAAAATCTTTTGTCAATTTGTATTTAAATGGAATTATTTAATTTGTCCTAAATGGAGTTATTTAATTTGTATATCTTCTTTTAAAACAATAAAATTCGTAATTCCTATTGTATTTCTTTTTTTAATTAAGAATACGTGATTCAAATACCTGATAAAGTCTTACAGAATCACCAAAATTCCAGAATTATGAGTTTTTTTTTTTATATCAAAACATATGTATTTAAAATTAAAAATATTAAATTAACAACAGTTATATAGACTTTCGAAGTAGTTATAGTAGTTAAAAGGTAAGATTTTATAAAAATTATGCCAGATCTTGGCAATTCTTGGCTTCTCCCTCTTAAGTGTAAATAAAAATATTTGCCATAAAAATATTTGTAATACAAATATTTATAATTTTTTTATTTAGAATTTGATAAAATATTAAAAACAACAAAAGCTAACAAATAAATTATTTGTTTGTTAGTAAATGTAGCAGGACATACAATATAAATGCTATATTTCGTTTTTCTTTGAAGTCCATATATGAAAACAAGTAATTATAGATATAGGGATAATAAATAAAGCTTTATTATAAAAAAATAGACAAAATTGCCCAAAAATGAGAATTGAAATAAAAAAAATCCTTAATGAAAGAACACAATTTAAATTTCAAAAATTACAAATAAAATTCAAAAATTCGCAAAATAATAAATGCAATTTAACAAATTATTGAAATTCAACAAATATTTATGACAAATGGATTTTCCGGTCACGATAATGTAGTAAAAAATTATAATTTACAAAAACAATCAAAATGTACTTAGTATTAAACGTATACATTAGATCTCGTCAAAGTGATAAATAACTTTTAAATATGAATTGTTTATAAATTTTAAAGCTGTAAGTTTTGTTTTAAATGCTTCAAAAAGGTCAAAAAATATAACCTTAGAAATTGTCAGCTTTATTTTCAATTGCTCATAAATTTTTTAAAAACTTAAACTTTCAAAAGCCGTTTATTTCTTTTAAACTATAATTCAATGCAATTTAATTATTATTTACATAACATGAGAAAATATTTACATTAAACAAATTAGTTTCCTTAAGAGTTCAGGCAAAAGTTTGACAATTAACAAAATTGTTGTACTATATAAATTCCAGGTAATAAGTATTCAAGCTTAAGGTCTATTTTATACAAAATTATTTATTTGTTATCCAATATTTCGCTATCTCAATGGATAGCTTCTTCAAAACAAAAAATCCCTGAAGAAGCTATCCATTGAGATAGCGAAATATTGGATAACAAATAAATAATTTTGTATAAAATAGACCTTAAGCTTGAATACTTATTACCTGGAATTTGTATTAAAAAGGTCGAAGAAATTGAACTGAATAGTTGTACTATATAGTTAAAATCTATACATTTTTAGGTAAAAAGTTACAAAACCTAATAAAGCAAAAAACAAAATAAAATTGTTTGTTGTTGTAAATAAAACTAAGATTACGTTGAGACCTTCAATTGGTTGACGTGGTTATATTCAGACATTTGACATCTGAGATCATAGTTATTTGTAAGTTTTGAAATTCTGTATTTAACCATAGCAATATCGTGAATAGAATGCAATCGTCTTGTAGAATAGTAGCGTGGCAGGTTATATATCATTTTCAGCAGTTAATTCTGATTTAGTTTAGTTTTTGAATGTGACAATTCGCTACATATTGCCGTACTGGGGCTCCATAATACTAGTATAATATGGCCTTAAAAATAGCTTTTAAAAATAATGATTTTATTACATTGGCTTAGTGTGAACTTTTTGTTTATAAGCGAGAACTGTAGTCTTGATATGTTATTCAACTTGTCTATTACATATGAAACATGGCGACTGAAGTTGATTTTTGTATCTAGAACAATACCGAGATATTTAACTTCCCAAGCAATATTTGTGTTGTTTATGTAAAGATTTCTTTGTAGGAAGAAGTAGAGCTATCGCTTACGTGCAAAATAGATGGCTTGTGTTTTTTTTTTTTTAGTTTATAAGAATTTTCCATTTTTTAAAATATTCTTCTAATTAAAGTAATGGATTTTTGAGACTGGTGATATCTTCTGATAAAATTACATAGATTAAACCTGCACTTTTGTCTGCAAAGATTGATGAGGAGCAATCCAATAAAAAAGGTAAATCCGATGTGTATATGTTGTACAATATTGGCGGTAAACAAGATCCCTGGGAGCAGCCGGCAGAAATTGTAATATTTGACGTGAAATTTGTGGATTTGGATTAGTTTTATTAATTCCTGTGGAAAATTAAAGTTGATAATTTTAAAAATTAATCCATCGTGCCATACCAAAAGCTGATTTTATATCAAGTAATACCATGCCTGTTGACTTTCCAGCATTGAAGTTATCTTTATTTCTTGTTTTTATTCTAACTAGGGGGTGAAAAGTGTTTGGTTTTGAAACCAAATTGATGGGTAGGAAAAATATGATTAGCGGCACAGAATTTTAAGATTTTTTTCTTGAATGCCTTTTCTAAAATTTTACTCAAAGAAGATAATAGGCTAATTGGCCTGTATGAGGATGGACAAGATGAATCTTTTTTAGGCTTACATATTGCAATCACCTTTACCTCCTTCCAGCAATCTGGAAAATATGTGAATTATAAGCAGTTGTTTATAATACTTGTTAGACGTTGTATTCCTTTTTTTTTTGGAAGGGCCTTCAGCATTTTATTGTTTATCTCATCTATACTGGGCGATTTTTTTGATTTAAGGTTTTTGTTGTTGGTGCTAACATCAGCGGCTTGAAATGAGTATTAAGCAAGCAACATTAGAAACAGTGTTGGAGTCACTTAGATTTTCTAATAGCTTATGATTCAATTTGAATGAAGTGGATAGCAAATCACATTTCTCTTGAGTATTGTCATATTGTTGTAATTCCTACGCAAGACTTTTAAAATATTCTAAAAAGGTGAAGAGGCTTTGTCAAGCGATGCCAAAACATTGCCCAAGATTTATTTCTTTCTTTTATGAGCTCTTCCTTAATTTTTTTATTTAAAAGATTCATTTCAATTTTATTGAAATTACGATAAACGATCATGTTTTTAATGTGTGCAGGTGGAAGTTTATTTTTATTTATACGTAATTGGTTTTTTTGGGAATACTGATCTCTGTACATTTTCAATAAAACTTTTATAAAATTGAGGTCATTCCTATTATTGCATTCTCCACTGATTTCAGAAATGTTATGGTTTATATGTTGTTTAAACAGTGACGAGTTAGCCTTATCATATTCGTAAATAAAGTTTGTGGTGTTATTAGTGAAGCCTTTGAGAGTGACTTTCACTGGCAGGTGATCAGAGCTTAAGTCATTCAGTACTGTTGACTCGGACATTTTAAAATAAAAATCTAGTGTTGACGGTTGGCGATTCTCGTTAGTCGGTAAGTACGTGGGGTCACAAGGATGTTTAATCCAGAAGTTAGTCAATTACAATTTTTCATGAAGGATATTTCCCCAAGAATTTGCCCACAGACAACCCCATGATCGATGTCGACTGTTGAAACCTCCTCCAAGAATATAATTATTATAGCCTCGAGTAACATAAGGTTTAAAATATCCGACTTAAAGCTGTTCTTTTTAACACCGTCGCTACCAGAAGCACCTCCAGGAAAGTAGCACGAATATATTAAAACAGGACCTTCAGATGTTTCCAAATGTATGCCGATATTTTCAATTAAATTAGTATTTACGACTACTATTGGTATTAGTTTATGCTGAATACCTTTTTTAACAATGATAGCCACCCCTCCACCTGTTGATTCTTGTCGATCATAAAAATAAAAACCACTGCTTTTGATTGAAACATCTGATGATAGCCATGTTTCCGTCAACATACAAATATCGATTTAATTACTAACTAGAAAATCAACTCTACTTTTTTTGTATCGGATGCCCCTGGACACAACTTCTAACTGGACAAGTTTTGTTTTGCATGCCTTTGTTTCTCTAACGATTTTGATCATCTACGGCTTGTTAGAATAGAAACTGTACTTAAAATCGATGTCAAGTCTATTTATCCAAAAAAATATATTTTTAGTTGCTTAAACATACGTAGTTTTATTAAAAACCCCATATTTCTCCATATAAAGTATGTTTTAATTTTTCAATGTTTTTTGGGCAGACCTTAGCGTTATCCGGTTCCATTTGGCTTGTAGGCCAAATGGAAACTTTTTTGGCCAGGCAATCAATACAAAAAAAATAATAAATGGTCTAATGAACAAATGTGATTATTTTTACAACTCATGTTCTTTTTTTAAAAATTAGTATATTTGAAGAAATCAATGTCTGATTGTAGCACAGACCAAACTCAAATTATGAGTTTTACAAAAACAAAAATACATTTTATGGAATGAAACGAAAAACCAACAAAGCTTATCAATGGAAAATAACAAAAAAAAAATAGATACAGACAAAAATTTTAGTAAAATACACCAATTTCTATGTAAAATTTAGAGGTACCTTCATATTTTCACTAACAACTTTTGAACCGCTGTACCGATTTTGCTCATTTTTAATACCAAATTGCTCGGGAGGATGTCCAATAAACTAGGTAACCGGTCCTCGAGTTGGTTCTCTTATATGAGAGTAACCGATAACTTTAACATGGGCTTGTCATAGGAAGTGGCAATTTTTACCTTTTAAGCTAATTGCGATATTTCGTTGACCTTGTTTAGGGTACCATATCACTGCATTGGTGTAAGTGAATGCGCAAAAGAACAGGTTAGAATTATCTTACATAAAACTAGTCTTAAATGTACATACAACAGAACTGAACACAAGAAATTAATAAACAACTGGTTACATATCAATAGCAATGTGTTATTATGTCGCAGAACTTGTAGGGAGTGAATAGCTTCGTGACATATCACTTGACTATTGCAAATGTACATGACAAAGATCAAACGAAAAATAATTAGCATGTAACCTGTCAATATTTCTTCCGCGTGTGTCATATTAAGAATGCGTTTCTGAAAGAATCCATAAAATCCAGTCACTGAATTTACCTGCAATGTTTATTACAAAAGCGTTTACAAATTTTTATATTTGGCGATTTTTTTAACTTTTTATGTATTTATTATCTTAATTATTTCCTGTACAACATGACGGCAACATAAACTAAAACAACTAAACACTAAAAATAAATAATATTAATTTTAGTGTAAATATTTAAAGAAATAAAAATTACAATAATTGCACAGATAGTTAAAATAAGTGAAAATTTCGAGCAATAAAATTGATTTTTTTGCATTGCTGTTAAGTTGTTGGTTCTGTGGAAGAATATTCCAAATACTTATAGCGTTTAGGTAAAACTGCCACTCAGATACAAGACATCAGTGTCTTGGCAGTATAAGTCTCCTACCCCTTGGTGATCTAGCAAAACTTAAATTAGTATAAAGATAATTCGAATTTTTAGTATAATTTTATGTATTTTTTTTTTTGTATATAATATTCGATCTATCTGTTTTAATTATATATTTAATTTTATAAGGCTCGAGATCATAATTTAATGTTACTAACGAATAGTAACACTAATTTTTTATTAAATGAAAAAAAAATATGTTTACTATTCGTTAGTAACATTAAAATATGATTTCGAGCCTGACAAAATTAAATATATAAATAAATATCATCAAATGAAACTTCATAAAGCTTATTTGTTAATAAAGAGATATGGTAAAATCGTTTCAAACAGTAAACATATCTATTATGTTGTTGTACAAGACATTTAACTTAGTTTTTGAATCACAATTCGCAAATAGCTCACACCCGTAAATTAAACCAGGAATCAGGTAAGATTTTGCAAGAAGCATTCTTTTTCTTAAAGGAGTAAAATATTGCGTGGACCATAGGGGTCTTAACTTAATGTATGTTGGCCAACCAATATGTTCACATGATTTTTCGAAGTCAAATACTCGTTGAAAATTATACCTAGATTCTTCGCCGTTTGTACTTGTGCGATTATATCGCCATTTATAATGATATAATTTCCGATAACTGGAGTAATAGTTTTCCTATGAATAACCATATACTTGGACTTTTTCTGATTTAAACAAAGTCCGTTTGCTGTTTCCCACACATAAATTTTGTTAAGATCATCATTTATTTTCTCAATATTCTCCATAATTAATATCACTGGTCTACTCAAAAACAACTGCACTTCTTCTGCATACATTTGAATTTTACAATGTGAAAGTTGATTAGGCAAATCAATCACATAAATTGAAAAAAGAAATGTCTCCAGATTTGACCCTTGCGATGCTCCTCTACTAAGATGCAATGGTTTTGACCAAGTGTTGTTTACAAATACAGATTGTGTACGTTCTGTCAAATAGGAAAATAATAGCTTAGTTGACGTTTGAGAAAAATTAAAAAAATGTATAAGTTTCTGGCATAAAGTTAAATGATCTACCGTATCAAATGCCTTAGAATAGTCTAGAAGCACTAAGAAAATAATTTCCGTCATCTAGTTCACGTCGCAAACTTTCCGAAACATCAACTAGCGCTGTAATAGAAATGTGACTAGCACGAAACGCAGATTGCTTATCAAATAACAAACATTTTACATTGATATATTTGTTCATTTGCGTGTGTAAAAGCTTTTCCAAAATCTTCGAGAGAAAGCATAAAATGACAACTGGTCGAAACTCTGTATCTGTTTCCACTTCACCGGAAATGCGCTTGACATGATTATAGTGTTAACCTTCATAAGGACTTCGGGTCAAATTTGACCCATTTTAGGAGAAAAGTTGATTTTTTTCCACGAATAAGTGATTTTCATTTTTGATATTTTATGACTTTTATTTAATTTTAAAACTAAATAGAAATTTAAAGTTTTTGAATGAATATGTTTAAAAATATTTCAGTTACAAGTTTTTTTACACACAAGGTCTTCGGGTCAAATTTGACCCGGAGTAAAGAAGTTAGTTTTTGTGATGCTTCATTGATCGTAAATCGATTTTTGAGATAACTTTGACATCAGTAAATTCTAAATAAAAGTTTATAGCTACATATCTGTCGCTTTTCATTTCATCACACAGACCTTTCTTTATTCTTTGATGTCAATACATTTGTTTGAAAAAGGGGAATACCCGTGCTTTTGGTTTGTATGTAAAAAACAGTGCTATCAAATTACTTTTTTTTGCCTACGCAACACTGCTACAGTCGTAGAGTAAACAAAGAACGAATAAGACGTGTCTAAAAAGGGGAATACCCGTTCTTTTGGTTTTTATGTAAAAAGACAGTGCTATCAAATTACTTTTTTTTGTTTACCGCAACATTGCTACAGTCGTTGAGTAAACAAAGAACGAATAAGACGTGTCTAAGTTTGAAATTAGTGCTAAATATTTTTTTTATCGAAAAATGAGGGATAGTGAAATAGAAATCATGATGAATGAATTATTAGACGGTGATGAACCTTGTTCAGAAAATGAGGATCATGTAGAATATGCTGAACCATCTGATAGTTCTTCTGAAAGTGATGGTGAAGTTGCGGCTGCTCCGACAATGACATCAAAAAATGGTCAAATAAGATACTACAAAGAACCATGTACAAGTGCATATGGAAGAGCTTCGAGGGAGAATGTTATCAGCATGATGCCAGGTTTGACACGTTATTCGTGTTCAAGAATTACAGAGGAAGAGATATCTAGCTTTCAATTATTTTTTCCACCTCCCGTAATGAACACTATTATGAAATATACCAATATTGAGGGCAAACGTGTCTTTGGTAATGATTGGAGTGACGTTGACGATGACGAAATGTTCGCATTTATTGGATTACTTTTATTAGCTGGAGTGTTTCGATCAAATAATGAAAGTACAGAAAGTTTATGGGATTCTGAGAAAGGTAGACCGATATTTGGAGCAGTCATGTCAATAAAAACATTCAAAAAATTATCGAGAGTAATAAGATTTGATAATAGAGACACACGAAGCGAACGACGATTACTAGACAAATTTGCACCGATTCGTGAATTGTGGAATCAATGGGTTGATATATTGCCTCGACTTTATAATCCTTCTCAAGATGTAACTATAGATGAACAGCTGGTAGCATTCAGAGGAAGATGTCCATTTCGGCAATACATACCATCCAAACCAGCTAAATATGGTATAAAATTTTGGGTTCTTTGTGATTCTGTTACAAGTTATGCCTGGAATATTCAACCTTATACAGGCAAAGAAATAGGAGGCATGCCTGAAAAAAACCAAGGTATGCGTGTGGTTCTCGATTTGACAGCTGGTCTAAAAGGTCATAACGTAACGACAGATAATTTTTTCACATCATATCAACTTGGGCAGAAACTACTAGAAAAACAAATGACCTTAGTAGGAACTGTACGTAAAAACAAGCCGGAATTACCACCACAAATATTGGCAACGAAAGGCAGACCAATAAATTCTTCATTTTTCTGTTTTACCAAAGACACCACCCTCTTGTCTTATATCCCTAAAAAAAACAAGTCAGTGAATCTTCTCAGTACTTTGCATCATACCTCAGAAGTTAGTAATCGCGCAGACAAAAAGCCACAAATAATATTAGATTACAACAAATGCAAAGGTGGTGTAGATACATTGGATAAAGTTGTGTCTTGTTATACTAGCAAAAGGAAGACAAATCGATGGCCTCAAGTGGTATTTAGTAATATATTAGATATATCAGCGTACAATGCTTTTATTTTATTTACATCCGCTAATGACGGCTGGAATGAAGGCTGCTTAGCTAAACGACGATACTTTTTAGAGAATTTAGGTATGCAGCTTACTACTCCTTATATAAAAAAACGAAAAACATTACCAAGAGCACCATTTTCACGAGAAATTGCAAAGAAAATACGCGATTTGACTCAACGAGATCAAGAACCACCTACTTCAACCCAATCCGAAGAAAGAAATAGTGGACCAATCGAAAAGGCAACCAAGAGAAGTCGATGTCAATTATGTCCCAAAACTGATAACAAAACACCATTAGTCTGTCTTACTTGTAAAAAATTTGTATGTAAGCAGCATTCTAAAACGATTATTTTATGTACCCAATGCAATGATAAGTAACGCAGTAATAAATTTTTCTATTATAATAAAATTGAATTTAATTATCTCATGTACATAACCCTTGCAATAATTTTGTGAAATTGATATAAATTTTAAATAAATGCCTATAAAAAGTACAATTTTTACTGGATATTGTAGAAAATTACTTTTAAGCTCTATTAATTCACTTTAGTAACGCAAATTATTGTCCAAATAAGAAATTTACTACTTGGGTCAAATTTGACCCGAAGACCGTTAACGTCAGTAACTTTGAGGACCTTATGAAGGTTAAACAAGTGAGTTACAAACGGCAGAAGTAAAGGCAAAAGAATATTTACAAATTTTAGGTGCATATTATTATAACCCTGCATTAGACTTAATTGAAGAAAACGTTGCAAACACATCTGACTGGCTAACACAAGTAAATTCAAACATATTCTGATTATCAACAGGTGAGTTATTTGAGCTGTCCATAGTTGAAAAATTATAAAAGTTGTTGTTAGTCTGAAGTCCAAGTACGTTTCGAATCAATAGCAGGACCGAAGCGTTTTGAATAATATTCCGTTTTCGCAAATATTATACTATTATTTATATTATTACGAGCATTTCTATATGCAACTTTTAACTCAGTTGTCCTAAATCGTTTCCACCTTGAATAAGCAGCATCCCTATTCTCGGTTAAATGTTTAATAGATTTCAGCATCTATTAAACATTTGTTTTGTTCTTCCTGAAACATGTTTAGCTCTTAAAGGAACAGCATTGTCATACAAACTCTGTACATTATTCTCAAGAAACGTCAATTGTTCATCAACAGAAGTCATAATACATATCACTCCAATTAATTTCGAGAAAGTTTGCACGCAAAACATCTAAATTCAAGTTTTTGAAATCACGATTAAATACACATGATCTTATTTTTGAATTCTGAAATTGTACGTTAAAAAATCAAACCATGTTTCGAAAAATATGATGCAGAAACCTGATCATATCCCACATTAAAATTTTCATATGCTCGGATTCGTAATTTGAGGGTATATCAAAAATAAATATTTTTATTAAAACTAAATCCAAATATTATATTTCTATTTACATTTTACTGATGAATTTATACATTTAGAAGAAATTTAGGAATTTTTAACGAACAAGTTTCAAATATTTGAAGAATATCTTATTAAAAATAATAAAATAAAATCAAAATAATCATTGTTTGATTGACCGTGATAATAAACAGACGTACAATTTGAAAACATTTTTTTCTTTATTAGTGACTTTTAACAAGTTACTAATAATAACTTGTTAAAAGCAACGGAATTAGCAAATTCCAACATTTAATCTTACAATACCCAAATAAAGATAATGATGAAGTTATAATTCCTAAAGCAATTAAAGTTCATATTCCAACAATAAATATTTAAAGGTGTGAGTTAAAAATTTAAGATTATTCAATACGAAAAATATCCATTGGGCTAAAACTATTTTGCAGTAGTAAATAAGATATCACTAAAGTATGTCAACATTTGAGATCCAACGGAGCAAAGAATAAAAAGCCGTACAAAGCAATATTGCTCAGTCCAAAAAAGTTCGACCCTTTGGAAATTAAACTAACTAGTTATGCTTAAATCTAAAACATGTTACGAGAGCAACAGGTACTTATAACGAGCAGTACATTTACATTGTATATTTTCAAAGGAAATCTGTAACTGTGATGGAGTAACGGCAAAACTACTCTGTAATTGATTACGTAAAAGTCAAACGTGAGTTTCAAAAACGTAAATACTCCAAAAAAAACCCAGTGTCACAACTGCCAAATGCTTGGGCATGGATCCAGTCGTTGCAAGGTTAATACATTTTGTGCAAATTGTGCTGGTTCTCACCAAACTTCAGAATGTAATTCTGATCTAATATTATGCGCCAATTGTAAAGGCAACCACAAATATCTTTTACCCGAGTGCCCTAGTAGGTTAAAATTAAAACTACTAGCTAGAGAATACCCAAATAAAGATAATGATGAAGTTATAATTCCTAAAGCAATTAAAGTTCATATTCCAACAATAAATATTTAAAGGTGTGAGTTAAAAATTTAAGATTATTCAATACGAAAAATATCCATTGGGCTAAAACTATTTTGCAGTAGTAAATAAGATATCACTAAAGTATGTCAACATTTGAGATCCAACGGAGCAAAGAATAAAAAGCCGTACAAAGCAATATTGCTCAGTCCAAAAAAGTTCGACCCTTTGGAAATTAAACTAACTAGTTATGCTTAAATCTAAAACATGTTACGAGAGCAACAGGTACTTATAACGAGCAGTACATTTACATTGTATATTTTCAAAGGAAATCTGTAACTGTGATGGAGTAACGGCAAAACTACTCTGTAATTGATTACGTAAAAGTCAAACGTGAGTTTCAAAAACGTAAATACTCCAAAAAAAACCCAGTGTCACAACTGCCAAATGCTTGGGCATGGATCCAGTCGTTGCAAGGTTAATACATTTTGTGCAAATTGTGCTGGTTCTCACCAAACTTCAGAATGTAATTCTGATCTAATATTATGCGCCAATTGTAAAGGCAACCACAAATATCTTTTACCCGAGTGCCCTAGTAGGTTAAAATTAAAACTACTAGCTAGAGAATACCCAAATAAAGATAATGATGAAGTTATAATTCCTAAAGCAATTAAAGTTCATATTCCAACAATAAATATTTAAAGGTGTGAGTTAAAAATTTAAGATTATTCAATACGAAAAACATCCATTGGGCTAAAACTATTTTGCAGTAGTAAATAAGATATCACTAAAGTATGTCAACATTTGAGATCCAACGGAGCAAAGAATAAAAAGCCGTACAAAGCAATATTGCTCAGTCCAAAAAAGTTCGACCCTTTGGAAATTAAACTAACTAGTTATGCTTAAATCTTAAACATGTTACGAGAGCAACAGGTACTTATAACGAGCAGTACATTTACATTGTATATTTTCAAAGGAAATCTGTAACTGTGATGGAGTAACGGCAAAACTACTCTGTAATTGATTACGTAAAAGTCAAACGTGAGTTTCAAAAACGTAAATACTCCAAAAAAAAACCCAGTGTCACAACTGCCAAATGCTTGGGCATGGATCCAGTCGTTGCAAGGTTAATACATTTTGTGCAAATTGTGCTGGTTCTCACCAAACTTCAGAATGTAATTCTGATCTAATATTATGCGCCAATTGTAAAGGCAACCACAAATATCTTTTACCCGAGTGCCCATTGTCAACAACACAACAAGGTTAGTATGTCCACAATAACAACGAAAACTATAACAGAGACTTTCCGAATGTGCTTTATCAAAGCATTATCCCTAATAATAGTGATTGGAGTCGACAATACACGATGAAATTAAAAACCTCACTATGGAGCTAATCTCAAATTTAAAAATTGTAAGAGTAAGGAAGATCAATTTGAAGTTATTACTTCACTTGCTTGTAAATTTCTTTACAAATGAATTCACATATAAGAATAGCATCATGGAACGCCAGAGGAATTCGTAATAAAAATAACTCTTTAATTTCTTATCACAGAAAAAATACAAATTAGTCTTATTTATGAAACGTGGCTAAACAATAATAAGTCCCCGGCCTACCTTACTAAAACACATTTTTTTTTTTGCAAAATTCGTTTTTTTTTTTTTTTATTCAACATAGTTCCCTTTTTGTAGTACGATTTGTCCTTTGCTTCAAAATAGGCATCAGTTTCCGCGATCACCTCTTCAATCGACAAAAATTTCTTCCCAGCGAGCATTCTTTCGAGATTTGAGTACAGCAAATAGTCGCTGGGGGCCAGATCTAGAGAATATGGTGAATGCGGAAGCAATTCAAAGCCCAATTCATGGATTTTCGCCTTTGTTTTCACTGACTTGTTTTTGGTCAAAAGTGAGCTCGCGCGGCACCTACTTTGCACAGAGCTTTCTGATACCTAAATATACGTGAATGATATGATGTACACGTTCAGTTGATATCTTTAGAGTACCTGCTATTTCAATCTACGGTCATTCGAAATCATTTTGTGGATTTTTTTGATGTTTTCGCCCGTAACAACTTTTTTTGGGCGTCCACTGCGTTCACCGTCTTCGGTGCTCATTTCACCACGCATAAACTAAGCATACCAATTCTTGATGGTTGATTTTCCTGGGGCAGTGTCCGGAAACCCGTCATCAAGCAAATTTTTTCCTCAACTGTATTTTTCCCTCCAAAAAGCAATATGTTATTAATACGCGGAATTCCTTTTTATCCATTTTTTCACAATAAAAAAAGTTGCTTCACTCAAAAAACTTTACTTCACAAACTAATGATCCAACAGCTGTCAAATTTATACACGTGTCTTTTGGAGGTTAGAGGCACAGGGTACACAGTGGAGACACGATGATTACAGCGCCTTATTTCTTTACGGTCTTTTAGATAACTACGTCGAAACTACTATTTTGACAACTCTGATATTCTATTAAAGCAAAAGATTTGACAAACTGTAGGAGAAACAACTGTATGACAAATTATTCTGTCTCTTTTTCTTGCGTCTGATTTTCCACTTCGTCAGCTTATTATTGGTTTTGCCCACTCACCATTTTTGTTATAATAGAGGCGAATGGATTATATATAATATGAATATCCTCTTTCTAATTCTGAAACCCGTTTTTCAATACCTGGCATCATAACTGAGATAACTTATATCAAATTTTATATAAAATTAAGAATGAAAACCATTTTCATTGTTTTTCTTTTAAATGTCTTAAAATTAAAAAAATACATTAATTATGTGCAAAAATGTTATAAAAACATATAACAGTTTATGTTATTACAATATGTAACCCAAATATAAAATTTGTTGTGAGTTTGTACTAAGTTTATGAAACAACAAGATTGTTAAAATTTTAGTAAATACAGTCATGTCGCACTTCTATGGTATCTTTTTGATATATATTTTAAAACATGCTGTGTAGTTGTTCACTTTTACACATTTTTTTTTTGTATACATTGTTTTTAAATCTCTTTCTCGCCTAGGACATGAATTACAACAACAACCCTCACCATACGGTTTTTGTTAACTCGTTTAACAGCTGTCACTTCTGACAACACTGGTATACCCTGTGGTTAGGGCTAACTAAAAATCATATCGATTTAAGTCTAGTAGCGCCATCTATGTGTCATGCCGGGGACTTCTCAATTGACCTGTTATATTCCTGTTATTTCCCAGTAGTTCCGCAGGTATTAAACAATGTTAAAAAAGAACAATTCAAATAGGATCTTATTAAACTAACAAGAGCTAATAAAACGCTTACTATATGGTGATTTTAATAGCAAACACAGCTTATGGGGCTGCCAGAGATTAAATTGTTGGGGAAATTTGCTCTACGAAAAAATTTACACCGAAAATTTTTAAATTATTTTTCAAAATGACCATACTTATCTTCCCCCTGATCCACAGAGACAAACCTCCACACTTGATCTCTTTATAACGGTATTTTAACGATAACGATATTTTGGTTGATTCGATATTTTCTATTATTTGGTAACGGTATTTTAGATAATTTAGTTAGTTCGGTAACGCTATTTTAAGGGTAACGTTTTTTTAGTTTTTAGTCATGATCAGACTTTTGGAAGATAGATATATTTATGTACAGCGAATATCTTGTTACTTCACAGCGGCCCCTTGCAGAAATATCTGTAATTAACACAAACATTTTTACATAATGAACCACACATGCTGTGAAATTAATTGGCAAAAGGTAAGTATCAACACTCAGGGGTTGCCCCCTATGAATGCAGTGCATTGTGCTGATGTCAGGAAAATAGGTTATGATGAGGAGGCAAAAGGGAGTAGTGTTTTTGAATATTAGACTTTAATTTCCCTTTATTATAGTTGTCAGAGAAGACTCTGCGGGGAGTTTATTCACTGGACAATCGACCACAAAGGGATGGGCTCTACTGGACAAGCGAGCATTGCAGACAAAAACCCGGGCCCGAGGGATAAGTTCACTTATCTCAACAGAGCATATCCCACGGTAGTATCGATAGAACATTGTCACACAGACCACATAGCATCGATGCACTAATGAATCAATAGAACTGGATATGCTACTGTCATTGATAAGTGCCGAAGCTTCTTTAAACACGGTCCAAAAGTTCCTAGACCTTGAAGCACCTGCCCATATATGGGAGTTATACTCCAATATTGGCCGGACATAGTTGTTATAGATAGTAAGGAGATCGGATAGGGCGCAAGACTTCTTGCACAGTTTTAAAAAACCTACACACTTGAATGCTTCTTTCAACACTTTAAAAATGTGTTCATTACAACGGATATCACACTGAATTCTCATGCCCAAAACATAAAGAGTTTCCGATTCCTCAATACCGAGACTCTCCAATTGGACAGATGACGCTGGAGACCACACAACTCTTTTAGTCATCATACAACATTGGGTCTTATGTGCATTTAAATCCACCCTATTTGTACGACACCACTCTAAAACTAAAGAGAGGTCCCGATTAAGTTTGTCATTCATGATTTGCCTCCTGACTCCGACCTCTACGAGGCTTGGCCTGCGATTGACGGAAAATTAATGACAAATGTTACTGTCATCAGCAGAAGAGTAGATAGGGTTGAAAGCTAAACCAAGAAGGTCATTAAGAAAGACAAGAAAAAAAAAAAGGAGAAAGAACGGAACCTTGCGGTACCCCTGAATTTAACTGAAACTCGTCGGATGAGATCTCGTCTATTACAACACGTATAGAGCGATCTCTGAGAAGCTCGAAATAAATCGAGAGAAATCAATACCGACACCAAAAGCAATTAGTTTCGATAAAAGTGCGCTGTGCTATACACGGTCGAACACTTTGGAAATATCTAAAGCAATCACATTGTTTTCACCGAACCGGTGAATTGACCTAATCCAACGCTCCGAGAGGAACGCTAACAGGTCTCCGTAGAACGGCTTCTATGAAAGCCATACTGTCGATCGCTTCGAGATAATTCACAAGATAGTAATTTAACATGCTCTCCATGACCTTCGAGAGCGCAGAACATATTGCGATTGGGCGGTAATTTTGAGGGTTATTTGCCGCACCCTTCTTTGGGATTGACTAAACATTGGCAAAGTTCCAGCATGAAGGGAAGGTATTCGCACGGTAAGAAAAGCTGTACAGGTTCGCCAATGGACGGGCTAACGTCGAAGAGCACTACTTCAGCACCAGTGCTGTTATACCATCCGGCCCCTGAGACTTGGTTACATTGAGATCTCCAAGAACATTTTTAACTGCACAAGCGCTGAAGAATATCTTAGGCATAGTACACGATAAGAGTATCCTGTTCGGGTAGTGGTTAATAGCTTTCCGGCAAGAATGAGTTTCCTGCAAACATTTCAGCAAAATGGTTAGCTTTGTCAACAGATTCAGTGAGTAATTGATCACCCTTTATAAGAGTTAGGGTAGCTGAACTAGCATTGTTCCTTACTTTTTTAACGACGACCAAAAGCTCTTTCTGCCCCGAGGAGCAGAAAGGACTTTAGTACGAAGAAGCTGTTCGTGAAGATATTTCTCACGTATAAGTACTCTGGAACAATTAGTTCTCGCCTGTTTGCGAAGCAGTTCAGTATCAACATTTTTATAAACATGCCAATTTATGAACGCTTTCTCTCGGGATCTGACTGCGTTTCTGCAAGTCTGGTTAAACCAACAATTACATTTTGGCTTAGCCGAAATGCGCTTGATAGGAATGAAAGATTTCATTCCAAGCATTATAACGTGACCTACCACTTCCGCAGCGGCATCGACATTACTGTCGAAGCAACAAAGGTTCCTATTAAAATGCCGGAGAAAATCGTTGAGCTCAGCCCAACGAACGTTTTCGCAAACAAAAACTGAACGTCTAGTAGCTGCCGACGAAACGTTACGAAGCTCAGAGAACGAAGCGGAAACGGCGCAATGATCCGAATTACCGAGAGGTGCAAGAATCTGTACTTTATACTTTTCAGGATGTAAAGTAAGAAAAAGGTCGAGAGTATACTAATGTTTACCTTCAACGCACGGAATGCGCGTTGGTTCACTCACAAGTTGCGCTAGGTGGTTATGCGCGGCGAAGAACTCAGTGTAAAGTAAAGGCCTTCGGGAGTTGTATGACGCGAATGGCGAAGCCAAGAAGAATTGTGGATATTAAAATCGCCAGCATCAACGATTTCACTATCCGAGCAAATCTCAAGGATTCTTGAAATCGAATCGGAAATGGCGTCGAAGCCGTTAATAGTAGCCGCCCTTTCCATGTTTGGACTCCTATATAAGAACCCGAAGTAAATAATGAATGTGTGACCTGATTACAAATTTCACCCATGATGAGTGAAATTCTGTATCATTACAGTTCAAATGTTGCTGAACTGGTACACAACATTGTTTTCAATGTACAATGCAAGGCACCTATGAGAAATAAAAAGAGGTAGACGGTGGTACCCCGGTAATGGAAATACTGTGGATCAGCATCCCCACACACCAGAGTCGCACATAAAGCCAGAACTTTTCGCCTATAAAAGCGAATATGGGCATAAACAGAGAAAAAATTAGGCTTAGTACGTTGCAGAAGTCTACGCGGAAACTACCTGACATTAAAATAAAATAAAGAATTCAAGAAAAAATATTCCCTACATTAAAGGTGCAAGAACCCAGTATTCGATTTGCTACTGATTCGGTTAACCAGTGGTCAGTGCTATACCTTCACCACTAATTACCCAGCAACAAAACAAATACAAAGAACTTGCACTATGTATGAAAAAAAATGTTTAACAAGGAGTGTTAAGGAGAAGAGGGATATCTACAACAATGACACTAAGAAAAGAGGCAAAAAACCCTCAGTGAGAACATTTCAGCAGAAAAAAACTGTTAACTGCAGTAATATCAACAGTGCGGTTGTTGTAGTTGATGATATTTAAATTTGTTGAGATGATTATTGCATGTGTGTTGTTCTTGAAAAAAAATTTTTTTTTTTTTATTTGTGTTTAATGATTATTGTAATTTAGAAAGTTTAGTTATGGGTTAATGTGTTTATAATAATTTGTAGTTGTTGTAAGATTTATTTTGTTTTTTAAGAGTTTAATATTCTTTTTGTTTCTTATATTTTTGTAATGAATGTTTTTGTTATTCCGGTTATTTTTATTTTTTTTATGTTGGTTGAATGTAGCTGTTTATTATTATTGAAGAGTTTGTGTTAGGTGTTTAAAAAACTTATGCATGTTTGTTGTTATTTTGAACATTTAATATTTTTTATTTTATTTAATATATGTATAACGGTCACTAAAAAAAAGATGAGACGACACGCGACAGACAAAAAAGACAAGCGTACACTGTGAAAGACAAAACTTGGGTTAAGAGTTAAGAAGACATAGAATTTAATTTTTTTAAAAGCGCGTAACTTTAATCTGTCATAAAAATTCTTCAAAGGTTTTTTTAAATAGTTACGAGATTTTTTAAAGGTTAAACCTTTATTAACCCTTAAATTGATCCTACAATGTTATTTAGTTTTATTTAAAAGTGCGAAGAATTTTACCAAGGTGCTTTAAAACTCCATACTTTTGTGGAATATTTTTTTGTCAATTCTTGATTTAAATAAATTATTTAAACTAAATTTAAGCACATGCTTATATGTTTTTTATTTAGTTTAACCAACCCTTGTCTTCACATTCAATATAATATGCCATGAAATTTGAAAATTACACACAAAAGAACAACGAAAATAATTTTATTGTTGTTTTTTGTGTAATTTTCAATTATCATGGCAAATTTGTTTGCATTTAAAGACACCAGGTAAATGAGATCATAACTTGTGTAGAAATTACTTAATAAAAGTGTCGCCATAGTTTTACAAAAAGCGTTCGCAGTTAACAATAAATACGACTTAAAATAATAAAAAACATGTCGGTATTTAGAGGGTAAAGTTATTTTATATTATTTCGGTAACGGTGATTTAAGGGTAATGCTATTTTATATTATTTCGGTAAAGTTATTTTAAGGGTACCGCTATTTTCTATTATTTCGGTAACGTTATTTAAAGGATAACGATATTTTCTATTATTTCGGAAACGGTATTTTAACGATAACGACATTTCGGTTGATTTGGTATCAGTATTTTACCGATAACACTATTTTCTATTATTTCGGTAACGGTATTTCAAGGCTAACGATTTGTTCAGTTATTTCAGTAACGGTATTTTAGGGGTAACGATAGTCAGTTGAAAGGGTATTGAATCGGTTACGGTACTTTAGCGGTATTGCCTGCCAACCTTGGTATATTTGTACTATATCTTAGTCTGTGAGGAATTTTTGATTCCATAGACTGAATAATATATGTACCAGAGAACAGAATGAAAGCATTCGTTTTTTGCTTTTTGCATACATTTATTGCTTTTGCCATGCATTCATTTAACAACAACAACTAATGCTGTTGCTATGTTATGCATCTATTTTTTATTTTTTTTTTTTTTTGATGATTGCCTTTTTTACACACTTTTATAATGCCGTTACATGTCAAGCAACTAAATTAAGTGATGACACAATAAACAAATAAAACCAATCGCACCTTTCGCAGTATTCGTTGACCTATAATATTATTAAAAATGTAGTCCGAAGAAATTTTCCAATGATCCAATGATTTTAAAATAGTGTCCATATTGTTAAGCGTACCAATGTTAACTAAAATTGGTGTATCCCAAAGAGAGGGATTTTTTGTAATTGTAATTGGTTTTCCCATAGTTTTTTCTTCTTGTCCAGAAGCATCTCAAAATAAGAACAAAAATTTATCAAATCGATTAACAACAACACTAAAAACTTATAAAATAAGTTGGTGAATTTTTTCCATTTCAAGTTCTGTTGCTAGTCGAGTTGATGTTTGTTAGTACTTGTTTTAGATGATTCTTGTTCTTGCGACATTCCAAATAATTAAGGTGTTAAATAGCACACAAAGGGTTTCACTAGTAACCAGGATATTTACTTGTGTGATCATTACCCTCTCGGTTACAAAAACAGTGAGAATAATTGCGTTACCAGTCTGGTTACTCATATCGAAGAAATAAGTGGTTCTTATAATAGTAAAGTAAGTAGTCACACTTAGTAAAATAATAGTGGACCTTATTAAATTAACATTTTCTTACTTAAAGAAATCGATAAGAATTTACATTTGAATTTATAAAAAAATATCTACTTTTTGAATTCAAAAATTTAAGTTTATATAGATGCAATGCTGTTTTACACTAGAAACCCTTTAAAATCTTAAAATTTTTGCAAAATCACTTTTTACAGCAGACAATTTTCTATTTAGTTTTTCAAAACAAATTAATCAATAAATGTTAAAAAATAAATACGATTTCGGTACTTATTTCAGTAACTATCAGTAATTCACTATGTTGCATGTAATAGGTGATTTAAGTAGAGATACTTTTTTCAATAGCCTTTTATTGACAGATCACGTGTAAGTTTGGCATTTCATAATGGAAAAACCTACGCCTGAACAACGTTTACAAATCGTTCAACCTTATTACGAAAATTCACGTTCTGTGAGGAATGTGTTTCGTGCACTTCGCTCAACTTATGGTCAACATAATCGGCCTACTGAGCGTACTATTCGCAACACCATCTCCCATTTTGAGACCCAGCATTCATTATTGGATAATATTCGACCAAATAGACCACTTGGTTTGGTTTGTGGGCCGGTGGGATCATCGGTCCATATTTCTTTAAAAATGATGTCGGTGCGAACGTAACCGTCAATGGCGACCGTTATCGTGCCATGATAACCGACTATTTGATGCCTGAAATTGAAGCTCGTGATCTCGGCGACATTTGGTTTCAACAAGACGGCGCCACTTTCCACACATCGCATCAATCAATGGATTTATTGAGAGAACACTTCGGTGAGCACATAATTTCACTTTTTGGGCCGGTTAATTGGCCACCAATATCGTGAGATATCACACCGTTAGACTTTTTCCTGTGGGGATATGTAAAGCCTAAAGTTTATGCGGACAAACCCGCTTCGATTCAGGCCTTGGAGGAAAGCATCACGCCTGTCATTCGCAGTTACCAGTCGCAATGCTCGAACGAGTCATCAAAAATTGGACCCAACGGATGGACCATCTGCGACGTAGCAACGGCCAACATTTGATAGACATAATCTTCAAAAAAAAATAAATGCCAAGAATGTTTTTTCAAATGATTATAAACATTCCCCATTAAATTTGAATTTTCTGTGTTTATTCCTTTAAAAAAGTAGGGAACCTCGAAATTGATCACGCTATAGATATAAGTGCTCCTACCACCCATTATCAGTAGATCATTATTTTGTATTTTAAAGTAATTCAAAAGGTAATGACCTATAATTACATAGTTATCGACACAGTAATGACCTGTCATTACCATGGTTTTGCTGGGTATGTACAAAAAAATGTAATAAATCTAGAATCGAATTTTGAAGATCTTTATTTCATTTTCCATTTCATTTAACTAAATATAAATTTAGTTTTTGTTACTTTGTTTTATATTTAAAAAGTATTTTTATGTATACATTCACTTAAAGAACTGTTCCAGTGTTTTTCGAATACTAAAAACTATGAGTACAACAACAAAGTTGTTGACCTAAATATTCTCATTTTTGCATTTTTTGTTTATTGTACTTTTATTTACAACTACAAATTAATAACTTTGTTGTTATGTGTACCGTTATAAAAACTAAACAAAATCTTGGTAATTAGTCATTGGGACAGTTTTTTTGTTTAATTAATTATGAGATTTCATTACTTCTCAAAAGCCATTACTTACCAAAAGACACCAAAAAATCCGTTTGCAAAAAAATATGCCTTGTGAACGGCAGAGGACTGGGCAAAGGTGATATGGTCAGATGAGACCAAAATTAATCGTCTTGGGTCGGATGGCAGGGAGTGGTGTTGGCGAAAGCCAAAAAAAATTTTGCAACGAAAGATGTCAGAGGCTAAAGGATTTGGAACAGTGCACAGAATTGTTAGTACGATGACTGCGCAATCCTATGTCGACATATTAAGCACTGCAGAAAAATTCAAATTTCAGTCGGCGAATATCGTGTTTCAACATGATAATTACCCCAAACATGCCGCCAAACTTACACATAAATGGCTTAATGACAACGGCTACAAAGTTCTTTATTGACCGCCTCAGTCACCCAATCTTAACCCCATTGAACATCTCCGGGTAGTTCTAAAAAGAGGTGTTGTTGGTACGCCTGGAAATTTGGATGAATCGTGAAGTAATGTGCATGTAGCGTGGAATGGTATTAATCCAAACGACTGCCCAAATTTAGTGGACAGTATGCCGCGCCGTAAAGAGGCTGTTATTACTGCCAAAGGATGATTACAAAATATTAAAAATTATTAATTAAAGTAACCACTAAATAAACTGTCCCAATAACTAATTAACACATGTTTTAATAATTTTTGTAACCGTTACTTATTACAACAAATTTATGGTATTGCAGATGTGTATAAGAGTGCAATAAAGAATCAATGCATATATGAGAACGATTGACACAATAACTTTGTTTTTGTACTCATATTTGTTAGAAACACAGGGACAGTTCTTTGAGTAACTGTATATTTTTTCGTATCCTGTAAAAACTAAATTTCAAGGAGATTAATTTAATTTTTTAATTTTTTTAATTAAATATGTATGTACTTTCTTATTTTCTTAAAGTTAAATTAAAAAAAGAAACACCAAAAAATATAGTAAAATGTTTTACAGAAAAAGAATTTTGTTTTATTCAATATTCGTACCAATTGTTCTATATTCGTTGCTTTTGTGAGTGTTAGTAAAATAAGATTAACAAAAGACATACAATGCATGCTTTTCGTTGGCATGTGTATTGCCAACAATATGCACATTTTTTGCGATTGCATTCAAAAGCATTTAATGAGGCACTCAAACTGTTCTCTGATATGTACTATTCTTATAAAATGTAATTTCTTATGTGTGATGAATTGAATTATATATTATGGGTCATGTTTGTACTTTTTGTTTTATATATTTCTTTATATATAATGATATAATATAAAAAATGTTTTGTTTTTTATGTTTTAATCACCAATACATTGATTGGACTAAATAATTGCCGATTTCATTACGATTGCATTGATAACAACTGTAATGAAATAAATTTAATTTCCATTTTTGAATTAATGATAATGATTTAAGGATACGATTTCATTGATTAATGACAATGTTTTTGAATTTCATTCCCATTACTAATATACCAATTAAAATAAAATATTAGCATTATTAATCGTCATTTTATGTGTTGATATTTATGTTAGTATTTATTTATACGGGATTTTATATTTTGTTTAATTATTTTCTCTATAAAGCTACTTCCGTATATGTTTATATATGTTTTTTCAATCAACTAAACTTATTTTTTATATGCATTTGTGCTTTTTCATTACCATTAAATGGTAAGTGGTAATGCCAACTTATATAAATTAAATTTCAATGGTAATGAAAATTTCCCAAGTATGTTTTTAATAAAAGTGAATTAAAAATATTATTTATTTTTTTGAAAAACAAATTTTGTTTTACCAAAAAACAGGGTTTCTTTCAGGAATTGGCAGTTTTTGATTTTTTTTTTTGCTCACTCTCGTGCTCGTTGTTGTTCGAGCAAAATATTACTTTTCGTTAATTAGAATATTGCCAGAAAAATTTTATCCTCATATCCCTACTTTTCGTATTTAAATTTCCATGTCTCAAAAAATATTGGGCTTACTCCCATGGGGGTCCTTTCCATAGAAAAAATGCATTTATTGCAGGTGTACCTTCTCGTACAGCGTTTTTAGCTCTCCTCTGAATAGTTGTGAAGAAATTACCTTGAACTTTTTTACAGGATCATAACTCTCGATGAACTCACTTTTCAAGGGCTTGCTTCCATGGGTACATAAAAAACACAGTTCTGAAGGGATTCTTAAAAACTGTGGACAGTATTATAGCTCTAGGGGAGACCCATAAGATGGACACAGTTACCAAGGGCGTACTAGATAGGGCTACCTTAAATGGAAAAAATGGTATTATAGTCTATATAGACCAATTTTTTTTCTATATTTAAAGGACAGTAGTCTGTCAGTCATATAGGTCTCCCCGAGAGCTATAGTCCTGTACAGTTTTTGGTAATCTCTTCTTATGTGTTCCACAGAGAGCAAAAAACCAATAAGGAGCAAAAACAGTTTTTTTTTTTTTCATTTACAGAATCCCTTTTTGCGTACCCCCTTGGAAAGTCCATATTGTAGGGAAATCCGCATGTCATGTAATTATGGCGTTGGAAATTTGCTACACTTTTTATTTTCAAAGTGCTTTTCCAACGCTTTGTAAAGCTTTCGAACCGGCGTGTAACGGTGTTAGCATTACAGCTTTGGCAAGAACTATTTGCAAGTACTCATACCATCCATTTATATACATTACCTTTAAACTATCTTGAAAACTTGAGGCTTGATATTGGGCGTATTTTGCAATGGTTGTATGTGACCTATGAGATATACAAGCCCATACACGTTTTGCCTGAGTTGAATCCCAATTTTCGTCAGGTGGTTGATGGACTTGAGTTCGTACTTCGACACTGTGATCTGGATTTGCTTCTACTAAGGTTTTTGTAGAGAACAGACCTAAATCTAGCTTTAAAGCACCTGCAAGACCACGAACAACGGCAATAGGATGCTTTAGACAAAATTCTTGTAGTTGTGGACTAAATGCATGTTTCTTATTCTCCAGATGGACAGACGGTGTTGGTGGCAATAATTGTTCTCGGGAAAGACGTTGTGGTGGACAGTCTGGTGGAGAAGGAGTAGGGGCATTTATGCTTAAAATAGAACATTTCGGTGGTGGTTCATCTAGTGACAAATTTTTTACAGATGCGATTAATTGATTTGCATCCATCTGAATAAAAAATCCAGATTCTTCTTTGCATTCATCGTCAATACTGAATTCATTTTTTACTAAATCCTCCTTTATGCGATTGTTTCCTAACAATGTCGGAATAACCTCCTGAACACTACTCATATTTAATGTATTACCTACAGATTCTTCATTAATCTTGGCATCATCTTTAACATCGACATTGTCATTGCTAAAAGATTTTAATATATCATCTGTAAATGTTGACGCTAAATCTTTTTGAGAGAATATATCTTGAAGTTCTTGATCGCTTACGCCTGAAATTAAATAAAACATATAAATAGGTTAGTATCCGAAAGAATATTGTTTCATTAATGATTTATTTTAAAACAAACATTTTGCTTTAAACGTCGTGCGAATCATTATGCTACAATAGCAGTAGGCAATTCCTGTAACTTTTCCATCGAAAATTTTTTCACATAAAATGTGCGAATTGAAACAAAAACGACATGAATTGTCCAAGATGCCATTTTTCTCACACATCCGTTTTTACAACTTTTTTTTGTGAAAATTTTCTGTCACGTAAGGTTTTTTCCACCATTATTGGAAAATTGTGAGAAAAAGTAAGCATTTTATGTGAAAAGATTTCATTTCATGTGTCAAAATTACTCACAATTCAAAAGTGTTCGAGATTTGTGTATTTTAGTAGAGTTGGGCTTTATCTTTCATTTTGGTCACAGAAATTTTATAATTTTATAAAAAATAAAAATGTCTAAAATACAGTTAAGGAACACTTCACTAATTGATTCTAAATTTTTACCACTGAGTGGGAAGATGTATGTCAGGAGTTATTTCGGTACAAAGTTTAAAAATGGACTTGACTGTTTCTGGCGTTTTTTTTTTATTTGTTAATCCATTGCTGCCCGGCGAAGGCATTTACATATATTGGGTTTTTAAAGGTTTTTTCTTAAAACGCCTATATAAGAATAAAAGATTTATTTATTTGTATATTTTCAATACCTTAAGTTTTGATTTTCATTTCAGCCGAAATAAAATTAAAAGTATATTTCGGAGAAAATCTAATAAAAATTTGGGATTTCAAACAGATTTCCAATACAAAATGAAATTCAATTTAAAGTTAGGTTCCGCTGACATCAAAATGAATCCTAATAAATTTTGGAGACTTTATATCGACTTTGTCGAATACAACGCTGAATTTGTCAATAAATCGCAATTGTGGTTGGCAAAGGTAGTATTGTTACAATTGCTTGACGTACGCCACGTGCATAATACATTTGCATGTGTGTACAATACATTTGTATATTGAACAGTATTATGATCATCTGTGGCTTTATCTAATAATTTATTATTATATACAAATACATATGACAGTATGCATTACCATATATAATTATATATAACATTATTTTTTTTGTAAATTACCTTATATTTTGTGTTATATAACCAGATATATGTACATATTTTGATCTTTATAAGATTAGATATGTTATATGATAAGATAAGGTATATATTTTATCAAATAAAATTGTATATATTGTTAGGATTTTACCTTTTATAATCGTTGATTTATTTCCTTTAAATAAATCCAGCTCTTTCTTATTGCAAATAATAAAGACCGTTGGAATTCTTTTATAGCTACTCTTTATTTAAAAACAAACTTAAAACGATTGCACAATAGACTTTATTTAAACTCTTTTAAGATTACACTTCCTCAGATTACACACTTCAATTAATCTTCAATGCTTACTCTTTAGCGTTTAGTGTTTTGTTGCCAGATGTATTCAAAATGCAGATGTTCAAAACATTTGCAATTCTTTTTACTTTTACTTTTAACTATACTATTAATACTAACAAATGCTAGAAAATAACGGTAATCGCATTCCTTTGGTTGGAGGAAAATACTATTAGAGTAATGTTGTGGCGGCCACAATCTCCCGATCTCGAATAAAGTATTCTGAAATAGTGATGAACTTTTCGCCGAGTTGAAATCAAATTCCCGAAGATTATATTACAAAGCTTATAGCCTCAATGCCTAAAGGATGTTCTGAGGTAATAAAAAATAACGGCTATGCTACAAAATACTGAATATTGAAATCAATTTCTGGATTTGTATAATATTTTTTTTAAGAATTGCAAATGTTTTCAGCAGCTGTATTTTAAATACATCTTTTAAAATAAATTTTTTGTTTCACTTTAACGGAATTTGTTTTTTATATTTTTAAGAAAAACAATGTATGATGACATGAAAAAAAATTAATTTTAGTAACGAAATGTGGTTGGAGAAAATTAATCAATGAATAGTTAAAATGCGATCTCAGTTCCAAATATTTTGACCACTACTCTATATATATTACTGGATGCCAAATAATCTCGACTGGTAACTTATTGTCTAACCGATTCAATAAATATCCGGAACTCATTGATTTCTTTATTACAAATAAAATATCATTAAAAGACATAATAGAGGATGGTTACGACTAAAATTCTGACCACTCTCGCATCTATCTAACTCACCGTGGATATATCGTAACAAAATTCTCCAATTAACTTGTCAGTAGAAAAACTGACTGGAATTTTTTCAGAACGTTAATTAATCCTTACATTTTACAAACACCAATAAACACAAACAATCAATTGAGAATGAAACACTAAGCTTCACGCATATGATACAACAAGCATCGTGGGGAAGTACGCCACTTTCAAAAATTACACAAAATATACCCTCATATCCAGAAAATATAAAAAACCTTGTAAAACGAAAAACAAACAAAAAAAAAAAGAACAATCTCGCTCTCCTGAAGACAAAAATCTACTTAATAAAATCACACAAACCTTAAGAAGAAAAATAAAGAATTTAAACAATTAAAATTAAATCAATATCTACCCTCTAAAAAATGTTTGTAAATGTACTACAATAAAATGGGTAAGGTTTTATGTAATATTATGAAAATTCGGTAAATATAAACAAAAAATGCCTAAAAATGTTTTGTTTCCACTTTCAAATACAATAATACACACAAAAACTATTTTTAGGCATAATGTGCTTAAAATTAAACACTTTGTGCCTAAAATTAGTATTCTTTTGTTAAATTAAAATTTTACGCACAAATTTTGTAATTATACTTAGAATGGTAATAAATATTTTGACATTTGGAAATTGGAAAATATTAAAAAGCTTATAAATATAATATATGTGAATATTGTGAATTTAAATTGAAGATGACCATCATGACAGCACATAGAAATTCGAAATATATTATGAATTATATAGTAATGCATTTTAAGGCATTTTATGCATATATTTGCTCTTTAAATTGGTTTTTTTAGTCACAATTTTAGTAAATTTTCGAAATACTTTTAAAATTTCATTTAATTTTTATGCACTTTCAATGTAATATTACCCATAATGTGTCTACCAACTTACTCATAATGTGTGTATTTTTTTCGTTTACGCACACAGAGTAAATTTAACCAATTTATAGGAGTACAGTTGGGTAAATTTCAACAGAAATTTATTAGAGTGTATCTAATTTAACGTACGATAGTAATACAAATTACTCACTTTGGAAAGCTACGACGCAATTTAACAGACCAACAATTCAAAAATCTCCACTATTAAGTAACAATGGTACTTAGTTGAAAAGCAATTTAGAAAAGGCAAATATGGTCGCGGAATATTTAAGCACAGTTTTTGGTGAAAGCAGTGTAAACAGCAGAAGAATCAACATTCTGAGCACCAATATAGTAAATGGCAACTCGTATGAAGAAAATATCAGTCACGTAACGATAAATGAAGTAGTAGAATAAATAAAAATACTAAACTCAAGAAAATCTCCTGGATATGACTTGATAACCTGGGAAGTACTAAAGCATTTGAAATATTCAGGTGTTTTAAAACTAACATCGATATTTAATGCATGTATGAAATATAATTATGTTCCAAGCTATGGGAAAATAGCAGAAATTATAATGTTACTAAAGCTAGGGAAAACCACTCAATCGTTAAATCAAACCGACCAATTTCACTACTACTAACTATTGGCAAACTATTCGAACAAGTTTTGAGCTCCAGGTTAGATATAATCATCAAAAGAAGAAATCTAATACAGAGTCATCAATTTGGTTTTCGAAAAAATCACTTACCTATTAAACAAGTTCATACAGTTACACACACAAAAAAATCAGCGCTAGAAAACAAACAAGTTTGCTCCGCAGTATTCTTAGACATATCCCAAGCCTTTGATGGTGTATGGCATTCCGGACTTACATATAAACTAAGAACAGTATTATCAAAAAAACACTGATATATTACAGTCATACATTTCAACACATAACCAATGAAATTCCAAAACGGTTTAAACCGCATGATCTGATAAATTGTTTTAATAAGACAAACCAGCTTTAAGGTCATCGAACCGTAACCCTTTTAACCATAAAAATTTGCCGAATCTACTTTTGCGACAGTCGATCCGTTGATATTTTGCTCGGCGCAGATTTATATCCTAGTTATTCTGGGAGATATTAAACGTTATATTTTAGGTCTTCCTTTGGCTCTGTACACGATATTTAGTTGAGTCGTATAAGAACAAATAATTTGAGAACTACAACCTATTACTCCTGGGACTAAGTGAACTTCGATGGCCAGATTTTGGTGAAACAATGACAATCGAGGAACTCTATCTTCTCTACTCCGGTAAACCAGAAACTGAACCCAAAAAGCCCACAATGTTATGCTAACCCGATATTTCCCAGAACTTTTTTTGTCTTATTTTTAGTTGAAAAGTTGTATACTTTACTACTTTGACCTCATGAGCACGAAAATGAAGTCCATTTTTCAAAACACTGTTGCGTTTTTCCGGAAAACGCGAAAAACTAGGGTTACCATATGGTAACCCTGGGTCGCCTAGGGTACAAATTTTTGTAAAAGTAAAATGATTTTTGAAAATTTTTTTCAATCAATTTTACAAAAGCAGATTTTTTTAAACATTTTTATTGAAATCATAAGTAAGAAAAAAAAAAATAAAAAGTAAATTTATATATTTGTTGAACTGAAATAAATTACAGTTTGGTATAGTACTTGGCAAAACACTTTACGAAAAGGCCTACGTTGCATTTTTTACATGCTGTTCGTTCGTTTACAAAGAGACCAAACTTTATAGCTAAATCGTAACGGTTTGCCTTTTATAAATTGTTTACATCCGTGTCTACTAAAGTATGATATCATACTTTCATTGAAAGAAAGATTTTGTTCTGCATGAAAATTTTCAATAATTTTTGCTTTCAACTGATCTGCTCCGGTTTTTGAAGAAGCCTTGGATTCTCTTCGAAGTGAAGACTTAGCAATATTTCCTGAAATCGATTTCGACGCATGGTGTTACTTAAAAGATTGTTGCGAATGTCTTCATCCTGACTCCACAAATTTCTGCAATTGCCATGATAATTGTTGGTTATGATCAATATGCCGATAAATTCTTGGTTGGTGTGGTAGTAAATTACGACAATCTTCGTAGTTTGCAACTGGAAAAATGGGGATACCAGCTAACGTGTCATTCTTTACCCATTGAAATACTATTTCCTTGTTCCCTTGTGGCAATGCAACATTTGAAGGCGTTTGCTGCACTTTACGTAACTGCTTTCTGTCTGGTGATGCTGTGCGATTGGATGTTGGTTGATCCACCAATCCTTGATATGTGTCTGCAGCCACAATAACGGGCAAATCTTTTTCATTTGGTGCTGAAGAATTTTGAATTACAAAAATAAAATAATTCATAAACTAATATTGTTTTCAAACATACATTCAAATTCTTCTTCCTCATCGAAATTTTGTAAATGCCGTCCACTAGCCATTACAACATCACAGCAGCCATTTATATGAGCCGGGCAAACATTATCTGGGATGCCCCCACGTTCATATTCAGCATCTTCTTCGCCAGATTTATTTTCATCTACAGGAGGCTCGATGTAAATGGCAGTTGGTATATCAGTTAGCTCATTTCCATCGTCTGCTTCATCGAGCTCTTGAATGTAATCAAGCATTTGTTGCAAAGATAAACCTCTGAAGACCGTAAAATTTATAAAATGCCAATGGAATATGAATAAATATGTGAAATACATTTCCAAAAATGAACAGAAATTCACATGAAATACAAAAAAAAAAAACATGTACCCTAGCCGATCCACGGTTACCATATGGTAACGCCTTGAGTATAATGTAAAAAATAGTACAAAAACACATTTTTTCTAAAAAAAAAAAACAAATTTGCATTTCATAATTTATTTCATTAGCTACCAATAAGTGTAATTATATTTTAAATTTATATAAAAAGTAATACTAAAAACATATACTTACCGACGCGCCATATCGGAAAATGGGAATTATTAAATTTATTTTTGTCACTTCAATTTCACAAGCGATATCTTCGTAAACTGAACTCAGAATAACAAAAACTTTATTTGTTTGCACGTCACAATTATTTTGCAATAAATAACGTTTTTCATGTGTAATTTTACTGTGCTCTTTTGGATTTATTTGAATAAATTTAACGACATATTTTGTATTACTATATGGTAATCGTGGGTTATTTCAGGCTAAGTTGGAAACCATATTCCGATAGATTGATCGCAGTAAGGCTTCGAACCCGTGCACGTAATATGACATGAATTCAATGCTATGCACCTACAGACGTCTCAGACTATGCTGTCAAAAAAATTCTACAGCCTTTTAAAACATGCAATATCGTCCTCAAACATTGGCGATGTACTAGTGGTAATGGGTGATTTTAATGCTCAAATCGGACCTGACAAACGAAGCCTGGGGAACATAATGGGTACACACGCACTGGGGAGAACAGAAAACGGCGAACTTTTGGTAAACAAGTGCGCGGCAATCTCGTGATTGGTGGATCCACAATTATTACATAAGGTAACAGCTGAAAGCTGTCTTCGTGCACAACACACTACTTTAGATCGACTAGTAAAACACAGTGCCTGCGAAGACAAACCTACAGGGATAAACAACATAGCCACAGAAGTTCAAGCGGCAGCCGACACAAATCGCAGTGGAGATCTCTACAAACTCGTCAAAAAAACTTACAAACAAGACCGATGTATCTGTAAAACCACTCAGAAATGATTATGCTATCTCCGAGGCAAAACTATGACGAGTACATGTAATTTCACCACCCATGAAAAAATACAAAATATGTATATCCACAACTACCCCAACAGTATGTGTATTATATCTGCCATTAATACGCTCAAGAACAACAAAAGTCCAGGAAATGATAACATATCTTCGGAACTTCCCAAAAGAGATCCTGGAACTAGTGCACAAATCTTTTTTCTTTTAATAGAAGATATCTGGATAAATGAAAGTGTACCTGAAGAGCTCAAAGAAGGCATAATAATAAAGTTGACAAAAAAGGAGACCTAACGAACTGTAACAACTGGCGAGGTATCACTCTGGTCAGTATGGTGAACAAAATAGGCACTCATATAATAACCAAAAGAATCTCTTATGCTATAACACTCAGAAGGCAATAAGGTGGCTTTCGTCCAAATAAATCATGTATTGATCATGTCAATACACTCAGAATAATAATGAAACAATCGGTCGAATTTTGGTCTCCTCTATTTCTAATATTCATTGACTTCGAAAAAGGATTCGATACTCTCAATCACAATGTCATTTGGAAATCTCTCCAATGTAAAGGTGTCCCACAAAAAAATTCAACTCATTAAAATCATGTATATAATTGTAAGTTTTCGTATTCGGCACGAAGCCAAACTGAGCAAAAAATTAATGTTGGTACAGGAGTACGGCAAGGTTGCGTGATGTCACCAGTTCTATTTAACATTGTGTTGGATATTGTCATGGGCCATGCTATGTCGGGTAATAGAGGTATTGGTTGAGGACTTCTTAATTGGTATAATGATCTTGCTGCTGATCACATTTGCCTTTTTTCTCACCGATACTCCGATATGAACATGCTACTGCAACGTCTTACAGAGCTGGCTAAGAACGTTGGTCTTAAGGTTAATATTGGCAAAACTAGTGATGTGAATAAACACAGAAAACTTAAATAGCTTTACAATTGATAATGTGCATCTGGAGGAGGTTAATTTGTTTTGCTACTTCGGAGCAGTGATCACAACATCTGGCGGTTCGGATGCACATATTGCCAATCGAACATAAGAGGCGACTCAAGCCTACGGCCAACTTAATAAGATATGGAACTCTTCAACTCTCCCTCCCCGTGTTAAAAAAAATATCTTCAACTCTAATGTCCAATCTACATTACAAATGCCTTAGAAGAATTATGCGAGTCTAAACAATACATATCAAACAACAGAATATGGCATCAAACGAACCAGTCCCCCATAAATATTTAAATACAAAGGCGAAAATGAAACTGGGTTGGTCGTACCATTCGGAAACCGGTCACAGATATTGCCAGAACAGCTAGCGAGTGGACTCCTGAAGGCAACCGTAGAAGAGGTCGTCCAGCTCATACATGGCGAAGACAAATTGAAATCGAAGCGTCAAACATGCAAACTAGCTGGATTAAAGTAGCTGGAATGAAGTAAAAAAAGTAAAAACATCACTATGAACAGATCCAGATGGAAAGATTTTGTTGCGGCCCTATATATATATATATATATATATATATATATATATATATATATATATATATATATATATATATATATATATATATATATTTATATAATATCTAATAATTTTTTTTAGTTTATTTTCTATTACTAAGTTAAATTCATTTTTTCATTTGCATATTGATGGCTTAATATAAAAAGGCCCTAACTCGATTTTTGTTTCTTAATAGGAGAAGGAAAAAACTTAATAAAATCCGTATAATTTTAGATAAAAAAGTTTTAATGCAATTTCCAAAAATGTGTTGCCTCTTTTTATTAAGAATTGCATTAAAACTTTTTTGTATCTAAATTTTACGTATTTAATTTAGTTTTTTCCTTCTCTTGTCAAGTAACAAAAAATCGAGTTAGGGCCTTCTTATATTAAGCCATCGATATGTAAATGAAAAAATGAATTTAACTTAGTAATAGAAAAGAAACTAAAAAAATTATTAGAAATTGGCCATCGATATGTAAATGAAAAAATGAATTTAACTTAGTAATAGAAAAGAAACTAAAAAAATTATTAGAAATTGGCGTTTTTTACAACCCTTTAAAACAAAGGCATCACTGTGATGCATTTGCATGTCGTAAACTTACTTGTGTGGGTTTTTTATTCAACGCTTTTAAAATATGAAGGGATCACTGTGACACAATTGTAGGTCGTAAAATTGCTTGTGTGGGTTTTTTAAGCCACCACAAGACACAGCTGCATGTCGTAAATGCGCGTTTTTTTGCAACCATTTTAACAATTAAGGTATCACTGTGATGCACCGCAGCCCCTTGGCTCACCAAGGCCGCTAGATTATTACGATTGTATGTGACAACGGAAAATCTAGATGAAAATTTAAGAATTCTAGTTAAATTTATAAATGTTATGTGCCAATGTACTTCAATATTAAGTATTACAGCACTTTCGTGTACGGTAGTGTATTATTTTTCAAGTTGATTAGTTGGTCACAATTTCTAGAACCTCGTTTACGCAGAATTGTCAAGTAATTACAGATAATTCATATTATGCTCATTCGGAAAATATCTTGTTGTTTGAGGATAGGAAAGGAAAGCGCGACTGTGCTATCAAGAAAATTCTACGCTATCGAACCGATGTTGACGACACAACGAAACTTAGAGTTTATAAAATGAAGCTTATTATTTGTCCCATAAAATTCTACCTAATGATCGTGGTACAAACAGCAGTTTTCTGAAGTAAAAGTTTTATTTGGACAATAAATCATTTATATATATTAAAGTGAAAAAAGATTAAAGTGAATATTAAAGTAAGAAAGTTAAAGAAATAAAAGAGAAAATGAATACAACAGGACGAGAAAATTTATATCTGCTCGTTCATGACAAAAATCAAATCGGTGCTAAATTACCATCCAATGCCCAAGTTTTGCACAAAGTTAAGCTAGAACTACAAGCAAGTGCTTCCCTTGCCGAGAAAGAAATAGAGGTTTTATGGAATAAAACACGAATTCCAGTTAGAGCTTTTCACAAATGTGTCACAAAAGTTGACAGTTTATAAAGTATAAATGGAGGAAATTGCAGAAAAATTGCAAACACCGATTTTAATACAGGAAAAAGAGGAGAAAGTTTTCTTAGACAAATTTGATGATTTGTTTGACGTTGCTAATGCCAATGCTTTAGGTATGATTAATATCAAGGAAGATAAGATATTTTCATTAAATCGAAGAAAAAAGGAGGACCTGGTGAAATGATTGGTAGTGATTTCGTCTTAGCAAAAAGAGAAGAAAGAAAAACCACTTCGACGAGAAAAAGAGCGTTGCATGAGTGAGAAATGTGCATCCGCAAAACCTTGGTAAACACTCGAAAAAGTTTGTCACTTACGAAATAAAATTAAACTTTTTAACCAATAATGATGTATTACCCATTACCATGCAATTACCTGTAAGAATATATCATTACCTCCAATTGTATGGTGCTAAAATAATAAGTTTAGTATTTAAAAATAAGTAGTGACTATTTAATCTGTTAACTGGTTTACACATTTTAAGAAATGCATAACCAGTTAAAAGGTTACGGGTCTTTGGAAGGCATTATGAATTCCGATGAGATATAAAGATTTCATAAAAGTGTTATTCTTTACATTTTATAAATGTAAAATTTTCTTATATTTAATTGAGATATTTTTAAAGCAAATTTTACAGAAGAGTACGAAGGCGATGAAGAACATCTTGAGCTAGATGGTATTAAAGACCCAAAGAATTAACCAGGTCGAAGCATTCAACAAAAAAACGAGGTCAACATCATTTTATTACACCAAAACTAATACAAGTATTAGATAAATGCAAAATAAATAATCGTGACGCAGTACGAATTTTTACAGCAACTGCTAAAGCTTAAAAACATGACGTAAATGATGTAGTAATAAACTAAACGCCGACTCGACGATGGCGCACACAAATTCGATATGCACAGCACAGAAAATTCGGAATACATTTAAAGATAAAGAAATTACAACAATAACTGTTTATTGGGATGGCAAAATATTGCCATCGTTGATGGGTAAAGAACACATCAATCGGTTCCCTGTAGTAATTTATTTTAATGAAACAGCAGTTACTTGGTATTCCAGTAATTAGTTCGAGCACAGGAAAGCAACAAGTCATAGCTGTCTATGATTTGCTTAAAGAATGGGAAGTCGGTAAAAACATGGAAGCGCTATGCTGTGATACCACAGCATCCACACAGGACGAATACAAAGCGCATGTGTAGTTTTAGAGCAAACATTAGAAAAAGATCTCATACATATATTTTCCATGTCGACATCACATATTTCAAATACTTTTACGGAGCGTTTTTGATGAAAAAATACAAAGTTCTACTGGCCCCAGTGTCCGACAGTTTAATAGATTTAGAGATGGTTGGAGTAAAATTAATAAATATAACTTTAAGCCTTGTGTTGAGAATCAGCACGTAAAAAGTGTACTTGGCGGTACAACAGAGATAACGGAGTTTGCAGAAAAAAGTCTTACAGAAAAGCAACCACGGGACTATTAGAAGGATTTTCTCCAATTGGCAGTAGTTTTTCTTGGAGGAACAGTTCCAAAGTTTACTTTTCAGATGCCGGGAGCCTTTCACCATGCCCGATGTATTATGTCCAAGACAATATATTGCTTCAAAATATTTATATTTCGGGACGATTACATTTTGACTGACTGTGAGAAGAATGGTATAAGAGATATTTGTATTTTTATAATAAAAATATACTTAAAATTTTGGATAGGAGCTCCTGTTGCGGCAAGAGCTCCTAATCAAGATTTAACTTTATTAAAAGCATTATATGCTTACATTAACATACAATTCAATTAATGAAAATATAAGTCGAGAATTACTACGCAAATTTTGCAATCATTTATCACCAGAATCCGCAGCTCTGGCTTTTTTCGATGATAAAATTTCTTATGCATCAAAAAAACTTATGGTAGCGCACAGTGCTTTGTTCCATAGACAAAAATCAAAAACAAAATGTTAGTCATGAGTATTGATAAATAATATATTTTTGGAAAGATTATAAAGCAACTAAAAGATATGAAAGAAAATTTTTGGTTTAACTCTTTTTGGCGCCATGAGAGGGCGCTAAACTTTAACAATAAATATGGCTTTTAGTTGTTTCACAAAAAAAAAAATATAAAAAATTAATTTTTTAAAAAAATTAATTTAAGGTTTTGTTTTTATTTTGTCTTAATATATTTGTAATCGACTAAAAATATACTGTATGTACAGTATAAATGTTTAGTACAATTATTTTTATGGATCTGAAAATTACTTTTTTTTGTGTTAAAAAATCAAAATTTACAAAACTTTAATGGAGTAAAAAAAATAAAATACAAAAAAGGGTTATTTTTTTGTTGTTTTTCAAAGTTTATACTATTATCTCAAAGACAATTAAAAGAATTAACCCAATATTACAAAAAAACATGTTTTTATATATGTATATTTTCTTAATTTATACTAAAATTTGTTCCACTTTTAAAGTGCCAAAATTAGAATTGACGTAAAAAATAATAAATATTTACCATAAATATGGATGAAAAATATATTTTTGGAAAGATTATAAAGCAGCTTTAAATAAGAGAATATTAAGAGAATATTTTGGTTTTACCTTTTTTTAGAGCCACGAGAGGGCGCTAAACTTAGAGAATTTGAAGCAAAAATAGTTAAACACAAAAAAAAATTTTTAGATGTTTCACAAAAAAAATTTTAAAAAATTAGTTTTTCAAAAAGTAGCTTAAAGTTTTTTTATTTAATTGTTCTACTGTATTTGTAATAAACTAAAAATATAAATTGTTTTGTAAGTTTTAATGTAAATCTTTAAAATTTATTTTTTTTGTGGCTTTAATTTATAGATTTTGTTTTGTTTAAAACCCAAAATTTACAAAACTTTGATGGAGTAAAAAAAAAAATACGAAAAAAAGTTATTTTTTTTGTAGTTTTTTAAAGTTTATAGTACTATTATCTCAAAGATAATAAAAATAATTGGATAAATATTTTGCCACAAATTAAAAAAAATCATGTTTTTAAAAATGTCTATTTTCATGATTTTTTCATAAATTTGTTGCAATTTTGTAGTGTTAAAAATTAAAATGAAGTCAAATAAAATAAAGTTCCCCGATAATATAGTTAAATAAACATATTTTTAGAAAGATTATAAAGCGTTGTGTGAAAAAAATTCAAATTTGACTCTTATTTGTACTACTTTGACTTTTAAGGAAAACTTGTTAACAAGAAATCGGTTTTGATTAAAGATATCACGAATAGTGTATTCGAGTGTATTCATCACAAATAGTGTATTCAATATGCCGAATATTCGGCCGAATAAAAAAAAGAACCAAATTCCGAATAAAAAGTGCAATTTTCTTAATAAAATGATTACACACACTTAGGCCGAGTTTTTGGGATGTGAGTTAAACTTGGTTTAGTTAAACCGAAAACGAATTTTGTCTGCCATTTCCATGTTTATTAACATAAATTTGTCGGAACAACTTTTCGTAACATAAAATTTTGGTCTTCATTGAAATAAAATAAATTAAAACAAATTTCAAAATCAGTATTCAAGTTACAACCTGCGATAAACTGAGTCTAAAGATAATCTACATCCTAAAAACTCGGAATTAGGCAACAAATAAATGTAACTATTAATTTTCGCTTATTTAATTTAATTTTTCGTATTATTTAAAAGGTTCCATCCCTGATAATATTTTTCGCATTCTTTGTTCTTTTGTATCATATTGACATATTATTTACCGTTATTAAAATTTATTAAGTTAGGGATGAGAAGATGACATAGTTTTTATTTAATAAAACGTTTTAAAAATTAATTCACGGATTTCTAACATGCGTGGTAAACGAAATCATGCGTAGTTCGACATATTCGTAACGGATCTATCGATAATTTCGGTATTTTAAAGGTAATTAAAAATAAATTTATTCAACTTTTTTGATAAAAATTATTTTAATGACGTGTAATGTAACTGTATTTTAAGGGTAATGCCATTTAAAATAATTGCAATAAAAATATTGTTTGTCAAACCTATTTTTAAATAATTTGTTTTATAATTGTGGGTGAAGTACATTGAACGTAAATTTTAAAACTTCTCACGGGTCTATCTGTATTGTTAATATAAACAAAATATCAAATAAAAACACTGTATTTAAAATTTTTTAATTTTTTGTGATGGCTTCTATTTTGAAAAAATCAGATTTAATTGATTGTTGGCTTTCTGCACCTTAAATAATAAAGTAGCAAACATTTAAAAATTTGTAACACAAAAGATAGGAGATTCATATTCCGACAAGAACACCTTAATATGTACAGTGTTCATTTTTTTAATGAATATAAGTTTTTTTTAAATAAATATTCTACATGGCTTCGTTGAGCGAAGACTCAACTACCGATGATAGTTGGTTGGAAGTGTAGTTTTTTATCGTTTTAAGTTTTTTTTTATTTTAAAAACTTCCCAAGTTTTGAATATACAAAAGAAATTTTAAAATTCAATTTTTATAAAAGTCAGATTTCAATAAAAACTTATTTTCTTAAATATAGTATTTAGTTATTTGTTATTACGTTAAAAATATTTTATTTTTTGTAAGTATTTTTTTTTTTTATATTTTTTAAAAATATTTTTAGGGATTATAAAGACTTAAAAAAAATTATATACAAAATAACTTTTTAGTTACAAAACCGAATTCAACGAATTTTAGTATACATGTTTTTTATGTTTATTTAAATTAATTTGATAAGTTTGAATGTAATCGGTTAACTTTTACAGATTTTATGTAATTTGTTTAAAAAAGGATATATGACAGGTAAGCGAGTCCTTTTTTCGATTGAAAAGAAAATTGGCAGACACGTTAATAACTTTGTTCTAATAACAATAATAAATTTTCGTTAGGTTCTGACCAAATTTCAAGATTTTATTACATTTTTTTCCCAAATTTCGATTATCTTCTAAGTAACTCAAACTAAAATCGCATACCAAATGTCAGTGAGCTACGATAACTCCTTCTATTTTTGTCCACTCGTTATATGGGAACAAAGCACTGTGTAGCGGCTTTAAATCAATCTAATGATAGTGACAACAAAAAATTTACAATTCTTCCCCATCAAATTAGCCAGTACGCCGATAAAAACATTGAGGATTTTATTTCGCAAAAAGCACTAAACTTTGTTAAATGATTTTCTATTTCAACGGAATTTCTAAAGAAAGATCCTAAGGAATGGAAAAAGGAGATCTGTTATATGTTAATGACTCAGCAGAACGGGGAGTAGAGCTCATGGAAGACTATAATCAAGTGTTGTCACGAGACTAAGAAAAGAAGCAATTGATAATGCAAATTGTGCCAGATTATAGGAAACAATATCCTGATACAACCAAATCAGGCCTTTCAAATTGATGTACATAAATATAAATATTAAACACTTATTTTAATTAGTGAACATTTTATGTAGACATAGATTTGAAAATAAGAAATAAACTTCAGAATTGAAATGTTCAACATAATAAAACAAGTAATAAATAATCTTAAAATAATATTTGTTTATTTATATATTTATTTATTCAACAGTTGTTTTAAGCCCAAAGGGCCAATAAACCAGTTAAATATAAATCGCATTACTTAAATTTATATCTAGAAACTAATTTTAATTTTTATATGATTTTTAAATTTTAAAATTCAAGGAAGTTCTTTTGTCAAAAATAAACGTATTAATATTTGTGTAAAGTGATATAAAGTGAAACATTTTATTAATTAATAGCGACTCTTGAAAAACTGATAGCGACACATGAAGGAAGATAATTGTTTAAGTGTTCTTAATGGGAGGTTTTACTATAGTATAAATTATTTTGTATTATGTTTGTAAATATGTGCATATTTATAATGCTTACATACAGCAGAATCGTTGTTTTTTGCCTTATTACCTTTTAAAAAGTTTTCAAAAATTAATTTTTTTCAAATAAAAAATACCATAACCATAATAAAAGTTGAAGTGTTATGAAAATTTAACTTGCAGATTCTGATTCAGCGAAAAATTCTACATTATGATCCACCTTAAAATATTTCAGTTTGATGCATAGGTGTAGCTCAAAATTAAAATTTTTGCAAATTTTCTACAAATTTCACATATTTTAGCAATTTTAGGGCATTTGAGCCACGCCTTCTCGATATTCGATCAGCCTAATTTTTTCCAAGATGTACTTTTACACTAATGGGAACATGTCTAGGTGGAGTTACGGTCTAAATCTCCTAAAAAAATTTGTATATATATATTTTGTATATATATATACAGTCATGTGAAAAATAGGGACACTTGCATGCAACAAATTTAAAGTAAAAAAAAAAAAAAACGCATATATTTTGGGAAGAAACTAACAATATTATTTTAAGACAATAATTCTTCATTTTATACAACAATTCAAACTTTGTTGTTGCAATTGAAAAAAAAAACAACATTAAAAAAAGTATTATTCTAGTTGTCGTTATCAATGTCGTCGTCGTTTTTGAGTCAACATCACTTTGCTTCGACGTCGACATCACTTCGACACCAAATTGGTATTCTAAAACAGTGTTGTAACGACGTCGACAGTTTATTGATTTAAACAAAAACACATCTCTAAAAATTGAGTCGGCAGATTTATTTTGTTTATTATTTTTGCGAGAAAATGTTTTTTATGTGTAATTTAAATTCTGATACCAGTGATGAAGAAAATAAAGAAAATCTAGTATTGGAAAGAAGACTTCTCATACAGAAATCCAATATCTTTAATCTGCCGGATAACAAGTGAGTAGCAAAATCAAAGTCTGTTACTTTAAAGAATGTTAATCTTCTAATTTTTTAAAAGGTTTGAAAGTTACTTTCGGCTGAATAAAACAGTCTTCAAAGATGTGCTGGAAACAATAGCACCTAATTTGAAATCCGGAATCAAGTCCACATTTATTTCCAAAACAATAAAGTTGGCAGCTACATTAAGATTTTTAGCCCAGGGGTCGTACCAGCTCAATGTTGGAAACGACTTTAACTTAGGGTTCAGCTGTTTCTGCCACAGCTTCCTCCAGCGGGCTCAATATAAATTGCTTGAATCTTCCGCCACCTATAGCATTACACTCGGCTTTGTTGGCTACCATTTTCTTTTTAACTTTAAATTTTAAGTCTCGCCAAACCTATAAATAAATTTTGTTATATTTTTATAATGCACTTTATATGATCATGCTTTCTTTACCTTCTGCCATCCATCTCACATTATTCTCGGTGGGCCAAGTGCATTTAATAAATTTGATATTTCTTCCCATTTTTTCCGTCATTACTTTTCCTCAAGTCGTTGCTAATAATTGTGTCGACAAAATCAGAGTCGTTTCAAGACAATATCGTCTTCACATTTTCTTACAGAATACCAAATACTTGTCGACAGTTATCAATTATTTTCGATAACGACAACGGGAATACCAATTTCAAAAAAAATCCCAAGACGACATTGTCTTGTGTCGATGACGACAACTAGAATAAGGGTGATTATTTCCTAGTCGAATGTGAATAATAATAGGAACAGTAAAAACAAGTTTTTTCAACGACTGACAATTAAAAACTATAAATGTTAAAATAAAAACATTGATGCATTCAGTTAGCTAAACACGTCTACTTTTAAAAACTATCAACTAATTATTGCAATGTGAATTGAAAAACCCCAAAAAACAAAATTTAACTTTCCATGCTCTTTAAAATTTGTAAATAATTTCCGATTTTCGATAGGAAATCAGCTTTCTAACGACTTTATAGTGATCAGGTCTTCTTTTGTTTGGCTTATAATTGATAAACAATACCAACGAAGAAGTATGGCACAAACAAAATTTAAAAATTCCATGCATATGGCAATCTGTTTTCATTTTGTATATCCCATACCTTTTTCACTCTTGGCTCCATACTTGGTCCATAATTTACATAAATATGATACAGAAATGAGTACATCTGTATATACAGCGGGACGGTTTTTCGTTCCACAAGTTACTATGAAGAACTTTTCATTAATCTGTATACACTAAAGACATTCTACTGGATACAGAGCATTTTATAGGCTTTTTTTGCTGTATATAAAGATGTCTTCAAAGTATATATATGTATATATGTATATATATATATATATATATATATATATATATATATACAAAAAAGGGTTATTTTTTTGTTGTTTTTCAAAGTTTATACTATTATCTCAAAGACAATTAAAAGAATTAACCCAATATTACAAAAAAACATGTTTTTATATATGTATATTTTCTTAATTTATACTAAAATTTGTTCCACTTTTAAAGTGCCAAAATTAGAATTGACGTAAAAAATAATAAATATTTACCATAAATATGGATGAAAAATATATTTTTGGAAAGATTATAAAGCAGCTTTAAATAAGAGAATATTAAGAGAATATTTTGGTTTTACCTTTTTTTAGAGCCACGAGAGGGCGCTAAACTTAGAGAATTTGAAGCAAAAATAGTTAAACACAAAAAAAAATTTTTAGATGTTTCACAAAAAAAATTTTAAAAAATTAGTTTTTCAAAAAGTAGCTTAAAGTTTTTTTATTTAATTGTTCTACTGTATTTGTAATAAACTAAAAATATAAATTGTTTTGTAAGTTTTAATGTAAATCTTTAAAATTTATTTTTTTTGTGGCTTTAATTTATAGATTTTGTTTTGTTTAAAACCCAAAATTTACAAAACTTTGATGGAGTAAAAAAAAAAAATACGAAAAAAAGTTATTTTTTTTGTAGTTTTTTAAAGTTTATAGTACTATTATCTCAAAGATAATAAAAATAATTGGATAAATATTTTGCCACAAATTAAAAAAAATCATGTTTTTAAAAATGTCTATTTTCATGATTTTTTCATAAATTTGTTGCAATTTTGTAGTGTTAAAAATTAAAATGAAGTCAAATAAAATAAAGTTCCCCGATAATATAGTTAAATAAACATATTTTTAGAAAGATTATAAAGCGTTGTGTGAAAAAAATTCAAATTTGACTCTTATTTGTACTACTTTGACTTTTAAGGAAAACTTGTTAACAAGAAATCGGTTTTGATTAAAGATATCACGAATAGTGTATTCGAGTGTATTCATCACAAATAGTGTATTCAATATGCCGAATATTCGGCCGAATAAAAAAAAGAACCAAATTCCGAATAAAAAGTGCAATTTTCTTAATAAAATGATTACACACACTTAGGCCGAGTTTTTGGGATGTGAGTTAAACTTGGTTTAGTTAAACCGAAAACGAATTTTGTCTGCCATTTCCATGTTTATTAACATAAATTTGTCGGAACAACTTTTCGTAACATAAAATTTTGGTATTCATTGAAATAAAATAAATTAAAACAAATTTCAAAATCAGTATTCAAGTTACAACCTGCGATAAACTGAGTCTAAAGATAATCTACATCCTAAAAACTCGGAATTAGGCAACAAATAAATGTAACTATTAATTTTCGCTTATTTAATTTAATTTTTCGTATTATTTAAAAGGTTCCATCCCTGATAATATTTTTCGCATTCTTTGTTCTTTTGTATCATATTGACATATTATTTACCGTTATTAAAATTTATTAAGTTAGGGATGAGAAGATGACATAGTTTTTATTTAATAAAACGTTTTAAAAATTAATTCACGGATTTCTAACATGCGTGGTAAACGAAATCATGCGTAGTTCGACATATTCGTAACGGATCTATCGATAATTTCGGTATTTTAAAGGTAATTAAAAATAAATTTATTCAACTTTTTTGATAAAAATTATTTTAATGACGTGTAATGTAACTGTATTTTAAGGGTAATGCCATTTAAAATAATTGCAATAAAAATATTGTTTGTCAAACCTATTTTTAAATAATTTGTTTTATAATTGTGGGTGAAGTACATTGAACGTAAATTTTAAAACTTCTCACGGGTCTATCTGTATTGTTAATATAAACAAAATATCAAATAAAAACACTGTATTTAAAATTTTAAAATTTTTTGTGATGGCTTCTATTTTGAAAAAATCAGATTTAATTGATTGTTGGCTTTCTGCACCTTAAATAATAAAGTAGCAAACATTTAAAAATTTGTAACACAAAAGATAGGAGATTCATATTCCGACAAGAACACCTTAATATGTACAGTGTTCATTTTTTTAATGAATATAAGTTTTTTTTAAATAAATATTCTACATGGCTTCGTTGAGCGAAGACTCAACTACCGATGATAGTTGGTTGGAAGTGTAGTTTTTTATCGTTTTAAGTTTTTTTTTATTTTAAAAACTTCCCAAGTTTTGAATATACAAAAGAAATTTTAAAATTCAATTTTTATAAAAGTCAGATTTCAATAAAAACTTATTTTCTTAAATATAGTATTTAGTTATTTGTTATTACGTTAAAAATATTTTATTTTTTGTAAGTATTTTTTTTTTTTATATTTTTTAAAAATATTTTTAGGGATTATAAAGACTTAAAAAAAATTATATACAAAATAACTTTTTAGTTACAAAACCGAATTCAACGAATTTTAGTATACATGTTTTTTATGTTTATTTAAATTAATTTGATAAGTTTGAATGTAATCGGTTAACTTTTACAGATTTTATGTAATTTGTTTAAAAAAGGATATATGACAGGTAAGCGAGTCCTTTTTTCGATTGAAAAGAAAATTGGCAGACACGTTAATAACTTTGTTCTAATAACAATAATAAATTTTCGTTAGGTTCTGACCAAATTTCAAGATTTTATTACATTTTTTTCCCAAATTTCGATTATCTTCTAAGTAACTCAAACTAAAATCGCATACCAAATGTCAGTGAGCTACGATAACTCCTTCTATTTTTGTCCACTCGTTATATGGGAACAAAGCACTGTGTAGCGGCTTTAAATCAATCTAATGATAGTGACAACAAAAAATTTACAATTCTTCCCCATCAAATTAGCCAGTACGCCGATAAAAACATTGAGGATTTTATTTCGCAAAAAGCACTAAACTTTGTTAAATGATTTTCTATTTCAACGGAATTTCTAAAGAAAGATCCTAAGGAATGGAAAAAGGAGATCTGTTATATGTTAATGACTCAGCAGAACGGGGAGTAGAGCTCATGGAAGACTATAATCAAGTGTTGTCACGAGACTAAGAAAAGAAGCAATTGATAATGCAAATTGTGCCAGATTATAGGAAACAATATCCTGATACAACCAAATCAGGCCTTTCAAATTGATGTACATAAATATAAATATTAAACACTTATTTTAATTAGTGAACATTTTATGTAGACATAGATTTGAAAATAAGAAATAAACTTCAGAATTGAAATGTTCAACATAATAAAACAAGTAATAAATAATCTTAAAATAATATTTGTTTATTTATATATTTATTTATTCAACAGTTGTTTTAAGCCCAAAGGGCCAATAAACCAGTTAAATATAAATCGCATTACTTAAATTTATATCTAGAAACTAATTTTAATTTTTATATGATTTTTAAATTTTAAAATTCAAGGAAGTTCTTTTGTCAAAAATAAACGTATTAATATTTGTGTAAAGTGATATAAAGTGAAACATTTTATTAATTAATAGCGACTCTTGAAAAACTGATAGCGACACATGAAGGAAGATAATTGTTTAAGTGTTCTTAATGGGAGGTTTTACTATAGTATAAATTATTTTGTATTATGTTTGTAAATATGTGCATATTTATAATGCTTACATACAGCAGAATCGTTGTTTTTTGCCTTATTACCTTTTAAAAAGTTTTCAAAAATTATTTTTTTCAAATAAAAAATACCATAACCATAATAAAAGTTGAAGTGTTATGAAAATTTAACTTGCAGATTCTGATTCAGCGAAAAATTCTACATTATGATCCACCTTAAAATATTTCAGTTTGATGCATAGGTGTAGCTCAAAATTAAAATTTTTGCAAATTTTCTACAAATTTCACATATTTTAGCAATTTTAGGGCATTTGAGCCACGCCTTCTCGATATTCGATCAGCCTAATTTTTTCCAAGATGTACTTTTACACTAATGGGAACATGTCTAGGTGGAGTTACGGTCTAAATCTCCTAAAAAAATTTGTATATATATATTTGTATATATATATTTTGTATATATATATACAGTCATGTGAAAAATAGGGACACTTGCATGCAACAAATTTAAAGTAAAAAAAAAAAAACGCATATATTTTGGGAAGAAACTAACAATATTATTTTAAGACAATAATTCTTCATTTTATACAACAATTCAAACTTTGTTGTTGCAATTGAAAAAAAAAACAACATTAAAAAGTATTATTCACCCTTATTCTAGTTGTCGTTATCAATGTCGTCGTCGTTTTTGAGTCAACATCACTTTGCTTCGACGTCGACATCACTTCGACACCAAATTGGTATTCTAAAACAGTGTTGTAACGACGTCGACAGTTTATTGATTTAAACAAAAACACATCTCTAAAAATTGAGTCGGCAGATTTATTTTGTTTATTATTTTTGCGAGAAAATGTTTTTTATGTGTAATTTAAATTCTGATACCAGTGATGAAGAAAATAAAGAAAATCTAGTATTGGAAAGAAGACTTCTCATACAGAAATCCAATATCTTTAATCTGCCGGATAACAAGTGAGTAGCAAAATCAAAGTCTGTTACTTTAAAGAATGTTAATCTTCTAATTTTTTAAAAGGTTTGAAAGTTACTTTCGGCTGAATAAAACAGTCTTCAAAGATGTGCTGGAAACAATAGCACCTAATTTGAAATCCGGAATCAAGTCCACATTTATTTCCAAAACAATAAAGTTGGCAGCTACATTAAGATTTTTAGCCCAGGGGTCGTACCAGCTCAATGTTGGAAACGACTTTAACTTAGGGTTCAGCTGTTTCTGCCACAGCTTCCTCCAGCGGGCTCAATATAAATTGCTTGAATCTTCCGCCACCTATAGCATTACACTCGGCTTTGTTGGCTACCATTTTCTTTTTAACTTTAAATTTTAAGTCTCGCCAAACCTATAAATAAATTTTGTTATATTTTTATAATGCACTTTATATGATCATGCTTTCTTTACCTTCTGCCATCCATCTCACATTATTCTCGGTGGGCCAAGTGCATTTAATAAATTTGATATTTCTTCCCATTTTTTCCGTCATTACTTTTCCTCAAGTCGTTGCTAATAATTGTGTCGACAAAATCAGAGTCGTTTCAAGACAATATCGTCTTCACATTTTCTTACAGAATACCAAATACTTGTCGACAGTTATCAATTATTTTCGATAACGACAACGGGAATACCAATTTCAAAAAAAATCCCAAGACGACATTGTCTTGTGTCGATGACGACAACTAGAATAAGGGTGATTATTTCCTAGTCGAATGTGAATAATAATAGGAACAGTAAAAACAAGTTTTTTCAACGACTGACAATTAAAAACTATAAATGTTAAAATAAAAACATTGATGCATTCAGTTAGCTAAACACGTCTACTTTTAAAAACTATCAACTAATTATTGCAATGTGAATTGAAAAACCCCAAAAAACAAAATTTAACTTTCCATGCTCTTTAAAATTTGTAAATAATTTCCGATTTTCGATAGGAAATCAGCTTTCTAACGACTTTATAGTGATCAGGTCTTCTTTTGTTTGGCTTATAATTGATAAACAATACCAACGAAGAAGTATGGCACAAACAAAATTTAAAAATTCCATGCATATGGCAATCTGTTTTCATTTTGTATATCCCATACCTTTTTCACTCTTGGCTCCATACTTGGTCCATAATTTACATAAATATGATACAGAAATGAGTACATCTGTATATACAGCGGGACGGTTTTTCGTTCCACAAGTTACTATGAAGAACTTTTCATTAATCTGTATACACTAAAGACATTCTACTGGCTACAGAGCATTTTATAGGCTTTTTTTGCTGTATATAAAGATGTCTTCAAAGTATATATATATATATATATATATATATATATATATATATATATATATATATATATATATATATATATGCATTTCTCAATTGCAGACTATGCATTTATGCATTTCTCAATTGCAGACTAACTCAATTTGAACCATGGAAAGATACACAATCGAGCAAGGCGTTAAAGTTATTCAGGCTTATTATGAAAATGGGAGTTAAAATCAAAATGCGTATCGTGCACTTCGTAATTTTTTCGGTCAATTTAATCGTCCAAATGTGCGTACAATTGGAAAAATTGTGCAAAAATTTGAGCAAACCGGGTCTGAAGGAGATGTGAAAACACCATTGCATGCTCGTACAGCTCGTACTGCAGAAAATATTGCTGCTGTTGCCGATAGTGTTTCTTAAGAGTCCACCTCAACTCGTCGTCGTGCCCAACAATCGCACCACTCACGCTCGTCGTTGATGAACAATTTGCATAAAGACTTGCATTTACACGCTTACAAGGTGCAATTGACTCAAGAATTAAAGCCTCTTGACCATTCCAAACGTCGTCAATGGTCAGAATGGTGGCAAGAAATGGCATCAGTGGATGATCAGTTTTCGAAGAAAATCATCTTCAGACACATTTTCACCTCAGTGAAAATAAGTACGTGTACTTGGTGATGCAGCAAGGCAGTTTAAAATAAAACGCTGAAGTATTAAGAATTAAAGTGTTTTTCTGTAAAATAAAACTGAAGTATTGAGAACTAAAATGTGATATTAAAGTATTTTTTCTGTAATTTTAGTCTGTTATAAATAAATAGTGCTATAAATAATTTCAAACAGTGTTTATTATTTGCAATATAGAAAGAACTCGATTTATTTAAAAGGTAAATAAATCAACGATTTTATAAAGGGTAAAATCGTAACAATATTATTATATATAAAGGGTATTAATTTCAGTTTTTTTTGCAGTTGGAGCAATGGAAATGTGGAAAAATGCACACAAACACAAGTAAAAAAATTTCCACCAAAAGTTGTATTTTTAACCAAGTAAAAAATAATTAGGATAAAAAGTTGTAACTTTCCACTATTAACGTCAAACGAAATGATGTAGCCACTTTAAAGAAAATCGTTAATTTGTAGTTCAAGGTACGAAAAATTGCACATATTTTTGAAAAACCCTGAATTATACAACTATGATTTTAAAAATCACGTGTGACATTTATATTTCAAATTAGATTTTTTCTCGTTCAAGTCAACCGCCATTTTTCAAGAAGAAAAAATTAAAAATGAGTTCTATGAAAATAATTATCCAAAGAGTTATGAATAGGTGTCTCCGCCAATTTAAATTCTGTGCCATCTACGTAACCAATACAGTGTGGTAATTCACTAACCGTCTCCTTCACAATATGAGCTCTTTCGTCTCTATCGGGACAAAAAATAATTTTTTTTGAAGTTCCAGAAATGCCCGAAATTCTCGTTTTGCTATATTTTGTAGTTTCCTGAATCTATTTAGAACTAAAGCAAGTTGAAAATCAACTCTGAATTGCTTACATGCATTTTTATGGGGAAATTTATCATTAGAACTTATAAGTGAGACAAGGTGGTGGAACTGATCTTTAGTTTATCGAACTGGGAAAGAATATCCTCACACCATACCTTAGATTTGGGAACGAAGTACTCGATTCCAACCCGAAAAAACATCACTAAGCTCAAATCATCATAATGAATGTTTAATTCTTTTGTTCGGCCATTTCTTCAGTTGCTAAATCATCATCTGATGTAAAAGTTTCTAAAAAATAATATTTAAAAATTTATATTGTATTGTTTTTTGGAGAAATTATCTCTATATGCCGATATTTTCATAAATATTACCAATTTTTATTAAAAATGCGGTAATTAAATAATCAATCTATTCACTTTTAACACTTCTATTCGGCATCTTGAAAAACATTAATGATTGTCACATCATTGACAGATTGTTTTTTCCTTTTTTTTACAGTTCAAATATTTATATTTTTTATTTCAAAAAATTACCGCTCACATCAATAGAGTGTAATTTTTAATTTTTCCATTTTTCCAACCAAAAAAATCTGTAATGAATACCCTTATAACCTGTTTTATTCGGGTAATACTACAAATAGAATTTTGTAAATTTTTTCTGTGTTTATGAAAAATTTGAAACCCTGCAATTATAATACCCTCCACCATATATGGTGATGGTATATGTATGTCAGTTTGTCATTCCGTTTGTAACATGTTGAAATATAGGTCTAAGAACACATAAAGTATATATATTTGTAATCCTGCAATATTAAGTCGATTAAGCGAGGTCTGTCTGCTAAAATGGCGATCACAACGCGAAGACACTAGCGGGGGTGCTCATTTTTTCCTAGATAAATGGACATCCCCCAAGAAGTTGGGTATTTATAATGAGAAAAATCGGTCCAGCGGTTTAGAAGTAATAAGTTAAAATATCCATTCTAATTGGTGTATTTTAGCACATAGTAGCGACTGGCAAGTAAAATATTTTCACTTGTTTTTCACCAGTCTCTTAGAATTAAAAATTAATATATATTTCCCTCAAATATTTTTCAACTTAAAACATTTTTTCGAGCCCAACAAATTTTTTCACCTTAAATTTTTTTCCATCACAAAATTTCTTTTAACATCCAAAAAAAGGTTTTCAGCTCAAAAAATTTTTTCAAAATCATAATTTTACTTCTAAAGTTTTTTAAATTTTTTGTATCAAAAACAGTGGAGAAAATTTTTTTAGGATTTTGGTAGAGGCTATTCAATGATTCGCACTGCCAAATTTGAGCCTTTATTTACTTGTTTTTTGATTCGCCTTTACTTTTGTATGCCTGTGGTTATTCAACAATGTAAATTCTAATAACTCCACATATAGCCAATTCCTGTTACTTTTTGCGAAAAGTTTTCGCATCGAAAAGTGTAAAACAAAAAACTCCACTGATTATCGTTTTGTAAATAAAAAGTGTTTCTGTATTCCAATGCGAAAAGAGGCAACACTGCTTTGGAAAAAGAATTTCCTCTAAAAAACCAATGCCGGAAGTTACTTCGGAGCAGATTTTTAAAATGGACTTGGACTATATCTTCTAGCGAATTTACATTAAAACTTTTGTAGTAGATTTCATTTTGAAATCTATTTCGAATTCTATAACGTTTATTTTCCAGGATTTTGATTTGACAATACAAAAAACAGCTGATTAAGTATACAGAAAAATATGAATATACAAAACATAATACCAAAAATTTAAATAAAAAAGGATCTCATTAGCCTATTATGCAGACGGTATTAAAATATAAATATTAAAATATATTTGGGGATTTATAAGGATGTAAATTGATCCGCATTGATGGCAGATCAAATTAGATCTGCCATTAATATATATATATATATATTAGCAAAAACAAAGTAAACAATTACCAATTTTTGAAAAATGAAATGTTGTATTAGGTGCGGTACTGTATGTGTGTGTTGTCACATTTTCTTTGTCGTTGATAATTGCTTATTAAACCGATCTTTAAAAAATACAAAAACTCTTTTAATAATTACTTAATTATCATTAAAAACTTCACTCAAATCGAGAAATAAAATAAACGCGGTAAACAAGAACAGCTGAATAAAATCTGTGAACTCAATCATTTGGCATACATCGCAAGACAGTGCTGCCATATTATGGTGGTATTATCCACCAGGGCTATATTGTGCACTGTATTAACCCATTGCGGGCATTAAAGCTTTAAAATGGATGAAGAAAATCTTGATAATGTTGAAACTCCAAGAAACAGCTTAAGCCAATTAAGAGTAAGTAAACTTAAAAACTTGGGAGTCGACAAATATGCAACTAAATACAAGAGAGACTTAGAAATTTTAAAATACTATGCTCAAAGTTAGCTCATGACAATAAAGAACTTAAGTTAGAAAATGAAAAATTAAGGCAAATACCGATTCGTTTACGGAACAAGAAATTATATTCGAAACAGACAAAGACGAACTTACAAAAGAAACGGATTGGATAGTCAAAACAATATACAAAATAAAAAAAGGCCAATTCGCCAAACCAAATCCCCAATAAAACAAGTTAACCAATTAAATGTTCGTCCTCCACCGATCATTATAAATTATAGTGGAAATTTTAACCAGCTCCACAAGCTAATTAAAGACGTAGCAAATGGTGATTTCACCGTTAAAATTACTGACCGAAATGTTTATAAAATAAACACATTTAACAGTGATGATTATAGAGCTATGACCAAAACTCTTAATGAATCTAAAGTTCCATGATATTCGTTGGAAGATAAATAAGCCAGACCTATACGAGTTTTAGTTAAAAATCACCACTCATGCGATCCCGATGAAATAGTATCGGAATTCAAACAAAAAGGCCATACAATTTTAAATGCCACGAATAAATTCAAATTCAGTACTAAGGAACCGATGGACATGTTTATATTATCATTTGATTCATCTGAAAATATAGAAAATATTTATAAAACCACTAAAATCTTAAACACAATCGTAAAAATTGAGCCCTTAAGACTTTCAAGTTAAATACCACAATGTAAAAACTGTCAATCTTTCAACCATACCAGGAACTACTGCTCAAAGCAGCCGAGATGTGTGCGATGTGCGGGTAATCACGAATCAAAAATGTGTGATAAATCTCCAAATTTTCTCCCCATATGCTGCAACTGTGATAGTCAACATCCTGCAAGCTATCGTGGACGTAGTTTCGCTAAAGATTTGCAGAAAAACCGGAACTCTACACTCAAACAACAAAAAGCGAAAACTCAAGAACAACGCAATATACAACAACATAATATACAACAATATATTCAACAAAATTCATTGGAACAAGTCGTTCAACAACCATCCCAGAAACTGCAAATACCTCTAATCGAAAATCATATAAATCAACAACCACCCTTAATTCAACGGCCTCCAGGCAAACCACCTCAACTACCAAAACAACATAATACTCTTCAACAGAATCCACAAAAACAGAATTCAGAGCAACCTATAAAACAACCCCTACAGCAACAAGGTCATAAACAACAACAATATATACTACAACAACCACCTTTGCAACATAATGAACAATGTATACAACTGTCACTGCAGCATATACAACAACAACAACTTTCAACAGATCAGCAATATTCGCCACAACAAAAAGGTATGCAACAACAGTATTTACAACATCATCAACAATTTATACAGCAAAGTCATCTTCCACAACACCCCCAACAACAACCATCGCAAAATCAACAATTCATGCCGCAACAACTTTGTATACAACAGAATCAACCGCAAAGCCTTCAGTGGCCTCAACCTGAACATCATCTAAAACAACCTCTACAACAACAGTATTTAAAACAACGTGTTAAAAATCAACTCCAAGGAAACAACAACCTCCACACAAAACTTACTCAGATGTGACGAAGACGGGGCCACAGTTAGAAAATGTAAGTCAAAATAATTTGTTAGCAGTAATCCTACAAAAATTAGAAAAATTGGAAGCTGTCAATAAATCGATTGAAAGTCGACTTTCGTCATTACAACAAAACTTTTACATGTCGTTTTCAAAAAATAAAACATTAAATATAATGGAATTGAATGCAAATGGTTTGCAATCAAACAAAAAAGAACTTCAAGTAATTTTAGAAAGTAAAAACATATATATTTGTCTGGTAAATGAAACTCATTTTACCAGGGAAACCTATATAGAAATAAAAAACTACAACGTTTATCATACAATTCATCCAAGTAATAACGCAAGAGGAGGAAGTGCTGTAATTATTAAAAGAAGCATAGAACACTACGAAAAATTTCAGGCTACAACAGTCACTATTATAACAAACGGCTCATGTACATCTTTCACATCTGTTTATAGTCCTCCAAGACATAAAATAACAACTGAAAAGTATATGCAGCTTTTAAATAAACACAAATTTAAATTTATTATGGGCGGAGATTATAATGCTAAGCATCCCATGTGGGGATCAAGGCTTTCAAACACTAAAGGTAGAGAACTACTTAAAGCTATTCAGATATCAGGTTGTGAATTTATCTTGACAGGTACTCCAACATATTGGCCGTCAGATATACAAAAAAACACCTGACTTGCTTGATTTATTCATCACTAGGAAATTATCTATATCAAATATGAAAATAAGGGAAAGGTTTGACCTAAGCTCAGATCATTCCCCAATATATTTGAACCTTTTCTGTGAATCAGAGCAAACACAATCCAAACCATACCTTGTAAGCAAGCTAACTGACTGGAATTATTTCAAATATCTAATCAATGATAACATTACAATATCTAACTTATGTTCAAATGAGGATCTCCATAATATGATACTGAACTTTACAACTACTCTTCAACAAGCTGCATGGAAGAGTACACCTACACCTAAACAATTCGTCCAACAAAATTGTTACCCTCCAAGAATAAAAGACCTTGTGCCAAAGAAAAGAAAGCTTCGGAAAAAATGGCAACAAACACGTTCTCCTAACGATAAAAAATATTCTTAATAATGCTACACAAACGCTTAAGAGAAAAATTCAAAAATTTAAAAACGAAAATCTTCATAAATATATGTCGGAACTCTCCTGCGATAGCCGAGTGATTACTCGCTTAAAAGGCCAGTCGAACATAAATCGGCAATTAGAATTGGTACAGAAAAATGGGCAAGAACGAATCAAGAAAAAGCTAATTTGTTTGCAGATTACCTTAGCTCAATTCTAAATAATAAAAATACCCCGATGCCTCATGAAGCTGAAAATTAAGACAATGAAATTATACCAATAATTACAGTTCAAGAAATAAAATGTGAAATAAAAGCTTTGAAATCCAAGAAATCTCCCGGTTATGACCTCATAAGTTCTGATCTATCAAAACACTTACCATTTAATGTAGTAACACTTTAAACAACATTGTGAAACATATCTATTCAAATGCAATACTTTCCAAGCTATTGGAAAGTAGCTGAAATCATTATGATTTAAAAAAGTGGTAAACAACCAAATGATGTTAGTTCCTATAGACCAATATCCTTACTTCCAGCTAATCGAAAAGCTAATTTGTGGTCGACTAAACGAAAGAAGAAATCTGATACCCAATCATCAATTCGGGTTTCGTAAAAAGCATTCAACTATTGAACAAGTTCACAGAATTACTGATACAATAGAAATACAGTTGAAGAAAATCAAATCTGTTCTGCCGTTTTTCTAGATGTATCCAAAGCCTTTGATGCAGTTTGGCATTCGGGCCTACTATACAAGTTAAACGCTTGTCTACCATTAAAGTATTGCAATCTAATCAAATCATATTTATCAGAAAGATACTTCCGCGTGAAACAAGAAGCTGATTACTCCAGTCTTCAACCGATAACATCAGTAGTACCTCAAGGAAGTATACTAGGTCCAGTTCTATATCTTTTATTTACAAGAGATCTACCAATTAACCCAGAGTGCGTTGTAGTCACATTTGCAGATGACACTGTTATTATGACAGTGGGATCTAATAGTTATATAGCTACCAACAAATTACAAGTGGCATTGAATGAAGTAGTGCAGTGGACCAAAGACTGGAAAATCACTTTAAATAGCTCTAAATCAACTCAAGTCTATTTTACAAATAAAACTATAATTCCAACAAATATCTATATAGACTTTATAAAAATTCCAATAACATTAAGTTAAAATGGCTTATATGTAGAAAGTCAAACTTATCATTATCAAATAAAATTATGATATATAATCAGATACTCAAACCAGTGTGGACATACGGCATTCAGATATGGGGATGTGCAAAAAACTACATTATTAATATTATCCAGCGTTTTTAAAATAAAGTTTTGAAAGATATGGTTAATGCTCCTTGGTATATTCGTAATAGCGACTTACATCGAGATTTGAAAATAAAAACTGTAAGAGAAGAAATAGAAAACTACGCAATAGTAGTAGTAGTTATTCTTTATTTTCATTTTAAAGTTTATCAATATATGTACATTTTTAATTTCAATATAGAAGTTTTTAAGAATAGTTTTAAATCCAACTTTGACTCTATGTCGTCAGTCGGTATGCTTTTTAATAATAACTTCATACATAAATAAATTTCCTTTTATACATTAAATTCAGCTGTTAAATAATTTCGATATATTACACATGTTTTCATATAATTTGCCAATAACTTCCAAGAATGTGTTTTACCATTTAATAAATTTATTATTTCCTCTTCACTTAATACAGTTTTTCCAAAATTTGAAGACCTAAATTCCCTTAAAGTGTAACAACGTCCTATAAAATGTTCTATGTCTTCTTTTTCTTTTAAATTGCAAAGTGAGCATAAAATTGATGTATTCTCATTAAAATTATTACCATTTAGCTTAATCATATCACTTCTTGCCTTTAATATCCATGTTAAATCTTCAATCCTTGTGTCATCGGTCATATATCTAACTCCTGCAAGTGGATCTAGTTTTCTAAAAATTCTACTTGTTTGATATACTTGTGTCAGTTTATTTTGTTTGTATTTAATTCTTAACGCATTCAGTAAATTTTCACGATTTGTATTCCATTGTGTTTTGTTAATGTTTAGTTGTTGTGTCCATAACATTCCACAATCTGCACTTATTATGTTCAGATCTTTAACCCAAAACAGTTGCTTCTATACTAAGAGTTTAGTGAGCTGATTTGAAAGTCTTTGTTGGCCCTACTCAAACATAGTCCTATAGATATACCTTAAGTGTAGGTCCAGTGTGTACAAATGCCCGTTTTCCATTCCAGTTTCTAACATAGGTATATAGGTTGGTGTAAAACTGGGAAGTTTTAAATTTTCTTTATAAAAAACAGCTGCAGCTTATCCACCTCTTCAAAAAGCGAGAAACCCCATACCTGGGCCCCATAACTTTGAACAGCTCTACTGACTGCCAAAAAGAGTTTCCATTTGGATCTTAGCGATATATTAGATTTATTGAGAAAATTATTCCAAGTTATATTTATGCTATTTTTCGCAATTGTGTTTCTATTGTCCACATGTTTTCTAAAAATCATTGTGGGAGACAATACCACTCCTAGATAACAATACTCGGAAACTACGCAATAAAGCACAAAAAAGGCTAGAACAACACTGTAGCGATTTGGTTCCTTTATTACTAGAAGACTTAACCGTTGCAAACCACATGATTTGATAACGAGATTTAACCAGCATTAATTGAGATGAAGAAGTCTCATTAGCTGTACTTAAGCATTATAATTTATTTGGAATAAAACTACTAGTTAGTCTTAATAGACTAGTCGTAGTATAAATGTAAGCATTTTTACTTATGAAATATATATATATATATATATATATATATATATATGCACAGCACATGTTGCGGGGACGGGTTTTCGTTCCATATATATATACATATAAATTGATCCGAATTAATGGCAGATCAAATTAGATCCAGCAATATATTAAGGGATTAGGTAAGATTAAATTTTATCCGAGTATGTCACATCGAATTGTATGAGATTAGATCCAACTTGTTTTGAATGAACGCATAAATATATATATATATATATATATATATATATATATAAAATAGAGCTTCCAGATTTTGACTTGCAGTTTTTTCTCTGACTTTTGTCGTTTTGTTTGCATATTTTGGTTAATAACAGCCAAACCATTGAGATTTTTGATCCAATACAAAGACAAAAATTGTAGCCAAGATAGTTAAGAACTCGCTAGTACATCGCAAAAGCATTGGAACGCTCCTTCAGGCAGTTTTGGCCTTGTGAAAGTGCAAATTTTTCGTGAAAATATTGATAAATTACCATTTTCAGTTGTGCATAGCGCAAAATCATAAAAATGTTCTATTTCTTATTTTTTCCACTTTTTTTATCCAAAACTATAATGTTTTTTTTTGTTTTGTTCAATATTTATTTTGAAAATTATGAGAAATTCATTTAAAGTACGACGAAATGGAGTCGCACACCCACCACACTTTTATCCCATATTTGCCAGGTTTTGATGGTATGTATTGCGTGAAGCTAGCATACAATTGTTCATCTACGGTGATGTTGGCTCCTGCCACGAAATATCTACGAAGACAGCTGTTTAACATCAAAAAAGTCCGATATTGCTGCTGCTTTGTCAATTTGTTTGCGTTGCTGTCGTGTGTTTCCATTATCAAAAAGTATGAAGCGGCTTATTTCTTAAAATCTTCGTACACTCATTGCAGCACGATATAATGGATGTGATGTAATTTTCTACAAATCTTTCGTATGCACGTAACCAGAATGTGTAACGTCACTTAGCAAAAGTAGGCCCAAATATGCATCAAATTCACTTTTTGATATGGGAATTCATGATCTCGGTTCTCTTTTTTGGATGTTTTGCATTGTTATTATCATAGCATTGCCTTGCCTTCCGATTTGATTCACGAATAATTATGTCGCGTATTTCGTCTGACATTATCAATTGGAACGTTTCTGCAATGGTCAAACCTTGCGTTGCCCGTATTGGTCCAGAGTGTGCATTTCTCAGAATATTGTGCGTTCGGAAACCAAACATTACCATCTCTGGCAGTAAAACATTCGCCAGTTTCAATTGGTGCATCTTCAAGTTCTTCATCATCGTCCTATGGGTCATATTCTGGTAACGTGGTTTCTCCAACGTCTGAGTCATCACCACCAATATCACCTAAACATTCACCTAAAGCCTCGTCACCAACTATTGAATCGTGGTCACTTATTTCATCTTGGCTTTCTTCAAGCGTTTGACGAATATATGCTTTTTGTTCTTTGTACGAAAGTGCTCTTAGTTGTCGTGGAGTAAAGGCTTCATTACTTGAGCCTAAACGTAACGTTTCGAAAACGTAAACAGGGAACTTCTGTATAAAAACTTATTCAAATTACGGAAACGAGTTATATGGTTCGACAATTACAAAGTAAACAAACTAAAAACCTTTTTTAAAAAAGTGGAAAAAATTTATTTAATTAAAAAAGTATGGTAAATATATAAAAATATAAATCATTTCTTCAAGATGTTTCAACGATGGGTGTATCAATGTAAATTTTTTCGGTGGGTGACATTGTACAAATATTTGATGATGGAAGTGGAGATTAAGTTTCCGAATGTGATGGAATTTGCGAAGAGAATGACGATGATGATGAAGAAAATTCTTCTTAAATATTTCTAGATGACCTCATTCTAAAATAAAAAAGTAAAAATAGAAAATTGTATTTTATTTCGTTAAAAAGTTCTTATTTTTCATACTTACGGATGAGAAGCTACATGTGGTGCTAAAAATTCCAAACTGTCCATTAGTGGCCACCGATATTTCAAAGTAGCACCACTGCCTGAGGGAAGATTTTTCTGACATATCGGTCGCGAAGGGATGTCCACTTATTGGAACATATTTCCTCTATCAATACAAACTAATTTGTTATATACATAGCCTTGCAACTTCCATTAAAATTTTTTTCTTTTTGTCTGGCAAATCTATAATATGGGCTTCTTTTGTTGTACAGCACATCATTGCTCTGGACCAACAATATTAGCTTTATATTATTCATTGTATGTTTTTTTATGTTTTTCAGAATGTGCTTATAAATACGAGGGCGGATCAATAAGTATGTGACTTTTCGAACTTCCCTCGTAGTAACACAGTCAGCGTCAAAACAAAGTGTACAGCAAAAAGTTCAACATTCATAAGTTCATAAATGTTAAAAGGAATAAAACTGTTTTTATTTTTTTAAAGTGCATTCAGTAGAAGTTTGTTAACTTAAAATTATTCATTTTTTCCTTCATCATTTTCAAATTAACATTAATCTCATACACTCATATTATTTGAATGTTCTATTGTTGCAACGGTAAATTGACCGCTAATTTTTGTTTTGTTTCTTCTTGCATTAATATTACTGATATTAAGTGATCTTTACTAGCTATACAGATCAATGACAAGTCAAGTTGATTTTAGTTTTTAAATAATAGTCAACATGGGCAAGCAGACTACAATAGTAGTTAAATTTGCCTCTGAAGGCAAATCTTTCAGAGAAATTGGCAGTACTATTGGCAGATGTCATAATAATATTAAAAAATACAAAAACTAAAAAAAAAAAAACTAAAAGTACAAAAACTTGAAAAATGTTGAAGATCTTCTGCGCTCTGGCAGACCGCAATTTTTGTTCGGCGTGCAGAAGAGGGCTGTTGGCGAAAAACTTAAGTTTGTCCAAACGTTTGCCTAAGGTTATTTATATCATATTTAAATTTAATATTACACTATTATTGTATATGAATTCTGTATTTTTAAAAACTCATAATTTATAGTCATTTATTGTTAATTGCTCCAAATACTTATAACGTAATTTGGTTTATTATCATTCTTATGTCATTGCAATTTGATACTCATTTTTAGTGCGATCATAAATATATAAAATAAAATTTACTCTTAACTCTCTTAAATACAAAGCTCATTGTTTTATTAGTGCACTAATAGCGCTAATGTAACACTAGTAGCAACCTAATGTAAACTAATCACAGTTATAGATAAAATTCTCACTTTTAAGAATAAAATTGCATTACACAATAATGAACATATTTAACTTTAACATTGTGAACATATTGAACTTTAACATTGCATCTTTCTATTTTTTTGGCAGATCAAATCGCCAAATATTACACATGGTAAAATTTCTATTAATAAATTCATTTTAAATTACTAAGAACTAAATTAATTCTTATTGAATTTAATATATAATAAAATTTTAATACTAAATTGTAAATATTAGTGCCAAAACCCGGGAATTATTCTCATTTTATAATAAAAAATATTGCTGTGAAATTAATTTAAATAAAAGATTATAAAATGTGTTATAATTTGTAACACGATCGAAATTTATAAAAATAAGTGACGCCTATAGTATTATATAACAAGTTCAATTATCGAACTCAAAAAAAAAAAAAAATTAAATAAAAAATTTTATGCTACATTTTTCGCTTATTTTTGTTGGAATTTTGATTTTAAAATAATAATTAACAAGTAGCCATTGTAATCTTGTTTTTAGTTTAATTTCCAAGGCATAAAAACGTGTAAACGAATATTTTCGTGTAAGACCAATACTTTCAAAAAACTGTAAGAATACTTTTGTATAAAACAAATACATTTGTATAAAACGAATACCTTCGTATAAAACCAATACCTTCTTATAAAATTCCATATTTTCGAATATAATTCAATATTTAATTTTAAATATATTTTTCGCTCTGTAAAAAAAAAAAAGATCACATTATTTCAAGTTTCAATGATAGCAAAAAATAAATTAAATCCATGTGTATTTTACTTGAACTCCATTTGATATATATTTTAATAAAAATTTAATTCTTAATAAATTTACTTGTTCGTTCTTTATATATACATTAAACGTGATCTTTTGTAAACGATTACATGTTTAATATTTCGATATAACTGCTAAACTTTTCCTAATTTTGCACATCTGTGCAATAAAATCTATAAAGGGTTAATTTTATTCTAGTACATTCTGTACATTAAAACTGTTAACGTAAACGAACTGTTTCTTTCCTTACAAAGCTTTGCACGTGTAAAAGTAAACGGTTATTAAATGTAAAGGGTGATTCAAGTAGAGATACTTTTTTCAATAGCCTTTTTTTTGACAGATCATGCTGTCATGTTATTTTTGTTTAGTATTGTTTGGCATTTCATAATGGAAAGACTTACGCCTGAACAACGTTTACAAATCGTTCAACTTTATTACGAAAATTCACGTTCTGTGAGGAATATGCTTCGTGCACTTCGCTCAACTTATGGTCAACACAATCGGCCTACTGAGCGTACTATTCGCAACACCATCACCCATTTTGAGCCCAAGCATTCGTTATTGGATAATATTCGACCGAATAGACCACGTCCAGCACGCTGTGAAGAAGCGGCCGTAGCTGTGTGTACACGAAGATCGTGCAGAGTCGATTCGGAGCCGTTCGCAGCAACTCGGACTGACGTATGGAACGACTTGGCGCATTTTACGTCGAGACCTGTTCAGCGGTGAGGCCCATTTCTGGCTCAATGGGTATGTAAACAAACAAAATTGCCGCATTTGGGACGAAGAGCAACCTGAAGAGATTCAAGAACTGCCACTTCATCCAGAAAAAACAACGGTTTGGTGTGGTTTGTGGGCCGGTGGAATCATCGGTCCATATTTCTTTAAAAATGATACCGGTGCAAACGTAACCTTCAATGGCGACCGTTATCGTGCCATGATAACCGACTATTTGATGCCCGAAATTGAAGCTCGTGATCTCGGCGACATTTGGTTTCAACAAGACGGCGCCACTTCCCACACATCGCATCAATCAATAGATTTATTGAGAGAACACTTTGGTTGATCACATAATTTCACGTTTTGGGCCGGTCGATGGTCCACCAAGATCGTGTGATATCACACCGTTAGACTTTTTCCTGTGGGGATATGTAAAGTCTAAAGTTTATGCGGACAAACCCGCTTCGGTTCAGGGCTTGGAGGAAAGCATCACGCCTGTCATTCGCCAGATACCAGTCGAAATGCTCGAACAAGTCATCGAAAATTGGACTCAACGGATGGACCATCTGCGACGTAGCAATGGCCAACATTTGATAGACATAATCTTCAAAAAATAAATGCCAAAGAATGTTCTTTCAAATGATAATAAAGATTCCCTATTAAATTTGAATCTTCTGTGTTTTTTTCTTTAAAAAAGTAGGGAACCTCGAAATGGATCAAGCTATATTATTTTTCTTCTGTACAGATGTAATCTCGGAAACACCATCGATAACGTTTCGGTAAACTTCTTTGTACAAATATTGTACATTTACGCCATAAAACGTCATGAAAATTTTCATTTTTTAAATCTTATTTTAACTTTGTATACCTGCACAAAAAATAATCGTTGTATAAACGTTTTGGCAAACGTTTGATAATTCCAACGTTCGTGTATAGTTATATGTCTATCATAAAACAGATTTTATATAACTTAAGTCTTCATTAAAGCCACATTCTTGGCTTTGACATCTCTTTTTCTTTAAGGCACATTATTGTAATTGCCTAAACTAAACCTCGAAACTGGTTGTTCTTTAGAGAATAAATAATTAAGACACTGAACGGTTTGCTTATTTTTTTATTTTTCTTTAAGTCTTTTGAAAGGTTAGTTAATTTAACATGAGTGACTTGCAATCACTTATTGCTATACAACGTGAATTGTTGTGTACGTTGAAAAAACGCAATGCAAGATTTGCGTTGAAAAACGATTCCGAAATGACCCGTGGTTATATAAAGAGTCATACTCAGGAACTTGATACAACATGATGAAATTTCAAAAACCATTGGTGACACTTCTTTGAACTTTGATGATGTTCCATATATATCCGATCATTGTTTCTACGGATTTTCAGGTATATACTTCACGTTAAAAGCCAAACTGCTTGATAGCGTTACTCTCAAAGGCAACCCTGTTAGGAGAAGCAGCATTTCTCATTAAATCTATTTCAGTCACTGAAGCTAACTATGACTCTGCATGGAAAATGTTAGAGTGCAGATACCATAATAAACGGAAAATTGGAAATAATTTGGCCATTAAACTTTTAAGTGTTCCAAACTCTGATGAAAGTTTTCAGGGCATAAAAATTCTTTTGGACATTGCCCAAGAATGTCTAAATTCTTTTGAAAATTTAAATATTAAAACATCTGAATAGGATCCATTGCTAATTCCGATACTTTGTCAAAAACTTGATCAGCAAACTCCAAAAGAATGGGAGCAATCCTTGAAATCTTCAACGGATGTGCCAAATAGGTCCGATTGGTTTCCTTTTCTCGAAAATACCTTCAGAACTTTAGAATCATTAAATGAGTCTGTTCCTACAACAGTTAAATCGAAACAGAAGAATAATTTCAAGAACAGGAAACAGACGCATGTGCACAATACCAATATCGCTAAATCAAAATCGATTTCCTGTTTGTTTCTCGGTTGATCACAAACATGACAACTGCAAATCTTTGCATAGATGTGGGATTTGTAAGCAACCCCATCACACCGTTTTGCATGAAGAAAATGCAGTTTCAATTCAAAATACTAATATTGCTTCGTCTGCCTCTCGGGTCACGATTCAAAATTCGCATGCATTTCATAACGTGTTGTTGTACTGTTCGTCTTTTAGTGAATACCAGTCACGGCCAGTTTCCTCTAAGAGCTCTATTAGATCCAGCGGATCAAGGGAGCTTAATCACCGAAGCTGCAGTTCAGCTACTTCGTCTACCTAAACGAAAGTCGAAAACTCAGGTATCTGGTATAGGTAATAGTAACCAATTATCAAGAAGTACGGTTAGTGTTGAGTTGTTGTCGATGGACTTAGAAAAGAGTTTGTCTTGCACAGCTCTTGTTTTACCAAATATTTCGTCATATAGACCAAGTTTTACTGCAGCACGTTTGTCTTTACCAAATTTAGAGCATGGTGGTTTAGCAGACCCATTTTACTACAAAACCGACCCTATCGACATACTTCTTGGCTCGGATATATGCTAAAGAATTAAAATACCTGCAGAATCTTTTTTACACAACAATATGTTCTTCCAGAACACCATCTTTGGATGGGTATTTTCTGGTTCATCTGAATCAGCTGATTCAAATACTATCCATTTTCATAATGTTAATCTAGAAAATCTTTTGCGTTCCTTTTGGGAACAGGATCTTGAATGCACCTGAATTACTTAACAAAATTCCCGAGGAGTTTAGGGAAAAATCTTTAACCTTTAATTTTGAAGGTGACACTGTTGTGAAAACGCTTGGTATCTAATGGAATACCACTGATGACACATTTTCTGATATAGATGAGTCTCGTCCTATTTCTAAAAGGACTATTTTGTCTGATACGGCACGTATATAACATATGATCCTTTGGGGTGGCTAACTCCGTGTACCGTTATTTCCAAATCTGTTTTTAAGCAATTATGGGAACATGGCGTATATTGGGAAAGTCCAATTCCTTCTGAGATAAACGAAAAATGGTTGGAATATAGATCCGCACTTTCCAATTTTTTTAATATTTAAATTCCACGATGGATTAATTTTTCTAATAATTTTAGGCTTGAATTACATCGTTTTTGCGATGCCTCTACTGTAGCCTATGCCGCAGCAGTTTACTCGAGAAATATTGCCTCTGATGGGGTTTTTGTTAATTTATTACAAGCCAAATCTAAAATTTGACCAATAAAAACGTTTTCAATACCGCGACTTGACCTCTGCGCTGCAACATTATTAGTAAAATTGACTAAAAAAGTACAAAATTCTATTACAAACATATATATCGAAAATATTTTCTATTGGAGTGATAGCTCCACCGTTTTTGGATCCGCAAGCCATCTTCAATGTGGACGGTTTATGTCGCTAATAGAGTTGCTGAAATTCAGCGATATAGCATCCACTCTAATGGAAATACGTACCTTCTTCATTAAATCCCGCTAATTGTGCTTCCAGGGGTATGTACCCCCATTAGCTTATAGGGTGTGATATATGGTGGAATGGACCAGACTTTTTATACGAACAGGAATCTTTATGGCCAAAACCTCTTTTAAATTTGGAAACCTCTGAGGAAAGATCGAAAACATGTTCTTCTGCCTCAAAAACAAAAACAAAATTTCCTATAAACAAAAACAAAATTTCTGTCTCAAAAACAAAATTTCCTATAAACATTTTATCTGGGACTTTAGTACCAAAAGACTCTTTTTAAATGGAAGAAAATTTTGCAAAATTAACAATGCTTTTAAGGGCAATTTCGATTTGCTATAGATTCTTCCATAATGTTAAAAATTTCCCTAATGGCGAAAATTTCAAAGAAACTGGCCGCTGAAAATAACTACTTTGAACCAAACTCTTCTAAAATTAATAAAAATAACCCAATCCATTAATTTTTTCAATGATATCAAATTGCTTAAACGAAATGGTGAAGTCAAACAAGTTTCATTGCAAAAACTTATGCCTTTCTTAGACGACGAAGGTATTATCAGGGTTGGTGGACGTCTTCAAAATTCAAATTTACCTTTTAACGTTAAACTTCCCATTCTATTGTCCAATAAGAATCCCCTAGTGAAACTTATGATTCAGGATTCTCATGAAAAAACCTTACATGGTGGTGTTACTTTGACCATGTCGTATGTTAACAGAAAGTATTGGATAATTTCTGGAAATCAATTGGCCAAAAATGTTATCAAAAATTGCATGAAATGTTTCACTTATTCTGTTAGAGCAGCTGTTCAGATAATGGGAAACTTGCCGTCCGTGCGATTAAACGTGGCAAGCGGTGTCGATTATGCTGGCTCCATAACCATAAAGAATTCTACTTTAAGGTCACCTGTTGTGTCAAAGGGATATATTTGCCTTTTGTGTGTATGGTTACAAAAGCCATACATTTAGAGGCTGTCTCAGATTTGACTACTAATTCGTTTTTGGCTGCCTTTCGGAGGTTTATTTCTCGCAGAGGTGCATGTACGGACATATATTTCGATTGTGGAACAAACTTTGCCGGCGCCTCGAAAGAACTTCAGGTTCTTCTCAATAAAAATAAAAAATCTTTACCTCAAGATTTAGCTCAAATGTTAACTTCAATTGGTACTGAATGGCATTTCATTCCTCCTGGGAGGGAGGCAGGAGTAAAATCTGTGAAGTACCATTTAAAGAGAATAATGCACGATAGAATCTTGAGTTTTGAGGAATTAGCCACTTTACTTTGTCAAATCGAGACTGTTTTAAATTCACGTCCTTTGTGCCCGTTGTCGTCAGACCCATCTAACTTAGATGCTTTGACGCTAGCACATTTCTTAATAGGTGAGCCAACAAGGGGAAAATCTTTTAAATCTCAATATTAATCCCATTAATCGATGGAAGTCTATCGAAAAGCTTAAGCAACGTTTTGGAAACGATGGTATTTAGAGTACTTAAATCGATTACAAGCGCGTCCAAAATGGCTTAAGCCAAAACCTGATGCTAAAGTTGGGGACTTGGTGCTGATGACAGATGTGGTCCGGGTCAATGGTTATTAGGTCGTATTCAAGAGGTCCACCCTGGCCTCGACCACCCTGGCAGGTAGTATCCTTATTAACAAAAAACACAGATTCAGCTGAAGAAGCTTCAATCAAATTCAATACTACATCACCTGATGAAAGGATGGAGGCTAATACTAAGTCAAAGCATAGCGCAGTCAAGTGACTAAATCAAATTACTCCCAACATATTTAACTTTAACATTGTAAAAGTATTCTTGCATCTTTCTATTCTTTTTGGACTTCTGAATAAGGCAGATCAAATCGGTAAAATTTCTATTAATAAATTCAATTTAAATTACTAAGAAATAAATTAATTCTTATTGAATTTAATATTAAATAAAATTTAAAAACTAAATCGTAAACAAGAGCAATAGTACGAAGAGTTAAGGCTAATTACTGGGAAAGTGCAGTCAAAATAGCAGAGGAATGCACAACAGCTTTAGAAGCAAGTGTAAGCGCTAGTACTATTCGCCGTGCACTGCATCAACATGGACTATATGGTAGAGTTCCTAGAAAAAAGCCTCTTATATTTGCGAAGAATCAAAAAAAGCGTCTGAAATATGCGAAAAAGCATCAATACAAACCCAAGTCTTTTTGGGACAACTGTTTGTTCAGTGATGAGTGCAAAATTTAAATTTTTGGAAGAAAAAAGGTACAAAAAATATGGAGAGGAAAAAATAAAGCATACGAAGAAAATAATGTGTTGACAAATTATGCTTAGGATCGACTTGGGTCTTCCAGCATACCGCTCGAAATCTGAAGGAATATTTGCTTTACAGAACGCCAAAACAGGTTGATCACAACCCCCCCCAATCACCAGACTTGAATCCCATCGAGCACCTATGGGAACATCTAGACCGGCAGATCCGAAAACGCAGCATAATTGACAAAGAGTCCCTAAAACGTGCAATCACTGAGGAATGGAATAATATTCCCAAATTTCTTGTTGATTCAATGCCCAGGAGACTTACTGCAGTCATAAAATCAAAGGGCAAGCAAACTACATCTTAGTCTTTAAGAATCATTTTAGTTTTTAATTTTTTTTTTAACTCTACATTTTATTTTGATGCGTAAAATAAGGCATTTTTTGAGATTTGTGTTAATTTTAATATGAAGAAGAAATACATGAATAATTTTTTTAATTTTAATAAATAACTACTGAATACACTTTAAAAAAATTACAACAGTTTTATCGTACTATCCCCCTTTTAACATATATGAACTAATAAATGTTGAACTGTTTGCTGTACTGTTTGCTGTACCACCTGTTAATAGACTACTGTCAAATTTTGAGCAAGTTCCGTCATTTACTTTGCGTTTAACAGCTGTTCAAAACATACAACGTCGTGGATTTTTTTAAAAATGGAAAAAGTGAATTTCAAGTGCTCATTAAACATTATTTTTTGCAATAAAAACCCGTCAATCAAACCAAGGAAAAGCTTGATAAATCCTATGGGGACTCTGCACCATCGATTTCAATGGTAAAAAAGTGGTTTACTGACTTTCGTTGTGGTCGTACAAGTACAAATGACGCTGAACGTTCCTTACGGCCAATTGGGTCACAATACACCCGAAAATGTCGAAAAAAATCCACGATATGGTGTTGGCCGATCGAAGAGCAAAAATGCGTGAGATTGTTGATGCTATAGGCATTTCATATAGCAGTGTGGTTTCGATTTTAAATTATCAGTTTGATTTAAGAAAGCTGTCTGCAAGATGGGTGACCATAATGCACGGGTGCACACGTGTGTAGTCTCAATGGCAAAATTCCATGAATTGGGCTACGAATTGGTACCACATCCGTCATATTCTGCGGATTTAGCCCACAGTGACTATTTCCTCTCTCCAAATCTAAAGAAATGGCTTGGTGGAAAGAGATTTAGCTCCAACGATGAAATTATTGATCAAACAAATGCATATTTTATGGACCTCGAAAATCCTATTTTTTTGAAGGGATACAAAAATTGGAGAAACGTTGGACTAAGTGTATTAAGCTAAAAGGAGATTATATTGAAAAATATTTTTTTTTGCAAAAAAAAAAAACATGTGTTTCATTCAAAAAGTCACGGACTTATTGATCCGCCCTCGTATGTTAAACTTTTTTATTTGTTTTTTTACTTTTTTTTCACATAAACAAAAACTAATTAGCTGTTTTATACTGTCCGCAAAGTTACGAAACGTACACGTTCGAGTACTTTTTTTAACATTCTCTTCATGAAGCTAACGGATCAGCTGATTCCGCACATTTACGTCAGAGTAATTTGGGCTTAACCCACTCACTATCTGCCATTTCACTTTTATTATTTGTTTTTATTCCCAGAAAATAAATAGAAACTTTTTTTTCACTTCGCATCAAAAATGTAAACTAAATTTGCTGACGAAACTACATAGAATGAAATTTCTGCATCAATACATGCATGATAGTGAAACTGTACTGATTCACTATTGACTTTGTCACCAGTACTACAGACTAATTATGCCCCAGCCAACGCTTTCTCCTGTAGACATTTAACATGTGAGTGTCATTGCGAATCTACATAACTAGTGACTAGGTGTTGACATTGGAAACAGAGATTCACTAGTACATTTTAGTAATTCTAGTCTACACTTTTGGAACTTTTTACTCGATTTTTATAAACAAAATTTTTTTTATAAATTTCATTAAAGTAAAAAAAAATTTCGTGCAAATTTAATTTTGGAGTAGACAAATCTTCAAAAGACTGCACAAAATCATTCACGTGCTCCGTGAAATCTTCATCAGGCTCCACAAAATCTGTAGAGTTACAACTTTCACTGAAAATTGTTGCCTCTTTCTTGTTATTTTTATACAAAAATTATCGTTCTTTCACAAGTTTTTTGTCATTTCTTTTGCTCATTTTATTTATTTTTTTTTTTTTGTTAAAATTTGTATATTTAAATTCATTTTTCTTTATATATTTATGAAAAACTTTAATTTTGCACGCAGCTATGCACATGTATTTTCAACAAAATAAAACAATAAAAAAACCAAGAACAAGCACAGCTTTCAGCTGCAAAAAAGGAATGTAAAAAGTATAGACGCTTTGTTGACATGTCACCAAAAAGTCACTTGACCCCAGGCTTCCTACAGGGAACCACTTTTTTCAAAAAACAATGACTAAATGTAAGGGTATAACTGGTAATCATAATTTTTGAACCTTTTGTCATGAATTGAAAATAATGCATTTTCCTAGAAACTGATTTACTAATATAACGGATTTTTGTGTTAAAATATTGAAAATAAACACATTTTCCGAGAAAAGCAATAAAAATTATCGAAGATTAAAAAAAATTAGTTACATATTAAAATTTGAATGGCAACGGAACCCGATGAATTTTTCTAGGAACTCATTATTTGTGCATTAAAACAAAATATATCTCTAATTTTGTTCATAGGTATTTTATAATTTATAGTAATTTTTATGCCATAAATTTTTTTTCATATACTTTCAATAATAATTACAAAAAATAACTCAAAATAAACTATACCACTTTTCAATTATATCATTATATTTGCATGCGTTTTACTGTACACTCTAAAAAAAGTTTGTAAATGTACTACAATAAAATGGCTAAAATTTTATGTAATATAACGAAAATTCGGTAAATACAAACAAAAATATATAATATATTTGTAATACAATATTTGTGAACATTGTGAATTTAAATTCAAGATGACCATCACGACAGCACATACTCATTCGAAATATATTATGTATTATAACACGGTGCTACACTGAAAAAAACTTGCAAAATGACCTAGTGTAGGTTGTAGGTCTAGCTGAGTGTATTATATAACCGGTTTTATAAGTTGCAATATACCCCCAAAATTTTGAGATATGGGGAAGAGTATTTTTTGGACTGGCGCACTTAAACTTTTCTAACTCAGTCATTTTTTAACCGATTTCGAAACGGTCATCGGCACTAACGGCTCTTTCCAAATATATATACTTCCCGTATACTATTTATATAAATGTGTACAGATTTTTTCAATAATATAAACATTTTTCATTTTTTTTTAATTTTTTCATTTTCTACCAGGATTTTTTCGAATCTTCTTTTAAAACAACAATAATCTTAAAGTCAGTGTCCTTCTGAGTAAAACAAGCTTTTATTCGTGTAAATCGGTTAAAAATTAACAAAGTTACAGTGGTTACGGGCGAGAAACTAAAGACCTCATTATCTCTGTAATTTTCCCAATAGGTCGTACCTTGTTGCGGGAAAATATGCTTCACTATTCTATCAAGTATTGCTGGTTCACTCGGGGATGAGTTATTCAGACAGTTTAACTTCTTCGTCACCAGTTTATAGGCCATTCCAAATGGATTAGTTTCAACGTCATCGCAAATGTTCAGGAAACACGATCTTTTGCTTTGAAGTATGGCCAGTTTTAGCGCTTTCCTCTTAGTCCTTAGCTCCTGATGATGTAGATCATTCACCTCTCTACCACGCGTTCTCACATATACTCTTCTGGCTCGAATACAGTCTCTTCGCAGTTGGGCGATTTCCTCATTCCACCAATACACCATTGGTTTAGTTCTGCCTTGTCTTTTCTTTGCATGCACGAGTAACATGATCAATAAGCTGCTCAGGCATGTTTTCTGGTGTACCAGTCAGAATCATGTCCTCCATACAGACTATGAACAGCTCCTTCTCAAAGGTGTTAGCTTTCCAGCCCGTATGGTTCCATCTGGTTACCTTCATTAGCGTTGGCGTCAATGGATCGTTTCCTATGTCCATGATTATAGCACTATGATCGCTGTGTGTATAATGATCACTAATAGACCACTGTATTCGGTTCGAAATGTTTGCGCTGGCAAACGCAACATCTATTATAGAACCTCTTCCATTGCGATTGAACGTCTGTTCTTTTCAGCGTTCATAATTATCAGGTTCAGCATTGCGTACGACTCTGACAATATGTGGCCTCTTTCATTTGTACTCGGGTAGCCCCACTCCGTCGCCCATGCATTAAAATCCCCGGCGATCAATAAAGGTCCTGTTTATAACATCGGAAGTCAGGCCATAGATGATGCTCTGAAATTCAAGTATTGTATACCTCGGTGGGATGTAACAGCTATATATGGATATGCCAGACACAGTAGCTCGACCAAAGCCACCTTGTTGGGTTGTCATTGTATCCTGCAGTACTCTATTGTTAACGGACCAGATTGCACATTTATTACAACTGTCAGCCACCCAGCCATTTGCATCAACGTTGCTGTAAGGCTTACTAAGCAGGGCAATATCTATATTTAGCTCACGCACACTCTGTTTGAGCAGCTCCTGGGCTGCTCGGCAATGATTCAGATTCAATTGCAACAGTCTCATCTTCGTGATACGAGTCTTTGGAGTACTTAGGACAGATAAATGCCCCCGTAGCATGATCACTGCTAGCATCAGTTTTACTACAAGGCAAACACATTGGTTTTTCACACACGTCCTTATCTTGTGTCCGTCCTCTCCACATCGCATACAATTATTGGAGTAGTCATATGGGCTCTTACAACTTGTTGCTAAATGCTCGTAATCCAAACATTTGAAACATCTTCTTGGTCGTATTCTTGCACGTATTCGACATACGACCCATCCAATACGTATCTTCCAATCCAATAGTGGCAATTTGTGTGCCGCCATAGGCTTTCCTCAACGCTTTTATTGCTGACATCTGCAGCATTTTAAACATCTCGCCTTGTTTCATAAGAGCCTCGTAGACGTCTTATTTAGTTGTGACCTCCATATCTTTGATCTCGACATCCACTTCATGTGTTAGTGACGTACTTCTGCGGATGTACCAAGCACTTCCTCGATAGTATGCCTGAATTCACCTGTATTAAGCTCCAAGAGCAATTCGCCCTTCGCTGTTTTCCGGATATTCCTGACGTTTTGACCAAGGATTTCCAATTTGGGGTCACTTTTAACCTTTCGGAGTATGTCCGCATACGACGTCTCTCCACATGTATGGATATCAAGGGCATCCGGACGGGAAGGTTTCCTTCTGGAAGGCTGCTCACGGGCAGGCCGCTTTCTCTTCTTTGATTTGAGGCCAACTTTAACCCATTCAGAGTTTGCCGCATTCTTAGCCTCCTGCTCTACTGGGTTGTCACTCGATGTTCTGCCAGTTGACGCATTGGGTATGCCATATTTTACCATCTTAGTTCCTTCCTCTTCTTAGGCTTGTTGCCCTTTGGGCTATGGGGATCGCTTCGGAGTTCCCATGAGTGCTACGGATGGTGTACCCACGTTTATGGTTTGGGTTTCCTAGTCAGCCATAACTTCCCTGTGGGTGTTCGTAGACACCTTGCTTAGATCATCCGACACTTGCATGTATATAGCCTGTATTTCCCGCACATACGCAATGATTTCCTTATGGGACATTGGTGTCGATCTTGCGGCCTAATTTCACGATATTCTTTTCAGACCTACCATGGTTCGTCACAACTATCGGTGCATTTATAGTCACCGAGCATTCGCCAAGTGGGGTTTCTACAACAGCACTATTGCCTACAGCTTCTTAAGTCGCCGCTGCTCTAGTTGACATCGGTGCAGGGGGGATCTCTTGATCACCGACTTCCTCGTAAATGGGTTTTCTGCACCATTTCCTTCTTTCTCATTATCTTCTTCACACTTCTTTTCATGTTTCGTTGGGTTTTTGGGTGTTTTATTCTCATCTTATTGGTCCCAACTCAAGGCCGCTATCTTCGTTCGTTGTGCAGTCACGACAAGATCCCATGGGTCCCTTTGCAAGCAGACTTACCATGTTTTAAGGGACGGAGGCAGATGACGCATTAGCCCGATAGCCATTTCTGCAGAGTTTCACCTCCACCCAGAATACCACATCCGTCAGCCCGGGGTTCCGCCAATTCAAATCCGTTGTGTCCAGGAATGCCATAATTAGGATCGTACTGGGCTTGATTCTAATGCCTTTCGGCGGTAGTGACTGGGGAAACCATGGAGTCGTCACGCTCCTAACTACATCTCTCTTGAGAGTACCCTTATGGTAGAATACCTATTTAAGGGCAGTATCCACTCGCCCTGTCACAGGACTTCTTCGGGCACAAGCACCATTTTAGTACGCCCTCTATACCTGCCACAACTAGGGTCCGCGGGATCGTTATACCCGTTATCCTCGCCCGAGCATAGCCTTGCGGGTCATACATACATACATACATACATACATACATACATACATACATACATACATACATACATACATACATACATACATACATACATACATACATACATACATACATACATACATACATACATACATACATACATACATACATACATACATACATACATACATACATACATACATACATACATACATACATACATACATACATACATACATACATACATACATACATACATACATACATACATACATACATACATACATACATACATACATACATACATACATACATACATACATACATACATACATACATACATACATACATACATACATACATACATACATACATACATACATACATACATACATACATACATACATACATACATACATACATACATACATACATACATACATACATACATACATACATACATACATACATACATACATACATACATACATACATACATACATACATACATACATACATACATACGTACATACATACATTAAGCTGGGCTGCTGCCAACTCAAGTTCACCAATAGAGTTAATATCGGTGATTAGCAGATCTACAGGCCTTCTTATATGCCGTTAATTTAGTACTCTTACGAGGAATACAATCCCGGGTGAGAGATGGTTACCAGGAAAATCAAATCGAATGTGTTGATGATCCGATAACGAGATCCAGTACCTCTTCCCTGATGGCATTAATGAAAGTAGGTATCGAGCCCCTATTCAGATTCTCTATTCTATTCCCCACCAGAAATTCTAAATGAACCTTACTCTTTCAATAATGTCACTGCTACTCCAAATGGTGTGATGTGCATTTGCATCACATCTTTATATATATAATTCTCCTGTACGTGTGTTAGTGACTGCACTCCTCCTTAACGGCTGGGCCGATTTCGATGAAATTTGTTGTGTCTGTTTTATTTGATCCCTGAATGGTTTAGATTCACAATTGACCTATATGGGTACAATGGGCGTGGCACCTCCCATACGAAGTAAAAATGTATTTTTGTATATCTGGAGTACTGTTACAGTGGGAGTCTTCAAACTTTGTGTGAGCTTTTTTTATAATAATACTCATAATCTCCCAAAAAAATGAGTGCCATCCAAGCAATGGGCGTGGCACCTCCCATACGAAGAAAACATTCATTATTGCATATCTGGGGTACTATTAAAGTGGGAGTCTTCAAACTTTGTGTGAGCTTCTTTGATAATAATATTCATAATCTTCCAAAAAATATGGGGGATCCAAGCAATGGGCGTGGCACCTCCCATACGAAGTACAAATTTATTATTGCATATCTGGGGTACTATTATTGTGAGAATATTCAAACTTTGTGCGAGCTACCTAGATAATAATGTAATCCTATTCCTAGGCAGAACAACGTTTGCCGGGTCAGCTAGTCCAATTATAAATTGTTCTCTTGGCAATAACTTACCAGGTGCTAAACCTCCTGAGAAGGTATAGGTACATCACCTGCAAAGTACACAGAAGCGCAAACGACTTCTCTCGTTCCCTGTTCCGTTGGGACCTCAAAAATGGCCGACACCAAATCCCGCTGGATAAATTCTGGAATGGGAAGAAAGTTAATTAATTTGTTAACTAAAATCGCCGTTCTAGGAGTAGTTACTCCATGATGGTATAATAACCTACCTGAATCATGTTGGATACCCAGGATCTTACCTCCGGTAGCCCACGGCTCTCGGATTAGAGCCATGTCCATCCGTTGATGAGCGAACGTGTTGCACAGGGTAGCGGTTGCTCCCTTAGCGTGGTGCAGGTTCGTTTTTAGTACCTGTACGGTAGTCATTTATCTTCCGACTGTTTGATCGAGATTACAGCCATTCCCTGTAGCTGTGCTATCCGTGGCTCGGACCCCTTCAGATCTCCTTGGGCTACAACCCATTTGGGGTTTTCGTAAAGATCGACCTCTGCCGGTACTGCGGCTTTTCTCTCGCAGTGCTACTAGTAGAAGGACCTTCGTCCATAGCAACCCTTGCCGGTTACTTATTTCCACCTGCAGCAATGGAAAGACCTACTTCTAAGGCAATCTTTTGTGGTTCCATGTTTCCACTAGCGACTTTAGGGGGAGCAGCAGCCTCTCCCTTGCCAACATTACTCTTGGGTTTGGGGTCACCTTCCTTATTGACATCATATAATATCAGTTTCAGGTGAGTAAATCGGTAAGCAATTCTGCCATTGACCTCCACCAACTTGGCCCACAAATTGTCGTTTACCGCTATTAAAAGGTGACCATCGTTTTTCTTCATGACTACCTTCCAGTTTCTCGCGTTCATGTCATTCATAATGACAATTAAGGCCAACACCTTTTCGTTCAGAGTGCCAAGCTATGTGGACACAATGTGTGAGCGATAAAACTCAGCTGCTTCTACAAAGTTCCCTCGAATTTACACTTTTCCTTCACAGAGTTGACTATATCTCGGACTATATCTTTTAGCGAATTTACTTTAGAACTTTTTTAGTAGATTTCAATTTGAAATCTATTTCAAACTCTATATCGTTTATATTATATTTTTCGGGATTTCGATTTGACAATACAAAAAAACATATATATCCTTTATGCCAACGGCAACATACCTGGGTATGTTTTGCGTTTTCAAAACGCTATAGCTCTGAACTGCACCCTTGCGTCAACAGCATACATACCTGGGTATGTACACTTTAATAAATTTCTGTTGAAATCTACCCAACTTATAGTAGGAAACTGTACTCCTACTATAAATTGGGTAAATTTACTTTATTTTTTTTATTTCAATAAACTTATAACCGAGCCCATGAGGCTATATATGGTTAAAAAAACTACTAACTCTTATAATGAACGAAAAAAAGTACACACATTATTCGTAAGTTGGTACACACATAATGGGTAAATTTACATAAAAGTGCGTAAAAATTAAATGAAATTTCAAAAGTAATTCGAAAATTTACTAAAATTGTGCGTAAAAACCTATTTGAAGAGTAAGTATACGCATTAAATGCCTAAAATTGCATTTCTATATGCGTTATTATATAAAAAAAATGCGTATATTTACCAACACATGGTTTAAATTGAACTGCAGAAAAATATTTTTTTGAAAGAATAAATTTATTTTATGTATGTATGTATGTATGTATGTATGTATGTATGTATGTATGTATGTATGTATGTATGTATGTATGTATGTATGTATGTATGTATGTATGTATGTATGTATGTATGTATGTATGTATGTATGTATGTATGTATGTATGTATGTATGTATGTATGTATGTATGTATGTATGTATGTATGTATGTATGTATGTATGTATGTATGTATGTATGTATGTATGTATGTATGTATGTATGTATGTATGTATGTATGTATGTATGTATGTATGTATGTATGTATGTATGTATGTATGTATGTATGTATGTATGTATGTATGTATGTATGTATGTATGTATGTATGTATGTATGTATGTATGTATGTATGTATGTATGTATGTATGTATGTATGTATGTATGTATGTATGTATGTATGTATGTATGTATGTATGTATGTATGTATGTATGTATGTATGTATGTATGTATGTATGTATGTATGTATGTATGTATGTATGTATGTATGTAAGAGTACTAAATTAACGGCATATAAGAAGGCCTGTAGATCTGCTAATCACCGATATTAACTCTATTGGTGAACTTGAGGTGGCAGCAGCCCAGCTTAATAATGTGGTTGTCTCTTCATATTATGACAGTAGTAGAGTTCGGCAACGCAAGGTGCGACGTAAGGTCCCCTGGTGGAACAAACTACTCGAGGAAATTATTTAACGAAGCGAATCGCAACAGGAATTGGGATGAGTAAAGGAAATCTTTGACTGATTATAACAAGGAGATTGGGAAATCTAAAAGGGAATCTTGTGGTAGCATAGAAGATACTCCCACCGCCGCTAGATTGAAGGGGACTGACGGGGTTTATACAAAGGATCGTAAGGAAACACTGGAGCTACTGCTAAAGGTTCATTTTTCTGCATCAATCTTAAGTGTAATTTTCGACCCAGATGAAGTTATATAGGCCATTCGATCCTTTGCTCTCTTTAAGTCGGCAGGTGGGGATGGTATCTTTCCTACACTTTTGCAAAATGGTATTGATGCTCTACTGTATTTAGATCCAGTTTTATAATGGGACACATACCTCTCTCCTAGAGAAAGGTAAATGTTGCTTTCATTCCAAAGACTGGAAATAGATCCAACGAGCTCGCGAAATCATATAGTTCTATTAGTCTTATAGTTCTCTTAGATTACTGGATCTTCATATTAGGTCTACTACTTTGAAACTCTCTCCCCTGCATGATACTTAGTTTGCATATGTAAAGGGAAAGTCGACTGAGTTGGCCTTACATCGTCTTGTGGCGGGGATAAAGAAGGCTATTAGTATTGGGAAAATTGCATTTTATGCTTTTGATAACACAGGTTGTGACTCGATCACACTTTCACCCAGCGCAGGGGCGTTGATTCTACCACTAGTAAATGGATCAGGAACATGCTAGGAAGCTACGTTGGGCACTACCTCTGTGACGGTTAACGCAGTTAAAGGCTGCCCACAAGAAGGAGTTTTGTCTCCACTTCTTTGGGCTTTGGTTATAGACGACCTGCATCAAAAGTAAGGTAGGCTTGGTTATGATGCAATTGGTTATGCGAAACATTTAGCAGTTATAGTATTTGGTAAATTTGATATCACATATTATGAATAACGCTCTTAAGCTGATAACGAATTGGTGCAGAAAACATGATTTCTCAATTAACCCTAGTAAGAAAATCTTAGTACCTTTCACATTGAGAAGGAAATTGAACCTTGGTTCATATGGATAATACCAAAAAAAAAAAAAAGCCACTTGGGCAATTTGGGCAACTAGTGGTCTTGTATGTAGGACCTTGGGTCTTAATCCTAAAATGGTCATGTGGATCTATAGGATGATAGTTAGACCGATATATACGTATGCGGCAATTGTTTGGTGGCCGAAAACACTGAATGGGCAACGTGTGGTCCGGGTCAAAAATGGACTGAAGACGTACTTCCAATGGCAAAGGACCTTTGGAACAATTCTTTGGAAATGCGGCAGGCAAAACTATTGGTCAAACCCTTTTCCAATGCGAAAATTTTGGACCTTGCTAGGAAAGGCATTTGGCTACTAAAAGGGTTTCTTAACGGACACTTCGGACTACAATTTGTGGAAGATGAATCTGTTAGAATCGTCTCTGTGTCGACTATGTCTTGAGGGAGACGAAACAACCATCCACATTTTGTATTGCATAGGTAAAGAAGGAAACTTTTAAATAGGGAATTTTTAGGTCCAAAGGATATTAGGAACTCTTCTCCATCTTCTATACTAAAGTTCATAAGAAATATAATACAGAATTTGGTTTAGTTTTATGATCCTTGGTACAAAAGATCCATATGGGTCGCAGTGCTGGCCGTGAAGCCAGATCTTGATTTAATAATAATTATTAAATAGTCCAAGTGCATTTTCGAAATCGGCTTCAAAGTAACTTCCGGGATGGGTTTTTCAGAGGAATTTTTTTTCCAAATGGTAATTCCTAGGAGCGTCGGGAGAGGGAATCGGGCAGCTGCCACTGAAATATACTTGCTTTTAAGAAACGATATGATCAACGAATAATGGTTAACTAGTTTAAATAGTTAAATTAATTTAATAGTTTGGATGAACTAGTATTTATTATTTGACAAAAGCCTTGGGATATTCCAATAAAAACGTAAACAGTGTTGCCTCTTTTCTCATCGAAATACAGAGTTGAGATTTTTGTTTTACACATTTCGATTCGAAAACATCTCGCAAAAAGTTACAGGAATTGGCTCTAGATGCAGTTATTAAAAGTAAATGCGAATCAAAAAACAAGTAAAAAAGGCTTAAATTCGGCAGTGCCGAATCATTGAATAGCCTCCACAATATCCTACAAACATGCTCTCCACTGTTTTTGATACAAATAATGTAAAAAACTTTAGAAATAAAATTATGGAGGTGATAAAATTTTTTGAGGAGAAAAACTTTTTTGGATGTTAAAACAAATTTTGTGGTGGAAAATATTTGGTTCAAAATTTCCAAAACTCTCACATGAAAAGAGAGTTCATGACAAGTCTCATAAGAAGATACTCTATCTGCTGGTTTCTGCAAGATGGAGAGAACAAAAATTTAATACGTAAATACTCGGGGCAATTAAATTTTATAAAAATGCAACATAATATGAGCATCAAGAAAGCTTTTAAAATCACACCCTAACAAATCAACAACGTAATTTGAAATAGGCGTTCGAATCCTAACACAATACACAAACCGAACTACTTTATTAAGAAGAAGTTTAAGTTATCTTAATTCTCCATCTGAAGTTCCAGTAAAGACTTCAGCACAATACAACATGTTCGAGACTAGCAAAGCATGTGCAATACGTTTCCTAACAGACAAAGAGAGATAAAGATTTAAGGAGTATAAACGTCTTAATGCAAAATTTATCTTGGGGCATAATCAGTTAATATGTTGATCAAAGTGGAAATTAGAATCTAGTATGACCCCAAGGCATTTCATAGTGTTCAAAGTTTACAGGAACATCATAATTCATTATATTTTAATTTAAAACAAAAGTGATTTAAAGATCATAGCCTTTGTCTTGAAAGGGTTTATGCAAAGATTATTGTTAGAAATCCAAGAAACAACATCAATCAACAACTGATTAATAGACAGTTCAAAAACACCGAGAAATTGGCGATCACCTAAAAAAATAGCTGAATATCATCAGCAAAAACAAAAGCCTCACAAGGAGAATCATCAACGATGGAAATTAATCATTTGTATATAATATAAACAGTAACGGCCCTAAAAATGATCCCTGAGGAAACCCAAATGTCACAGCCATCCTTTCTGATTCCGCACTATTCAGATGAGTAAACTGCCCTCTTCCAGTCAAATAAGAAAAAACTAAATGGCAAGCCATTCGAGAATATCCAAAGAAATTACAAAGTGGACTAACACAATCAAAGGCTTTAGACAAATCTAATGATAATAAAAACACCTACCTGACGAGGATCTAACGTTCTTCTAATGAAATCTGTAAGACCTAATAAAAGAGAAGATGTGTTGTAGCCTTTAGGAAACCCACATTGAAAAAAATTAATTTAACTTTTACTATCTAAATATTCAATCATCTGTTTTTTAAAACATGTTCAAAAATCTTAGTCAAAAAGGGGACAATAGAAATTGGTCCAAAATCATTGTTGCAATTAACATAACCTTTTTTGACAATCGGAATTACTTTGGCTACTTTCCAGTCATCAGGAAATACACAACAAGTTAAAATATTGTTCATAAGACAAAATAGTTGCATACTAATAAGTGGATATATCAACTTAATAAACCTCAAAGGTAAACCATCTGGACCACAAGCATTTGATTTTATACTAGCCAAAGCAAAAGTCAGGTCATTATAGCCAATATTCCGAAAAGAAAAACCATATTCATCAAAATGAAAATTATTATAAAAAGGATTGAAATTGTCAATCGTTCTATGAAATAAAAAACTTCTATTAAGTTCATCAGGATCGAAATCAACTAATGATTCACTCGTATTAACACTGGATCGAATGATGTTCTACATACCCCTGGTATCTAAGTTACCAAATTTGCCAAAATAATAATTCCTCTTGGCATTACGAATAATAGTTTTGCTCCTGTTCCTCAACCTGCAATAAATCCTCAAATTCTCATTGGAAGGCGTCCGGAGATAAACTCTGTAAGCCAAGTCCCTGAGCGAAAGATGGTACTTGATCTCGGATGAATTAAATCAGTTCTCACTAACTCTACGAATCTTACATCTCTTAACAGGGACAAGCAAGTGAAAACTATTAACACAATCCATCAAGGAGCACAATTGACTATTTACATTTTGATCATTATAAAAATTAGTAAAATCATATTGAAGAACCACTTCCTCTAACAAAATCAAAGTTATAAAAACAAAAGAATGATCAGATATAGACGGGCACTGCATCTGATCTGGCAAACATACAGATATTGAGGGACTATAAGAAAATAATCTAATAATGAAGAAGAAGATTTAGCAATATCAAAATATTAAAAAAATTTAAATTGGAGTCGCCCATAATAACAAAGTCCGAATATTTCACCAGAAGTCGACCCAATCTATCTTCCATAATTTGAATGTTTTCGTTACTTTTATTGGGAAGATAAGTTACACCGGCCAACAACTTAGATTCATTAGTATTAATTTAAATAAAAATAGACTTAAATTTGCCAAAGTCATCAGATCTAAAATAACCTTAGCCTTTAATTTATCCAATACAACAAGACCAACACCACCACCTCTACGCGCAGGTCTATCATTCCTGAAGAAAGAATAACCTGGAATAGATTCTACATAAGAAGTATAAACGGGGGAAGCCAATTATATCTAAAAAACAACCTCCTAGAACATGTTTAATTTCATCAAGTTTAATAGATAAAGCTGAATTCCTTTATATTTTACGCAAATATGAATTATCATGTACAACCGGACCCAAATTAACATTAACAGCAATAGAAAAATTTATAAAATATATATAAGTATATATAAGAATAAAAATATATGTAAGTATGTATAATTACGTAATCAGTTATAAAACAAAAATGAATAAAAAAATTTAATTAAGCATTAAGTAACTGTAAATTTAAAATAGAAAATTTAAAATAAAAAAAACTAATGAAGAATTAAGAATTAATAAAAAATGAAAATTGTAAGGCAGAAAGAAACAATAAACCATAATTACCTTATATACAGTGTATCACAAAAGTAAGTACCCAGCATAAAAAAAATCAAAAATCTCTATTTTTCCACAAATATGCCCAAGTATTTATGTTTTTTTACACTTACAATAACATATTGTACTGCCTTATACAAAAATAAGAACATACTTAAAAATAATTATACCGTTATCATGTCCCGTTAGCAATTTTAAAGAATTAGCAAAAATCCCATCACAAAAGTAAGTATGCAGTTTTTCAAGTTTTGACCTTCATTTCAACTAAGCTGATTTAAATCGCGGAAAAAGTGAACGATTGTGATTATAAATTCGAATCAATACCGAAATTGCGTTTTAATTGCAAATTATTCTAAATTCGAATTATTTAAAAAGTGTTATTGTTAAACTTTACAAAGAGAAAAAACAAAACCAACATGAAATTGGTAAAGTTATCAATAAAAGTAGTTCCACAGTACATTATAAACATATATTATACGGAGATCAATACTAACAAGTAAAAAAGGGCTAAATTCGGCTGTGCCGAATCTTTGAATACCCTCCACCAATATCCTAACAAGATGTTCTCTTCTGTTTTTGATACATATAATATAAAAAAACTTTTGAAGTAAAATTATGTAGCTGAAAAAATTTTTTGAGGTAAAACACTTTTTTAGATGTGAAAAGAACTTTTTTGGTGGGAAAAAAAATTAGAGGTGAAAAAATTTTTAAGGTGAAAAAATTTTTTGTGGTGAAAAAAAATTTTAGTGGTGAAAAAATGTTTGAGGTGAATACAAAATATTTACTGCTGGTGAAAAAATATGAGAAAATATGTTATGTTCCAGTCGCTACTATGAAATTGTACTAAATTTGTATGGGCAATTTAGAGGCACCTTTACATTTTTACTAGTTTTTTTAACCAAGGACTGCACAAAAAAACACATTTTAAAGCATAGTTTTTGTCAAATACTCAATTTTGTTCCGGCTAATGGGGACTAGCTCTGCAGCTGAATATGCCTAATGGAGAGAATGTACTTTCTGATGCGCCACGTATTGATAAATAGTTGCAACGAATATTCTTTCTTTAAAAAATTGAAGTGTGTTTGTCTAATGGAGAGAATACAGCAAAGAAATTAATTTGTTAAAGAAAGAACATGAGTTGTATCTATTTGTCAATAGATGCCCTATCAGAAGGTGCATTCTCTCCATTAGACATATTTTGCTGCAGAGCTAGTCTCCATTAGCCATATTGTGCTGCAATATGCAGTAGCGTATTATTCATTTTCTATTTTCTTCGTAACATAAATGAATATTTGCCAAAAACTATAAAAAATATATGTTTTATGTGCATATTTACCTTAATTTTTTAAATTAATATTCATTTAGATGTTTAAGAGCACAATATTGCACTTTATTCATGCGTATTTTTTTATAATAGAAAAAATTCAATTCTCAAAAATACAAATGGAATAAAAAAATACTATCAAACATTTGATAAATTGACTTTAAAATTATGTAATAAGTCTACTAGTAACATCTGAATGCATTATAATTTAAAGTGTATAGTTAATTTAATATTTTTGGTAAATAAATTAATTGAAAACCTATTCAAAAGTAGCGGCACTAAAGCAATTATGTATTTTGCCAAAGAAATGTATATATAAAGATAGAGCAAAATTCATAATTGCTTTAGTGTCTATACTTAGAAGTAGATGGCGCTCAAGTAAATAAAAAACAATACCCTGCGCCATGCTTAGGTCGGCAAGGCCTTGGATTTGGCTTTTAATTATCTTAGGAACCACAAATATGACATTTAATAGATATTTTAAATTCTAGTACATTAAACCGTCACTAGCAGAATTATTTAATAATACTAAAATCAATTTTTGAAATGTTCGACGTGATAAAAGCATTTGTTTCACATTTTTATGTTAAAAACAAATTTTCATAGATCAAAATGGTATTTTTTCGGTAAATTCGAATAATTTTCAAGTATTGAGCCATTGCGAACTGCATATAAAACATATATTTTTGTATAGTTTTTGGCAAGTATTCTTTTATGTTACGAACGAAATAGAAAATCAATAATACCCTGTTGCATATTGTAGCAAAATATGCCTAATAGGGAGAATTTATTTTCTGATGCGCCATCTATTGGGAAATAGTTTCAACTAATATTATTCCTTTAATAAATTAATGTCTTTGCATTTTGCTCTTTCTTTATATATAAATTTCTTTGGACCTAGCCATGGGGCAGGGTATTGTTTTAGTTAATTCAGCGCCAACTATTTAAAAGTAACTGCACTAAAGCAATTATGTATTTTGCTCTTTCTTTAGATATAAATGTCTTTGGTTACAAAAACAAAAAATACATTTTATGGAATGAACGAAAAACCAACAAAGCTTTACAGAAAAACCCAATCTGGTTTACTATATCTCCTATAGTAGCCAAAGAATTGGAGATATTTGAACGGAAAATCCTAAGAAAATGCATCAGAAAAAATTATGAAAATTTTATAAAAAGATTTTGAAATAGTTACGTCTATGAAAATGCCGATGTTCTACCCATCTGTAGGTACTCCATGTCGTTGCAAGCCAGATTTATTGAGAAACTTGCGCTACACGATAATATGCTTGTCAGCCAAATATACGAAAGCGAGAAAACCACCATCTGAGCTGGATCTACGTATCTTTCTCCTGTCGGTATAATTAATGGGCATACAGGGTGGCGCAGAAATAACCTTCCGATGTTTTTTTGGCTGTAATTTAAAAAAAATGAAAAACTTTGATTCTTCTTGTGGATTATTTTTATTTGGTCTTTTAATTTTTTTTACATCAAGTCGAGAATATGATGTCATGTAAATGGCCGCCGCCACAGTTGTCATTTGAGCCCTTTTTATGGAATTTTCCCATCACTTTGGCCAAAACTTCCGGCGATAGGTCCTCACATTCTTGACGGATATTGTCTTTAAGAGCTGCAAGAGTCCGAGGCTTGTTGACATAAACCCGCGACTTCAAAAAGCCCCACAAAAAGAAGTCTGGAGCGGTCAAATCAGGCGATCTTGCTGGCCAGTGCAAATCGCCAAAACGGGAGATTAGGCGCCCGGGAAATGCATCCTTCAGCATATCGGTTGTGGCACGTGCAGTGTGTGGCGTTGCACCGTCCTGTTGGAACCACATGTTTTCCAATCCCAATTCATCAAGTTGCGGCAAAAAGAACTCGTTGATCATTGCTCTGTAGCGCTCACCATTCACAGTAACCGTTTGGCCTGCGACGTCTTCGAAGAAAAAAATGTCCGAGGACTCCTCCAGCGAAAACAGCACACCATACAGTGACTTTGAGCGGGTGTAATGGCTCTTCGTGGGTTACACGCAGATTTTCCGTGCCCCAGAAGCGTAAATTTTGCTTATTTACGTACCCGCTAAGATGGAAATGGGCCTCATCACTCATGATTTTTTTTGATGAAAAATCATTTTCATTATTGCTCAAATAAATAGTCACCAATATTCCGCGTTCTGGAGCAGTGTAGCGTAACATTGTTTATTAACGTGTATTTCGCATGTGTTTACTACACAAATGTCAAAACAGAACTGACATTAGGGGCCAATCGCAAAATTTACAGCATTTTCTGATAGGAGGATTACTTTTGCGCCACCTTGTATTAACGACGATCCAGCTCCTCTGGATCTTACCTCAGTCTATATGAGCCCAGCCTCCGGCAATCATAGGGTCTGAAGATGATATACGTATATACTAAATTTTGCATGAAACGTACTATGAATATGTTTTGTCATTTTATGTAACAGAACTTTTGTTATTTAGTTTAAGTTATGTCATTTATTTAGTTTAGTAATGTTATTTACAGAGGTCTGCTCTGTTAGCGACTTAAACAATGTTGCTTTTTTACGTTAACATAGTTATTAGAGTAACACACATATAACTCTAAGAATGAAGAAGACTTAATAAAATTTTTACTTACTTAACAGAAAATAAAAAAAACCAGAAAAATTGTACAAATTTGTATCGAAAATTTAGAGGTACCTTCACATTTTCAATCGTAACTTTTGAACCTTTAAACCGAATTTGCTCATTTTAAATACCAAACTGCGCGGGAGGATGTTCAATAATCTGGGTAAACATAGGCACCCCCGCTTGCGTCTTCGCGTCGTGATCGCCATTTCAACACACAGACAGACGGACAGACAGACAGACAGACAGACGGACAACGCTAAATCGTCTTAAAATTGTATAAGAATCACGAATATATATATACTTTATGGGGTCTTAGACCTATATTTCGACATGTTACAAACGGAATGACAAACTGATATATACCCTCACCATATATGGTGGAGGGTATAAAAATTAATAATTATGTCTTAAATAAAAAGTTAAAATAAAATTAAACACCCTCGTTAATTTTGAGCCACCCTGTAGAATGCAGTAATTACAAAAATAGCTTTCAGCTAGATTTAAGGCTGAACAAAGGGAGGTTGGCTTTAAAATTGGTACAAATTAATCAGTAATAATTACATAATTAAATTTGACACAGATTTTTTGACCACTCGCAAATATTGTAATTTCATTTGAAAAATTATCTAACTGGTACAAAAATTGAAACACGAATTTTTCGCCAAATGGATTTGGATCTATAACTGTAAATAATGTACCCATTACAATATTTCCTAAACTATAGTTATATTAACAGTATGTTCAACCGCTCATGACGAACAGCGGTATTACCAAATTTTACAAAATATGTTTATAGAATATTGATAGAATATCCTTCATCTAATCAAAATAAATTGAAAAAATTTTAAGAGCTCAAAGTCTATACCTTAAAACGATGTTAAAAATTATCCGTAATTTCCTCATGTATATGAATTAATAAGAAATTTTAAAGGAAAAGCGTTTTCGGTAAAACTTAAATTTGAGAATGTTTCAAAAAGTAGAGCTAATTTTTAAATTTGGTATTCACATTAGAGATCAACATCCTAAAATTTATTACAATTTATGGGTCGCATGTCCGATAATTTTTTTGTGTTATTAACTTACCTAGGTCGGAATGTTCTTGAAATGAATCTTTAAAATTTTGTTCACGTGTTCTCGAGCAAAATGCATCTACAGAAGAGTCCGAATAAGCGGGAGGAAGTACAGCTACACTATCGTCATCATAGTGAGATGTTTCTTCGTGATTTGTGGTTATTCTGTCAATATTGTTTTGGTTTGCTACTCCTTCCTGATACTGTTCCATAAGCCTATACTGATTTCTAAGTTGCTGAAGCAACATTTGTTCTTGGGCGTTCAAATTACTCTGCTTTTGCTGTAAATATTGCAGCATTTGTAATTGTTGTTGCGACAAGAAAAAAGAAGGCTGTGCTGGGCGATTTCCTGCTTGAATTTCCATGGAGTTTCCATCTTTTATACGTTTCTCTGGAATCTTATTTGGATAAGGTGGTGGGGGGCCTTGTCCCTAGAATACAAATAATCAGATTCTTTATGAAAAACAATTTGGTAAGCATACAAAATCAACTTAGTAATTAATGCATAAAAGGAGAAAGTGGGGAAATACCCGCACTTACACCTTATTTATTCCAATCATTAATTAGAAAATTATATCACTTTTGAAAAATGTTCTTATATGATCATTAGAACAACAACAACCTTGCAACCACAGAATCACAAAATTTTTTTATGACTCCTTTAAAAATATAATAACAGTACTTTGATAATGCAATTACACAGAAAAAACTAAAATCAAATTTCGATTTAAATATTTGTCAATACAATTAAAAATTTAATTGAATTTGGACTAGCTAAAGAATTTGTTATATCAATTAATTTTGCTTTTAAAAATCAACAATCTTCAACATTTTCAATTAAAGTTTAATAATTTTCATGGGAAAAAAGGTAAATTTCAGAGAAAAATTAGGAAAATTTTATTTTTCAATTAATACCTTTCCAACGAGCTATCACTCGTTGCGATCGCTTTAGTAGTTTTTTTTTAAACAACTTTCAATGAGGTCCCTTATGAAGAATTCTTCAATTTTGTCACATGACAGTGGTGTACACCACCACTAAACCAGTCACTATAAAAAAAAAAAAATATGTAGGTACATTATTTTTTGCTGGGCAATCGATTGAGACTATTTATTTTAAAATCGGAGAGGGGTCGTCCAAAAATTTGCCAATTTTGATCGTTTTCATATGGAATTGCTCTATATATATATATATATATATATATACATATATATATATATATATATATATATATATATATATATATATATATATATATTAGGGCGGGTCGATTTATTTTTCGACAATTTCCCTATGATTTCCGTATTCTATGGGTTATTCCATGAAAATTTGCCGAAGGAACCATACCTCTATCGTTAAAATCGAGTCCCCTACTTTTTGTTGATGATTTTTTCCCAAATTGACGTTCGTATGAAATATTACCTACACGTTCCAGTAGCCAGTAGGCGCGTTGGAAAGGTGAGCTCATTTTGATAAATTTACAAAAAAAATCTCCAACATTGGTCTAACGGTTCAAAAGTTACGGGCATTTTTGTCCAAATTTTGGAGCCTTTTTCCATTTTTTTCATGATTTTGTCCAAGAATATTACTTTCATGGCCATTTTTTTGGCTCAATCCATTATTTAATTCAATTTACAATTCAAAGCGAAGAGTTTAAGCCCAAATTTATCGAATTCGGTTGATTAATTCATGCGATATTGCTAAAACAAAATAACACATAAAACCAACTTTTTGATTTTTTTTCCCTTTTTATTTTTGCTCTCTTTTTTGGGTTTGCATACGATTTATAAAGAATAATTCTTCGCTGACGTCATTTTGACAACAACAAATACACAGCAATTCTAATTGGAAGAAACAATCAGCTGTAGTTGGCGGGGTGGGGATTCCAGTGTATGCTAGTTTTGTTTGAGCGTCATTTCAGTGAAGTGTTACTTGAAATAACTAACAAATAATCAAACTATTTAGAAATTTAGAAAAGATTTAAAGGTAAGTGTAAAAACATTGCTAACTATTATAGTTAATAGTTATATTATTATTCTATGAAAAACATATATAATTCTTTTAGTGACGGTTTAAAAAATGGATTCAGAGCCTGGTTCATCGCAAAATCCAACAGATACCCAACGCAGTAGTTTGCAACATTTGGTCTCTCATGATGTTTTTTCTTTTGGCGTGGGCTGTGAATTACCTGATATTAATCTGTCAACTAAACGAGATATATTGAAGTACCCAGAAAACTTAAAAGATTTCATGCGCGATCAATATAATGACAGAATACAAACGATACCGGAACACGATAGTGGAAGTGAAGAGACGATACTATACCAACAATCCCAGTGAGCAACGATCCTACATACGAACCACATTATGACGAAATGGAAGTTGATGTGAGAGGAGGTTCAGAATTAGTTCTACCACCACAAACATACACTCCCAGATACAATACTAAAAACTATGCAATGATGTGTGACAGATTTGGTGTGCATGATAGAATGGGATCAGCATTGGCAACAGCTCTGATGGAAGACCTGGGCGTAAAAGATGCTCATGGCAATCTTGTCATCATGGATAAAAGTAAACTTCGTAGAAAAAGAGAAAAATGGAGACAAGACGCACTTCGTAAGCGGTATGATGGCTCGAATTTGATATCATTTTCATTCGACGGCAGGAAAAATGATGCTCTAACTGTAGAAAAAATTGATGAGAAGTTGCATCCAAGGATGGTTAAAGAACCTCATCTAGTTGTTTTGAGGGAACCAAATTCTCAATTGATAGGCTACACAAAACTAGAAAGTGAAACTGCGGCAAGCAAAGTCAACAAATTGATCGAATTCTTCCAAGAAAAACAATTGTCTCTCGATTCATTAATTGCCATATGCGCTGATGGTGAACCAACAAATACTGGCGTACACGGTGGAATTTTGCGACTATTCGAAAAACAGTTAAAGAGACCACTGCACTGGTTTGTGTGTCTTCTGCACTTTAACGAGCTTCCGTTTAGACATTTGTTTGACACTTTAGACAAATCAACCACCACTGGACCACGATCAACTACCGGAAAGTTGAGCTCAAAAATTGCTGATTGTGAAAATCTTCCGGTATGTAATTTTTATAGCTAATTCTTTACCATTTTTTATTCTATTTTTTAGCTTTTATGTTTTCTTTTCAGGTGGTAACCGATTTTGAGGAAATCGCTTTGGAAAATATGCCTCCTGGTGATTTAAATCCAGAAGAATTATCTACTGATTCGAGGTACTTGATGTTAATGGCCAATGCAATTTCTAATGGTGTGGTTCCTGCGGATTTATCTCACATAAAACCAGGGCCAATTGCACATTCTCGTTGGCTGATCAAAGCCAATAGATTATTACGGTTGTATGTGACAACTAATAATCCAACTGAAAATTTAAAAATTCTGGCTAACTATATAATAAAAGTATACACGCCAATGTATTTCAATGTTAAGTATTATAGCTCTGCCGCATACGGTAGTACATTACTTTTTAAATTTATTACTTGGACACGATTTTTACCACGGAATTTACTTGGAGTTGTAAATACAGTAATTCAAGATAATCCATATTTTGCACACTCAGAAAATATCTTGCTATCTATGTTGTTTGATGATAGAATGGAAAAACGAAACATTGCTATAAAGAAGATTTTACATTACCGAAGAGATATTGTCTACCAAACGGAACTTAGAGTTTATAAAAAATCTCTTATAAACTTTAATTGTACGGAATATACAAATATGATTGATTTAAATGACGATACCATTTTATTCGAACCACCGTTTACGCAAAGTTATTCGTATGAACATTTGGAGGGATATTTAAATTACGAAGTGCCACCGTTCGATGATCCACAAATTCCTTTACACATTCAAGGAACGGAAAGACATGTCCAATTGCTGGCTGCCACTGCTAAACGAGTTGCAGAAAAGAATGTAGAAGGCGCTATGGCGACGACATTAGAGAGCCGTACGAAAACACCCAGACTTGAAAGCAAACAAGACTTTCAGAAAAAATAATGTTTTTTTTTCACATTTTGTCTTTAACTACACTCAAATTGAATATTTTTTTTTGATAATAGGTTGATAGATACTTTATTATCTCTTAATTTGAATTTTTGTAGAAAAAAAAATAAAAAGGGAAAAAAATCAAAAAGTTGGTTTTATGTGTTATTTTGTTTTAGCAATATCGCATGAATTAATCAACCGAATTCGATAAATTTGGGCTTAAACTCTTCGTTTTGAATTGTAAATTGAATTAAATAATGGATTGAGCCAAAAAAATGGCCATGAAAGTAATATTCTTGGACAAAATCATGAAAAAAATGGAAAAAGGCTCCAAAATTTGGACAAAAATGCCCGTAACTTTTGAACCGTTGGACCAATGTTGGAGATTTTTTTTTGTAAATTTATCAAAATAAGCTCACCTTTCCAACGCGCCTACTGGCGATTAAACCCGATCGATAGTTTTTGAGTTATGGATGTTAACGTGTAGGTAATATTTCATACGAACGTCAATTTGGGAAAAAATCTACCAACAAAAAGTAGGGGACTCGATTTTAACGATAGAGGTATGGTTCCTTCGGCAAATTTTCATGGAATAACCCATAGAATACGGAAATCATAGGGAAATTGGTGAATTTTTTCACTCCCTACAAATCGACCCGCCCTAATATATATATATATATATATTCATTGCGCACACTTTAAAGACATCTGTATATACAGCCAAAAAAGTCCTTATAATATACGCTGTATCCAGTAAAATGTCTTCAGTCCCCGCAATATGTGCTGTGCTGTGCACAGCACATATTGCGGGGACGGGTTTTCGTTCCACAAGTTACTATGAAGACATTTTGTTACTTTGAGGACTGTCCTTAAACTTTTCGTTATTCTAGTGTTTACTCTGAAGACATTTTACTGGACACAGCGCATTTTATAGGGACTTTTTTGGCTGTATATACAGATGTCTTCAAAGTATGGGCAATGCATATATATATATATATATATATATATATATATATATATATATATATATATATATATATATATATATATATATATATATATATATATATATATATATATTCATTGCCCATACTTTGAAGACATCTGTATATACAGCCAAAAAAAAGTCCCTATAAAATGCGCTGTATCTAGTAAAATGTCTTCAGTGTAAACAGTAGAATAACGAAAAGTAGCAAAATGTCTTCATAGTAACTTGTGGAACGAAAATCGTCCCCACAACATGCACCGTGCACATATATATATATATATATATATATATATATATATATATATATATATATATATATATATATATATACATACATATCTATATCATTATATCTTCGGATCTTATATATAATTATATCCTCGAGAATTTGGGAAAAATTTCTACATATCATGGCTGAGGTTTAATTGGGTCTTTACTTATCTGATTAAATATAATTATATTGTTACGATTTTACTCTTTAAAATCGTTGATTTATTTCCTTTAAATAAATCTTGTTCTTTTTATAATGCAAATAATAAACACCGTTGAAATTTTCTTATAGCTACTCTTTACTTAAATACAAACTTAAAACGAATATACAAAAGACTTTATTTAAACTCTATTTAGTTTACACTTCCACAAAATACTCAATTCAATTAATCGGCAATGCTTTGTGATGCAGGCGGCAAAGTCGCCCTGTAATATGGGCGGCAGGATCGCCTTGTAGTGCAGGCGGCAATATCGCCTTGTAATATAGGCGGCAGGATCGCGCAGTGAAATATTTTGTAGGCGGCAAGATCGCCCTATTTATTGAGTAAAATAAGACGCTTTCTTTTCGTGTCTAGATTAGATCATTAGTGGCCTAAATAAATTACCCACAATGAAACTGAGTGTCAAAATACTTTAAACAAAATCAAACCAATTGTACTTCGCGCTTCAATTATTATTTCCAAAGCAATTATGTATGTTAAGTGTATGCATGTGTTGTTTAATAATATGACACATCATGTATACACTACATATATATTACATTAATTTTTCAAATATTACCATATTTTGTGCCATATATAACCACATCTAGTTATATGTTGATCTTTATAAAATTAGACATGATTTATAGTTGCGGTATAAATAATAGCAGCACGTTGCCTTATAAAGTTTGACCATGAATTACTTTTTATGTACACCTATTATCAATTGTATGTATTGTTTTTTGTTTATATTCTATTATATTTATATATATATATAGTTTTATGGTAGAAAGTATTGCTTTTTCCACTTAGTACGCATTCGGCATCATTACAAATAATAGCAGTTTTTTTAATAAATAATAGTTTGATAGTTTTAAACAAAGTTTTTGACTATACGTTGATGGAAAAGTAAGATAAAATAAAATTTAATGTTCGGCAAAAATTATAAGAAATGCAATTTTGTTTAAATCGAAACCACAAACACGTGGAAGAAAGTCACTGGTAACAACTGCTACTATGAGACACATAAAACGCAACAGGGCCAACTCGGAAGATTAGGAACAATGTGTGTCCAATACTAAGCCTTGTAACTATACGTAAATAATAACGAGATCAAAGTTTGTACGCAAGAAGTTCAAGAGCTCTTCAACTTTTAAAGAAAACACATATTATGAAACGATTGGAATTTGCAAAACAACGCTTTGAATGGACAAAAGAAAAGTGGCGGAATATATTGTGGTCAAACGAATCCAAAATTGTTTTATGTAGAGGAAGAGAATAGCGACAGGATGTGAGAAGACCTCCTAATAAAAAATACGATCCACGATTTACTCTTAAGACACTAAAACATCGGGGTTCCAGTATAATGGTGTGGGCTTGTTTTTCATGTTATCGTGTTGGTCTAATACACTAGATAAAAAATACCATGGATGCTCGGCAATATTTAAATATTTTTGTTAAAAAAAACAAAAGTTGTTTGCCGTAGATGCAAATTCCAAATGAAACAAAAAGTGAAATTTTTGATTAGAGGATAAGTCTCTATATTTATTAATATAAATATTTATATTACCTTCGTAAAAGTTGTGTGGCGGAGGAGTACAATCGTAAGATTATATGTTAAACACGTTATGTTAGACACGATCATAAAGCAAAAAGGAGGTGGCAAACAACGATTAAGTGACGTTCAAGCATATATTATAATCTATTAAACACTCCTTTCAGAGAAGTTAAAAAGGGGAATTAAATAGATTATAATAGATTATTAGCCAAAATGGGGGCTAAGGGTACCAGAAGGGCACCATTATTTAGTTTAACTAAATTGCCGGCCACCTTGCAACACTAAAGTTTGTTGTAACAAAATCTTAAAAATAGATTTAAAAATAAACGTTAGGTACTAAACGTATAGTTCAGGTGAGCTTTAAAAAGAATTTATTTATTGCATTTTAAAAAAAAACACTTAAATCTAAAGTTTATTAGGAGGTCCATGAGACCTGACAACAGAGCTGGATGTTTATTAGGAGGTCCAAGGAACCTGGCCAGCAAGCTGGATGTTTATTAGGAGGTCCAAGGGACCTGGCCAGCAAGCTGGATGTCTATAAGAAGGTCCAAGGGACATGACCAGCAAAGCTGGATGTTTATTAAGACGTCCAGTAGACCTGACCAGTAAACTGGAGTTTTTTAGGAGGTCCGGTGGACCTGACCAGCAGAGCTGGAGTTTATTAAGAGGTCCGGTGGACGTGACCAGCAAAGCTGGATGATTTAACCACCTACAAAGGTGATTTTCCCGAAATTGTCCATCCAAATACGGTAAGTTGGGTGATTGGAAGACCCGGGCTTGAAAAGGTTTTCCTTTCATTACACAGTACAACAGCCAATCTGGGGGGTGAGAAATTCCAAGTCAGGATGATGGTACTAGGTCAGTATAGTAAAACCCTCAAAGGGTTTGGCGTTCGTATGTGTCATCGTAATAATCTAGCGGCCTTGGTGAGCCACTGATAATGTTCAATTTTCCCTGGTTTGATGTTAGCCAGATCCACCGAAACCACGCCGCTAGAAATTGCATGGGCCATGTCGTATAAGTACTTCGAATCGGTGGAAAATTCAATTTTTTCTGGAGCAGGGGGCATATTTTTTTACTCAATTTTCTGAAACACCTAAAAATATATAATAATAAAATAATTAAAAACGGTTGACAATTATAATAAATGAGTGATAGCAATAACTTACTGAAAGAGTTTTACAAGTTTTGATTTGACGGCTCAGTTTTTTGGTTGCCGGTCTTGGTCCAGTGCTGGTTGATTTATCCAAAGCTACAAACAAATGCCGAAACAGAAGTTCGTTGAAGTGCAGAACAGCAATTTGAATCGTCGTATAATTCCACCCTTTGGGCCAGTGTTTGTTGGCTCAATGTCAGTGCACATTAATGCAACCAATGATATATTTTTATCGTTGAACGAATCATTTAATTTGATTGTTTTGTATTCAGCGGTTTTATGTACCAGTCTTACGTAACCAATCAATTCAGTATTCAGTGCTCTCAATTTAAGCTCTTGTTAAAGTATCATCTTTTCTGCCATCGAATGAAAACGCTAACAAATTGATATCATCTAATCGTTTGCGAAGCACTTTTTGTCTGCATTTCTCTTTTCTCTGCCATGCTTATCTTTCATTTTAAAATCTTGGAAAGAGCGGTTCCTAATACTGATGCTACTCTATCAGGCACACCAAATCTGTCACATATCAAGGCAAAGTTAAAACAATCGTATCTTTCTGTGTATTGTGAACTTGTGCTTCTATCCATATCTTCTTGAACCGATGGCGGTGCGCATGTTGAATCATCGGGATCTTGGTATGTTGAAATTGATGACATAGACGTTGCTCCTTGCTCTTCAATTTACATCATAAATATACCACTGTTAGTCTTCTCTGATTATGTTGATCGTGCATAAACTCTTTGAGGCGTTCTGGAACCAAGCCGCATGCACCAATGTGAAAAATTGTTTCCAGAGATTTTAGAAACTTTGGAAATTTTGGGTTTTTCTTTTTGCTCTTGATATTTGTCAAGCAATCTATTAAATTTACTAGATACACAATTTTTCGGCATTATTTCCATACAAAGTTTTTCCCAAATTCCAATCAACTTATTTTGTTTTTTATGACCTTTTAAATTTTTTCCTTATCTTGATGTTTTTTCGCTTAGTTGTAACATTTTGGCAAAAACGTAGTTTAACATAACTCGAGAACCACTTGTCCGATTTTGATGAAACAAATTTAGAAAAATTAATAATTACAATTTCTCTAATCTGTTTCTATAACGTTTTCCTTTATGTGCAACACTTTCGAAGTTAAAAATGAATGTATGAAGGGAAAAAAGTATTTTTTGCCTAAAAATTTAATTTTTTTTTTTTTTAAATTCATAAAAAATCCAAAATGGAAAAAAGTGCCAAAACTAATTACTTTCGCGTAAAGTCACATAACTCATGAGCAAAAAAAGGCATATGAAAATCGATGCATGCGTTTCTCATTTATTCACAATTAGGTAAATGTATGAATTTCAAAAATTTGCTCCAGATATGTACAACATTATTTGGAGAAAACATTGAAACTCACAAGCCGAACTCTCTCATATTTTTCTACTGTACTAAAAGAGAAATATTGATGTGGCAACACTGTAGGCAGTTTCTGTAACTTTTTGCGCAAAGTTGTCGCATCGAAAAGAGTGAAACAAAAAATTCCACTGTTTCTCGATTTGTGAATAAAAAGTGTTTCTGCATTTCAATGCGAAAAGAGGCAACACTGTTTACGTATATATTACGTTTTTGTTGGAATATTCCAAGGCAACTGTCCACTACTAATAAAAAAATATAAACAAATAAAAAATCGCGAACATCAACTGCGAAAAAAAATATACTTTTTTAAATAAAAAAAAGTTATATAATTAAAATAAAAGATTTAAAAAAATGTATAATGTTGCATTGATAACTGCTGAAATGTTCGACCGTCGAAATTTACTAAGAATTTATCGCCCTCTGGCAAATTCCAAATTAGAGCTCATGTGGTCCACAAATTTCGCTTTCTGCTCCTTGGAAATTCGTTCCGTTTTCTGAAAAAATAAATAAATTAAAAAAATTTTAATACAAATACCCTTTCTGTCTTACTTACCTTCTAACTATGCATTTTATTAAACAATTATTTTAATGTTTTTATTTTTATATATTTTACGTGATGACTAGTTCATTTAAACAATTTACTTAATTGTTCTATATCAAGTAGTTCATCATTCTTTGAAACAAGTATATTTTAGTGGCACCTACCCGATCCGTCTCCCAACGCTCCCAGATATTACATTTTGGAAAAAATGTGCCCGAAAAGACCCTTGTCGGGAGTAACTTCGGTGCAAAGTTAAAAAATGGACTTGCCTATATCTTCGTCAATTACGATCGGAATGGAACAATATGCACATCATAGCAAATATAATAAAAACATCTTTTGACTTTTTTTTAACCCATTGCAGTCCGCTGAAGGAATTTTAATTTTCTGTTTAGTTTTTAAAAAGGGATTTTGTAAGGGGAAAATTCAAGACTTTAGGATGTATTTAGTATAAGGTAAAAATTTCATTTTTGTGGAAAAACATTTAAGAACTCCAAAAGATTAATGGGTAAACAGATAAAAATATCTAAAAGATTTGCAAACTAATTATATTAATTAATTTTCAAACTATCTTTTTGTTGATGTACATTGACAATCAATGACGAAGATAGCCATTTTTGAACTTTGCTTCGAAATAATTGCTGATATACATCTTCCCCAAAAAAAGTTAAAACCCATGGACTCAATCGGAGACATGACCTTAAACATTTTTATTTTTAATAAGGATGTAGTTTTTTTCATACCAACATGAACGATAATGGCAAACTCAACTAAAATACAGAAAATTCGCACCGTTTAAAATTGTGAGTAAATTTGACAGTTGAAATGAAAAACTTTTCGCCTTAAATGTTTACAGAAACACTTTTTCTCACATTTTTCCAATAATGGTGACAAAAAACCTTACGTGACAGAAAGTTTTTACAAAAAAAAGTTATAGAAACGATCGTGTGAGAAATATGACATTTTGTGTCAATTTATATCATTTTTGTTTCAATCCATGCGTTTCATGCGAAAACTTTCTCGATTCGAAAGTTACAGGAATTGCCTAATGGTTCTGTAATGTTCACATAAAACATGCATTGTCATTATACTTCTTCTCTTTCTCACACTGGTTCTGTGATTTTTGTCATTCAACAAGTGCCGACGAACGCGAACAGTAAAAGTGATTTTTCTCCAGTTTTTTAAAAGTGAACAAAACTGAACAGAATATGGAACTGTGCAAGCCAGATATAAATAGCTTTTGCTACTGCTCTCGATTCGAAAGTTACAGGAATTGCCTAATGGTTATGTAATGTTCACATAAAACATGCATTGTCATTATACTTCTTCTCTTTCTCACACTGGTTCTGTGATTTTTGTCATTCAACAAGTGCCGACGAACGCGAACAGTAAAAGTGATTTTTCTCCAGTTTTTTAAAAGTGAACAAAACTGAACAGAATATGGAACTGTGCAAGCCAGATATAAATAGCTTTTGCTACTGCTGTGGTCAATATGTCTCAACATATAAAAAAAGGGGAAATTTCAGTACTGATTTTGTTCAAACATACGAGATGTACTTCAACCAAAATGTTATAGTGACGAAAATTGGGTACCAAATATAGTGTGTAAAAGCTGCTACAACGGTCTAATGGATTGGAAAAATAGAAGACGTGAAAGTTTGCCATTCGGTATCCCAATGACTTGGCAAAGGTCACAATCCATTGAATTGCTATGCATGTGCGAATAAAGGAGCCGCAAAAAGGATAAGAAAATCGTATAATTACGTTGGTGTTGCAAGTGCCGCAACACCATTGCCTCATTCGGACCACATTCCTGTGCCAAAAGCTTCTAGCCCAGATATTTTCTCTTCTACGACTGCTCCGACATATCATGCACGTGATGATCCCCCTTATGAGCCATCAGTATCCAATGAGCCAATTTTAATAAATCAAAATAAGCTTGATTCAATTGTTGCCAAGTTGGAATTAACACAGCATAAATCGGAAGAGCTGGCTTCCATTTTGAAATCAAACAATTTGTTGGCACCCGGTGTGAAAGACACAGCTTATCGAAGTCGTCAGGCAACACTCCAAAGTTTATTCCTTGTGAATGATGAAAAAACTTCTGCATATTGCCCGGATGTAGAAAATTGATGGACGCAATGGAAATAAAATATGAAGCAGATGACTGGAGATTATTTATTGACAGTTCAAAACTCAGCTTGAAGGCGGTTTTACTGCTTAAGACCAATAAAAAACCTTCAGTTCCAATCGCCTATAGTACAGAAACGAAAGAAACATATGATGCACTGGAAAATATTTTAAAAATGGTTAACTACGCCAAACATATGTGGCGCATATGCTGCGATTTAAAAGTTGTAGCAATGCTTTGCGGTCTTCAAAGCGGCTATATAAAATATATGTGCTTTTTGTGCGATTGGGACACACGATTTTCCGGTGACCAATATGCATGCCACGGATGGAAACTCAGAGAGCACAGCAGGTTACAAACGGCCAATATTATTCGTGAGCCTCTAGTGCCGAAGAAGAAGATATTGCTGCCTCCACTGCATATTAAACTTGGAATTGTTAAGAATTTTATCAAAACTGTCGCCAAAAGAGATGAAGTTTTCTTGTGTTTGAAACTAATTTACCCGAGACTCAGCGAAAGTAAAATTAAAGAAGGTAAGTTATAATATCACATTCATTTCCCATGATTTTCCATCTTAAAAAATTAATTTTTTCCAATCAGGCGTAGTAAATGGTCCAGATATACGAAAGCTGATTAAAAGTGACGCATTCAACAATATTTTGATTGACGCTGAATTGAATGCATGGCAGGCAATCAAAGAATTAATAGAAGGCTTGTTGGGAAAGCATCGTTCTAACAACTACGATGTTTCTGTCGCAAGGATGTTAAGAGCATTCTCGGAAATTGGTGTCCACATGTCCTTGAAAATCCTTTATTTACATCATCATCTGGACTACTTCAGCAAACAATTGGCTACCGAATCTGATGAACAAGGTGAACGCTATCACCAAGTTGCTATGCCATTTGAAATGAGGTAATACTGATTTTTTATTTTTTCAAACTCATTTTAATAAAAGAAAAACTTACAGATATAGTCGCCAAGTGCAATAATTGCGGAAATTTGCTGGTGGAGTAAGCTTGTGTGGCAAGACAAGGATGATCTTGATGATAAAGAATTTTCAGGAGATGCAGAAGGGCCAACAGTGGAGTCACACATTGACATTATGTGTGGTTCAGAAACTGATGATAGCGATGAATGCGATGCCACTAGTCCCGAACAACCACCATCGAAAAAGTCTAGGCAATATTTATTAAAATAAATAAAAATAAATAAATAAAATAAAAATAAAAAATTATAAAAATGTTTACTTAATTTTTTTAGTAGTTTATGGCCAGAAGTCTGGAGTTATTGGGGAAAATTTATAAAAAAGGCGATAAATGACACTTTTTTGAATAAAAACAAATATCAATATTCTTGTCAAAATGGGATACCTTCACTTAATTGTAAATAAGAGCAGAACGCGTTAATCGATTTCTATGATCTATGTCGCATTTTGTTTATAGGTTATGTGACTTTACATGAAATTAATAACACTTGATCCTTTTTTCCGTTTTGGATTTTTTATGAATTTAAAAAAAAAAAATTTAATTTTTAGGCAAAAAAATATTTTTTGTCTCCACAAATTTATTTTTACCGGCAAAACTGTAGAACGGATTAAAGAAATTGTAATTCTAAATTTTTTTGAGTTTGTTTTAGCAAAATCGGACAAGTCGTTCTCGAGTTATGTTAAACTACGTTTTTGCCAAAATGTTACAACAAAGCGAAAAAACATCAAGATATGGAAAAAATTTAAAAGGTCATAAAAAAAACTGACACATACGAACGCCAAACCCTTTGAGGGTTTTACTATACTGACCTACCATCACCCTGACTTGGAATTTCTCACCCCCCCAGACAATAATCCCAAAAATGTTCCATAGTGTTATCTGAGGGGTAACTTCTGGTTCCAAAACTAAAACAACCCGCGAAGCGTTGTTGAATTTTGGGTCAGCAAGTAAAAGCACCTCGAAATGATCTCGAATTGTGTCCGGGACGGACTCTGTCGGAGAATTGATTCCCCTCATTTTCTACACTTTGGCAGAAAAGAAGATTTTCTGTATGGGGTCATACGAAGAACAGATAGTTAAGTGGCAGTACTTGTCATTGTTCAGCGTCGTAACAGCCAGCAGAAGTTTTTGGACCAAGGTTTCACAAATATAGCCGATTTCACTGCAGGGGTCCAGGGCTGCACGTATGGGGATTGTTTTGTCCGGTAGATATAATTTCGCAACCAAAGTTGAGAAGCGGACGACGAGATTTAGAGGAGCTCTGTTTTTGGCCAGAGCGGGGTCTGTCTGTGCTTGAGATCGGACGGACAGAAGTTTTATTTGTTCTCGTTGTACTACGAGCTGACGTACTCTCAACTTTGGTCTTCTTTGAAATACCGTGTGCTGGCGACCGAGAGTGAAGAAAAGTGTTATGACAGTCACGCCACCGAGAAGTGCTATTACATTCCTTGGCAATATGAGAGTGAGCCAAACAACGCTAGCAGAATCACCAACGCATGGAGAATCACCATGCGAAGCTTCTGCTCATGACTCATCTTTCGAAAGGCTGAACAAAAACGTAGCGGATGTTTGTTTTTACAAACTCTATATTGACGGACGGAGTTGTCGACGGTCGAAGCCTCAATCGAAGTTGTCGAGCCCGAGGTTCCTTTTATTTCGGTATTGGAAGCGACGATTGGCGTTATAACTGAGGTAGTTGTAACAGTCGGAGACGGTACAGCAACAATAGTCGATGACACCACCATTGCAGTCGAGGTCGTTAAAGTCGACCATGTAGATGATACGGATGATGTATGATCCAAAGGGGCTGCCGTAGCTGCAGGATCCGCAATTTTCATTGCTTCCTCGTAATCGAGAAGGGAATCATCAAAAAAGGTTGGAAATGCGTCCATGGTGCTAAGAAACACTGAATATTAAGGGCGATTCAAACTATTATGATAAAATTAGTTGGGTCAAAATAACCAACTTTGCGATATGTCGTCCTACAACCCCATTCGCAGTTCGAACGTCCACAACACGAACATGACCGTCATTACCGGGGTACAATTTCACGACCCGATCTAGTCTCCACGAAGTGGGAGGAAATTGCTCGTGCCGAATCACAACTAAATCATTTTCTTGGAGTACGCGTTGTGAGGACGATGTTTTTACGATCCCTGGAAAACGTACCGTTTTATTATTTAAGTTTATTTTTTATTTTTTTTGAAAATTTTCAAGAAAAAAAGAAGAAAAGTAAGCTTTGGATTTTCTTGCCAGAATTTTGAAAAAATTTGAAAAAAAAGAAAACTGAAAAAAAGCGTATTAAAAATTTAAAAAAGAAGAAAAATATTTAAGAAAATTCAGAGAAGGAAAAGAAAAAAATTGACTAGTTATTGCAAAAATAAAAACAGACGTAATAATTGGAGAATATGCAATTTTTATTTTACGTCTGGGAAAATTTGCTAAAATATTTTTATTAATTTAGAAGTTTATGGAATTTAATCGTATATTGGGCTGAAAGAGGTTTTATTTCTTGGAGTCATTGTCAAATCTGTTTAATAAGATCAACATTATTTGAAAAATAGATCCGTAGCCCAGTTGAAAAAAAAAATAGGACATCAACATTATTATTGGATACATACGTTCATCAATTTCTCATTATTATTATGGAATGTGTTTATAACTTCAAAAACAATAGTCCAGTTGGAAATTTCGATGGAACCTTTTTGATTTATCTTCTGGCATAGTTTATCATCGAAAGGAAAAGAAAACAAGGTTATTAGTGACAAGGAATCGGTCTGATAAAGTTAAATACGTGAAAACTTTTAATGATAATTCCGTTTCTACATGAGGAAACCCAGCTTTAAGTACGAGTAATTTCAATGACATTTATGGGAAAATATTTCGGTAGTAATTCATTTCGTTACTATCAAATTTCGTTAAATAAGTTTCTTTCGGAACAAACTTCATTCTTACTTATCCAGATACATCATTACACTTATGTCCATATGCTCATATATATATGCCAACAGTCATACATTCATACAAAAAAGTGGAAATTTGCCAATAACTTAGGTACCAATTTTATAAGTTTTTTTTGTATCCAAATAGCATTTATATAAATTCCGATAACGTAATGGGTGTTCGTATAACTCAAGACATCAGGCCTGAAGTCAACAAGGAACATAATTCTGGTGAGTTTTAAACAAAGATTTTTTTTCTATTCCAATTAAGCAATTTACACCCAAGAAAAATACATAAACGTTAATTATTTATTTTCATTTCTAAATATATGAAAGTTGAAGCTATTTTAATTTTTCAGTAAATAATTCCTTAAAATTAACAATAAACTTAATAAGGATAACCGAGCCACCCTACTGGGAGTAGTTAAATGTCAATATAGTAAATAATTAGATAAATAACACGATGCAATTTTGAATCTTGAACTAAACGATTTTGAGGCACACAATAGTCTAAAGCCAACACAGTTGATTGAATTTTAAGCAGAAGAGAAGTTAAAGATGTTGTAGATTCCGAGGTTTCAAACTTTGGTAAATTAAACTGGGAACCAGATTAAGAAAAGTGTATATGGTTATAGATTATAGCTTCTTATAATATATATTTTTCTAGCACATCTTGTCCGGTTTTCCAGGGTTAGAAAATTAATGAAAATAATCACATCCTGCGAGATTTTGCAGCATTATTCACGCTAAATCTGTTAAAACACAAATCTCACTTAATATTTCTTACCTATCAGAATTACATAATAAATATTCTTTACCACAAATCCGATAAAATTGTTCCTTTTCTTGAAAAAAAATTTGTTTCTCCAAAATAATCAAGTTGTTAAAAAAAAATAATATAATTTACAAATTTCTAAGTTTGAAATAAAATTTTGATAGATTTTCTTTTATTTTTTTTTTTACATTGTTTCAAATGGAAAAGAAATGAGACAAACTTAATTTTGAACAAGTTATTATACCCAAACAAAAATGTTAGTCGAAAATCGTCCTCACAGCGTTCAGGATTTTTCCATTTATAGCGTTTGTGCAACGACATTAAATATTCTTCTTTCCAACGACGGCAGAAATGTTGAGAAAGAGCTTTCATTTTTTGAAATCGATTAATTAAACTTATTGGAGGATCAGTGAGTTCGGTCTCCGGAGGAGCAAGAATTGGAGAACCAATCAAAAAATTACCAGGGTTTGGCGCTACCGGTTCTTGAGGGTTGTCCGCATAGTACACAGAATGGTCGAAAGCTCTTCAAATGTATATTTGAACGATTGTCACTCTTTTCTGAAATGAAGTCTAAAGCTCTTCACACCAGCTTCCCAAAGGCCGCCCATATGAGGCGCACCAGCTGGGATAAAGCGCCACGAGAGTCCTTGAACTGCATATGCATAACTCACTATGTTTTGAATTTCCCTAAGAAAAGTCCGAAAATATGTCTCTAATTCACGCGACGCCCCTATAAAGTTTGTGCCATTATCCGAAAACATTGTGCCAGGGCACCCACGTCGCGAAACAAATCGTTGAAAAGCGGCTAAAAATGTAGCCGTTGAAAGTCTGAAGCCGCTTCTAAATGTATTGCTTTCGTAGAAAAGCAAACAAATATAAAAACATAACCTTTAGTTATTTTGCAAGCTCGACCTGCAAAACTTTTTATATCAAAAGGAACTGCAAAATCAACACCAGTGATAGTAAAAGGTCTTTCAAGAAGAGTTCTTTCAGGCCGGAGTGGTGCCATAAGTTGGCTGCAAGAACGTTTTCTGTCAAGAATACAACGTTTGCATCTGCTAATGACAGCTCGAATTTTAGACTTAAGTCTGGGAACCCAGCATTCGATGCGAAGTATTCGAAGCATCAATTGATTTCCACCGTGAATGGAAACCATGTGAATGAATTCAACTAAAAGCAGCGTAAATCTGCTGGGAAAAGGCAAAATGATCGGATGCTGTTTGGTATAAGTGAGAGTAGGTGACTTAACTAAACGGCCATTCAACCTCATGACGCCATCTTTGTCTAAAAAGGGATTCAAGGGACCAAGACAACTATTCGTAGGCAAAGGTTCCTCATTCACAAGACAGCGATACTCTTCTACAAAGTGAGCCTTTTGAGCCACTTTGGCCACATGCAATTTCGCCCTCTTCAACTCGAAACTTAAGATTTTTTTCACATACAACCGACGATCAGATTTATGATCAGGGTGAAAAATCCTCCAGAATATCCGCATAAATATCGGCTCCATTTATGTCCGTAAAAAACGAAGTATAAACCTGCACTACACGACCCTCAATGTCAGTGTCCAGGTGGGAGAGATCGGTGATATTCCATTCAGATTTGCTCTGACGAAGCCACTGTGGCCTATGCCACCAAAGTGAATTGTCAGCCAGGTCGGAAGGAGAAATACCGCGACTACCTAAATCAGCAGGGTTATCCTCAGAGCGGACATGATACCAATTATGCCGACCAACATTTTTCTGAATCCTTCATACTCTATTGGCAACAAAGGTGGTCCAAGGACAAGGGTCCTTTTTCAACCAGGAAAGAACTATCTTCGAATCAGTCCAACAATAAATCCGTTGAAGCCAAATAGCAATTTCACCAAGCACAGTCTTCAAAAGTTCAGAGGCTAACACTGCACCGCAAACTTCAAGGCGAGGAATTGAAATTGATTTAATAGGGGCCACCTAGGTTTTACACGACAACAAGAGCGTATGAATTTCACTGCCAGGGGATTCAATGAGAATGTTTATTACCCCCACGTATGCCTTTTCCGAGGCATCAGAAAAAACGTGGAGCTCGACAGAGGAATCAGGAGTGTAATGTACGGCCACAATCACAACGGGACCGAGCCAACCAACAGGATCAAACAACTTGGCAATAGTGGACAAAACTTCCTTATTTGTATGATACGATGTGAGGCAATCGGATCCACTTTAAAATAAAAAAAATCGAATTGAGTATTCCATTGTATATCCAGTTTTCGAACTACTTGATTCAACGAAAGTCAGAATTTTTGCATCAACCAAATGTTCCGCTGGGAAACCCTCTAAAATAGAGCGATCGTTAGAAGTCCATTTTCTAAGACTAAATTATGCTGAAGCCAACGCAGCTATCAGCTGATCACGACCGATCAAGGCAGTTGAAACAGCGTGAGTCCCTGTTAAAACGTCGTCGACGTACATGCACTTTCGTAGAATGTGCGATGCTAAAGGGTACTCAGACTCAGAATCGTCAGCCAACTGCAACAAAGTGCGAATGGCCAGATAAGGAGAAGAATTCACACCAAAAGTTACAGTCTTCACCTCATAATCCCTAACGTTCTCCGTCGGAGAATCTCGAAATAAGATCCGTTGAAATGGAGTATGAGCAGGATCTACTCTTATTTGCCGATACATTTGCGCTATGTCGCAATTAAAAACAAATTGAAAGAGACGCCTTCGAAGTATTAAAAGTACTAAATCAGACTGCAAAGTGGGACCAACATAAAGACAGTCGTTTGGACTCACTCTATTTGACGTTTTATTTGAAGCATTAAAAACGACACGCAGTTTTGTAGTTTTCCGTTCAGGTTTAACTACGGGATGATGAGGCAAGTAATAAGAGAACATGGTAGCAGAAGTTGGACTTAAAACAAGTTCCATATGACCCAATTGCAAATATTTATTAACGACGTCGTCGTACATTTGCCTAATTTCAGGTCTTCGCAAAAGAGAGGATTCTGTTCTAGTATATTGCCTTAGGACATTTGATCTAGATGCACCTAAGCTTAAATGCTGAGGAAATTCTGACTTGAATGGGAGCGTAACATCGTAGCGACCATCAGAATCTCGACGTGCAGTTTTCTCATAATTCTCCTCACAAATCTTATCAAAAGTTGATAAGATTTTTCGATTAGGGGTTTCCTCAAGTTCCCAGAATCGAAGATTTCTATTCAGGCAATCTTCCTCCAAAAATTCTACCTTAGTAGAAAATACACGAACCTGAGGTTGTATAATTGGACCGGTAACAATACTACCGAAAACAGTATTCTTAGCCAACAACGAACCTAAAACATTTTTAGGAATTTCCCTTACTTGAATGCTGGGATAAAGTTCAGCGCCAAGTAAAAGATCAACAGGTCTACTGTCAAAGAAATTCGCATCCGCCAAACGAATATTTGGTAAGTTTGCCCTAACATTGGTAGGTACTGCACAAGATGGTAAACTTCCCGAAATATTTGACAAAACAACCGCTAAAAATTCCAACGAAAAGGATGTTTCAACCGAAGAACCAATTTTAACAGAACAAATTTTCTTAGAAGTAGACGAAATTTGTTCAACGCCGGAGATACGACAATTCGTAGAGTATGTTGGAAGTTTCAAGCGCTTTTGCAAACGTTCCGATATGAATGAACTTTCCGAAGCAGGTTATTAATGCGTGGGCTAGATACGTACTACCCTGGTGAAGCCGTTTCCAAAAGCACATCCTCATTCAACGAGGTATGAAATACCTGTCTAGCAGGATATGTAGGATTGGCACCATCGATTGTGTATTGGGATCAGCTGTTGTAGGTTTAGGAAGACGAAGAGCTGTACCCGAACCTACAGCTGAATTAGAAGAAGTATTCTCCCTATCCGATCCCTCATTCGTATGCTGACGTTTATTGCATTTAGAACAATTATAAGTACTACCACAATCCTTTTCTTCATGTGTCCTTGAAAAACAATTGGCGCAACAACGAAACTTTTTAACGGTAGAGTATCTATCAGCAACGGAAAACCCTTTAAAACGAGGTCAGGAACGCAAAAAATGCACATGAGTTTTGCATAGTATGCAAAAAGTGTTTACCGACGTAGTGGCAAACACTCTAAAGTGTCGATCCTTTTCGTCAGAAAGCGATATAAATCACTCCAGAGCGATAAAGCCTTTTTATCCTTAACCGACTGTTGCCAAAGATTAATCGTAATGGCAGACAACCGTTGAAGACACATAAAAACAAGAAATTACTTTACTGTTGAAAACCGGTATATTGCACAGCGGAAGGTTAAAATTAAAACCAAAATCTTCCGATGTAACTAGTTCAAAAGTAGATTATTCACTTGGTTTTGCGTTAGCATGGCCTTGCGGTTCGAAATTTTTCAATTTTTCGTTAATTGCCGCCAAACAACTGACGTATGCATTCAAACTCGCGTCATATTTCGCTTCCGCTGCGTTCACATAAGAGGATGCAGCGTTTTTAGATTTTTCCAAATAACTTAAACACGATTTATAGGAAGTTTTAACAGTTTCCCATAAACCGCTAAGTTCTTTTCCGCGTATTTCTAGCGTAAAAACCGTATGCACATTTTCGCGAAGCTCATTAAACTTTGCTTCGAATTTAATAAGAACGTCGGACTCTCTAATAAAAATGTCCAGCTTTATCAGACATTGCGTTATTAAATAAAAAAAAAATTTTTTTGAAAATTTCTAAATTTTTCTAAATTCTAGTCAAAAAGGATGGACGTGTTATTTATTCGGTCCGTGAATTTATTAAAATATCGGCTTATTAGTGTGTAAAAAAATATATAAAAAAAACAACAGCGCTTGGACGCTTAAAAAATAATATATTTATTACAAAAAACAAATAAACCGTGTTCAATTTAAAATTTAAATAAAAAAAAAACATTTATAAAAAACCCTTAACAAACAGGGATTTGTCTTGTTTGTTTTGTTTATTTTTTTCTTTTCTTTCTTATAAAGAAAAGAGCATATGAGCTCTATAATTCAAGAGGCTCAGTGCAAATGGCAGAAATGCCTACGTTTTTCTAAAGGGAGATAACATCAATGTTAATAAAAACATTAGTGATCCCAATTACAACAAAAATTATTTAACCGCAAAAACAATTGAGAGATCCCGTTCATGTTCTCCTTTACTCTCGTGTGAAAAAATTAAAACCAATAACACAAAGGAACATGAAAATATAAAAGTACCAACAAATACAGTGCCTAGTTTAACAACAACACACAAAACGCTGTCTGCTTTGACTTCACCAAAACCTACAGCTACAATATCAACAAATAGTGAGACTATTAAAACACCAACAACATCTTCTGCTACGTTAAACAGTGATATCAATATTATGGCTCAACCTAATAACTTAAAACAGCCCCAAAGTATGCTTCACTTTCCGTCAGTAAGTAGTTTAACTATTAACCCCTCAACTGGCGCAACACCCAATGTTGACCTGCCAGTCATCATTACCGCCAAACCATTGGTACAGACTGGATTAGACAGGTATGTTAAAATAAATAGTTAAGAGGAAAAGAAGCCCAAAATCGGCTAAAACAGCTCCCTATCCTAAGCTTAGTAGAGTTGAAATAAATGTCACTCAATCCCAAAACCGTTTTGCCATACTGGAAAGAGAAGATAATGATGCCCCGGTGATACCTAAACCACAAAGACCTCCCCCTATCTATCTAATGACCCACTTGAAGTAAAGAAGGTACTCGAAATCAACGGCTTTAAAGTTAAGTCCGTTGTTAATATTAGAAACCGGGATAAGCTCCCCCAACCCCTTTTCCGAGTTGAATTAGAGCCTGGCGATATCAAGTTGAAGAAAAATGAAACACACCCTATTTATCAACTTAGGTACTTGCTACACTATAGAGTTACAGTTGAAGCACCACATAAGCGACGAGGACCTGCTCAGTGTACGAACTGCCAGGAGTATGGTCACACTAGGTCTTATTGTAGACTACATGCAGTTTGCGTAGTTTGCGGTGAGCTGCATAGCACAGCTGACTGCACCAAACCAAAGACAGTAAATACTGAAAAGAAATGTAGCAATTGCGGTAACCCCCATACTGCTAATAACAGAGGTTGTGAGGTATATTTAAAATTAAAAAACTCAAATTTAAACAGAACCCGAAACCCCCGAATGAAATCACAGTTAGAACCGGAATTTTATATTCCACAATACCCACAAATTATCACCAACAGTGCTTCATACTCTGAAGTTCTAAGAGGACAACCACAGCCCCCAAAAACTCCACAAGCCGCACAAGTCAATCCAAATGCTCCACTTTCTCAATCTGAACCCCAGATACAAAATTTCAGCAGACTTGAAGCATCCATTGAATCCCTGGTTCAAACTGTTACTAACTTTACAAACTCAATGAGTAATATGATGCAAGAGATGGTGAGAAATCAGTCTATTTTGATGCAAGCTTTGTTAACTAAACCATGAACAGTTTGAAAATATGTTACTGGAATGCTAACGGCATATGCGAACATAAAGAAGAGCTCGAGTATTTTCTCAGAAATCAGCAAATTGAAGTAATGCTTATTTCTGAGACCCATTTAACCCTGAGAAGTTCATTTTCAATTCGCGGGTACACAATGTATGATACTAAGGACCCAAGAGGCAGGTCATGTGGAGGATCAGCTATTCTCATTAAATCTAGATTAAAACATTTTCTTATGTGTGATCTTTGCGAAAATTATATTCAGGCCACTACTATATGTTTTGAAGAATTCGATAAGGACTTAGTGATTTCGTCAATTTATTCTCCCCCCAGATTCTCCATAACGGAGGATCAGTACACAGTCTTTTTCGAATCATTAGGACCGCGTTTTCTGGCAGCTGGAGACTATAATGCCAAGCATACATTCTGGGGGTCACGGCTTGTTACCCCTAAGGGCCGTGTTTTGTTTAATACAATTTCTAAGCTGGGTGGATGTGATCTCTAGTGGAGAACCCACGTACTGGCCAACGGATCGTCGAAAAATACCCGATCTGATAGACTTTGGAATAACAATGTCTATTGCGAGAGAATTGGTCCATGTAGAACCATTATTGGATCTCTCATCTGATCACACACCTACAGTTGTTACTATTTTAAACCCCCGAGGAATTGTACCCCCCTCTGGTGACTTAGCACTGACAGGCAAAACAACAGATTGGTTGAAGTATAAAAAATTTATCAGTACACATTGCTCGGAAAACATACCGCTAAGAACACCGGAAGATATCGACCTCTCGATTCAAAATTTTGAACTAAATCCCAAACTTGCTGCTCAATTTGCTACCAAACCCCCCCGACACAACAGACAAAATATTATTTTGTCTGCCGATGTCGAACGACTCTTAAATGAAAAAGAGAAGAGAGTGGCAACAGCACAGATCTCCTCAACTTAAGGAACGGTTGAAAGAATGCACTAAAAAATTAAGAAAGCTACTTGAACATAAGAGAACTGCTTCATTAAACAGATATCTTGAAAATTTAGATCCAACATCAAGAACTGATTACTCATTATGGCGTGCAACGAAAAATTTAAAAAGACCTGTCTTATGTAAGCCTCCTTTGAGAAAATCAGACGGAGGTTGGAATAGAAATGATACTGAAAAAGGAGATCTGTTTGTAGAACATTTAAGAAAAGTATTCACGCCAAATATAACAAGTTCTGTAACAGAGTTGCCACCGATTTTACCCCAGCACCGAGCAGCTACCCGATTAACGTTTGAGATGAGAGAGGTCGAAAAGGCTATTTTTGAACTAAACCCCAAAAAAGCTCCTGGTATCGATGGAATCGGTAACAGGATGCTCTTGGAGTTACCCCGTATAGCATTAAAGATAATTCTCTTTATTTTTAATGCTATTATACGCCTTGAATACTATCCCCCAGAATGGAAAGTTTCACTCGTTAAAATGATACCCAAGCCAGGCAAAGATCACACAAAAGTGGAATCGTATAGGCCCATAAGCCTATTATCCAATTTGTCAAAGCTGTTCGAGAAAATCCTAATGGAAAAGATAACTGTTTATGTGGAACAAAACAACTGTATTCCATCACACCAATTTGGCTTCAGGAGAAAACACAGCGCCATTGAGCAAGCCCACAGGCTAGTTACTGTTGTCAGAAAAACGTTCGAGGAGAAAAAATACTGCTCTGCCCTTTTTATCGATGTTTCACAGGCTTTCGATAAGGTTTGGCATGAAGGTCTACTGTTTAAAATAAAACTTTTGTTACCAACAAATACTCACAAGCTACTCAAAAGCTATATAACAAATCGAAAATTCACTCTTGCTGAAAAAAGTTTTGTCAGCTCTCCTCAAGATATACAAGCCGGAGTTCCACAAGGTAGCATTTTGGGTCCTCTGTTATATATCATTTATACTTCAGACATGCCATTAGATATTAATACCCACACATCGACTTTCGCTGACGATACTCAGATGAGGCTAAAAACTGCTCAACTCGCTTGGCTTACTGGCAAAAACTCTAAACTAGGCCTGGACTGCAAATTACTCATTTACAATTCGATCATGAAACCCATATGGTGCTACGGAATTCAGCTCTGGGGTACTGCCTCTGCGTCCAATATAGGGAAAATTCAGAGAATGCAAAATACTAGCCCGTAACTTAACTGATAATCACGGCCACCAGCGTCTTAGGAGGAGGGACACTGCGGATCTGGTAAGCTAATAATAAGGGGAAATAATGGTCCCAGTTGAACCACATAACATCAGTCTGGCACTGGCTGGACTTAACAATTAATATTTAGTTTTAAGATTTGGATAATTATTGTTAGTTCACAGTTTTTAAAAGTGAAGATTCAATAAATAATATAAAATATGAAAAAAAAAAAATAATTCCGTTGATTGTACAAAAATTGTTAAGAAATTTTACAAAAATATCGAAAAAAAAAATTATTAAATGTACGACACAAACGGTGTAAGTCACGACTAGAGTGTAGGGTGCCTCTACTCAGTTAACCAAAACAATAACAATATGTATGTAAGCTGTAATATTAAATGTAAGTAATCAAAGATTGAGTGTTTGTATATCAAAACACAAGAAACAAAGAATAAAAAAAACACTGTATATATGTTTGTAGGTATGTTAATATGTAAATTAATATAAAAAAATCCACTTTACCAACAAACAAATGTTTTCTTTTTTTCTACTAATTAAAGAGCACAAATCTCCCTTTAATTTTTTAAGGGTTACTTTTTCACTTTGTTATTCGATTATGCTCGACAAGTTTATGGAATAAAATTAATTATGTCCATGTAAATAAACACACCGGCGCGAAAAAATTAAATTGCCAAATTAATAAAAATATTGGTGTAAAACAAATGGACTGTATAAATAAATTTTGCGGCGGGTTGTAAAACGACCACAATAGAAATAAAAGTATTAGAAAAAAACAATAACAATATTTTATTAGAAGTAAATAAAATTATGTTAATTAATTTTTAATTAACACTTTGTTTTAATTAAACGCGATTTTGTTTATTTTTATTTTAAAAGCTCACAAATTGAATTGAACTATACATACGTACCTTTGTTTCGTTGAAAAAAAAAAAATAATTTAAAAAATTTAACAAATTAAGGGTTGATGCCACAAAAAAGATGGAGGCTGGAAATAAAAAGAAATTATATCCACTTTTTGTCTTTTTTTTCTGTGATCCGGTTCGATGTTTGCCGTAGATGCAAATTCCAAATGAAATAAAAAGACAAAAAGTTCAATTTTTGTTAAGATGATAAGTTTCTATTTATATTAATATAAATATTTTTATTGCCTTCGTTGCGTGGCGGAGGAGTACAATCGTAAGATAATATGTTAAACAAGATCATAAAGCAAAAAGGAGGGGGCAAACAACGATTAAGTGACGTTCAAGCATATATTATAATCTATTAAACAGTCCTTTCAGAGAAGTTAAAGAGGGGAGTAAAAAATATTATAATAGATTATTAACCCAAATGGGGGCTAAGGGAACCAGAAGGCACCATTATTTAGTTTAACCAAAATAGAGGTTTTTGGCATAAATAAAAGTTGTTTTAAAAAAGTGCTGACATAAAATTTTTTATGGAATTAAATTATTTCGGTGGTTATGCTGCTATTATATGTACCGCAGCTGTATATGGTAAGATATGGTATATATTATATCACATGGATTATATTGTATGGTTTACACGTGACCATATTTACTTATATATGACTTATTCAGAACTATATATACTTATATATGTCTTATACAGAACCATATATATAATTATAAATGCTATCTAATATTTGAGATATAATAATATATGGTCCATTATAAAAAATATTTTTCAATATAGTATGAAATATAATTGTATATTATTTAATATATGGTCCAATATAAGAAATCTTTTTTGATAGGGTATAAGATATAATTTGGCGCCCTATGCTCCAGTGAGAGTTAGAGGAATATAAAAATAATATATGGTACAATATTTGCATATCCAGAGTATTTTTGATATGATATAATTATATGTGGTTTCATATCAATGGTTTCGAATTCCAGCCAGGGAGATACATTTCTTTTGTTTTTTTAATTTCTTTTATATAAATATTTTTTTTACAAAACTTTCAAATTATTCATTTCAGGACAACCACTAGAAATTTTTAATACAAGGTACAATTAGTTTATAACAATCTAGGTATATATTAAATTATTTATGATCTTTGTTTCCAAAAACTCCTATAAGTGGTGAAAATTTATATATATATTTTTTTTTTGTTTTAAATATAATTATTTATCTACATTTTTCTTAGCCCATAAGATATTATTACATATAATTATATAAAATCAGAGTACAGAACCAATTTAGTCTATTAATGCCGCCATGATATGTAGAAATTTTTCCAAAATTTCTGAATATATAATAATATATAAGTCCCGAAGATATAATTATAGATATGTAGAAATTTTCCCAAATTTCAGAATATATAATTATATATAAGTCCCGAAGATATAATTATGTTATATATAACACAAAAAATGTAGTCTAAAAAAGCCAGCCACACACTGCTGAGTGCTTAAGTGACTACAACTCTGTCAGACCGAGTTCAACTCCTGGCGAAGGCATTGTTTGTTAGAATTTTAATATTTTTTAATTTAAAATATTTTAATACGTTTTTTAATAAACTATATACAATTAACTATATATACTTTGATCTGCCATTTTTCGAATCAATTTAGATCCTTTTAAATCCCCAAATATATTGCTGGATCTAACTTGATCTGCCATTTTTCAGATCAATTTAGATATTAAGGAATATAAAATTGGATATGATTAAATATTGTGCCAGATCATTTTTTTTTACTAGGGTAACCAAATAACAAAGAGCTACATATATCCATACATTCTATAAATTAAAAATTTTACGAACTGTGGTATCGTATTGTGTGATTTAGTTAAAAAATTTTAAACTTAATGCTGGATACAGACTACGCAACGTGTTTATGCAACACGTTTATCCTTCAAGTTGCATATTTTTATACACACACTGCCTGTCGTTGAAAAAATGAGCGGTGAGTATTCACTTAACTGGTAAAAACAATAAACAACAATACAAACTATGCAACCAACATCAATGCAACCAAAAAATATCAAAATATTTTGATATTTTGAAACCTCGAATGCAACATGAAATGAAACCATAAACTACAGACTATGCAACCAACAAACCGTCATCTGGAAACACCACCATAATATTAATAATGTCAAATATAATAATAACTATATAATTTGACCCCAGTATATTTAAATGGAAAAGGAGCATGGAAAATAAAAAAGTCATAACACAAACAGCTGTTATGAACGCGTTTTTGAATTAAAATATAGAAATTTCATGGTCTTTTAAAACAGATACCTTCAACTTAAACATAGTGTTTAGTGGGATTTAAGTGTACTTTCGAACGACATAAAGCTTAATTTTGTAACAGGTATTTGTTGCGAAATAAAATTCTAAATCATGTAAATTATATTTCAAGACAAGGTTGCATTTGTTTTCGATGTCATAACAGAAAAATAATATTTAAACTCTAGGAATTCTGCCAATAAAATTCTTTTGAAATCGGTTCCCAACCAAATTTTTTCTACAACATATTATGTTAGAACAAATTCCGTTTACCTAAACTTTAATAATAAGATAAAACATAACTTACCAGAACTAGCTCCAGAAGTGGTTCTAGGAATATCTGGTTTCTTTTGGAATAATTAAAAAAAAAAATTTTCGGTGTTAAAACCGACAGAAAAATAGATTATATAGGACAAGAAGTTGTTTAACAAGTCGTTCTTAGAAACAGAAAATTTGCCTCTTAAATTATTGATCAAGTGCCCAGATTCTATAAGATTATTGTCCACTACTTACCAAACTGTTGAACTATAAAATTAAAAAATTACTGTCGTTTACCAAATTTGTAACAACTGCTTAGAATTTTCATTAATATGGTGGATATTTAATTACGAAATTGGAAGATAAAAGATAATCGTGTTACAAAACCTAGGCAATGGTTCTGAGAAATAATAATTCACTCTAAAAATTCTTAATTCTAAATCTATTTCAACCAGAGAACTGCAAAATCAACTTTTTTCTTGATTTAATCATACACAAAAATTCTTGTTCACATTTAATAATTCAACAAAATTCACTGTAGAATAAAATCAGCATCATGTTACTGAACGCGTAATTGGGATCAGTGTGAATCATCTGTCGATTATGTTTTATGCAAATGTAATCACTCAACAAAAAGTCAGCGTTGAATAAATCAGAAAAAACAACAAACAACGTGTATTCATAATTAAAACGAAATAGAAACACATTTTATAAATGGTATTGTTTACATTAGGGTGGGACTAAAATCCGCTTTTTTAGAATTTTTATTAGTAACAAAAATATTCTTCTTTGTGAAATATAAATATTTTTTTGGAAAAAAAATTTAGGTCGATATCTCAGGCTTGCCTAATCCGGAAAAATTTAAATATTGTCTAAATTTTCATCTATTTTGATTGGAAAATTAGGCAATATTTAACTTAAACCGGATTGGGCGAGCCTGAGATGTCGACCTAAATTGAAAAAAAAAAATTTTCACGAAGAACAATATTTTTGGTTTTCCTAATAAAAATTCTAAAAAACGTATTTTAGACCCAACCTAATATACATATAACATTTATGAAATATGTTTTTTTTAACAAAACCACCCCCTTTTTATAGATAAGAAATTATTTTGTTTTAAATATGATTACACTCATACACGTTGTTTGTTGTTTTTTCTGATTTATTCTGCATCAAAATAATAATTGTTGGCTCGAATGAACAGAATAAAATCAATGGTTTAACAACGACCGTTGATTATAAATCAGTGACAAAACAATTTGCACATCGTTTGATTGATTTAAAATCATCAACAAATATGTGTGTTGGAGTATATTCAGCGTTTGAACGCAAACACATATTTATTCTTGTGTTGATTGCATATGAACGTTTTGCAATCAGCAAATGCAGTTCTATGATTTCAACCTTATTATATATTATAACAGCTAAAGCCTCCAGAATAGGCAGATTTTATTTAAACAAATCATTTTAAAATGCATATTTTGTTTCAATAAATCAAACACGTGGCTAAGTATTTTTCTAAAAAGCACTATGACGTTACTGTTTTTTTTATTTATTTATATTTACATTTAATGTTCAGTTATAATTCAGCATTATTTTGGCCTCAGCACCAAAACAACATATTAAAACTGTTTTTAATTGAAAATAACAAAATTCTTAAGAACTGAAAAAAGTTGATTTGTCATAAAATTTTGAAAGAGTATAAAAACTTAAGTGGAACCCTAAAAAAAATTGTTACAGGGTAACGACCTGACAGGAATATGCGTGTTCAAAAGTTTTACAGACTACGAGGATTTCTGAGCTTTTTAAACAGAAAACCTCTTTAACTTTACAAACCAGAAAATTAAAGTGGCAGCGACAGTTCTGTCAAACTTTGTAAATTTTGCACAAAAAAAAAATACAATATTTTTAAGGATTATTTATTGAATAGTGTTTTAACGCAGCACTGGTTTATTTAGAAAATTTTGTACAATAATTTCTCTGCTGAAAAACACTGCATACACTACATTTTTCTGTTTTAGATTTAAGGGCTTACTTAAGCACTCTGTATCCTTACTGGTGAAAGATATACTTTTATTTTGCGTTAAGCGATTAATCGCAAATTTTTAAGATTAACCGACCCGAATAACTGATAAAACAATGTTCGACATTTTTCGAATAATGCCCTAACCGGTTAACCGGCAGGGTCGAATAATTGGAAACACTTTTTAATGCAATTTTTGAGAAAATTCAAATCGTGACGCACGCTACAGAAATTAATATGCAATTTTTTTTTTTAATTCTATAATTTTAATTTTTGTATTTACTTAAAGCATAATATAAAATTGATTTAAAATTATAGACGACTTGCAAAAAAATTAAATTTTCCGTGACGCACGCTACAACGCATGGGCCTAACATTTCACACCTAATTTAAATTGTTCCTAAATAGTAAAAAACTATTTTTTTTAGTAAAATTGAAGATAATTGAATAAATAAAAATATGCCCTTCGATCGGACCATCTATGTTAACACTAAAGTAATGATATGAACACCTAAAAAATGTTAATTTTTTGTATAACATTACAAGATCTGAGGTAGGGTAGGATTTGGGAACAATTTTTGTATTAATGATCATCCAAATACATTTTATTTGCATATTTACAATATTAGATATCTAGTTTAATGTTCCACTAAAAAAAATTAAGTAGGATAGATTTTAAAAAAATTTGGTTGGTGGGCTGTTTCTGGGACTTGCCCATATACAAAATTTAAATAATCCCTAATAAAAATCACCTTTGAAAAAAAACATTGACTTTATAAAATAAACTTTTCTTAACTTTTTTGCCCGTAGATGTATTATCTTTCATTGAATGATTAAACCTCATCCTTGTGCCCTAGATGTAAGATTGGATCACACATACTTTATAATTTTGTATTTTTTATCACATACTCAAGCACAACAACGGGGGAAGCAATACTGTAATGTTCTCAGTAACAAAAAGCTTTTATTTAAACGTTTTATGCGCCATCAGTATGAATAGTTAGCGTCTCAGCAAACCATGGTATCAACTACTTACCTGCTTAATAACAGTTGTTCGCGATGTCCAAAAAGTAATGGATACAAATTATTTTTTGGCGGTTTGTAAGCGAAAGGGTTAAGACCAGGGAAACCGCAAATATGCAATATCATGTTTTTCCTGTGCGTCGTATGGACCATGAATAAACTATCCGATTCAGAACAAATAAAGAATTCTGGCATCAATTTGTTACAGCATATTTTATTCTTAAGAGCATATTTTTGCATGTTTCCGCATTAAAAGCATATGTTAAGGTAAAATCATATATTTAGGGCATATTTCTAATTTTTTAGAGCATATTTGTGTCTTTTAGGGCATATTTCGACTTCACTTCTTTTATACATAACTTTTTTTTAATTTAATATACGATAAACTAACATTTGCTAGCGCTCTTGGGTTAGTAACAGAAACAATCAATAATATTGAGAGGGTACCAGAATGATATACCAAAAAAGATATTAAGAAAAACTTAAACAGATTGTTACAAAAAATTATGGTCTGCAAGTAATAAAAAGACTAGATCTTTAATAAAATCAGTTTTGGCATATGATGTCAAAGAAGTACTAGCTTTTTAATTCGCCCCCATTACATCAGTGTACAAAAATATGCCTTGGTGTAAGAGACAACGTTTTTTTATTTGAAAATTTAAATCAAAATTTTGTAGTTTATTGCAACAACAACCTATATTGAAAATCGTATTTTTTATAAAAAAAAAACCGTCCAAAAATTTAAAAGCTGGTATGATGTCATTTTTCAAACATTTTCATGTTCTTTTATTCTCCTTATTGTTTTATTTTACTAAATGTAGAATAGACTGAAATATGGAAAAATTTACAGTTTTTTTTAATACCTTTTAAAAACTAAAGATCCTATTGCTTTGCATTCCTTTGTTTTTTCGTTTTAGTTGTTATGTTTATCTTAGTTGTTTAATACTCAAATTTTTTGTGTATATTAAATTGAATTGTTTTGATTTCTTAATAAAAAATATTTTTTTGTATAAAAAAATATATAATTTTTTTTTTATTTTTATATTATTTTTATATTATTAAAATTTTAAGTGCATATTTTCGTGTTTTTAGTGCATATTTTATAAGCATAAAAACTTTTTTATAGAATATTTGCGGTTTCCCTGGTAATGTGTTACTTTGCGTTTTTTGTGAGAAGATAATGACCACTCATTACTTTTGGACATCGCGAACAAAAGTAACTAAGCGAAGGTAATACTTATGAAGGAAATATTTTTGAATAAAATATTCTGTCATGTTGCCCCCTAACTGTGAGATCGATCCGAATAATGCACCCACATGATCGTTAATTTTGTATAACAAGCATATATGTAGGATGTGCTGTTTATTTTGGTGAATGAAACCGTTACTTTATTGGTTTAATGACATTAAGTCAACGTTTTATTTAATTCAATGTTTGTTGGCTTATGTCTAAATTAGTTTAATGCATTTAGTTCATTTAGTGTTATTTTAAAAATAAAGAATAAGATTGGCACTTTCGTAACCACAACCGTCTTATTTGCTACGGGTCTTGTCTTTTCAACTTCTTTCTATCAACTGTTTAACTCTTCCTTTCATTTAACTATTCCTGTCTCTATGCTGTATAATGTTTTGTCATAGTCCCGTTATTCTATTATACAGGTTGGTTGAAAAGTTCCTGCGCTCGAAATGAAAGAATACTGTTTTTGTAACGAAATATATTTTTTTATACAATATAACCTCCTAGAAGCTCAATACACTTGTTCCAATGATCTTCCAATAATTTTATTCCATCCTTATAATGGTTTTTCGGAAGCTCTGCAAAATAACCGTCTACGGCTGCTATGGCCTCTTCATTCGACGAAAAATGCTTTCCACGAAGGAATTGTTTGAGATTTCTGAAGAGACTGGGATCCAAATCTGGTGAATACGGTGGATGTTCAAGCAATTCGTACTTTAATTCTTTGAATTTAGCCATCGTCAAAACACTTTTGTGAGCAGGTGCATTGTCTTGATGAAAAATTATTTTTTTTTTCTTCTTTAAACCACGAATTTTCTCACGAATTTTTTTATCCAGCTGATCCAAAAGGCTGCAATAATATTCAGAGTTCATTATTTTATCTTTCTGAAGATAATCGATCAACAAAATTCCTTTTGCATCCCACAAAACTGATGCCATAACCTTCTTTGCTGATCGTTGTGACTTTATCTGCTTTGGAGCTGAACAACCAGCTTCAGTCAACTGTAAACGTTCTTGTTTCAATTTAGGATCATGGTGGTAGATCCAAGTCTCATCCATAGTTATAAAACGACGCAAGAAGTTGGTTTTATTCGGCTTAAAACGCTTCAAATTACGCTGAGAAATTTGTTTTTGATCCAGTTTTTGTTGAATCGTTAATGTGTGCGGCACTAACTTTCCAAACAGTTTTTTCATACGTAATTCTTCATATAAAATATGGAGTACTCGTTCGTCTGAGATGCCTATGGCATTAGCAATTTCACGCTTAGTCAAACTTGGATCTTCACTAACCATATTATGTACCTGCTCAATGATTTTTGCTGTGGTTGCAGTTTTTGGTCGTCCTTCGCGTCTTTAAGGTTAGTACGACCACGTTTAAATTCACCAGCCCAAAATTCAACGGTGCGTTTTGAAGGTGTGGACTCCTTATACACTTCTAACAATTGTTCATAAATTTCCTTTGCTTTAAACCCTTCAAAACAAAGAATCTAATGACTGCACGATATTCAATTTTTTCCATATTAAAAAAAATCAATGACACGTCAACTTCAAATGGCTGTAAACAAAGAAAGAATTGACAGAATGACTTGCAACTTCGCATGTGTTCTTAGGACAGTTATACCAACTTTAAAAAAAAAAAGTTTGGAGCTAGCAGTGCCATCTCTTGGTGAGCGCAGGAACTTTTCAACCAACCTTTATGTGCGTATTGTCGTTCAATAATAGCTTCAGTCAGTGCGACTTAGACTAGTACCCTACAATCGGCCCTCCTGACGGCAATACGGCTCGGATTGCCACCTCTTCATATTTTCTGCCACCGTGGTAATTCGGTTAGGACCATCCCGTGAGCCAATCTTAACGACTTCGTACCTTCCATGAGGCATCTTTTTGACGATTTTGTAGGGCCCATGAAATTTGCCTTTTAGTTTCATTCCAAACTGATAGCGTACTCGGTTTCAGCTTTGCGGTTTCTGTTGAACGTTTTACAGTTTTCTCTTTGCACCTTCGCTATGTTGTCTTTAGCTTCATCTCGCACCGCATCCCTTTCCTCGTCGAAATCATGAACCACCTCTTCACTCAACAGCTCTTTAAGATCGGGATACTCTGGTAATCTCATGTCTACGCCCGTTAAGAGTCTGAACGGGGAATATTGGGTACTTCTTGAGACCGTTGAATTTACCAACATCTGAACACGACGAACGTGCTTATACCAAGTTAAGGGATTTTCGCTACACAATTTCGCCAACATAGGCACAACAATTTTATGAATTCGTTCTACCTGACCATTTCCGCGGGGTACTCCCGTGGCTATTAGTAAGTGCTGAATATTTTCCGCCTTACAATATTCGCCAAATAGCTTCGAGGTGAATGCTGCCCCACGATCAGTTATAAGTCTTCTAGGGTTACCGAATATGGACGCCTGCTTCTCTAAGCAGTCAACGACTGATTTGGTATCTGTGGACTTCGTTGGATAGAGCCAAACGAACTTGCTAAAGCCGTCAACCACTACAAACGTGATTGTAAGCCTTGTTAGTGATTACCATTGGGCCGACGTGGTCCAAATGGTAGGTTATAAGGGGTCGATCTTCTTTGTAAATCTTAATGTAGTACTGTTTCTCGATTAATTCACGGGTTTTTCCCGCACCATAATGGCTCTGATTGTGCGCCAACTTAATGATTTCGTTTTCCAACTGGACGGGTACTACAATTAGATCCTTCTGTGGATCTTTATATAACACCCCATTTTGCATAAAGTAATCGGCATACCCTCCGAATTCCAGTACCGCTCGAATAGCTTTAGTACACTCATCACTTTCCTGAGCACACCTTAACCTATGCGTTAGACTGCTCTCCGATACTAAGCAAAGCATCCTGCAAAGAGCGTCTACGTGCCTCATTTTGGTACCCGGTCGATGCTCGATCTCGTAGGAGAACTTCTGGTACATCATCTTTGCGCATTGTCATTTTAAAAGCATTGCAGTCCGTCACTATTTTGAAAGGGATTCCAAGTAGATAAACCCTCCACTTCTTTAAGGCTTCAACGATCGCGAGAACTTCTAACTCATAAGAGTGATAATTTTCTTCGTACGGCTTCGTTCTGCGACTCATGTATTGGAGGGGGGGGGGGGGGGGGGGGGAAACTGCGAGTCTTCCAAGCTCTTCTGCAACAGAATTGCACCATAATCAAATTTGCTGGCATCAGCGTGTACTTCTGTCACGGCATCTGGGTCATATAATTTTAAATCCGGAGCGCTAGCAAGAGACTCTTTTAACTGCTGAACGGCTATCAGGACTTCATCCGTTATCTTGAATGGAATGTTCTTCCTTAGCAGATCTGTCAGTGGCTTCGCTATGATCGCGTAATCCTCAATAAATTTCTTAAGTAGGACGTCAGCCCTAGAAATCGCTGAACTAATTTGCGGTCTTTTGGAATTGGAAAATCTTTGACCGCTTTTACCTTCCCTTCAGCGGGTTTTATCGAACCGTTCTGAATAACGTAGCCTAGAAAATTGACCGATTCTTGCAGTATGTGACATTTTCCCCATTTAATGCGTAAACCATTTATTCATATTGTCCGTTGTGGGTGACAAACGCTGTATATTTCCTGGACTCCTCTTCCAAGGGAACGTGAAAGAATCCGTTCTGCAAGTCCAGCGTTGTATAAAACCTAGCACTTTGCAGCTTATCTACTACCTCATCCATCAGCGGCATTGGGAAATGATCACGGATAATCTTCTGGTTCAACCTGCGGTAGTCACAGCATAGTCTTTTGGAGCCATCTTTTTTCGAAGCCAGGACAATCGGTGATGCGTACTCTGAAGTACTGGGATACCCAATTTTCTCCTTCAACCATTCCAAGACCTGCTTCTCCACTATGACGTGATCGGCTAACGGTAAACGTCGTGGACGCTGATATACGGGTATATCATCTTTTAAAACTATCTTTATCTGCACTGGACTTCGTACATTCCTTTTTGGTCGATAACTATTTATTGCTTCTGTCACCTGGTTACCGAGAGATCCATGTAGGTGTTCGAGATTAATTTGGACATCCTGTTTATATTCATCTGCGTTTAAACAAATATTTGAAAATTCTTCGCACAGCAGATTCTTTTCAACTGCTTTTCTGAAAGTTGCCTCCCCGTCAATGATGATCACCTCAGCCTTTCGCATCAAACTGTTGCCTAACATGAACGAATGATTAATGTTGCGTTCGCCGACGACGTAAAAGGTAACCTCAAAATCTACATCATCAATACGCGCGAAAAATTGTTTACCCCGTACCGTTATTTCCTTGAAAATCAGTCCTAGGCCCTTTCGGACCATATTTGCTTGACCGCCTTCTGTTTTGTCAATTCTTCTATCAGATTTTCTGTCAGGACACTCAAATGACCGATGACCAAATCTCAGGCACTTGAAACACTTATGTTGTTTTGTATAATCTTTCGCGATATGTGACATATCGCCGCACTTAAAACATCTTTGTCCTGCTTCATGTTTCGGTTCTCTGAACGAATCATCTTTTCTTTCGACTACCACCGTTTCTGATGATGACCGGAAGGAAAACGGGTCTTCTCGTATACCTTTAGTTGGGTTTTCAGCTATTTGATATTGCTGGCCTGGTACAACACAGTCTTATTTGCCCTCGAATCGGGGATGCCTTCTATAAAATACTCGACGATACTGCTCTCATCTAGGTCAATTCTGCTTGCAATCTTCATGATGCTGTACAGATACTCTATTAACGTTTCGTTTTTGTTTAGCCGTCTGCTGCGAATTTGCCTTATATCTTCGGCCGCTGAACACTGCACATGAAATTCACCTTTAAGCGCCGACTTTAATGAGCACCAATCACATATACCCCTTTGACTTTTCATAAACATTTTTGTGGCCCTTACCAATAATTGCTTTCCGTAAACATACATTTGGAGTGATGACCATTTTACCAGAGAAATGGGATAAACTATCTGCCACGTCGCGTAGGGTGTACATGCTCATCCTCGGGGAAACACCACTAACGTCCTCAAAATTAACCTTATCAAGGGAACCGGCTGAACTGGCGCCGCCCTCGTCAGCACTGTCCCTCGCTTCAACGTCAACCTGTGTTGAGTCTAGCCCGTAATATTCTAAGGCCCAATATTATAACTTGCCGATAGCTAAAGGTAGGATGTTAACGGGCAGATTATTAGCTTTTCGTTATTATAAGTACACTTTAACCTAAAAGTGACCGATAAGCTAAAGGTAAGTTCATCTTACCTTTAACTTTTAACGTAAGGATTAAGCATTTGAAGTTGCCACATTTTCTGCTATTTGAAGGAAACATAACCTCATATTAATAAACAAAATTAAATAAAAATAAAAAATTAAAAATGGAAAGAAGACCACGTTTGCTTTATATACATGAGCAGGAGGATATTTTTGAAGATACAAATTCAAAAAGCAGAAGGTCTAAAAAACTCCGCGAGCAAGTGGACAATGTTCAATATTACGACGAAGTTGAATTTGTGCAAAGATTTCGAATATCAAAGCATACATTTCAATTTATTTTAGAAAAAATTCGCAGCTCTTAACAGTCAAATAGTCAGAGGTTTGTTCCGATATTTTAATAATTTGTGTAACAATTAATAAATTTTTTTCTAGGCATTATTCCGTATCACCTCAGACTAAGTTATTAATAACGCTTAGGTTTTATGCAAGTGGCAGTTTCCTGATTACAGTGGGTAACTTTTGTGGTGTTAGCATCTCTACAGCAGGCCGTATAGTCAAAGAAACATCATTTGCTTTGGCTGCTCTATCGAAGGAATACATAAATTTTCCTTCCGATGCGAAAGAAATGCAGCAAACAGCGACAGATTTTTTTGCAATTGCAAAGTTCCCAAAAGTTATTGGGGCCATTGATTGCACCCACATTCGTATTCAATCACTAGGTGGAAACAACGGGGAAATTTATCGTAACAGAAAAGGTTATTTTTCCCTTAACGTTCAAGCAGTGTGCAATTCTAAGCAAATGTTTCAAGATTTGGTTGCTAGATGGCCTGGATCAGCACACGACAGCAATATTTTTAAAAACAGCCGTTTAAAATCCCGTATGGAAGATGGTCATTTTCAAAATTATGTTATATTAGGTGATTCTGGATATAAGCAATGCAGCTATATGATGACCCCTTTGCTAAATCCATGTACAAGACCACAAAACCTTTATAATGAATCTCAAATTCGTACTCGCAATACAATTGAGAGATGTTTTGGGGCTTGGAAGAGACGTTTCCCAGTATTATCAACAGGTTTGCGACTGGCTACCGAAACTAAAATGGCAGTTACTGTTGCATGTGGTGTTCTTCACAATATTGCTATTATTGCAAATGACCCACTTCCATCAACAGAAGAAACATTGGTACCAGAATTACCAGAAGAATTTGTCCCAGATAACCAAATAGGACAAACCTCCATTCTAAGTAATACCAATTCAATGGCAAGAACAATTTTAATAGATAACTACTTTGCAGAGTAAGTATAAAACTTTTTATTTAATTTATAAAAATATTAAATATTTTCATTCACAAATTTTATTTGTATATTTTCAGTTTTTTACAAAATTCAGGATGATGACTAACAACTAAAGAAAAATTCACTTAAGCTTTTATAAATAAAAAACAAGAATAAAAATAAAATTAAACAACATAAATAAAATTAACTTAAAAAAAACAACAAAAAGAAAATTTAAATTTTAGTTTTAAAAAAGAAAAAAGAAAGAAAAAGTTTGAAGCTATTCAATTTTAGCTTTTTTTTCTGCCAATTCTAGCTGCAGAATTTCATTTTTTAATTTTAGGAACAGGAGCTCCTCCTCATGCTTCTGCTGGACACGTGTATTTTCGTCCCTATAATATTTCTGCTGCAAAACTGTTAGCTCAATCTTTTCATCTTCCAAATTTATTTTTCTTTTGGCACCAACTACCAGCTCTTTCGATTTCTGTTGCTTTAATGTCGATGGTCTCCAGCTTGACCAGTCAGATTTTTGCTCTACAACAATCTCTTTACCAAACTGAAAAAAGTACAAACAGTATACATAAACAACTGTTAAATTATATATTTTTTTGGATTAAACATACATTTTCATTGCTCATCTGCTTCTGGTCAACGCTTTCAATACAGCATTCCACATCTGCATTATTCATTACTTCAACTTCAATTACTGCAACAAAAAAAAGTAAAATTTTTGTAATGAAATTTCAAAAGAATAATTCCTTTATAAATCTGTATGTATATACTTACAAGAGTCACTATCATATATATTTTGCAAGCCAGTGGCCGAATCTCCCAGCATGGAAGCTATTTTTTCAGACACACTGCTGACTTTTAAAGATGATACTCCGCCACCTGTGCGATACGTCTCAAATTTTTGGTCAGCCATTTCTAACTTGGACTTTCGTTTAATAAGTTCATACTTATCACGCAAAGCCTTCCAGTCCCGGTGTGTGCCTCTTCTTTTTGTTTCCATATTACGGCGTCCGACTTCTTGTTCTCTATGCAGTGTTTGTGAACATCCACCAACAGTACCTCTTCTTCTGTCGTGTAGTTTCTAGACCGTTTCCTTGCTGTTTGGTTTATTCCTGTGTTCGGCGTCGACATTTTAATATTTTTTCAGCAAACTTGATATTTTTTACACAAATTTATATTTTTCGTTTGTTTGTTTGTTGAAAGTAAACAAAAGTACAACGTTGCCACTTCTATTTTAATTTGGCAAAAGTAATCGGTTTTTGCTCTGGTAATGCCATATTTTCAACAAATTAAAGTTTATTTTATAAGGAAGTTGTAATAACCAAAAGCAGTTAAAGGTAACTTTATTCCTCACTTTGGCTAAAGTTACCTTTAACTAACACGAACCTTAAAGGCAAGTTATAATAATGGCCCTAAAAGTCGTTTCTGCAGTTTGTCCTTTAGTCCCTGCGTGCCTAATTTTTATTCGCCCAGGTTTGCTCTTAGCGCGCTAACACCCAATTCTAAAATCTCTTCGCGTTCCATTATCAAACAGTTACATGTTGTAGCTACAAAGTTCCAATATAAATTTTTTATAACGATAAAAGTTATAAAGTAAAATAAAGTTAAATTTAATCAATGAAAAATATAATAAGGTTAATAAATAAAAGTACGTTGATATCTTAAATAATGTTTAAAACAGTTTTCAAATTAATTTCCAAAAAAAATATTAACTTGCTAAGTTTAATTTTTCTTAATTTCCTTTTTGCATCTCAAATTTCATTCAAACATTCCATCTATAACATCTTTAATTTTAACTTCTTTAAATATCGAAATTCTTAAACCTCTATTAAATCAAACTTCTTACAATTCATCTTAAACATTTCATCTACACCATCTTTAATTTAAACTTCTTTAAATATCGAAACTCTTAAACTTCTTTTAAATCAAACTTCTTTTAAAACTTCTTAAAATTCATCTTAAACATCTCTTATTTCATCTTTAATATTTTTATCTTCACCTTAAAACATTTTTAATTTTATCTTTAACATCTTTAGTTTCATCTTTAAGCATTTCTAATTTAATATTTAATTTTGTGTTAGAACATCTTTTATTTCATAGAATTTCTTTAATTTCATATTAAAACATATTTACTTTAATATTTTATAAAGTTGTTTCTTTTATAATATAAACAATGTTATATAATTGATCTTCACTGTATCATTTCCTCAGTTCTTATATATACTTGCTGGAGATAATAAGAAATAAAATAAACAAATGTACTTATCATCTACTGCTGCTACTGTCACTGCTGCTTTACCCTTTTACACACATCAGCTGCGCAGTTACCATCAACGTAAGCCAAAACTAGTGCAGTTTTATTTCTTCACTCGGCTAAACCAAAAAACATACACAGCAAAATACCACCAACAGCAAAACTCCAACAGCTTAGCGACAAAGTTGTTTGTTTTTATATATTCTTGACGTGCATACAACCATATGTAGCTTTGAAACTTTTTTGTTTGTTTTTGTCTCTTTAATTTTAAGTTCTCTTGTTAATACACTTCTGTTCTCCTCATGTATCATCACTATGCAGAAACAGGTTTTTAGTTATTATTGTCTTTTTTCTTCAGTTTTTTTTTTCTTCACAAATATTTTTTAGGAATATTCTCAAATATTTCTCCTTCTTTAAACAGTTTTTTTTGTTATTGTTGTTGACTAGAAACTTCTTTTACTTTGTTTCTTTATTAATTTTGTTGTTTTTTTTTCAATATGAAGGAAAACCACCAATTGATTTTTAATTTAATTTTTTACAGTTAAGTTTTCATTTGGAACTTCCTTTTACGATCTTGTTCTTTTTTGTTTTTTGAACACTGATTTTGCACTAAAACACAGTAAACTTACAAAATCTTCGGTTGAGACCCCATAAAATTGTAGGATGTGCTGTTTATTTTGGTGAATGAAACAGTTACTTTATTGGTTAAATGACATTAAGTCAACGCTTTATTTAATTCAATGTTTGTTGGCTTATGTCTAAATTAGTTCAATGCATTTAGTTCATTTAGTGTTATTTTAAAAATAAATAATAAGATTGGCACTTTCGTAACCACAACCGTCTTATTTGCTACGGGTCTTGTCTTTTCAACTTCTTTCTATCAACTGTTTAACTCTTCCTTTCATTTAACTATTCCTGTCTCTATGCTGTATAATGTTTTGTCATAGTCCCGTTATTCAATTATATGTGCGTATTGTCTGTTCAATAATAGCTTCGGTGCGACTTAGGCTAGTACCCTACATATATTCAAATTTAATTGCAATCAATATTATTCATGATATCAAAAAAATAAAAATAAATCCAAGCTATTCTTGTTAAACCCAAACCCACTGTTAGAGGGATTGAGTTTAACAAGTCCCCTAATGGGATAACCATATACATAAGCTGACATTATGGACTTTCAACAAAAAATCTCAGAAGACAATTACACTAGTTTACAAAATGAAATTTTTTTCATGTACAGTTGATGAGAGATTGATTTCCTTGTGTATTTTCTCCCGCTGAATTCGAAAATCAAGGTTAAATTTTTTTTATGGAACAGTTTTTGAGATATTGTGATTTTTTTAATTTTTCGACCTTTTTTTCACTTGACGAATCATATCTCGATCTAGAAATGTCATGTCATCTAGAATAAATATGTATAATCGGATCTTTGATCGGTAAAGCCGTTCAAAATATATTGTTATCGATTATTATTAGGGCACATTTTCAAAAAAATCATATTTTACGTAACACTTTTCCGACGGAAAATTACAAATCGTTAAAAAAAAGTCTGGTTTCTCTTCATGTGCGTAAACCTGATACTTTTACGTAAGAACTAAGACAAACCAGAAGAAAATCGACCGAAAAATAACAAAGTTATAAGCAATTGAGTGAATAAATCCAAATCTCATATTTTAAGAATAATTTATTTTTTTTCGACAATATATTGGGTTTAAACTCTTGCAATACATTCTTGACATTTTTGTGTGTTAGAAATAGTTGTGGCCCTTGCTTTGTCTCCGGTTGCTTTTGGGATCCGTTTCTCTAGTGAGAAACCATACATAGTCTCACAACATCGCTTCATCCCAAAATCCTTGATAGCGCCGCTCAATGGTCTTAATTTGTTGGTGAAATCTCTCGCCGTGTTCGTCACTTACGTCATCAAGATAGTCCGGAAAGAAATTCAAATGCGAGTGCAAGAAATGGATTTTTAGAGACATATTAACACCTGTAAGAAATAAATAAAATGGTAAAAACAATACAATAGAAAACAACCAGAAATGAAACAAAATAATTGCATGGGTACGGACCCATCTTTTTGTAGGTCTTCAGCAAATCGGTAATAATTCCCTCGTAGTTAGGGCTTTTATTGTTCCCAAGAAAATTGGTAACAACCAGTTGAAATTAATTCAAAGGCCTTCACAAAATTTTTAATGAGGCCAAGTTTAATGTGCAATGCTGGAAGGATTATGTTTTCTTTTTTGACAACAGGCACGTATTTAATATTGTCTTTGCCCACTGTGACGTTCTCCCTTTCTGGCCACTGTTTTCTTCTATAATGATGTTCACGAGCACGACTATCCCAGAGGCAAAGAAAGCAGCAATATTTTGTATATCCACCCTGCATTCCACACAACATGCCGACGACTTTGAGATCGGAACATATTTTCCAGTTGTGATGCTCATATTTAATGTATTTTAGCAAACTGGCCATTGTGGCGTATGATTCTTTAGTGTTGACGGCATGAGCGATGGGGATAGAAGGTTTTACATTTCCAATATACAGTAGGACTACTTTCAAACTCTCCTTACTACCATCAATGAACAAGCGCCACTCATTTGGATCATAAAGCTCTCCGAGTTGCTCAAACAACGCAGGAATATCGTTGCAGTAGCATGTCGTTTTCCTTCTTAAAATGTTGTGCGTAAGGTTTATCACGGTTTCTGTAAAATGTTCCATTTACTCCCAGAGCCAAACAGTTCCGTTGCTTCAGGCGAGATGCAAGTAACTCTGCTTTTTCCTTTGACAGCTCGAGATCTCTCACCAAATCACTCAATTCAGGCTGCGAAAACTTTTGCAATTGCGACTCCTGTTGAAATTCATTATCACTGCTTGTTTCTGTCTCTTGTGATGATTCGAAAGGTTCAATCATTGAACCGGGGCACTTAGGAATAGGATATTCACTTGAATGTGGAACTGGAAGCGAAACAGATGCTACTGTCGGATAAACCCATTTGGCACTCTTTCCAAAACCAGTGGATTTGCTTAGGCAAAAGTAACGATCAACCGAATGGAAGAGCGGCTCTCTCCATATCATCGGTACACCGAATTTCATGTATCGTCTAATTTGTAATAAAAATTCACTTTATTATTAATTCTATTGTATATATAAATTTAATCTTACTGTGATGAACCAGAAGCCCACGCGACAAGAGTTATGTGGCACGATAAACAAACATTATTTGGTGTCCATTGCTCATGAAAAGTTGCAGGTGCTATTCCAAAATATTGCAGATAGTTCTGTTGTAACGAATCGGTGAATCTACGTCTATTTGGTTGGGGGACAAAATTGCCACACACGTAACAGAAATTATTTGGATTGTTTACGCACTCAAATTCTCGTTTTCTTTTATACATTTTGATGAGACCATGATGAATTATAATTGCAATCAAATTTGTGAGAATAATATACAAACAACCGACACTACGTTTTATAGAAGCTGTCAAAATAAAATGTCAACGTTAGAAGCTGTCAAAACAAAATGCCAGGGTTAGAATCTGTCGAAACAAAATATCAGGGATCTAAGGGAACAGTTTCGTAGGGTTTGTCTATACTAAGCAGTAGTTTGGTGATTGAACCCAATATATTGTCGAAAAAAAAAAAATTATTATTAAAATATGAGATTTGGATTTTTTCACTCAATTGCTTATAACTTTGTTATTTTTCAGTCGATTTTCTTCTGGTTTGTCTTAGTTCTTACGTAAAAGTATCAGGTTTTGGCACATGAAGAGAAACCAGACGTTTTTTTTAACGATTTGTAATTTTCCGTCGGAAAAGTGTTACTGTAAAATATGATTTTTTTGAAAATGTGCCCTAATGTTATCGATATATTTTAAACGGCTTTACCGATCAAAGATCCGATTATACATATTTATTCGTCATCTCAATACCTTGCATTTGGGTACAAAGAACGACCCAATCGGACATTTCTAGCTCGAGATATGTTTTGTCAAGTGAAAAAAAGGTCGAAAAATTAAAAAAATCACAATATCTCAAAAACTGTTCCATAAAAAAAATTTAACCTTGATTTTCGAAATCAGCGGGAGAAAATACATAAGGAAAATCACCTCTGATCAAATGTACGTTTATGGTGTAAATTAGTGTTATCTAACAAATAAAAACCATATTAGTAAGTGACTGAAAGATAAAAGATTACAGTGGTACTTACAATCCTTTGACTACACATTTTATAAATTTAAAATTTTTTGAGAGCAATATAAAATTTTGTACATTCAAATAAATAAAATAAATTGTTATGAAGTTTGAAAGTAAGTTCTTTGAAAGCTTTTTCAAAAGCAAATAAAATAATGTTAAAATATTAACCAGATTTTAAAGCTTCGCAAGTGATGCAGAAATTTTTGCAATTGTTATTTTAGTATTAAGTAATTGTTATTTTAATATTAGGATTTATTTATTAACATTTTAATATTTATCCGATCGATGCTACACACCCTCGAAATAAATATCTTTGAATTACGCGGGTTTTTAGCATTGGTCAAAACAAGAAATTTTTTATTAGAATTAAGCTCTAAACCGAAACCACTTTTCAAATTTACATAATTACACATACATAATTAAATTTGACAATTTGCTCATACCTGCATACATTAATGCTGAATACAGACTACGCAACGTGTTTATGCAACACGTTTATCCTCCAAGTTACATATTTTTATACATACACTGCAACCAAAAAATAAACCATAAACGAAACTTCAGTTCTGTATTTTGTTTTCGCCAGCGATGCCAAATTAGCTTTTTTCCCGCTAGATTTAGCGCTTTCTGAGTGCTCACAGCGCGCACTTCTTTCGTTTAGCTCTTTAAAAAAAAAAAGAGCTAGGATGGCTCTTTCTGAGATTTGCTTTAGCGCTTTTAGTAGAGAATTCAAAAACCGAAACCGGTCAACCGGTTTCTTTTTTTTTTTAAACCGATCGGTTTCGAATATTTTGTAAATTCGAAGAAAACCGAAAACCGGTCTTTTTTGTTCGGTTAACCGGATTTTTTAATTACATCACCAACTGGGTTACTTGGTCTCTTTTATTTTTTCCGAACACTTTTATAGTCGTTTATTTGGTTATGAAGATTTAGATGTAAGTCTGATAGATTCCGATGAAGACTTAACTTTGAATATTCCAAATTCAAATAGTTTAATTTCTGATCTAAATAACACAATAAACAGTATTGAAAATCCTAAAAAAGAGACCGTACAAAATCATTCACCATTATATGTGACCTTCTCCGAGAAAAGGCACCTAGTGTGTGAAAATAAAGTTTTAAGAAAAACGCATTTTAAGTTTCATAACGCATTATCACTGTGAACACACCTTCAGTTGGGAGATGCGATTTGGTATGGTTATGATTGGGAGCCGACTTTGGTGACGTCTTGCCTATGTGGCGACGTATTTTTTTCTCTTTTAGAGTGACAATTTAAAACCAAAAAAAGTAAATTTTAATGTTTTTCTTATTTTTATCGATTTTTCCAAGTTCGTTTGTACACTCACAATATATTTTCCGTTACTGACTGTAGTTTATTTAAAAAGTAATACGTAAAGTTTGTTTCTAAATGAATAATCAATTGAAATTCATATAAATATATTTTTTAACTATTTGAATCAGTCATTCAAAAAACAAACTATAAAAATTTACAGACATTCAGTAGGAGTTGATATTTTCTGTTAAATGTAAAATTTTATGTTTTCTGTTTCTAAAAATTGAAATTCATATCTTTTTTGTTTTTTTACCAAAATAGTTTGTATATATACAAAATTATTTCAATAAAAATTACAAGAAATTATTCAAATATACAAACACATAAAGCCAATAAAAATATATACATCTGTGTGTGTTGTTTTGTAATTACATACAAATAAAAAAACTTTCAATTTGAAAAACAAACCACAAAAGTAGTTTTTCCTAACTTTTTGTAAGTAAAAATTCTATGGTTATTTTAAACGACTTTCTATTGTTTTTACTACTTTTGTTGGTTATTAAACATTGATTGAAAATAAACAACAAAACGGGTTGAATATAATGGAAAATCAGTTGTCCTCTTTTTGACTGTATTTTCGATTAATTTAATATGTGTTTTAAGTTGTTTTTAACGAAATAATATTGTGAGTGTACGTTATGGGGTAAATAAATTTTTATCAGAAATCTAATTGATTTCATCTTATTCTACACCATATTAGGTACCAGAATCCACTCTTAAGTCCAAACCCGTTTTTTGACACACTAGGTCCCTTTTCTCGGAGAAGGTCACATATGATGATTTCATATATCTTGATAAATGCGACGAAAGAACTGAAAAGTTGGACAATTTATATAATTGTCTTTTGACTATTTGTCAAACATCTACTATTAGTGAAAGAGTATTTTCCACTGCTAGCTTTATCAAAAGCAAACAAAAAAATCGTCTTAAAACGAAACATATTAATTGCATATTATTTCTAAAATATTATTTTAGAAGTGAAAAATAGATTTTCTTTTTACATATTTAAAATGTAATATTAGAAAAACTTATTTAATGCCAAACGTTCAAATTACTTACGTACCTAGTTTTACCCAATTTACAAACTTAATCTCTATTCATTTGATAGGAATATAGTTTTATATTAATTTTTAAAATATTATATTAAAAAATATTAAAACCAATAAATAAAATGTTGAAATAAAATACAATCAAAAAATATTATAAAATATTTTTTTTTCAAAGAATGTATTTTTTTATTTTTATTACTTTATATATTAAATTTCTTTGTTTGTTTGTAATTAAAACAATTAACGAATTATATAAGCTTTTTATTCAAATTAAAAAAAACGGAAAAAACCGGTTGACCGGTTTTTTCTGCAAAACCCGAAACCGGTTTTTTTAAAATTCGATTTTTCGAAGAAAACCGAAACCGGTTTTCCAAAAAGGCCGGTTTTTTTAATACTCTAGCTTTTAGCTTTTTTTATGTGCAACACCGATTTTTTTCAAACTAGTAAATTTTCTAATAGTCTGGCAGCTTCGTAAATAAAAATGTTTTTTTTGTCATCACTTTAAGTTGATAACGTAATGAATACCTTTTTTACTACTCTGTATTTAAAATTGTTTTTCTCTAGAATTGGTAAGGAATAACAGCAATTTTTTCACAAGCTTTAAATTTTTCAAGGTTAGAAAATTTTGAGTAATTGTATGTAAATTACTTAAGTTATTTATTATTAAAGATGGATCGCTATTTGCAAAAATATCGCAAAGTTTGGGAAAAAGATCCAGCATTTAAAAAATGGATAAGGCCAGCAAAAGACGAAACAAAAGCATTCTGTTTCTATTGTAAATGCCAAATTATTGCTAAGCGCTGTGATCTTATATGGCACAATCAAACCAAAAAGCATCAAAAGTCCATGGAACCTTTCATCGATGTATTTTATTCCCAGCAGGCAATTTCATTTACACCAGCAGTTCCCACTGAAATGCAAACTAGCCAAGCCAGTATTGCTCTTTATACTGCAGTCCATACACCATTTTCAGATATGGGTCACCTTGGAGAAGTGTGTTGCAAAATATTTTCGGATAGTAAAGCAGCAAATATAAGTCTTCACCGAACAAAGTGCTTCAATATAGTTACTAATGTTTTAGCTCCTCACTTCATTGATGAACTTCTAGAAGACTTAAAACATTCACATTTCAGCCTCATATTGGATGAAGGTATATAAATATAACTCGTTAAATTATTTGTTTTACTAAAAAGTATTTATTAAAGGAACGGATGTGTCGGTGGAGAAATTATTGGGAGTTGTTGTTCGATACTTTAGCCCAACAAAAAAGGAATTTGAAACAACATTTTTGGGACGGTAAAGCTGATAATCTTCTGGTAGGATTTGAACGCCTAATTCAATTTTTGATTTAGATATGAACAAATTGGTGGCAATCGCAACTGATAATGCAGCAGTAATGACTGGAATAAATAATGGGTTGTACAAAAAAATAAAAGATAAATATAATTTAAAAAATTTAGTGTTGGTTAGATGTGTGTGCCATTCGTTGCAATTAGCAATGTGTGCTGCTGCTGAAAAGAGTTTTCCGTCAAATATTAACTTTTTAGTCAAAGAAACTCATAATTGGTTTTCAAACTCATCCATAAGACAAAAATCTTTTCACAAAATATTTAAATTAATAAATACTGATGATGATACTCCAAAAAAAAAAAAAAACATTGGCGGCACCTACAAGATGACTTTCCATAGAAAAAGCAATCAAGATTATATTAGAAATGTGGCTAGAATTAAAAACTCATTTTAATATGGTGAATGATAAATCATTTGAAACATCTTTACTTAAAGAAATGTAAACCGACCAAACAAATTTTATTTATTTAACCTATTTATCTTCTGTGTTGGCTGAAGTTCAAAAAGTTAATTTAGCCTTTGAAGCTCAAAATGCAGATCATACGAAACTTTTTAGTGATTTGTTTCATTTGCTGCAAAGCTTAACAAATAAAATAATAATTCCAATGGATGGATTTGATTACATGGAAGCTGAAATTGAACCAGTCATAATTAAACATTGCTATTTAGGTTACGGATTTGAAAAAGCTTGTTCTGATGCCAATATTACAAAAAGTGAAAAAAAATAATTAAAAGAAAGTTAATAGAATTCTCTAAGTCTTGTTTATGAAATAAGAGCAAAGCTACCATTAAATTTTGAAATTTTAGAAAAGATTTCTGCATTTAGCGTTAACAATATTTTTTCAAATAATACAGAAGATACAGCAGCTGTTATAAAAAAATTAATAAACAATGATAACGAAATTGAAAACTTGGAAAATTGTATAAAAAACTTGAAGTTGTATAAATGAAAACATTTGGAAAGGACAGCAATTTGGATCGAAGTTCATAACTTTAGAAATTCTTTAGATGAGAATCCATACCATAATCTTACAACTTTTTTTCTGAAACTATTAACATTCCCTTACTCGAATGCTGAAGTTGAAAGAACATTTAGCGTTATGAATTTTTTTAAAAACAAAATACGGAACCGAATGTCTTTAAACACATCAAATTATTTAATTCACATAAAATATGGATTAAAACGAAAAAACACCTGTTGTTCGAATTATAAAATACCACCACACGTTTGTTCAAAAATAAATTCAAATCAAACTTATAAAAAGTCGAAATATTTTATAAAAACTATTTTATGGCCCGAAGAAGAAGAGGAAAATTCATTTTTATTCGAAAATGACCAATTTAATGGACTATTTTAAAAATTTCTATGTAAATATTTAAGTTTCTTCTTTTATTTTTTATTTATTTTGTTAAACTTTTGTAAAAATACAACACAAGTAAAGAAATTGATCTCAAATAAGTACAATATAATAATAAATTTAAATTTTGAAAATATGAGTTTTTTTACATTTAGCGCTTTTTAGCTCTTTTTTTAGTGCTCGACCGGCGCTTTTTGCTTTTAAATAGTTGGTATCACTGGTTTTCGCAGTGAACGTCGTTGAAAAAATGAGCGGTGAGTATTCACAGCTTGCTTGTTTTCAATGACCTAAACTGGTAAAAACAATTAACAACGATACAAACTATGCAACCAACATGCATAATTCAAAGATATTTATTTCGAGGGTGTGTAGCATCGATCGGATAAATATTAAAACGTTAATAAATAAATCATAATATTAAAATAACAATTACTAAATACTAAAATAACAATTACTAAATACTAAAATAACAATTGCAAAAATTTCTGCTTCACTTGCGAAGCTTTAAAATCTGGTTAATATTTTGACATTATTTTATTTGCTTTTGATAAAGCTTTCAAAGAACATACTTTCAAACTTCATAACAATTTATTTTATTTTATTTATTTGAATGTACAAAATTTTAAATTGCTCTCAAAAAATTTCAAATTTATAAAAAGTGTAGTCAAAGGATTGTAAGTACCATTGTAATCTTTTCTCTTTCAGTCACTTATAAATATGGTTTTAATTTGTTAGATAATTATACCCTCCACCATATATGGTAAGGGTATATATCAGTTTGTCATTCCGTTTGTAATATGTCGAAATATAGGTTTAAGACCCCATAAAGTATATATATTCGTGATCCTTATGCAATTTTAAGTCGATTTAGCGATGTCCGTCTGTCTGTCTGTTGAAATCACGATCACGACGCAAGCGGGGGTGCCTATTTTTACCCAGATTATTGAACATCCTCCCGAGCAGTTTGGTATTTAAAATGAGCAAAATCGGTCAAGCGGTTCAAAAGTTATGAGTGAAAATGTGAAGGTACCTCTAAATTTTCCATACAAATTTGTACAATTTTTCTGTATCTATTTTTTTTTCTGTTAAGTAAGTAAAAATGTTATTAAGTCTTCTTATTGTTCGATTACATTTATTGTCTTACATACTATGATAACTAAGTTAACGTAAAAATGAACAATGTTAAAGTCGCTAATAGAGCATAACATTGCTAAAACTAAATAACAAAAGTTCGTTACATAAATTGACAAAACATATTCATATTACAGTTCATGCAAAATTTAGTATATACGTATATCATCTTCATCCCCTTTGGTGGAGGGTATTCAAAGATTCGGCACAGCCGAATTTAGCCCTTTTTTACTTGTTGTCTTCTGAGATTTTTTGTTGAAAGTCCATAATGTCAGCTTATGTATATGGTTATCCTATTAGGGGACTTGTTAAACTCAATCCCTCTATAGTGGGTTTGGGTTTAATAAGAATAGCTTAGATTTATTTTTATTTTTTTGATATCATAAATAATATTGATTGCAATTAAATAGGAATATATGCTTGTTATACAAAATTAACGATCAATGCACCCATTATTCGGATCGATCTCACAGTCACGGGGCAACATGACACAGAATATTTTATTCATAAATATTTCCTTCATAAGTATTACCTTCGCTTAGTTACTTTTGTTCGCGATGTCCAAAAGTAATGAGTGGTCATTATCTTCTCACAAAAAACACAAAGTAACACATTACCAGGGAAACCGCAAATATGCTATAAAAAAGTGTTTATGCTTATAAAATATGCACTAAAAACACGAAAATATGCACTTAAAATTTTAATAATACAAAAATAAAAAAAAAAAAATTATATATTTTTTTAAACAAAAAAATATTTTTTATTAAGAAATCAAAATAATTCAATTTAATATACACAAAAAATTTGAGTATTAAACAACTAAGATAAGCATAACAACTAAAACGAAAAAACAAAGGAATGCAAAGCAATAGGAACTTTAGTTTTTAAAAGGTATTAAAAAAAAACTGTAAATTTTTCCATATTTCAGTCTATTCTACATTTAGTAAAATAAAAAAAATTAAATATTTGTTTATTTGGTTAGATGTCTCTTCCGGACTCTTTCGTGTCTTTTTTTAACGGTTTCTTCTTTTTGATTAAAACAATTAGGAGAATAAAAGAACATGAAAATGTTTGAAAAATGACATCATACCAGCTTTTAAATTTTTGGACGGTTTTTTTTTATAAAAAATACGATTTTCAATATAGGTTGTTGTTGCAATAAACTACAAAAATTTTATTTAAATTTTCAAATAAAAAAAACGTTGTCTCTTACACCAAGGCATATTTTTGTACACTGATGTAATGGGGGCGAATTTAAAAGCTAGTACTTCTTTGACATCATATGCCAAAACTGATTTTATTAAAGATCTAGTCTTTTTTATTACTTGCAGACCATAATTTTTTGTAACAATCTGTTTAAGTTTTTCTTAATATCTTTTTTGGTATAGCATTCTGGTACCTTGTCAATATTTTTGATTGTTTCTGGTACTAACCCAAGAGCGCTAGCAAATGTTAGTTTATCGTATATTAAATTAAAAAAAGTTATGTATAAAAGAAGTCAAAATATGCCCTAAAAGACACAAATATGCTCTAAAAATTTAGAAATATGCCCTAAAAATATGATTTTACCACAACATATGCTTTTAATGCGGAAATATGCAAAAATATGCTCTTAAGAATAAAATATGCTGTAACAAATTGATGCCAGAATTCTTTAATTGGTCTGTATCGGATAGTTTATTCATGGTCCATACGACGCACAGGAAAAACATGATATTGCATATTTGCGGTTTCCCTGGTCATAACCCTTTCGCTTACAAACCGCCAAAAAATAATTTGTATCCATTACTTTTTGGACATCGCGAACAACTGTTATTAAGCAGGTAAGTAGTTGATACCATGGTTTCATTTTCATACTGATGGCGCATAAAACGTTTAAATAAAAGCTTTTTGTTACTGAGAACATTACAGTATTGCTTCCACCGTTGTTGTGCTTGAGTATGTGATAAAATATACAAAATTATAAAGTATGTGCGATCCAATCTTACATCTAGGGCACAAGGATGAGGTTTAATCATTCAATTAAAGACAATACCTCTACGGGCAAAAAAGTTAAGAAAAGTTTATTTTATAAAGTCAATGTTTTTTTTTTCAAAGGTAATTTTTATTAGGGATTATGTAAATTTTGTATATGGGCAAGTCCCAGAAACAGCCCACCAACCAAATTTTTTTAAAATCTATCCAACTTAATTTTTTTTAGTGGAACATTAAACTAGATATCTAATATTGTAAATATGCAAATAAAATGTATTTGGATGATCATTAATACAAAAATTGTTCCCAAATCCTACCCTATCTCAGATCTCGTAATGTTATACGAAAAATTAACATTTTTTAGTTGTTCATATCATTACTTTAGTGTTAACATAGATGGTCCGATCGAAGGGCATATTTTTATTTATTCAATTATCTTCAATTTTACTAAAAAAAATTAGTTTTTTACTATTTCGGGAAAATTTAAATTAGGTATGAAATGTTAGGTCCATGCGTTGTAGCGTGCGTCATGGAAAATTTAATTTTTTTTGCAAGTCGTCTATAATTTTAAATCAATTTTATATTATGCTTTAAGTAAATACAAAAATTAAAATTATAGAATTAAAAAAAAAATTGCATATCAATTTCTGTAGCGTGCGTCACGATTTGAGTTTTCTCAAAAATTGCATTAAAAAGTGTTTCCAATTATTCGACCGTGCCGGTTAACCGGGGCATTATTCGAAAAATGACGAACATTGTTTTATCAGTTATTCGGGTCGGTTAATCGGAAAAATTTGCGATTAATCGCTTAACACAAAATAAAAGTATATCTTTCACCAGTAAGGATACAGAGTGCTTAAGTAAGCCCTTAAATCTAAAACAGAAAAATGTAGTGTATGCAGTGTTTTTCAGCAGAGAAATTATTGTACAAAATTTTCTAAATAAACCAGTGCTGCCTTAAAACACTATTCAATAAATAATCCTTAAAAATATTGTATTTTTTTTTTGTGCAAAATTTACAAAGTTTGACAGAACTGTCGCTGCCACTTTAATTTGCTGGTTTGTAAAGTTAAAGAGGTTTTCTGTTTAAAAAGCTCAGAAATCCTCGTAGTCTGTAAAACTTTTGAACACGCATATTCCTGTCAGGTCGTTACCCTGTAACAAGTTTTTTGGGTTCCACTTAAGTTTTTATACTCTTTCAAAATTTTATGACAAATCAACTTTTTTCAGTTCTTAAAAATTTTGTTATTTCCAATTGAAAACAGTTTTAATATGTTGTTTTCGTGCTGAGGCCAAAATAATACTGAATTATAACTGTACATTAAATGTAAATAAAAAAAAAACAGTAACGTGATAGTGCTTTTTAGAAAAATACTTAGCCACGTGTTTGATTTATTGAAACAAAAAATGTATTTTAAAATGATTTGTTTAACATCTGCCTATTCTGGAGGCTTTAGCTGTTATAATATATAGTAAGGTTGAAATAGCTTTAGAATTAAGAATTTTTAGAGTGAATTATTATTTCTCAGAACCAGTGCCTAGGTTTTGTAACACGATTATCTTTTATCGTCCAATTTCGTAATTAAATATCCACCATATTAATGAAAATTCTAAGCAGTTGTTACAAATTTGGTAAGCGACAGTAATTTTTAATTTTATAATTCAACAGTTTGGTAAGTAGTGGACAATAATCTTATAGAATCTGGGCACTTGATCAATAATTTAAGAGGCAAATTTTCTGTTTCTAAGAACGACTTTTTAAACAATTTTATTGGCAGAATTCCTAGAGTTTAAATATTATTTTTCTGTTATGACATCGAAAACAAATGCAACCTTGTCTTGAAATACATGAAAATATAATTTATATGATTTAGAATTTTATATCGCAACAAATACCTGTTAATAAATTAAGCTTTATGCCGTTCGAAAGTACACTTAAATCCCACTAAACACTATGTTTAAGTTGAAGGTATCTGTTTTAAAAGACCAAGAAATTTATATATTTTAATTCAAAAACGCGTTCATAACAGCTGTTTTTGTTATGACTTTTTTATTTTCCATGGTCCTTTTCCATTTAAATATACTGGAGTCTAATTATATACTAATTTTTATATTTGACATTATTAATATTATGGTGGTGTTTCCAGATGACGTTTTGCTTCACACAAAGGAAAATACAAAAACAAAATACTTGCAATACAAAAACAAAATACATGTAGTCTCTCATTCGTCTAGCAACATATGTCTTGTGGAAACCCCAAATATATTTAATGTTATTAATATTCTTGGCGCCACAAACAATTGACTTGCAAAACAGCTGTTGTCAGGTGATTTGTCAGTTAAAAATAGAACACGCTCTAATTGAAAATGTTCACACTGTAAATGCAGGCTGACATTTGCAGAAGCAAATTTTCTTTAACACACCATGACAAAATTCGACAAGCATACCTATTTTCGGATATAATTATATCTAAATTTAAATGTGTAATCATATATAATTATATCCACCAATTTCCGCATGAAATTATATACATACATTTATATATAATTTAATATGGTGCCATTTATAATTATATGAAGCCCCATATATAATTGAATATTGCCCTAAATTATTTTTTTTAATCAGGTCCTTATAAATCCCCAAATATACACTGGCGAGTAAAAGTGAGTGCATGTTCGGCATATTTTTACTTAAATTGTCATAAAATAGTAAATAATAAAGAAAATTTTATAAAACTTTCAGCAATTATTCTTTATTCTATTAGCAAAGAAATTTAATATATACTATAACGAAAACAGAACAATAACAAAAAATTTCAAAACAAAAACCTATGGCAACACTATTCACTCAGTTTTGCACGTTTTGAATAAGTCAAACCAAAGTAGGCTGTACTTTTCTGATCAATACCAAATTTCCGTTATATGAGGTTGTCATTTTTTTCAGTAGTTTGGCTTATTGTGTGCTATTGTTTTTATCAGTAATAACACTTTTACATAATAAATTAAATAAATAGCACTTTTACATAATAAAAAATGAGAAAAATCAACATAGACACCGAAAATAGCATAGTAGCTTTTACTAAAAGTGGGCATTCATCCAGAGTAATTGCTGAGAAAGTAAAGGTGAGTCAACGCACCGAGATTGCTGTACAAAAACGACGAAAAGTAGTGTCTATGCCGAATACTGGAGGTCGTCTCAGATTATTAAAAGATTCACACGCGCGATTAATGCTAAGAGAGATGAAACAAATGCTTTCAAAACACCCAAACAAGCTGCTTGTGCTATTAGTAAACGCGTAAGTGAATGGACTGCGCGTAGAGCATTTCACAGAATTGGTTTAGTAGCAGCAGTCAAAAAGAAAAAACCAGCTCTGTCCGATAAGAAAAGCGCGTCTGAAATTCTGCAAAGAGCATGAGCATTGTACCATAGAAGATTGGAAACGGGTTATTTGGTCCGATGAAACAAAAATTAACCGATTCCAATCTGATGGAAAGGCATACTTCTGGAGCAGACCTCATGAAGTTATTTAAAAGCATCATGTGAAGCAAACTGTCAAACATGGCGGAGGTAGCTTGATGGTTTGGGGTTGTTTCACTTGGTGGAATTTGGGACCGATTGTAAGAATTAATGGAATAATGAAGAAAGAGGACTACCTCCAAATTCTGCAAACCCATTTACCCCATTTTGTAGAACAGCGTCTATCCCGAGGATGAAGTAACTTTCCAACAGGACGGAGACCCCAAACACACGGCAAAAGTTGTCCAAAATTGGTTGTCTGGACAAAAATTTCAGATGATGAAATGGCCTGCGCAAAGTCCAGACCTGAACCCAATAGAAAATTTGTGGTCTATATTGAAGAGGCGATTGGGGCAACGCAATCAAGCGCCTACCGTGTTAAGATAGAATGGGAAAATATTCCAAGTGAATTTAAAGAGAACTTGGTGGAAAGTATGCCAAAGCATATGAAAAACGTAATTAAAAACAAGGGATTGTGGATACCGTACTAAAATGAATTCTTTATAGTTGCACCAGACAAACGTGCAAAACTGAGTTAACTGAGTTGCCTTACAGGTTGGTTGAAAAGTTCCTGCGCTCACCAAGAGATGGCACTGCTAGCTCCAAACTTTTTTTTCTCAAGTTGGTATAACTGTTCTGAGAACACATGCAAAGTTGCAAGTCATTCTGTCAATTCTTTCATGTTTACAAGCCATTTGAAGTTGACGTGTCATTGATTTTTTTTAATATGGAAAAAATTGAATATCGTGCAGTCATTAGATTCTTTGTTTTGAAGGGTTTAAAAGCAAAGGAAATTTATGAACAATCGTTAGAAGTGTATAAGGAGTCCTCACCTTCAAAACGCACCGTTGAATTTAGGGCTGGTGAATTTAAACGTGGTCGTACCAGCCTTAAAGACGATCCACGCGAAGGACGACCAAAAACTGCAACCACAGCAGAAATCATTGAGCACGTACATAATATGGTTAGTGAAGATCCAAGTTTGACTAAGCGTGAAATTGCTAATATCATAGGCATCTCAGACGAACGAGTACTCCATATTTTACATGAAGAATTACGTATGAAAAAACTGTTTGGAAAGTTAGTGCCGCACACACATTAACAATTCAACAAAAACTGGATGGAAAACAAATTTCTCAGCGTAATTTGGAGCGTTTTAAGCCGAATAAAACCGACTTCTTGCGTAGTCGGATGAGACTTGGATCTACCACCATGATCATAAATTGAAACAAGAACGTTTACAGTGGACTGAAGCTGGTTGTCCAGCTTCAAAGCAGGTGAAGTCACAACGATCAGCAAAGAAGGTTATGGTATCAGTTTTTTGGGATGCAAAAGGAATTTTGTTGATTGATTACCTCCTGAAAGGTAAAACAATCAACTCTGAATATTATTGCAGCCTTTTGGATCAGCTGGATGAAAAAAATCGTCAGAAAAGACCTGGTTTAAAGAATAAAAATCTAATTTTTTATCAAGACAATGCACCTGCTTACAAAAGTGTTTTGACGATGGCTAAATTCAAAGAATTAAAGTACGAATTGCTTGAACATCCACCGTATTCACCAGATTTGGCTCCCAGTGACTACTATCTCTTCAGAAATCTCAAACAATTCCTTCGTGGAAAGCATTTTTCGTCGAATGAAGAGGCCATAGCAGCCGTAGACGGTTATTTTGCAGAGCTTCCGGAAACCCATTATAAGGATGGGATAAAATTATTGAAAGATCATTGGAACAAGTGTATTGAGCTTCTAAGAGATTATATTGAATAAAAAAATATATTTCGTTACAAAAACAGTATTCTTTCATTTTGAGCGCACGAACTTTTCAACCAACCTGTATGTTCTTGTATTGATTTTATTGTTATTGTTTTGTTAGCATTTTATTGAATATTTAATTTTTTTTAAATAGAATAAAGAATAATTGGTGAAAGTTTCATAATATTTCCTTTATTATTTACTATTTTATGCCAATTTAAGTAAAAATATGCCGAACATGCACTCACTTTTGCTCGCCAGTGTATATCTGGATCTAATTTGATCTGCCATTTTTCAGATCAATTTAGATCCTTCTAAATCATATTTTGGATCTATATGTTCTGCCATTTTTCGGGTCAATTTAGATCGGCTAGATACTAAAGAATTTCAAATTGGATAAGATATTGCACGAGATAAATTTTTTTTTTCTCGGGTTGTCAATACTTTTTCTTATGGAAAAGATACCACTAATCCCTGTGTTTTTCTCTTTTGGACAGACAAAACATCGCTTTTGTCTTCCTTCTTTTTTACATTCCGCTTTGGTTGATCTAGCTGGTCCGTGGTACCTAACATACGTTTGTTTGAGAAAAAAATCATACATGCTGTCGCTGCTGGTGTTGAAGTAGTTGTTGTCGCTATTCTTTTTGCTGTTGTTGCGTTTGTTGTAGATTTATTGTTTTTGTTTATTATACATATTTGTATTTAATTAATTGCCATATAAATTGTTTTCTGTATTTAATTTCAAATGCTCTTCTGTGTACAATATACGCAATTTTTACCCCTTTTAAAAATTAAAACCACAATTCTTGTTTTTTTACTTTTTTTAATTTCTTAAAAATTTTAAACACTTTTTTTAAAGTTTTCCCACGCTTTCAAATATTTATTTCCCCCTGTCAACTCTTAAGCGCTTTTGTGTTATATGATACCGGCTGCTCCATTCCAACTTTGTGCTTCCTAGCAACCTGCATATTTTTCTTTTCATCTACCCTTTTTCCAAGTGTCTTAATGTCATTGGTCAACTTACATAACATAATAACATACCGTTTTGCACGTGGGATATTCATTAAAAAGAACGACATAAAGGCAAAGAATAAAAATTCCAAAATAACCAACAGTGGGATTTAAAATATGAACTAAAAGCTAATTGCTTGCGTGCAATTTTCTTAATTCCCTTTTTAAAATTGCTTCCAAAGTTGGTACGGTGACTTTTGTTGCACTAAAACCGAAGGTGAATGAAGCAACAAAAAAATAATGCATGAGTGCGAAAGAGAAATAACAAAAACGTGTACGTAAAACGAAAACTATGTTTTTGTTACCCCGCTTGCTTCTCCACCCCGTTCGCCTACAAACAAAAATTGCACACAATAATTGTATTCAACAAAGTCACCGTATAAATTGGCTCTAAGTTTAACCCAAAAAGAACCCTGGACCGTCTGTAGACCGAAAAAGAAAAACATTTGTCAACCATAAGAAAAAGATCCGTAACCAATGACTGCAGTGAGAAAAATAAAATTAAAATATTTAACTTAATAATTTTTCAACTTTAAATTGAAAATTGTAAAACTTTCATTTAAAAAGTAACACTTTCAAATCAATTACAAACAATTTTAATATAAAAATATTTTTAAAAATGCTAGATATTTAAATTAAGTACGATAACTTTTGATTTAAATACGGTTTTTTTCTCTGTGTATTTAATAATTTTATTTTTAATATAATCGAAGAAAATTTGACAGTTAAAATATTTTTTAAAAGGCGGAAAATCCATTTAAATTATGGCTAATTAAAAGGATTGACTGCCTTATGTTTTTTGCTTACCTAATCAAAAAGTAGGCCAAGCAGATTTAAAGATCTTAATTCCTATTTTGAAATTAAATTTTTTGAATAATATCAGAGTTAGAATTTAGAAGATATGGAATTTGCGTTATTTTTTTAGTTCATATGTATAATAAAGTGTTTTATTTTATTGGATCTTCAATATTATATAATATTATTCTTTTAAATTGAGTTAAAGATCTTTTTACAAAAATAATGATTATTTTTTTCTTCCAATATTTCGTCTCCACAAAATAAATAATCATTATTTTTGTAAAAAGAATGTAAAAGAATAATATAATATAATAAAGTACTCTAAACTTAAGTTTCTTTTGAAGAAAAACCCAAAAAATTTAAACCACCATATCTTTTAAATTATTATAACGATTTTTTTAAATTGTTTATTAAGATGGTTTAAAACTCTATACATGCTTTTTCTGTTGTATTTTTTTGGTAAATATATAGAATGTTTGGTGCATAATTTCATAATGTACCAATTTTAACGATTACAAATTAACAAAAAACAAACATGGTCCGATTACATTAATATTGGAGAGAATTTTAAAATTGTACAATAGGTCCATGTTTGCTTTTGTAATTTAAAAACATACATTTTTTGTATTGAACTTTATAACTGTTGCTGGTGCCTCCCTATTTTCCGAAAATTCTTGAGAATCTCGAATTAAATATTGTTTGGCTAAAATGTTGTTTGCAGTGCTGAGTTTACAATGCAAGAAATGCAAAGTTATCCAGTGTTTGCAGAAACTCGAGAATCACAATTTATTCACTATTGTTACTAAATAATCACGATTTAAAACGGATTTAAATATTTATAATTTATTAGTTTTTATTTAATATTTTCAAATAAAATAATTTCTAACAGTTTTTTGTACGAACTTGAATTTTACTGCAAAATTCGACTATAAATAAATTTCATTTATTGGGATGTGTCTCTTATTTTTCTCGTCTCTATCACATATACGAATATCGTTAAGATCGGGGATAACCCAACCGGATACCTTCCTTGTAAGAAATACATTTATAGGGCTAGTTTCGGCAATTCAACGAACCACAATAAGTTCCAGTCAAACATTCCTACGTTGTAAATGTTAAAATATTACTCACCGAAATTTTTCCAATTTGTCTTTTAGCTGAATTAGCTGATTGTTGAAGATGTTGTTGCTGCTGACGAGAACTCATTTCTAAAGAAATTGGTAAATTCCAGGCTTCTTCAATTGAACAAAGTTGTCGTCTCTTTGATGTTATACTTGGCATTGGTGCCTGCATTAACTGAGAATCTAAAAATTTTATTCGTTGTTCTAATCCTCTATTAATGTTCAATAGTTCTAAAGATGATTGAAAGTTTCCACAGGCATTATATGTGTTATTTACTAAATACTAAAAAAATAAATACAAACAAAAACATTAATAAAAATAAAAATTATTTCGTTTTTATTAGGAAAGAAAATAGCTCAAAAACTAATAATTTTTAATGCGTTTTTTGTGTTTTAATGCATATATTTCCTTTTTAGTAACATAGATGAAGAGTTGTCAAACATGTTGAAGCTTTTTAGTTCATATCACTTTTATGTTATTTTAATTCGGTGGGGTTAGTGCTACGGCAACACCTAAAGAGGGCGTCGCGATATGTGTGAGAGATAGAAAAACTCATACATATAATTTTTCTGAATTGATGTTGCTGTCGATAGGGATCGAACCCGCAACCTTCTGTGTAACAATCCAACGCGCTTACCGTTACAACACAATGTAATATTTAGCAATAAAGACAATACCCAGCCAGAAATTACCGATGGTAATAAAATAAAGTACTGGCACTGATTGTCAACGGTACAACAAATAAAGTGCTGGCAGAGCTCTTATTTAGAATGTTCTGGCAGGCAACGTTAGTAAAAAATGCTTTGTCAGTACAGTAAAAACTTGATGATCCGGATAATTGATTGCAGACCCTAATCCGGATTATCAAATTATCTGGATTACCGAAAAAAATTTAGAAACATTGTTCTTGTATTATTTCTTTTAAAACTCATATCGAATTATTATTACATTTAAAAAAAACAAAAACAAGTGTACATGGTATATATTTCATTTATACATAGTATGAAAACAAAAGTTTTCGCACATAAATATAACGGTACTTCTTTATTAAAAAAAAGGAATTGCTTGGAAAACTAGTTTGTTTTTGCACCAAAAAAGGAGAAAACTTTGATTCTGAAGTAACAATTAATAGAGATTAACAATACACAACATTTTGTAGGCAATCCGGGTTATAAAATCAGGATTACCAAGTTTTTATGTACTTGGTTTACAAAATGTACAACCCTAAAATAAAAAAGCACTGGCAAAGCCCTGGCTTTGAACGCTTTCCCAAGGTAAGCAAAAATTTATTTGCCAGTGTTGGGTGTATCTTAAGATTGTTGCTGTCCAAGCACATAAACCTGGATAGCTTACTAAGATGAGACAAGTTAATTTCTTCTTACAGCACCTGAACTGCAAAAAGACCTTAATGAATGGTTGAATTAAACACTTGTATTATGTGTTAATGACTAACAAAAACTATACTTTATTGGGTGTTTTATATACAGCAAAGGTGCAAAATTTGCATTAATAATAAAATACAATAAATGTTGGCGTAATTAATTTCAACATAATATAATAAGGTTGTTCACGGTAGGCTGGTTATCAGGTTATGTGATTAAATGCTTATATCAACAACAACAAAATACATTAAAAGAAAATAACCAACTTTGCGCAACTTATACCCTTGTTTACAGATTATGTAGTTATGTGCTTATTTGTAGTGTTGGAAAATAATATAAATTTAAAACTGGCAGCACAAAAAAAGCTAATTTTCAGCAAATGACATCTCAAATTTTATATTAAATGTTGGTAGCATTGGCATTCACATCTGGTTTTTATTAATAAAAATTAATATAATTACACTCATAATTATCCATAGGTAAAATACACAGAAACTGTGGTTAATTTTTCCAAAGATTTGATTATTTTGACATTACGAAAAAATTTGTAATATGTACAAATGACATCGCAAATAGCAAATTTTTATTTCTATATTTTACGAAATTTCATAAAAATATAAATATTTTGTTTAAATGCAAAATAATTTTTTGCAAAATCAAAACTTCGTTTGTATTATTTACGAAATTTCTAAAGTTAAGAAATTTATTACCATCAGCTGAGTACGAAAATTTTGTGATGTTATTATTTTATACTAAAAATAATTTACGAAATCATTGTATTATTTACAAAATTTATAATTTTATGAAATTTGTAATATACAAAAGTTTTGTAATATTTATACACAAAATATTTGTACGAAAAAAAATATTTGTATTTTTAAGCATGATTAATTATGAGTGTAAGCCAGTCATCGGCACTCATAGCACACAAAAGCCGAACACAACACGAATGTCAACAAATCTCACAGCTAAGAGCACAAAAAATTCAATTATTTCATTCAGTAGCATGCCAACTATTAACAGAGTATGTATATGCCGCTTTGTTGAAGAAATAAAGTACACTCTAAATATTTGTTTTTTTATTATATGTATTATTTTATTATATGTATTTTTTATTGTAGGTATTTATTTTGTTTACATTTTAAATTAAAAATGTGGAATGTTGAGTGGGAAGATTTTTTTTTATTTTCTTTAAATATATTAAATGAGGCAGAGTGCCTTGTATGTAATCAAAAAATTATTATTATTATGAATTATTTTGCATAATAGAGAAAACATGAACTATTTTAATTCAATGAATACATATATTCTCTAAGCATTAATTCATTAATTTATCTAGAAAGATAAAATAATTTCTTACGGTGTAAACCACCATACATTTATATTCTTTCTTTCTTTGGTGTAAGCACATCTGATTGAAAAACATTAAAGGGTGTTCACGGTGCCTAGAGGTTATTTTTAGTTTTATAACGAAATAAGCTAATAACCAACCTACCGTGAAAAACCTTAATGTTATTGACAAAAATTGTTGAACTCTTACTATACTACATAATTACATACTTAACAGAATTAATGTTATTGGCTTCCAGACAAAATATGTTAAGGTTGTTGGATTTTGTCATAACAATGATTAACCCATGTAGGTGTAACAATAATTAACCCATGCAGGTCTGAACAGCCAGTACTGGGTTTACAACATTTACAACCATTTATCAAATAAAATATATATAAAGCACTGACAAAGCAATTGTTTACAACAATTTCCCAAATTAAAACAAAAAGTGCTTTTCCAGTACTCGATTAACAAAATTTATGGCCATTTATGATATGATATTATAATATTTTCATAATAGGGTTTGACAGAACTTGTTTTTTACATATATGTTAATAAAGGGTGTCCCAAGAAGAATGCAATTTTTAAATCTGGCAACATTCGAAGTGTCATTGTTTGACATTTGAACAATTGTTATTGTTTGCTAGTAGAAGGTACGAGGTTAGTAAAAATGGAGCGCTACACGAATGAACAACGCATTCTCAATGTGAAATTGTTTTACCAAAATGGTGAAAGTTTTGCGACTACAGTTCGCAAATTGCGATCATTTTGGGGTCACAATAATGCTCCAAAAGAGTCAACTGTAAAGAGATTAATGGATAAATTTGCCGAAAATGGGTCTGTTAGTGATGTAAAGACAACAACGCGTCATCGACCAGGTCGATCGACCGAAAATGTCGCAGCTGTACGTGATAATGTCGCTCAAACTCCATCCACCTCAATTCGACACCGAGCTCAGCAAATTGGTGTCTCCAAATTCACTTTGCAGCGAATTTTGACGAAAGATTTGCATCTTCATGCATACAAAGTTCAATTGACTCAGGAACTGAAGCCAGCTGACCATGGACAGCGAAGGGAGTTCGTTAATTGGGTATTGGATAGACAACATGAAAATGCTGATTTTGCAAATAAAATCATCTTCAGTGACGAGGCCCATTTTCATCTTGATGGCTTCGTCAATAGGCAGAATTGTCGCATTTGGGGTGAGGAAAATCCTCGAGTGATTCACGAGAAGCAAATGCATCCTCAACGTGTCACTGTGTGGTGTGGTTTTTGGGCTGGAGGAATCATTGGACCTTTTTTTTATGAAAATGAGGCAGGTCAAGCGCAAACAGTCAATGGTGTTCGGTATCGTGAAATGATAACCAGTTTTTTCTTGCCTAGAATTGAAGAAATGAATGTGGAGGGCATGTGGTTCCAACAAGACGGCGCCACATGTCATACAGCCAGAGAAACAATTCAATTGCTGCATCAGTCATTTCCCGGTCGTGTTATTTCGCGTTTTGGAGATCAGAATTGGCCGCCTAGATCGTGCGATTTAACACCATTAGATTTTTTTCTTTGGGGTTTTTTGAAGTCGATGGTTTACGCGAATAAGCCGACGACGACTCAAGCCTTAAAAGAGGAAATTGGACGCTGCATTAATGAAATACCGCAGCATTAATGCAAAACGGTCATTGAAAATTTCATTAAAAGATCGCGTGCATGCCAGCAAAGCCGCGGCGGCCATCTGCACGATATATTGTTCCATACATAACCTTATTCTGTCTACTTTACGATATAATAAAGTTTCACGATTTTTTTTTTAAATATCTGCGTTTTATTTAAAATATAAAAATTGCGTTCTTCTTGGGACACCCTTTACAAATTTGACATTTAAAACTGCCCATCGAGAAATATAGAAATATTCAGAAGGCAGTATATATGGTGGTTCAAAACGTTGGTTATTGATTTATTTTCATATTGAAAAGAATAATTTTTTTTATTTGCAAATTTTTTTTATAAATTCGGGAAAGAATAAAATATATAATTTACTAATTAGAAAACGCACTTATTTTTAAGACTGTTTAACATTTCAACAAACATATGTATGTTTACCGTTACTTTTCCTCTCTTTTATTTTTGTTTATGATTACTGCTCCATTAATGACTCAATCAATTGTTGCTGTGCAGTTCATTTTGTGTACCGTTATTTTTTTCAAAATTTGCGTGCCTTTTTACTTTTCGTTTTTATTATTTGCGACAACTAATTAGAAACGTACACATTTTTGGTGAGTGACGCTGATTAAAGCAAAAAGTTTTATTAAAACATGTGAAAAATGAATAAAAATTTAAATTTTGGTAAGTATTAGTGTTTTTTAGAGCATAAATATTTTTAATAATTTTTTTAAAGATTTGATATGGGAAAACGTAAAAGTTGTACTCCAGAGGAGAGAAGCGCTATATCAGCCCTTCATGATGATAGCAAATCATATGGCGAGATTGCTGCACAACTCCACTGCTCCAAAAAAATGGTTTTTGATGCTTTGCAACAGTTTAAGGACCATAAAACATTTGCTGACGTGGACGTAAAAATTGTCAATATATCGCGAGCCGATCCAATGAAGACGTCTAGACAAATTCAGCGCAAAATAAAGGAGCTGAAAAATGTCCAAGTGTCGTCACGCACCATATCCCGCCGTTTAGTGGAAGCTGGTCTTCATGGTAGAGCAGCAAGAAAAAAACGCTTTTGACAAAAATACAGCGGAAACGACGGCTTGAGTTTGCGACGTCCCATTGGGCCTGGACTGAACGTGAGTGGAAGAAGTGGCCTGGAGTGATGAGACCAAAATTAATAGACTTGGTCCGGACGGAAACCGTTACGTCAGGCGGCCTGTAAATCAATAATTTAATCCTCGCTATGTTTAACGTATTTTGAAGCATGGTGGAGGATCGATTATGGTCTGTGGTGGTTTTTCCTGGAATGGTGTTGGGCCAATTCATAAGATCGATGGAATTTTAACGAAGGAGCAGTACGTGGACGGATGTCCACGTACTGCCATTGGTGCCATAGGCTGAGGATAATTTGCCTGTTGTCTGGAAATTCCAACAGGACAATGATCCTAAGCATACGGCCAAGGTCACGAAAAAATTCTTTGATGATAATTCCATCGATGTTTTGGATTGGCCATCGTCAAGCCCAGATCTCAACCCCATAGAGCATTTGTGGGGTGACGTAAAGCGGGCATTGAATGGAAAAAATATTGCAAATCTCTTCACTTAAATAAAGGCTGCATGGGAGGCAATTCCAGTGGAGCGATGTCGCAAGCTTATCTGCTCCATGCGTAACCGTTGCGAAGCTGTAATCAAGCAAAAGGGATTTGCTACAAAATATTGAAAAAGTAAGTATTTAAGCATATTATTTCATCTTTTTTAACTGCCGTTTCTAATTAGTTGTCGCAACATGTTCTGTCCTTTTTAGAGTTATTCCAACAAAGTAGGCGAAACTTCGCAACACGCCCACATATTTTTTTAAATTTAAAGTTTTTTTTAAGTTTTTATAGTAGATGCAGAATATGAATTTTTATTAATAAAATGTTTAAAATTTTCGTTTAAAAAAATAACGTTTCTAATTAGTTGTCAATAAATAAATATACCAAACTTAAACTTTCTAGGTCCAGCGGTTTGGGCAAACCTTTAAAGAGGAGGCATTTCACCCTCTTAAACCCCTTTATTACTACGTCCTTGGCTAAAATTCTAAAATGTAGCTTATCAGTGAATTAGTACATACTCCAGGCATACATATTTCAAATTTCAAGTGCCTAGCTATTTGGGTGTGGGCATGCCGTTAAGGGGAAGATTTCCTCATTTTTGCCCTCCCCGTAGGAATTTTTGAAAATCCCACCTGGGTGGATGTCGCAGCTAAGGTGGAACTTATACACCAAATTCCAACTTCCCAGCGGTTTTGGCAGGCCGGCTAAGGGGGAGAATTTTACCCTTTTATGCCTCCACCCGTTGGATTTTCCAAAAATCACATCTTAGCTGCAATGAAGAAGGAGCCTGGATACCAAATTTCAACTTCCCAGGGAAGACTTTTCGCCCTTTAAACCCCCATTTTTACGTCACCATTCCAAAATATACCTTATCGAGTTAGCACATACTCCTAGGAAGGCATATTTCAAATTTCAGGTTTTTAGCTAAAGGGGTTTGGGTAGGCCCTGAAAGGGGGTTTCCCCCTTTTTTCCCCTCCCCGAAGGAATTTCCAAAAACCCCATCTTTGCGGATGTCAACGCCGGAGGGGGAAACCTACATACCAAATTTCAGCCTCCTATCTCTTGCGGTTTGGGCTGGGCGATCTTACTGACTCAGTCAGTAACGTTAATCTTTATATACACTCACCAAAAAAAGTCTGTAATGGCAACTGAAAATGTTGCTGTTACTACGGGAAATTCTGATAATTTGAGCACAGCGGTATTTTTTGCTAATCTTAGCAACACATTTCTGCTGACGTGTAGTACAATGAAATTAGTGGAAAAATTAGTAGCCGCTACTAAATTTTAGTAGACTTTTTGTAAAGTCGAATTTAAAAACTCTTTGCTAAAATCAGCAAAAAAATTACCAAATATTATTAATATTCGTACATAATTTCAAATTTATTTTTTTATCGAGCATCAATAACTTTGATATTTTTTAAAAAATATTTTATACAAAATGAAAAAAAAATCAAAGGCTAAAAAGTCTTAAAAATTGTTAAAACATAAACGAATTTATTATTTTGTTTTAATTTGGTAATTTCCTTTTTGAAAAATATTTTAGTCAATTTTTTACTTTTAAGGTTAAATTAAATTGTTTTTAGGGCTGATTTTTAGAACTAAAAAACTCTTTTTAGTGATATTTTAAGTGGATGTCCTATTTTCAGACATGAGTCGGTATCTTCACTTTCGATCCCTTTTTTAATCCTATGTAACATTTTAGGGGAATTTAAGTTTCCTTTAATATCGACTTTTTAAAATTAGTAATTTTTTTTGCTAATTTTAGCAAATCGGTTTTCAAAAATTTGTAAAATGATTTCTGAAATTAGCAACGAAAATTTGTAAATATTCTGTAAAAATTCTGTAATTTGTAAAATGTAAATAGCAAAAAGATTTGCTAAATAATAATTTTTTTACTAAAAATCAGTACGAAAATAGTAAAGTGGGATAGAAAACCGTTTACAAATTTTTCTACTAACTTTTTTTCTGATTGTATAGAGATATATGAATAGCGCATACTGTGGGAACTTGTTTTTTGCCGTCCACGTCGCCTTTGGCAACTGCTAAAAGAGAGTTCGAGTTTTTGATGAATGCCGGTATTGGTCGACGATGCCACGACATTTGGTCGCATCATCTTCAGTTTAACAGCATCCTCGCGAACTTGCTATAGTATTCAAAAACCGAAACCGAAAACCGGTCAACCGGTTTCTTTTTTTTAAAAACCGATCGGTTTCGAATATTTTGTAAATTCGAAGAAAACCGAAAACCGGTCTTTTTTGTCCGGTTAACCGGTTTTTTTAATTGCATCACCAACTGGGTTACTTGGTCTCTTTTATTTTTTCCGAACACTTTTATAATCGTTTGTTTGGTTATGAAGATTTAGATGTTAGTGATAGATTCCGATGAAGACTTAACTTTGGATATTCCAAATTCAAATAGTTTAATTTCTGATCTAAATAACACAATAAACAGCGTTCAAAATCCTAAAAAAGAGACTGTACAAAATCATTCATTATTATATGTGGCCTTCTCCGAGAAAAGGGACCTAGTGTGTGAAATTGAAGTTTTGAGAAAAACGAATTTAAAGTTTAATAACGCATTATCACTGTGAACTGACCTTCAGTTGGGAGATGCGATTTGGTATGGTTAGTTATAATTGGGTGCCGACTTTGGTGACGTCTTGCCTATATGGTGACGTTTTTTCCGGTTTTAGAGTGACAATTTCAAAACATTTTAAAATCAAAAAAAGTAAAATTATAATGTTTTTCTCATTTTTATCGATTTTTCCAAGTTCCACTCTTAAGTCCAAACCCGTTTTTTGACACACTAGGTCGCTTTTCTCGCAGAAGGTCACATATGATGATCACATATATCTTGATAAATGCGACGAAAGAACTGAAAAGTTGGAAAATTTATGTAATTGTCTTTTACTATTTGTCCAACATCTACTATTAGTGAAAGAGTATTTTCCACTTCTAGCTTTATCAAAAGCAAACAAAAAAATCGTCTTAAAACGAAACATTTAAATTGCATATTATTTCTAAAATATTATTTTAGAACTGAAAAATAGATTTTCTTCTCACATATTTAAAATGTTATATTAAAAAAATTTATAACATTTTAAATATGTAAAATGTTATATTAAAAAAATTTAATTAATGCCAAACGTTTTAAACGTTCAAATTACTAACGTACCTAATTTTACCCAATTTACAAACTTAATGATCTCTATTCATTTGATAGGAATATAGTTTTATAATATTAATTTTTAACCCTTTTTTTGACACACTAGGTCGCTTTTCTCGCAGAAGGTCACATATGATGATCACATATATCTTGATAAATGCGACGAAAGAACTGAAAAGTTGGAAAATTTATGTAATTGTCTTTTGAAAAAACCGGTTGACCGGTTTTTTCTGCAAAAACCGAAACCGAAACCGGTTTTCCTAATATTCGACTTTTCGAAGAAAACCGAAACCGGTTTTTTCAAAAGGCCGGTTTTTTGAATACTCTAGAACTTGCCCAAGTTTTTCGTCGCCTCCGTGAAAATCATCTCGCTATAAATTTAAAGAAATGCGAGTTTGGCAAAAACGAAATCAATTTTCTGGGTCATTTAGTCAACGCCTACGGTATACGCCCTTTGCCTGCAAAAGCCTCTGCTATAAACGGTTTTCCGAAACCGAAAGTAGCTCAAGAACCTAAAAGATTTATTGCGATGATAAAGTTTTATAGTTTTCTTGTAACATGCAATTTTCTTACTAAACTCACAACTTATTATTGGAAACAAAAAGAACGATCGCACGATTTAAAACGGACCCAGCTGCTGAAGACGCTTTCAACCGCTGTAAAAGTGAACTGGGAAAGGCAACGGTCTTAGCACATCAGGCTGCTGAAGCTGAATTTACGTTGACGCATCGGATACAGCAGTGGGGGCAAGCCTTGCTTCAAAACTTAAATCGTAATCTTCAACCTTTGGTATTTTATTTGAAAAAATTTACAACAACGCAACAAAAATAAGCATATAATCGAGAGCTGGCAGCTATGTATCAAGCTGTTTGCAATTTTCCATATATGATTGAAGCACGAAACTGTTACATTGTCACCGAACATCGACCGCTAATTTTTGCTTTTCAACTTGACTTCATCAGACAATTCACAACCGATATTCGCCATACGCCAGGTTTAGGGAACGCAGTGGCTCAACAAAACGATGAAGAACTTTAACGAGTGCTGCAAAATTCAAAATCTTTTTCAATGCCAAGTTGCAACGACCACCTAATCTGCGACACAACGATGACGCGTGTGCACCCCTGCATCCCGAACGAATTTCGTCAACAAATTTTATTAATGATACACAATTTGTCTCATCCAGGCGTTTGGATAACCACAAAATTTGTTACTTGCTGATTGTTGGCCTGGGATTCGAAAAGATTCGGATGCCTTCGTGCAAAACTGTTTGCAATGTCAACGAGCGAAAGTATAACGACACACCCGTTCAACATCAGAAAAATACGAGCCTACGCAAGAACGCTTCGCTCATATCAACATCAACATCGTTGGCCCATTTCCATTATGCAAAGGACAACGATATTGCCTAACGATAATCGACCGTTTTACACGCTGACCAGAAGCTGTTCCAATACCTGATATGTTAGTCAATTCAGTCGTAAAAAGTTCGTGTTGCTTTTAAACCTGATCTAAATGCTTCACCAGCAAAATTGGTATACGGCTCAACTTTAATAATTTCTGGCAAATTTTTTCAGCAAACTAAAATTTCTGAAACCACCAGCGATTTCACCACAGATTTTTGAACAACGATGCAAAAACTTAATCCGACCTGCACTGTTCGTCACTCAACGCCTCGAACTTTCATTTCGAAAAATTTACAAAACTCGACACACGTTTTCGTTCGAAACGACTCAATCCGACCTTCACTTATTCATCCGTATGATGGTTCATACTTGGTTTTAAAGCGTTTTGAAAAATTCTTCACCATTTGATTCAAAGTACATCATTGAAACCTACCTTTATGTCAAAAAATTATCTCAACAAAGACTCTTCAATGTCCAAGTTACCTGCTACTGCCTCAGAAAACTAGACGCCTAATATTTTTACAAATCTACCTGCTAATTTTACAAATCAACAAGTTCCTAGTGACACCGATCTCAACACATCATCAGTTTTTCACGCTCCTTTTCCATTTTAATATACTGGTAACAAATTATAAGCTGATTTTTATATTTATATTTAATATTATTAATATTATATTTAATGTTATTAATATTATTTCCGCCACAAACAATTGACTTGCAAAACAAATGATGTCAGGTGCTTTTTCAGATGAAAATAGAACACACTCTAATTAAAATTTTCACACTGTTAATGCAGGCTGACATTTACAGAAGCTAATTTTCTTTGCTTTTACACGCCATGTATATATTTTGCAGTGAGAAATTTGACAAGCACACTGTAAAATATGTTACATAGTGAAGTGGTCGACAGATTCAGGTGAACCTCCTCCAGCCGGGGGATTGATGTGGCACCCTGTTACTTGTAGTAACTACTACTAAGTTACTCGTAGTAGCAACTACTGTTACTCTTAGTACCAAAATCACTTATTCTTATTGTGCGCTAACAATAAAAAATCGTAAATAAATAAATAAAATAAATATTTTATTAAAAATAAATTAATATTTTAGTTAAGTAAATAAATGTCACTTGTCTACACTCAGAAAAAAATGTTAGTAAAAAAATTTGTAAACGGTTTTCAATCCCACTTTACTATATTTGTACTGATTTTTAGTAAAAAAATTATTATTTTGCAAATCTTTTTGCTATTTACATTTTACAAATTACAGAATTTGTACAGAATATCTACAAATTTTCGTTGCTAATTTCAGAAATCATTTTACAAAATTTTGAAAACCGATTTGCTAAAATTAGCAAAAAAAAAATTACTAATTTTAAAAAAGTCGATATTGAAGGAAATGTTATTTCTAATAATTTAAACTTATACATACAAACTTAAATTGCCCTAAAATGTTATATAGGATTAAAAAAGAGATCAGAAGTGAAGATATAGACTCATGTCTAAAAGAAGACATCCACTTAAATAAAATAGCACTAAAAAGGGTTTTTTTAGTTTTAAAAATCAGCAATAAAAACAATTAAATTGAACCTTAAAAGTAAAAAAAAAAAATTTACTAAAATATTTTTTAAAATAGAAATTTCCAAATTAAAACAAAATGATAAATTCGTTTATGTTTTAACAATTTTTAAGATTTTTAAGCCTTTGATTTTTTTTCCTTTTGTATAAAATATTTTTTAAAATATATCAAAGTTATTGATGCTCGATAAAAAAATAAATTTGAAATTATGTACGAATATCAATAATATTTAGTATTTTTTTTTTTGCTGATTTTAGCAGAGTTTTTAAATTCCACTTTACAAAAAGTCTACTAAAATTTAGTAGCGGCTACTAATTTTTCTACTAATTTCATTGTACTACAAGTCAGCAGACTTGTGTTGCTAAGATTAGCAAAAAATACCGCTGGGCTCAAATTAGCAGAATTTCCCGTAATAACAGCAAAGTTTTCAGTTACCATTACAGACTTTTTTTGGTGAGTGTATTATTGTTAGCAGTGCTGTTCATTTCATGGGTCAATTGTCCCTGCTGAACTCACATGTATTCTTACGCTCTTGCTTTTAGTCGTCACTGAAAGAAAATAATAGGAATGTACGAAAAATATTTTAAAATATTTTATAATACAAGATCTATAAAAATCTTTAATAGACTTAATAAAAAAACGTATTTTTTTAATATAAAAGTTGAAATGTTTTTAAAAATATATATATATATATATATATATATATATATATATATATAAATGTTTTTAAATATATATATATATATATATATATATATATATATATATATATATTTTTAAAAACATTTGTTTCTTTGTTGGGGACTGTCATTGAACAATTTATTTAGCTTCCTTTTATCACACAATCTTGAATACATAGACCTACCCCAATAGTCTTATTGGAATTATACTATTGTTCAATGACAGTCCCCAACAAAGAAACAAATGTTTTTAAAACTAGGATATCAAAGATCATTGAACAATAGTATATATATATATATATATATATATATATATATATAAATGTTTTTAAAAATATATATATATATATATATATATATATATATATATATATATTTTTTTTTTTTTAAAAACATTTATATATATATATATATATATATATATATACTATTGTTCAATGATCTTTGATATCCTAGTTTTAAAAACATTTGTTTCTTTGTTGGGGACTGTCATTGAACAATAGTATAATTCCAATAAGACTATTGGGGTAGGTCTATGTATTCAAGATTGTGTGATAAAAGGAAGCTAAATTTAAAGTTTAAAAATATAGAGAAATTAAAAAATATGAGTAATTCTAGTGAATGTTGGAAGCTTGCGAATTCTATAAAAAATTGCAGACATATGGTGGGAAACAATTGAGGTATTGTTAACTTTTATGATTATTTTTGTTCCCTTCTGTCTGCTCCATTTTTTGGAAACAAAGTTTCATGGTCATTGCCTAATATTATTGACCCGTTTCTCGATTCCCCTTTAATTAAGAATAAGGAGAACTCGTTTTGTTTTTGGGGACTAATAAACAAAATAAGTCTCCTGGTCAGGACAGAATAAGTTATGAGTTCTATAAGTATGCTCTAGATAATTTTTGAATGGGGTTTTGTCATTATTAAACTTTATTTTTCTGCATGAGGAAATTCCTGACTCTTTTCGGAGCTCTATAATTATACCCTTATTCAAAAAGGGTGATATCCTTTCTCGATACCCTGTATAAAATGTTTACTGGGTTATAGTCGTATTAACAGCTGGGTCGATTTTAATTGTATTATTAATGAGTTTCAGGCTGGGTTCCGCAAGGGATTTTCAACAATTGATAACCTTGTTCAATTTAACTAGAATTGTGAATTTGGTTTTTAATCAGAAAAGAAAAACTTGCTTTTTCCGTTGATAAAACAACTAACCAAGTCTGGGATGGCAGTTCTCTCCTTCACGGTCTCCCAAAGGTGTTTGCTTAGCCCAGTTTTATTTTCGCTGTATCTATATGACCCACCTGACTTTTTACCTGGTGGCGTTACTGTTGCTGGCACAGTTGTAAAGGTCTTATTGTATGCAGACGACATTGTTCTATTGGCAGACTCTACCGTAGTTTTGCAGAACATGATTGACGCTTTACACAAATACTGTGTGATGTGGGCCTATGGATAAATCTAGAAAAGTCTGAGATAATGATATTTAAAACGGGTTCTAGGTACAATCGTAGTCTCTCTTGGAAGTATGACAACAATGAGATAGGAGTAGTGAATCAATACAAATATCTTGGGGTAATCTTAACATGTTATCTGTCTTCAAGAAACATCTTGAAACTAAACTTGTCACGTTTAAAATTGCTTTTAATGCCACTTGATTAAGCTATATTCACTGTCCAAAGATCAACTTCACTGTCCAAAAATCAACTTTTCGAATAAGCTAAAAGATTTTCATACGGCTGCAAAATCCATTATGTTTTATGGTGCTCAGTTGTGGGGTTTTCTCAGATTTGATGAAGTGGAGAAATTGGTAAGATATTTTCTGAAGAAAATGTTATACCTCCCGATTAATACTCCCAACTACATGTTACATATTGAAACGGGATTACCTTTATATTTGGAAACCTTACAATTCTATTTTATTTATATTAGGAAAGTTTTAAACCTTTTCATGTATAGATTGCCTTGTTTGTTAGCTGAAGAAACCATTCGGCAGAATATTTTCTGGTTTTCGCATTGGTAGTCTTTATGCTCCGAATTTGGGTTTACATTGGACATGGTAATTTGGAGAAACAACATACGGTAGCTTCACGAATAGATTGAGATCTTTGGAGTATGATAATTTTGTAGCTTGTGCTAGAAACCCGCGTTTGGGTCTCCATGATATGTAGCCTGTGTTGGAATATGATATCCACCGTACTTTCCTAGTGAGTTTGATTATGAAGCTAGGGGTGGCTTAATTATCTTCGTTGTGCAATTATAATGAACATGAAAACATATCATTTAATAGTCTGATGCCCAATTTTTTCTGGCTATCGTTTCACTTTCTTCGGGAAAAGATTCCTCACGAGTGATGAAGTTTTTAGATTGAACGGCGAAAATTACATGCTCTTATATAAATTTGTATCGTGTTGTTAAAGGTATAGAGAACTTATTATATCTGAATAGCGATAATTTTAAAATAAAATAGAAAAATCGCATAAGAATAAATACTGGTATAATTTATATATTCTAATTAGTTATGTCAATTTATTATTGTGCCAATCAGACACGCAGCCTATGCTGACGGCACTTGTATTTTCTCATCACAGGAGTACGGTCAAAATATTATGACCGAATTTCAATGCGCACTTGATCCTTAATAGACTATTTTAAGAAGTGAAAAATTAAAATTATCGAGGAAAAAACTAAAGCTGTATTTTTTAGCAGAAAACGCAAATCTTGTTTTTATTTCTCAGGCCAGTTAAGAATCAATAATACAAGTTTTCCATGAAGTTACAATGTTAAATACTTGGGCGTATATATGGATAGAAAACTTATTTTTGACTTACACATTAAAAAACAAATTGAAAAGTTCAATATGGCTAAAAACATGTTATATCCCCTTATCAAGCAAAGGTCGTTTTTCAATAAATTATTTTGTTTGCATGCCCTGTTTGAGGGTTTTGCTATGTCACCTTTTAAGAAATTTCAAATTGGCAAAAATAAAATACTTAAAATGATGCTAAATCTGCCATGGCCCATGCAGTGTGATGAGTACATAGAACCTAAATGCACTGAGGGAAAAGATTGTGTTCAGGAAATCTGATCGGAAATTTCCAACTTGTACCGGACAAAAATTTAATTGTATTGATAGAACAATAGTTAATCTTACTTTAGACACTAAACAGAACCTTACAATGCGGTGTGCGATTTTTGTTTTTATATGAAAATTTGGCATATAAAAACGCTGAGGAAAAACGCAATAAAATAAAACTTATTTTATTTTCATTGCGTTTTCTCTTATGCTGTCATTTTTTTAAATTTTTCTCTCACCAACGTTGCCATACGCTTGCATAATTTTGTAAACAAAGACATATGGGCTATTAATCATTGTGAATATTTCAAGAAAATAAGAAGCAAATTTGAAGGAAAAAAATTTAAAAATAAATTCAAAATGGAGAAAAATTATATATTCGAAAAAAAATACTAAATTAAAAAAATATGATTGCATTTATAGTTTACAATCTCCATTATACAAAAACTACCAATACAAAGAAAATTTGTGGGCTAGAATAACAAATTATTAAATTAAGTAGAAACTTATATTGAGAAACGCTCATCCTCGTAGCTAAATGAGTGTTCCTCGTCGAGCTCCTTAATTTGTTTCATGCATGTTTTATAAAAGCTTTCTTCGTCCCTAGAGAGATTTACTGGGCGTACCTACCATCTCCTGTTATTACGAGGCTCACAATCATGTTCCAATGTTTTGTATAATTTTAAAGTGGTACCACATCTAAAATAATTTTAAGGGCTTGATTTACCGACATTTGTTAATATAAAGGGTGTCCCAAGAAGAACGCAATTTTTAAATTTTAAATAAAACACAGATATTTAAAAAAAAATCGTGAAACTTTATTATATCGTAAAGTAGACAGAATGAGGTTATGTATGGAACAATATATCGTGCAGATGGCCGCCGCGGCTTTGCTGGCATGGACGCGATCTTTTAATGAAATTTTCAATGACCGTTTTGCATGAATGCTGCGGTATTTTGTTAATGCAGCGTCCAATTTCCTCTTTTAAGGCTTGAGTCGTCGTCGGCTTATTCGCGTAAACCATCGACTTCAAAAAACTCCAAAGAAAAAAATCTAATGGTGTTTAATCGCACGATCTAGGCGGCCAATTCTGATCTCCAAAACGCGAAATAACACGACCGGGAAATGACTGATGCAGCAATTGAATTGTTTCTCTGGCTGTATGACATGTGGCGCCGTCTTGTTGGAACCACATGCCCTCCACATTCATTTCTTCAATTCTAGGCAAGAAAAAACTGGTTTTCATTTCACGATACCGAACACCATTGACTGTTTGCGCTTGACCTGCCTCATTTTCATAAAAAAAGGTCCAATGATTCCTCCAGCCCAAAAACCACACCATACAGTGACACGTTGAGGATGCATTTGCTTCTCGTGAATCACTCGAGGATTTTCCTCACCCCAAATGCGACAATTCTGCCTATTGACGAAGCCATCAAGATGAAAATGGGCCTCGTCACTGAAGATGATTTTATCGGCAAAATAAGCATTTTCATGTTGTTTCTCCAATACCCAATTAACGAACTTCCATCGCTGTCCATGGTCAGCTGGCTTCAGTTCCTGAGTCAATTGAACTTTGTATGCATGAAGATGCAAATCTTTCGTCAAAATTCGCTGCAAAGTGGATTTGGAGACACCAATTTGCTGAGCTCGGTGTCGAATTGAGGTGGATGGAGTTTGAGCGACATCATCACGTACAGCTGCGACATTTTCGGTCGATCGACCTGGTCGATGGCGCGTTGTTGTCTTTACATCACTAACAGACCCAGTTTCGGCAAATTTATCCATTAATCTCTTTACAGTTGACTCTTTTGGAGCATTATTGTGACCCCAAATTGATCGCAATTTGCGAACTGTAGCCGCAAAACTTTCACCATTTTGGTAAAACAATTTTACAATGAGAATGCGTTGTTCATTCGTGTAGCGCTCCATTTTTACTAACCTCGTACCTTCTACTAGCAAACAATAACAATTGTTCAAATGTCAAACAATGACACTTCGAATGCTGCCAGATTTAAAAATTGCGTTCTTTTTGGGACACCCTTTATTTACAAACAAAATTGCAAAAGCGTGAAATACTATTAAATGAAAATAAACACACACAAATAATTTTGACAATGCCGTCGGAGGCATCATTTAAATTACATTCTCTCCCCGCAGCGTGAATTGTCACCGTAATGTTCTGTTTAGCATCTTAGAAATGACAAATCGTAAATTAAACTTGTACGTGGTTACTAATAATGTCGTTTCATTGTGTGGCCTTGATTGGATTGCACATTTGCTCGTGAAATAAATTTTATTGAATTATTTGATATGAATGGTGCAACAATTTGTATGCAACTTAATGTTAACACAATTTTAGCGTATACCCCAAATGAAACGGGAGAACAAAAACTTCGTTTACAACAACTAATATCGCGTTATGAAGATATATTCAATAACAAACCAGGTTCGTTTAAGGGGTCACCAGTAAAGGTTCATCTTAAAGAGCTAGCTATATTATACTTTTGCTAGCTAAGCAAATGTGCGAATACATGTAATCAAATGTGTATAACTATATTGTACTTTACAAACTCTTCTTTAAGTTTCGTCAAGTGTCAGCAAACAGCGAAACTGACCGCACTTTACTTAAGGAATCAACCGGTTTTAGAAAAAAAATTGTTTTTAGAAAAAAAAAAACAAGTTGCAATATACACGGAAAATAATTTTATAGAAAATTTAATTGAAAATTATAAAAAACAAACGCGCATGTATGACCAAAGGGATAATTTTTGTTATTGTTTTTTGATTGAGATGCAGGCACTGTTGCATTTTTTAGTACTTTTTATTTATGTTTTAAATCGTTTCTTTTAATTCTTTAGCATAAATATAGATTCGTTAATTGTAAAATATTTATAAATTGTACATATTATATATTTTTCGAAAAAATATATATATTTAGGAAATATAAGAAGAAAACAGTTTTTGCAAAAGTACAAATATTTTCAACTAAGTATAGTCAGTATTTAAGTTTAAGAAGTACATTGTAGCCACCCAAAAGCCGACAATAAGTCGATTAAGCATTTGACAGACTTTTCGTTAATTTTTGACAGTAGCTTAAGTTAGCAAAAGTATAATATAGTTAGCCCTTAAGGCAGATGTGAAACCGATTTTTGTAAGACCCAGGGAAATTCCTTTTGCATTAAGGAAATTGATGTAAAGATTTCAGTGGGGTTGTATAGAAGAGTGAAATTTTATGAGTGGGCATCAACAACTCATGTGGTAACGAAGAAAAATGACGGTATTTGAATTACGGGCAATTACAAACCAACCCTAAACCCACAGATGGTGATAGATGATCACCCAATTCCTAAAGCAGAAGATATTTTTAATAAAATGAAGGGTGCTACAGAATTCGCACATTTGATATATTGCTAATGTATTGACACTAAATACTCCTACACACGGACTGATACGTCCAACGCGTGCGGTGTATGTGGCTGCCAATGTACCCGCAATATGGCAGCGAAGGATGGAGTCAGTATTTCAAGGTATACCAAATATTTTAAATTTTTCGATGATATCCTTATTTTTGCCAAAAACGTGGATGAACTGATAAAAATTCTAGGAAGTACACTAGAAAAATTAAAAACACTGGGAATTAAGTTGAATAAACCGAAATGTGTATTTGCTTCTTCTTCAATTGAATTTTTAGGACACAAAATCAATGCCCAAGAAATACAACGAACACATAGATGAAATACTACGTTCAGCTAAACGTACTACCATTGATGAGTTACAACTATCTATGGGTAAGGCATCGTGCTATTCTAATTTCATACCAGATATGTCAAATCTAGAAAGACCATTGCGGTTGATTTTACTGGTCTAAGGAAGCAGATAAGGCTTATGAGAAAATTAAGCATATTCTGATTTCGCCTCAAGTTTTAATGCCGTACGACGCAGACTTACTGCTGGTATTGGCAACTGACGCCAGCCAAACGTGCCAACGTGCAGTGCTTTCTCACCGTTTGCCTAATGGTCAAGAGCCGCCGATTGCTTATGCAAGCCGAACAGCGATATGGACAGATTGATAATGAAGAGTTGGCAATTGTGTGACCGGTGTAAAGATTTTTTAAATACTTATTCGCGCTAAACTGGACTTTAGTAACCGATCACAAACCCTGTGCTCAAATTTTACAGCCAGTATTGTGTATATCGCATATGGCAAATTATGCTGATTCTCTTTCAAAGTCTGATTTTAAAGTGGTTCACAAACGTCGAAAGAAAATACTTATGCGGATTATCTTTCCCGTATATCGTTTAAAGGTCCCGATTCGAGTAAGGTGAATAAAGTTTATTCTTGTCGGAGCTCTGTTGATGAAGATGATGAGTTCGATAATTTCATAATTAACAAATTAACCAACTTCCGGCAACTGCTACATGTACAGCGCTGGAAACGAAAAAAGATGAACACCTTGAATTCTACAATTACTAGAAGGTTGTGTTTGGCTAGAGCTGGGTACAAATCGCCAGAAGTGAACTACAAAGTATCATATGGGTGGTTAACATTTGAACATCGTGTCGTAATTCCTCCTTTTGTAATAAGAGGAGATTTTGAATCAATTACATGGTTCCCATTTGGGAATGGTAAAAATGAAGGGCATGGCTCGTTCATTTATATATTGGCCAGGGTTATATAAGAACATTGAAAACACATTGATCATTGTGCAAGAAATGCGAATAATACAGCTAAATGCAAGAACCATCACTGGGAATACCCAAAATCTCCATTGGGAACGCGTCCATATCGATTACGCCGGACCGTTTAAGGGTATGATGTTGCTTATTACTACTGATGTGTATTCTAAGAGGTTAGAGGTAAAGGTCACTAAATCAATACAGCAGCTGCAACGGTAGGATTGCTAGATGAAGTGTTCGCCACATATGGTGTTCCATCAATGGTCGTCTCCGATAATGGAACTAATTTTACTTCAGCTGAATTCAACAAATTTTTAACAAAAAGTGGGCTAAAGTATCATAAGTATGCGCGCAGACTGTTAAGAACTCGCTAAAGGCAATGTGCACAACCAAGGAAACGTTAAAGACATTTAACTACTATTGAAAATTCAGCAATTGCTCCGAATCATGAATCATCAAAGGACGTTACCGAAAATATATGGCAGACTTAATCTTTAAATCTTAGCTCACCTCGAATCGAAGCGAGTGATTTACTCCAACATCGCTTGAAAAAGATGCTAGACAACATGCAGTCGAGTTTCGCCGCTCAAAGGGAAATCCAAGGCCTTGAGTTTTGTTCTCTCCGTGAAGGGGGAAAATTGTTATATATTAAGACAGTATTGACAACACTGTTTACTATTGTATGGTAACTTTTTATTATTCTATCTTTATTGCACCATCTTCTTACATTGTGCTTTTCATTTAATTGTAATTTGAAATACAATACTTTTAAGAAATACGAGAGGTACTATTTATATTTTGGGAATAGCAAATAATGGAATACCTACACGGTCGATTGCTGTTTTGTTTCCGCCTCATACGCATATATTCATGATTCGTCAGCTGCCACGATTTTGTACACGTCTTTTGAAGCACCACGGTCGAACTTTTTAATCATTTCCTTACCAAGAATCGACGCGAGCCTTTTTTTGAGCGATTGATAAATTATGGGCTATCTAACGAGAACAACTTTTTTTACAACTAAGTGTTCATGCAAAATCGAATGTATTGAAATGGAATTAATGCTCAAGGATGCCTCTATCTCACAATATGTCACATAACAATCTTGCAATATCAGTTCACGCACTGCATCGATGTTTGTGGCACAACCGATTTCGGACGACCTTCTCGGAATTCGTCGGCGACCGAACTACGACACTGTGGTTTTTTATGGTGCTTTATCGCTATACAAAGAACTGAGTTTATCGACACGTTCTTGTCTTTTTAAAAATAATCCAACGAAAAACTTCTCTTGAAATTTCCATTTTTTGCCAAATTGATTTGCTTAACTCACAGTAAACAAAATAAATAGCAGTTGTACATCAAAACGTTTTGAGTACGTTTATTATAAAAAACGTCAAACTTTATTATGGTGTTGCCAGATTTTAGCTATTAACATTAGTGTTGCCAGTTTCCGAAATATATACCCCTCGTAATTAGAAAGAAGAACTCGAATTTAACAAAACGTTTTCGGCTCTTTTACACTACTTTTAATTATAAATCATCTCCAAAATCATTTAATTTTAAATGATTTAATTATGTTTCGAGGTTGTATGCTTTGAACAGCTGTTAAACGCAAAGTAAATGACGGAACTTGCTCAAAATTTGGCAGTAGTCTGTTGAAAGGTGGTACTTGATGGGAGCAGTATTGCATTTCATATAACTACGTGGGAAGTTCAAAAAGTCACGGACATATTGATCCGCCCTCGTAGCTCATGGTTCGTTTTTGAAAATTGATTTAGTTCATGTTAATATGATACTAATTTGAAATCTTTTCGAAAAAAAGAGGTTGGCTTAAGTTGAAAAAGAAGAATCAGAAGAGAACATAACCGACTCATATTCAAAAATAGAACATACAAAGCCCAAAAGTCGCTTGTTGTACGCTCTCAAACACTAGCCATGTTTTCAGAGCTTGTGGCCGGCTGACTTCAGTCAAGACAAGATTTCTAAGGAAAACCTTTAGCTTACTGAGGTATCAAGCAATTCCCAATTGATTTATGGTTAAACATTAATATATTCTTAAGAAAATCTTGAATTATGGTCAAAAAAAATTTAAATACATATTTCTTTAATATTTAAATTATTGTTTCGTAAAATATATAAAATAATAAAATGAATTCCAATCAAAAATATATAAATTTTTATTACTTTTTTAAAAGTTGCTTCATTTTTCATTGTTTTTATAGTACTGGCAAATTACTAGAATACTAAAATCCAACGCTGTATAAACGTAGGCAGATACCTAAGGCCAGGCATATATTGACATAATCATTTCGACACTGTGCCAGAATTGTAAAAGAAAAAAGTCTGACACATTGCCATATTCTACCGTCTCCAACAACGTGCCATTACTGTGCCCTTCGTATTTTTCTACATGAGTTGTTATTGGTAACAAAAACCTCGCCACCCGACTGATGCAAGGAAAACCCTAGCTTGTTGCCAGTTTTTAACAGAGGATCAATTGCAAAATATTTTTAGACAGTAGGGGACACATGTATTATGTTGTACCCAGCAAAACCACACATTACCAAATAGTGGGTAAAGTAATGTATAGCCATAGAGGACAAAGTACAGTGTACATTTAAAATTAGAACTTAGAAATAAATACTAAAACTAAGTACATATAAAAAACTTAAAACCCTGCGGGAAAAAGGGGGTCAGTTGGTAATTTGGACCTGTCCCGTGATAGGTAAAAACTTGACCGGTTCCGAAAATACATATCACGAGATAGGTGAAAAGAGGACCTCTTCCTAAAGTACATACCACGTGACCGGTTTAAAAGTTATGACATGTTCTTTTAGACCAGTCCTGTGAAATTTCACAGAGGGCAATTGACCCCCTCCTAGGACAAGCCCATGTTAAAGTGACAGGTCAGGCAGGGGTGTTTAGTAAAGTATTGATTTTCTTTTTATATTTTGCATATTTAACCGGTGTTTTTAAAAGAAAATTTTAAAACTTCATTAGCAAAAACAGAGTACTTTAGAGTGGAATATACTTAAATATTGATGGCATGATACGAAAAATTAATTTGGAACATGTCGAAAACATGTTCCGAAATAAAGGGTGTCCCAAGAAGAACGCAATTTTTAAATCTGGCAACATTCGAAGTGTCATTGTTTGACATTTGAACAATTGTTATTGTTTGCTAGTAGAAGGTACGAGGTTAGTAAAAATGGAGCGCTACACGAATGAACAACGCATTCTCATTGTGAAATTGTTTTACCAAAATGATGAAAGTTTTGCGGCTACAGTTCGCAAATTGCGATCAATTTGGGGTCACAATAATGCTCCAAAAGAGTCAACTGTAAAGAGATTAATGGATAAATTTGCCGAAACTGGGTCTGTTAGTGATGTAAAGACAACAACGCGCCATCGACCAGGTCGATCGACCGAAAATGTCGCAGCTGTACGTGATGATGTCGCTCAAACTCCATCCACCTCAATTCGACACCGAGCTCAGCAAATTGGTGTCTCCATATCCACTTTGCAGCGAATTTTGACGAAAGATTTGCATCTTCATGCATACAAAGTTCAATTGACTCAGGAACTGAAGCCAGCTGACCATGGACAGCGAAGGGAGTTCGTTAATTGGGTATTGGAGAGATAACATGAAAATGCTGATTTTGCCGATAAAATCATTTTCAGTGACGAGGCCCATTTTCATCTTGATGGCTTCGTCAATAGGCAGAATTGTCGCATTTGGGGTGAGGAAAATCCTCGAGTGATTCACGAGAAGCAAATGCATCCTCAACGTGTAACTGTGTGGTGTGGTTTTTGGGCTGGAGGAATCATTGGACCTTTTTTTTATGAAAATGAGGCAGGTCAAGCGCAAACAGTCAATGGTGTTCGGTATCGTGAAATGATAACCAGTTTTTTCTTGCCTAGAATTGAAGAAATGAATGTGGAGGGCATGTGGTTCCAACAAGACGGCGCCACATGTCATACAGCCAGAGAAACAATTCAATTGCTGCATCAGTCATTTCCCGGTCGTGTTATTTCGCGTTTTGGAGATCAGAATTGGCCGCCTAGATCGTGCGATTTAACACCATTAGATTTTTTTCTTTAGGGTTTTTTGAAGTCGATGGTTTACGCGAATAAGCCGACGACGACTCAAGCCTTAAAAGAGGAAATTGGACGCTGCATTAATGAAATACCGCGGCATTCATGCAAAACGGTCATTGAAAATTTCATTAAAAGATCGCGTGCATGCCAGCAAAGCCGCGGCGGCCATCTGCACGATATATTGTTCCATACATAACCTCATTCTGTCTACTTTACGATATAATAAAGTTTCACGATTTTTTTTTAAATATCTGTGTTTTATTTAAAATTTAAAACAAACTTTAAAAATTAAAAATAAAAAAAAAACTGAAAATTAAAAACAAACCTTAAATATTAAAATTTAGAAAAAAAAAATCAAAATCAAAAGTAAAAAGTAAAAAACAAAATAATATAAGAACTAAAACTATTAAAACATTGTAGCAAGATACTAACTTGGAAATAAGTCAGCAGGCAACGATTTTTGCCTGGGCTGCGAAAACAACAACAGTTCAATTAAATAGCAACAAAATCTCGCCAAATAATAACCGTACAACACCTTAAAGAAAAAGATAACAATAAACAGCAACCTCCACTACCAACAACAAGGCAATTATAGACGTACACATCTGCAACAGTAACAGGAAAATGACAACAATAACAACAGTAACAATTCAATTGTAAGTCATAATATCTTTTTATATTAAGTGAATTAGAAACATAAGAATATTTTTATATATATTCAAATTTAAAATTTCACTAAATTAAATAGGAAATCTTTAATAATCAAAAATATTACTGATAATTTCAAGATAATATAATAGAAACCTTTTTTTATTAAAATATAAATTTAACAAGAAATAATTTAAAAATTTATAAACAAATAACAATCTGCGATTCCTACGGGACCCTCCAGATTTATCAATTGAAAAGAAATAATAAAATATAATCTATAATAATAAGACAATATTGCTTTAAAAAAAAAAAAATTATCTCTAGAATAAGATTTACTTTTTGAAATGTCTAACCCCAACAACTTAATAAGACCACCAGTTTTTGTTCCTCCCCCATCCGCTAATCCCAACAATCCTCCACATTCCCCAGAACCAATAAATATAAATTTTCCTCAAATGGAAGCTACTATAACGAGTTTAGTCACTCGTCTATGTAGGGAACAATGTAGGAGTTTAGTAGGGAATATATCGAAACCCGGTTCGGATTTCATAGCAAGGGACCAAGAGATCGAGGATCAGTATAGGGAAAACCTTACCGACCTGGACAAGGTACCGGATGTTGTACGTTGCCTGAGAGAATTTTCTGGCAATGCAGCTGAATTTAGCTCATGGAAGAAGAGCGTCGAGAGAGTCTTAAATATCTATGGAACACAAAAAGGTACTCCAAAATACTTCGGAATCCTAAATGTAATAAGGAATAAGATCGTTGGAGCCGCAGACTCGGCTCTTGAGTCATATAACACTCCTCTATGTTGGGAAGCAATATCACGCTGCCTGACATTGCATTATGCCGACAAAAGGGATTTAGGCACCCTGGAATACCAAATGACGACGTTGGTACAAGGAAAATCTGCAATACAGGATTTCTATCAAGAGGTCTACTCCCACCTGTCCCTGATTATCAATAATATTTCCTGTATGACTATAGGAAAGGAAGCTATGGATACATTGATCCAGACATATCGAGACAAGGCATTGGACACCTTTATCAGAGGATTGAGAGGTGATCTCTCCAAACTTCTGTGCATCCGAGAGCCGAATAACTTGCCACAAGCACTACATCTCTGTCTTAAATTGCAGAATCAAAATTATAGAACCGATCATGCTTTGGGAAAAAGTATCGGAAACCCACGGATAATTCCTCGAAATCAGAATTTTAGACCCCAAACAAACTATGGAACATCGGGATCTCTTCAACAAAAACCATTCGCAACCCAATACAATCCAGTACCCTACCCAAAACCCAACCCAATATCAACCCCGTAATACTGGAAACATTCAATTCCAAAATTTTCCTGGACAAGTTCGACAATCTCAAAGTGTTTACCCAATACCTCCAGCCAGACCCTTTGCACCAAAACCTCAACCAAGACCTGTGCCAATGGAAATTGACCAATCCATGCAGTCTAGGAACATCAATTACAAGAATCGTCCAAAAAACAATGATCAATTTATGGGAAAAAGACCGCCAGAGCAATATGCATTCCAGAACCCAAAAGCTCAAAGAAACTTCAACATAGAAACGGAATATGAGGAAACTAACAACGAAGAAACTAACAATGAAGAAAAATACCATAAAGAGATGGCATCATATGAAATAGAGGAGGATTACAACCACTCCAAGAACAAATCGACCAATATGGACCAGAATACCAGTTGGATAATGTTGATAATCAAGACTTTGCCGACATACATTTTTTAGAATAAACAACTCGTCTTTGCCATATTTTGAAGCAAAGACGAACAAGGGGGAGATCCTAAAAATTTTGGTGGACACAGGATCTAATAAGAACTATATCCAAACCTCACTAATAAAGTCGGCCATCCCTAACAAAAAAAAATTTTATGCGAATTCCGCCGGAGGAAAAATTTTGATAACAAACCATACATTCATTAACCTTTTTGGATTGAATTCTATAAATTTAAAATTCTTTGCTCTACCCACCCTCAAATCTTTCCATGCGATATAAGGCAATGACAGCCTTAAGGCACTTTCAGCCATTATTCATACGGCAGAAAGCTTAATGATAGTGGGAAATAACATCAAAATTAAATTAAAACAACAAATATCGGAAAGCGTTAATAGTATTTCACAAAGTGTACACAACATCCAAATCAGAACTGATCATATGTCAAAAGACCAAAAGCAGAGAATAACGGAACTGGTCAAAGAATTTCCAGGCCTTTTTCCTGAACCAAACGAACGGTTAACCTATACAACTACGGTAAAAGGAGAAATAAGGACAACAACTGATAATCCTGTTTATTCAAGATGTTACCCTTATCCGATACATTTAAAGGATGAAGTCGAACATCAAATCTGCGAATTACTAGACCAAGGTATTATAAGACCCTCCAAATCGCCGTACAATTCACCTGTTTGGGTCGTACCGAAGAAAATGGATGCTTCTGGAGTAAGAAAATATAGTGGTTATCGATTATAGAAAACTAAACGCGATTACCATCCCGGACCGGTATCCAATTCCTGAAATTAACGAAGTTCTTTCCCAATTGGGGGAAAACGACTTCTTTACTGTTTTAGACCTCAAAAGTGGATTCCATCAAATTCCTCTGAAGGAAGACGATGTTGAAAAAACCGCATTCTCTATCAACAACGGTAAATACGAATTTACCCGGCTTCCCTTCGGTCTGAAAAACGCACCATCAATCTTTCAGAGAACCCTAGACGATATCCTGAGAGAACATATAGGAAAAATATGCTACGTTTATATAGATGACATCATCATATTCGGAAAAGATGAAAAAACACATTTTGAAAATATCAAGAAAATATTCCACACCCTGAAAGTTGCCAATATGAAGGTGCAATTGGACAAATGTGAATTTTTGAAACCAGAAGTGGAATTTTTAGGGTTTCTTATATCTACTGAAGGAATACGGGCCAACCCTAAAAAAGTGGAAACCATCAATGACGTCCCAACCCCGGAAACTTTAAAGGACTTGAGGTCATTCTTAGGCATGGCTGGATTCTATCGCCGCTTTATAAGAGACTATGCAAAATTAGCAAAACCCTTAACAGCTCTTTTGAGAGGGGAGGAGGGACGAATGTCCAAATCCGTCTCTAGCAAAATTGTCATCAAATTAGAGGATGAACCACTAGCAGCATTCGATAAGATCAAGAAAACACTAATGTTAGAGGACGTCATTTTAACATACCCCAATTTCCATAAGGAGTTTCGGTTGACAACAGATGCCTCAAATTATGCAATCGGAGCCGTACTAGAACAGGAGGGTAGACCGATAACCTTCATTTCCAGGACCCTCAGTAAAGCCGAAGAACATTACGCAACGAATGAGAAAAAAAATGTTGGCAATTGTATGGGCCCTCAAGAGCCTGAGGAATTATCTTTACGGTGCGGCAAACGTAAAAATATTTACGGATCACCAACCACTGACATATGCCTTAACCAATGGAAACACTAACAGCAAACTAAGACGGTGGAAAGCAATATTGGAAGAATACAATTACGAACTCCAATACAAACCGGGAAGCACTAATGTGGTAGCAGATGCGTTATCCAGACCTCCTCAGGAAATGTTACAAATAGATTCCACAGCAGCCACTCAACATAGCAATCAAAGCTCTCCCGAAAGTCTTATTCAATACCCCAATAAATGCGTTCAAAAACCAAATCATAATAGAGCCTCATGAAACTCCGTCTTATGAAATTAAAATAGTGTTTCCAACGTACCACAGACACATAGTGTTGGATCCAGACCTCTCCGAGAAAAGAATAGAACAGATTTTTGAGAAATACTTGAACCATTCAGTTACAAATTGCGTGAAGACAACCGACGTAATTCTAGGAAAAGCGCAAGAAATATTCTCCAAAAAATTCCACAAATATAAAGTTCTTTACGCCAGAAAAATGGTATCTGATATTCATAACGAGTCAGAACAAGAGGTGGAAATAATAAATGAGCATAACAGAGCTCATAGGAGTGCCGAAGAGAACAAGATTCAACTCCATGAGAAATACTATTTCCCCCAAATGATGGCAAAAATAAAAAGGATTACAAAATCATGCAGGATTTGCAAGGAAAATAAGTATGACCGCCACCCTAATAACATTTCTTTACAGGAAACCCCAATCCCACAGTTCCCAGGTCAAATAGTACATATAGACATCTTTATAACAGAGAAGACTTCCATTTTAACAGCAATTGATAAGCTGACAAAATATGCGCAGGCAAGGATACTGAAATCAATATCTGCGGAGGACATCAAACAACCGCTTAGAGAAATATTGTTAAGTTTTGGAATGCCCGAAATAGTGGTAATGGACAACGAAAAATCATTTAACTCCAAAGCGATAGTATTCATGTTGGAAAATCAATTTAATATCAAAGTGTTCAGAATCCCACCATACGCCAGTACTGTAAATGGACAAATAGAACGATTTCATTCTACCCTATCCGAGATCATGAGGTGCATCAAATCTGAAGGAACCCAGAATGGTTTATCCGAACTTCTGGATAAGTCAATTTATGAATACAACAATACTGTCCATTCAACTCTAGGCAGGAAACCGTTAGAAGCATTTTTTGGTAGAAAATCTTTTAATGACCCCACGAAATGGGAAAAGGATAGAATTCAAATGGTAGAGAACTTCAAGGATCGACAGCGATCCACTTTAGAATATCATAACAAGTACAAGAGGGAACCAAGAGATTATAAAGTGGGCGAACAAATCTTTGTCAAGGAAAATAAGAGATTAGGGACCAAGCTATCTAGAAATTACAAGAAAGAGGTAGTGAAGGAGAATAGACACTCTACAATATTTACTGAAAGCGAAAGAGTGGTTCAGCGGAAGTCATCACAGGGTGATGATATCTGCTGTAATGGGAGAAGTAAAGATACTAGATTACACTAATGCAAGGGTAGTAGCAATCGATACAGGTATAGCAAAACTTTAGACTGGGGCTGTGAAATTAATACATGTAATTGATCTGGATAATTACCAGAATTTTATCGATAATATGAGGGAAACAATGAGAACGAGAATAAGTGCATCCCATCCCCTACATCCCCTCCTAATCCTAGAAATTTCACACCTACAGAATAAACTAGACCAATTGAAACCAAGGTCCAAAAGGTCCCTTAACTTCATAGGTTCAGCATGGAAATGGATTGCCGGCAATCCTGACCATGAGGATTTTGAAATAATAAAACAGAAAATAAACAACGTATTAAGTAATAATAATAAACAAGTTGTAATCAATAAATTATCGTTGAACAGAATAAACGAGTTAAGCTCTAAAATGAATCAGATAATAAAAGTCGTACAAGAAGATGTACGGGCCTTTCAAAACTTAGATATTACAGAGTTTAAATACAAATTGGAAATAATAAAAGAAGAGATAACAAATCTACAGTATGACATCCATTGGGCTAAAGCAGGGGTAATTAACTCATTTATTCTATCTCACGACGAAATGGAAACAATAAGAAAACTGTTTGAGAATAACCGAATTCCATATTTAAATATGGAAGAAATATTAGAGTTTAGTGAAGTAAGGATAGCCTCAAGTAATAACTCCCTGATTTATATTGTCAATATCCCAACAACCTATAATGAGACATGTAACAAAATATTAATAAAACCTGTGAAACTTAAGAAAATTGCTACTAATATTAAATTTAACGAAATTTTAAATTGTGATAAGAAAATGTTTGGTATAAAAACTAAGTGTAAGAGTTACAACATGTTGGCAATGTGCAAGAGCGAAGATATTGAAGATATCAGTGGCTCCGAATGCCTACCTAATATAATCCACAGCAAACCCTCTAATTGTACCTTTATAAGTAATTCACACATACCCACTATACAGGAGATACTCCCTGGCACCCTTCTATTGAATCAGTTTAATGGTACAATTCTCATAAGCCAAGAAGCTTATGACCTTAATGGCACTTTCATCATTAAATTCCATAATGAAACGGTCTCGGTGGATGATACTATCTTTTCATTTTCGGAAATTAACTTTTCTAATCCACTACCGGCCATAGTGCAATCAATAGTGGGAAACCCAGTTGTTGAGGAAATCCTCTCGTTGGAGTTAATTAAGGAAATGCACACTAACAACACAGAGGCAATCGAGCTCCTGAATGTTGAAACTAAATTAGGTGATGCAATCGCCTACATTTTGGCGATTTCCCCAATTGTTATAATACTGTCCGTCTGTCTGAGGAAAAGATGCAATAGTCAGAGGGTACAATGCTCTGAAAATATTAATACTTCACTACCACCACGGAATATTGTCATGTGTGGGAATGAACTTGGAACACGTCCAATAGAGCCAATTACCCAAATACCTTATTTTTGATTGAGGACAATCAATTTTAGAGGGAAAGAGTTAACGAAACAAATATTTTATGTTTACTGGGTTAACTTTGTTTCGCTGACACTTTATAATTTGCCTGCACGCGCAATATATTGCAACTCATTTAATTAATCCATTGAACCTAACTAGGTGTTGTAACTTTATTAATAACAATACTGCTGACTTTATGTCTGATAATATGAAATTTTATTGTTTTTGTAAAGTAAGCATAATTTAACTTTAAGACTTTTTGGATAATACAGAAATCAGTCGTAGTCAAGCACTCGAACAAAACGTATTTTTATTTAATAAAATACTAATTTACACATCTAAAGAAATCAGAAAAATTATTGTAAAAAACTTTGAACATGGTAAAACGGTCCGAGATATATCAGATATAGTTGGAAGACCAAAATCAACGGTTCATGATGTAATTAAAAGGTACAAGGAATCAAATTCTGTGGAAAATAAGCCTAAATCTGGAAGACCAAAATTATTTACACGCTCGGATGAACGATGGATTGTTCAACAGGTTAAAAAAAATCCCAAACTTAGTGCTCCAAAGTTGGCTTATGAAATTTCTCAACGCATAAATAAAGACTGTAACCCAGAAACAGTAAGATTGGTGCTGCGTAATAATGGTTATAATGGTAGAGTCGCTCGTAAGAAACCATATATTAATAGAGTTAATAAAATTAAAGGCATACATTTTTAATTATTTATATTAAATAATTGTAAACTATATGTTTCATATAAATACCAACTCGCCTCTACAATGCCTATAAGGCGCTGGGGCACTATTAATATAATAAATTATAAATGAATAAATATATACACAAAAAAAAAAAAAAAGTTCGAGCCTTTCTACATTATGGAACTCAAAACAGACCAAACTTCATACTTAGTAGCAGAAATTTTAATGTTATTATTAAGAAAAAATTTGAATCACGGCAATCGGATATAGTCATATAGTCAACCGACTTCATTCCTTTTCCACCCTGCTTTTTGCTTTTAACACATTCCATATGTCTCTGTTAGAACGACAGACATTGAAATGTGATTACATTGTTGTGTGTTTATTTGAACACTTGTACTTGAGGAATTTTTCTATATGGCAGAATCTGCTATTCTTTTTAAGTAGTTTTAAGATTTTAAATAAAAATAAAAGGTAGTTCTAATAAAGAATAAAGCAACGAAAAGATAAAGTAGTTTTTATTTTTAGACAACTTAACTGGCGACGAGGAAACCTAGAAAAAGAAATTGAAGAAAAAAATTTTTTTTTTTAAATAAACCCGGCTCTCACTTAAAGTATAAAGCATTTTAAACTGTAATTGAAAAAATTACTGTCATAAACTATTTTAATTTTACAAGAAAAAAAATGAAGAAAATCTTTTTCAAAGAAAACCGGCTCTCAACTTACGTTTAAATCATTTGAAAATGTAACTGTAATTAAAAAAAAAAATAGTGTCATGAGATTATAACAAATTAATTGCACAAATTATAACATAAATTAATAACAAAAATTATAAAATGAATGTTTTTATTTATAAACACAAAAAAAAAAGAAACAAAACAAGGAAGTTAAAACTTATTTAATATTAACAAAAACAAAAAAAACTAAAACTAACAAAAGAATGTAAAAAAAAAAACTTAAGGGAAAATCTAACAAGACAAACCACCCACTTTCTCTACCAAACAAGGGCAAAATTTATTGGTAACGCAAGAGATTAGCAGAATTTGAAGCAGAAGAAAAATAACTACAACAACAACCAACATTGAAGCTGCAATAAACCTGTTTACCTATTTCATCTGGATCAAAACTGTAAGAATAAATTAGTATTTATGTTTTGTTATTTTATTATATTTATATTTTTATTATAACTATCATTATTTTATTAAAATTTTACACTGATTGTGAGTATAACAATATTTTGTGTAAACAGTTTTTCGTACACACGTACCGTTGATTACATTCTGTTTGACAAGATAGAGTAGTTGTCAGGGACACAAACGACCGTTACAGTTACTTACAGTTTTACAGGCATAGGTAATTAGTGGGAACGGGTTTTCAGTCAGCTGCGCTATACTGCGTTCTGTTGACATTCCCTGAACGGGATTTTGTTTTGTTGGGAAATAGATAAATTCTGGGATTTTCATTTCAATTTTTTTTTTGCAATATTTTACGGGAATAGAGATGAATGTAATTCATCAGTTTAATCTGGTGTTGGGGTGCATAAGGGAGATCCCGACATTCGACGGCACTGATCCGAATCAGTTACCGGATTTCTTGGCATAGGTCGAAGCACTGTTGCCATCTATCCTCCTATTTACAGAGAACAACAGAAATATCTTATTTGGTTACCTAAAGAACAAATGCACAGGAGCAACGAGGGAAGCACTTCACTGACATGGAACCATATCGAATTGGCAAGAATTAAAAGAAGTTCTGCTAAACAATTTCGGCGAAATACAGACAAGCAGAGAGTAGATGGACAAACTCAAAACTTGGAGAATGAACTCTACAATCGAAAAATACCACTATGATATAAATAAATTAAGAAATAAACTACATAACAGACGCCTGACACATGGAGAAGAGAGCTTTTCAACAGAGGAAATCAATAGAATTTCTTTACAGGTATTTAAAGATCATTTACCTGAACCAACAAAGACCATGATCTTTGCAAGGAATCCGAACACACTTGAGGCAGCGTTTAAAATAATTTTGGAGGCAAGGCACCAGAATTACACTGCCCATGGATTTAATAAAAAGAATTTAATTCCAAGTTGTTCATTTAGGACAAATTTTAGTGATAACGTAAACAACAATTATCAAGGAAATAATAATAACAAAAATCGGAACAATGGAAATAAGAACCGGAATGGCAGCAATAATAACAATAACCGTAATAATAATAATGTTGGTTGCTCTGGAAACAATTAGAACAATACCAATAGCGGTAACTTTAGAAACGGTAATAACAATAACCGTAATAATTATAAGAATGGCGGAAATTATAATAATAATCGCAACAATGATGAATATAGTAACAATAATGGAAATAATCAACAACAGAATTATCAGAATTCTGGAAACTCAAGGAGACAATCCAACCAGTCGAGGAATTCCAATAATTCAAACGGGAATAATGGGGAACCGATGGACATTGGAAACTACAGTAAAAATTTTCCGCAGTGCGACCAAAACTTCTGCCCTATATAGTAATCGAAAATCTAATTAAAACAATGCGCTTTATAATTGATACTGGAGCAGAGTTCAGTATCATAAACGAAAATTTGTGTAGTCCAAAGTGGAAGCATGACATAAATATTCCACTAACTTCAATGGGTGGGGAATTTCGGAGTGTAACTTTAGTGATAAATTCGATGGACTAATAGGTAATAATAATTTGGAACTATTTCACCCAATTATAGATTATGGCAATAGGCTGATGGCGGCGGGGAATACAGTCATCCCTTTTTATCTTAATGGAGAAGAAAAGGATTATGGAAGTAAATGTTGCTCGGAAAATGTTTTGGAAATTCTCAATAGCGAAATAGATTATGGGGACAAACGTTCAATATCTGATTTGGAATTACCACATTTGGATACGGCCGTTAGAAATAAGTTGATATCGACATTAAAGAGGTACAGCAGATCCTTTTATCAGGAAAAGGAGAATTTGTCATTTACGAACAAAATAAAACATAGAATAAATACGCAGAATGATATTCCGGTGTATGCTAAACTCTATAGGTACCCGGAAATCTACAGAAGGGAGATCGACAAACAAATAAGGGAAATGCTGGATCGACTATAGGAAATTAAACGGCATTACTATCGAGGATAGATTTCCAATTCCAAATATAGATGATATATTTGATAAATTGGGAAGATGCCAATATTTCACAACTCCTGATTTGGCCCAAGGTTTTCACCAAATTGAAATGGATGAAAGGCACATCCATAAAACAGCTTTTTCAACTGCGACTGGACATTACGATTTCCTTCGAATGCCTTTTGGATTAAAGAACGCACCTTCAACTTTTCAGAGGCTTATGAACGACGTCTTGAAAGAACACATGGGGAAAAATTTACTTGGTTTATTTGGACGATATATTAATATTTTCCACGAGCATAGGGGAACATATAGAGTCTTTAAATAAAGTTTTGAATTGCCTAAAGGAGGCAAACTTAAAAATCCAACTGAATAAATGTAGTTTTCTGAAACAGGAGACGGAGTTCCTTGGACATTTGATCACTGATAAAGGCATAAGGCCAAACCCGAAAAATGTGGAAGCAATAGACAAGATTCTACTTCCAATGAACCAAAGGGAAATTAAATAATTTTTGGGAATATCGGGTTATTATAGACGATTTATAAAAGACTACTCTAAAGTTGCGTACCCTCTGGTGAAATGTCTCAAGAAAAATGCGAAGATAAACCTTAAGGATGAGGATTACAAAAACGCATTCGAGAAATTAAAACTTTTAATAAAGTCAGATCCGATTTTAGTACATCCTGACTTTACGAAGAAATTTACTGTGGTGACTGACGCAATTAACTTCGCTCTTGGAGCGGCATTAATGCAAAATGACAAAATCATTTGTTATGCCAGTCGATCACTTAACGGCCATGAGAAAAACTATAGCCCTATAGAAAAGGAACTTTTGGCTATAGTTTGGGCGACGAAGTATTTTCGTCCTTGCTTATTCGGTAGACGATTCTCTATAAAAACGGACCACAGACCTTTAGTGGGGTTAAGCAATTTAAAGGAGTCCAACTCGAAACTCCAAAGATGGAAAATTGAATTGAACGAATTCGATTTTGATATATCTTATATAAAAGGCAAGGAAAATGTCATTGCCGACGGTCTCAGCCGTATCGTTACGGAACCAGATGACCAGACGATCATCAAACTCAACGAATTATTTGCGGATGATATAGATACTGTACACAGTGCGGAAACTGACAGTACCGACTTCATCAAGATAACTGAGAAACCGTTGAACCTCTTCAAAAATCAATTAATCTTGAGAAATGCGGAAAAACAATCTAGCATCAAGAAAATCATTTTTAGGAAAAAAATTCGGGAAACGGTAAATTTGGCACCAAATGACGATTTATTGGAACTGATGAGGAAGAAATTCCCACAGAAGGGGCTCTTGGCAATATATTGTCCTGAGGACAATTTGTTCATAAAATTCCAGGATCTTTACATACGATACTTCGCGTGTAATAGGAATTTGAAAGTTTTGAAGGCAAGTACTCTTTTGGAAGATATTACCGACGAAGATAAAATACTTCAGATAATAGAGTCGAAGCACTTGCAGAACAACCACAGGGGAATAAACGAAATATTTTCGGAGATTAAGAGGAAATATTATTGTCCGAACTTACTAAAGATCATTCAAAAATATATAAACAATTGCGAAGTATGCAATACGGCCAAATATGATAGAAATCCTATCAAACATTCGTTGAACGTAACTGAAACCCCTAGCAGACAAAATTGAATAGTTCATTTCGATATCTGGTATCCACAGAGAGGTGTGTGTTTTTAACCAGTATCGATAAACTTACGAAATACGCAACCGCGCATCCATTGAGGGATAGAACGTGGATATCAATTATAGACGCAATCAAAACACGGATTCAGTATCTCGGTAAACCAGAAACACTGGTTACGGATAGTGAACTGGATACTGCGGCGGTGAAAGAATTCCTAAAGGATTACGGAATTAAGGTTCACTTTACCACGACTTACAATAAAACGGGAAATTCGGATATAGAGAGACTCCATCTAACGCTGAATGAGCACATTCGGTTATTCAAGGCGGATCCGGAAAATAAGTACAGCCTGGAGGAAAGGGTGATTAAGGCAATAATGGCTTATAACAACAATATCCACTAGACGACGAAAATTAAACCAATCAGTTTCATTAACAATACGATATCGAGTGAGGATCTGAAAGCATTTTCGGAAAAACAACATGAGGGAAAAATAACTAAGATATGGACAATAAATACAGAAAGGAAAAATGTTCGTTGCGAAAACTTCTAAAATAAATTTATTAAAAATGATCGAGTTAGTAAAACTCAACCTAAATATAAGAAAGTGGAAAATTATGAAGTAAAAGATAATCATTTCGTCTCTAAAGACAATCAATTTAAGAAAGCCTACAAGACGCAGGTAAAACGAAAATATGTTTTTCAGGAAAACCACAATGAAGACCGCGCTGATGATGTCATTGCTGATGGCAGTCCAGGGACTTCTACAAATCAACAAAATTGAGTACAACTCCGGATACACAGTAGTTCATTTGGGCAAAACGGAAATATCTAATGTTACACACACAATTTGACACATAATCCACCCATTGGAAATATTGAATATTGTTGAAAAAATTTAGAAAAATATAGAGGAAATGGACGTAGATAACAAAAATATGTTAAAGCTAAAATTACAACTTTAATACTGTCTAAAATCAACAGAACAAAAAGAGGTCTCATTAACGGATTCGGCAGCGTTTATAAATGGTTATTCGGATTGATGGACAATGACGAAAGAGAAGAAATTCTGGAACACTTGAAAACCACCGATATCAACAGCCATAATGCGATCAGGGCATTAGATGAGCAGATAACAGTCAATGGACATTTTAATGAGTCCACAATAGTTAACGTGACTTACACGTACCAGGACAATTTAATTTTTGACGACCTCAAACGAAGTGAAAATTGTGTTGTGGCGAAGAATTGTAAATTAAGGTATAACAACATCGAAAACATTAAAGTCATTGATGATGACCTAATTTTAATTAAGAACGCAAATAATACCAAGTTAACACAAAATTGTGATAAAAGAAATTTTGTAATGAACAAAAATTATTTTATAAACTTTTACAATTGTGAACTTAGAATATTGAATAAAAGTTTTGTAAACAAAAAAACTACTGTTGAAGAAAAATTTATCTATCTAAATAATGATTTGTCAAATGTATTTTTTGAAGAAAAAATTAATTTTGAGAAAATAAAACTTTATCAATTTGAAAATATTAGACGGATTAAGAATTAACATATCACAAAAATGTGTCGTATGGTATGAACATAACTTTGATTGTATTATTAATGATTTTGATTATATTATATATAACTTGTAAAAAAATGTAGAGAAAATGGAAATAAAAATTTGAATGTGAACATTGAACTGGAAACTCATCCCACAACCTCTCATTCAACAGAGACTGTTGAATCTGGGGGTGGAGGGGTTATATGGGCCAATAAATAAAGTGGATCCAACTTTATAGAATAAATAAATATAAAACAATTTTTTTTATTAAAGCAAACTAATTTTATCATTGTAAATAAAATTGAGAAAAATTTGAATGCAACTTTATAGAATAAATAAATATAAAACAAACATTTTTTTTTATTAAAGCAAACTAATTTTATTATTGTAAATAAAATTGAGAAAAATTTTAATCCAACTTTTTAAATATAAAATAAATCTTTTTTTTTGGAATTAGTGTAAACTAATTTCATCATTGGAAATAAAATTGAGGAAAATTTTGAATTTTAAAGAAAAATATAATTTCAAATACTTTTGTAATTTGTTAAAACAATCATAAAATTTTGAAAAGATGTAAATATAAATTTCCAAAACAAGGTGGAAATGATCACACATAAAGAATGAATTATAGAATTTTAAATTTTTGATTACGTCTGCTTCAGTAGGAACTGCTGAAACTGAGGGTGGAGGAGTCATATAGTCAAAAGACTTCATTCCTTTTCCACCATGCTTTTTGCTTTTAACACATTCCATATGTGTCTGTTAGAACGACAGACATTGAAATTTGATTACTTTGTTGTGTGTTTATTTGAACACTTGTAATTGAGGAATTTTTCTAATAAAAATAAAAGGTAGTTCTAATAAAGCAACGAAAAGATAAAGTAGTTTTTATTTTTAGACAACTTAACTATATACTTTCCGCGGTGACTCCAGTTTTTAATCGATCAAGGATTGTCAACCTTAGCAAATAAATACAAACTTAACCAGCGAGTCTGCTTCAGTTAAGCCTTCTAAAAGCTGGTATTAAGCCCAACCCGGTTCCCACGAGATGATCACACTATATGTCTAGATTAGTTCCCAGGATATGTGATTTTCTGAATGCGTCTATTAAATCTTATGCTTACTGTACAACAGTTTACAATTTTCATGTAATATGGTAGATATATAATTTCGAAAGTGGACGATAAACGATAATCGTCTTATAAAACCTGGGCACAGGTTCTGAGAAATAATAATTCACTCTAAAATCTAAATCTATTTCAACCTTATAATATATTATAAAAGCTAAAGCCTCCAGAATAGGCAGACGTTAAACAAATCATTTCAAATGTATATTTTGTTCCACGTGGCTAAGTGTTTTTCTAAAAAGCACTATGACGTTACTGTTTTTTTTATTTATTTACCCAGCAAAAATACACATATTTTAAAACGAACAACTTTAAAATGGGTTACAATACATCATTAACTGATTTTTTTTTCTATTCCGAATGTACGTACTTTTAAATATCACTCAAAATGTAGATATAAATGTTGTTTTTCGCTTTTAAATGTATTGATTTGAAACAACATTATTACTTGTATTTGCAAATAAGTTTTAAATGACAATAATAAACAGCTGATAATTTTGATAACGGATGCAAATATCGTTTAATGCTGTGATTTTACTTCAACCTTGCAAATACTTGATAAAACAAGTCGTAGGTTATATATTAGTTGCACAGAAAAAAAAAACTATTTTCAGAAAAACGAAAAACAAAGTTTAGAATAATATTTTTTCAATATCTACACAAGACATGCCATCAGCTACCATCGTGCATAACACGATTTTTGGGACAAGTCCTTGTTGGTGCAGCATCTTTTGCAGAATTTTCGGTGTATGTACAATTGGCATTGAAACTATTTGGCTATTTCTCTTCTTCTTCAAAAATTGCATGCACTGAGTAGTGATCACGTGTAAAAAACGTCAACTGTCATTAATATTACATACACAGTGTTGCCACCTGGTTTTTCAGAAACCAAGGATAACTCTGCCAGGCTAATGGCACGCACGTGAAAATCTACGTAAATACAAATTTTAATTAATTATTTTAAAATATTTAACTTTTTTATTACCATTTGCTATACAAATTTTAAAAAACACAATTTGTTACAAAATTCGTATAAGAAGAGCTTTTAAATTTGAATCCCAGCTTTTATTTGCGATTCCCCTGCAAAATCTTTTATTTGTGGTACTAAAGGTCATAACGCACTAAATGGATGTCTTAAATGTCAGCAAGAGGGCTCCAGAATTCGAAGAAGAACAGTTTTTTCTACTACAATAGGACCAGTGCGAACTGACATTGATTTTAAAAACAGATCTTTTCCAAACTTCCAAAGAGAATTGTATTTGGAAACCGGACACGATTTGGAATCATTGGGTATTGGAATGGTGACCCAATTCCCATAAGATTGTACGCACCTTTTGGACTTGGGTGTCACCATCAGGGTAAAAATTTCAAGTGTTCTTGTTTCATTTGCCCCATACACGGTGAAAGAATTTGCTAGACCTCCCAGAACGCTAAAAGAAATGCCAAGGTGGAAGTCTGTCAAGTACCGTCAAATTCCACTCTATACGGGCATTGTTCTTTTAAAACATTTTGTCGATTTGAAATTTTATTAACACTTTTGTTTTTTTTTTTTTGTAGATTACAGAATTTTTCTAGGCTCAAAAATATATAACAATTTCATTTCTAGTAAAGATACTGAACATATGTTCGAAAAATTTGTGATAGAATATCCCAATATTTACGGCATGGAAAATCTTTCATACAACATCCACAATATGCTTCACATTGGGGACTGTTATAAAAATTACAGAAACCTAATGAATTTTTCTGCTTATTCACTTGAAAGTTTTTTACACAAAATTAAGAAAAGCGTTAAAATGCCGCGTTATGTACCGCAACAAGTTTATAACAATTTTTATGATTTCTCTATAATTTTGCGGCCGAAAATTGTAAATCATTGACAATAAATGATTTTACGTACAAAAGTGCATCTCCTGACAACACCTGCTGTTTCAATAATAGTACATATATTGTTATAAATAACATTTTTCCAAACGGATATATTGAAGGACAGAAAATTTTAAATTCAAATAACTTTTTTGAATATGCAAAAAAAATCCCTTGATATCCGTGTGGCCTATGTCGAAAATTTAGAAAAAGAAGATGAAAGAAATATTTATAATTTAAAATATGCTTCAAAAATCAAACTTATTCCTTATAAGGATAGGGCGGTTTTATAATCCCTTTATTAAAATAGTTATTAAAAAATTTTTAATTTAATATAGCTTCAATATAAGTAAAGGTGCTGCAAATGACATGCTGGGACTTTTAATTCAAAAAGGGGACATGTTAACAGGTATCAGATTTTTTTCCAGTTTGTAAATAAGATTTTGAAGTTTTAATGTCTTGTTTCAGAAACAAATAAAGGAATCGCCGAAAAACCACAATACATTGGTAGTCGACGTCAAAGACGCAGTCAAAAAGCAAAATACAGCTGTTATTGATGTGCTCGGCGAAAACACTGCTGCAATAAAAATCGTTATTCAGCATCCAACTTCTAAATATTCAAAAATGTTTCCTATTAAGTCAATAGAGTAGGTGGATTACCTTAATAAACTAATAGACCAAAGTAATGAAAAAGATGTTGTTAGTACACTCTATTAAAAGAAATTTAAATTATTAAACGAATTAAAAAGAATCATTAAAGAAGTTGAAGTCGGAATATACAATACCCAGACTGTAATTAGATCGGTATATTACAGTTGGGTATAGATCCATCACTTAATTTTTGAAAAGTAACAAGTAGCATTTTAGGATTTTCCTCAGCTTTTTCAGATGTACTTTATTTATTTCTATTACAATTTTAGTGTGCTTGAATCAAAGCTATAAATGGACATCGAGGTATTCAAAAACAACTATCAGAAATTAATCTTCGACACTGTTGATTCATTTTAGTTTAAATGGAACCCACAACAAACAAAGACTGTTAAGTATTTATTACATAAAAGAAAAAAAATCAGATTGTTGTAACTCTTAACTTAGGAGCTGCAAAGTGCTATAAAAATAGCAAAAAATCTATTTTTCAGAGAGAAGTTTAATTTGAAACATAAAAATTTTTATAATTCAACCAAAATATTGAAGAAATATGGACAACGCTGAAAATGAACCGCAAGCTTTAGTAAACGCTGTGCAAGAAGTTTAAAAAACATCGAAAAAAAATTACCAAGCTGCTTTTAAGTCATTCACACCCATTTATAATTTTAAAAATATTAGTCGTTGAGTAATCACCCTTATTCTAGTTGTGGTCATCGACACAAGACAATGTCGTCTTGGGATTTTTTTTGAAATTGGTATTCCCGTTGTCGTTTTCGAAAATAATTGATAACTGTCGACAAGTATTTGGTATTCTGTAAGAAAATGTGACGACGATATTGTCTTGAAACGACTCATATTTTGTCGACACAATTTTTAGTAACGACTTGAGGAAAAGTAATGACTGAAAAAAAAAAGGAAAAAATGGGAAGAAATATCAAATATATTAAATGCACTTGGCCCACCGATAATAATTTGAGATGGATGGCAGAAGGTAAAGAAAGCATGATCATATAAAGTGCATTATAAAAATATAACAAAATTTATTTATAGGTTTGGCGAGACTTAAAATTTAAAGTTAAAAAGAAAATGGTAGCCAACAAAGCCGAGTGTAATGCTACATGTGGCGGAAGATTCAAGCAATTTATATTGAGCCCGCTGGAGGAAGCTGTGGCAAATCTTCTACAGTTTCAGAAACAGCTGAACCCTAAGTTAAAGTCGTTTCCAACACTGAGCTGGTACGACCCCTGGGCTAAAAATCTTAATGTAGCTGCCAACTTTATTGTTTTGGAAATAAATGTGGACTTGATTCCGGTTTTCAAATTAGGTGCTATTGTTTCCAGCACATCTTTGAAGGCTGTATTATTCAGCCGAAAGTAACTTTTAAACCTTTTAAAAAAATTAGAAGATTAACATTCTTTAAAGTAACAGACTTTGATTTTGCTACTCACTTGTTATCCGGTAGATTAAAGATATTAGATTTCTGTATGAGAAGTCTTCTTTCCAATACTAGATTTTCCTCATTTTCTTCATCACTGGTATCAGAATTTTAATTACACATAAAAAACATTTTTTCGCTAAAATAATAAACAAAATAAATCTGCCGTCTCAATTTTTTTGTTTAAATCGATAAACTGTCGACGTCGTTACAATTACACTGTTTTAGAATACCAATTTGGTGTCGAAGTGATGTCGACGTCGAAGCAAAGTGATGTTGACTCAAAAACGACGATGACATTGATAACGACAACTAGAATAAGGGTGAATATAAAAAAAGTCACCCCAGATCTCGTTATCTTCATTTTATCCTTTTGACATGCATTTATCATTACATTTATGTTATAAATAAACTTTTATATGAAGCTATATTTTAATTTGAATTTCACTTAATTATCTTCTTTTTTTTTTTTTAAAAAATGAATTAAACACTTTATAAAAAAAATGAATAAAGACACTGTTAAACAAAATTAAAGAAAACTTTTTTGTCTGATAAACCAGACGAAAAAAAGAATGTTTTCTCCATTTAGTTCAACAAATAACATTTACTTTGCCATTTTACATTAGGTTCTAAGGTTAACATTTAAATCGATTTGAAAATGTACTTTTCAATACATTATAAAAATAACTTTTATATCGATTTTAAATAGTACTTTTCAATACATTTTAATAAATCGATTTAATTATAAAAATTATAATTTAATTCATTTCAAAAAGTACTTTAGAATCACTCATGAAACGCTAATGAAATGTGCTTTATTAAAAGTGATTAAAATGTATATTTTAAAAATCAAACATAAATGACATTGTTCACATCAATTTAAAATTACCAACAAAATTTAATATCAACTACTCGCAAAGTGCGACATCCCTTGTTAAATAAATGAGTTTTTGAGCAGATTTGAAAGTACACTAAAATGAGTAGATGCGATTTAGATTGATCTAAAACTACTTTTTTGTAATGACTTTTTTTACATTTACATTTCATGTACAGTTATAATTCAGTATTATTTTGGCCTCAGCACCAAAACAACATATTAAAATTGTTTGCAATTAGAAATAACAAAATGTTTAAGAACTGAAAAAAGTTGATTTCTCATAAAATTTGGAATGAATAGAAAAGCTTAAGTAGAACCCAAAAAAGAAATCGGTACTAGGTAACGACAAGGAATATGCGTATTCAAAAGTTTTATAGACTATGAGGATTTCTGAGCTTTTTTAAAGGAAAACCTCTAACTTTTATAGGCTTTTTCCACTGACCTACATTTTTCACCAATTTGCAAAGATGATAACATCTTTCCATAAGAATTATACAGGCCAAAAATTCTACATCTTTCTACATCTGCAAAAGATGATCCTTTCCCATTTTGTTCCATCTTACATCGTTCGTTATTTTAAGTGTCATCACTAAAAAACCGTCTTGTTTTAACACACATGCTAAACAACACTCGAAACAATGGCCCAATGGGGCCGGTCAATTGGCGATTTAGATTATTTTTGTGGGGCTTTGTTAAAGCTCATGTCTATAGAGACAACCCCGCAACGGTTGATGCACTGGAAGCCAATATTGAAGAATTTATTCACGATACCGGCCGATATGTTGGAGAGAGTAAGCCAAAATTGGACTCAGCGTTTGAACCATTTGAGGCGCAGCCGCGGTCAACATTCACATGAAATCATCTTTAAACATTGAATTTTCTAGACCGTTCTATCGACTCAAATAAAGTTTTCATATATTTCTTTAAATTTTATGTTGTTTTTTAATCAAATCCTTTTTTAAAAATCACAAATTATAAAAACTTTGTTCGTCGGGTATGCAGTGAGGTGCGGTTAAAACAAAAGCGAAGTCGAGTAAGAGCAAGTATATATTAAAAAAACTTTTTCCGGCAAACAAACAAAAATTAATAAATATTACCCCTTCAGAACTTTTAACAGCATTCAAATAACAAGCGAATGCATCTTTTGGCTGTCCACAACTTTCATATAATATTCCTAAATTGGTCCAAGCTGCTTTGTGATTCTTATTAAGTTGAACTGCACATATATATGCTTGTAAAGCATCCGTTGGTTGATTTTGTTGCTGATATAAAACACTAAAATTAAGATAAAATTTAAAAATACTAATTTTATGAAAATAATAAACACGTACCCTATAGAACACCACGTGTCTGCATTTCCTTCACTCTTTTCCACAGAATTTCTGTAAGCTATAAAAGCATCATGAACTTTATTTATTCCAGCATAACATCTTCCCAATAAATACAATGATTGTCCTGATTTTGAATTTGCCTCAATAGATTTTTGTAAACATAAAATTGCGTACGATTCACGTTGTTTTTTTTCTCCAAAATATTCAGAACAATGATACATCCATCCTTCATGAAAAAACGAACGTTATATGTGAAATGCATTAATATATATAAGTGGAATAATTTTACCCAATTGTCTATAAATTACGGCTTTTAGCTCCAGCGTCAGCTCTTTTTCATTAAGTAGTTGTTCATACGCCTCCTTGGCAGACTTAAATTTGTTTTGAACTTCATAAAGATGGGCAATATGAAAACGAACTAAAATAAATGATTTTAATTATTATTGGCGTAGATACACCCTAAAAAATTTAATTTATTTATTTTCAATATTAGAACCGTGAGAATTGAATTATTTAAAGGTTCAATTGGTATATCATAAAATGAGTCATTATAATAAGTGTGTTTGGGAACTCAAAAATTTGTACAAATTCGTATAAATTTGTAATAGTTTTTACTGGAGGGTATTTGTTTATACAAATTCTCAGTAAGGTAAGAGCAAAAATATAAATGCAATAGAACTTACTGGTTTTTAGTGGATAAATTTTTGCCAGTAAGAATTTGTAAAAAAACAGCTGTTTGAAAAAAATATATTTTAAAAACAAAGAATTTGTAAAAACACATAAATATGTTTTTTATAAAAGCAAAAAAAAAATGTTAATATCAGGTTATTTACTATGGAAGACGATTGAAGTCCGGAATGTTCCTGGAGAACATTTCACATCTAATTTCCGTTTTTTATTTATATTTTCCATATTTATCAGTTGAATTTTTTAAAATCAGCTGTTTTAACTTACTAATTCGTAAAAATTTTCCGTTTGCGTACTTTTTTGTATATCTATTAACATAAAGGTCAAATAGAAAAAAATAGAAAATATATGCTAAGTTATTAAAAGTTAACAAACAAAAACATAATATAATTTAGAAAAATGCATTTTTGAATTTTCAATTTATTTTACAATAATAAGCAAATTTGAATAAAACATTAATACTGACATGGCTTATTGATTCCCATTGGACCCCTAAGTTCGGCAAAGAAAAATAAAATTGTTCTGCTGGTATTATCGACATACTTCTTTTGCAAAAATTTTATGATTTTTTGGAAGTTTTAATTTTCTGAGATCTGGTAAGCAAATATGTACTAAAACGGGATACTACGGTCAATGGCGCTTAGAGCAAAACATTGGTTTTCTCGAGACAAAAGCATCGTTATAAACACTTTAAGATCCGACTGTTAATGCCAAAGATATAACTTACAATTTAAAAAGACGAACCCTACCCCTTTCACTTTAAGATCCGACTGTAAATGCCAAAGATATAACTATAAAGTGTACGGCGAACTTTTTTTTTTTTCCTTTTTTTTGTACGGTCTAGTGAACATACATCCATCCATCGCATAATCGGAAAAGTGTTAATCTGATATTTACAGTGGCAAAACGAGGTTGTGGGTTATCTATGAACAATGAATTATATTAATTTCAAACAAATGCAATCTAACAAGAAACAATAAATTTTGATCAACATTTTTTTTCCGAATATATATAAAATTAATTTTGCAAACACAGAAAAGTCTAATACTTTGTACAAAAAAAAAACTTTATTTCATGTAAAAGTAAATAAAAAACCAACAAAATTAATACTTGGTGGGCCCGCCTTGGCTTTGTACAACAGCATTTAATCTATTTTTTTATAGAATTTACCAAAACTTTTGTGTAATTATTTGAAATTAAACTCCATTCTTCAAGTAGAGCATTTTTAAGGTCCTGTTTATTTTTAATTTGTTTTCTACACTTTTTGTTTGATTACATTTTCAAATTATTGTCTGAATGCTTGATGTTATATGCTCAAATAATTTTCCAATCTGTTTAAAGATTTCTTTTCTGTATCATAAAATAAGCAAGAAAAATTTTTATTAAGTCTTCGATTACATTGATTGTCTTACATACTATGAGAATAATAACATTCTTAGAGCTATGTGTCTTAAGGGCTAACTATATTATACTTTTGTTAACTTGAGCTACTGTCAAAAATTAGCGAAAAGTCTGTCAAATGCTTAATCAACTTATTGACGACTTTTGGGTGGCAATGTACTTTTTAAACTTAAATACTTACTACACTTAGTTGCAAATATTTGTACTTTTGCAAAAACTGTTTTCTTCTTATATTTCCTAAATATATATACTTTTATGTATGAAAATGTATTTTTAGTTTGACTCGAGATCATAGGAAAAGTTTTTTTCCAAATGAAAAAATGTTTTTCCTTATTTTTTAATTTTAGTAAACATGGAGAATACACAGAAAAAGTTATTAGACACCAGCCGAATGGAATGCATTTTCTGGTCAGCTACGACTTTGATCAACATTCTTTGTGCCGAAATACCAATTGTAAATATCTCTATTTAATTTACAAATCACCGGAAAAAGCTATTTTATGCTAACATACAGTTGATTTTTATTATTGAGTACAGATGAAATTTACTAACTATTTTTGTGTTATTTAAAATATAACTTGGCACGGTTAAAAGAATTGTTTAAACATATGTAAAAACAATTTTAAAAAACACATGTCTTTAGTATTAGCTAATAGCTAATTTGGACATACGGTAAACAAAGGAGAATATAAATAACACAAAAATAGTTAGTAAATTTCATCTGTACTCAATAATAAAAATCAACTGTATGTTAGCATAAAATAGCTTTTTCCGTTGATTTGTGAGTTAAATATAGATATTTACAATTGGTATTTCGGCACAAAGAATGTTGATGAAAGTCGTAGCTGACCAGAAAATGCATTTCATTCGGCTGGTGTCTAATAACTTTTTCTGTGTATTCTCCATGTTTACTAAAATTAAAAAATAAGGAAAAACATTTTTTCATTTGGAAAAAAACTTTTCCTATGATCTCGAGTCAAACTAAAAATACATTTTCATACATATAAGTATTAAAAGGATCAACTATAAAATATAAACTTCAGTATTAAAATATAACTTGGCACGGTTAAAAGAATTGTTTAAACATATGTAAAAACAATTTTAAAAAACACATGTCTTTAGTATTAGCTAATAGCTAATTTGGACATACGGTAAACAAAGGAGAATATAAATAACACAAAAATAGTTAGTAAATTTCATCTGTACTCAATAATAAAAATCAACTGTATGTTAGCATAAAATAGCTTTTTCCGTTGATTTGTGAGTTAAATAGAGATATTTACAATTGGTATTTCGGCACAAAGAATGTTGATGAAAGTCGTAGCTGACCAGAAAATGCATTCCATTCGGCTGGTGTCTAATAACTTTTTCTGTGTATTCTCCATGTTTACTAAAATTAAAAAATAAGGAAAAACATTTTTTCATTTGGAAAAAAAAACTTTTCCTATGATCTCGAGTCAAACTAAAAATACATTTTCATACATACAGTGGCGGACACAACTGGATACATAATTGAAAATTTTTGGTAAATTGGTTATATTTTTTTTTTTTATTGGAGATAATCAAGAAATTTTTTTTACATTGTATACTTTAAACTCTGTTATTAAATTATAAAAAAATAAAGAATGTCGTTTCATATAAAAAACTGAAAAAAAATTCAAAATTCTTCATTAACAGCATTTATCCAGTTTTGTCCATTCTAAGTTTCGTTGTTTACAATGGGATTTACAGTTGCAATTGTTTTTGTATTGCCTTTCTTTTTTTATTTATTTAATACTTTTTTTTTGTTTTTTTTTCTTTTGTTTTTATTCTTTACTCTAACTCGAGCAATTGAGAAAGAAACACGTGTTAAAGATCAGCTTAATTTTAATCAAAATCAAAATGAAAAAAATTTTACTTCAAGTAGAAAACGAAATATTAAGATTGAGTGAAAGTGGATACTCTTCTAGAAATATTGCAGTTAAATTAAAGATATGTCACCGGACAGTTAATTTAGTAAGAAAACGTCGAAATTTTAACGAACCTATGAGTCGTGGTGGTCGGCCAAGATTGTTGTCTGATGGTGATGCTCGTTTGGTGGAGCGATTGATGATGACGAAGAATGCGAAAACACCTAAAATTGCTGCAGAGGCGTTGAACAAAGCCGTAAGTGATCGCACAGTAAGGAGAGCTTTGCGTAGGATTGGATTGGTGTCTGCAGTTAAACAAAAAAAACCTGCCTTATCTGACAAGAATGTAAAGGCCAGGCTTAAATTTTGCAAAGACCATAAAAATTGGACTATTGAAGACTGGAAAAGAGTAATTTGGTCAGATGAGACCAAAATTAATCGATTTCAGTCGGACGGTAAGGAGTATTTTTGGCATCGATCTGATGAGAGGATTCAAAGGCACCAAGTTAAACAAACAGTGAAGCACGGCGGTGGGCATTTAATGGCGTGGGGCTGCTTCACATGGTGGAACCTTGGCCCATTGGTGAAGATCGATGGAATTATGAAAAAGGAAGATTACCTTAGCCTTTTGCGTGACAATTTACCTGACGTTGTCGATGAATGCGCTTATCCAGTAGATGAGATTGTGTTTCAACATGATGGAGACCCTAAGCACACAGCGATTATTGTCAAAAAATGGTTGGCTGACCAACAATTTCAAACTATGCAGTGGCCTGCACAAAGTCCGGATTTAAATCCAATAGAAAATTTGTGGGCTATTGTAAAGAGAATGCTTTCTCACTACGAACGTGCTCCAACTAATATGGCCGTACTCTGGGAAAGAGTTAACACTGAATGGGCGAAAATTCCACCCCAAACAATACAAAATTTAGTAGAAAGTATGCCAAAACGAGTTGAAAGTGTTTTAGCAAACAAAGGACTATGGACAAAGTACTAATTTAGAAAACAAAGGTACTAATTTGTCAAACCACTAAAATGGACAAAACTGGATAAATGCTGTTAATGAAGAATTTTGAATTTTTTTTTAGTTTTTATATGAAACGACATTCTTTATTTTTTTATAATTTAATAACAGAGTTTAAAGTATACAATGTAAAAATAATTTCTTGATTATCTCCAATAAAAAAAAAAATATAACCAATTTACCAAAAATTTTCAATTATGTATCCAGTTGTGTCCGCCACTGTATAAGTATTAAAAAGATCAACTATAAAATATAAACTTCAGTATTAAAATATAACTTGGCACGGTTAAAAGAATTGTTTAAACATATGTAAAAACAATTTTAAAAAACACATGTCTTTAGTATTAGCTAATAGCTAATTTGGACATACGGTAAACAAAGGAGAATATAAATAACACAAAAATAGTTAGTAAATTTCATCTGTACTCAATAATAAAAATCAACTGTATGTTAGCATAAAATAGCTTTTTCCGTTGATTTGTGAGTTAAATAGAGATATTTACAATTGGTATTTCGGCACAAAGAATGTTGATGAAAGTCGTAGCTGACCAGAAAATGCATTCCATTCGGCTGGTGTCTAATAACTTTTTCTGTGTATTCTCCATGTTTACTAAAATTAAAAAATAAGGAAAAACATTTTTTCATTTGGAAAAAAACTTTTCCTATGATCTCGAGTCAAACTAAAAATACATTTTCATACATATAAGTATTAAAAAGATCAACTATAAAATATAAACTATATATACTTTTTCGAAAAATATTATTTAATATGTACAGTTTATAAATATTTAACAATTAACGAATAAATCTATATTTATTTTAAATAATTTAAAGAAACGATTTAAAACATAAATTAAAAGTACAAAAAAAAAATGCAACAGTGCCTGCATGTCAATCGAAAAACAATAACAAAAACCATCCCTTTTTTCATACATGTGCGTTTGTTTTTTATAATTTTCAATTAAATTTTCTATAAAATTATTTTCCGCGTACATTGCAACTTGTTTTTTTTTTTTCATAAAGAGTTTTTCTAAAAACAGCTGATTCCTTAAGTAAAGTGCGGTCAGTTTCGCTGTTTGCTTAAGCAAATGACACTTGACGAAACTTAACGAAAAGTTTGTTAAGTACAATATAGTTATACACATTTGATTACATGTATTCGCACATTTGGTTAAGCTAGCAAAAGTATAATATAGTTAGCTCTTTACTCTAATAACTAAGTTAACGTAAAAAGCAACATTGCCGAAGTGAGATGGAATATGTAAAAAAGTACAAACTGAAAAGTTTGACAAGGCTTGCTTTCGGGCTTTAAAGTCGCTAACAGAGCAGACGTCTGTAAATAACATAACTAAAACTAAATAACAAAAGTTCCGTCATATAAATTGTGAAAACATATTCATATTACAGCTGATGTAAAATTAACAAAATAGAAGATACGAGTAAATATGAATGTACATAGAAGAATTTAAAGAACTGTTGACATTCACATCAACATACATTTATTTTTAATTTTTATTATTTTACTTAATGTTAATGAACTACATAGGTTCAGTTTTATCACTGACATAACATAGCTTTATTTTACCTTTTTTTGTTTATAAACAATTGTTGACATAGCATTATTTTATTTTGTTTACTTGAAGTTCAATCATTAACAATTGTTAAGCATAACTTTATTTTTTGTCCATTCAAATGTTTTGTCAGCAGTTATGCAAACAATTAATTTCGGTCATTTCCACATTATGCAATGGTGGCATTTCCGCATTGTGCAATGGTGGCATTCAACTTTAATTAATGTATTAAATTTTAGTATATAAGAAAGAACAAAAATAAAGAAATAAGTTCAATTACTATAAGGCATTTAAAGTGTTTTATTGATTAAATCTCTTAGCGTTCTACAAGTTAAAGTGTTTGGAGGACAATTAAGGCAAATAATAGCTCAGTTCAGATTTATGTATTTGAACTGAATCATATTATATCCGCACGAAATAATTCTAATACAATTATACATTGGTGACCCCAGAGTCTTTAGTTATTTCAAGTTTCCCCCAACAGAGGTAAGGGACTTTTAACTCTAAAGGCGGAACGCGCAAAAATCCTCAAACACCAAAAACATTGGTGAACCCTTCAGAATTTGGAGCAAAGAAGCAAAAGCAATACAAACAGAAGTGCAAGAGCTACACAAAAAAAAAGTTTTTAACAAAACAAACAACGGTATCACAGAGCTATAAAACAAAATGACGTCATTAAACCATCTTGTAAAGATACAAGACGGAAAGGCGGAAGAAATAAATCGGGCGATTAGTCCTATAAGGAAGACACCTATTGAAAAGAGATCCGTAGAATATTATGAAAGAAAATCTAAGGAGCTCGAAGAATTGTGAAAGAACTTTGTAAAGAGACAATCGCATAAGTGATTCGACAGCAAAGGAAGATCATCCATATTTTTTACAGAGGCTTATGACTACATCCAAAACAAATTCAAATTATAAAGGAACAATCAAAGATACAAGCAAGCAACTCAGGCATCACTGGGAAACAGGCATCGGAGACAACAATGAACAATTTGATAAACATACAGAACGCCACCATATCCAAAATTATTAGCACATTGGACGATATGCTAGCCATAGGTGTTCAGTATACAAGGCAGCAGATTGAGATAAAACTAAAGCACGATATATACCAATAACTTGCAAAACAAACAGAAATAACGGAGAAGATAATGCAAATTGAAGACATAAAAGCTAGTTTGACGCCAGAAGCTATTAACCAAGTAAGAATTAATCAAGATACCCACCCGCATCATCTTCCCAAAGTAACAGTACCAAAATTCAATGGGGATTATCTGAGCTGGCAACCATTCTATGGCATGTTCAACGAAATGATACACAAAAAGGCAATGCCAACCATACAAAAAATGTGGTTTCTAAAATGTAACAGGTGAAGCCGCAAGACTAATACAAAATTTGTCTCCAACAGAAACCAATTATGAGACGGCATGGAATACACTTCAAAACCGCTTTAACTATCCAATAGTTCTAACAAATAGTATTATAAATAAATTGTAAGGCCAGCAAAAAATACCGGAAAATCCCTCTGCTGCAGCTTTAAAAGGGCTGCACGATACAAGGCGCGAATCCATTGCAGCACTAAACAATTTGAATATCAATTCATCGACTTGGGATCCAATAATAGTCAATATATTGATTAAAAAACTAGACCAGGGAACGCATGTACTGTATGAGCAGTCCATATAGCTTCCCAAATCTTTACCATCTTTAGAAGAGCTATTGGATTTCCTAGAAACTAGATTCCAGTCACTAGAAGCAGTCGGTCGAATTCAAAACACGCCAAAAAAAATGTTTCAGCAGCAACCACGTCTCAAGATACATACTCATGCAAATTATGCGACAATGGAAATCATCAGTTGTATCATTGCAAACAATTTTTATCAAGGTCAGCTCCCGAGCGATTAAAATGGATTCAACAGCAGCAACTATGTGTTAACTGTTTCAAGCCTGGCCACATAGCAAGACATTGCACAACAAGTTGCTGCAGAAAACGTCCGAAAAGGCACAACACGCTAGTTCACCTGGAAATTTATCAACACAACATAAACACTGCACCATCGACATCAAAAAAGGTGACCTCTGTGAGTAACACACCAGCGACCAATGTACCAACACCATCAACAGTAGCGTCGGCTCATTTGGCTGGGGCCCGGGGGAAGGCTACGTCCTGCTAGCAACAGTACACGTAAAAATCACTGCCAATAACGGGAAATCTGGTATTTTCAAGGCAATATAGGATTCAGGCTCACAAATCAACATTGTGACAAACCGACTAGAAAATCAATTGTCCATCACGCCCAAAGAAACATCTCTATGCATCGAAAGTGTCGGCAGTCAATCACGCAGAACAAATCAACGCATCAAAGTAGGGCTTCATTCCACCTCAACCAACTTCAGCACAAGACTAGAAGCGTTTGTACTCCCCAACATTATTCCAATCCAACCTTCCGAGGAATTCAATTGCACATCCTGGCCAAATCCAGAAAATATACAATTAGCTGATCCTGAGTTTAACAAATCCAACAACATTGATGTTCTCTTAGGCGTCGAATACTACGATGATCTGATAACTTCCGGTAAAATTAAGTTATCACCGGAACTACCAAGTTTATAAATACAAGACTCGGTTGGGTCGTTAGCGGAAGGCTAGGACAAGGCTCCATTCTATCAGCAACATGTGCAATAAATACTAAAGGCAGCCCAGACACAAACGAACTCATCGAGCCTTTTTGGAAAATAGATGGTTTTGAGTCAAATGACACTCTCACGGAGGGAGAAATGCGATGCGAAACACACTTTATTCAAACCACAAAAAGAAACTTTGAAGGTCGATTCGTAGTACGACTACCATTTCGTGAAGACCCAAGTAGTTTAGGCAGCACAAGAAAGCTTGCATTTTCAAGATTTATAGCCCTGGAACATCGAATAGCAAGAAATTAAGACATCAAAGCTCAATATGTTGATTTTATGGACCAATATAAAAAGCTAGGCCACATGACTCGCATAGATACTTCTGAAGTGAATGACCCCCATTGCTACATCCCCCATCACTGTGTGCTGATACCAGAAAGTAAGACCACAAAGCTTCGAGTTGTATTTGAAGCGTCAGCAAAATCCTCGACAGGTCTCTCAACGATATACTAAGCATTGACCTTCCAACTCAAGGAGATCTCTTTGACATGCTGTTACAATTTCGATTGCCCAGATTTGTTTTCAGCACCGATATCGAAAAAATGTATCGGCAAATTCTGGAGAAGGGATCCGACTGAGACAATGCAAACATACAAGCTTAATACGGTAACTTATGGAACGTCTGCAGCCCCATACTTAGCTACAAAATGCCTACACCAGCTCACAGACAAAAATATGGAGAAATGTCCTCTGGGCGCTAAAAGTCTAAGATACGATTTTTATGTCGACGATGGCATGAGTGGCTCAGACAGTTTAACAACAGCAGTCGATTTGAAAAAACAACTAGTAGTTTGTTACAAGATTCTGGGTATAAACTGAGGAAATGGTGCGCAAACCATTCTCAGCTACTGTCTGGAATACACCCTGAAGACGTGGAGATAAACCTAGAGAGAAATGTCCTCTGGGCGCTAAAAGTCTAAGATACGATTTTTATGTCGACGATGGCATGAGTTTCTCAGACAGTTTAACAACAGCAGTCGATTACAAGATTCTGGGTATAAACTGAGGAAATGGTGCGCAAACCATCCTCAGCTACTGTCTGGAATACACCCTGAAGACGTGGAGCTAAACCTAGACTTCGACGATCAAAACACAAAAATCTTGGGATTAACATGGAATCCCAAGGCAGATATCCAAGAAACCCAAGGAATCACAAAGAGAACAGTAACATCAGATGTGGCACGGATATTTGACCCATTGGGCGTCGCTGGTCCCGTAGTAGTTGCCGCAAAAATGTTTATCCAACAGCTATGGCAGCTAGAACTAGCATGGGATGACGTACTCCCAGAAGATCTTTATAACTTTATAAGTCCAGAAAAACTGTCTCAATGCAGCCTGTGGTTCGTCGGACCAATATTCCTACTTTTTTTTAAACTTTTTTTATTCTAATATTGAATTTGCCCACCTTAGGCCTAACAATATGTAATAAAATCGTATAACTAATCTTAAACACTAGTTACTCTCGTAAAGGAGCCATTTTTTATATAGGCCTCATCTTAACGGGGCGGCTCTTTAAAGCATTGTGAGCGTTCGATTTCGGGTCAATTGTCTCGCAAGCGGATTCGGATGACCACACAGTCTTGAAGTGTAACTAGCACGGACTTCTCTAAATACGTCTTTTACTAACGGGACCCCAAGGTCATTAAGAATATTCCAATTTCGTATATACCGTGGCGCACCTGTTATGGTTCTGAGAATTCTAGATTGTGCTCTCTGTATAAGTTCAATATTCGAATTGCTGGCCGTTCCATATAGTTGAATTCCATATGTCCATATGGGTTTAATCACACTTTTATACAGGGTTACCTTAAGGTCAAGACTTAAATTTGATCAGTGGTTCAATAACCAGTGCCTGTCACAGGTTTTAAGCTTCATCTGAAGCCTCTTGGCTTCAATGTGCCGACGCCAAGTAAGACGTCTGTCTAGATCAGAGATCCCCAAAACACCGCACATGTGCGAATGCTCACACACAAATGAAGAGATCATGAGAAGATAATTTGTATTTTTATTAAATAAAAACATTTAGTCTCATTTGAGATTTCATGTGCGCAGGTTGTGTAGTCGCTTGCCGCTTTTATTCAGGGTAGCCATTTTTTTCAAGCTTTCATTAAATGTTTATTTTTCAGTTGCTGTTTGTTTGAGTATAAAATAAAATGGGGATTTGTGTAGATTTTTTGGAATTTGTTCGGGGACAGCGACAATTATGTCTTAGCAGAACTGGTAAAGTGAGAAAAAAAATAAATTACGCTCAAAAACAAACTACCAACACAAACATAAATGTGAATGTATGTGTGTGGTGATCACTGGTCTAGATGCATACCAAGATATGTGACGTCATCAGTCTGTGGGATATGTACGTTATTAAGTGTAACAGGTGGGCAATTTCCGTTCTTAAAGTGAACGTAACGTGTTTACTCTTAAGTTCATTCACCCGTATTCGCTAATTTTTTAGCCACGTCTCCACATTTCTGAGATGGTTATCTAACTCCATTTAAGAGACAATTGGATTTGCGTTTATGCTCAGAATTGCCGTATCATCAGCAAATGTTGATGTTAACATACGGTCACTTGTTGGCAAATCAGATGTGTAGATTAGGTAAAGTGGTGGACCAAGAACACTTCCCTGTGGAACACCTGCTTTAATTTCATAGTCAGCTGTCACGTGCTCATTATGCTTTACCCGAAAATAGCGGTTCAATAAATAAGACTCCAATAGTTTATGGGTACATGGAGGTAATAAGTACTTTATTTTATATATCAAGTCATCATGCCTGCCTTACTTTATCGAAAGCTTGAGTAATATCTAGAAAAATTGCTGAACAGTATTTCCTATCTTCAAAACATTTTCTTATCTCTCCCGTTATGCGGTTAGCCTGCTCAATAGTTCCATGTTTTTCTCGGAAACCAAATTGGTGAACTGGGATAATATTCTCATTCAAAATAAATGGCTTAATTTTCATTAGGAATATCTTTTCAAAAAGTTTCGACAGGCATGGAAGTAAGCTTATAGGTCTATATGATGATGGTACTGTTAAATCCTTTCCTGGCTTGGGTATCATTTTTTGTGAGAACAAATTTCCAAGCACAATAACTGCCACACTCGGTAGGATTTTAATAATTTTGGGAGTAATAAAGTCGTAGCCTGGAGATTTTACCGAAATGAGACCATTGATAACGCTCTGAATATCATCCAAACTAACAGTTAGAGAATCCAAGTTCGAATTCACTTGTCGGAGGGGCTCGAGAAGAGTAAAGTCGTTAAGCGGATGATTCGGCTGAAAGACTGTTGATAAGTGATCGGCAAAAATTAAAGCCTTTTCTTTATCACTTCGAGCCCAGGATCCATTACAATTTCTCAATGGTTTTTGTCCCTCTACCGGTGGTTTAATATTCTTAGTAGCCTTCCAAAGAGAGAAATTTTTGTGCTTTGAATTTAAAAGACTTTCAATATAAGAAGTGTTTCTACGATCATCCTCTCGATGGAGGGCATTTCTCAGTTTTGCATTTTCTGCAGACAGCCTCTGCTTGGCAGCAGGTGATCGGTTTCTTTGCCATTCTCTTCTGAGTTTTCTCTTTTCGAGAAGAAGACTCTCTATTTCAGAATTTTAAATGTATGACCTAGGTTTAGCGTTAATCTCTCGTTTAGAGTGATCAATGGCTGTTAGCATTAAAGACGTTAAGTCTTGGACACACTCTTTAATATCGTCCTCACACTGTTAAGAAGGGTTTGTGTGGATATGAGTAATAATATAACTTCTATATTTAATCCAGTCCGTGATAAAATGGGTATTCATAGAGGTTGTATTTCTATGCCGTATACCATAATACTTAATTATGACGGGAGAATCGTTTAAAGATAGGTCATAAGGTATATCAATTGACATGTTATTCTTATCAATATTTTTCGACATGGCAAAGTCTATCTATCAGGATCAGTAGGCCAATATGTTGGTTGTCGTGGAGACAGAAAGTCCAACTTGTTCCTACAGTCCATTAGTGCTGAGTATAACTGCTTGCCTCTGGGGTTCATAATACGAGATCCACAGTATGTATGTTTCGCGTTATAGTCGCCACAAGCCAGAAAGCGATCTCCTAGAGTAGCAAAAAATTCCTCAAACTTTTCTTTAGTTATTGCAAATCTTGGTGGGCAATATATTGAACTTATAGTCAAATCGCCAACTAAACTGTCCAAGTGTCTCATTCTATTTCAAATAAGAATGGTATTAACGCCATGCGCTTTACCGTCGGGGTGGTTTGTTTTATGGAATAAATGTTAGAATTATATCTGTTTGTAAGGTGGGTTTCCGAAATTAACATCACATCGATACTTTCCTTTAATAAAAAATTCGATATCTCAGCCTTGTGCTGGTTTACGCCATTTGCATTCCAAAAACATATTTTCAAAAAACTCATTTTCTTGAGTAGTATCTGTAGCATTTGATTCTGCGCTCTCAAAAGCTCTTGTATTGTGTTTTGCATGGATGACATAAAATTAGTCACATTTTGATTAAGCGATGTAATATTCCTACATGGCGGTGAAAAGGTGTGGCCTAAAGAATTTAATCAAAAATGCTAAGACATCCAAGGCCGCCCGACCAATCAGCAAAACATTCAGATTAGGGAGTTGGTAACTTCTTGCAACATTTGTGATAGGTTCAGAAGGAACAATCAGAAAGAAGCATTGGTTCAGGAGGAAATCCCGAAGTATACGTTTCATATAGTGGCCGTGGACCTCTTCGAATATGCTGGCCGGGATTACATTGCCATTATTGATGCGTATTCGAACTACCTCATTTCCGTTGGTATTCGGAACAAGACATCAGGACATGTCATCGGTATATTGTGCCAGGTATTTGATAGGCTGCGATATCCCTGTTATTAAATGTGTTAATAGCCCTTTTGGATCGGCTGAATTCGCACAATTTTCCGACGAATATAATGTTCAATTTAAGTTCTCAAGTCCAAGGTATCCCCAGAGCAATGGACTGGCTGAAAAGGGTGTAGCCATTTCCAAGAACATTCTTAAGCGCTGATTTGCAGCTAATGATGTAGATCAATTTCAGTATCGTTTGTTGGAATATAACACGACCCCTTTGACGAGTATGCACATTACTCCAGAGAACTTATTCTTCGGTAGACTTTTGAAAACCAAATTGCGAGTATCAGGTTCGCTCTTGTTACGAAACAACATAGATGAACGGGAAATTCAGTACAAATTAAGGAAGAAAAGGGAGAGGCAAAAATATTACTACAAAAGAAAAAACGGAAAATTTGATCTTTCTAAACCTCATACCCTTTTGGGGATTAATTCTTTACTTTGGGTTCCCTTTTAGCTCCACCCCTTTACAACTTTGTAAGGAGTTTTTGCACTAACCCATTCGTATCCATCCACTGTGCAATCCGATTAAGGTAAAACTCTATGTTCGCTTCCAAAACATTAAAGAATTGCTATCCCTAGAAAATAAAATCTGTACATCATCCGCATATATCGGGTTTTCCAATAAGGACTTGACAACTTTTTTTTAAATAAAACGCAAACCATTTGAGATATTTCCAAAACTTTATGATCGACTTGAAATACAATTAAAACATTTATGAATGGAACTCGACTTCGTTCATATGGCCGATTCGTTGGACCCAATTCTCTGACTCGGTCACACATTTCGGCCGTAACGGCCGCTATTCAATGTTGACTCAGAGTTCTTCCAACGTCGTCGGCTTGTTGGCATAGACCAATGATTTGACGTAGCCCCAAAGACAAAAGTCTAGAGGCATTAAATCGCACGAACGAGGCGTCCAATTGACTAGTCCATTTCTTGAGATAACACGCTCACTAAACTTACTCTTCAATAAATCGATTGTAACGTGTGCTGTGTGGCTTGTGGCACCGTCCTGTTGAAACCACATGTCGTCCAAGTCCATGTTTTCCAATTTGGGCCAAAAATAATCGACGCGATAACGATCGCCATTCACAGTAACGTGACGATCGTTGTTGGCGTTCAATGTTGGCTCTGAGTTCTTCCAACGTCGTCGGCTTGTTGGCATAGACCAATGATTTGACGTAGCCCTAAAGAAAAAAGTCTAGAGGAGTTAAATCACACGAACGAGGCGGCCAATTGACTGGTCCATTTCTTAAGATAACACGCTCACTTAACCTACTCCTCTCAAAATCGATTGTAACGTGTGCTGTGCGGCTTGTGGCACCGTCCTGTTAAAACCACATGTCGGGACAAAAATAATCGCCGCTGGCATGCAAACCGCACCAAACAGTACGTCGCGTCAAATGTTCCATCGGCTTCAATTCTTGAGTCAGCTTGATCTTGTATGGGTGTAAACCAAGATCTTTACGCAAAATTCGCCATAAAGTGGTCTTGACGATGCCCAGTTCTTGAGAAAGCCGCGGAATCGACTGATTTGGATCGTTTGCTACGGAAGCCTGAACAGCAGCGATATTTTCGTCACTTCGACCAACCCGTTGTCTCACTGGCACGGCAGCATCACACAATGAATATGTACCCTCACAATGTAGACTTAAAGTTGCGGTCACCGACTCCGAATTTCGGTAGTACATTTTGCATACGTTGTTCGTTCGTGTACTTTACCATGATGAAAATGTTAAGTTTAATGCAAAAAGCAAAGTAGCAGATGATCAGTGAAATAGTGCGTTCACAAATTACATTGAAAGTTGTCAAGTACCTATTGGAAAGCTCTTTATAAATGTTTCAAAAGAGTTATTATCAATGACATAAATAAAATCATTTAAATACATCATAAATAAAATGGGACCAATCACAGATCCCTATGTAACACCACTGGAGTTCCTGTCTGCTACAGAAACGAATTGTGACCTTTACCAAGATATGAACTTATAAGTTTACATGCAGGTTTGAAAAAATTAAAAAAATTACATAATAGTTATCAGCCTTGAATGTAAAACTTTATTAATGGCTTTTGATAAATCCAAGGAAAGCAATACACTAAATTTTTTCTCATTAAGCGTACGTCTTATTGAATTAGTTAACCCAAGAAGAAAACTTGTAGTACTATAATTCTGTCTAAAACCAGATTGGTTAGGATGAAGCAATCTGTTAGCAGTAATATAACACATCATCTGATCCTTTTTAATGTGTTCAACAACATTTGAAAGAACGGGTATCAGCGAAATTAGACGAAAATTTTGTAAAAGATTTGAATTCCCATCCTTTTTAATCGGTACAACACGTGATATCTTCCAATCACCAGGAAGTTTGGAAGTCATAAAAATTTTATTTACAATATGAGTGAAAAAAGCACAAATATAAAGATAAATAATCCTAAAAAATTTCAGTGGTATACAATCACAACCAGCAGCATTCGAGTGTATTCTATTAAGTGCGCAGTATACTTCATCCGCTATAACAGGTTGAAACTGAAATGAATTTTCCAAGGAAATATAAGCTAATCAAAAAAGATGTGGATGGTTCACATGATTGATTAGAAATAAAAAAAAAAATAATAACAAGATCAGGGTTAACATCCTCAACTTTATCGCCCGAATCATTAGAAATAAAAATAAAAAAAATATTAACAAGGTCAGGGTCAACATCCTCAACTTTATCGCCCTAATGAATACTACCACACGTCCGTAAAGCATTCCACATCTGCTTAGTATTAAGCCCTCCGAAGAGGCGTACATGTCCCTTCTTTTCGCATTACTAATTACGGTTTTGGTCCTATTCCTAATTCTGCAATATATTTTCTAATTATCCGATGAACTCTCATAATATACGCCCTATACGCCAGATCACGTAGAGAGATAATATAAGTAATCTCCCTTAAATTAAAGAAAAAATAAAAGCGTGCCTAGGAATACCCGGGCATTGCATCTGACCAGAAAAACAAGCACCTAAACTTTGACTAATGATGAAATAATCAATTAGAGAAATTGTGTTATTTTGCACATCATGATGATAAACAAGATTCTGGCTATTACATAGACAGAGGCAGACTTTGACAAGCAAAACAGGTTATGATTACAGTCACCAATATTAATAACGTTTTCATATTTGACGACCAAGTCACTTAATGTCCCTTCAAATGCAGCAATATCTCCACTAGGAAGGTTTAATTAAAAATTAGTAGAAATACACCAAAGTTAATAAGAAAACGAACTTAATTTGATTTCAAAGCCGTATCCATTAAATTCAATGTTTTACATACTTTATTTCAAAATAAAAATGCTAACTTAGCATCCCTGCGGTAAAAAGGTCAGTTGGGAATTGGGACCTATCCCGTGATAGGTGAAAACTGAAGAGACCCCTAAAATACATATGACGAGATAGGTGAAAAGAGGACCGGTTCCTAAAATACCTACCACGTGACCGGTTTCAAAGTCATGACATGTTCTTTTAGACCAATCCTGTGACATGTCACAGAGGGCAATCGAACCCTTCTAGGATAAGCCCATGTTAAAGTGGCCAAATGACCCCTCTTAGGTAGTGTAGCTGATTGACGTTTTAGTCACAAGCTAAAAGCAAAGAGAACAATTAGCGTTTAACAATAACGATACTGCTAGAAAATCTTAAAGTTATAAATTGATATATAACCACAAGAAAAACTATTAACTTTTTTTAAAAATAAACAATTTAATACTAATTTATGAAGGTGGAAGTTAAATTAGTACGTCATCCCCATTTTCATTTGAAAATGAATACGAACGCCTATAAGGCAAAAAACTTTCGCGACCACTGTTTCTGCTACCATTTAGCTGCCTATTAGCCACTCCAGTTTCATCACCTAAGTGACAGTTTCCCAAACTAGATGATTCATGTTCCACATCATCCAAAATAGCTTCATCAAGCATATCAAAACATTCTTGCATAGTTAAAAATTTAAAATTAAGGTATTCGTTATTGGCTATCAACCACAGCAGTACGTGCAAATTCAATATTTTTCTAATAAAATTATAGAGACTTTTCCTCTAAACCATATAAAACTTTTGTATTTTTTCCATCTTTTTCTGCGTCCACGACGAACACTGTGCTCATATATTCCGAAGAATAGAGCGGTAATTTTGTTGTCTACAATGTACTATACTTGCGATGTAGACACAACTGAAAAAAGGAAGCCCATGGTCATTCTGAATTACAATGCTAATAAATCCGACCTGAATACAATAGATCAGATGCTTGGCACATATTCTTGTAAACTATCAACAACCACTTGCAATATTGTACTATATGGAAGATATTGCTGCATTAGCTGGACTTATCATGTATAATGAAATTAAGCCAGTAAAAAAACGATTAACGTTTATTATAGTAATTTCTCACGGCACAATTAGCAATGCCTAATATTGAATGGACGTATAACGAGCTATCCCAAGATTCGAAGCGCTATGGAAGCATTCAATGTAAAGGTAAAATAAATAATTTTGAAACACACAAAAGCGGAAAACCTAAACATTTTCCGTTCTAGTAGGTACCCTGCGGGAAAAAGTGATCAGTTTGAAATCAGGACCTGTCCCGTTATAGGTGAAAACTGGACCGGTTTCGAAAAAACATATCACGAGATATGTGAAGAGGACTGGTTCCTAAAGTACCTACCACATCACCGGTTTAAAAGTCATGAAATATTCATTTGCATTGGATCTGTGAAATGTTCTTTGGGATTAATTGTGTGAGATGTTCCTTAAGACCAGTTCTGTGACACGTCACAGAGGGCAATTACCCCCTCGTAGGACAAGCCTATGTTTAAGTGACCGGTCCATTTGATATTACAATGAACCGGTCACGTGACATGTCCTGGGATAGGTCCTTTTAACGCAGGGTAGTAGCAAGAGCTGCACCTTCTTTTGCGCCTCGATCAAACCTGCCGTCATGCCAGTTATGTCGTGTGTAAAACCAGAGCGTATTGAGTTACTTGCAACAAAGCAGTTTGTGCTGAGCTTTCAACATTGCTGCATCGTTGAAATATTTCTTTTTTTCATGTATTTTAATATTATATAAAAACAAAATTGTCAAAAAAAAACATTTCTTGTGCCTTTTCATTACTTAATACGGGAGACTCACTAATCGGAGGGTTAATGAGCACACGAAATTCACATTTTTTCCATTTTCTCCTCAAATCACACGGTAGTCTGCTATCAATGGCTGTCAAACACAAAGTAAATGACGCATCTTGTTTAAAGCTTGACAGGAGTCAACTTACACTTGCCTGTTGACAGGAGCAGTGTTGCCCTTTCAGTTAAGAGACGGGGAATTTAAACAGTCATGGACTTATTTAACCGCCCTCGTAACAACAAAAGTATTAAAAGAATAATTACACTTACAAATATTTTTTTTATTTTTACATATAAATTTTCTATACAAATCCGTATTTAAAACACACATAATGTAGGACATAAAACATAAATTTAAACTTAAAACTAGAGACCCAAAAGAACTGTTTTTATTATTTTTTTTTTTTAATTTTCAAATATAACATTACTATTATGCACTAATATATAAAATTATAATACACACAAAAATCACAGTTACACAAATATTAAATTTTGTTCAACTTTTATAATCCACTCTTAAGATTTCTGTTATTTTTTTGGTTTTTATTTAAAAGCTTTTTATATAAGTTGATGACTGGTATTTAAAAAAAATTAATAACTTTTTTATTTGATAATAAACTAAAAATCAAAATTTGGCCTGTATTGTATGACAAAAGTTGATGTAATACACAAGTTTACCTCCTTTAAACCACTAATCATTCTTTTATTAGCATTTGTTGACCAAATCAAATAATATAGTTGCGGATTTCATCAGTTTCGTGGCTTCTGATTTATATTTTTAATTGTTATTTCTTGATATAGAAAAAAATCACAAAATAATTTTTGTTTTTATTAAAAAAATATGTCTTCTTTTCAATTGTTTTTGTTTGAATTTAAAATATAAATCACACAGGTCCAATAAACAGGAATTCAAAAATATTCGACAAAAAAGCAATTTTTTGAATAAAAGTTAGTAAAATATCACAGTATAATGGAAAACGAACGCTTGAATCGTTACTGAACTAAACCAATGATGTAATTTACATTTATACTGTCAATATCATCATTTCTGTTTATTGCACACTTCCTGTTTTGCTGGATTCTTAAATATATAAGGTCATCTGTGTATTTACTTTGTGCTAGCGCTGTTGTTAATTTACCTTTTTTATGTTTCGTTTTCAGTAATTCTTTTCTTTAAACTTCGTTTAGTTGTTAAAATATATTCATTTTATTTATGAAATAAATTAAGTATGTGTTTATATACATATCATAATTTATTTTAACCGACTACTTTTTTAATAGCACTTTGTTACAGCACTAAGTATTGATGTCTAAAATGACAGAAAGAGTAAAGTACCCAACATACCAAATGACTTGAGAAAAATATTATTATAAGCTTACAGACACAAGCCTAAAGCTTGAAAAAGACTTGAGAATATATTGAAAAATGATATCGTAACAATTGTAGAAAAATCAAAACGGAACCCTCGTGAAAATATTATGTGTGTATGATTACTATAAGCTTATTCTTGCAATTGTAGAATAAGCTTACAAAAATAATATATTATTAATAGTTGAAAAAGAGAAATCATAATTATTTTCTTTAATTTCATTTATTTTTATTTTAGTTTTAAAAATAAATAATAATTCATTTTAAATATAACAAATAATAATTCATTTTAAATATAAATAATAATAATTAATTTTAACCACAAATAAAAATAATTAAATTTAATATGCAATTGCACGTTCACTATATAAAATTTACAACTAAATGTACACGCAAAACACGTTTGACAAATTAAAAGAAAAAGTAATGGCACTTGTTGTACGCATTATAAGCGTAGAACAAAGACAACAAGACTAGAATGTATTGAAAAATATTTCCATTTCAATCGTCATATTGCGTTGTTCAATATGTGTATGTTGTTTATACGCATACTTTAGAAAAAGTTATGTATAATAATCTTTTCTGAAGCATTGTTAAATACTGCTTGTGAGTTTATATTTTATAAACATTATAATAAGCGAAATTAAGAAAAGCTTAAAACACACTATTAATATAAGCTTATTCTCAAGTTGTATTGCAGTTTGATTGCTATATGGTATATTAGGGTAACCTTAGGTGCTTATATAAGATTAGCGTGCATTTGTATTTGTTTAAATTTAAAATTCTTTAAATGTGTTGGAGCATCGGTTAGGCAGGCTTTGCAGGAAATGCATTTAATTTCATTAACTCTGTTGCTCTGTTCCTTTTTATCAGTTTTTGTTTGTTTGTGTAAATAGTAATGTTATTGTTTGGTTTATGTGCTAATGAACGGTTTCGTCTTCAATATTTTTTTAAGTTGTTTGTTAGCTGTTAGTTTTGGTATATCGTATATGCAAGACTATAAAAATTAGTTAGCAGATGAATTGTCAATGTGTTTTCCAAGGATTTCTCCGTTGTGACATTTTTCGGGAAACTGGTTTGTTACTAATATTTTCTTTATTTTATTTATATTTTTGTATTTAGTACCACCTATCTGGATAACTTTTGTTATTCAATTTATTGCGGTATTAATCTTTTGTTTTAAAGCGTATGTGAAGTGGAAATTTATCAGCCTCCCTGAATCAATTGATTTGGTGTAATTATCCAGTTCATATTCTAATATGCGGTGGCGGATGCAGCACTTGCTTTTGGGGTAGGATAATTTTTACACAAACAAAATTTTATTTATTAATTAAAACTTTTTTTTTGCTTCTTTGGTTCGATAACAATAAAAAAAATTCGAAACACCTGATTTCCAAATCATTTTCACCATTTGTTATTTTCGGGAATAAATGTCAATAACAAGTGCAGAAAGAAAGTCTAACAATACAAAAATAGTTCTCAAATTAAAATCCCATTTCTTTGGTGGACCGTCGTAAACACCTATGTGTATTTTTTTTTATTTTAGCATTAATAAGCCTATTTGGTCATAGTAAAAATTCTACGGCAAAAACACCTATGTCTTTTACTACACATAAGAAATGGACACGTGAGCGATTTTTGACTCACGCTCACGCACGATCACAAACCAAAAATTACACTCACGAACGCAGATTTTTTTCTACTCATGCTCACGCACGATCACGTGAGTAAATTTAATTTTTGCTCACGCTCACGAAATACCCACCCTTCAAAAATTAAAAATATTTCGAAGTGTTACCAAAACAGTCTTCGAAAAAATAAAAAACAAATAAAAGGAATAATCGCGAAAAATCACGACAAAAAATCTACTCACGCACGAGTTCTTAATTTTGGCTCACGCGTGATTCATGAAATTTCGTGTCATGTGCCCATCTCCACTACACATAACTGTTTTTGATTAAAATTTAAAAACTACATTTTCATATGATTTTATCTGCACTAATATAATAAAGAGGTAATGTTTGTTTGTAGGAGGTAATCTCCTTAACTACTTGTCTAATTTTAAAAATGTTGGTACCAATATTTAGAACGGTCCTTAAAGATGGTCATAGGCTATATATCATTCTATTAAAATACTTAATAAAAAAAGTTATAAAAATGTACAAATAAGGTAATGTAATAAGGTCCATTCGTTTACATTTCTAAGTCGAATTTGCTCTCAACAGCTGATTGTAAACCAAATTATAGCTGGTCGATATGGTAAAAATGGATTATTGATGAAAAATATTAATCAGAAACATTTTAGAAGGTTTTTGTATCTTTTCCATAATTAATTTCACAATATTTAATGCTTTGCATTTGCGTACAACATCGTAATTGTAAAACATTTGTTTATTTGTATTTACAAAAATTTATCATATGTTTTACAATTATATGTTTTTTCTGCTTGAAAATTTTTGCTAAAAATAATTAGTCCAGCAAAAATTTGTAAACTTTCAACATCGATTTGTCACTTTTTTCGCAGAAGTAAGTTTTTTATCACCAGGAGAATTTTAATTTCTTTTTAATATCAGTTGGAGGATATTTAAGCAATATTGAGAAATATATGTCAATAAAAAAATACGTAAAAAATAGTTTATTATTAAATATCGGGATATTTGAGCAACCAAATTTACTTAAACAAGTACAACAAATAAACCAATAATTACAAACAATAATTTTATTTGTGTGTTGAAAGGTAAATATTAACGAATAACTAATCATAAGGAATGTTAGTATTAAAACGTGAAAAATCTCGATTATTTCAAATCCCAAATAATGGGCATTTAAAAATTAATCGCGGTTGTATTCTCCACACTAATACAACTGCCTAACCAAAACTAAACTATTATTTTTTCTTTCAGCTACAGATGCTATACTATTTTTCTAAATACAAAAAACATATAATTAGTGTTTTAATGCAAAAGTACAGAACATATAGAATAAATATACAAAACGTATACCATGTTTCCATTATGACCAATTAACATGTTTTGAGGAAAACATTTCAAACTGTAATTCAAATGTAATTTTTTTCGAATTTATCATTCTCCATGAATGGATAACACAGAGTTGTATAAACACAATTCAGTGTTGATCAGACTATTTTCGATATGTTTTGAAATTGAACACGTTGTTTGAGATGTTTTGCACATTTGCTCGCATATATATGGGAAAATATATACTAAAACACGTATTTTGTGCAAAACATGTAATTTCGCTCAAAACACGTAAATGGAAATGCAGTATTAAATACACAAAAATCTATTCAAAACAAAACACACAGACACAAAATAAACATTTTGAAATATGTTATTCTTTTTTACAATTTTATGTTGCTTAAACCAAGTATATATTTCACGATTTAACCTGAATAAATTAAAAAATTTGCATTAATTTTAATTAATATAATAACAAATATTTATCACAATCACAATGTGTTTAAAAAATAAAACTATGATTTGTTTTCTTTAATTTGTCAATTTAAAATATTTTGAAGATCCATATTTTTTAAACAGAAATGCGAGACAGAAAAGCTTAAAGCGAATTTACATTAGAGCTTTTTTAAATAGATTTCAGTTTGAAATCTATTTGGAAATTAACATCGTTGACAATACAAAAAACAGTATGTGTGAAACGGTAGCAAAGTAGCATGGTAAAAAATAATTTTTTTCTATGGTGAAAAGTTTTACATTTTTATTTGTTTTGTTTTCATTTTTCTTTTAGAAGCTTTCAAATTTCAAAACTTCAAAAATTGTTATTCTTTTGTCAAAAATTCTACTAGCCCTATGGGCTAGTGATATTTTATTCACTTCAAAACTGTAAAAAATTTACCAAGAAACATACTTTGCTACCATATCACCCTAAGTCTACAAAAACAGTAATAATACAAATGTATTATGAACGTCACCATGATTTATCGACAAATTCAGAGTTGTATTCGAAAAAGTCGATAAAAAGGCTCCAAAATTTATTAGATTTCATTTTGATTTCAGCGAAATCTAACTTTAAGTAGGATTTCATTTTGTATGGGAAATCTGTTTGAAATCCCAAATTTTATTAGATTTCCGTCGAAATCGATAGAAATCTACATTTACGTTGATTTCGAGCATGATGTAAAATCGCTATAAAGCTCACATATATTATTTTTGAAAATATCCTGTTATTTTATCCTGGCATTGTTAAAATTTAATTAATTGGGCATGACGTACCATACCATATATTTTACATTTTATAGAAATATGAGCACAAAAAATACGTAATATTAAATTTTAATGTTAAAGTTTTTGGTTCTCTACAATAAGAAAAATTTTAAAAAAATTTATAGAATAACAGCCGTATGCAAAACAACAACAAATTTTCCTTTAAAAACTGTTAGAAAACCAACTAAATGTCTATGCATACGGCTATTAAGCTATAAAACTTATGTGATTATTAAATGAAAAATACTTAGTTTAGGTTAGTGATACAAATATTTCTGCGGGAATGGGCAAAAAAGGAGAAAAGTCTCCCAAATGATAGCCGGGGTCCCCACCGATTGAGCTAGAAAATTTTAAACATGTATTACCTGGAATAAGGTACAATATTTAATTTTTGCCAGGAACATGGTAATAATGAGGGACTCCACTCCGGGTACTCCACCGATTGAGCTAGAAAATTTTAAACATGTATTACCTGGAATAAGGTACAATATTTAATTTTTGCCAGGAACATGGTAATAATGAGGGACTCCACTCCGGGTACTCCTGGCTTTGCCCGCTAGTATCAACATAACATTGTACGAGTTTTCTTAACAGTTTTTAGTAATATTTCGATACTAAATTGCAAAATAAAGATTCGGATTAGATCACAGAAGCAAAATCCTATTCCTTTTGTATTCACAAAATATTTTAAAATTAATTATTTTTGACATAAACACGCATACTAGCCACGGAAAACAAATGTGATAATTAGTTTTTGAATAAGAAAACATGAGTTCTTGAAGCATTTAATAAAGAGAGGCAGACAATATTTTGAAGTATTACGGATGAAGAGTAACGGATGATGGGAAAAAATATGGATAAAAAAAGAGCCGGGAAAGTAAAACGCAAATTATGTAATTATGTCCCCATCTTATTGCTTTAAATATATTTGGAATTTACCTTCATGAGAGGCCAAAAAAAATCGTATTATGGGCTTTGATAAACCGAAAGAAAATATATGTATGTTACTTTGACCGTTATTTTCCCCTGCAGGCGGAAAGAGTTTTTATTTTATTTTATTTATTTCATCTATCGGGCTTAGCCCTTACAGATTACATTTAAAATATATACATAATTACAAAAAATTTTAATTTTATTTACAATTTCAAATCAGCCATTCCATTAAATCATTGGAAACATTTTAACATCTGTACAAGATTATGGTTCTTCCTCATCTAACATGTTGGAAATTATCCTCTTAAACGGTTGTCTGCTAATATTGAAATCAATTCGGTTTGATACCGAATCATACAAGACAATACATCTAGATATCGGCTCGTACATTCCATAATTGGTTCTATGGAAAGGAACCACAAATAAATGATATTCTCTTAACGCTCTGGTCGGAGCGTGAAATGGCAAAATGGATAATAAAGGAGAGCAATCAATTTTGTTATCCATTAAGTCCTTTATAAAGGTAATGCTTTGGATCTTCCTACGAACCATTAACGATTGAATACCGAGCGTTTGCAAACGACATCGGTAAATAGGCATATTTTCAAATGAATACTGCCTTTTTAAAGCAAATCTTGAAAAACGTTTTTGGATTCTTTCAATCCGGTTTATATCGATATCATAAAAAGGGTCCCAAATAACACTTAAGTATTCGAGATGAGACCTAACTAAGGATTCAAAAAGAATTTTAAGAGTATTAAAATTAAGGAACATTTTTGAATTCCTTTTTAAAAAACCAAATTGTGAATTGGATTTAGAGATAATATAATTTATATGATCTTTAAATGATAAAGTAGAATCAAAAAAAATACCTAAATCTTTTATTAAGTTTTGGCGTAAAAATTTGCTATTATTCTCACCTAAATAGTCAAAAGTAATAGGAAACTGTTTACGAGAATAACTAATTACTTTACATTTAGAAAAGTTTAGGAAAAGATGGTTAATATGACACCAACTTATTAAGGAAAAAATATCTCTCTGAAAGTTTAAACAATCAGCTTTGTGTGTGCAAACAAAAATTTTGGTTACATTTGTATTCTGTTTTCAAATAAAATTTCTTATGTTTCTCTTTATTTATTAAAATATATTTCTAAATTTTTATACTACACACTACTCTCTACAACACACTGCACACTGGACTGTACAAGGAAAAAAGTTCGCCGTACATCTTCGAATATAAATTATTTTTGAAAGACAGTTTCGAAAATTTTTTTTACAGTCGATCTTAAAGTGTTATATGTTATATCGATGTTTTTGTCTCGAGGGGACCAATGTTTTTCTTTAAGGGTATCTCGTTCTAGTATTTACACACCAGATCTTAGTTCCTACAACCCAAGTGTACAACCCTAATATCAGAAAATTAAAGCTCTTAAACAATTATTAAACATTTGCTAAGAAAGTAGTTTATAATTCCATAAAAACTTTTATTTTTTTTAATTATTGGATTTAGATTGATCTCTTCGAGACAAAAACATCGAAATATCGTACTTTAAGGTCTGACAGTAAGTGCCGGAGATATAACGAAATATTTAAAAATACGACCAATTCATTCGGAATTTTTTTTTCGAAATTTTCTTATGAAAGTGTACGGCGCACCTTTTTTTGCCTGTAATGTCGGTCTACTGCACACCCTTCAATTGAAAATCGAATATCATATTTTAATGCAGTCTTAATTCTAAATTTCAGTTGGTCTTTTCAAAATTTCATTCGAGATTTTCTGATTCAATTCTTAATTAAATTGGTTGTTTCTAAATTATGATTGGGCTTTTCTGAATTTCAATTGGAAATGGAGCAGTATTCACTAAAACACATGTTTCATAATTGTTTTGATATTAGTGAATCTTCTTCATTTCGTGTTAAGATATATTAATAATTAAATTTTGTATCGGTTTGGTGTTATCGGCCTTTTTTATAAATATAACTCATAGTACAATCATTTTAGGGCAAGTATTATAAACCATTAGGTAGGTCTTAAACATACCTTGAAGTTGCTATATTATTTGCGAATTGTTACTTTTAAACAGCGGCGGTACGAACTAAGTCCCCAAAATTTCATACAGGAAAAAACAACAACGTTTTTTGGGGACTTAGTTCATTTTTAGGGATTTATTTAATTTTCAAACTTGGGGAGATAGTTCCTAATGAACTCCCCCAAGAGATTTTTGAAATTCGCGCGAATTTTTCATTTTCCAAACGATTTACACAAAAAATTTTTTTTCGACACCAAAACTATTAATTTATTGGCTATAAAATGCAGTTGCAGAAATTGCTACTCCGTTTGAGTGCAGTACGTTGTGAAATTATAAATTCGTTAAACAATGTAAAAAAATTGTTTCATTGTTAGTATGTGTTGTCAGGTGTCATTTCTGCCAGGCAACATCTTGGCACTTCCATTACTTCCAGCCAGGGTTGGCAGGCAATACCGCTAAAATAACGTTATCAATTCAATACCCTTCCAACTCACTATCGTTACCCCTAAAATACCGTTACCGAAATAACTGAAAAATCGTTATCCCTTAAATACCGTTACCGAAATAATAGAAAATACCGTTATCGCTAAAATACCGATACCGAAATAACTGAAGAAATCGTTATCCCTAAAATACCATTACCGAAATAACTTAAAAAATGGTTATCCTTAAAATACCGTTACCGAAATTATTGAAAAAATCTTTATTTCTAAAATACCGTTACCAAAATAACTGAAAAAATCGTTATCCTTAAAATAACGTTTCCGAAATAATAGAAAATAGCGTTACCCTTAAAATAGCGTTACCGAAATAAAAGAAAATAACTTTACCCTTAAGATACCGATATATTTTTTTATTAAGTAATGTCTACACAACTTATGATCTTGTTTACCAGGTGTCTTCAAATGCAATAAAATTTGTCATTATATATGAGAATTACACAAAAAACAACAACATTATTTTCGTTGTTCTTTTGTGTGTAATTTTCAAATTTTATTTTTTAATATGGTATGAGATATAATTATATGTGGTTTAATATATGTTGTAATATAAGAAATATTTTTTGATATGGTATAAGATATAATTATATATAATACAATAAGTGCAAACAAATTTGAGATATTGTTATATATTGTTACATATCTAGAGTATTTTTGATATGGTAAAATATATAATTTCATATAATTATATATGGCCCCATGTCAATGGTTTCGAATCCCAGCCAGTGAGATCAATTTTTTGTGATTTTAGTTTATTTTTTATTTCCTTATTAATATTTTTTTACAAAACTTTCAAATTTTAAATTTGTTCGGGATAACAAGAACTAGAAATTTTTGATAGGATATAAGTAGTGAAAATTTATATATTTTTTCGACTTATATATAATTATTTTACCATATCACAGACGAAAACTCTAAGATGCACCTCAATAATAAGTTAGCCCGTACTCCAGGTAACACATATTTAAAATTTCAGGTTTCTAGCTAAATCGGTGTGGGCAGCGCGTTAAGGGAGATTGATCACCTTTTTGCCCCTCTTCGTAGACAGTTACAAAAATCCGACCTAGGTAAATGTCTACACCGAAGGAGGAACATATGAACCAAATTTTAACTTCCCAGCTCCAGCGTTTTTGGCAGAACGTCAAGGGTGAGAATTTTTCCCTTTTCTGCCCCTCCCTTTGGATTTTAACTTTATAGATTCAACGGTTTGTGCAGGCTGTAAAAGCATATTTCAAATTTCCGGTTTCTAGCTATAGGGTTTGGGCAGACCGTGAAAGGGGTTTTCCTCATTTTGCTCTTCCCCGAAGGAATTTCCAAGAACCTCGTCCTGCGGTTTGGCTGGGCGTTGTTGAATGAAATAAAGAAATAAGTATTTACATATTTTCACAGTTACACATTTTCACATTTGCCAATTTGCACATTTGCCCATGTACACATTTGCATATTTGCACATTTACATTACCATCAATCCATAAAACCTTCGATCTATCAAACCATCAATCAAATTTTCACTTTTGCACATTTGCACTTTTGCAAAGTTTCACATTTAAACATTAGCATAATTGCACATTTGCATAATTGCACATTTGCATAATTGCACATTTACATTGGATGAGGAATGTATGTACGAAATTTTAACTTCGCAGCTCCAGCGGTTTTGGCAGGCCGTTAAGGGGAAGCATTTTCCGCTTTTTTGCCCCTCCTTTGGATTTTCCAAAAGTCACGCCATAGCTGTTATCTACACTGGAGAAAGAACCTGCATACAAAATTTCAACTTTCTAGTTTCAGCATTTAAAAATACAAAACGTATTAAAATACAAGACAATAACGAAATTAAATATAACAACTTTAAATCGTAGGGTGTACTGTTTTTTTATTTCTGAATTATAATTGACCATTTCTCAAATACAATTTACTACTTCTGAAATACAACTGACAATTTCTGAAATGCAATTCACTACTTCTGAAATACAATTGACTATTTCTGAAATACAATTGACAATTTCTGAAATACAATTGACTATTTCTGAAATACAATTGACTATTTCTGAAATGCAATTGACTATTTCTGAAATACAATTGACTATTTCCGAAATGCATTTTATTATTTCTGAAATACAATTGACAATTTCTGAAATACATTTGACCATTTCTGAAATACAATTGACAATTTCTGAAATACAATTGACTATTTCTGAATTACAATTGACTACTCTGAAATACAATTGATTATTTCTGAAATACAATTGACTATTCTGAAATACAATTGACAATTTCTGAAATACACTTGACTATTTCTGAAATACAATTAACTACTCTGAAATACAATTGATTTTTTCTGAAATACAATTGACTACTCTGATATACAATTGACAATTTCTGAAATACAATTGACTATTTCTGAAATACAATTGAAAAAGGGGTAGTTTTCGTATACATGTTACTGTTGGATCTAATCTGATACAATTCGATCTGACTTTTTTCGGATAAATTTGGATATTACTTTATAAACATACTGTTGGGTCTAATTTAATCTGCCATTTTTCGGATCAATTCAGATCCTTCTAAATCCTCAAATATATTTCTGGATCTAATTTGATCTGTCATTTTTCGGATCAAATAAGATATTAAGGAATATAAAATTGGAAATGATTAAAGATTGTGCCAGATTATTTTTTTTTTACTCGGACCTACTTACTTTTTGCCAATTAATTTCAAACCATCTGTAAAAATGTTTGTGTTAGTTATAGATATTTCTGCAGGGGGCCGCTGTGAAGTAACAAGATTCAAAAATATATTCTCTGTACATACATATATCTATCTTCCAAAAGTCTGATCATGATGGGGTTTTCTGCTTTCAACGGAAAAATTAATTTGTTCTAAATGATTTAATATTATTCAACAAAATTGTGAAGTTTTGTGTGTTGTTTGCCAATGCAAGTTTCATAGAGTGTGTGCTAAGGTAGAAAATGACAGTGCGTTAAATGCTTTGTTGAGCTTTGATAATATTGTTTTCAATTGTGACAACATTCATCATCTTCTATGCCTTTTATCTTATGAAATAGAACAATTAAAAAATTTGTTCTCTGAATTTTTTAATAATAATATAATAATAATATGTAAATAACACAACAACATCAACAACAACTCCTGTTGATGTAAGTTCTCATCGTTTTATCTCTAACGCCAAAAACAATAAGTTTCCAAATAATGTTATTCGTTGTGCTGCTAATAATAAAACAACAACAACTAACACTAATGTTAATGCTGATTTGCCGTCTACTAGTTATGCTGCTGAAACTGCTGTTCATACGTTTGCCGTTAATAATGGTTCTGCTATTGATGCTGGTTATGTTAACCAGAATAATAGTGTTGCTAATGCGGATGTTTTAAATGCTAATAATCACAATTGTTCTGATTGGACAAATGTTACAACTAGGAAAAAGAAACCTAAGAAACGTAAAATTGTAATTGGTGATAGTCTTAATACTGAATTGGATGGTGCCGCATATTAAATGGGTCCACTTATCATCATTTAATCCCACAGTTTCTACTGAAATGATTAAATCATATGTTGCTTAATATCTTGGAATTGATCAATCTCATATTTCTTGCTATAACCTAACTAAAAAAGATGCACCTATGGATAATATAAGGTTCGTTAACTTTAAACTTGGCGTTTTATCTGCTTTTTATGACTTTTTTAAGCCTCAACTCTAGACGTCTGACAATTTTTTTCTAAGGAATCCGTTGCCCCAAAAGCAAACTTAAAGCTCTCTAGTAAATCATTAACAGTGTACTACCAAAATGTTTCTGGAATGAGGACTAAATCTTCATTATTTAGTACTTTTGTGTCCCAATGTGATTATGATGTCATTATTATTACGGAGTCTTGGCTGAATTCTGATTTTTGAGATGAAGAATTCTTTAATCCTTATTTGTATGTTGTCTATCGAAAAGATAGAGATGCTCAAAAGACTGGTCATGAAAGAGGTGTGATTATTGCTGTAAAAAAATATCTTTGTTGTAAACTTATTCCATTAAATAATGCAGATTCTGAATTGGATCAATTATGTGTATCTATCAAGGCGGTTTATAATGAAATTTATATATGCGTATCCTATATTCCGCCTAAAAGTACTGATGATTTGTATGCTGCTCATGCTTGCTGATGGCTTTAATGATGATGACAAGTTGTGTGTATTTGGTGATTTTAATCTTGCTGATATCGTTTGGTCTGTTGTTCCTAACTCAGGTTCATTTCTGCCAAATAATGTTAATAAAACTTTTGAAATTAATCTTCTTGATTCAGCTTTTAGTCTCGATCTCATTCAAATTAATACTGTTTATGATAGATTAAACAAAATTCTTGATTTAGTATTTCTTAGCTCAGATTTAAAGTTCTCACTTAGTGAAACAGAACTTTCCGTTTCACCTTCTACTTCTCACCACTGTGCTTTGGAAGTTGAAATAGAATTTTATGAATATGCTCATACTAATGCTGAAAATGATTTTCGTTATAATTATTATTCATGTGATTTGAATGCTTTAAATGCTATTTTATATAATTTAAATTGGTTAAATTTATTAGATAGTAGTATTGTATCAATATGTTATGATATTTTCTTAAGTAATGTAATAAGGATTACTAAAGAGAATGTCCCGTTAGCTAATCCCAAAGTGTACAAACTTCCTTGGTATACTAAAGGACTAAAAAAATTAAAAAATCTTAGAAATAAGTATCACAGGAAATTTAAAACTACTAATAATGCCATTGATAAACTAAATTTTCTTCATTATGAAAGATAATTTAATTTCCTTAATAAGTTTTTATATAATCAGTATATTATGAGTTTTAATGACTCCATAAAATATAATCCTAAGGCTTTCTGGAGTTTTGTTAATTCTAAAAGAACTAGTTCTTCAATTCCATTTTTAATGACACATTATGGTGTCTCGTCTGATACATTATATGATTCTCTTAATCTTTTTGCTACATATTTTCAGTCCAATTTTTGTGATGACTCTCTTTCACTTGATTTAATCTAAATGATATTGATTCATATTTTGATTTTGAATCAATGCAAATTTCTGATGAAGATGTTGCATCAGGAATTGGTAAGCTTTCTAATCCGATTAAATGTAATAATGATGGTCTCTCAGCTTTTCTTTTGAAAAAATGTTTTTCTGCATTAGTCTTACCACTCAGAATTATTTTTAATAAATCTCTGATGGCTGGCTATTTTATTCAGAAATAGAAATATACAACAATATTTCCTATTCTTAAATCCGGTAACAAAAACGATGTTGCTAACTACAGGCCAATTTCCAAATTAACAAATATTGCAAAGATTTTTGAACATATTGTCTACGACAAACTGTTTTTTCGTCTTAAACGTTATATTTCAGAATCACAGCATGGATTTATGGCCGGAAGATCCACCACAACCAGTTTAGCTGTTTTTACTAGCTTTTGTATCTCTTGTTTTGAAAAAGGTATTCAAACTGATTCAATTTATTTGGATTTTGCATTTAATTTATTACTTAAGCTTTCTAAGATTGGTTTTCATTCTAGAATGCTGAGTTGGTTTAGATTTTATTTAACTGGTAGATATGCTGCAGTTTCTGTAGATGGAGTTTACTCTAATTTTTTTACACCCACCTGTGGTATACCTCAGGGTAGTATCTTAGGTCCTTTGCTTTTTAACATTTTTATTAATGATATTTGTCGTTGTTTTACAAAGTCTCAGTCTTTATGTATGCTGATGATCTTAAAATTTTTAAATTAATATCTTCTTTTCCATATTCCAGATTGGAATATGCATCCTTTATTTGGAGTCCTAATGCGGATACTCATATAAACCGTATTGAGAGAATTTAAAATAGATTTGTTAAGTTTGCTCTTCCTTTCTTGAATGTTTCAACTTCTGTTCTAGCATTTAGTATTCCCACATATGTTGATAAATGTGATTTTATATATTTAAAAACTCTGGAAACTCGTAGGAATATTTTTGCATTATCATTTGTGCATGGCATTATTTGTGAATTGATTCACCTGATTTATTACACTTAATAAAAATATATGTTCCCCCTAGATCTTAGATAAATTATTTTGTATTGATATTCATAGAGCTAATTATGCATTAAATGAACCTCTTAACTAAAGGTTTGAGATTATTTAATAATTATTCTAATCAATTAGATATTAGTTTACCTCACTCTCAGTTTAAAGCTTTATTAAATAAATTACTTTAAGTTATTTACTTTTGTAATAAGTTGCTAGTCTGTAAGGATAATTTTGTATCCATAGACTGAAATAAATAAATAAATATATCGGTGTGCATTGAAACTAGCGTTATCACTAAAATACCGATACCGCAATAACAAAAATAACGTTACCCTTAAAATATCGTTACCAAAATAACCTTATCGCTAAAATACCGTTACCGAAATAATAGAAAATACCGTTATCGCTAAAATACCGATACCGAAATAACTGAAAAAATCGTTATCCCTAAAAAAAATCGTTATCCTTAAAATAACGTTACCGAAATAATAGAAAATAGCGTTACCCCTAAAATAACGTTACCGCATTTGTTTCGGTTACCATCCATGCTTCCAGCTGAATTAATATAAAGTTCATTTAAAGAATTAAGATTTAAAATACTTTTAATGGATAGCAAAAAAATATTTTTGTAATTTTGAAATTATTTTTGAAATCATTCCCCAAAATGTGGGGAGTTAGTTAATTTATATGTTGGGGATTTATTTCATTTAACTGGGGGTTTATTTATTTTTTTAATTTGGGGAGATAGTTCATAATAAACGAAACCCCCAATTTTGGGACTTAGATCATGTTCGTTATGGGGACTTAGTTCATACGGCCTTAAACGGCAAATAAATATTTTTTAAAAATTATTTGAACAGAAACACCTATATGTATTGTACCTGTTTTATTTATTTTCCGAAACAAAATAACCTATGTGTACCACTCCAACACGCCCAAAGATTTTGATTATTTCAAGGCGTAATATTATAAAATGTCTAAGGAAAAATACAAAAATCTTAAAAAAAATGTCACGAATTAACAAAATACAGTTTTTTCTCTCCTGAACACTAGCTAAAACACACAAAGGTGTCTCCAATAAGAAAACATTTTCCTCGGAAAGCAAGTTCTCAAACTAAAAGTTTTGACATGTTAATTATATTTTCTGTTTTGGAATTTCACTAATGGATGAGATTAACGCATTCCCAAACCAAATCGTAGTCTTATTAAGAGTTGTCACTATTACCATTAAGATGCCACTCAACATTTTCAATAACTAAATTAGTTTAAAAAACATTTCACGTCGCAAAGTATGTTGTGTATATTTTTTATTTCTTTCAAATCATTTTAAATACATCCGTTTACCCCTCTGTCTATAGTAAACTTTAATTTGTTGTAATGTTTTCATAATAACATGTTCATCCTTTTTGTCAAATACGGCAAATAAGTCATCTACATATTTTGTTAACGGTTTTATTTGTACTTTCCTTATGTAAATCCCCCATTCTTTGTTCTAAAAGACTGTCTATAACTTTTTCGCATTTCGGTTTTCAGCGTAACCGAATACAAAATAGTACAGTTACGGTTTAATTTAAGTCCTTTAAAACTCAAGTTTTGCAAAGAATTCAATATAATAAAGGTGTAAAACAAATTAAAATATTTGCTGAGTTTCAGAGTGAGCTAACCATAAGTCATCACAAAAAAATTGTTAATTTGTATGAAACTTTTTGTCATTTTCTTTTCACTAATAGTTAATTCGAGTTTCATTTTTTTTAAATTTGAAATCGTAATGTTTTAATTTTTTTCCAAATGTGATGCCTTCAAACATTTACATAAACCCAGAGAAAAGATTGGTGGGAATTCGATCAAAACCATTAACATTTGTAAGAATTTTATTTTATTTGGAATAACTATTATCCATTATTAAAGCAAAAATATGGCATTGGGAATTAAAAAAAAGGAAAAAGAACTGAAAAAGAATACTTTTAACCAATTATTAGTATTTTCAATCAACTTTACGAATAAAATTCGTTTAGAAATTTCGTACATAAGAAGCAACCATTAGTACAATGTATTAAATTTATTAATAAATTGTCGATATTGGAAAGTGGTAACTACAAATACGATTATCCGGATTTAAAATATCATTAAATTAGGATTTCAGTTGAACCAACCAAATTGAGGATTCTATTGATTATAGAAGCCACCAAAGATTGGTATTTGTTAGAGTAATCAAAAAACCGACCTTTTGAAAAAACCGGTTTCGGTTTTCCTCGAATAAAGAGCTTTTTCTATTTATAGAATACCATTTGGCAATCATCCTCGATTCTCGAAGCACAAATTGACAGGGTTGCCATTCCAATTGTTAATGTTTCCATTTCTGGGAACAAATTGGGAATCTGGCATACTAATATTTTTCACATCACAACATATTTAAGTGTTGTTTGTTATATTGTACGGGTAATCATTCACTAATGAAAAATGTAATTTCACATAGTCAATACTTACTACACTTAGTTGCAAAAACTGTTTTCTTCTTATATATCCAAAATATATGTATCTTTTCGAAAAATATCATTTAATGTGTTCAATCTATAAATATTTTACAATTAACAAGTAAATCTATATTAATTTTACATAATTTAAAGAAACAAATGAAAACATAAATAAAAAAGTACTAAAAAATGCAACAGTGCTTGCATCTCAATCGAAAAACAAATACAAAACCCACCCTTTTGTTATACGTGCACATTTATTTTTTAACATTTTCAATTAAATTTTCTATAAAAATATTTTACGCGTACATTGCAATTTGTTTTTTTTTTCTTTCATAAACAGTTTTTCTAAAAACACATGATTCCTTAAGTAAAGTGCGGTCAGTTTCGCTGTTTGCTAAAGCAAATGACACTTGACGAAACTTAACGAAAAGTTTGTTAAGTACAATATAGTCATACACATTTGATTACATGTATTCGCACATTTGCTTAAGCTAGCAAAAGTATAATATAGAGTTAGCTCTTTATTTTCCCCATAAAAACTCTCTTAAAATTTTCAATCGATTTACGCCTCACTTTCCTTTATCCGATTGCCCCCAACCTTCATATTTGTTAGTTATATAGAAAGGAAACAAATTGAACCCCAACACTCTTTAAAATCGCATTTTCATTTCATTGAACTCTCCCAATGTACACCTACATATTATTGTTGTATTTGCTAAAATTAATACTTTGTGGGTCCTCCATTTGCATCAAACACGGCCTGTAGTCTTTTTGACATCGATCGGACTAAATTCTTTCGATGCTTCCTCCGAAGCAATTTTAAGTTCATCTCTGCTCCAGGCGTTATTTCCACCAACTTTACGTTTCAAAATGTCCCAACAGTGTTCGATGGGGTTCAGGTCAGGTGATTGAGGAGGTGAGTTAAGATGTCTTGATGCATAGAAACGCGCAGTATGTTTGGAATCGTTGTCCGAGCGTTGGAATATCCAACGCTGGCCAATATGCGTTTATATTGGTGCTGGTCCATGACACCTTCTATAAACACCAAGCGACCTATCCCACTGGCTACCATAGCCCCCCATAACATGACACTCCCGTGTTGGGATCAAATAGTTTACATCAAACGCTGTATATTTCTTGCTCCATACCTTCCTCCTGCCATCATTTCCGAAAAGATTTACTTTGGTTTCATAAGTAAATAATACCGTTTCTCAAAATTCTTCATCCTTATCTATGTATCGCTTGGCGAATTCTAAACGCAATTGTTTTTTTTTTTTTGTTATTAAATGGTTTCTTGCAAGGCACTCCTCTTGCATATCCGCCGGAATGTAAAATCCTCCCTTTTATTTTTGGATTACCAATTGTACCTGTAGTATTAGCGACTTTTTCTGCTAATTTTGCCCGACTTACTCTTGAATTTTTTGCCACTTCTTTTGAAACCAAGCTCACCACTTCACGTCTAGAAACTTTTTTGGCCGTCTCGGCCTTGGCGCATTTTCAACGGAACCATTTTTTTTTTGGACTTATTAACAATATATTGAACTGTGGATTGTTGTAAATTCACTAAACTACTAATAAAACGTAACGATTTTCCTTTTTTATGTTCTTCAATTATAAAATTTTTGATATCCAAGCTCAATTCCTTACGCTTGCTTATTTTTGGACAGCTGATTATTAAAAAATTTAAAACCAACTAAGTATTTTCTAAAAAAGTGCTCTACGACGAAAATAAAACGGTATTTTAAAAAATATGCAAACACTGATGTACAAACACTTTTGTCCCAACGGATTTAAATTAATGAGTACGTTTAAAACAACGTATTCGAATTTTATATTTTTGTTATATGTTAAATTAATAAAATTTATTTAAAATAAAACTGCATTTAACAATTTTAAATATTTTATAAATTTTTTAAGATTTACAAAATATATATCGGGTGTACAAATAGTTATGTCCCTAACTGTAAATATATTATGTTTGCCCTTTTTAACGTTAAAATTGAAAACTTCTTATTAATTTTGTGAAAAAGAATTAGGTTAAAAAATATTGTATAGTGAATTCGATTAACCGCATCAATTTTAACTGTAACCGCAGTTAAGGAAAATTGCGGTTAATGAAAACTCTAGTCCAGGACAATATCTGCAATTGTTGGATATAGTGGGTTACCCATTGCATGTCATATGTTTGACTGTAAAAAGTTTCTCCATAAAAAAATAGTTATTTCTGGGTATTTTTGTGTGGTTTGTGGCCTTTTGATCCATAATCACCCCTATTATCGTGAATAAAAAGTGAAATGTTTATTCCCATGGAATTTTCATTTCCCTTTAAGGGAAAATTGTTATCGTGAATTTCGCAAAATTTTTGTTCCCTTTGAAGAACATCAGTTCAAAATAACGTGTAGCACCAATTTTCACTGAATGAAAAAACTAAAGGAAATTTGAAAATTTAAGAAAAATTAAAAATATCAACATACTATATAATTATTGAAATAAGAAAGTTAAAAGTGAAAAACAAAATGTTTAGAGTTGGAATGATGTTATTATTGCCAGAGGAGGAAATACAACAACAACGAATTGCTCGTCGAGATTTGCGAGATTCATCAAATCCTTTAGAGTTGCCCGACACATTGTAAGTAACCACACGCAATTTGTCTGTTGTTTTGCATTCAGTTGAGGAGTATGTCGCTTTGCACTTCACAGATCTTGACATAAAAAAATTATTTACCTGAATGTCGAATTATAATCAAAAATTACTTACATTTTCTATGTAGTTCCCTAGAAAAAACAAAGTGAACAAACTGATGGGAAAAAGGGAAAAAACTGTTTTCAAATAAACATTAACGATAAGGGGAATTTCTTTGGATGTGGACTTTTCTCGGGGATATTACTCACAAATGAATGATTAGAAAAATGGAACAAATTTCGAAAGAACATTTATTCACGATTATAATTGAGGGAAAAGATTTCGAAGTGTAAATATTAACGATAGGGGTGAATATTTTTAATCCCTAAGTGAATAGGTATGCTAGTGAATAACGATTTCAAGTATATGGAGATAAGAATCTCATTATTTTCCAGGGTTATATCTTGAAGTCTATTTTTAAGCTCTACTGAATTCTTAATGTTGTATTTATCTAATTTTTCCTTCAATACTTTGGGATTCTAATTAATAATCTGGTTTTCGATTTTTCGCACACTGTATTTTGAAGGCATATTACAACAATACAAATGAAAAAACAGAAAGTTTAATCGTTTCTTAATGGAACTACATTTTTACTTTTTTTATTTTTTTAATTTTTATACATAGTTTTCAGTTTTTAAAATTATGCTAATTATTCTAAAACACATTAATGTTTTCTACTTCTTTGTTATAAAAGTAGAAGTGAAGTGGGTAAAAACTTTTATATTTATATTTAAAGCTAACACCTTATACTATCTAATTGCATAAAAAATAGTTCAGTCTTAATTATTGCCCAAGAAATAAAAGCTAACAATACAGCTAATACAACAAATATTTCCACAACAAGTTCTACCTTAAATTGTAATAAAAACACAACGAATAACTCCACATCTAGTTCCGTACTAACCCCTAGATTTCAACAATCAAATAATGATATGCAAGATATCAAAGATATGATGACACAGCTTATAACGCAAGTATCTAATATGATGAATATAATCACAGTTCTACTTTCAAAAATTGATGGGCAGACAAAATGATTTAAAGATTATCCTTTGGAATTCGAATGGGCTAGGTCAACACGTCCTTAAACTAAAAATTTGTATATATAGGAACTCTGTAGATATTTTATTAATATCTGAGACACACTTCACACAAAAGAGTTACTTAAGTATACCTAACTTTACAATATTTAACACAAATCATCCTGACAATACCGCCCATGGGGGTACAACAATAATTATCAAAAACTCAATTATATGTACTGAACTTGAAAGTTTCAGAAAAGATTACCTCCAAGCTACCTCAACATTAATTGAAGACTTGTTCGGCCCACTCGTGTTGTCTGATGTGTATTGTCCTCCCAAACACAATAACACTAAAATTAAATACATTAATTTTTTAAAATCAATTGGTAATCGTTTTATTGCTGGAGGAGACTTCAACTCCAAAAACACTTTCTGGGGCTCGAGAATAACTCTTACTTGAAGCAATAAGAGAAACTAATAGCAAATTTTTAAGCACTGGAGAGCCTACTTACTGGCCAACTAACTTAAACAAAAAACCTGATTTAATTGACTTGTTTATCACGAAAAATATAATACATGAACATTTAAAGATAGAATAGTGCTTCGAACTATCCTCCGATCACTCACCCATAATACACAAATTCGAAAGTAATGTTCTTCTTGCGACCCATTACAAATTTTCTTACAACAAGAAAACAGACTGGGAGTGCCTTAGAGAAATAGTTGAAAATAAACTTGATATACAGATATCACTAAAAACCAAAGATGAAGTGGACAGTTCAATAGCATATTTTAATAACACACTTTGTATGCTGCAATTGATTCTACACCCATAATAACCCACGAATCTGTTGAAATTTAATACTGCAAAGCTGGTCTTTCAGGTTAAATGAAAAATCCTTTTTAGATTTTTACAATATATAATATAAATGTTTATTCAAAAGAATTTCAAAGAATTATGAAAATTTGACAAAATTTGTTTTACATCAAAGACAAAGAATATATGATTCCTGTCACATGAATGTTACAATATAGAAAACTCTAAGTAGTTGAATTGAAAATTACATAATAATTTAACAGTTCCCCTCAATTCAAATACTAACATAATCATTCCAAATATATAAGAACAAATAATGTTAATTTAAACCCATTAATTCGTGCTAAATTTTTAGTTAAAACATCAGCGATAATATCATTCGTTGGCACATACTTTAAAATAATTTCCTTGTTTTTATAAACATCACGGACATAGTGATATTTAATATCGATATGTTTACTACGAGCATGGTACACAGGATTTTTTATCAATTGCTGTGCACTTAAATTATCGACATTTATTACCATTGGTATCTTTGAATTTATCAACCCTAGTTCTAGACATAATTTATTAAGATAAACGGCTTCTTTGGATGCAGCACAAAATGCTATATACTCCGCTTCAGTACTACTCAGAGCTACAGTTGCTTGTTTTTTAGACTCCCATAAAAATGCACCCCCACCATAGAAAAATACATATCCTGTATACGACTTCCGTTGTATGGGATCTGTACTCCCCACCATTATCGCTACGTAATAACTTTATCTTTTTATTTGTTTGATTTTCTACCATAGCTTTAAATATCTTAAATGTTTCGAATACTTGACTCTTTTCTTTTACAAAATATACAAATATTTGTCTGGTCATATCGTCAATGAATGTAATAAAATATCGAGATCCACCTATAGATTTCACATTCATTGGTCCACAAACATCAGTATGCACTACATCTAACAGATCATTTGATCGATTTTCGGACTGAAAAAACTGTTTTGAACAAATTTTACTTTTTGCACATGTTTTGCAAATAATATCAGTTGGAACTGATTCTAAATTTAATCCGTACACTACGTTTTTTCCTGCTAATTGTTTAAGCGTTTGGAAATTCAAATTACCATATCTTTAATGCCATTTTTCTTCATTTTCGTTTTCTAAATTTAAATGAAAATTTGAATTTTCATTTCGTTTAACAATGAACAGATTGTCTTCCTTTTTAGCATTCAAAATTATATTCCCATTTTCAATTTTAAAAATTACTTTTTCTGAATCAAATATTGCTTGTACTCCCTTTTCAACAGCATAAGGAACATAAATAAAATTACCTTGCATGTGTGGAACATACATACAGGTGCTAAGACTCACATTGAAATTTTTACTCCTTAGAGAGACTTTTCCTCGACCTTCTGATTCTATTGTATTATCACCAACTAGCCTAATAATCTCCTTATTTTCTCCATGGATTTTTCGTTCTCGACATTGTCCAGCATAATGTCCTGGACCACCGCAATTGTAACAATTATCTCTCTTTTTAAATCTTGGTTTTTGTTGTTCTTTATTATGAGCAACAAATGCTTGTTGATCATCGGCTAAACCTTGTTCAGCACATCTTCCACCTTCCTCAATAAGCTTTATTTTTAACCCTCGAAGTGGCACATGGTTCTGGCCAGACATATTTAATTTAACATATTCAATTTAGCATACTTCTATTTTAGATACATGGTTGTAATTTCAGATAATCTCCCAAATTTTTGTTGGCTTTCGATGTACAAATTAATAATTGAAAAAAAGTCCTTGGAACAGGACAAAAAAGCCAATTAAAAAATCTTCACCTTACTTTTGGTACATGGTGTGTGGCCACACCCCTATGTATTTTGTATGAACGCATAGGCAAAGCACATGGCACGAGTTGGAAATTTGTATTTACTTTATTCTTTTATGCTTCTTTCTTTCTTCTGATTTTGTTCGTGAGTTAGTTATTCATTGAACGTTGAACAGTGAAGAAGTAATCTAGTTTTTGTGCGGTAATTTTGAACTTGTAAATAATTTTACGCAGGTAGATTTGTTGCGTTGTTAGTATATTATGGCTGATGAACTAGAATTTATTTATAATACACGCTTGCGTAGCGCGAATTTGCAACCCCAATTGTCAGAGGCATTAGTGCATGATTTTCAAAGTCAGGTAGAAGCTGATGAAAATTATGATGTTTTTGAAAACGATGGTGACGACACTGCTGATTATGTGCCAGAAGATGATGCATCAGACATAGAAAATGATTTGGAAATTGAACCTAACGAACTTTATGATAGTGATGAAGACGTAGATGAAGAAGAAGAAAGTGGAAATGATGCTGAAGCAGCAAATGAAGTCGACTCAGGCTGTTTTTATGGTAAAGACGGTACTAAATGGAACGAAACTGAACCCCCTGCATCTCGTTTGCGCCAGCATAATATCATGCGTTTTCGATCTGGAACAAAAACAAGGCTCACCAATCCAGTTGAGGTATTCAAGCTATTTTTCTCAACCAATATTACGTTCGTCATCATTAGTGAAACAAATCGGCATGGGCGAGAATCAATTAGAAAATGGAATGAAGAACATCCAGAGTCTACCCAAAGAAAATGGATTGATTTGACAAGCTCTGAGCTAGATGCATTCATTGGGATTTTGTTGGCTTCTAGTCTCAGCCATAATAATATGCAAGACTCCAGTATATTGTGGCGTTCTGATTCGCTGCCCATATTCCGTGCGGCTATGTCGCACAAACGATTCATTACTCTGCCCAGATATATTCGTTTTGATAATAGTCGTACGCGGGCATTCCGACAGCAAACAGATAAAGCAGCTCCTATCCGGGACCTTTGGAATTTTCTCAATGAAAATCTGCAAAATTATTATGAACCTTATGAAAATATTACCATCGATGAGCAGTTGTTTCCGTATCGTGGGCGCACAAAGTTCACCCAATATATCCCATCAAAACCTGCAAGGTATGGGATCAAAGTTTGGTGGGCATGCGATGCTAAGACTAAATTTCCATTGAAAGGAAAACTATACACTGGAAAGGAAGGAGACAATCGGGAGATAAATCAAGGTGAAAACGTTCTAATGTATTTCGCAAATTGTTACGCAAACAGCGGCAGAACAATTATTTCTGATAATTTTTTCACCTCATTAAACGGCGCTAAACGACTGGCTGCTATGGGACTGGCATTTGTTGGCACCATTCGAGCAAACAAAAGATGTCTTCCTAAGGAAGTTATGAAGAGCACCAGACGACCAATTCTTTCAAGTGTGTTTGGTTTTCATGAAAATCTTGTTGCACTTTGCAGCTACGTGCCCAAAAAAAATAAGGCAGTCAATTTAATTTCAACCGTGCATTACACGAAATATGTTGAAGGCGTAGCCATGAAACCGGAAGCAATTTTATTTTATAATTCAACTAAAGCCGGAGTCGATACGATGGATCAAATGCTAAATCATTACACAACAAAACGGTCAATCAGACGCTGGACATACGCGTTTTTCTGCAACATGATTGATGTGATGGCATTGGCAAGTTACATTATATGTAAGCTAAATGATGAAAATACAAGAAAAGAAAGAAGACGCATATTTTTATATAAACTTGCAAAGCAATTGGTACTGGCCAACGTTGAAAATCGCATCAATAATCCGCACATTGTGGCTCAACCAACAACTCGTATAGCATTTGAAGCGTACTTTGGGAGACCTCTCAATATAGCAAACCGTAATGTGGCTTCACGCAGTGGTCCAGACACACTAGCTGCCAAAAAACGTTGCAGAATTTGCCTGCAGCAAGGTGACAAAATACGCTGTAAGACACGCTTTTTTTTTGCTGCAAATGCAACAATCCTGTTTGTCAGCAACATTCAAAAGTAGATTATTTATGTTTTTGTTGCCTTCCGCAAAATTCTGAATAAAAAAATCAATGTATTCTTCATAATAATTTTCTATTTTGTCATAAACATTTATTACTTTACCCATAATAAAGAGAAATATATATATAACAAAAAAATTGTTGCCCTTTTCATTCCAAAGAATTTTTCAGGTCTATTTTTTCTTCCTCAGGTAGCTAATAACATAGTAAAAAGAAATAGAAACACAAAATATTACAAATATTGACATACAAATGCATGTAAATGTATAGGCGTCTGGCCAGACACCATGTGCCAGAACTAAGGGCTCAAAATATGTGCCTGACGAAGGGTTAACATGCATAACGTTGGTAACACATCTCTAGTTTCAATTGCAACTACGAATGCTTCATACGATTTCGGTAAGCTGGATAGCAGCATTATCACAAATTGTTACATTTATTTCCGATAATTTCTCCACTAAACCACAAAAAGTATCTAAGAACTGCGAAACATTTTCGTTATCAATCATCTTCATCTGAAGCATTTGTTTAAACATAGAAACTTTTTTAGCTGGACCCAGTACATGAATATCTTTTAGTTTACCCCAAGCTTGATACGATGTCTTACAGTTCTTTACATGAATTATTTGCGATGGTTTAATGCAAAGCATAATGCTGACTAATGCTTTTTCGTCTTTTAGTAACCAATTTTGCAACTCACTGTCTTCTTGAGGTCTTATCAGCTCATCACTTACAACTCTCCACAATTCAGAGTGTACCAATACACTCTTCATTTGGATGCACCAGGAATCATAGTTATTGGTGTCCAATTTTTCAATTTGGAAAGTAGAACTCATCTTGAAAATACGTTTTTTTTTTTAATATATACAATATATGATAAAACAATTTCTTGATCTCTTAATATTACTCGTACGACTTGACATTATGCAATGACCATGCGGCCCATAACCTGTTGAAATTTAATACTGCAAAGCTGGTCTTTCAGGTTAAATGAAATACACAAAATCCTTTTTAGATTTTTCCAATATATAATATAAATGTTTATTCAAAAGTATTTCAAAGAATTATGAAAACTTGACAAAATTTGTTTTACATCAAAGACAAAGTATATGTGATTCCTGTCACATGAATTTTACAATATAGAAAACTCTAAGTAGTTGAATTGAAAATTACATAATAATTCAACAAAATCAAATAAATATAGTATATCACCATTCATCAAAGAAAAGATTAAGGCAAAGCGAAAACAAAGAAAAAAATAACAATCAACAAGATCACCCTTTGATAAAACAATCCTTAACAAACTAACCAAGGAATTAAAGGATCTTTTGAAAAAGTACAAACAGGATAAACTGAAAAGTTATCTTGAAAACCTTGATTCAATCAAGACAACAAACTACTCATTATAGAAAGCCACAAGAAAAATTAACAATGCTATTATTCATCAACCGCCAATCCAAAAATCTGACTTAACGTGGGCCAGAAATCATAACGAAAAGGCTCAAGTATTAGCTGAAAATTTTTACAAAACTTTCTCTAATGTAATGGACAAACAAAATATTACTCTGCCAAATATCATTTCATCCACAAACTGCCACATCAAAAACGTTTCTCTACATAAAGTTAAAACTACTATTAAAACAATAATTGATGCTAAAAAATCCCCTGGCTATGACAGAGTAACGGGCAAACTATTAAAAGAACTACCAATGAAGGGACTTATCTACATAAAAAATATCTTTAACGTTATAATAGCAATGAAATATTTTCCTAAAGTTTGTAAAATTGCAGAAATAATCGCTATTGCAAAGCCCAACAAGGAAGCCACAAGGGCTACTTTATACAGGCCAATAAGTCTATTACCACTTTTATCGAAATTATTCGAAAAACTTATTTTATATATTTTAGTAAATAGTGAAAAAACAGTACAAGTGACTTACACTAATAGGAAGATAAGTGATCATCAAGCAATTACGATAAACAACACTCCGATTCAAAATGATAATAAAGCTAAATATCTTGGCATGATAATCGACTCTAAATTAATCTGAAAAGATCAAAAAAAAAAACGAAGTAAAGTACAAAACTTGACAACTTTACTGGCTCTTAGGAAAGGATTCAACTTTATCCTTACAAAACAAACTGCTTATATACAAAACAATAATAGGGTACTGTAAGCAACTCTAATATAAAAATCATCCAACGAGTTCAATTAAAAATACTGAGAACTATTATAAACGCCGAATGTACATATCCAATGAAAATATACATCGTGATCTTAACGTCACACAGTGGGTTCGATTATACCTAAAATGGAGATTACTTCAAGGAAGGGTGCAGTTAACGAGATAATATTTTTTTTTCTATTAACAATACCCTAAATAGGCAAAAACGACAGAACTTCTAACGTTTTTTAATGGATTTTTATTTTTTATTTAATTAAAGTAATTTATTTGAATATTCTCTTTTTCTTATTCATCACTTGGACTATCATAGTCTTTACCATCATTACAATTACTGTCATCTGTATCATCATCATTATTATCATCATTATCATCACTATCATCATCATCACTATCATCATCATCACTATTGTCATCATCACGATTTTCTTGAGAAATTTTTGGTAATATTAATAGATCTAATTCTCACTTCGATAAATTTTCTTTCTTTTTTTTTTGTTCATATTGCCTGCTAATGCTCGATATAAATGGGTCTGAACTTAATAGAAATCTATTAAAAATATCTTCATTCGACTTTTCCCGGCTGCATTTTCGAGCAAAGTGCTCTCTGTAGTTTTTAAAGTTTCTATTCCTTGCTTCTTGAGCTTCTTCTGATAATTCTCCCATTGGTAAAAGCGCGTGTTGTACAAGGTTAAGTTGAAAACAAGGTTAAGTTGGATAATTTTTTTTCTGTTAAAATTTTGGCAGCATAACTAGTCTTTCAACCGTGTGATTTAAAAGTCCTTGAAGACTAACTTGTGCTGAAGTTTCACAAAATTTAAGTTGATCTCGTTTGGGATAACACCTTTGTTTTGCTTGTTGAACTTTAGTATACGAAGGAAATTTTTCCGGAGCCACCCTTCTTATATTATTATAACTATGTCGAGTTAATTTTGCTTCTATTAAAACGCTAAGTGCTTCTTCTGCACTTAGTTGTTTTGGTTTAGCCTGCTTAAAGCTTTTTATATATTTTGCAGCCCTTGTAGGTGTTGACGTTGTTATTTCTTTAACTAGCTTTGCTGCCTCAACATTTCCAGAAGCTCTTAAACTCATTTGTGTAGCATGAGTCAAAACTGGCAATGAAATACTATCTCTTATGCTTCCAGTTTTCTTTGATTTAGTTTTCTCACTGCAATCTGCGAATGAAAGTTCATTGCGACCTCCTTTATTTGGTGGAGGAACAAATGAGCTAGAAGCATTTAGCCATTCAGTATTTAATTCCAAAAAACGCTCAGGGTACCTTTTACATTTACTATATCGAGATTTAAACTGTTTAATAAAATTATCAAACGTTTAATTAAAAAAACTCATATTGCTGGCGTTTATACGCTTAATGGTTTTCATTTTAAGAAAATTGATTTTAAGCGGTATTTCTCATAAAGTTGTATAGTTCTAGGCGCGATATCAAAATAGTTTTGGGGCTTATTCCTAAAAATATTAAATTTGTTCTTATTTAATTTAACTGTTTAATCGGTTTTCCAATTGCCTTATACCGATTACTTTATTTAATGCAAAACACAATACGCACTTTACAAAAACTTCAAATTTTAAAACAGCAAAAAACACCACTGAAAAACAAAAGATAAAAACAAGCACAAAAATTACGGCAATAGAGATGGGCGCGTGAAACAGTTTATTCGCAAACATTATTATTTATAAATTACGATAGTCAGTTTAATTTCAAAAAATATTAAACGTCAAAGGCATTGGTAAAAAAAAAGTTGATTGCTTAAAGTACGTGATTGAAAACAGTTATTATATAGGCGTGACTATCTCGGCACGGGCAAATTAGTAAAAGATTTAAAACCATCACGTGAATTTGGTAAATTATTAGAAAAACCTATTTTTTTTTCGCTGGAATTGAGTGTTATTTTTTATTCTTTTCTGGTAAATTGGTCTTCCTCGTGAACATAGGTGATCAAACGACACTCACGCAGCCATCTCTATTAAATATCAAAATATATTGACAATAATATCAACAACAACAAAAATAGCTAACATTGAGAGTAAGACAATAGTAACAACAAAAACACTGTGGGTTAAAGGAATTTTGAAAACAAGACTTTTTACATAAAATTATTAATATATTTAAACGGGGCAACAAAAAGGCAAACTTTTATGTAATATCAAGTAGAAATCCCATACTTTTCAAAAAACACAACTTCAAGGCCGGCACTTTACTACTTTGTTACTTCTGGTCCATCATATATGGAAAATACCCCGATTTTAGAGCTTTTTAAAAAAAATATTAAAAATATTTCTACACATATTTTTATAAACACAAAATCATTTTTTGTACACTTAAATACCTGAAGTTGAAGGTTCCATCATAAAAGTTTAACTTTATTAATTTTAAATTTAAAAAAAAGCACTGCTTTTTATCAAATTTCAATTTTTTACTTTTTAAGAAAACAGCAATAATTAGCTAACTTTGACAGCTCAATACGGATGAAGTATACAACTTAGATGGTTCAAATTTTAAATAGTGATGTAGAATTTTATCTAGTTTCATTCGATACCAATCATTATGGCAAAAACTTAATTCTAAAATTTCAATTAAGCGCCACTTTGGACCCATTTCAACCCAACGTGCGTCAGTACAGTCCAAGAAGTCATAGGGATTTCCAGCTTTAAACTTACATCTCATTCTAACAATGAAACGAGCTCTCAGGTCCAAGAAGACTTAAGCGATGCACTCCATCGGAGCTATTTGTCCGATTCTTATAATTGATAATTTGGCAAACTGTATTTTATATAATTTAATCTAAATGTTAACTTACACTAAATATAAGTTATCTTAAGTGTTGATTTAAGTTAATTAATACCCAAACCTCAAAACTAATTACTAATTGTCATATAAAGACAGGTGTAAATAAAATGGGATGTTAAAAAAAATAAAATAAAATCAAGTGTTCGAATAATCGAACACTGCGACGATATGAGTTAAAAAAAGAGTAATCGTACTATTTGCAACGGACCCATATCCAAAAAAAGAAAATTTTAAAATGAATATCGGTTTCCCCGGAAATGAAGAACTCTAGCAATCAAAGATCCTACTTTTAACAAATTCAAAAAGTGTTTTTGATATGTAATGGGCAGTGTTTTCAACAGGTTACATGACCAAACCTGTTTTAATTGGTCTGTATTATGGGAACTCCAGGAATTATTCTGTTGAAAAATGTCTTTCTAAACTTTTATTATGCTTACACGTTAGAACGGTTGGTACAACTAGCTTGGTAATCAAGTAAGTCGTTTTGCACACAAACGATACAATTTTGTGAACATCCTCAATGAACAACTTTATTTTTCAAGCAAGACATTTTGAGTATGCTATGTGGTCACTTCAAAAATAAGAACAAAATAGAATCTCGTACACAAACTTATGAAGTTGTATCAACAGTTGTAAGGTATATGGCTTGCATTATAAGCTAACTGTTAAGTTGGTGTTCCGATGCATTGTGTTTGCAGAATTTTATGCTTACGAGGAGTATATTTGTATTTTTTAAATGAAAATGCCTTTATTGTTTTTTGAAATATTCCCCTTGATGATCAATACACTTTTGCATTCGTTTAAACCATCTGTCATAACAGTTTTTCCATTCCACCTGAGACACCAACAAAACATAGTTTTTGAACGGTTCATCTGCTTCTTCGGCGCGCAAAAATCGTTGAACACGCATTTTACCTTTGATATTTGGAACAAGAAGAAGTCATTAGGATGAGTCATCAATTCGATGTTTTGACTGCTCAAAAATTCACCTTCGTCTTCGGTGGTTGCTTTTACGAGTTTCTCCGAAGACTTCCGGCAAACAAATGGCCGTGTACCACTCAGAATTAACTGTCCTACGTTGCTCAAACGGAACAGTTGCCACATGACCCTCCCAGCCGAAGAAACAGGCGATCATTTGCTTCGCTTCTTCGACGAACAACTCTTGTTGGATTTAGCTCGTCTTGGAATACCCACATGGTCGATTGCTGTTTTAATTCCGGCTCATACGCATATATCCATGATTCGTCACCTGTCACGACTTTATACACGTCTTTTGAAGCACCACGGCCGAACTTTTTAATCATTTCCTTACACAAATCGAGCGAGCCTTTTTTGAGCAATTGGTAATTTATGGGATATCCAACGAGAACAATTTTTTTTTACAACTAAGTGTTCATGCAAAATCGAATGTATTGGAGTAGAACTAATGTGCAAAGATGCCTCTATCTCACAATATGTCGCATGACGATCAGTTCACGCACTTCACGGAATTCGTCGGCGACCGAACTACGACCACGATTGAACTCACTATACCAGCGATATACTGTGGTTTTTGATGGTGCTTTATCGCCATACAAAGAACTGAGTTCATCGACACATTCTTGTTAAGATGATCCACGTCAAAAGTTGTAAAATATAATCCAATGAAAACCTTCTCTTGGAATTTCTATATTTTGGCCAAATTGATTTTCTTAACTCACTGTAAACAAAACAAATGCACTTGTACATAAAAACGTTGTACGTTTATGCTAAAATATGTCAAACTTTATTATGGTGTTGCCAGATTTTAGATATTAACATTAGTGTTGCCAGTTCTCGCAATATAAATAGTACCTCTCGTACAAAAGACCGACAAGTGATTCTATTAGAATTTGGCCATAAAAAGCACAAAATTTTTCAGAACCCTTTAGATATGAACAGATCTGACACTAGGTCTGATCAGAGGTGTATCACACAAGCCATATCTATTTACATATGATCATATATGGCACCAGATACAAATAAATTCAAACATGTCTAATTAGATTTAAGCAGATCAAATGGGTACAATCTTGTATCAGACCTGATATTAGATATGAATAGATCTGGCACCAAATGACCATACTTGCTCATATCTGGCCACAAAAATCAAGCAATTTTCCATATCAATAATCATATATTATCACTTATAGCCCCAAATATAATTATATTCAATACTATTTAATAAGATTTAAGCATATCTAATCAGATCTAATCTCTTTTACACGAAAATGCCGAACCCTTGTAACCTGTACTTACGATGAGTACGTTGAAATTGCTATACTTATCCTTTCTCTATGACGACAACAAAATAATTATTTCTAAACTCATAATATTATAAACAAAAACAACCAAAAATACTCTTTCTTTTTATTTAATTTCACGCCTCTTAGTTTTTTTCCAACATTTTATAAAAAAAAAAGTGAAATTAAAGGTTAATTTACACGTCGACTAATAAAAAAACATTAGAAAAAAAATGAGTGGTTTATTGTTTTGAAATATTGTATTTAGTGTGAGTGCGAGCTGGCTAAATAAAATTTAAACTAAATTCAGGTTTCTATGAAATTTTAAAAAATTTTAAAAGAAATTTCAATACGTTTTGACAATTTGTATTAAGTTTCGAATTTTTGTGTACTTAGCTTAGATTTTTTTATTACCCTACGACAATCTACCAATTGTGTGTCTTGTGGTGCTTAAGCGGAGGATGCAAATCACATACTATTTGAGTGTGAAAAGTGGTCTGAAAAGCGACAAGATCTTTATGATGAACTAGGGATAACATTTACGCCTGAAACCATGGTGCAGAAAATGTTGGGATCTGTGAGAATTTGTAAGCGTTGTGAGCGATTTATAAATTACATAATGAAGGAGTGGTGTATGACTGTTTCCGAACCTCCTGGCGTAAGTATATAAAGGAGGACGTAGGAACCTTACAGACGCGGTTCCGGGGTGGAGTTGGTGGAGTTCTCGTGGGCCACTAGATGATAGCGCGCTATCAGACAGACACAGGCATCGCTAAATCGACTTGAAATTGCATAAGGTTCACGAATAATATACTTTACAGGGTCTTGGTCATCTTACAAATGAAATGACAAACTGATATATACACTCACAATATTATTTCGTTAAAAACAACTTAAAATACATACTAAATTAATGGAAAATACAATCAAAAAGAGGACTACTGATTTTTCAATATATTTAACCAATTTTGTTGTTTATTTTCAATCATTGTTTAATAACCAACAAAAGTAGTAAAAACAATAGAAAGTCGTTTAAAATAACCATCAATTTTTTACCGACAAAAAGTTAGAAAAAACTACTATTGTGTTTTGATTTTCAAATTGAAAGTTTTTTTATTTGTATGTAATTACAAAACAGAACACAACACATGCAGATGTATATATTTTTATTGGCTATGTGTGTTTGTATATTTGAATAATTTCTTGTAATTTTTATTGAAATAATTTTGTATATATACAAACTATTTTGGTAAAAAAACAAAAAGGAATTATATGAATTTCTATTTTTTGAAACAGAAAACATAAAATTTTACATTTAACTGAAAATATCAACTCCTACTGAATGTCTGTAAATTTTTATAGTTTGTTTTTTGAATGACTGATACAAATAGTTAAAAATATATTTCTATGAATTTCAATTGATTATTCATTTAAAAACAAACTTTACGTATTACTTTTTAAATAAACTACAATAAACTAACGGAAAATATATTGTGAGTGTATGCTCACCATAACTGTATGGTGGTATAATGACTGCAAAGTAACGGTATTTTAAGGGTAACGCTATTTAAAATTATTACAATGCAAACGACATAGTTTTTTTAATAAAGTTTCATAAAATTTAATTTCTGATTTCTAACATGCGTGGTAATCGAAATAATGGCTGTTTCGGTATTTTGGTAACGAATTTGATAATTTCAGTATTTCAAGGGTAATAAAAAACAAATTTATTCAACTTTAGTGTTAAAAATAATTATCAATGACTGCAAAGTAACAGTATTTTAGGTGTAACGCTTTTTTAAATTATTACAGTATAAAAAAGGATATACTAACGACTTTTTAGTTACAAAACTGAATTCAACGAATTTTAAAATACATGTTTGTTATATTTGTTTGGAAGTATTTTGTTAACGAAAAGAAAATGTAAGTATTTTAATATAATTTTTCAAAAAAGTGTATAAGTTAAAAAATACAAAAAAATAATACTCTTTTTTTGTACAAAAGTGTATTAAAATTACAAATAAAAGTGTTTATGAAAACCTAATAGTTTTTTGATTTTTTTTGTGAAGGAGCGGCGTATGAAATATTGAGTTTATGGTAAAGCATCCGGACTTAGCAAAAGGAAACTTAAAATTGCCATATCCTAAAACAAAAGCGAAAAATTTGTGATGCTGCCGGTCCATTTGCACATGATCTTAAAGGCTGGAAAAGGTAAGTTTTTTGTTATCTTAACAACCAATGATTTTAAAATTGTTTCCTAATAGGTATGGTCCGATTACAAGAACCACTTACAAAATAAAATTCGACTAAACCGAAGCAGCATTTCTGGAACTAGCGGAGGACCAAGTAAATATTCCTCCCTTACGCCACTGGAACAACAAACTGCTGAGTTGCTATCAATGCAGGAGTCAGTTAATGGAGTGACTGGCACCTCGGAGTTTGGAGCAAAAAATCTTTCGAAACCAGGGCCATCAACTGAAATTGAAAATATTGTTAAAACTCAAGATGAGGTCAACACGGATGCTGACATATCAATGCAAGAGGAAAGCAGGGAAGAATCATAGCCTGTTCCTCGATCTCGAACGAAAAACTAGTCGAACGAAAGCAAGTCACTCGAATTCGAATCAATTTGGGTTTCTCTATTTCGAAAGCCTTCGATCGACTTGACTTACGTGTGTCAATTTTTGTTTCTTACGCATTTACAAACCACAGAGATGCCAGATATTATATTTTGAGCATTTGTTACAATTTTCTTTAAAAGCAGCAAAAATACTACTAAACTGCTTAAAGACAAAAACAACCCTGTTTAACAGTGATCAGCTGTATATGACAAATGAAATAAAAAAAATAACAATAAACAAATCAATTTTTATTTGGAAAATGTGTTTATTTGTGAAAATTTTTGTTATCGATTGGTTGTGGTTGAAATTGTTGTTTGGAGAGCTTTTCTGTTGCATGTTGTCTGTTCGGTGCGGTCACTGCTAAAGTCCACAGAGATGCCAGATATTATATTTTGAGCATTTGTTACAATTTTCTTTAAAAGTAGCAAAAATACTACTAAACTGCTTAAAGACAAAAACAACCCTGTTTAACAGTGATCAGCTGTATATGACAAATGAAATAAAAAAATAACAATAAACAAATCAATTTTTATTTGGAAAATGTGTTTATTTGTGAAAATTTTTGTTATCGATTGGTTGTGGGTGAAATTGTTGTTTGGAGAGCTTTTCTGTTGCATGTTGTCTGTTCGGTGCGGTCACTGCTAAAGTCCTTGTAAAAAAAACTGTAAATATGAGCTTCTTGGGCAAACGTAAGCTGCAAACAACACACACATACCTTTTACCACTCAGCAACAGCGTAATACGGGGTGAAACGGAGTTTAGTTTTCTGGTCAAATTTTCCTCCTCTGCGGAAAATTTGTTTGCTCCGAACACTAGAGTCCTTCTGGCAAAATCAGGTCTTTCTTCCATATAAAATACAAGCGTCTTCGGATGGTCCATTGTTGATTTTTTTAACTAAAATTTAAAATTCTCAATAATCTATTAATATTTGTATTATTTTGTACTTACTTTTTGTTATCCAAACTCGATAAAAATTTATGCGGAATTTAACCAAAATCTTGTTGGGGTTCGAAAATATTTGAAAGGAAGCTACGAAATTCAAGAACGCAGATACAAGCTCGAAAAAGACAAATTTAAGAAAAATTCGAATTTGAAAAAGAAAAATATAAATTAAAAAAGGCTAAATTTAATTTTAAGAAAAAAAAAAAAAGAATATTATAAAACAAAATTGGAATATCAAAAGCATAAACTTCCAAAGTAATAAAACTTTTTGCACTATTGTAAGTTTTTAAATTAATTCATTTTTGTTTTTTTTTTATTATTTTTTTAGTTTGTAAATTAATTTATTTTTTCTTTTTTGTCTGCAAATAAATATATACTACTTTACGATATTGTTTTACCTATTTCTCTGCATGTTATTTTTTATTTCCTCTCTTATAGCCATTGCAATGTTAAAAAAATTGTTTTCTTCTTCAATGTTACTGCTAGCAGCAAATATAGAAGGTTCACTGTCTTAATTTTCTGGAAGATGATTTTCCACATTCAATTGTAAACAAATGTTGTGCAACGCACAGCAAACATTTAGTATTTGGTCTGCTTTTTCTGAAGAATAATGGGAGTTCTCTTGCTGCTAAGAGGCATCGAAATCTTGCCTTCAACAGACCAATTGTGCTTGGGACAGAGTTTTTTCTATGGCCTGGCATACTCAGACAAACAACTCGACATTTATTGCTGAAAAATTCCCAAATGACGGTCTTGATGTTGGTATCCACCTTGTGCCAAAAATTTTAATGTCGATCTTTGGTTAATTTTTAAATCACCCTCTATGTTACTAAGGACATATACAAATGCATCCTTATTAAGCCGGAAGTTTTTATTAAAACTGAAAATAAAACTTGGGCATATTATGAGTTCATCTAAACATTTTGTTATTTCTTACCTCTTATCATTAAGGCTCATACTATCCGATTTTCTCTTACTAATTTTCTTTGAATTCTTTCTGGAATGAATTCGTCATTATTTCATCAATCCACAATTCAACACAATCCATTTTAAAGTTTTTTTAAATTTTACGTTTTCTTATATTTCTTTGAATTTTTTTTTATTATTTTTAGTGACAATTTTGACGTTTAAATTCAAGTGCTGCCAAGTTTTTGAAAAAATGTCTCACATTTATATTAATACAACTCTGTGGCATTTTCGAAAGGTTTACGCAGTACGTTTTTATTTTCCTTTCGTAAATTCTTTTCGCAAGTTTTTATTTTCGAAACGAATTACACCCTGTGTTTCATTCGAAAGGTCACGGACTTATTGAACCGCCCTCGTATATAAATAATTAATTGTCATTAAATATAATTTCCATTCGAAAAGCTTTTTTCCAATATCGTGATTCTGTTTTATTTGAATTAAAAGTTATACACCTCTAAAAAAAACACCCTATATTATATATAAACTTTTTTATGGATAATTTTTTGATCGGATATACAAATTTTCTTTGTAATAACCTATCGGTGCTTAGATACCTAGTGGTTTTTGTTCGTAATTTTTTTTTTTAAATTACGAGCATCACTGCAAAATTTTTTTGCTTAATTTTAAATTTTAGCGACTTATTTTACTGTTTGCTGAGTTTTTAAGAGCAGTGTTTTAATTGTTTTTAGTTTTATTGGTTAATAAAAAATGTGAACCGAAAATAATTTAAGAACACTATAAATACCCAGCAAACAAAGATGTCCATTTTTGAGCATATAGGCTCTAAAAAACTCTTTTCTGTGAAAGTTGTCCGAACACAAAAAACGAATGTATAAAACCTCGGGTTACCTCATAAATTTAAATACGAAGGCCGTTCGAAATGTTCTTAGCCTGATGCAGAGATGGTGCAATCAGATGGTGCTTGAAACAGCAAAAAGATAAGAGCATTGGAAACTTACATCTGTCACATGTATACATGTTAAATTTCATTTCGATCGCAATCAAAATAAGGGACTGAAGCTGGTGGAAGTGCACCAAAGGCAAAACAATTCAATCGGCTGGTAAGGTTGTGACAATGGTTTTCTGGAATTACAAGGGTATATTATTATACTATTTTAATTTTTTGGATCAATAGAATGTCGTGAAAAACTACCTAATTTACAACACAAAAAATATTGTTCATCAAGACAACGCACCAGCCCACAAATGTCTTTTAACAATGGCAAAAATCAATAAATTGAAGTAGGAGGTGCTTGCTCACCCACCTTATTCTCTTAAATTTGCTCCCTGTGACTTCTACTTGTTCCCAAATCTAAAAAAATCCTTGCTGGCAAACGTTTTACCTCGAATGAGAATGCAATTGTAGCTGAAAACGATTATTTTGCAGGAAAGTTACAAGAGGCCGCCACTAGTATATGAACCAATATTCCAGTTTCCAATGTCATGTTGCTAAAACCTATTGCGAATGAGCGTCTTTGGCAGCTTGTGTAATTTGCTTGCAACGTAAAGTGGTGAATTTGAGCTGAAGACAAGGAACGGCAGAGTCAACGCAAAAAGTTTAAAGACAAAGAATTGGAATGACGGTTATATGTGGACTAATGCGAGTGGATTAGTCGACATTCATCAAACGCCTAAAAGCATGGAATGATTCAAGAGCAAGGAAATAGTGTGCCGCGTGATGTCGAAATGCGATTGTTCGTTTTTGTATAGTTCCGTGAACGCCAAAAAAGAAAAGCTCTTTTGAATCGCATTGTGACAAAAATAGAGTTAATTCGAAGATAAACGAAGTTTATCCTGAAGTTTTAAAATGTCATATCTTCAAATTTGGTCAGAACATAACGAAAATTGATAATTGTTATTAAAACAAAGTTATTATCGTGCCTGCAAATTTTCTTTTCAATCGGAGCAAGGACTCGCTTACCTGTCATATATCCTTTTTAAAAAATGCTATAAAACTTTTAAAAGTTGTCCGATTCCATTCAAATTTATCAAGTTAATTTAAATAAATATAACAAACATGTATTCTAAAATTCGTTGAATTCGGATTTGTAACTAAAAAGTCATTATTATATCCTAATTTATTACAAACAATACCCCCAAAATATTGTAATAATTTTAAATAACGTTACCCCTAATATACTGTTACTTTGCAGTCATTGAAAATTATTTTTAAGACTTAACTTGAATAAATGTGTTTTTATTACATTTGAAATACTAAAATTGTAACATGCCGTCACGAATCTACTTATCCTCATACCCAGTATTACTACTTTTGCCCATATCCAATATTATACTTATAATTCTCATTAAGTTGGGAAAAATATTTACATATAGGGTGAAAGTTAAAGGCTGTAAGGCAAGCCAGAACCGAGTGACGAATCATGTAATACTTCGACCCGAGAACGAAATATTACTTGAACTCTACCGATTCCTGCTTCCCTACACGAGAACCGTTGCTTATTCTTGTTATTAGCTAGTCGTATTAGTTAAACACGAGAACCGTTGTTTATTCTCGTTTGTAGTTAGTCGTATCATTTGAACGCGAGAACCGTTGTTTATTCTCGTTTGTAGTAAGTCGTATCATTTGAACACGAGAACCGTTGCTTATTCTCGTTATTAGCTAGTCGTACACTTTGAACACGAGAACCGTTGTTTATTCTCGTTGGTAGATAGTCGTATTATCTGAACACGAGAACCGTTGTTTATTCTCGTTACAAGCTAGTCGTATAAGTTGAACACGAGATCCGTTGTTTATTCTCGTTTGTAGTAAGTCGTATTGTTTGAACACGAGAACCGCTGTTTATGCTCGTTATTAACTAGTCGTATTAGTTAAACACGAGAACCGTTGTTTATTCTCGTTATTAGTTAGTCGTATTAGTTGAACACTAGAACCGTTGTTTATTCTCGTTACTAGCTAGTCGTATTACTTGAACACGAGAACCGTTGTTTATTCTCGTTTGTAGTTAATCGTATTATTCAGGTACGGGAACCACCGTTTATCCCCGTTGGCTGCTAATCCATCCAACTAGGCGAGCCGAAACTCTCTCTAGATCAAAAATCGCACAGTGTTCTATAGTAAATCTCGCTATTCGAACACCAAAACGTGGTTTCATTTGAATCCGTGTCGTATTGACGACCATCGTTGTAAAGGGTTGGGTTATCGTGTACTATTCTATAAATACCTCAAGCAGACCTTTGGCAAACCTGGACAGATGAGCTATACCCCAGCTGGAAAATAAACTACATCACAAAATTATCAAAAATACATTACCGAATTAGGCATTACTTCGACATGCATGGTATGTTAAAAATCAGAGTTTAAATTTTATGAAACTTTTTATCGTTCGAATACCTAACTTAATACATTTTAATAACGGTAAATAAAATGTTTATATAATAAAACAAAACAAGTACTGTCAGAGATGAAACTTTTTAACTTTTTATAACGCATTTATTATTGAGCTTCATTTAGATCGAAAAATTTTTTATTTTTTTAATCTTGATCTCTATTTTATAACTTTTCCTCTCTTTCTATTTATTTTAATATTTCTGTGTCTATTATATTACTCTTAATTATTAATTATTTTTCAAAAGAAGGTATGGAAAAATGTACTAACGTTTTAAATTCATCAACCCTGGTATGTTTATTTATTTTTGTTCTTAATACTGGTAACACTATCATATTATATCCATCAATAAGTCTGTTACTGATGTATAAAATCAATTGAAGATTTACTTTATTATCAAAAGTTATTTTTAATACTGCTGTGTTTTTGGTCAAACTTTACATTTATAAGAAATAATAAATTGTTTGTTTAATATTTTTTTAAAATATTATAGAAACATTGAGTGAAAACATGTCAACTCAATAATCTTTCGGATCGACCATCTCCGATTTCAATGAAATTTACCACAACTAAAGTACTCAACAAGAGTATGAAAATACATAATTTTCAGGGTCCGGACCCATTCGGTTTTCAATATATGACGTCACGAAAATTGAAAAAAAAACGTCAAATTTAATTAAAGTATCATTACATATTGGACTGTAACTTTTAAACTATACAAGTTAAAACATTTGCGTTGATTTTATTTTTTAAGTTAGAATATTTCCTTTAAAATGATATGCATATCGTGGAGGGGTAAAAGGTCATTTTTTAGGGTCTTTGGTTCAAATGCCTATATCTCAAAAAAGCCTGAATTTAAAATTCTGAAAAAAATATATAATTTTTATTGAACTCTCCTCTACATATTTTGAAAAATTTAAGGTGGTGTTCGGCTTAGTTACTGAATTATTGTCAAAAACGTGGTCACAAGTATGTTTTAAAATCAACTAATCAAAATAAGTGGTATAAACGTTTTTCTTCACACGAAAGAAAAACAATAACAAATGCATGAAATAAAAAAAAAACAAATACATGTATGTATGTATGTATGTGTTGTAACTTTTTTTTAATCAATCTAATAAAAAAGTAACTTATTTTACATAAAAGGTCTTTTGTTGCGTTATTTTTTTTTAATTAACTGCCATGCAAAAGCTTTCTCTTTCTATCTGCCTTCGGCACTCTAGATTATTTTTGTTGCACGTGTTTTACTTACTTAAGCTAGATGTGTAATAGAATAAAAGTACAGTTAACTTAGATTTTGTATCTAATAATATTAATAAGTATTGATGCTTAATTTGGACAGTTCTTTTTAGCACGTGACCCAGAAAGAATAGAAAAATTAAACTGTTTTAAAGTTATATCTATTTGCAAAAAAAAAAAAAAAAAATACGAACTATCAAATATAAAAAGTGTTGTATTTTATAATTAAAATGAAATGAGTTTGTTGTAATCCTCTTAAAAACATTCTAGAAAAACAACAGGCTTACAGAAAGTTTATAAATGGATGATTGGCGTCAACCAAACTATAAAAGCATCCAGTAGAGTATGCACTTTATGCAGAATCGCTCTTTTTCAGCTAAAAAAAGAAAACAATTTACCATTTACACAAAGTGTAGTTGCTGATGAAGTAGATATGGTCGCAGAAGTGGAACAAGGTGAATCTTTTTCCGAAGACGAAGCAGTAATCAGAAATGAAATTGTTTCGAAGATGAATGAAACCTTAAATTTCATTGACCAATCCAAAACCAAACCAAAAATGTAAAAAATACAGAAGGTACAAATCTCAGAAAGTATGCTCATCTATAAAAAGAAAAATTTTTACTGGTACTTCACCCTCACAAATTCACCAATGCCCCGAATCAGAAATAATCAACCAGTTAAAAGAAAAATTTGAAAAAGTAACAAAAGCCAGTGAAAAAATTCAACTACAACTACTGTTTTGCCTAAAAGCTGGCCTATTCGCAAAATGATAAAAAAAAATTCAAAATAACATACAATATGGCACGAAAAGTAAAAATGCTTGTAGATGAAAAGGGTGTTTTAAGTACCCCTAATCAAAAACTAGGAAAAGCTCTTCCAACGGAAGTTGCTGATATAGTTAAGAAATATTATGAATGCGATGACATCAGCCGCAAAGTTCAAGGCGAGGAATTGAAATTGATTTAATGGGGGCCACCTTGGTTTTACACGACAACAAGTGCGTATGAATTTCACTGCCGGGGGATTCAATGAGAATGTTTATTACCCCAAGTATGCCTTTTCCGAGGCATCAAAAAAACGTGAAGCTCGACAGAGGGATCAGGAGTGTAATGTACCCACCTCGGAATACGAATACTGTTAACTTCGTGATATGAAGTTATAAACTCTTTCCAGTCATTTTCAGTGGAAAGCGGAAGTGAATCCTCCCAATCGATGTTATCGAGCCATACTCGTTGCATGATCATGAGCCAACCAACAGGATCAAACAACTTGGCAATAGTGGACAAAACTTCCTTTTTTGTATAATACGATCTGAGGAAATCGGATCCACTTTAAAATAAAAAAAATCGAATTCAGTATTCCATTGTATATCCAGTTTTCGAACTACTTGATTCAACGAAAGTCAGAATTTTTGCATCAACCAAATGTTCCGCTGGGAAACCCTCTAAAATAGAGCGATCGTTAGAAGTCCATTTTCTAAGACTAAATTATGCTGAAGCCAACGCAGCTATCAGCTGATCACGACCGATCAAGGCAGTTGAAACAGCGTGAGTCCCTGTTAAAACGTCGTCGACGTACATGCACTTTCGTAGAATGTGCGATGCTAAAGGGTACTCAGACAGAATCGTCAGCCAACTACAACAAAGTGCGAATGGCCAGATAAGGAGAAGAATTCACACCAAAAGTCACAGTCTTCACCTCATAATCCCTAACGTTCTCCGTCGGAGAATCTCGAAATAAGAGTATGAGCAGGATCTACTCTTATTTGCCGATACATTTGCGCTATGTCGCAATTGAAAACAAATTTAAAGAGACGCCATCGAAGTATTAAAAGCACTAAATCGGACTGCAAAGTGGGGCCCACATAAAGACAGTCGTTTGGACTCACTCCATTTGACGTATTATTTGAAGCATTAAAAACGACACGCAATTTTGTAGTTTTCCGTTCAGGTTTAACGACGGGATGATGAGGCAAGTAACAAGAGAACATGGTAGCAAAAGTAGGACTTAAAACAAGTTCCATATGACCCAATTGCAAATATTCATTAACGACGTCGTCGTACATTTGCCTAATTTCAGGTCTTCGCAAAAGAGAGGATTCTGTTCTAGTATATTGCCTTAGGACATTTGATCTAGATGAACCTAAACTTAAATGCTGAGGAATTTCTGACTTAAATGGGAGCGTAACAACGTAGCGACTATCAGAATCTCGACGTGTAGTTTTCTTATAATTCTCCTGACAAATCTTATCAAAAGTTGATAAGATTTTCCGCTTAGGGGTTTCCTCAAGCTCCCAGAATCGAAGAAGATTTTTATTCAGGCAATCTTCCTCCAAAAATTCTACCTTAGCAGAAAAGACACGAACCTGAGGTTGTATAATTGGACCGGTAACAATACAACCGACAACAGTATTCTGAGCCAACAACGAACTTTAAACATTTTTAGGAATTTCCCTGACTTGAATGGTGAGATGAAGTTCAGCCTTAAGTAAAAGATCAACAGGTCTACAGTCGAAGAAACTCGCATCCACCAAACGGATATTTGGTAAGTTTGTTCTTACATTGGTAGGTACTGCACAAAATGGTAAACTTCCCGAAATATTTGACAAAACAACCGAATAACTAATTTTAACAGAACAAATTTTCTTTGAAGTAGGCGAAATTTGTTCAACGCCGGAGATACGACAATTCGTAGAGTATGTCGGAAGTTTCAAGCGATTTTGCCCGGGCTGAATACGTAATACCTTGGAGAACGATATTTACCACAGCCGTTCCCAAAAGTACATTATTATTCAATGAGGTATGAAATACCTGTCTAGCAGGATATGTAGGATTGGCACCATTCGACGTGGATTGTGTATTGGGATCAGCTGTTGTAGGTTTAGGAAGACGAAGAGCTGTACCCGAACCTACAGCCGAATTAGAAGAAGTATTCTCCCTAGCCGATCCCTCATTCGAATCGCGATGCAATAAAGTATGGTGACGTTTATTGCATTTAGAACAATTGTAAGTACTACCACAATCCTTTGCTTCATGTTTCCTTGAAAGACAATTGCCACAACCATGAAACTTTTTAACGGTAGAGTATCAATCAGCAACGGAAAACCCTTTAAAACGAGGGGAAGAACGCAAAAAATGCACCTGATTTTTGCATAGAATGCAAAAAGTGTTTACCGACGTAGTGGCCTTTGTATGATGCGATTTTACTTTTAATTCAGCGGTCCTTTTTGAAAGATGAGAACCTCGGAGATCACGCGAACACTCTAAAGTGTCGATCCTTTCCGTCAGAAAGCGATCTAAATCACTCCAGAGTGATAAAGCCTTTTTATCCTTAACCGACTGTTCCCAAAGATTAATCGTAATGGCAGGCAACCGTTGAAGATACATAAAAACAATCATGTGTGAGCTCAAATCCCCAGATGAGGAGATGTCCAAAGTAGACAGAGATGACAAACAACTGTTTATACCGCGCTGTAATGATGTCAAGCCCTCATCGGTTTCCTTTCCCAAAAAAGGCAGATAAAAAAGCGAAATAAGCTGATACATAAAAACAATCATGCGTGAGCTCAAATCCCCAGAAGAGGAGATGTCCAATGTAGACAGAGATGACAAATAACTGTTTATACCGCGCTGTAACGATGTCAAGCCCTCATCGGTTTCCTTTCTAAAAAAAGGAAGATTAAAAAACGAACCAAGCTGATGATTTACCAACAAACGTAGATTTTCATATTTATCGGTAAGGCTTTTCCAGGCGATGCCCAAACCTTTATTAGTAAGCGGTGCTTTTGAAACAAGAAAGATGACGAAAAGTTGGCCAAGAGATTACTTTGCTTTCGAAAACCGGTATATTGCACGGCGGAAGGTTAAAATTAAAGCCAAAATCTTCCGATGTAACCGGTTCAGAAGCAGATTCTTCACTTGGTTTTGCGTTAGCATGGCCTTGCGGTTCGAAATTTTTCAATTTCCCGTTAATTGTCGCTAAGCAACCGACGTAGGAATTAAAACTCGCGTAATATTTCCCTTCCGCTGCGTCCACATAAGAGGATGCAGCGTTTTCATATTTCTCCAAATAACTTAAACACGATTTATAGGAAGTTTTAACAGTTGCCCATAAACCGCTAAGTTCTTTTCCGCGTATTTCTAGCGTAAAAACAGTATGCGCATTTTCGCGAAGCTCAGTAAACTTTGATTCGAATTTAATAAGCGTCGGACTCTCTTATAAAAATATCCAAAGCGTTATCAGACATTGCGTTATTAAATAAAAAATAAAATTTTTTGGAAAATTCCTAAATATTCCAAAAAGTGAAATGGCGAAAAAATGCACGAAAAATGTTCAATTCCGATAATTGTACAAAAATTGTTAAGAAATTTAACAAAAATATCGAAAAAATAATTTTATTAAATGTACGACACAAACGACTATGCTGGAATGTAGGGTGCCTATACTCAGTTAACCAAAGCAATAACAATACAATGTGTGTATGTAAGCTGTAATATTAAATGTAGGTAACCAAAGTTTGTGTTTGTATACCAAAACACAAAAATAAATCAAAGAATAAAAAAAACACGGAGGGTTGTAAAACGACCACAATAGAAACAAAAGTATTAGAAAAATAAAACAATAATAATATATTATTAAAAGTAAATTAAATTATTTTAATTAATTTTTAATTAACACTTTGTTTTAATTAAACGCGATTTTGTTTATTTTTATTTTAAAAGCTCACAAATTGAATACGTACGCTAAAAAAAAAATTATTTGAAAAATTAAACAAATTAAGGGTTGATGCCACACAAAAGATGGAGGCTGGAAATAAAAAGAAATTATTTCCACATTTTGCACTTTTTTTTCTTGTCATCCTGTTCCAAGGACCAAATGTTTGCCGTAGATGCAATTTCCAAATGAAATAACAAGACAAAAAGTTAAATTTTTCTCTATTTTTATTAATATAAATATTTATATTACCTTCGTAAAAGTTGCGTATCGGAGGAGTACAATCGTAAGATTATATGTTAAACACGATCATAAAGCAAAAAGGAGGTGGCAAACAACGATTAAGTGACGTTCGAGCATATATTATAATCTATTAAACAATCCTTTTAGAGAAGTTAAAAAGGGGAGTAAAATATATTATAATAGATTATTAACCCGAATGGGGGCTAAGGGTACCAGGAGGGCACCACTATTTAGTTTAACCAAAATAAAGGTTTTTGGCTTAAACAGCTTGAGAATATTTTTTATTGCATTTTTTATAGGTTTTTAGTTATATGTTGCAACAATTAATAGCATATTTATTCTCTTTATTATATATTTTTACCATAGAAATGGGAAATAATGGATATGAATAGACATAGTTGGTCAATGTGTGTGTACACACTTTAATACTTTTCATGTCACAATGTTATGTTTGAATTCGTAACTATTTTTTAACACAATTGCAAATTTTTGTTGTATTTTTTTACTTTATTAGACATGTCTAATTTTAGTAAAAATAAATAGTATATTGAACAAATATTATATTTTTATATGAAAAATCTGAAAAAATACATGAATAAAATAAAAAAAACTTTTTTTTATGAAATAATCTGAAAAATCTCTAGCATCCCGAAAAACGCCAAAAAAAATAGTTAAAATTGGTTATATGGCAGCACCGCTAAACACTACTAATTTTAGTAAAAATAAATAGTATTTTGAACAAATATTATATTTTTATATGAAAAATCTGAAAAAATACATGAATAAAATAAAAAAAACTTTTTTTTATGAAATAATCTGAAAAATCTCTAGCATCCCGAAAAACGGCAAAAAAAATAGTTAAAATTGGTTATATGGCAGCACCGCTAAACACTACTAAAAGTTGCCGACCAAAACTCACCTTTGTTGCCGCCAAACTATGTTCGTGTTCTAAGAGAGTACTAAAAAGTTCGTGAGAGAGAAACATACTCTATAGAAAATTATATACTTTTTGATATACATAAAGTAAGTCTTTATGAATTTTATATTCATTACAATAAAATAATTTAGAATATGGAGAATATGAAATTTGTTCAACATTCAAAAGGCAGAGATGAAAATTCCATCTGGTTTTACTTTCTAAAAGAAGAAAAAGGAAACTATGCAAAATGCAAGAAGTGTGATAATTTTATAAAAACCGGAGGGGGCTCAACAAGCGGCCTCCACACACATCTAAAGACAAAACATGAAACAAATTTACGGAAACGTGCTGCTGCTGAACCTGTAGCTGAATCTAGCTCCCAATGTGATAAAGTGAATCCTCTAGCCAAAATTACAAAATATTTCAGAAATAATGACGACTCACTAGCAGCGGTACTAGCAAGAATGACAGCGCGTGATAGGCTACCATTCAGAGTATTTATTACATCTGACGATCTTTCGATGAGTGGACCTCTTTAAGAAATCGTCGATACATAAATATTAACCTTCATTCGGAAAATTGTTTTTGGAATTTAGGACTTCTACGCATCAATGGAAGTTTACCTGCAGTAAAATGTGTTGAGCTTTTGAGTAATAAATTGAATTATTATGGTTTGTCTTTAAAGAGGAATATCATTTGTTTAATAAATGATGGTGCAGCAGTTATGCAGAAAGTAGGCAAATTAGTACCGGCTGCTCAGCAATTATATTTGGCCCATGCGATATAACTTGCGGTCGTCGATGTTCTATATAAAACAAGTACAACCGAAGATACAAACAATAGCCCGAATGAGTCAATTTACATGGATTCAGATTCTGAATCTGAAGAATGCAATAATTACGATGCCAGCGAAGGAGATGACTATGAGGATGGCTTGGTAATGGAATACAATATACAGGGGCGAGAACAAGATATTGGCTTAATAAACCATAATCAGCTCGGTCCGCTTATACAAAAAGTTAGGAAAATTGTGAAAATATTTAAACGTTCACCAACACGTAAACAGGTACTACAAGATTATGTACGTGTTGAATTCGGTAAAGAATATTGCTTAATCCTAGATTCGAAAACGAGATGGAATAGTTTAATAGTAATGCTCGAACGTTTTTACAAATTAAAATCAAGCATAAAAAAATCAGCTATAGATTTAAATTTAAATATAAATTTTACTGATGCTGATTTTGAAACAGTTTCCTTAACAGTGTCCACGCTATTGCCAATAAAGCTAGCAGTTGAGTCATTATGTCGTGAAGATGCCAACTTACTTTCCGCAGATACGACATTTAAATTTATGTTTGATAGTCTTAGTGAAATAAAGTCATCACTGAGCACAGAAGTTCGAATTGCCTTGATGAAACGCGTATTTGAAAGAAGAACGGAGCTGTCTGATCTAATTGGCTATCTACATAAAGGTTACGCAGATGCTAGTCAAATCATCAACCAAACTTTAAATTTTCCTCGTATATCGAAATCAACAATTCTTAAATCACTGTTGGGTATTGTTAATCAAATGGATCTTTGGAATCAAAACACAGCTCTACTAGAGCAATCAAATGAAATTTTAGATTCCGAGGTCCATGAGACTGAGAAAGACTTAATAGAAATAGTAGATAAATCAGAAAGTTCATTGAAGAAGCAGTTGGACGAAGCAACAAAAAAAAAATTATACTGTTATCGGGAAAAAGCCAGAAAGTGCTGGTGATTTAACAAAGTGTTTGAAAAAAGAAATAAGTCTATTTGATGATGAAGGCGTGCGAGGAAAATATTTAGAACTAATTTATAATCTCCTTTTGACTATTCGTCCAACCAGTGTTGAATCGGAAAGGGCTTTTTCTGCTGCCGGTGTAATTTTAAACAAATTTCGATGCAGACTAGATGACAAAACGCTGGACGCTCTCTGTTTTTTAAGAGGACACTTAAAGGGAAGCAGTAAATCTTTATGAATTTTATATTATTTATGAATTATGAATTTTATGTTATTTTATGTTTACTTTGTTTATTTCATATTACTTACTTTGTGTTTATTTTGTCTTTGATTTGTGAATTATGTATGTAAATCTTTTTTTATGTTTACTAAAAATTCATTGAATAAATTTAACACTGAACTTAAAAAAAAATAATTTCTTTGAAAACCGGTTTTAATACCGGTATCCCGGTATTATCATTTTGCTATACCGAAATACCGCTATTGAGACTTCCTCCGGTATTGCATTCCCTAGTAGTGATGCTTTTATTGCTTCTTTGGCAGCTTCATTTTTGCTGGGATTATTCATATAATTACAAATTATATCCTAATACCCTAACCGAGCACTAGCAACAGAGGCTATCGGCTCGTTGTAGCGAAAACAGACCAGAGCCTCTGGTGGGAATTGAACCCACGACCCCCGCACTGATAACCCAGCACGCTACCAACTAGCCTACCGGGGCGCTCGGAATCAAACTTATAAAAAATCTCACGATGAGCAAAACATATGCTTACGCAGACGACACGGCCATTGTATATGCGCACAGAAGTTTAGAAGAAGCCACGGTAATATTGCAACACCAACTTGATACTGCTAATAGATGGTGCCATGACCATGGATTGATAATTAACGCATCCAAAACCAAATTGATGCACATAAAACCACTTCATTTCAGATTCGTGGACATCAAACTTACATTCCATAAATTCACCAAAAAAGTCTGTAATGGCAACTGAAAATGTGTTGCTGTTACTACGGGAAATTCTGCTAATTTGAGCCCAGCGGTATTTTTGCTAATCTTAGCAACACATGTCTGCTGACGTGTAGTACAATGAAATTAGTAGAAAAATTAGTAGCCGCTACTAAATTTTAGTAGACTTTTTGTAAAGTGGAATTTAAAATCAGTTTGCTAAAATCAGCAAAAAAAATTACTAAATACTAATAATATTAGTACAAAGTTTTAGATTAATTTTTTTTATCGAGCATCAAAAATTTTGATTATATTTTTTCAAAAAATATTTTATACAAAATGAAAAAAAAAATCAAAGGCTTAAAAATCTTAAAAACTGTTAAAACATAAACGAATTTATTATTTTGTTTTAATTTGTAATTTCCTTTTTGAAAAATATTTTAGTAAATTTTTTTTTACTTTTAAGGTTAAATTTAATGTTTTTAGGGCTGATTTTTAGAACTAAAAAACCCTATTTAGTGATATTTTAAGTGGATGTCCTATTTTCAGACATGAGTCGGTATCTTCACTTTCGATCCCTTTTTTAATCCTATGTAACATTTTAGGGCAGTTTAAGTTTGTATGTATAAGTTTTAATTAGAAATAACATTTCCTTCAATATCGAATTTTTAAAATTAGTAATTTTTTTGTTGCTAATTTTAGCAAATCGGTTTTCAAAAATTTGTAAAATGATTTCTGAAATTAGCAACGAAAATTTGTAAATATTCTGTAAAAATTCTGTAATTAGTAAAATGTAAATAGCAAAAAGATTTGCTAAATAATAATTTTTTGACTAAAAATCAGTACGAAAATAGTAAAGTGGGATAGAAAACTGTTTACAAATTTTTCTAACTTTTTTTTCTGAGTGTAGTAACGATTGTCTGCATAGTAATAAATTGATGATTTTCAATAATACCCAGGACCATTGCTCAACAACGATTGAAGTTGTAAATGTATACAAGTATCTTGGCGTATACGTTGATCAAAACTTTAAATGGAAAAGACACATAGAAGAAGTTCGCAAAAAATTAAGAAAAGCCGCGTAAATGCTCCACCACCTAAGCTATTGTTCGACCAACATGGTTTTAAGGCCATGTTGGTCACAAAATCAACTGCTAAAAACTCTAAGATCATTCAATTAGCGTGCTCCATATACAGATGATAAGATCAGAAATCCACACCTCAACTAATTCCACCAACGAAAACAACAGCAAAACAAAAGATCTATACATTTTAAACGTTAAAAGTATATACAAAACCACCCTTGCCATTGAGTTTTATAATGATGCCAGATTTCTAAAGAGAATAGACCACAACTACCAAACTAGAAAAAATGTCGAAGGAAGATATCAAGTTCCTATCAGTAATGCTGCCATATATTTTCAACGAAATACCTATTGATGTCCTTGAAAAATCCCTCAACAAAAATATACGAAACAAGACTTTAAAAAACTTTTTTATATCTCAGCAATCAATACTTTTCTAGTATAAACATAAGTTAAAAAAATCACTTTTTAAATTATAAATTTAATTTTCCAAAGTTCAAAATAATTATTTTTAGTTTACTCTTAACCTGCGGACAAACCTTAATGGTTTAAAGAGGTGTCATTATAAATGAATTGTAAATTTTTGAAATTTTTTAATAAATATATTTAAAAAAAAGTCTCGCTCTTTACGGCCTGCCCAAACCGTTGGACCTAAGATGAAATTTGGTATGCAGACTCCGTCTCCAGTGTAGATAACAGCTAAGACGAGATTTTTGGAAAACCCAACGGGGTGGAGCATAAAAGGGGTAAAATTCTCCCCCTTGACGGCCTGCCAAAACCGTTTCAGCTGGGATGTTGAAATTTGGTATTAAGGCTCCTTCTATAGTGTAGATAACAGCTAAGACATGATTTTTGACAAATCAAACGTGGGGTGGCAGAAAAGGGTGAAGTTCTCCCCCTCGACGGCCTGCGAAAACCGTTAGAGCTGGATGGTTGATATTGGTCCCACCTGAGGTGTAAACATCCACCCTTAACGGCCTGCCCAAACCGCTGAAACTAGAAAGTTAAAATTTGGTATGAAGGTTCCTTCTTCAGTGTAGATAACAGATAAGTCGTAACTTTTAGAAAATATAACGCGGAGGGGCAAAAAAGCGAAAATTCTCCCCCTTGACGGCCTGCCAAAACCGCTTGACCTGGTACATAGATTCCTCCTCCAATGTAAATGTGCGTATGTGCAAATAAGAAAATGTGCAAATTTGCAAAAGTGCAAATCTGCAAATTGGCAAATTTCTTGGAAATTCCTTCGTGGAGTATGTGTTAACTCATCGATGAAGTCTCCCCCCTAACAGCCTCCACAAAACCCCGTTGCACCTAGGAAGTTGAAATTTAGTATGCACGCTCCATATCAAGTGTATATAACAGTTAAGACATAATTTTCGGAAAATCAAACGAGGGGCAGGAAAGGGAAAAATTCTTACCATTGCCATAACCGCTGGAGCTAGGACGTTGAAATTTGGTGCAAAGGTTCCTCCTCCGGTGTATTTACCTCGGTCGAATTTTTTGAAATGTGTACGGGGAGGGACAAAAAGGTGATCAGTCTCCTCCTTAACGGGCTGCCCCCACCGATTTAGCCAGAAAGCTGAAATTTTAAATATGTGTTAAATGGAGTATGTGCTAACTCATAGATCAGCTACATTTTAGAATTTTAGCCAGGTACATTGTAAAAATGGGGGTTCAAAGGGAAAAATCTTAAATTTGAAATATGTGTTACCTGGAGTATGGGCTAACTCATAATTAAGGTACATCTTAGAATTTTGGTCTGGGACATGGTAAAAATTAATGATTCCGGATAATCCCAGCAAAACTTTGGTAATGGGTGCGATATTTTCATGCGTTACCTTGTAATGATAGCTCGTTACGTTTTTCATTATTTGCAAGCATAGAGTAATAAGTTTCTGATTATTAATTACGTAATATATGATTTATAAATGTAAAGCAATAATTGAAATATTTTTTAAAATCTATTTTTAGATACATTACTTTGTGTTTTTTGTAAGCAAAAGGGTAAGGTATATTTGTTTTGATAACACTAGCGAAAAAACGAAGCGCAACAATTCATTTAAATTTAAAGCAATCAAATACTATATGCGTCGATAGCTCAGTGAGTAGAGTTCTTGGCTGGCAACCAGATTTCCCTGGTTCGATTCCCATCATGACCACATTATTTTCAATTAAAAACAATTTAAATAAAATATTTGTAATAATTTTTTTAATACAAATTTCTCTTTTTTAAAAATCTATTTTTAGACACATTACTTTTTCCATTCTCGTAACCATATAAGTAACCCCTTACATTATCACCTCTAAAGTAATGGGTATATACATTACTTTGAGGCTCATCGCCTGTAAAATTCATCAATGAAGTAAAGTGTAAGGTAATCCATCGGCCCCTATGGATATACATTACTTTACCCATTATTTGGTAATGAGTGGTTTTGCTGGGATTATCTGGGAACTCCGTATACCCCCGTGCGTTAGCCCGTGCAACGTGTATATGGAGAAATATTTCCAAGGTAAAATTGCAAATTGGAAGGGGACAGAAATGAAAAGGGTACGAGTAAAATTGAAACACTAGACAAGGGATACGAAATGGAATGAAACGTGATATGAGTGGAATTAAAACACTTGACAAGGGGATTGAAATGAAATGCGGAACGAGTGAAATCGGTCCACTTGATAGGGTAAAAAATAATATGGAATGGGGAACGAGTATAATGAAACATTAGAAGAGGGGAATAAATGGAATGGGAACGAGTGGAAATGAATCATTAGACAAGGAGAACGAAATGGGATGGAAAGGGGAGCATGTGATATTAAAACAGTTAACACTGGGCACGTCCCCCTTGAATGACCTATAAACAAGAAATTCAAAACTTTAAATTTAAAATTTAAACATCCACTTCAAAAGATGAAACAAATTTATTTAAATAGTAAAATTTTTAAAATTCTTAACATATTTCTTCGGGCTTTTAAGCTAGTACTGTATAAAATAAAACACGAAAAACATTATAAAGATTCTTCTGAGCTTAATTCTGTGTTCCGAAAAATTTAATATTTAATGAGGATTTTTTGTAGCAATTTAAGAAGAAGAATTAAATTTCAGATGGGTTTTAAATTTATTATTTTTCATGTTTATTTAGTTATTCTCTGTACAAAATCAACATAAAATTAATTATGTTTAATAGGAATAAGGCGTTCAAAATGTTTATTACTTAATGAGTATTTATGTTATATGTAGATATATATTTAATATTTTCAAGTTATTCATCGCAATAATCAGTATCTGCATCACAATCCATATCCACCTGTGGTTCTATATATTCTTCGTTATTATTATCATCATAATCTTTCCAGAAATATTTATTTACTCTACCTACATATTTCTCCAAGCACTGCCCCTGGCGAATTTTTTCCTATATATCTGAAATTTATTACTGTAAAAAAATTTTTAACATTTATACTATATCAAAGGCCAATAACATTACTTTTTTTCAAATGGTCTTGTTCATCTGATTCAGTTGATAGTTGCCTACTAAAATAGTCCATGTGGTGATGTAAATAGTGGATTTTCAACGGCATATTTACAACAATTTTGGAAAATGCTGCTAACATTGTTGTACCAGAAACTTCGTAGTTTTGGGAACGATGTTTGCCCAAAAACCCTCAATTACTTCCTTCACTTCAATCCAAGCATCAAATTCTTTTTTATTTAAAGTATTGTCGAAAACTTTGTTTTTCATAAATTTTTCTAATGTCAGGATCATTGAGCACTCCTGAAATAAACATGACAACTATTTTATCAATCTTGTGTTATATCATACCATTTTTCTTCGCTTATTCTTGAAATGATAAGTTTTAAACTAACACACTTCACACTGCAAGCTTTATATGAAGTGGCGGCAGCAGCATTTTTTCTTTTGGTAACAAGGGCTTCCGAATCATGTTCCAGTTTTTAAACGCACTATCTTCTCTGTTATTTCAATCTTGACATAAATACTGATCTCCAGCATATCTTGTATCCCAGTCACAAATAAAGTACAACCGTTTGATGTACCCACTTTGAAGACCGGAGAGAATAGCGACGACCTTAAGGTCACAGCATATGCCCCACTTATGTTTATTATAGTCAACCATATTCAAAAATTGTTACCAATGCTTCATACTTTTCCTTTGTTTCAGTGCTATAAGCAATTGGAACGGATGGCTTTGAATTAGTTTTATGGAGCAACACTGCTTTAAAACTACATTTTGAACTGACAATAAAAATGCTCCAGTCATCTGATCGATAGTTTCCATAGCATCCATTAATCTTTCAACATCAGTACAGTATGCCGAAGCCTTTTCTTCATTAACAACAAACATTGTTTGTAGTGTTGCATCACGGTTTCGATATCCCGTAACTTTTACACCAGATTCCAATAGGTTTTTAGATCTCCAAAATGACGCCAGCTCTTATGTTTTGATAGATCCAATTTTGCAACAATGAAATCCAGCTCGTTTTGGTTATAGGATTTAATTCAGGAAAATCTGGATCATAAGATATATCACCTATTTCAGAATATGTTGGGGCAACGGTGGACTGAATATCCACTCTTCGGAATTTCGGTACGGAACGATCTTCCAAATGAGACAATGGAGTTAGGGCACTAAAAACGTCACTGTATTCATATAATTTACGTTTTTTTTGTTCGTTATAGACTCTTTGTTGATACATGCGTAACAGTTTAATGGGTTATGTTCTCCAGCGTAGTCCAAATCATTGGAAACACGAAACTAATGTTACCGTTATTATTCCTCCATTCCACGAGACGATTGTAACAATGTTTGCAAACAATATTTGGTATCCAATCTTCATTATTGCTGACTTGTTGGTTGAAACATGCCTTGTAAGCTTCAAAAAAAATAGGCAGTAAAGCGTCCTTTTTTCTCCTTATTTTATACAAACTTACCACAAACATAACAAAATCTGTTTATACCGGTAGAGCATGCTGCCATTTTTTTTAATTTTCACTTCTGTACACTTTCTTTGGTTTAAAAATTTTTATGTCGATAGACGTTTCTTCCCCAAAAATACAAATTAATAAAAAAAATAATTTACTTAAGCAATGGCCTACTCTGCTCGAGCAAAAAAAATATATATATTTGTTGAAATTTTTGTACATTTACAAGTAATAAATCAAAAAGAAATAAAGTTGCACAGTAAAGTGATAAAATGAAATTCGACATTTTTACGATTTACCAACGTTAAATGAATTTTTCGTCTTTAGTTACCCATAGTGAAATTTTCAGCGGCACATATTCGTCGAACATTTTAACCCATTAGTGCATAAGGTCCCTTTAAAGGGACGGTCAGCTTTTGCTCTCTTACTCTCCCATTTTGCAATACAGATCTCGTGTAAGTTGATGGTATAGTTGTTGACATTACACCAAACTAGTTTGTGATTGATTGCAGTGCAGTAAACTTTAAATTGTGTGATTTTTTTTTGCGAAATATGGAACAACAACTAAAAAAAAATATCAGAACACGTGGGAGGTAAGTAAATGTGAATAACAAATAAATACAGGTGAAATTATTTAACAATTTTAAATGCAATTATCTTAAATTTATTGTAATAAACAAATTAAAGTTGTTGTGAGTGATAAAAATATTGTAATTTGTGAATAATACCGTTATTTATCCAACGTCCCTTATAAGGGACGCTATGCAGACAGGACAGTTAACAATAATATTTTATTACAACAATAATATTTTATTACAGACTAACAGTAGCTGAAATACTGGAAGAGATCGAAGCTTTTGATGGTCAGTTGCAAGAACTTGACATTTTTGCAATCCCACCATTGGAGGAAAATGAGACCGACCAGGATTAGGACGGTAGTGATGACGAACACGAGGCGAACTTGGATCATCTCGGCCCGAAATTATTGACTGCGGAAGGCGAGATCCAAGACGAATTCGATGACTGGAGTGACAGTGACGATGAGCCACTGGCTAAATACAGAAAAACCGTCAGTTCGAGTGTGCGTGCGGGAAATGCCTTGCGTTGGCGAAAAGTGGACCCGGTGTACGACATTCAAACGGAATGCGAAACAATACCGCCGAGTGCCGAAGCTCAAGCCGCCAGTTCGCCTACTGATTTCTTTGAGCTATTTTTTTCTGAAGGCATTATAAATTTTTGTGTTGAGCAGACAAATTTATATGCTCTTCAGAAAAATGTTGACCTGAGAATGAGTATGGACGAGGCGAGAGTTTTTATTGGCGGTATTTTGATGTCGGGGTACGCAAAATACCCCAACAAACGTTTGTATTGGTCGGAAAAATCTGATTCGCCAAGATTGCTAGCCAACAGCATGAGGCTGAATCGATTTGAAAAAATTCTAAATAATTTCCATCTGAATGACAACACGCAAGCCCAGGGTACCGATCGGCTTTACAAAATTAGGCCACTAATTACTCACCTGAACGAGGCGTTTCTAAAGCATGGTGGAATGGACGAGAATCTCTCCATTGATGAGAGCATGATACCGTATTATGGTAGGCACTATGCTAAACAGTATATCCGTGGTAAGCCCATTCGATTTGGATTCAAAAACTGGGCTCTGAATTCCAGCGATGGATATATGCTTCAGTTCGATGTGTATATGGGCAAAAATGCAGAGAGCGTCCCACAAGGATATGGAGTAGGAGGTGACAAAGTGGTTGATCTCCTCACGAAAGCAAATGTACCACACCATAAGGGATTCAAGGTAAGAAATGAAATGTTCGTCATATGATATTACAATAATAATATAATTTACATTATAGCTTTTCATCGACAACTATTTTACGTCCGTAAAACTGTTGCGCAATTTGGCCAGTATGGGGATTTGTACATCTGGTACAATAAGAGACGGTCGCATAGAGAAGTGTCCTCTTCGTCCAATAGTCGCCATGAAAAAGGAGCAGCGAGGATCCAGCGATTTTCGTTTTACTGACGATGGCAAGATTCTCGTTGTAAGATGGAAAGATAATAATGTGGTGACCATTGGCTCCAACTTTGATACCAACGATATCGGGACGTGCAAGCGCTACGCGAGAGGGCAAGGTGCGATACAGATACCACAGCCGAAACTTCTTCAGCGCTATAATCAAGGCATGGGAGGCGTTGATAAAATGGACCAGATGGTGGCTGTGTACCGGTCTAGAATTAGACAGCGTAAGTGGTGGTGGCCCATATTTGCATATTTGTTGGACGCATCGATCGTAAACGCATGGATCCTTATGCGGAAAGTTCATCCGAACGACCCAAATTGTGGCACTCTGCTAATTTTTCGCAGGTACATAGCCATTTCGTATCTAGAGAGATACGGAATGCCGTCCTCAAGAGGATCGAGTAGAACCAGCATCAACCCTGATGCGCGCTACGATGGAAAAAACCATATGATTGAGTACTCGAATACGGATAAGAGATGTGCCTATTGCGGAAAGAAGTCTAACTTTTTATGTACTAAGTGCGAGAAAGGGCTTCATCCGAAAGAATGCTTCAAGCAATATCACACTTCAAATGCCCATACTGCATAGTGTCCCTTATAAGGGACGGTCCCCAAAACCCCCAAAACACATTTTTTTTAATAAATCGAATTAAAACTAATTTATTAGACTTATTTCAATGCATAATGATAAAAAAAAAGGTAAGTATAGCGCCAGGGAACTTCATGCACTAATGGGTTAACCCTCAAAACGCCGTTTTGGGGGACTTTTTTAGTATTAATTCATAAATAGGTCATAAATGACCCCTAAAACGGGCTGAAAGGGTTGAAATGTTCTATAAAAAAAAATCTCCATGAAATTTCATTGCAGACATCTGAACTCAGAATTAAGCTCAGAAGAACGTTTATACGTTTGAGTCTTATATTGTACAGTGGTGGCTAACAAAATAAAAATTTAAATTGGCATAAAACTTGACTGTTGCTACACAGCCCCAAATACTTTGAAGGTTTTAAAGGACCTGTTCGGAAATGCATCACTGCGCTGCATCTGATGCGCATCGCGTTCGTAAAAGCATAAGTTGGCATCACTGCAAATGTCAGATGTTCGAAAAAGCATCACTAAAGCAGATGATGCGCAAACAAATGTCAAACACCCGAAAATGGCTGATGCAATTCAAGAGTATGTACAAAATTTGCTATTTATTTAATGTTTTTCTTCAATTTACTTATGTTTTTGTACTTTTTAGGATCGAGGCTGATGACAAATTTAATAAATTATTAATTAGTTTTCGATTGGACATGGAGGAGGATTTTGCATCTGGGAGGAAAAAAAGTCTGTGTTATGGGGCAGAGTTCTAGAAAAATTAAAAGAGGAAAACCCAAGTTTGACCCAGACGAAGGTACAAATAAACAGAAAATTTTTAAATTTATTTACAACTTATAGAAGAAAAAAAGCAAGAAATAAGGAATCTGGAAGAAACGCGACATCATGGACATTTTTTAATGATTTTGATAAATTTTTTCAACAATAATTTTTTTTTGTACTTTAAAAATAGTTTTTTTTTTTGTAAATTGCTCAATTTGCAATAAATTTTACTTTCATCCAACTCACAAAACAAATTTATTATTAACTTTTCCATTTTAATGATCTAGGAACAAACTAAGCATCAGCTGATTTGCATCAGCATCGCAAACTAATCACCCCTGCGCATCAGATGCGGAACAGTGATGCATTTCCGAACAGGCTCAAAATTAATTTTATATTTTTCTTTTCGTGAAACAACTAAGTCATATTTTTGTTATACCATTATTGCTTAAAATTGTCCAAGTTTAGCGGATTGATCTTCTACGAGCTGCTTAAACTGAATGATACGATTACTGGGAGCGCTATCGGAGTTAACTCTTGCGTTCAGTCGCGCACTTAAGCAAAAACGTCAGAAATATGAGAAAAGGTACGACAAAGTGATTTTGCAGCATGACAAGGCTCGACCACATGTTGCAAGACCGGTCAACACCTACTACGCTGAATTTGGAAGTCCCATTTCAGCGGCCGATGACACATTGCCTGTTTTAGCACAAGTTCAATTCATATGTACAATGTAAAAATAGGTCGATGACTGCATTGCGTCAAAAGAAGAGTCGTTCTTCCGAGTTGGTATCCGAAAATTGCCAGAAAGATGGGAAAAACTTTTGGCCAGCGATAGATAATACTTTAATTAATATATTTGTTGCTATTGTAACAGCGTTCATGGAAAATATGTACAGTCAGCGAATGTTTTAATAGACGAATTTACAAAATGTACAAAATCTAATTTAATATATTCCGAATAGTTTATATTTGAGTGTACATATTCTCTCGTTTGCTGAGGTTGGCAATGCTTGGTCGAGTAAAACTCAACCGCATTTCTTGCCAACCAAAAGGTTTGGTATATTTATTTGTTTGTTGCATTAACCGAATTTCGGTTCAAACCAAACATTTCAATTGTATCAGGAAAACATTTGGTTGGGACAACTAAATAATTCGGTTGCTGCAAGCAAAATATTCAGTTGGCGAGAAATTCGGTTGTCACGATGAATCCGTTTTCACTGTGTATGTAAAGGAATAACGTTACTCACTCATTCAACATCGTCCAGCCCAAACCGCTGGAGCTAGGAAGCTCTAATTCGGTATGTAAGTTCCCCCTCCGTCGTAGACATCTGCTAAGACGGTGTTTTTGGAAATTCCTACGGGGAAGGGCAAAAAGGTGAAAACTCCCGTTTGACGGCCTGTCCGAGTATTAGCCACATCACTGAAAAGGTATATTTTGAAAATTTGCGCCAGGTATATGGTAAAACTGGGAATCACAAGGGCGAAAAATCTCCCTCTTAAGGCCTACCTAAACCAGCTAGGAAGTTGAAATTTGGTATGAAGGTTCATGAAATATTAAATAAATATCACTGGTTTACAGCCAAAAAATACCAAGAACGCCACATGCATAGATAAGTTAATTGGGACCTCCTAAACGCGAAAAACGCTGTTATTTTTTTTCTAAGTACCGTTTTTTAGATAACGGTACTTTTGAGTTTTTCGGTGTATGGTCCCACTCAAACCCTTGTGGAGTCCAACCGAAAAGATAAGTGGCATATCGATGCAGAGGTACTTGAATGCCTTTTCCGTCGATATGCTGCAAAATTATATCTGATAAGAAATGGCTGAGATATGGCACCTCAAATATTGGCAATTAAATAAACTATTTGGTATAAAAATAAAACATTACAAATCTTCAATTTAACGTAGAAAAAAAATTAAATAAAAATGAAAAATTTTGAAAAAAACGTAAAAAATAGGAAAATTTTGAACTTTGAGGTGCCGGCAAAGGCATTCAATTACCTTTCCATCGATATGCCACTTATCTCGTTATCTAAAAAACGGTACTTAGAAAAAAATAATAGCGTTTTTCGTGTTCAGGAGGTCCCAATTAACTTATCTAGGCATGTGGCGTTCTTGGTATTTTTCCAAACTAAAAATTTGTAAACCTGTGTATTTAAGATTGTAAAGTGCAGAAATAAAAAACAAATACAAATATAAAAAAATATTACATAAATTTATGTAATAAAATTTATATACAGTTAGGAAAAAATAATAGCACCACTATGACACTTTTTCTAATTATTCCAAAAACAAACAATAATATATTGCTTAGTATTCCCCCTATACGAAAAAAGTAGTACTTCTCATGGAGAAGTTATGGATTTTTTGCAATTTAAAGTGAAAATGGGGTCATTCCATGCCAAACCGCATAGCATTCCGATTTGTCATCTCCGACCCCAAACCCTTTCGGTTTTCGAAATATGACGTATTGAAAATTGGCAAAAACGCAAAATATCGAAAAAGTGTCCATACAAAGTCGCCCATAACTTCTAAAGTATATAACCTAAAATTTTTCTATTGGTACCATTTTAAAGGTGAAGTGGCAATATTTTATGGACAGATGAGAGTAAAGTTGTTAGGTTTGGTGGAATAGGTTCTCGATCGTACGTCAGCCGTCCTCAAAACTCCGAATACAATTCAAAATACACTACTAAAACCATTAAACATGGAGTGTCAAGCGTAATGATATGAGGTTGTTTCTCATATTATGGAGTAGTACATTAGATCAAAACCATAATGGACCAACACGTTTACGTTAATATATTCAAGAGTCCTGGAGCAAGATTCCTCTAAAACGATGCCAGCACTTGGTTGAATCGATGACAAAATGATGCGCAGCCCTTATTGCCAATAAAAGCAACGCAACTAAATATTAAATTTATATAATATAATATGTTTCTTTTCATAAATTAAATTACTTTTACTAATTTTTTTTGTAAATGCCCAGAAAATGGTTTATTTTAATCTCTGACTAAATAGATTAACATCACTGGCCCCCAACCTTTTATATATTTCTGTCCTGCTTTACATATACATACATATTAACGGTCTGCAACAAAAACAAACAAGGCACATACAGCTAATGATCGTTTTTTCTGTTTTTGGCTGCAGTTATTGTTTTTTATCCTGCCAGCACATAATTGAAAAGCTATTTTATTGCCCACCTAATGATCGTTTTTTTGTTTTTAGCTGACAGTTATTGTTTTTTATGCTGCCAGTTATTGTTTTTTAAGCTACCAGCAGATAATTGCAAAGCTATTCAATTGCTAAAGCAGAAAAATTTACTTGATGCTTAAAGTGTTTAGGCAGCATCATGTTTATTTTGTGATTCAAGTTAAAGCATATAAAGAAAACAAAAACTTCTTAAAACAATGACAAGCTGTCTTTGAATAACTGAAAGTTATTGAATGACTATTGCCGGAACTTTTTAAATTACTGGAAGTTATAGTAAAGTTAACAGAAAAACTTCTTAACAAATCACAGTATTTAAATCCGTAAATATCAAAAAAAACGCTCATTATTTATTCAAGGTCCAAATAGTTTGTTGATAAAACTTTTAAATTTATTTTAAAAGACCAAAAAAAGTGATGGGAAAAAATTAAAATTTTGATGCACTCCGCAATTGTTGGGTAACTAACCCGGTGTCTTCTCATGCAATAAAATGATAGAATGTAATTGAAAAATCCATTGCAAAGAAACTAGAAAATGATTTTAATTGCACTTTAGTGGAACATTTTGTTCTCAGAAATATAAGTTTTTCTTCAAAAACACAAAATTTTATCAAAAACTAATTTTTTCTAGAAAAAAACTAAACCTACCCGTTTTTATGTACTAAAATTTGTGTTAAATTGAAAACAAAGTGACATTTTATGGTACACATCATAGCAAGATCCAATTGCATGTCACTAATATTATGATATTGCATTATATTGAAATCACTTTGACAGAGGCTTGCTAAATTTTATTTCATGTGAAGGCACTGGATTACGTGATTGAAACTAAGAGAATTTTTTAAATTTTAAATGAGTGTACAGTTATACATTATACCACATTTGGGGAAAAACAATTGAAACATTGATTTTTCATGTAAATGCTTATGCCAAAGCATTGGCATTTATTTGGAAGAAGCAATGATGAAAAGATTAAATACTTACTTTGTAATTTGGTAAATGTGTTTGGCGCAGTTTACTAATTTGTTTTAAGGTAGTACTTTTAAAATTATTTTAATACTTACTTTGTAATTTTGTAAATGTACATGGCGTAGTATCTATTAGCGCCAAATGGTAATGTTTAAATGATGATATATAATCTCCCAATACTTTGTGCATAAATCCAAGACGCAGATTAATATCATTTGCGCATGGATAATTTGAATTAATATACAAAAGGTCTTGAAATGATTTAATCGACCTGAAAGAAATAATTATCAAGTTTAGTGAGAAGTAGTGGCTTTTTATATTTAGTATAACATCCCTAGAACTTTATAAATTGTAAGACACTCTTACTAAAGTTGCGTTCATATTATGCTCGAAATTCAGTTTAAACAAGATTTCGAAATATAGTTGGTGTATTTGGTAATTACACACTACCACCCAGCTAAATCTTTCATTACCAATTATGTAAGTGGTTATACAAAGAAACTAAAATTGTTTAGTGTTTATAATTCGGCGTCATTTTATTATTATTTACAAACCCATTACCACTTATTTTTAATGCCTTGTCAGCAAGTTATTTTGTTAGCTACATATTTTTGTAATGATGTTTTCTGCAGCGGATATGTACTATTTACAAAAATGTCGTTATCGAATAAAAATTAATTTTGACCCCGAATTATATACCGTAGATTATATTTCTACTGCTTATTATTTAGATATTAAAAATGAGCTAATGAGTGCTCACTAAGATTTTGCTGGCCATATGATCAAAATTTTATTAAAATAAAATTTCGAGCCTAAAATTTTTACATTTTCATTTAGAATTTTTGAGACCCGAGACCATAATTAAATGTTAAATAAAAGACAAAATACAAATTTTCAATAAATATAAAAGATCGAAAAAAAATTGTGAGGATCAGCACTGGAGTATCACACTTTCGATCCGAGTAACCAGGTCATCATCCATCTCATTTTGAACCATTACCCACAACTCAAGGTTCAATCAGGCTATATATATTAAACACTCCGAGGGAAACGCGATATACGAAATTAGTTATGCTTTTTCATCCATGAAAGTACAAAATAATTTTAGTATAGAAAATATTTATTTGTTTATTTCAAATGTTACTATGAAACAGAAAATCACCAACGTTAAAATGTAAGAGAATATGGAAAATTGTGAGGTCAGCGCTAATTTTCTTAGTTTTGACTAAAAAAGCAAGAAAAGCTTAAAAACAACCACTTACTAGAATAACATAAAGTTCTTTTTAAATTGAGAGCGAAAAGTTTACACTTCTTTTACATGTGAAAATTTACTCAAATACACAAAAAAAATGATTATGAAATTGTTTGGCTTTGCGTCATATATTTTTAAAAATAAGAATCCAAATATTTTGTATTTTAATTTCAATATTTTATTTTTCCGATATTTCGATTTGCATCGCATATCATCTTCAAGATACATAAATATATAACTTTAACAATTGTACTGGGAAAACAAATAAATTAATAATAAACACAACAATTTATGCACAATAATAATTACATTTAAAAATATATTTGATGTCACTGAGTTAAAAAGCTCTTGCTTTGTTTTTTTTTTCTTTCTTTAATAATAATTTATCATTTATTTATTTAAAATATTAATTAATTTAGTTAATTCATTAACAATACATATTTAATTTTGATTCAATACCTACGAAGCCATTTGGCTTACCTGTATGAAATATGAAAAATATAAAAAAATACACATATTATTTTTTTGAAATTCATTGCGAATTAATAAAATATTCTTTAATAAGTTTTCTTCTTTTAAATTTATTTTTTGTATTTAAAATATTGACTGGAAGCCTATTCATTATTGTCGGAAGAGCAACTTGTAGGGCGCTTTTACCATAGTTGTCCTTGTATCTAAATACTTTAAACCTTCTCTCTGCTCTAAGTCTGATATTAGACTCAACGTGTAAAAACCTCGAATCGTTTGAGAATTCGTTAATTAATGTTGAGTAGTACAGGCTTTGCATGTTAAGTATACGCAAATTTGTGGCATCGTTATTAGTCGTACTGCTGCTGTTGGAGACGTTGTTGTTGTTGATGATGGTATCATTGTTATTGATGGTGCTGTTTGCGTTGTGTAATTGGATATTGTTGTTTTTATAATTTATGTTGTTGTTATTATTATTGTAGTTATTACCATAATTGCTGTAAATGTTGGCGCTACTATTCGTGTAACTATTGGTGTAAATGTTGTTATTTGTAAACCGAATATTTTTATTTCGGGTGAGGTTGTTGCTATTTGCTGAGAAACGTTGACTTTTCTCTAAGGTTTTTAGTAGTCGATTTTGAGTAAGCTGTAGCGTTCTTCAATATGTTGCACTTCCCCATACCGTGATACCATGTCTAAGATATGATTCGGATAAGGAAAAGTATGCCTGCCTCATGACGCTAATGGTTGAACAGTTGTATAGATGGTAAAGCATATATGCAGATTTTCTAAGATTATTTTGAAGCTTTTAAATGTTTGCTGTCCATTTAAAGGTCTGGTCAACAAAAACGCCAAGATATTTATATGGTGTAACATTTTATATTCCCTTGCCGGGGTAACAATCTTGTCGGGATGCGAGTGCTTAAGTGCACTCTACGGTTATAATCCCCTGTGCTGGGGTATGCGCTTAATACATCTTCACAGGGGGCCATGAATACTGAAGGAGTGTGCAACTAAAGGTTACTCATCTTGTAAGGATAATGGGGCTGTAGTGGAAACGTACACTGTCTGCCCTGCCCTATTATCGGTACATATAGCACGAAGTACCAACACGCGGGTTCCCCCTTGCAACGTGAGGGTGACAGTGCCGAGGGCCTGGGTAGCTAGTTAGTGCGAAAAGAAAATAGTCGTTAACAGCTCCTCTCAGCGTCATGCCAAAGCGCTGTTGACGCGACGGACAATGTAATCGGCCAGGCTAGAGACGAGGTCGTTCGGAAGTCACGGTCAAGAAGTCGGGCAGCACTTGTGAGGGGGGTTTGACCCTTTCAATCGTTCATGACAGCATCATGGAGCATGAACGACAAGTGTTGACCGATTTATATGTGAATGGTCTTCTGGGACTGTCGAGTGACTCCTGTGGTGAAACTGGGGCTACTCAGGGGTTGAAGAGACTAACTCTGGTCTCTGACGAGGAGCATGATATCGAAAGTGTATCTGCACTTAGTCAGACCACAGAGCCTGCCTCTTCCACCGGTGAGGCCAGGTGACTCTCGGAAGAAGACTGTCCACAACTTGTTCGGAAGGGCGCCGTGGAGGAGATGCCAAGCGCCCCTTCACGTGGTATTAATAACACCAGCCGAACGAAGGAGGAGGAGCGGAGCGAAACGAGGAATTCTCTGGTGTTTCTGGATAAGATGACGAAGAGCGATCCTTCCGCGAGGGATAGGCACGCTCTGAGACGGCACCGACAAAGCGTCGCTAAATTCGAAAGAATCTACCGCCCTGTCAGTGCCGTTCTGGGTTGGTCCTCTCCCTGGAAGAAGCAGGTGGATGCAGCTGCCAACCCTGACATTACTCAGAAGAGTAGAGGGCTGGTAGCTTCATCAACCTGCCGTGCGGTAAGCATTACGGAGGGTGCTGCCCCAATGACCAAGGCGGTCATGTCTTCGGAACGAGCTGCGGATGGCAAAGGAGCGACACCCAAGGTAGTAGTGGGCAAAGTGGTCAAGGCAACGGATAAGGGGAAGAAGGCTTGTAATCCTCCGTCCGATTCCTCTATTAGTTTCCGTAAGGAGACAAATATGGGAAAAGGCTCGGGTAGGAACAAGTCTTCCAAACCAGGGTCGGCGGGGCCATCGAGCTCAATGGCTCATCGACGAATTGGCCGTATTAAATGGCAAAGAGGAGAATGTATCCTTTAATGGTGCAGACTGGGTTAAGGGAGTGAAAATTGTCAACTGTGGTAACAAGAATTCCTTGGAATTCTTAAGAACCACGATTCGCAAGTGCAGCGACTACAATATGCGTCGCAGACTACAATATGCTAATTTACCTGGACGGATAGCCAGACGAGTTCCTTTACTACGACAAAAAAATTCGAAGACACGTTTAGCCTTCACAAGAACTCATGCATACTAGTAAGGCCTGGACGGTGCACAAAAATAGCGCAATATTTTGTGGAGCGACGAAACAAAAATAAATTTATTTGGAAATGATTGTGCCCGTAATGTTCGACGCCCCTAAGGTAAAGAATTCGATGTACGGTTCATGGTCTGAGGATATTTTTCGTGGAGTGGTGTCTGTCCATTACATCGAATTGCCGATACTATGACCAGATCCCACTACAAATACATCTTTCAGCATGCTAATGACCCGTTCAGGAAGAGATCACATCACCTATATCTGCAGAAATGGCTCCTGAAGATACGAAAGGAACCTTTTTTGCAAGAGTGACAATACGATTATCCGTCGTTGGAGATGTCTTCCGCGGGTTTCAATTATTTTTTTAATTTTAAAGGTTGTAGCAATAGAACGAAGAGTTTGGCTTGCATTTCTTAGCCTCAAAACTTTATTCCTTTTTCAGAAGTACAATGCTTATTTCGACCAATCTATGAAATAATTTTCTCTTTATTTTGCTCTTAATTAATAAAAACAGAAGCAAACTAACAATATTTTGTAAAAAATCTGAGCCAATTGTTAAAAAACCAGAAAAATTTAAAATGTACTTATTATTTTGACCAGGTCTCCAAAGCACTTCAGAGCAAAACTCAGGAATTAAAAAAAAAATTGGGGAAATACCGGTTTATTTTTATTTTCAAATACGTTGCTATATTATAAATATAAATATAAAAAAGAAGTATCATGAATAATTCGGTAAAATTAAAAAAAAGTAACAAACACAAATAATAAGGCAGTGTACATATTATTTTGACCATATGTGTATTTAAAAATAGGTTTTTGTTCTATGTAATATTTTTATTATAAACATTTATAAAAACATTTTTGTTTCCTTATCTTTGTAGTCGTTTCCAATTAATCAACGAAACTGAGAATAAATCAACATTTTTAAAGAGGCTTAGCGTAAAAAATTAAATTTAATTACAGCGCCTTTCAAAAAATTAAAGTATATTAGAGCTTTTTGTAAACAAATAATTCCACAATTCAATATCTACTAAACAATTTTCAAACTAGTTTTTTTTTTGAAAACTGTTATTGTGAATTCGAAGTTTACATTGGTACATGTACTGTTGGAATCATTTTGTATTAAACAGTTTAACCGACTATCTATTATTATTTACAAATATTATGAAATTGTTTGGCTTTAGGTCATAAATTTTTTTATAAAATAAAAATCCAAATATTTTTTATTTTAATTTTAATATTTTATTTTTCCGATATTTCGATTTGCATCGCAAATCATCTTCAAGGGATCTGACAAAGATACATAAAAATATAATTTTAATAATTTTGTTGGTAAAACAAATAAATTAATAATAAACAAATAAATTAATAATAAAAAAATAAAATAATAATAAACACAACAATTTACCACAACAATAACTACATTTAAAAATATATTTGACTGTGAGTTGAAAAGATCTTGCTTTTTTGTATGCTTATTAACAACTAATCTTTTCCTCAACCGTCTATATTTGTCAATTGTATGTCTGTATATCTGTGCGCATTTATCTGTGTCACTCTTGAAAAGTTGAAAAGTTCCTGCGCTCACCAAGAGATGGCACTGCTAGCTCCAAACTTTTTTTTATCTCAAGTTGGTATAACTGTCCTGAGAACACATGCAAAGTTGCAAGTCATTCTCTCAATTCTTTCTTTGTTTACAAGCCATTTGAAGTTGACGTGTCATTGATTTTTTTTAAAAGCAAAGGAAATTTATGAACAATTGTTAAAAGTCTATAAGGAGTCCTCACTTTCAAAACGCACCGTTGAATTTTGGGCTGGTGAATTTAAACGTGGTCGTACCAGCCTTAAAGACGATCCACGCGAAGGACGACCAAAGACTGCAACCACAGCATAAATCATTGAGGAGGTACATAATATGGTTAGTGAAGATCCAAGTTTGACTAAGCGTGAAATTGCTAATGCCATAGGCATCTCAGACTAACGAGTACTCCATATTTTACATGAAGAATTAAGTATGAAAAAACTGTTTGGAAAGTTAGTGCCGCACACATTAACAATTCAACAAAAACTAGATCGAAAACAAATTTCTCAGCGGAATTTGGAGCGTTTTAAGCCGAATAAAACCGACTTCTTGCCTTTTTTTATAACTATGGATGAGACTTGGATCTATCACCATGATCCTAAATTGAAACAAGAACGTTTACAGTGGACTGAAGCTGGTTGTTCAGCTCCAAAGCAGATGAAGTCACAACGATCAGCAAAAAAGGTTATGGCATCAGTTTTTTGGGATGCAAAAGGAATTTTGTTGATTGATTATCTTCAGAAAGGTAAAACAATCAACTCTGAATATTATTGCAGCCTTTTGGATCAGCTGGATGAAAAAATTCGTGAGAAAAGACCTGGTTAAAAGAATAAAAAAATCATTTTTCATCAAAAAGTGTTTTGACGATGGCTAAATTCAAAGAATTAAAGTACGAATTGCTTGAACATCCACCGTATTCACCAGATTTGGCTCCCAGTGACTACTATCTCTTCAGAAATCTCAAACAATTCCTTCGTGGAAAGCATTTTTCGTCGAATGAAGAGGCCATAGCAGCCGTAGACGGTTATTTTGCAGAGCTTCCGGAAAACCATTATAAGGATGGGATTAAATTATTGGAAAATCATTGGAACAAGTGTACTGAGCTTCTAGGAGATTATATTGAATAAAAAAATATATTTCGTAACAAAAACAGTATTCTTTCATTCCGAGCGCAGGAACTTTTCAACCAACCTGTAATTTAATCTCTTATGCAATGGAACATTGATTATATGGAGCATTTCTAGCATGTATCTCTTACTGTAATTATTCTTTTCTTGTAAAACTCTTACTTCCTTAAAGTTTGGTATAAACCCAGTTATAGTACAGTGGGCTGCTAATCTCATAAACCAAGTTTGATTTTTTCCCATTATCAAGTTTTGTCTAGGTTTTACTGGATAATTTATTTAGAGAATTTTGAGTTTTTAGCGACAATTCGTATTTTTTCTTTCAGAATTCTTTAGTCTTTCAGACAATCCAGGTATATACGTAAAAGATTTATAAATTTTTGGTGGTTCTCCCTCTTTAGCCGCTACATAAAGATTTGTTTTAATATATCTTATTAGGTCGTCAATAGTCTTCTTTATGAATTAATTTTTAATCAAGATTTCTGTAATTCTCTTATAAAATTTGTCGCAGTTTTAATTATGATTCGTTTAGAATGTCTAGAATAAAAATTTATGAGCCTTCCAGATGCCGTTGGTTTTTGATACCAGTCCAATTTGACTAAGTTTCCTCGTCGTATAACTACCGAATCAAGATATGGTAGTTTGTTGGTAAATTCCGTTTCCATAGTAAATTGTATTTGTCGGTTAAAAGAGTTTAGTGTTTCTAAAGTTCTATCCACTGCGTCAATTTTCAATATTGCAAATAAATCACATCAGTTAGTTTTCTCGGTTTTATCTCAAGAATGTCCGTCGAAAAGTCTAATAGTTCTTCCATTATGAATCTGCTATTATGGGCGAAGCAGTTGACCCCATCGCTGTTCATATATTTTGTCATCTTTTATACAGAAAGTCAAGATTTCCATAAATAAGTGTTCCCAGCAAAAAAAAATGGTAGTCATTCTGTGACTATGACTTCTTTCATTGCTTCTAAGGCACTTCCAAAAGCATTCATGTGTTCATATTTCAAATGCAGTGATCTGGATATAAACCCGATGCATATCTTAAAATACCACTCTTCATTACTTCTAAAGCATAAGTTGTAGTATATCGTATATTTTTTTGAATCTTAAGCATTTATTCAAATTGAGAAAATAGTTCTGATGAACTTTTTTAATTTTTTTATTAAATCATTTTTTATATTTTAGTTTAAAATTTCACGAGGGTTAGAATTTATGCAGTTTTGCAATTTTTATAAAAGTTTTGAAAAATCAAGAAAAAGAGATTTTTTTACCTTTAATTGAAACTAGCTGGCATGTCATTTGCATTTTTCAGCCTCAAATATTTATGACGACGCAATCTCTGCATTTTTGCATTATGTATTTTATTTAACACTACATCATTTCCAGTTTTAATTCAGAATTTAACAAAATAATTTTAAAATTGTGTAAAAATTATTTCAAATTGCCCAAAAATGTTTTGAAATTGTGCAAATATTATTTTAAATTGTTCAAAAATATTTTAAAATTGTCTAAAAATGTTTCCAAATTGTACAACCAGTTTTAAATTATCCAAAAATATTTTAAAATTTGTCTAAAAATTCATTAAAATTTTTGAAAAATGTTTCAAATATGCTTTTTCACTAATGCAGAATTATTTATTTGTTTTAATAAGGAGTATTTGTATATCAATGGATAAATTTCGCTTTTTTAAATTTCTTTTTCTGCATTCTTATGAATTAAATTTTCATCAAAGCTTATATATTACAAAGTATATGAACGTTTTCCACTCATGCATCAGAATATCTAATCATTGTATTATCATTGCTTCCTCAGAGTAAAGTATGAGTAATGCTAGTAGCTACATTTGAATACTTCCATCCTATGACACGCTAATGTTAAATTCATCGATGAAACCATCAGAAAAGAAGTGATGCCTTTGCCATAGTAGTGATGCTTTTATTGCTTCTTTGACAGCTTCATTTTTGCTGGGTTTGGGTATGTTAGTTTATTTTTCTAAAGTTCTCCACTTATTTTCAATAGTTTTAATGGCAAGATTTATTGCAATACTAGGGAAAAGCGATATTACGGCAAACGATATAAGATTTGTTGTAATCTTAATGTCCGCTACAAAGAAAGAGAACCAAAAATGTATAAATCTATTACGTATATACCTGGATTACACTACAGAACAAATTGTTAACTTTTAAAAATTAATAGAGTTCTGAGCATCAATTCTAAATATTTCGGCCATGCTGATTACAATGGCGTACTTTATTTTTTGATCTAAGAAACAGATTTTCCGAGAAATGCCTTCAAAGTTTGGCGGTTTTCTATTTAGTTTTAAAAATACCAAATTTTTAAAATAAAAAAAATATGGATTCTTTTTATTAAAATGCAAGCTGAAGACCAGTGGCCATATTTACGTTACGATTTCTCTGCAGAAAACCTGATATTAAAATTAATGTTTCCCGTTTCATGTAGGTTTTTACAGTTTTTTACGATTTTAACGAATTCAATCGCTGGAAACACAACCGACCTTAAAAAAGGTTATGCCATATTAAAGAAGCAATTAGAAGCAAAATATTTCAAATAAAACAATGTATTTGCATATAGCATCTTATACGTTAAATTCGCGATTTTTCGAAAATTTTGTATGAGCATAGCTTTCCGAGTTGTTCCCGTAGTTAGTTTTTACTCATATTACTGTTTTATTTTTTTATTAGTATTAATATTAAAAAATAAATGTATTTATTACAATAACTTTTGCAAATGGAAACTTTTTTGTTTGAATTTTTGCAAGAACAGTTTTTATGGGTACCCGAATATTATGCTAAAAGTTGGACTAGGGGAACAACTCGAAAGCTATGCTGCCATATAAAATTTTCGAAAAATCGCGAATTCAACGTTTAAGGTGCTATATGCAAATACATTATTTTTATTGAAATATTTTCCTTCTAATTGCTTCTTTACTAAGGCATAAACTTTATTAAGGTCGGTTGTGTTTTCAGCAATTGAATTCATTAAAATCGTAAAAAATTGTAAAAACCTATATTAAACGCAAAACAGTAGTTTTAATATCAGGTTTTCTGCAAAGAAATCGTAACATAAATATGGCCACAGAATCCATATTTTTTTCATTTTAAAAATTTGGTATGTTAAAAAATAAATACAAAACCGCCAAACTTTGAAGGCATTTCACGGAAAATCTGTACATTAGATAAAATAAAGTACACCTTTGTAATCAGCATGGCCGAAATATATAAAATTGATGGTCAGAATTCTATTAATTTTTAAGACTAAAGAATTCTGATATATATGACAAGAAGAAATACGAATTGTCGCTAAAAACTAATAATTTTCTAAATAAATTATTCATTAAAAACAAGACAAAAGTTGATTATAGGGAAATCAAACTCGGTTTATGAGATTAGCTGATATGGTAACGGGTCGAACATAAGCAACAAAGTATATGTTGGTACAACAAAGGCGAAGTTAAAAACTAGAATATATTCTCATAAATCAGACAACAAATCACTTGATATAACAATGGAGCAAAAAACGGCTTTAGCAGCCCACTGTACTATAACTGTGTATATACCAAACTTTAAGGAAGTAAGAGTTGTAACGAATCCCACCTGCCAGGCCTATCTTCTTGGGAAGATGGCTATCTTAAAGTAAAAAAGTAAGATAGCTCTTAGGGAAGAAAATTAAGGAAAATAGAAAAGACGTGGAATGAGAAGAAGGGGAAGAAAAGGGAAACTGTGATGCGTTGTATCGACTACCGCTGGAAACTAGTCGAAGTCAGAACCCACCTTCCAATGATGGCAATGGAATATTATTTAGCCATCCCAAAGAGTTGTTGGCTTAAACTCCTACCATAAGATTTAAAATTGCATATTTATCAATCAATATTTTAAATTCAGAAGGTATCCAATTTGAAATATTATTTATAAGATATATTAACAATTTTCCATTAGGGTATAAAAAATTAAATTTAACAATTTTTTTTATGAGGGTATAACAGGTAAAACTAATAAATTTTTAGCTAATGTATTTCTGTGAGTGTAAACGGCGTAAAATTTATAATTTTGAGCTAATATTTTTCTGTGAGTGTATTGTGGCATGTTTTAATTAATCTCTTTTTTATTATTTATTTGAACTTAACGATTGAAATTATTACATACTATTTATTTAAGTGGTTCAGTGAATTTATTTAAGTGGTTCAGTGTAAAAAAAAGAACTTCAAAGAGTATTTAGATTTTAGCCATATATTTAGAACATAATACGTCGGCTAATATCACTATGGAACATTTTTGGGATTATTGTCTGGGGGGTGAGAAATTCCAAGTCAGGGTGATGGTACTAGGTCAGTATAGTAAAACCCTCAAAGGGTTTGGCGTTCGTATGTGTCAGTTTTTTTTTATGACCTTTTAAATTGTTTCCTTATCTTGATGTTTTTTCGCTTAGTTGTAACATTTTGGCAAAAACGTAGTTTAACATAACTCGAGAACCACTTGTCCGATTTTGATGAAACAAATTTAGAAATATACCGTTTTCCTATATGTGCAACACTTTCGAAGTTAAAAATGAATGTATGAAGGGAAAAAAGTATTTTTTGCCTAAAAATTTAAATATATTTTTTTTTTTTAAATTCATAAAAAATCCAAAAAGGAAAAAAGTGCCAAAACTAATTACTTTCGCGTAAAGTCACATAACTCATGAGCAAAAAAAGGCATAGATCATGAAAATCGATGCACGCGTTTCTCATTTATTCACAATTAGGTAAATGTATGAATTTCAAGAATTTGCTCCAGATATGCACAACATTATTTGGAGAAAACATTGACACTCACAAGCCGAACTCTCTCATATATTTCTACTGTACTAAAAGAGAAATATTGATGTGGCAACACTGGTTCTGTATTGTTCACATAAAACATGCATTGTCATTATACGTCTTCTCTTTCTCACACTGGTTCTGTGATTTTTGTCATTCAACAAGTGCCGACGAACGCGAACAGTAAAAGTGATTTTTCTCCAGTTTTTTAAAAGTGAACAAAACTGAACAGAATATGGAACTGTGCAAGCCAGATATAAATAGCTTTTGCTACTGCTGTGGTCAATATGTCTCAACACATAAAAAAAGGGAAAATTTCAGTACTGATTTTGTTCAAACATACGAGATGTACTTCAACCAAAATGTTATAGTGAACGAAAATTGGGTACCACATATAGTGTGTAAAAGCTGCTACAACCGTCTAATGGATTGGAAAAATAGAAGACGTGAAAGTATGTTTCATCAAAATCGGACAAGTGGTTCTCGAGTTATGTTAAAATACGTTTTTGCCAAAATGCTACAACTAAGCGAAAAAACATAAAGATAAGGAAAAAATTTAAAAGGTCATAAAAAAAACTGACACATACGAACGCCAAACCCTTTGAGGGTTTTACTATACTGACCTAGTACCATTACCCTGACTTGGAATTTCTCACCCCCCAGATTGGCTGTTGTACTGTGTATTTGGCGGTATAAATTATTAGTATTAAGTAAAATTACGTATAAAAAAAATTTTAATAAACTTATTTACTCACGTTTCATATTCTGCAACGTCGACAAGCGCTTGATGACAAGAAGTTTGAATATGATTACAGATGATTTCTTGTCACACGTAAATGAGAGTACCATTCGTTAATTATAAATGTATTATTAGGCATGTTTTCTTTGTACACTTAAGCTAGCAAGTTATTTCATTTATATGAAGAATTAAGCGAGTTAAGAACTAGTCGCTTAGTACTCGCTTAGTTCTCCATATAAATGAAATAACTTGCTAGCTTAAGTGTACAAAGAAAACATGCCTATTAATGTATTATTATATAGTTGTGTATATGAGATGATTAAAGTTATTAGTAGATGAGATGATTAAAATTCAATAAAAAAATTATGTTTACTCTTAACATCAGTAGAACGATTATAGTGGGTGGTAATTTGTATGTCATACAAAGCGATTCACCAAAATCGTTGCAGCTATTACACTTCTTAACAAAATTTAACGTTCCTTTACATTAGGTATGCATCAATAAGAGCTTCCAGAGGTATTGAACAAATAATTCACAACAAATATTAAGACTTCAAGATGACCTATCTAGTTTTATTAACCCTTCGTCAGGCACATATTTTGAGCCCTTAGCTCTGGCACATGGTGTCTGGCCAGACCCCTATACATTTACATGCATTTGTATGGAAATAAGGGCTATTTGCCGTTAAATTTTTTACTAAGATAGGAAAATATTTGTTATATTTTGTGTTTCTATTTCTTTTTACTATGTTATTAGCTACCTGAGGAAGAAAAAATAGACCTGAAAAATTCTTTGGAATGAAAAAGGCAACAATTTTTTTGTTCTATATATATTTCTCTTTATTATGGGTAAAGTAATAAATGTTTATGACAAAATAGAAAATTATTATGAAGAATACATTGATTTTTTTATTCAGAATTTTGCGGAAGGCAACAAAAACATAAATAATCTACTTTTGAATGTTGATGACAAACAGGATTGTTGCATTTGCAGCAAAAAAAAGCGTGTCTTACAGCGTATTTTGTCACCTAGCTGCAGGCAAATTCTGCAACCTTTTTTGGCAGCTAGTGTGTCTGGACCACTGCGTGAAGCCACATTACGGTTTGCTATATTGAGAGGTCTCCCAAAGTACGCTTCAAATGCTATACGAGTTGTTGGTTGAGCCACAATGTGCGGATTATTGATGCGATTTTCAACGTTGGCCAGTACCAATTGCTTTGCAAGTTTATATAAAAATATGCGTCTTCTTTCTTTTCTTGTATTTTCATCATTTAGCTTACATATAATGTAACTTGCCAATGCCATCACATCAATCATGTTGCAGAAAAACGCGTATGTCCAGCGTCTGGTTGACCGTTTTGTTGTGTAATGAGTTAGCATTTGATCACTCGTATCGACTCCGGCTTTAGTTGAATTATAAAATAAAATTGCTTCCGGTTTCATGGCTACGCCTTCAACATATTTCGTGTAATGCACGGTTGAAATTAAATGACTGCCTTATTTTTTTTGGGCACGTAGCTGCAAAGTGCAACAAGATTTTCATGAAAACCAAACACACTTGAAAGAATTGGTCGTCTGGTGCTCTTTATAACTTCCTTAGGAAGGCATCTTTTGTTTGCTCGAATGGTGCCAACAAATGCCAGTCCCATAGCAGCCAGTCGTTTAGCGCCATTCAATGAGGTGAAAAAATTATCAGAAATAATTGTTCTGCCGCTGTTTGCGTAACAATTTGCGAAATACATTAGAACATTTTCACCTTGATTTATCTCCCGATTGTCACCTTCCTTTCCAGTGTATAGTTTTCCTTTCAATGGAAATTTAGTCTTAGCATCGCATGCCCACCAAACTCTGATCTCATACCTTGCAGGTTTTGATGGGATATATTGGGTGAACTTTGTGCGCCCACGATACGGAAACAACTGCTCATCGATGGTGATATTTTCATAAGGTTCATAATAATTTTGCAGATTTTCATTGAGAAAATTCCAAAGGTCCCGGATAGGAGCTGCTTTATCTGTTTGCTGTCGGTATGCCCGCGTACGACTATTATCGAAACGAATATATCTGGACAGAGTAATGAATCGTTTGTGCGACATAGCCGCACGGAATATGGGCAGCGAATCAGAACGCCACAATATACTGCATATTATTATGGCTGAGACCAGAAGCCAACAAAATCCCAATGAATGCATCTAGCTCAGAACTTGTCAAATCAATCCATTTTCTTTGGGTAGACTCTGGATGTTCTTCATTCCATTTTCTAATTGATTCTCGCCCATGCCGATTTGTTTCACTAATGATGATGAACGTAATATTGGTTGAGAAAAATAGCTTGAATACCTCAACTGGATTGGTGAGCCTTGTTTTTGTTCCAGATCGAAAACGCATGATATTATGCTGGCGCAAACGAGGGGGTTCAGTTTCGTTCCATTTAGTACCGTCTTTACCATAAAAACAGCCTGAGTCGACTTCATTTGCTGCTTCAGCATCATTTCCACTTTCTTCTTCTTCATCTACGTCTTCATCACTATCATAAAGTTCGTTAGGTTCAATTTCCAAATCATTTTCTATGTCTGATGCATCACCTTCTGGCACATAATCAGCAGTGTCGTCACCATCGTTTTCAAAAACATCATAATTTTCATCAGCTTCTACCTGACTTTGAAAATCACGCACTAATGCCTCTGACAATTGGGGATGCAAATTCGCGCTACGCAAGCGTGTATTATAAATAAATTCCAGTTCATCAGCCATAATATACTAACAACGCAACAAATCTACCTGCGTAAAATTATTCACAAGTTCAAAATTACCGCACAAAAACTAGATTACTTCTTCACTGTTCAACGTTCAATGAATAACTAACTCACAAACAAAATCAGAAGAAAAAAAGAAGCATAAAAGAATAAAGTAAATACAAATTTCCAACTCGTGCCATGTGCTTTGCCTATGCGTTCATACAAAATGCATAGGGGTCTGGCCAGACACCATGTACCAAAAGGTGAAGATTTTTTATTTGGCTTTTTTGTCCTGTTCCAAGGACTTTTTTTCAATTATTAATTTATACATCGAAAGCCAACAATATTTTGGGAGATTACCTGAAATTACAGCCATGTACCTAAAATAGAAGTATGCTAAATTGAAGCATGAGAATTAAATATGTCTGGCCAGAACCATGTGCCACTTCGAGGGTTAATCCAAAACTAGTCCAGATGATCCTGTTATAAAAACCACGTATAACCGTGGGTTCGTATTATCAATTGCGTTGCACCAACAAATTCAATTATATTCCAACCACAAACTATTCCTGGAAGAACCTGCTTAATTTCAGCTCCGAAATTTCTCCGAAAAGCGAATTGATCTTATCGAGCTCTCTTTATATAAAAATATCCAAAATCACCTTTTAACGAAAAGTTCTATTCTTCTCTTTGCAGTGAACTTTTTTTTCGTTTTTGTTTTCTGAATTTCCTTCTTTTTTAAATTTTCAAAAGTTTCCCTTCAGTCTGTTTCAGTATTTTTTTTTTTTTTTTTTTTTTTTTATTAAAAAAGTTTCAAATTCTGGCAAGAAAATCTAAAGTGAGTTTTTCAAGAAGAGAATAATTACTGTAAGAGATACATGCTAAAAATGCTCCATATAATCAATGTTCCATAGCATAAAAGATTAAATTATAAGAGTGACACTGATAAATGCGCACAGATATACAATTGACAAATATAGACGATCGAGGGAGAGATTATTTTAGTTTACAACGAAGCAAGAGCTTTTTAATTTTAAGTGATAGCCATAATTATTTTTAAATGTAATTATTATTGTGGATAAATTGTTGTGTTTATTATTAATTTATTTGTTTTGCAGTAAAATTATATATTTATGTATCTTTGTCAAAACCCTTGAAAATGATTTGTAATGCAAATCGAAATATCGGAAAAATAAAATATTAATAGCCTGTTTCTTGATTTCGAACGAGAAACTAGTCGAACGAAAGCAAGTCACTCCAATTCGAATCAATTTGGGTTTCTCTATTTCGAAAGCCTTCGATCGACTTGACTTACGTGTGTCAATTTTTGATTCTTACGCATTTACAAATCACAGAGATGCCAGATCATATATTTTGAGCATTTGTTACAATTTTCTCTAAAAGTACCAAAAATACTACAAAACTGCTTATAGACAAAAACAACCCAGCTGTATATGACAAATGAAATAAAAAAAATAACAATAAAGAAATTAATTTCTATTTGAGAATGTGTTTATTTGTAAAAATTTTTGTTATCGATTGATTGTGGGTGAGATTTCTAATCGGAAAGCTTTTCTGTTGCTGTTGTCTGTTCGGTGCGGTCACTGCTACAGTCCTGTTAGCTCTTGTAAAATAAAAAATGTAAATATGAGCTGATTGGGGCAAACGTAAGTCACAAACAATACACACTTACCTTTTACCACTCACCAACAGCGTAATAGGGGGTGAAACAAAGTTTAGTTTTCTGGTCAAATTTTCCTCTGCAGAAAATTTTTTTTCTCCGAACACCAGAGCCCCTCTGGCAGAATGAGGCCTTTCTTCAATATAAAATATATGCATCTTCGGCTGGTCCATTACTGATTTTTTTTAACTAAAATTTAAAATTCTTAATAAACTATAAATAATTGTATTATTTTGTACTTACCTTTTGTTATCCATTGCTTTTTTACTTCATTTTGCTTTTAAAAATATCAAATATATATTTACTCGACAAAAAAATAGCAAGTGACTGATTTTGACATTTGCGTCCGAGCTGTTCGAAATAGAGAAACCAAATTTTGTATAAAAACAGTTACGTTTTCATTCGACTTAGAGTTAGTGAAACCCAAATCAGTTTTCTTTCGACTAGAAAGCGAACGAACGTGTTCTTTCGAAATAGAGGAACAGGCTATAAAATTGAAATACAAAATATTTGGATTTTTATTTTTAAAAATATATGACCTAAAGCCAAACTGTTGCGGCACGGTAAGAAGCAAGTCGAATTTGAAAAAAATACAAAACTTTTAACAGTACGCCTTGTGCATTAATATTAAATTTATTTAATTGAAAATATTAATAATTTTATAAGCGAGAGCGCTTTAAAAAAATTTTGTAAGCATCCGTGCCTTTTTTCTGACTCCTGATAATTTTTTAATTACTTGCTTGTGGCTACCGATGCCTATGTCAGACATAAACGTAGACATATATGTTTACAAACAGTACTTTTTAGTACATATTTCAAAAGAACAATGTATAGAAAGTAAACAAAAAAATTTTACAACTGTAAATTTGTTTTTGTTTACAAGTTTGCAAATTTAACAATTTTAATGGGAAGTATTCCCAATATTAGTAAGTAAAATAATGTTTAGTAAATTATAAATTAAAACTTCCTTTTACGTTAATGAACAATAAAAAACGTATTATCTTAAGAATATCGGCGGCAACATAAACAATTTCATAATATAACAACACTAAAGGTCAACAATATTAAATATAACAATTTTATTTAATTTTTTTTGTCGCAACAAGATCCATGTTAGTTTTTGTATTTAGATCATTAAGTTAGGGTTAACATTAATTTTGGCTCACAAAACTTTATAAAAAAAGTGTGTACAGCATAAATACATTTCTACACCATTTCAAGATTAATTTCGGAAACTATAACATTATTTTTATACAGAAAATATGTTGTTCAGCTAATATCAAAGTCGCATTTTTACAGTAAATTAGAAAAAATTTCAGTAAATCAGGAGTTATAACCGACATTGAGCAAGCGTCAAGTATCTTTTACAATGAGACACAGCATTTCAGTGTTTTCATGGAGTTTTTGTATATATTGTAACATGTATTTCAGACCATATAACCGAAAATACATTACAATAGCCACAAAAAACTTTCCAATAGTAATTTATTTATTTATTTTAATAATCAATATGATTACAAATTATATCTTAATACCCTAACCGAGCATTAGCAACGAAGGCTTTCGGCTCGTTGTAGCGAAAACAGACCAGAGCCTCTGATGGGAATCGAACCCACGACCCCCGCACTGATAAGCTAGCATTCTACCAACTAGCCTACCGGGGCGCTCTTTCCAATAGTAAAAAAATGTGTTTGGCAGAAAAATGTCATTTCAAAAATATAACATGCAAATCAGCAGATATTACTTCAAAAATGCCATTATAATATTTGAACATCTTTTTTTTTTTTATTAAATCTTCATTTACATAACCGAGCCATTAGGGCCTTATGTGGTTAATTAAAGTTACTATCTTAATAACAAACTTCTAGAAAAAAGTAGAGCTTAATAATTCAATAAATAAATATCCAGATAATAATATATACATATATGAGATCACATTTAAAAAAAATTTTAAGAATAAAAATTAAAACAAAAATTAAAAATTATAAGATTAAAAATTTTAAAAATAAAACAAAATCATAATGAATGCAAATAATAAATAAATAAATTTCCAACAATTTTCCTCCCATATTTCGTACTTAAAAAAAAAATTTATATATTAAAAAGCCTCCAACACATGCAGTTTCGCAAATTCTTTTACCCTGGACTTGAAATCAAGTAAAGAATAATTAAATTTTCTTAAATCTCGTGGTAAGGCATTCCAAATTCTTGAAACCCGGATCTGAAACGATTTTACAAAAATACTCAAATGTCTTACAGGTGGAATTATCTGTGGATTTCTGCACGAACGAGTAAAATGAAATTTATCAACTAAATAAGCAGGGCAACAATTAAAAATGGATTTATAAAAAAGCAATACTAGTCTAATGCTAATAAAATTCTCAAAAGACGAACCCAAAAAATTAAATGAATGTAGAGATATATGATCTCTCCTTTTCAAATTAAAAATATAAGCAAGGTAGATAAATATTTAATGAATATAACCTTTTTAAAAGAAAACATACCCTAGAAGATACAAAATTAATATGTGGGGAACAATTTAAATGATTATCCAAGATCAAACCTAAGCATTTCTTTTGTTAACAAACTCAACAGTAATGCCATCAATTGTAACACACATGTCATTCGTATTAAATCCAAACCCCATCAACTTTGTCTTAACAGGATTAACACAAAACCAATTATCAGATGCCCAACCCATAACCTCACGGATTGTAAAATTGACACCCTCCTCCAACACATCCACAAACTCAGAATCCGAATAACAAACAAATTGTACATCATCAGCATACACATAAAGCATACAAGAAACACCATAAAAGGCTTGTAAGAGGTCGTTCAAATAAATCATAAACAAAAGTGGGCCAATAACAGATCCCTGCGGGACACCACTAGTGATTCGTCGAGTACGGGAAATAGAAGTACCAATAGATACATATTGGTACCTACCAAAAAGGTATGATTTGATTAATTCACAGGCCCGAGAGGAAAATTTAAACTCATTAAACAATTTAAATATTAATCTAGAGTGAATAACTTTATCCAAGGCTTTGGATAAATCCATCGAAAGTAATACATTATTATGGTCATCCAATAATTGTCTAATGGAATCAGTCAAAGCCACCAGTAGTGTGGTTGTGCTATATCCACATCGAATCCCTGATTGAGACCGATGAATAAGTGACATAAGATCAAGGTGCTCAATCATTTGTTCTTTCAGAATATGCTCGACCACCTTAGAAAGCACCGAAAGTACCGAGATAGGACGTTAATTATCAAACTCACTGGATTGGCCCTCCTTCTTAATAGGAACAACTCTAGCTATTTTCCAATTACAAGGGAAACAAGACGTTGTAATAATAGAGTTTACGAGATGAAGCAAATGTGTGGAGATAAGTGGGAAAATTATTTTCAGAAACCTTAAAGGAATGGAATCATGACCAACAGCATTAGACTTGATCCTGAGTAATGCTTGTTAGTATCAACGCATGTGAAGGAGAAGCCACTATTAGAAGAACTATTTATATAATCACAATAGTTCCCTGGGTCACGCGACTGGCACGCAAGAAAATAATCATTTATCTCATCAGAGTCAGAGAAAATTGAATGTTCTTCAGACTCAAGACAACCATTATTCCTTAAAAAATTTCACATTTGTTTTGAACTAAAATTCTTAAAAACACTTGTATGAGCACGCATCCTTAATTTTCTTATAACCCTTTTCACCCTTTTCCTGTTTGCACAGTAAATTGCCCAGTTATGTGGAGTCTTAAACCGGAGGTAATAATTATAAGACAAATCTCTCAATGAAACATGATAACAAATTTCTCTGTCATTAAACCAATTATCACTAACCAAACAAACCCTACGACGAACTTTTGGCACCAAAGAATGCAAGGCCTTAATATTCGACATAAGAATTTCGAGTTGCAAATTTACATCATCAGTCAAGTACATCGAAGTGAAATCACAGTTAAAGGCTGCAGCTTCCAAATCTTTCATTCTTAATGAATTATAATCCGGATACGATACAAAACGCTGTTGAGGAGGATTCGGAACGTCCACAGCTATAAAGATAAGGGAATGCCGAGGAACACCAGGACATTGCATTTGTCCAGATGTACCCAAAGTAAATGTGTTACTTATAAGAAAAAAAAATCAATAAGAGATGTAGTATCACAACCAGCATGATAATGCGTCGGTGTACAATTATGATGGTAAGCTAAATCCAAACGCTGACACATAAAACGTACCAAAATAGAATCAATTGGACAAAGAATATTAGTATTAAAATCGCCCATAATAATAACATTAGAATACCTAACTAATAAATCACCTAAAGTCTCCTCGAAAGTACCTAAATCACCATCAGGCAAGTAGCAAACACCAACCAACAACTTAATATCTCGAACAGCGATCTCTACAAACAAAGCTTCGCAAGTATCGCTGCCGTCAGACATAAAGACTATTCTGTACTTGATACTGTCAGATAAAAACAAGGCAACACCACCACCTCTTTTCTCTCCAGGCCTATCATTTCTACATATACTGTAGCCAGGCATGTTAATTACCTGAGACAAAATATAAGGTTTGAGCCAAGTCTCACTAAAACCAACAATATCTAAATGATTGCCTTCCAAAATTTATATATAATAATGCCCAATTAATTTAACTCAGGGGTATCTGAGCATTTTTCGTTAACGTCCAACTTTTCAAAGACTTTTTTAGAACAGAATTTTTCTACAATATTTCAAATATTACAAATACATGACAAACCAGTGTCCACCATACAGGAAATTAAGGTATACAAATATTTTCTTACTCGAGTACGGAAATTCTAAGTTTAGATACCCGAGTAAAAAATTGTATTAAGAGTCGTATTAGAGTATCCATGAAATATATGTAAATTGCAAAACTTTTTCTTAATATAAAAAACTGCCAAATTTACATATGGCACAAAAAATTTGTGTTACATGTCCAAATCAGCATATCACTTTTTTAAAAAAGTGCGATAAAAAATTACAAAAATAGTTTTTTCATCTTTGGTTGGCAACCATGGAATTAATAATAATCAAGTTCTGAATTAATAACATGCTATGTACGCGTTGTTATATCGCTTGCCTATCTAAAGAAATATTTAACTGACCAAGTTATTTTTATGAGACGTTTTCTTTATTTTAAATCCAAAAATATAATTTGTTTAGTTTTTACTAATATTATTATATTAATTTTTTATTAGATAATGAATATAAAAAGTGAAAGTTGGACTCTGGGAACAACTCGGAAAGATATGCTGTCATAAAAAATCGTAAACTTAACGTTGAAATACTTTCCTTCTAATTGCTTCTTTACTAAACGCGAATCAGTAGTTTTAATGTCAGGTTTTGGGCAAAGAATTCGTACTAAATATGGCCAAAGGTCTTGTGCTTACATTTTAATTAAAAGAATTCATATTTCTTGTATTATAAAAATTTGGTAAGTTAAAAACTAAATAGAAAACCGCCAAACTTTAAAGACATTTCACGGAAAAAATGTACCTTAGATCAAAAAATAAAGTTCACCATTGTAATCAGAATGGTCGAAATATATAGAATTGATGGTCGGAACTCTATTAATTTTTAAAAGTTAACATATTGTCCTGTAGTGTTATGTATGAAATGTTAAATTGAATACATAATATTAATACGAGTATCGCAGCGCAAAATAATTCTATATATATACACAATCAAGGTAAATCTTATGCAGATAATCAAAAAAGCCTGAGTCCCAACATATCATCTGCACAGATCGCTGCTGAGATTTTGCAAAAGATGTTCATGCCATTTACAAAACAAGCGTTTAGCATATGCTGAGTATTTACGTAAGCCAAATGATTTTTATGATCAAGTGCTATTCTCGGATAAAAGAAATTTTAATATCTTCCGCTCTGAATCATAAAAGCTTTAAAATGAAAAAAATTGATTTTTGTAGGAAACATCACACAATTTAGTAAAAATATTAAAAATCGCTATAATAAGCGATCGGATCGTAAAGTAATTACTTAATTTGTCACTGAAAATTGAAAATTTGCCAGATATTTGCTATGCTCTGGGGTATATTTCGAGGTATATTAAAATTTTTATTGTACACTCCCGATAAATACCTGTCCGATTAATAACGACTCATTACACTTCGCAATTTGTATTTTAAACAATTATTTTGTGATCAAATCAGAAAGTTCCTAAATAACGAAAACGAAAAGTCGAAACAAGTTTTTAAAGTTGTTGTTTGAATTTTAAATATAAATTAAACAGGGACAGTGGATAAATATTATTTAAAAAAAAAATATTCAAAACAAATTAAATTTTTTTAAATATAAGTTATAACTGTTACGTCCATGTCTAAAATATATTTAAAATAGATCTGGAGATAGCCTCATATCTTAAATCATGAAATAAAATGCATTTTTGAAATCCTGAAATTTGAGTACATAGACTTGTAAGTTACTAGGCGTATCGGGTTTTACGGCCAGAAGGCTACAGAAGCCTCGGGTCCTTAACCCAAGAGACAAAAAGCACTATTTTTAATTCTGTAGTTCATATTTTTTAGGAACCTTTGCCAAAAGTTTTAACTGTTGGAAAAATTTGGACCACGGAAGTTGAAACTAGACTCAACTTTAACGAAAGTTAAAGTAATTACTACAAAATAAATGTTTATTGTTCATACAACCCATTCAATATCTTATAACTCAAAATGTTTATTTACATTTGTTATAATGTTATGAATGTTTGTGTGTATAAATACTTACTATTAGAAATTAAGAAAATAGTGTAACATTAACACAAATTTAAAAACACATCACTTAGTTTTAAAGTAATACAATTTTCAGAAATGTTAAAACTAATCATTAATCGAGCTAATAACTTTTACTTATTTTTTTAAATATAAATGTTTATTTCTCAGGCAGTGAAAAGTAATATGGCGGCGTCTGTAAAAATATTGTATTAATAATAAAGTGTTGCCACACTTTGTTCAATTATATAAAAACGTTTTAAGTATAAGTGTCTAATCACATTCAAGGCAGCAAACAGCACATAGCAGCAAAAGAGCAGCTGTAAATATGATAAGCAGCAGTTTTTTTGTTATGTTATGAATAGTGAGATATATACAAAAAGGCACATTAAGAGAACATCCATTATTTTAAGTATGACTTTTTCTCTATATTAAAAAAGCACTTCTATGATACGTTAATGTTAAGTTCATTAACGGAAATTCCACAACTCCGAGAAGCAAAATCAATGTTAAAAATAAAAGCGGCAAATATTTGCATGTGATATAAAATTAAAGTTTTGATTTTGTAATTCTATTCTCGCTTTCATCTTTAAGTATAGTGTGTCGTAGGATATATCAGACACCGTTGTAAATTCAAATGTACCTATACATCTTGCAATAATATTACCAATATTAATATAAATACTTCTGCACAAAATGTGGCACAACTTTTTTCTTCTATTACAAAATATTTTTTTTGTTTTTGCAATTTCTTTAATTTTTTTTCAATATATTGTACAACCTTTCAAAATAACACACAGCAGTAATTTTTGCTTAATACCAAAAGTTGCACAAGAATATTGCGTGAAGTATTGGTACCTTAAATTTTTTCGGTCAAAATTTATAACTGCCAAATGTGCAGATCTATCCGTTTTTTGCAGTTTTGTGAAGGTTTTCTTTTAATTGTATAAAAAAAATATAACATTAATATCATTTATTTAAAAAATATATTTGTTTAACTTTGGTTTCTTTTACATCTGCACTCAAATCTCGTAAAAATGAGGTTTCGGCACAAATCTCATAAAAATATAGACGAGATTTTTGGAAAATCTAATGAAAATCCCACTAATCATCACTTCGTTTGGGAAAATCTGACATGTTTTTTTTTTTGTTTGTGACACTATTTGACGCTTCCAGCGCCATTTTTAGAAAAGCACAAAACAAAACCACGTAAACAAAATAATTAAATTTTGTTTTTATTAGAACTTTATTTTATTACATTTCCAACTAAACATGAACAAGTTTACGCAGGTATTCTGTTTCAGATTGTGTTGTCTTAACACTAGATGCAAAATACATTAATAAAAACCTTCTTTTTTTTTTAAATATTCATATTTCTGATTACTTTTGTTAATTTTCTCAGATTCCGCCAATTTTTTTTATATAAAATTTTTGTTTACATAAATCAGCTGTTTATATCAGCTGTCAAACCGAAATCTTGTATTTGCAAGTGAAAGCACTCCTAGATTTCAGAAGGGATTTTAAGCGAAGTCTTGAGATTTAAAGCCAAGTGTAAACGCAACTTAATAAGACAATAAGCACGATTTTTTCTAGTTAAAAAGCGCCACTAAGCAAACTTGGACAAAATAATGTTGTGTATGAGCGCCCGGTAGGCTCTGGTCTGTTTTCGCTTAAACGATATCCGATAGCCTTCGTTGCTAGTGCTCGGTTAGGGTATTAAGATATATATGTAATTATATGTTAAATAAAAATAAAATAAATAAATAAAATGAAATATGATGCAATGGAATTGATGACCAACAATGTAATTTAATATACATTGGTACAACAAAAACAACACTAGAAACAAGGATGGGCTAACAACAATCATAAAAGGCAAAGAATCAGCTGCATTAGCGCAACACATAATCGAAACAGGTCACACAGCTGATTTTGACAATATTTGAATATTGGATAAGAAGAAAGATGTGTAAAAAAAGATTCACAATGGAGAGCCTCTATATAAAACAGAACAACAGCAAAACGATGAACCACAAAGAAGACACAAACAACATAAATTGCAGCTACAGTTTGTAGTTGGAAAAAAGAACCATTACGCTATAACGTTTAAATTAATAATTAATGTTTATATTGTTTTGAACATTTGTATTTTAATGTAATATATTATAGTCAAACAAATAAATTTTTTAAATTTATAATATTAGAATTTTTTTATATAATCAAGAGGAAAACCTCTTGGAAAAGTCAAAAAAGAAATTGACCGATTAGCTAAAATTAAAAAGAAAAGAAAATAACTTCAGTATTGGTCAAATAATAAAATTAATGAAGCGAATTATGTTTTAAAATTTTTTCTGTTTTTCGTGTCTTCACGAGATAAATTTTTTCCGAGAGAAAATTAACAGCAAATGTCAAAATGTTTTTACTCACTATGGATTCTCTCTTATGTTAAGGAAAATTTCTGGCTCGTGTACATAGAATTTTTTTCTTAAAGTTTTTAAACAATGGATAAATATTTAACAAAAAATAGTTAGTTTTGTAATAACAAATTTTGTTCACCTAAATAATCAATTACTTACTTGTTTTATTGATTTTAAGAGATTTTAATAAAGAAAAAAGTAGTGCAATACCAGCAACACAAACTGCAAGGCTTCAAACTGATTACAATAAGTATAAAGAAAAAAAAAGTTATTGAAGCCATGGATAAAAAAGCGAAAACAATACTTAAAAATTAAGAGCCAAACAAGAAATAAATTAGAATTTCCTACTTTATATGGAATTTCGCGTACCAAAGATTTTTTTAAATTATAATTGCACAAATGTTGTGCAAACAAAACAAATGGAAACTAAATTTAGTTTAAATGTGTACAACTAATATTGTTAAATAATTAACTATAAATTCTATGTGTGACGAATGGAATAAAATATAAGTTATGATTTAGAAAAAATGCTTTGTTTTTTTATGTTTTAATAAAATTGAATTAAAATATTGTTTAAATTTCCTTTTTTTGTTTTTTGAAAATGCAGATTTTTTATTCCTAAAAAAACAAGTTTTCTTTCAGAAATTGGCAGTTTTTTTAAAATATGGCAGCACTACTTATGCGTCAAATTTCTATATGATGTTCTTGTTGTATTATTTTATTTTTGCATATTCTATAGGATGTAGATAAAATATTCCTGTATTTAGAGGTATTTATTTTGCTGTGATGTTTATTCATGTTTTAATCAATTACTTTAATTTCGTTTGGCATGTGTTTTTAAAAATATAAGGTTTGGTTATGCAGGCATCTGTCATTCTTATACAAATCTTTCATAAGTAACCTTAAGGGTTAACACTAAACGTTGGCTGTTAAATTTATATGGAAATGACATGCCAACTTTGATAGCTCGCCGCATAAACATAGCTATATTGGGATATTTTGCTGCTGGCGTCTGGTGTCGTTAAAATTGTTATAGGGCCCATACACGATACCAGCATGTACAATGTACACAGTGGGGACACGAGGATTAGAGCGCTTTTTTTTACGGCCTTTTAGAAAACTACGTGGAAACTACTATTTTAATACACTATAAAAGCAACTGAGCTATGACTAACTTTAGGTGAAAGAACTGTATGACAAATTATTCTGTCTCTCTTTATTGCGTCTGATTTTCCACTTCGTGAGCTTATTATTGGTTTGGCCCACTCTCCAGGCGAATGGATTATATATAATATGAATATCCTCTTTCTATTTCTGAAACTCGTTTTTCAATATCTGGCATCATAACTGAGATAACTAATATCAACTTTGATATAAAATTAGGAATGAAGACCATTTTCATTGTTTTTCTTTTAAATCTTTGGGCAAACTAATAATAAGCTGACGATTAAATAAATGTGTTTTGTGAGTGTGTTTATTTGCTCATACATTTCACAGATCATATAAATGTGAAACTTTGTTGTATGTTTTGTTCTTTTGAATACTGAGATAAAATTAAAAAAAATTATGTGCAAAAATGTTATAAAAACATAAAACAGTTTTTGTTATTACAATATGTAACCCAAGTATAAAATTTGTTGTGAGTTTGTACTAAGGTTATGAAACAACAATTTTAGTTAATACAGTCATGTTGCACTTACACATTATTTTTTTGTATACATTGTTTTTAAATCTCTTTATCGCCTAGCACATGAATTACAACAACCCTCACCATACGGTTTTTGTTAACTGGTTTGACAGCTGTCACTTCTGACATCACTGGTATACCCTGTGCCAGCATGCATGTGCAATAGGGTGCCCGCAGTCATATGGGGGCACCCCACAAGATGATGAGTCTGCAGATTTTACGATACCCAAAGTTTGAGTACGATTGGAGTAGGTAAACCCGTGCCGCTGGGGACTCAGTTTAAAAAAAACTCGATTTTTGACAGCCTAAAACTTCTTATTATTTTCTCTTAGTTTATGAGTCAAATCATAGGCAGTATTGTTCTATGTAATATATATTTTTGTTACTTATACTAGAAGAGAGCTACAACAGCATTTTCATAAAAAACGTAACGAGGAAATTATGATATGAGGAATTTTTAATATTTTTCAGAGTTTGCAATTAATTATGATGGAATAAAATGAATACTTTATTTTAAAGGTTTGCTCAAAGTGTCTTTAGAAACATAAGGATATAGCTTTCGGCATTTTTGTACTACTTGTAAAAGATATTGTTTCTGCTCCTCATCTTTGGTGAGGTTATTAAAGTCTGTAATTAATTTCACTTCTCGTTCTACCACATCATTAACGGCCTTTAATGAGTTTACAATCCGCAACCCTTCCTGAAAATGTATATTTTCAGGCCAGCTACTGGGGGGATCTCTGAGAAAATCTGCATTAATATGGCAACGCTTAAAGAAATTCATGGTCGCATTGGTAATTAAATGAGATAACCCTACATAAACCAGTTCTTCCAATTGATGTCTTCTAAATTTGATTCTTCTATCTCGGTTTCACTCAAAGTTAGGACTTTGTTCGCCATTTCCGATTTCTCTTCGTCTGAAATTGAGGTATCAAAAAACACGGGAGCATTGAAATACCACAAATGGTTTGAGAATTTTTCCAGAGCTCTCTCAGAAATATCCTTGTCAAACATTGCAAGAGGTCAAAGTCTTGCTTGGGAGCTGAGTGTGATTTGTTAGCATTAAATCAAGCTTTGCAATACACTCTAACGAAAGAAATACAAACAGCTTCTAAGACAGATGTAAATCCCACTTCCGTTCCATTCAGTGCTCCTACAAACACCAATACCAATTGTAGGAGCTCCTTGTAATCGTCTCTGAATTGTGATTCCATGAGTTTAGTTTTGATATCCGCAGATATGATCGCAATCAATGCAGGAGGTACATGTTTGTTCACAGTTTCGCTGCTGATACCCGTGTCATATTGTTTCTTGTCGAGCTCGCCCATGCATTTTGAAATTTCTTGAATATATTTGGTTGAGGCCCAGTTGTTGATCCGCACTTCGAAAACACCTCTCAACATGACTTCAAGAATATGGTGGCGGCAAGGTAGTTAAAACAGCTCTCTATCCAACATGTGCTACAAAACTAAACCTTCCAGTGTTTGATGCAGTGGTGTCGAAACACATTGCCTTGATAGTGTCCTTGAGACACTCATATACAGCCAGAGATTGTTCTTCACCAGTGTTTCTCTCCACTTAAGGAACTCCTAGCAGATGTTCATTTTCAAGAAATCAAAACAGCGATTCGTTCTCTCTGCTCTGTATTTAGGATTTCGGGCAAAAGTTTTCCGTCCCAATGAACTACAACAGCTTCCCCCTCTGGTATATTAATTTGTCTAAGATATTCTCAGTGTATATTTTTCTAAATACTTTTTGCTTTTCATGAATGGTGGTTTTTGACACTTTGAACTCGTCAGGTACCAATGAGTATTCGTGTGGCATTTCTGTCAGATACCTTACACCGATCCAACAACAGAGATAGTTTCATGGTTAAAATTTCGCGAACGCCACGCTTCATCCTTTTGCTATGAGATTTTCCAGGACGTTCGTCAGATTCTTAAGAAGTGCAAATGTCTATTCGCAGCACATCCTCGAAATATTATAAATATTTAAATATTATAAATTTCATCATGATATAATGCTGATGAGCCTGTTAAAGCTCGATTCGACTAGAAGTAACAATAATTATATATAATGCTATCGGAAAACCTGCAGATATCATTTTATGGGGTTCCTGATGTCAAAAATACAACATTAATCAATCAAGTGATTGTGTCAGCTGATTGACCGTGCATGTGCTTGTGGTGTGATTATACCAGCTGGTGGTGGAATATCAAAATGAGTTTGATATTTTTATGATTGTACCAGCATGCTGGTATAGTGTATTGTGAAATTAGCTCATATATTAGAAGTTGTCAAGCAATAAACATCGTGCGGCTATGAATTTTAAAGAAAAAATATTTATATTTTTACCAATGTTATAGCAAAATGATAGAAAAATTAAAAGAAATTGATAAATTAAATTAACGTTTTCCGAACTTATTATAAGCGCGATCTAAAAAAAGTTAAAAATATTCATGACCTTTTTCGTACTTTTTTAAAAAACTGAATATTGTACCAACATGCTAGTGTGTTTCATGCCTTAAAGGCCTGTATACAGGACATGTTTTTTATCTAAATAGTCAAAATTTGTCACGCAAAAATAAAACATGTTGTGTAGTCCAGTTGAAACATTATCAGATGCAAAATACATATGTATGTTAGAAGACATTTTTACAATTTGAACTGTTTCTAATTCTACCTGGCAGACAACTGACAACAGATATTTTTGACTGCAAAAATAAACAAATTAAACAAAAAAAAAAGAAATGTAAGAATGTAAGTTTCTTTATACCATATTTAAGAAAAAAAATATTTGTTAATACATATTTTGCAGTTTTATTGGCCAAGAGAAGCCGAAATGCAGTTTATTGAGATGTGACAAAATTATAAGTGCCTTTACACATTTTGCTGCATTTAATTATTTCTTATTCTAAAATTTCCAATAAATATTTTTTTCGAAAATCAGATTTTTGATAAACGCAAAAATTATAAATCGTCTGTAAAACACTATTAAGACAGTCTCTTAACACATGCTTTGCAATAATTATTTTACGATAGCTGTCAAGCGATTACAGTAAAAAATTGTATAGTGAGTTTACATTAGCTTTTTTAGTAGATTTTAATTTGAAATCTACATCGTAAATATTATATTTTTCGGGATTTCGATTTGACAATACAAAAAACAGCTGACAACAAAAATTAATATACAAAACAATATGAAAACTAAATAAAAAAGGATCTTATTAGCCTCTTATGCATCCAGTATTAAAAAATAAATCTTGTTACAAGGCAAAGGCTCAAACATCGATTTAATGAGTTATACCAAAAATACAAAAAAAAAAGTATTATCATAATACTATTACACATGCAAATGTATTGTGCACACATACAAATGTGTTATGTAAGTGACTACATGTTTTTGCGCTTCTATTAAACGTCAAACAATTGTCAAAATACTAGCGTTGGCAACCACAATCAGTCTCCAAAATTTATTAGACTTCGTTTTGATTTCAGCGAAATCTAACTTTCATTTTGTATGGGAAATCTGTTTGAAATCCCAAATTTTTAAGTTAATTTCGAGCATAATGTAAATTCGCTATTATTTATAATCCAGTGTCTACGCAAATATTCGTTGTTTTGTGTATTTTTTCAAATATTATTGCATTTAAAGCAAGGCTTAGAAGAATTCATATATGAACACTTAAATTTAAACATTCACGATAATTGTCATGAATAAAACTAGAAAAATTTATTGTTTTATGCTCATATCCGAAAATAAATATCTAAGATTTTTTTTTAATTAAAGGAAAAATAAATACATTTGTTTATTCTTTTAAGTACATATACGTTTGCGAACAGTGATAAGTAAAAAAATTTAAATGCTTAAATATGGGATGCCTACTCATCGCTCTCATTAATAACTGATATCTCTTTGTTTTAGTTTTTTATTCATGTGTGAGTTGTTTATTTTATTTATTCTCTTTAACAAAAATAAACAAAAATAAACAATTGTTTTTTTTTTTTTTAATTCGTGTCACGTAAATGGCCATTTTACAAAATGACGAATATCTCGAAATTATGCGAGTTAGCGCAAAACGGACAAAATTTTTTGCAAAGCTCGATTGAATAGATATGGTAGGTCTGCAAATGGTTTCATTTATATGATAAAATAAATTAACACAATCCGATAATACAAATTTCGTTTCCCATTCCATTTCGTTCGTATAGAAATGAGTCACCTACCTTGTGGCTGTTTTATAAAAATATATTCCTCGCGGTGTCTTCCGGACCTGGCCTATTTTTATTATCGCAGTATATTAATACTCTAGCAGAGAAAAATATTGTCCGTTTTTCCCTATCTCGCTTAGTTTTCGAAATAAAAAAATGGCCATTTAACAAAATGGCGGATATCTAGAAAATTAAAGATTTTTTTACACACTATTTATTTTACAGTGTGCTTGTCAAATTTCCCCACTGCACTGTGTTAAAGCAAAGAAAATTTGCTTCTGTAAATGTCAGCCTGCTTTTACAGTGTGAAATTTTCAATTAGACGTGTTCTCTTTTCAACTGACAAAGCACCTCAAATCAGCTGTTTTACAAGTCAATTGTATGTGGCGCCAAGAATATTAATAACACTAAATATAATATTAATAATATTAAATATAAAAACTCGTATATAATTTGTCAGCAGTATATTTAAATGGAGAAGGAAAACAGCTGTTATAAACTATTGTAGGTTATGTCAGATGAAAAGCAAAAATTATAAACCGTCTGTAAATTGTCAATTTTGACAGATATGCGCAATTACAGATGGATCGTACAGCTGACAAAACTACTGTAAAATAAATTGTGTGTAAAACCATCTTAATTAAACATGTTCAAGCAACATGATGTACATGTATATGATGATGTACCTGTATAAATACGCAGTTTAATAAAACAAATTCGCTTATTTATGTACCAATTTTTTGCTATTCGTTTTCGATGCTAGTGAAAATAATCTTTGATGCTCCTATTTATTTGTGAATAATTTTACACAAATGTTATATCTTAAAAATGTTCAAGTCTATAAAAGCAAAACTATCTTATTTTCTCATGTTTGTATGGAAATAAAAAACAATACAAATACTATCATAGATGAAAGAATAAATCAAATTATTTTTTATATCTTTAAACACGAATAGAACAAAAAACAACAAAACTTTTTTTCATGTACATGGGTGAATAATTGAAGACATTAGGTAACTATCGGTCTAGATTAAAGACAAATATCTTATCAAAAGGTAATATACATCGGTAGAATAGCAACACAAAATTGCTTATTGCCAAAGCTATATTAAGGGTATGAGAACATGTATTTATGTTCTTATATTTCAAAAATTTTCAAGAAGGTTCTTCTGTGATTATTTGTAAATACCCTTGTAAAGTTAAAAAATTGTTATATTTTTTCCTTATAATTTGTAAAAATTTAGTTCATTCTTTAAATTTAATAATTTTTTGTGGTTTTACCATAATTTTTCTATTTTTTTCTTTTGATGTGTCTTTTTAATAATTGCCAAACGAAAATCACAGCTTAGTTTGACGTTTTATCTTTGCAATAATTGTTGACGAATATTGCAAAGAACTATTGCGACATATATTACCGGCAATAAGTATGACAGGGTTGGTCAATTTCGAATGACTGATTTGAAATGCTTATAACTTTTTTTATTTTTACAGTACTTAACATAGAATATATTAATTTTGCTTGCGAGAGAAAATTACAACTTTTTGAACAATATGAGCGATAAAGCATATTTTCATTTAAATGGATATGTTAATAGATAGAACTGTCAAATTTTGGGGTACCGAAAATCCCAGAACAGTGCGATGAAGCATATTTTAATTTAAATGGATATGTTAATAGATAGAACTGTCAAATTTTGGGGTACCGAAAATCCCAGAACAGTGCATCAGCACGGTTTGGTGAAAAATTATGGCTGATTTGGTGACAAATTATGGCTGATAGAACCATAAACCGTAGAAATTGTTTACGTCCAACATTATTTTTTTAGAATTTAAATTTTTTTAATTGTATTATTTTATCTTCTTTTATGCACATTTTAATAAACTAGATTCAGTATGTATCGGGTGATTTTTTAGCAACTTTCTTTTTGGCAACAATATTTTTGATATGTTACTGTCAAACATGTTCAGTGTGATCCAGTAACCATAAATCGACTTACAAACGCACAAGGCTTGCGAATCATTGAATTTTATTATCAAAATTCGAGCTGTTTGAGAAATGTGTTTCTATTGAAAAATTGACGAAGCTAATTTTTGACTCAATGGGTACGCCAACAAACAGAATAGCCGAATTTGGTGTGAAGAGCTGCCAGAAGTATTGCAAGAACTGCCAATGCATCCCGAAAAATACACTGTTTGGTGTGAATTATGGGCCGGTGGCATCATTGGACCGTACTTTTTCAAAGACGACGATGGCAGGAACGTTACTGTGAATGGCGAGCGCTACCGTGCGATGATTACAAACTTTTTTTTGCCCAAAATGGAAGAGCTGAACTTGGCTGATATGTGGTTTCAACAAGACGGTGCCACATGCCACACAGCACGCGAAACAATGGCCCAACTGAGAGGCGAGATCGGTGAACAGTTTATTTCACGTTTGGGGCTGGTCAATTGGCTGCCTAGATCGTGCGATTTAACCCTCCGATGCGTGACAGTTCTGAACTTCACGGTCGTGTGAAAAGGTCCCTACGGACCTTTTTTGTAAATCATGTTTTTTTCATATAAAATTTTTTTTTTGATTTTTTTTGTTTTTATTGTTTATAACTAAATTCTACATACAAAAATAATTTTTTCAATTTTTTTAATTTTTTTTTTTTTGCTTGAATTTTCTTAAGACTATTATAAAAAAGTTTAAAAATTATTGTTGTTGAGCGTGTACTTCTTGTCCCCTGTGCGCAAGTGTTGCAGCGATGTAAAAGTGTGCCATGTTCTCCGCAAACAGCTTTGCCGCAGCCGAAGCAGTATGCCCGCGTTTTCCGTTGCCGCCCGTACTCAGAACGGCAAAGGCGTCATGACGGTCTACTTGACCTAGCCGCAAACGACGGTGCATTGCCTTCCATCGGTCTTGGTAATACCTAAAATGAAAAGAAAAATAAAAAACAAATAAATGTATATTCTATTCTTGAATTTGAAGATGTTTTTCTTACCCTGACATCGAATGTTTCCATCGCATTGCGTATCCTTGGATATGAGGTTATATGGTTGTTCGGGGCACGTTCTTCGATATTTGGTGTGGCCAATTGTTTCGTTAGCAGTAACAAGAACGACCGCCGTCTGTCACTCCTTTTTATAGGCTTCATTTCGTTGTAAATCGTAAAAGCAGCCAATGCAGCGACGTCCAGCATATTATAAAACATGGCCAACGGCCATCGTTATGTTGCTCTTTTGCAGCTGTAAGTGCCTAGCATTTGATCCATGGTATCAACGCCGCATTTGTTGGCGTTGTAATCTAATATGGCATAAGGCTTCCGCTTCTCGGTTTGCTCGTCAACGCGGCAGGTGGTAGTGCATTGTGGAGAGCACGTTCACCACTTTATTTTTTTTCGGCACGTATGAGCATAACGCTATATCCCCTTCGTTGAACCCAAATAATGTACTATTGATGGTGCGCTTCGTGTTCTTCTTGAACTCCTGTGGAATGAATGTTTTGTTGTAGCGCACTGTACCAACAAATGCGGTTTTCCTCCTCATCAAAATACGCGCCAAGTCAAGAGTGGTAAAGAAATTATCCGCGTATATAGTACGGCCAGCATCTAAATATTTTTCTCAAGATCCAGCACTACGTTCTGCCCTTGGTTTATCTCCCGCTGTTGGTTTGGCAGTTTTCCAGAATATATCATTCCCTTCACAGGATAACTCTGTGAGTCGCAAACCACCATACTTTCAAACCATACTTAGCTGGCTTTGACGGAATATATTGCGTGAAGCGGGTGCGGCCTCTGTAAGGGAACAACTGCTCATCAACTGTTAGTGCTTCATGAGGAGTGTAAGCTGCTGCCAAGTTATGTTGCCAAATATCGTCAATAGCCGCAGTTTTGCTGTTGATGAGTCGCTGTTGTCGAGTATTTCCATTGTCGAATCGAATAAATTGCTTTATACACATGAAGCGATCGTACGACAACGCAGCTTTGTATATTGGGCAACGCGTCGCACCCCATAATTCCATAGCTGGTTCATGGTTTGATCTTGTGAGTCATTCATACAAAAGAATAGCTACAAAGGCGTCAAACTCTTTCACTGTCACTGGCTTCCACTCCTTTTTCTTCGTGGGATTCGCCAAATTCCATGCAGCTGTAACCTCCCTGCCTTTACGATTTGTTTCACGTAGCACTAAGTGTATTATTTCCTGTGTCATGATTGAACGCATTATTGTATAGGGGTCGTGTATATTTCCTGTTGGTCCTGGTTTCTTTCTTGTGAAGTCGACCACGTTATGATTACGAGTGCGTGATGTTGGTGGTGCTTTTTTACTCCATTGGGTGCCATCTTTACCAATATAGTAACTTTCATTCGTTTCCTGTCCATCATTTTCTTCCTCTTCATCATCGTCGTCATCAGTTTCTTCATTTAGCTCGACGTATCCTTCAGTTTCGGCATCTGACCCTTCAGCAGGTTGGTATGTGCGATCTTCATCATCCTCAACTTCATAATTATCAATTGCAGCAAAATCAATTTCTTCATCCATAAAATCAGCAAATCTACTATCAGCTGCACGCCTTTCATCCGCAGTCATTTGCTGGTAACGTGTACTACGGCGTACAACCATTTGAGCAACGTCCAAATTACTTGCATCTGCCATATTTATATTTTTGTTTCTATCACACACGATTTTACTCTTCGCTGTCTAAACTTTGACTGATTTGGTTTACGAAACTACAACTTCTTTTATACTCTTTCGTACGTCTACCTGAACTCAAAGACATTTAGGGATTACTTCATCATCATTATAATTTTTTTATTGTTTCAACATATAATTTACTTGTCCTGAACACAAAGACCAAAACTCAAAGACATTAGGGATGAAGTAGGAGTAATTTCAGTTTGAAAAGGTCCCTAGGGACCTTCTCACTCATCGGAGGGTTAACGCCTTGTTTTTTTTTTTTTTTTTGTGGGGCTATGTTAAAGCTCACGTCTATAGGGACAAGCCCGCAACGGTTCACGCACTGGAAGCCTATATTAAAGAATTTATTCGTGCGATACCGGCCGATATGTTGGAGTATGAAAAAATTGGACCCAGCGTATGAACCATTTGAGGCGCAGCTGCGGTCAACTTTCACATGAAATCATCTTTAAACATTGAATTATATAGACCGTTCTATCGACTCAAATAAAGATTTCATACATTTCTCTAAATTTTTTAAATCAAATCCGAAAGCTCTTAAAACCGTTCTATCGACTCAAATAAAGATTTCATACATATCTCTAAATTTTTGAAATCAAATCCGAAAGCTCTTGAAAAATCACTCATTATTATATTTTTGTATCTAATCTGATACAGTTCGATCTGACATTTTTCGGAAAAATTTGGATCTAATTCCCGAAATATATTGCTGAATATAATTAGATCTGCCATTTTTGGATCAATTTAGATCCTTCTTAATACCCAAATATATTGTTACGATTTACCCTTTTTAAAATCGTTGATTTATTTACCTTTTAAATAAATCGAGTTCTTTCTATATTGCAAATAATAAACACTGTTTGAAATTGTTTATAGCTCTATTTATTTATAACAGTCACTAAAAATTACAGAAATACACTTTAATAGCACACTTTATTTACACGGTGTAGATAGACTAAACGTTAGCCACACTTTAGTTCTTAACACAGAGTTTGATTATCAAATGAACTACTGCGTCACCAAGTACCGGTATTTATATGAGTAGTCAGGTATTCTAGTTATTTCCAGTTATTACTTCACTAGATTTTTCCAGCTGTCAAAGAGTTTGTGATGAAGTTTCTAATATTTAGAAACTTCTGTAACAATATTTTAAAATCTGAGTTAAAATTCAAAATATATATAAAGGGTGTCCCAAGAAGAACGCAATTTTTAAATTTTAAATAAAACACAGATATTTAAAAAAAAATCGTGAAACTTTATTATATCGTAAACTAGACAGAATGAGGTTATGTATGGAATAATATATCGTGCAGATGGCCGCCGCGGCTTTGCTGGCATGCACGCGATCTTTTAATGAAATTTTCAATGACCGTTTTGCATGAATGCTGCGGTATTTCATTAATGCAGCGTCCAATTTCCTCTTTTAAGGCTTGAGTCGTCGTCGGCTTATTCGCGTAAACCATCGACTTCAAAAAACCCCAAAGAAAAAAATCTAATGCACGATCTAGGCGGCCAATTCTGATCTCCAAAACGCGAAATAACACGACCGGGAAATGACTGATGCAGCAATTGAATTGTTTCTCTGGCCGTATGACATGTGACGCCGTCTTGTTGGAACCACATGCCCTCCACATTCATTTCTTCAATTCTAGGCAAGAAAAAACTGGTTATCATTTCACGATACCGAACAACATTGACTGTTTGCGCTTGACCTGCCTCATTTTCATAAAAAAAAAGGTCCAATGATTCCTCCAGCCCAAAAACCACACCACACAGTGACACGTTGAGGATGCATTTGCTTCTCGTGAATCACTCGAGGATTTTCCTCACCCCAAATGCGACAATTCTGCCTATTGACGAAGCCATCAAGATGAAAATGGACCTCGTCACTGAAGATGATTTTATCGGCAAAATCAGCATTTTCATGTTGTCTCTCCAATACCCAATTAACGAACTCCCTTCGCTGTCCATGGTCAGCTGGATTCAGTTCCTGAGTCAATTGAACTTTGTATGCATGAAGATGCAAATCTTTCGTCAAAATTCGATTCAAAGTGGATTTGGAGACACCAATTTGCTGAGCTCGGTGTCGAATTGAGGTGGATGGAGTTTGAGCGACATCATCACCTACAGCTGCGACATTTTCGGTCGATCGACCTGGTCGATGGCGCGTTGTTGTCTTTACATCACTAACAGACCCAGTTTCGGCAAATTTATCCATTAATCTCTTTACAGTTGACTCTTTTGGAGCATTATTGTGACCCCAAATTGATCGCAATTTGCGAACTGTAGCCGCAAAACTTTCACCATTTTGGTAAAACAATTTCACAATGAGAATGCGTTGTTCATTCGTGTAGCGCTCCATTTTTACTAACCTCGTACCTTCTACTAGCAAACAATAACAATTGTTTAAATGTCAAACAATGACACTTCGAATGTTGCCAGATTTAAAAATTGCGTTCTTCTTGGGACACCATTTATATAAACCGTTTTTCGCTTTTTAAAAAATTAAAAACCCGGTTTTCGGTTTCAGTTTTGAATACTCTAGTTGTTTGCTATTTACACATGTATTCTTGAAAAACCTTAGTATTATAATGCTAAATTTTCAGCTGATGGTATAAAGCTGACAGGCAAAGATATTCTTAATCTATGTGGAAGAGTGTGCGGGAAACTTTGTATATCAAACTTGATAAACCGTCTTCATGCCAAGGTTTTTCTGCTCCTCTGGATAGCAAGACCTTCTGGTCATTCTTCCGAGTCCGTACCGTTAAAAGGGTTCTTGCGAATCTCAACGTAAAAAGGTTTGCTGACCCGGATGGCATTCCAGCACTGGTGCTGAATCAGTGCTTTTCGACGCTATCTCGTCCATTGGCCATCGTATCGTACTGGTATGTTTCCATCTTGTTGGAAGGTTGCCAATGTTCAGCCAATACCGAAAAAGGGTGCGGCTAGGAACCCAGATAATTACCGCTCAATTGAAATATGTTTTGCGCTCTCGAAGGTTATGGAGAGCATGGTTTATTACCATCTTATAAATTATCTAGGAACCAACTCACTTCTTAACGATCGACAGTATGGCTTTCGTAAAAGTCGTTCTACGGGAAACCTGATGGAGTTCCTTTCGAAACGTTGGAGTCGGTTCATTCACCGACTTGATGAAAAAAATATTTACTCTAGATATTTCCAAGGCATTCGATCGTATGTGGCATAAAGCACTCGCGTCAAAGCTTAGTGCTTTTGGTGTCGGTACTGACTTTTCTCGATTCATATCTAATCAAACTTCTAATCCTATCTATTCTTTCGCAGATGACAGCAACATCTGTTATCATATTCCTTTGATCATAGACCAAGCCCTTTGGAGATTGGGGGCATGAGGAAAAATATGAATGACACAACCAATATAAACCTTTCGACAATCTTTGAGTGGGGTCGTATGAATAGGGTCGATTTTAATGCACGCAAGACTCAATCCCAATAAGCATCTGGAAGAAATATCATCTAAAAGTTTTTACCGCAATATCACCCATTTATCATTAAGAAGAAAATCAAAGTCGTATTTTTAACATATCTACTTTTTATCAGCTGCAAAATATATCGGCGATATTGAAAAAAATTTCAAAAAATATATTATTGTTTTATTTCAAATAATAAGTTTCCTTTTTGAAATTGCTGAAAAAATGGGTAAAATCAGCTTGATTTGTGAAAACTTTTGCAAATATAGGTAAGTTAAAATTTAATTTTACCTGCCCTCGTATAGTAAAAGTAATAACATTTACTACACCACAACAACGAAATGTATAGAACTAAAATTTACTAGGCTGTGGTTAAGATACAAGGCAAAAAGGTATAAAAAAACATGTTGTACATTTACAAGGCTAAAACAGCTGATCGTTTAGCCTTCAAAATTATTCTTTTTTTAAAGTTGAATAATGGATCAATATAATGAAAACCCCAACTTAAAATGAAAACGTGAAATTATAAGTAATAAAAGAAGGACCGATAGTGAAATTCAGCAGGGGGGTTATCGTGTAATTCGATTCGAAACGAATAAAATTTCGAAAGCAATTTCCGTTTCGAAAATGTAATCGTATTGTGTATTACGATCGAATTGCACACAGTTGTATATGTGAAAAAAGGGCTCAAACAAAATGCTGCCAAGTTTATATCGTTAAGCGGCTGTCAAGATTGGCGACACTTTTCGATAAACGTCAAAAATTTTTACAGAAATTTAAATATTTAAAAAAACTGTAACCAAAAGAAAAAATAAATAAAAAATGCAATGAAAATATATCTACAACTTCTACCAATGAAGATACGCCAACTACTTCAGCCACAAGTAACTTGACGAATATTGCAAAAAATATAAGAATATCATTTCTTATGAATAATATGCAAAATCAATAAAATTTTATTTATTTTATAAAAACAAAAGAATACAAAAACCTAAAAGATAACATTCATTTAAAACGGTATATCACATAAAATAAGGTAATTCATTTAAGAGTTTTTTGTAAAACACTTCGGTAGAGGATTACGTTATTTTTGAAGATATTTTTTTGTTACAAAAATAAATTATTTTTAAAATTCACCTCATCTAAGTGTTTTAAAAAACTAGGTACCTAAATTTTAAAACTAAAAAAGAAAAAAAATTGATTTAAGAAAAGTTTGAAGAGTATAAAACCAAAAATATGTTGCACATTTTCATAAGTGTATATTAACTAATTGCTTGTATATTATACAACTACAAACGTTTTTTTTTATTGGATTAACTTTCCTAATAAAGTTTATACTTATGTTTAGGTAAAGTTACGAATATATTCGAGCATGTCATAGAAAACGATCGGATTTGCTTTCGATCGTTTTGGTTAAAAATCGAATTTAAAAAAGTAAATAGAAAAGACACAGAGGATTGTAATCAATCATAATCGCTACAGTTGAATAAGGAATATAGATTTACATAGTTTTCAACTATTTAAATTAAAAATAACATGAAATATTTAGGTTTGAAATTTCAAAAACGATCGAATTCAAATCTAATCGTGTTTCACGACATGCCCGATTATATACACTTTACAAGAAAACAGTTAAACCAACAAAAAAAGTTTTGTAGTTGTATAATATACAAGCGCTAAGTTAATATTACACTTTTTTTGCGTGTACAGAAATGTTTATACCAAATTTAAACTGAGCTTCAAAAAACGTATTTTCATTTTTATCAAGTTATTAACTTTCAATCCATACAAATTTTAAATCGAAAACTTGAAAAAACCGAAAATACGTATTTTGGGGTTCAGTTTGAACGTAGCTTTAGCTTTTAGGAAAACTTAAAATATTCATTTAAACATTAATACATTAATTTAAAACGGTATATCACATAAAACAAGGTAATTCATTTAAGAGTTTTTTGAAAAACACTTCGGTGGAGGATTACGTTATTTTTGAAGAAATTTTTTGTTACAAAAACAAATGATGTAGATGTTCCAGTTTGCGTTTGGTTTATTGTATCTCATTCTTTTTCTTAAATTCAAACTTTTCTTTCTTCAATTCCAACTTTTTTTTCTTCAGTTCCAACTTTTCTTTCGAACCTCTGTGTATTTTTTTTTTTGGTTTAGGTTGCATTCTTTCTGAAGTTTTATAGAATTCTCTTGATATAGTATTTGGTGATCTACTTGTTTTTGTAGAAGATTTTCTTTCTTGGGAACATTTTTGGTATGCATACCTTTACGTCCAGTACGCGTATTGACCTCTGTAAAGCTATTTTCAGTTATATTTAAACAGGCTCTATCGCAAGCTTCTGGATTTTTATCAACCGAATTTGTTACTATGGCAGTATTAGTTTTAGCCCCAAATTCAAATGTTCCGTTCATACCACTGGCAGTCTCATGAATGGATAGCAATTCACTCACCCGTTGTTCTAGTGGTGTTAGGGAGCAAAAAGTGCTTGGGCCTCCGCCAGTCCCTGAAATGCCCAATGTGTTTCGCCGACATTTAACTTTAACGTGCTGCTTATAGTCTGCCCATACCTACAAATACATACGGATTTCTAAAAAAAGTTCACAAAAAATTAATTGAAACCAATAGCATCTAGGTCATTCGCTAATCCTTGCCACAACTCCTTAGACATGCTTTTAGCATTTTAAACGTTTAGGAGTCCTTTAGCCAAATCGGGATGTTGAACCATAAATTCAACCATTACCTCATATTGTCTGGGTTTTGTAAATGAGGTTTTGTTTGAATTGCTCCTTTAGAACGACAACCCAAAATAAAACAAAATTATAATAAAAGAAAACCAATTTTTTCACTAAACCACTATTTCCGAGTTGAAACAACAAACACAAAATAAATTGTGGTTTTAAGGCAGACACAACTCTCAATGTGCATGATTTTTTTTTTAATTTTTTATCTTTATTTTACACTTATTAAATGTTTTTTTTTTTATTTTTTTATTGTTTACGCAAGAAAATAACTTTCGAATGAAATTGGAATATTTTTGGTAAATTTGACAATTGCTTTCGTATTACATAGTTGCATTTATGAAAGGGTACTTTTTGGTTTTCGAAAGGGGGAAAAATTTCCGTTCGTTCGTAAATAAATTTTCGAAAATCGTAATACAAAATACAATTTGTACGAATTCATATGATTTTTCTTTCGAATCGAATTACACGATAACCCCCCAGCTATTGGTTCCAACAGCTATTGGTTTTTATTATTACAAGTAATAGTGTACCTTTAAAACGAGAATCTCTACAAATTTTTTTTTGTCAATTGCATTTTGCACTTAAAAATTTATAATTTTATCTTTTTTCCGTAATTATGGGCATTTTTGTTAACTTTAAATTCTTTTTGATATTTTAAGTTTTCAAATTGATAAAAAAAACAAAACAAAAATCAGCTGATTCATTAATTTACAATGGCAGTGTTTATGCAAATAAAGGAATTATCACGAAAAATCACGACAAAAAATCGACTCACGCACGCTCACGGGCGGAATTTTTTTCACCGCTGTTGCTCACGCACATGAGCAACTTAAATTTTGCTCACGCTCATGTGTGATTCACGCCTGTTTCATGTAAATCACGAAATTTCATGTCACGTACCACCTCTAATTCTGAGTTTCTTAAAAGTAATATTGGTTCTTGTCTAGATAGCGTTTTACAATGGTCTACTGCTAATTCTTTAGCTATTAATTCATCAAAAGCAATGCAGTTGGAATCTACAAATCATTTTTCCCTTGATTTAATTGTTTTTTTTTTTGGGGAATGATGAGATTCAATTTGTCAATCACCAGGTGTTTGAGTATTGTTCTTGATAGTAATCTTTCATTTAAAAAACATATCGAGACATTATCGGGCATAGTGTGGGGCTCCCTTTGTAGGGCTTATCATACTAATATTTTCTCCCTTTTCGTATAAAGCTTAGGCTAGCACACGCGCTGTTAATGTCTCAGATCTTGTATGGCTTTGAAGTAGTTTCTGGTGCTATTGAGATTAATCTTACTCGATTAAAACGTCTTATTAATACTGTTGCCCGATTTGTGTTCAATGTTCCACACCGTGAACAAATTTCTGATTATGTGAAGCGATTTCTTGGCTGCTCTTTTAAAAAATTTCTTTAATATCGGAACTTTGTTCTATTTCATAGTCTTCAAGAGTCGTACACCTTTAGTTTTGTATAGAACTTTTGTTTTCTCATGATCTACATATCGACAAATTATAATTCCTAGGATCGTGATATCTACGTTTAAGAGATCGTATTTAATCCGAATTGCTCATTGCTGGAATGAGTTGCCTTATTACTGGCGTATTTTTTCACAATCTAATAATGTATTTCGATACTCATTGATTATTATCTTGGTCTGGCAATATAACATAGCAGATTTGATTTTAATGTTTAGTTTTGGCTGTGTTACCATTAATTTGGACTATATTATTATTAGTTTTTATTCTAACTTTTCTTAAATTCATTATGGCTGGGGAGCCAATGAGATTTGTATTGTAGATTGTTTATTATTGAATATTGAATATTTTTTTGATATTTTTATATGAATAATTTAGGTGTAATTATTACTGTGTAATATATATTTTTTTGCCCTTAGAGCTTTATATTACGGAACCGAATAAATAAATAACTAAAATCTGTGATATTTAAATGTCAACTCAAAATACAAATTCAGTGCAAAAACAATTTGAAAACAAGTGAAAAACAGAAGGGATTATTGTAAGATATCCACAAAGATAATGCTAGATTATTGGCATTTAACGGAAAAATTTTACTAAAAAAACTGAAGTTCCTAGAGAACTGGAAAGAAACTAAGGTAACTCCTATTGAAAAAGTGACAAAAACTAAAAACTGTGAACAGTACCGTCCCATAAATACACTAAAAAAATATTAGAAAAAGTTGTGAAAAACAATTGGAAAAAAATATGGAAATCAACAAGCTTATATTAAAATATAAATTGGGCTTTAGAAAAAAAATTTCGTGTTAAACTGCTGTAAATTATGCAATGTATCGGTGGAAAAACATAGATAATAAAAAAATGTCATTGTTACTAGATTTTAAAAGGCATTTGAAACAATTGATAGAAATATACTAATTCAGAAACTATATATGTATGTATGTGTTCAGGGAAAGGAACAGGAGTAGTTTAAATCATACTTGGCAAATTTAATTACCAAAATTAACGGTATTATTTAGCGTGTATTTGACTAGTCAACGTTATCTTACCTTTTGTATGACACATGAAACCATTAATTTTTGTTTGTCTACACGCGTATACCCTTACGGTGAGATTAAGCTTATTATGCATATCTCACTAGGTTGTATGTAGTTTTAAGGTAGAATATAAATAATTAATAAAGTGGCAGTTGCCAAACAGAACGCAAACAAACGTGTATGATAATATATTATATCCGCATCATGGCGATCCTGCCAAACAATAAAAAAAACTAAAACAAGTACTAAGATACTATTTACAAAAACGATTATTCTTATACATTCTTTCTTTTTATTTTTGCAAATCTTGAATGTATCCAATTTTTTTGACAAGAAAAAATATAATGAAACGCACCTATGGTTAAAAAAATTATTGGTGTGATAAAAAAAATATAAATAAACAATTAAAAAAAATCGTGTTTAAAGTTAAAGCAAAAAGACAATAATTATAAAAATATTATAAAAATCTTTAACAGACGGTTATAAATCGAAATGCAACAGAAAGAAAAAAACAGGCATTGTGTAAAAATAAATTGTCAACCTGCCTTACGACAAATCATCAAAAGCAAAACTACAGTTGAAATTGGAATTACCCGAGGAAATAATTCCTTTATTTCCGCAATGTTTTGAAAAACACATTGCCGGAACAAGGTGCATAATTGTTCCAAGGATGGTGGGGCCTAACCACCATCGGAAAGCAAAAAGAACCTACAACAGCTTCTGATGTTAATGACAATAATGCTTTCATATTGCAAGCTAAATCTCCAAATAGATAAAAAAAATTTCAGTACAACAAAAATTCAACAATATAAAAAGATACAATCTATGCCACAGGTACTAACTGCACAAAGTTTAGGAACCGTTTGAACGACTAATAATTCTCCAGATGAAGTTGCAGATCAACAAAAACAATCACAGACAACAATTAAGTATAAAACAAAACCTACGTCTTCTCAGCAACAGCGGCGATATTAGATAAGTAAAATAAAAAAAAAAATTATAAAAGATTTTTTTAAAGATGAATAAAAAAACGTAAAATTTAATTACGAAAGGCGGAAAATAAAATAAAAATTATTAAAATTGTGATTTTTTTTAGAAAGGCTAATTAGATTTGAGGTTCTTTTGAAATTAGTATAATAAATAAAAAAAATAAGATTTTTCTGTTAGGATCGTTACTTTCTTATGGACTGGACACAGATAGTCACAAAGTTTAGACAGATAAAGGGAGATTTTATAGGTCGTATGTATAAAGGTAGATAGGCCCACGAAATACGAAATTTTCGAGAAACATCTCGAAGTTTTACATGACCGTTTTAAGGGAATTCGGATATTATTTAAGGAAAATTACTCTCGGTTGGGTTCGTCTCATAAAGCGGCCGCAAATAATTTCTATAAAGACATTCGAGACAAATTTGAGAGCGTTCTTTTACGTAGGGGCTTAGAAATAAAACTCCTTATTACTCTTGTGAAAGAGGTGGCAAGTGAATCGGAAGAACAGGTTAGAAACAGATCAGACTTGACAGAAACGAAGATTGAGGAGTCTTCTAAATATCCAATTAAAATGCAACAGACCGTTGGTTTAGCCTCGAGAATCCTTCCAGATTTCGATGGCAAACCACAAAATCGTTTATAGATGCTTTAAATTTAGTGGATTCGTAAAAGAATCGCATAAAGATTTTGCATTCAACTTGATAGACAAAATTAAAGGGTTCAACTAGAACATTAATTTCAGCTGAAACGACAGTTCAGCAAAACATTGTTAAGTGGCGCGATTAAAGGTGAGTCAACTGAAGTACTCACCGTTAAGCTGCTAAGCGTAAAGCAGAATTATCGATCGGCCAATGCTTTTACAGGTGAGATAGAAGACTTGACAAAGGCATTGGCAAGCGGACGGTTTACCACTCTCTTACCACAGCCGAAAAATACTCGACACAAGTCGCAGTAAAAGCTCTGACAAAAAATACGTCAAATGAGAGAGTAAAACTCATAATGGAGTCCAGCAACTTCTCGACAATGAATGATGCTGTGACGAAATTTGTAAATTCTAGCAAGAATTCAGGTGATTCAAGTTCCGGTGTATTTTACTACAGCTGTGTTTACAACGCGGCAATGGCCGTGGAAATTATAATAACAGCCGCAGAGGAGACAGACGATATTACAATAATCGTAATGGTCGTAATAACGATAACAACAATCATAGCCGAAACAATAATGGAAATCATTATAGTGGCAATAGAGGGCGTAACGTCGTCCGTAACGCATGAAAATGCGGAAAATTCCCAAACCCCATGTACTCACTAGACAGGAATGGAAAAAACGGTAAAATCTATAATATCAATTTTAACTTAACATTATTTATTTTCTCACGAACATCGTTTAATGATAAACTGTCAACATTTTTAATTGACACAGGTGCGGATATTTCAGTAATCAAATAGAACACACTACCATTGATACTTATAAAATAATCAGCCCACAACGCATTGGTCAAGGTATTACGTATACATTGGAGTGGCTAAGACAGATTTCAAACATAAAAGTTTTTTAATAAAACATGTCATGAAACTCATGATTTACTGACTTTCCAATCCCATTTGATGGAATACTTGGTCTCGATTTTATTCGAAAGTACAATTGCATTTTGGATTATCAGGAAGTTGAAGATTGGTTCATATCCAGACCAAACGACTATCCTCAAAATATTTCAGTACCAATGCTTAACTCACCAAGCATTAATTCGATATCTATACGAGGGCAGAGGTCATTAGACTAATAAATATCCAATGTTCGGATAAAGACGTTCTAATTCCAAACCAGATACTTCAAGATACTAGTTTCTCATTTCTAACCATCACCTTAAAATAGGAAGAAATCCTAAACTAATAACAAACTTAGAGATAAGAATAATCATAAGATAAACAACGCTTAGAAAGCCAAGAAGAAACTAATGAAAAAGTATTATATAATATGGAGAAAATAGATAGGAAAAATGATACAAATAACGTCAATGTAAATTCATTATTTAAGCTGGATCACTTAAACAAGGAAGAAAGTGATAAAATTAAAATATTATTAGGAAAATATAAAAACATTCTTTACAGAGAGAACGAAAATCTCAGCTTCACGCATAAAGTAAAGCATAAAATAAATACCACCCATGAAGATCCAATTTATGTAGTCTTATAGATATCCTGAGGTACATAAAGAAGAGGTTGATAGGCAAATAGCAACATTTCAGCGGCTGATGATCACAGTCACAGGGTATACAGTGATGTCAAAAGTGACAGCTGTCAAACGAGTGAACAAAAACTGTATGGTGAGGGTTGTTGTTGTAATTCATGTCCTAGGCGAGAAAGAGATTTAAAAACAATGTATACAAAAAAATAATGTGTAAAAGTGAACAACTACACAGCATGTTTTAAAACATATGATCGCTAAAAGTATCAAAAAGATACCATAGAAGTGCAACATGACTGTATTTACTAAAATTGTTGTTTTTTAAACTTAGTACAAACTCACAACAAATTTTATACTTGGGTTACATATTGTAATAACAAAAACTGTTGACTAAAAAAATTTACAACAAAAAACATGGAAATAAATAATAATAATATGAAAGTTACGGTGCAGGGCTTAAATAACCCAGTACCGGCGGCAAGTGTTGATCTGCTCGCGAGTCATGTGCCGTCGTCATCCTGCGATCGTGAGCATAAAACTGCTACGGAGTAATGTGACAAGCGTACATAATGTAAAAGAGAAGGACACACTCAGAGGGGGGCTTAAAGCAACCTCAGCCCTCGAATAAGGGTGAGGGGTCCGACACCGAGTCCTCAAACAAAAACAGCGATAGCAAAGCCATGTTATCAACACCCAAAAAACGGCTATCTGGGGCACAACGAAGGAAGCTGAAGAAGATGCACCAGAAAAACATATTGGGCCAATCCCGGGACACTCAGATGGTATCGGATCCTCCTTCCGTCTCTGTGACGAAGAGAATCAGATCTCCTGAAGAGCTGAATACTGAGAATAAGCCCAAGAAGAAAAAGAGCTCCCCGCTGTCAAATAGACTAGTTAAGCCTAGCCATACCTCACTCAAAGAAGGCTCTTGTCAGAATTCGACGAGTAAGGGGAGCAAAGCAAAATTAGCTATTGAGAAGGCGAGCACATCGGCTAAATCAATTGCCAAAAAGAAATACCAGGACGATCTATGCTATGCAGTATATGTCGCTGGTAATCCAACAGGCAAAATCCCAGCAGACCAACAGGCTAAAGTCGAAGACTTGGTCAATAATAAGATAGTGGACCACGCAATCGCGTCTAAGGGAAAACAACCCATAGAGAGCGTTAGCAGCGGGTTCATCAGGGGTGTGATGATCATGAGGCTGGCATCACACCAATGTGCTTGCATCCTGAAGGACTTAGTGGAGAGCATCCCTCCTCCCTGGGACGGCGCTAAGCTAGGACTAGTGAAGAGGAAGGAACTTCCGATGCTCTTGAAGTCCACTGTCTACATCAAAGGATGGGGCAGCAAACTGGCGAACGAGCGCATACTAGAAATTCTGGGCAGCCAAAACGCTAAACTAGCCGTGGAGAAATGGGAGGTTTTCATAGGAAAGAGGACCCTGAGGGTACTTTTTTTGTGATAGGCATCGACCAGAACTCCATGGCTAGCCTTGCCAAGAATAAGGGTATGGCTTATTTCGCCTTAAAAGCTGTCTTCTTCAAAAACGGGAAGATACCCATTGGAGGGGCTGCCATGGTCAAACCCGACAAGGTGACACAGGATGCGGTGCCGAAAATACCAGCAGTCACGGAGGACTCAGATCCTAAAAGCGAGGGGTTATGTCTAACTCGCAGGAAGACAGACTTTAGGAGGGCCATGATTGAGGTCATCCAAATAAACCTCCATCGGAGCGAGACGGCAACCAACGCTCTGATGTCTAAAATAAACAAAGGTAAGATACACATTGCTTTAATCCAGGAACCTTGGACCACTCGGAACAAGGTTTCTGGGTTAAACCATGTTAATTTTCAACTTTTTTACTCTGATACAGGGTCTCGTCCGAGAGCTTGTATCCTATGTCATAAAAACTTATGTTTTCTTCTCTTAACAGGGTTGTCAACGTCGGATGCAACGGTGCTGAAGCAAGGGGTAAGCAATACGTACCTTGCGGCTATTTACCTACCCTTCGACTCTCCGACACTTCCACCCACGTCGGAGTTGATGAAACTGGCTGAGGAGGCGCAAAGAAAAGGTATGAAACTTATAGTAGGTTGTGATGCTAACTCTCACCATGTAGCTTGGGATCATACTAACACCAATTGTAGGGGACAGGCCCTCATAGATTTCTTGAATACAAAAGACTTGATTACGTTGAACGTAGGGAATAGGGCCACCTTTGTCAATAGGATCAGGGAAGAAGAATTGCATATAACAATTTGCTCTGAGGGCCTTATAGACGAGATCCGGGATTGGAGGGTTTCGGATGAACACTCCTTCTCGGACCATCGGTATATAAGGCTCAAAATTCTTCGGCCACCGCCGATGCCGATAAAATTTCGGAACGATTGGAATTGGGCACATGTCAATGCTGGAATAAGGAGGACATAGACGCCAAAGTAGAAACGCTCACAAGCGCCCTGGTTGAATCGTTTGAGGAGAGCTGCCCCCTACGAGAGCGGAGATGCCCACAGGAGAAGCGGTGGGTAACGGGGAAGATTCGGGATCTGGGGAGGAATCTTCGCAAACTCTTCAACCGGGCAAGGCGTAAGAAGACCGCAGTCTACTGGGACGAATATCACAGTAAGCTGAAGGAATATAGAAAAATTACTAGAAAGGCCAAACGAGACTCCTGGAAACTTTTCTGTGAACAGGTAGATAGCGTCAATAATGTTTCGAAGATTAGGAAATTCTTATCCAAAACCCATCTTCAACCAGGATCAATGGTCGATGAGACTGGGAGGAGACTGGATTCCCATTTTCCGCCGACCGAAACGGGCGCCATGGTAGAACCGTCACGGGGGCAGGGAGACCAAAATGGAGGGATGGTCGTAACGACTGAAATGATCAAGAGTGCGATCGGAAGTTTCGCACCATACAAGGCCGCGGGGCTGGATGGTATATTCCCGGCACTCTTACAGAAAGAGGTGGACTTAGAGTCAACTCATCTGTCAGTGATATATACTGCGTGCTTAAAATTCGCATACACTCCGGTTAGATGGCAGGTTGCTAGGGTAGTGTTTATTCCCAAACCTGGGAAGCCGACTTATGCGACACCAAAGGCTTATCGCCCGATTAGCCTAACGTCCTTTCTACTTAAAACCTGAAATATAAGCAGCATGCTTATGTTAAGGGCAGATCAGTGGAGACCGCATTAAATGAGGTCGTACACTATATACGGAAATCCTTCGAGGGCAAACTGTACACACTGGCAGTGTGCATTGACATCAAAGGAGCCTTTAATAACGTACTGACCGATACTCTTATCCGATCCTTGAGCCGGTTTCGGGTTGACCAGGCGCTTAGTGACTGGATCACCCACATGCTAAGGAATAGATGGATTAGTTTCGAAATGTACGGTGTAATTATTAGGAGAAGGGTACTTCGCGGAACGCCACAGGGTGTGATTTTATCTCCACTGCTATGGGTAACCGCGATAAATAGTCTCCTAAGGACCTTGACCGAAGAGGGATTCGAACCAGTCTGCTATGCAGACGATGTTGTAATACTTCTAAGGGGCAAGGATCCGAACTATTTGTCTGTTCACGGGGAGAACGAAAATTCCTGTCTACTGGGAACCACGTTTCTCAGGCAGGACGATACCAGTGACCGACAGGGTTAAGTACTTAGGCGTAATCCTTGATCGGAAACTAAAATGGAAACACCACATAGAGGATAGAACCAACAAGGCGAGCCGGTGTTGGGCGCTATGTAGGAGGACCATAGGCCCGAAATGGGGCCTAAGTCCGAGTATGATACACTGGCTTTACAGGAGCGTAATAAGACCGATCTTAACGTATGCCTCTGTAATCTGGTGGACTTCTTTGGACAAAAGGTGCAACATAAGACCACTTCAAGGGGTCCAGCGTACGTGTTGCTTGGGTATAAGTGGGGAAATGTGCACCACGTCAACCAAGGCTCTGGAGACACTACTGGATATACCACCAATCGAAACGCAGGTGATGTACGAGGCGGCACTCGCGGCCGAACGCCTCTTATCTCTTGGCGAGCTATATATAGGTGATTTCAGAGCAGATCATCAGTGTATACTGGGCACGTTGCCCGGTTACACACACTCATCTGACATGCCCGACCGCATACCGGAGACGGAAATTGTCGGAAACAGGAGATTATGATCCCTGATAGGGGAGAATGGTCGAGCGGAACTCTGGGGCGAATGCCCATGGGGATCTGTTGCTACACAGACGGATCTAAGTTGAGGAATAGAACGGGTATGGGGGTCTATATTGAGAACCCGGAGACCGAGATATCCTACCGTCTTCCTGATCACAACACCAACTTCTAAGTGGAAGTACGTGCTATTACGGAGTGTGCGAGATGGATTGAATCGAATATGGGGCGAGTAGACGCAAACATATTCACCGATAGCCAAAGGGCGGTTAGGGCGATATCAGGTTCTGGACTTAACCCTACTAGGGTTAAGTCCAGAACCTTGCTGGAGAGCTATTACTGAGTTTTCCTCTGGGGGCAGGATCCATATTATATGGGTACCGGGCCACTCGGGGATAGCCGGGAACGAAAGGGCCAATACACTAGCCGTCGGGGGAAGAGAACTCGAGGCAGTTAACTTGGCGAACGCAAAACCGTTTGAGGCAACGAAAGCGGAACTAAAGTCGTGGGCAAGATAAACCCACACGATCTGTTGGAACAACGGGACGGTGGCCAGGACCACTAGGATTTTGTGGGGTTGCCCAGACGAGAAGATGACAAGAGGCCTCCTTAATGGAAGTAAGTTCGAGGTCAGTGTGATGGTACGTATCCTGACTGGTCATGCAGGATTACGGGCACAACTGTACCGGATTGGACGGGCAGATTCTGACGAGTGTAGAGCGTGTGGCGGGAGAGCGAAACGCTGGAGCACTTTCTCTGCCACTGTCAGGCATTTGCAGAATTAGGATCCAGGCACCTCGGGGGCGATGTTATATCGGACTTGGGATACCTGAGGAACGTCGACTGGAAAACCTTGAGGAGTTACGTCCGGGAAACCAGGTTTCTACAAACCGGACGTAACAATCTCCATGTTCTTAGGGAGCGCACATATCGTAGCGATATGAGGTTGCATTTCGATGCTTCTTTCTCCTTTCGACCTAACCCAACCTAACCATAACATTTTTGCACATAATTAATGTATTTTTTTAATTTTATCTCAGTATTCAAAAGAACAAAACATCCAACAAAGTTTCACATTTATATGATCTGTGAAATGTACAAGCAAATAAACACACTCATAAAACACATTTCTTAATTTTGTATCAACGTTGATATTAGTTATCTCAGTTATCATGCCAGATTTCTAAAAACGGGTTTTAGAATCACAAAAGAACCCATATTAGCTCATCCCGACTATGAAAAACAATTTACTTTAACAACAGATGCATCCAATCTTGCATTAGGCGCAGTCCTTAGTCAGAACTCCCATCCCGTTTGCTTTGCAAATTGAAAATTTAATACTTACGAAATCAATTATTCCGCTACAGAAAAAGAACTACTACTCTTTAAAACCAAATAATTATTTTGAGAGGTAATGCAAAAAGACGATCCACTGAGAAAATATTCTCCAACAAAGTTATAACGATAACATATAAAGATCTCAATGAAGATCTAATCAAGTATATATTAAAAACATATTTACTGAGTAAAAATATTACAATATATATTCCCAATGACAAGGATTGTACAATACTACAGTATTATTATGCTAAATTAGTCCAAAATAGTTTTCACAAAGTTCTAAGAGCCATTTGGAAAATATAACGGAATATCCTGACTTTAAAACAAAAATTCTCAAAATTCATATAACAGGCCTACATCAGGGAATCGAGAAAATAGATTGTATAAAGATAAATATTATTACTCAAATTATATAAGAGAAATATTAAAAATAACTTACGAATGTGAACTATGTAATAACTGCAAAAACGACCATATTAATAATAAACTGCCTTTTAAAATCACACCTCCTGTCTACGAGACAAGAGAAAAATTTGTCATAGACTTTTGGCAGTGGGATAAAGAATACTACTTTACCTGCATCGATTTATATTCTAAATTTGCAACGGCAGAACCAGTTAAATCCTTAAACTGGATCGAAACGAAAGAAGCCCTTTGAAAATTTTCAATACAAAGTCTTGAAAATTTATCAAGACCAGGGAATTAATAATGTGAATATAAGATTACGGTGTGAAGAATCGAATATCAAATTAGAAATTACCGCGGGTAAAACAGGAATAGGCGACATAGAAAGATTACATAAAACATTGAATGAGAAATTACGAATGATAAATACATCGAAAGATAAAGAGTTAAGCTAGATTTACACGATTGAAATTTTCTTCAAAATTGCTCTTTAAAATGCTTCAAACTCGTGTAAACAGCAAAATTTCTTCAAAATTTATTGAACAGAAGATTTTATTGATGCCGTGTAAATAAGCATCAAAATCGCATATGGCAATATTGATAACTATAAATAATTTTACAGCATGTTAATTCTTTTGATTCAATACAGATCTGTACCAATAGATATTATTTTTGATGTGTTTTTTATTTAATAAATTAGGTTTTACCTTTAAAAATTCATCTTTTAATTAAGCAAATAATCAAAATCGTCTGGTGACATTCGCACAAAGTTTTTGTATAGGTCGGGATCATTCCTTTTCAATTGTTCCCTAAAAGAGACATACATACCATTACCTTCTAAAAGAAAAGGTCGAACCCAATGTTCCTTTTGTTTTCTTTTTTTTTTTTTTTTTGTTGCATTATTATCAGCTACTTCTTCCTCCAATATTAAAAATGTTGATGCTATGATGATTGTGTCCATACATATAATTTGTTTTTTTTTTATAATAAATTTTTACTTCACAAAAGAAGCAAAACAGCTGATCAAAGTCAATATTTTCAATATAAAAAGTTTACCAATAGTGTAAATTAGCTTCAACAAATTTTGATCAAATTTTTATCAAAAGATTTTGAAATATATTAAAAGAATATTTTGATCAAATTTTTAAAACGTGTAAATATAACATCAAAATAAATTTTCAAAATTTTGAATGCCTTCAATCGTGTAAATCTAGCTTTAGTTTACTTACAAGTCGAACAGACGCTCTTTACATATAATCACAATATAGTACATTCTACTACAGGTGAAACACCCTATAATATATTTTTTAATAGACTACAACCTAAAACAAACTCTGAGGAAATAAAGGAAAGAAGAATCAATAACATTAACAAAACTAGAAAAGAGAACCCAATAGATACAGACTATTTGAAAGAAGAAAACTCCAGGAAGCGATTGGAAAAAATCAATATATTTAGGAAGGTTACAGTAGTACAGAAGGAAGATGATAGCGAACACTACATTGTTAAATGTAAAAACATAAATGTTAGGAAATACAAAACACAATTTAAAAGAAAAAAATAATAACCTTAATTAATAACGAAAATTTGTAGGTACGACAAGGTCCAATAAAAGAAAAAGGATGAAATCACATATAACAATGTTATTGATGCTTTCAATAATCACTGCAAGCAAAGGCCAAATGATCGAAACTAACAACATACAGGAGGATTACGGCTTCGTCATTATCGGTCAAGGAACCTTGCAAGAACCAATAGTTGGTGACGGTCTAAAATTTCTGTTTGGAACTATAAATGAAGAAGGTAGAGTAAATATGGAAAAAGCACTTAGAGATTTGAAAACAAGTATAGTTACTTCTAACGAATTTAATGCAATGATAGATCATATTAATAAAGAAAATTAAATATTCCAAAAATTCCAAAAAGAAACATCAAAACTGTAGAGCAAGCTTACAGAAAAAATTTATTCAGATATTTTTTTAGACAATGTTAAATTATATCTAGAACATTTCCAAGATATTCAATTAGCAGTACAATTGGCTAGATTAGATATCATAAACCCAAAATTAATTGACATTCAAACTATGACAAGTCTGTCTACTTTAGAGTTTGAACATATAAAAACCTCAATCTGGTTAAAAAACGATTCAATTTATTTTGTACTTTCTATTCCAATTCACTTCAGAACTTATAAAGGATTAAAAATCACTTCAATACCAGATAAGGACAAATGGAGAAATTTTTCCTCAAAAGATAATGCTATCTTTGGACTGCATAAAGCTATATTGGAAAACCTTTAGTGAACCGAACATAATCATCACAAAAAATTTAGAAGTCACTGAAATTGAACAAAATTGTAATAAGCTCAAAATTAAGATTAAAGGAAAAAATATGTTATGTCACGATTTAGCAATTGTAAAATAAAAATTAATTCGTCTACTTTTAAAAACTATCAACTAATAATTGCAATGTGAATTAAAAACCCACAATAAACAAAATAAATTTTGCGATCCTCTGTAAAATTTGTAAATAATTTCCGATTTTCGATAGTAAATCAGCTTTCTAAGGACTTAATATTGGCTTACAATTGATAAGCAATACCAACGAAGAAGTCTGGCACAAACAAATACCATGTTTCTACATAACAAGTAATTTCTCAAACAGACAAGCTGTACACAAACAAGTACGTAAGCGAATGAGTTTTTATAGTACACTTGTCTTACTTACGTTTTGTTACGTTGTTTTTTTTATATTGTCAAATTACATTATTGCCATAGTATATAGTTTTGTATTTGTTTACTTTTTTTATGCTAAAATACAACTCTTTCATTACTAAATGGCAACTCTAGTACAAATGTAAACGAACAACTGTTTTTTATTTACAAAACAAAGTGAATTTATATGAATAATTATTTGTGAATAAAATTTGTTATTTATTAAAAAAAATAAAGAAAAAAAATGTTTCCATCTATTGAATTACATTTTGATAGTGATTCAAGTGACGGTGATGGTGTAGACATTCGTTTATGCCGCAGAAATATCCGAGATGCCTTAAATGTTATGGATCTACCGGAAGAGCAGTGAGTAAAAACAAAATTTAAGTTCTATTCATTTATGTGATTTTTCAGTTTCATTACTACATTTCGCATCAATGAAGTACAGCCAAGATTAAAAGCAGCATTCGAACCACTCACATACCAGCTCCTGAAAAGAAATGTAGATGAAGAAAACAAAACAAAAGAAAACAACAAAAAAAAAACTAATAAAATACTCTTTTGTGATACACACAATTACTTTTTTTTACTTGTATGTTTTTGACAGTATTGACAATTGAAATTGTTATGTAGAAAACGCAAAAAGAGCTACACTTACGTTTCACTCAACAAAACTTGACATTTGTATTATAGAACCGCAAACTAATTTTTAATACTCAATTGGGCAACATTTTTGATAAACTTGTTATCTAGAAACATTCCAAAAATTTAAAAATTCCATGCATATGACAATCTGTTCCGATTTTCTATATCCCATACCTTTTCCACCCTTGGCTCCATACTTTGTACATTTATTTACATAAATATGATACAGAAATGTTTCCATCTATTAGATACAATGACCACTATTATATTTCCATTAAAAAAATACAAAAAACTGATAATATTTCAAACAATTTTCTTACTGTCCCTATTTTTATTCACATTCGACTATAGGAAATTATAATACTTTTTAATGTTGTTTTTTTCAATTGCAACAACAAAGTTTGAATTGTTGCTTTAAATGATGATGGTGATATTGATGATTATAAGAATGAAGATGATGATTATGATGAAGGTGAAGATAATTATGAAGATGATTTTTAATTCAATATTTAAGCAATGAATGTGCCTTGCTTAAAAAAAATATATTAATATATATATATACATATATATATATCAAATTGTATGGATCAAATTGGGTCAAATTGTATGGAACGATTTTTTTTGATGAAGCGTATAGTAAAAACGTAATCTATAGGTGATTCTGAGAAATTTTGCTCAAGAGACCATAGCTCTAAGTCTGATTTGGAGCCCCAAAATTTCAAAATAGAAATTTTTCCATATACATAGAACAATTTAAATTAATTCCTCATAAAATCGGATAGAATTATAGTAGATTTCTCAATCTGGGCTTGTTTGAAAGGTATTTTTATCACCTTTCCTGGCAACATTGTTCAATTGAACAACTTTGTAACACTGAATAATGACGTTACAAAATAATGACGTTTACCAACACTAAACGTTGCCAAGCTTGCTTTTCCTTCTTCCTTAATCGTTCATCGTGCAATGCGCACGCAGTTTGCCAAAATACTTAAATAAAAACTCTGTTATCACAATACCAATATTTTTTTTATTTTTAAATTTAGTGTGACACAATCAAAGAGTGCATTGATATCAAAGTTATTATGGATAATCAAGAATCATCAACATCGTCTGCGGTGTTTTCGCAAATGGAAGCAACAACATCAACAAGTTTTGACTCTAGATTGACTAACATGCCTCATCCAGATATTGCTGTTTTTGGTTTATCAAGTGATTTAAATGATCTTAGTTTGCCTACTAAATGTGACATTTTAAAATATTATTTTTTTTTAAGTGATCGTGCTAAATTTGAAAACAAAATGTTCTCGTATAAAACATTTACTCCTCACGTAACAGATAAATTGATCCAAATTTAAATATTGAAATCATTAATAGAAAGAGTGTTTTAAAAAAATTAACTGGTTTGCTTGATAAATACCAGAAACATGTACAACATAGAAACAAAAGAGATGAATTTAAAGCATTTGTTGATTCAATAAACGAATTATTTTATATTGGCAAATGTAATTGCAAATTAAAAACAACAGAATGCTCGTGTGGATTGAATCCAGAACATCTAAAAGAATTTATGATGGACCAGCATAATGATAGAAAATTCACAATACCTGAATATACGGAAGACGTTGAAGAAGTAGCTACAACAATACCAACACTTACAACCGGTACCGATGATCCAAGTTACGAACCACCTGAATTACACATGGATGAAGATGAAAATGAAGCAACAACAGAAGTTCCAGAAGCGAGGTCCTTATACTCAAAGATACGATGCCTTAAATTTTGCTATGATGTGTGATATCTTCGGTATTTCAGATAGAGTCGCTATATGTTTAGCAACAGCTTTATTCGAAGATATAAATTTTAGAGATGTTCATGGTAATCTTGTTATTATGGATAAATCAAAAGTGGCTAGAGAAAAAGTTTAATCTAGAGATGCAGTGCTTCGTACACGACATACAAATACTCCATAACTGCATTCTCTTTCGATAGTAGAAAAGGTCTCATTAACTACTGAGAAAATTAATGACAAATTTCATACCACTATGGTAAAAGAACCTCATTTAGTTGTTCTGAAAGAGCCCTATAATGAGTTACTTGGATATGTAAATTTGGGTAGTCAAGAAGATGCAAAAACCAAACACAGAAAACTGAATGAATTTTTCAACAATAAAACATTAACAGTTGAGCAATTAATTGGCATATGCAGTGATGGTGAGCCAGCAAATACTGGAACAGAAAATGGTGTTTTACGATTATTTGAAACAGTGTAATAGACTGGTTTATACATCTGCTTCATTTCAATGAACTCCCATTTCGTCATTTATATGAAGCATTGGACTAAACAGTCACCAGTGGACCACGAGCAGCAAGTGGAAAGTTATTCAAAGCTATTCAAGAATGTGAGAAATTGCAGGTATGTAACACTTTATTTTATTTAATATCATCATTTATTATCATTATTTATTGTCATTATTTTACTTTTTCGATTGGAATAAAGTTAAAATAAAATAATTGCATTTTAATTGATCTAAACATTTCATTTTTCGGGTAGTAGCTGATTTTGATCCAATACCACTGGAGAATATGCCTGCAATTATGGATCATGAACATGAGCTCGAACTATCAACAGATGTTAAATATTTATATCAAATAGCTAAAGCAATTTCGAATGGTATTGTTCCAGTTGATTTAGCTAACATTAAACCAGGACCAATTGCACATTCTCGTTGGATAACCAAAGCAAGTAGATTACCACGTTTATATGTAACAACTAATACACCATCGACCAATTTAAAAACTTTGGCAGTTTATATTATTACAGTTTATGTGCCAATGTACTTCAATGTGAAGTTTTACAACTCTGTTGTGTACGGCAGTGCACTTTTATTAAAATTTATACGTTGGACACGATACTTACAACCAAACTTTCGTAATATTGTAGATGGTGTAATTCAAAACAACTCATATTACGCACATCCAGAAAATATCTTATTAACAATGTTATTTGATGATCGAAAAGCAATACGGGATAGAGCTATCAAAAAGATTTTACACTATCGAGAAAAATTGTTCGATCCAACTAAACTCAGAGTTTACAAAAAATATATCTCAAATTTCGATGCTACCGATTATGTCAATATGGTTGATATGAGTAACAACGATATATTATTCGGACAACATCTAAAATTGAAATCATATAAAGGTAACCGAATTCTTTGGAAAACATACGCCTTTCCAAATAATTCTTCTTTTACTTTGTTCAAGCAAAAAGCTGTATTTAATAATGCAATCAAATCAAGTATAACTAATAAATCCCTTTTTTTTTTTGGATTAAACAAAATTGCACAATGAAAAATGCATTTAAACGAAAATAGTTAGTAAACAATTCTAAAGAATTGTTTACAGCCAAAAACGAAACACACTTAAGAAGCTATAGACATTTTTTCCGATAAATTTATTAACAACCCATCAAGTATCGGTGTATTTTTTACCAACTACAACGGAAACGAAAATGCACTTATGCTGTCTAAGTAAATTTAATTTAATTAAATTAAGCTAACATTGTAAATTTTTTTGATTATAAATTAAGGAAAATAAAGAAAAGAAGTCAGTATGAAACTCATTTAAAACCACAATCTCGAAAGAAGCGAAAATAACTAAAAATTGTTTTTTTAGTCCCGAAAGATCGAGACTCATAATTGGCGCTGTCGGTAGGATACCCCAGTATCCTCGTGTGGTAAATAATAAAAATAAACTTTACTCACGAATACTGGACATTTTAATGTCCTCACGGGTAAATCCAGTGTACCTAAAAATAAGACACAAACTAAAAAGCGAATTGTACGCTTAAACGTAAAAAGGAGAACACATTTTTCCTAAATAATTTCAAGCCAAAATCAGACATTATAAAAATTAATAACTTTATTGGCGAAAATAAATTAATTTGTCCATTGGATTTTTTTGTACAATTGTTAAAAACAGAAAACAAAACCTAAAAGTTAAAAACAACATCTTACAATAATTTCAAACAAAAATTTTAATCCGACTTCGAGTGATCATAATTAAATAACCTGACTCCGAGTGATTAAAAACATTTTAAAAGTGAACGATTTTAAACATGCAAATAAAATTTTTAATTTTACGTTATTAAATTTTTCTTTTCCAATACGCTTTAAAAGAACTAAAATAAAAACGATATTGAAATATACAAATAAACTTTGAGCGATAATAAAAACTGAAAAAAAACAACAAACAGAATTTTGGGTCATCAGACAACGAATCTTGTCTGAACAACAGCCTAAAATAGAAGGAAGATAAAATACCAGCAACCAACAGATCAACGTAAGATTAGAAATAAGTTAAGTCTATATTTATATTACTATTCCGGATGAGTATATCGAGTTTTCTGATTCAGAAGACGAATTTTTCGGAATTTTGGACGATATCGAGTTTGATTCCGAGGAAGAAGAAGACTTTTACGATATTTATTACGACTCAGGGTTTGATTCAAACGACGGCTATTCGACGGAAATTAACGAAGACATTGAACGACACTTTAACCGACAAGGAAACATAGAGTAGACAGGGAAGACCTTTTACGGAAAGAGACGGAAATCTGGTCATTTATATATTTTTTTTCTTTTCTTCCGAATGACTATCCCTGACTATTTATCGGAGTATTCGGATTCAGAGGAAGAATTTGATATAGTGGGATACCCAACAAGTGACAGTGATTCCAACCTTTTTTTTGAAGTTTCAGATGATAGTTGCTCCTCACTGGACGAGGACGAACATTTATTCTGGATTAACCTACTCAAGAGTATAGAATAGATAGACGGACATATATTTAAATTTCATCCAAAATGGCAGAACCCCTTTCAATCAGGGTAGAACCCTTGAAATACCTTTACAAATTATCCGAATTCAGTGGAGATTACGGGGATCTCCAAAGTTTTATAAACTTAATTGACCGGGTTCACCCAATATTAAGGGCTTACGACGAGCCCTCCCAATATCTCTTTTCGGACATTATACAAAGTAAACTAAAAGGGAAAGCCAGGGAAATCATTGAAATAAATTGTCAAGCTCAATCCTGGAGCCACATTAAGGAAATACTAACGAACAATTTTGGAGAAAAATGGAGTTTAGAGGACCTATTTGATGACTTAATAGGGACAACCTTTAAGACCAATACTGTAAATTTTTATGACGATATCAAGCAAAGACTACAGAAACTGAACAACTACCAACCACGATCTGGAAATCCTAACCAACAACAAGTTTTCCCAAGCAAACAGATCTAACCAGAATAAATAAATTAGTATAACTGTCATAATCACCAACCCATACCAAGTCCAATTAGCACGAATAATACTAATATTCCCGAAAATTTTCCTATACAAGCCTCACGGGGGAACTACCCCATATAATAATAAAAAATAACTTGAAATTCATTATAGATACAGGAGCTACTCACTCTATTGTAAATCCTGGTCTTTGTAACCCGAAATGGAAAATACAATCAACCCTTTGACATATCGATCAATACATATCGATAAATCAGATACTAGGAAAAGGACTTAAGTTCATAGCGGGAACCATGGACAGCGACGACGAAACACAAATTGTTCATTCGCTCAAAACTCTTTACGAAAATGGGAAAAACTTGACGGACAAGATGAACAAACTAACTTACGTTAACAATATATTATCTACTCAGATACAGAACATTACCAACCATATAAACCAGAAACAAATATTGATAGGAAACTATCTAAACAGACCAGATCTAAACAGAAAGATTTTTTACAAAATAAAATAGCAACTTTAGAAGACGAAATCATATTTTTGGAACGCATATATCAAATAGATAATGACATTTCACTTTTGCGAGACCATGTAAACGACATCGGACAAAATATATTTTCTAGCAAACTCGGAATAATACCTACGGATATATTAACAAAGAATGAACTAGACTTGACTAAAGACTTCGACAGTTACACTAACATCAAAGTAGCCGTCAGACTTCACGATAATGATATCATATTGATCCTTTTGATCCCAAATTATTCAGACGACCCCTTATCAAAAATAATATTCGAACCAATTCCGAATTCCAGAAACAAATCAATCGCCCTTAAAGATTATGAAGTTCTAGTAGATTCACACAAAATCATTTATAATACTAACGTCAAAGACAATTTAAAGAGAAACTTAGTTAAGATAGACGATAAATGCCTTACGAATATATTTAACTTTAAAGAAGCCTATTGTAGTATGAACAGTTTTAATCAGACAATTGTAACAGAAATCATGCCCGGTATCCTCATTTTTAAAAAATTTTTTTCTGAGATATCACATAATTGTAAGAAAATAAACATGAAAGTTAAATAAAACTTTCTATTAAAATTCGAAAATTGTTTTTTTTTTTTTAACTTTTAATTTATTATTGGATCTTTCTTATAAAAGAAAATAACAATAAGTATTAAAATCTTAAATTAATGAATAATTTCTGGGTCTATTGCCTTTGCAATAGAAACTCCATTTTTTGTTTCGATAGAGTTCATCTTTCTTGCGGTTCGGCGAGAGCCAATGTGTCGACCCTCTTTAGGCGAGTATGTCCATTATAATACAGTAGATCCTGTGCGAGAGGATTTGGATGCGTTGCCAGTTTTCGTACATATTTGGAGCAGAAGGTTTTAATTTCGTCGCGAACAAATGGAGTATTAAGATCCTTGTGAATATTCGCGTTTCTAATATACCACGGGTCCCCAGTAATAAGTCGCAGTATTTTGTTTTGTCGTCTTTGTAATTTCTCTATATTAGATGCAGAAGCTGTTCCCCATAGTTGGATACCATAGGTCCATATTGGCTTAATAATAGCTTTGTAGAGAAGAACCTTGTAGGTTAGGTTGAGAGCAGAATGGGGACCAAGGAGCCACTGAAGCTGTAGTGTTTTCAGTTTAAGTTGTGTTGATTTGGAATCAATATGTTGAGACCAGGTAAGGCGTCGATCAAGGTGTATACCAAGGTATTTTATATGACTTTGCTCGGGGATATCGATGTTATTTATCCTCAGTTTGGGACAATTTCCCTGTCTCAAGGTAAAAGTAACATGTGCGCACTTTACCGGATTTACTTTTATTTTCCATTTGTTAAGCCATTTTTCGAGTTCTTTGATATGAGCCTGCAGATAACTAGAAGCAATTACAGGATTTCTGTGTACACTTATAAAAGCTGTATCGTCTGCAAAAGTTGACGTATGTATTAGGTTATTTGTGGGCATATCTGAGGTATAAAGTATATACATTAAAGGACCAAGTATACTGCCTTGGGGAACTCCTGCTGCAATTTCTCTTGAGTCTGAGATGTGGTCTTTATACTTTACTACAAACGAACGATCTAGTAAATAATTTCGCAGCAACTTGTGGGTATTTTGGGGTAACAAAGAGCTTATTTTATATAATAGCCCATCATGCCAGACTTTGTCAAAGGCTTGAGCAATGTCTATGAAGAGTGTTGAGCAATAGTGTTTGTCCTCAAAAGCCTTTCTGATTAGAGTTACTATGCGATGAACCTGTTCTATGGTGCCATGATCCTTTCGGAAACCAAACTGGTGAACGGGAATGACGTGGTGGTCGTTTAGATATGGAGTCAACGCATTTAAAAATACTTTCTCGAAGAGCTTTGATAAAATTGAAAGTAAGCTTATCGGGCGATAAGATGACACTTGGCTAGCGTCCTTGCCTGGCTTAGGTATCATTATTATTTCTGATGTTTTCCATGATTTAGGGTAGCAACCCGTTCGCAGGATTGAATTAAAAATGAATAAAATTAGCCTAAGGGCAGGTGTTGGTAGTTCACGGATCATTTTTCCTGAAATTTTGTCCATGCCAGGGGATTTATTTGTTTTAATATTTTTAATTGCTGCAGTTAGAGATGAGAAACGAATTCTTATCGGGGAAACAACACGGTATTCAATAGCTGGTAAAGTTATGTCCGAGGTAGAAATATTAGGCGTAAACACTTTTTCGAGGTGATCGGCAAAAGCTTCAGCTTTGTCTTTATGGGACCTAGCCCAATTACCATCACTACAACGAATAGCAGACTCGCATTTAATCGGATTTTTAAGTCGTTTGGTGGCTTTCCAAAGACTATAATCCGTTGATTTTGTTGTGTCTAGACCTTCTAAATATGCCCTTAGAGCTGACTGTTTCTCCTCCAAAAGAGCACTATGAAGGGCTCTTTGACAGAGGTTTAGTTGAGTTTTCAAGGTAGGAGAGCGGTGTAGTTGCCATTGTCTTCTAAGGTTTCTCTTTTCCTTTATAAGATTTTGAATAGTTTTTGAGCATTTATTTTTAGTGCAGTTGTAATATTTAAAAGGTGTAGCTACTTTAGCTGCAGTTGATAATGTTTCAGAGAATTCGTTTATAGCATCTTGTATTTCGTTATAGGATTTAAGTGAAATATTTTGCGATACGTGGGAGCTTACATACTTTTTATATTTGAGCCAGTTAGTATGTTTATTGGGAAAACAAAAAGGGTTTTCGATATTTTGGCCATTTAGCATTGATATAATAGTGGGAGAGTGATCTGAGGACAGGTCGAACAAAGAGACTGTAGAAAGTTGATCGCGTCTGATGTTCTTAATGACTGCAAAATCTATTAAATCAGGAGTCTTTTGTAGATCTGTGGGCCAATAAGTGGGCTGTCCATCAGATATAACGTCAAGTTTAAGAAATGAGATAGCTTTTAATAGCTGTCTGCCCTTTGGAGTAGTGAGTCGTGAGCCCCAGAACGTGTGCTTTGCATTGTAATCTCCTGCCGCTATAAATTTATTGCCTAGCGTTTTGTAAAAAGTAACGAATTGATCATCAGTAATTTTGTGTCTGGGGGGGCAATATATAGAAGATATGGTGATGTTTGTGGCCGAGAGGCATATTGATGAGGCTTGAATGTGATCAGTTTTATATTCCGGCATTGGGAAGTGACTAATTTGATTCCTAATTATTATAGCTGCACCACCACATGCTTTGCCACTGGGATGTTTTGTATCGTATACGGAGTAACCTTTTATTCTAAAACAGTTTTTTATTGTAAAGTGTGTTTCAGAAACCAGCAATATGTCAATAGACTGAGATTTAAGAAAACTTTCCACTTCAATTTTGTGTTGGCTTAAGCCGTTTGCATTCCAGTAACATAATCTTATCTGGTTCATTTTTTATAGGCGAATGCTTGAAGCAGCATACCCTGGTTTCTTAAAAGTTCCTGCATCATGACTTGCATATTGGATATGAAGTTGTTCATTGTTTGTATTAGAAGCTCTATTGAGCTTTCTAAGGGCGATTTCTGGGATGGTTCTTTAGGAGAACTAGGTTCTGAGATTTTTTGAGCGGCTGTACGTACAGAAGGAATACTGCTGAATTGGGCAGCTTGAGCATACGACATTTTATTATTAGAAATTGGGAGTGGGTTGGCAGAGAATTTGGCGTGGTTGTTGTTGGTTTGAGCAGAAGGCCCATGTTGTGAGGAGACATTATTATTATTGGATAAATATGGGAAGTCATTTGACTGGAAGCGCCGAAAAGCAGGTTTATTAGAAGTGTTTTGCGCTATTTGTATAAATACTGGGCATCCTCTGTAATTTGCGGTGTGATTACCACCACAGTTGCTACATTTTTTATTTCTGGGGTCGCTTTTAATTTTCGTGCATTCAGATGTTTTATGCACATCACCACAGATTACACATACTGCTGGAAGCTTGCAATAACTTCTGGTATGCCCGAATTCCTGGCAGTTTAAGCATTGTGGTGGGTCTTTTCGTTTACGTGGTTCTTCTACCGTTATTCTTCGGTGAAGGAGATAACGAAGGTTATAAATTGGGTGAGGCTCGTTTCCCTTTAGTTTGCTGGACTCAAAGGCAATTTCGACTTTAAAAAGTGGTTGCGGTATTTTATCTTTATTAGTTATGTTGTGTACAGACTTTACCTTGTAGCCTTCGTTTTCTATAGCATTTGCTATTTCACTAGTTGGAACGTTGCTTTCAATGCCTTTTATGACGATTGATAAACCTTTCGCGCTTTTTAGCTGATGAGTATAGTAATTTTTGTTTTCCGAATCGAGATACGAAACAATTTTACGGAAATTTGTTTCTGTAAATGTCTGGATTTTCGTTTCAAGAACGTTTCCTCTGCGCAGAGATTCTACAAAAAAGTTGTCTTTTCCGACTGTTGCTGTTAAGGACTTCACTAAAACGTTGGAGTTTTGTTCACGTAAGAAAATTGCTGGGGGCTTGTGCTGTTTCACCACTTCAACTGTATCTTCTTCGACATCGTTGGTAGCTAACAACGAAAAACGATTTTGGCTCATTGTTTTAGCATTACCTGATTTTTTTGTTTGTTTTGGAGTGGGATTATTTTTGGAGGAGTTGGGGCTACGCTTTCTTTTTAATATTGTAAAGTATCGATCAATCCCTATTAATGGTTTGTCGTTACATTTTTCGGAATTCAGTTTATTTGTTTTAGGTATAGCACCCTTTGAAGCGACCACTACCGACTCATTTGGGTTTGCATCATTAGTTTGTATGTTTAGTGAAAGAGAATTTTTAAGAGCTTCACTTGTTTGCTCTTTATTATTGTTAGTTTGTGCAGTTATACTACGTGTATTAGTGGGAGTATTAGTAAAGAGAGAATTACATACTGACATTATTGGTGTTGATAACGAGTTTGAAGAAGTTGAGATTGTAGTTGTTGTACATGCTTGTGATGTTAATGTTGAACAAGTATTTGTACTTGTTGTTGGTGGTGTTTTGCATTGTATGGCCCATGCGGTTTCGTTGTACAGAGGGGAACTTGCGATTTGCGCGGGTGAGCATATTAATTTGAATTTTTTTTCATTTGTTGTTGGTGGAGAATGCCCGATAGGCATCTTTTTTAGTTATTGGTTTTTTTGAAGTTTTTTTTTTTTTTTTTTTGCTTGTTTTTTTCTTATTTTTGTTTTTTATTTTCTGTTTTTAACTTTTTTAAAAAAAAAAGAAAACTGTATAAAACAAAATATAACACATTTATTTAATAAGTAATTTTTCTTTAAAAAAACGTTTAATGTTTGTTTTGTTGCTTTGATGCGGAGTTAAAAAAAAACACGTCTTTACGCGTTGCTAAATAATAAATAAATATGAAAATTGTGAAATAAAAACATTAAACAAAACATTTTTAAATATTAGAATTAAAACATTTGTAAATTTATTCTACCAAATGTAATTACAAAAATAAGAGATAATAATAGTTCAATGACAAATATAAAATAAGAATCTCTTTACGTCAAACAAATTGAACATGATAAAGCTATACAAGAAATTTTATTCAAAAATGACAATTCTAATGTAATAAACATAAGTATAGATGTTATAATAATTCTTGCTATAATAACATTAACTATATATTTTATAATCATATAAAGGTAACCGAATTCTTTGGAAAACATACGTCTTTCCAAATAATTCTTCTTTTACTTTGTTCAGACAAAAAGCCGCATTTAATAATGCAATCAAATCAAGTATAACTAATAAATACCTTTTTTTTTTTTTGGATTAAACAGAATTGCACAATGAAAAATGCAATTAAACGAAAATAGTTAGAAAACAATTCTAAAGAATTGTTTACAACCAAAAACGAAACACACTTATAAAGCTATAGACATTTTTCCCGATAAATTTTTTAACAATAATTATTTGGTTTTTAAGGACGTTTAAAGGTCTTTCTGTTATGGGTATATAAGGAAGGAGTGACATACAAACTAGCAACATCCCCTAAAACTAACGTAAACTAATAACAAACCATACTAAGAGATAATAATAATCATAATATAAACAACGCTTAGAAAACATTGATAAAACTAGTTTTAAGATTCTCATTTCTAACCAACAAATAACAAACCATAGTTAGAAATACGAATAATCATAAGATAAACAACGCTTAGAAAATATTGATTAAACCTAGACTAGCTTCTCATTTCTAACCAATACCTTAAAATAGGAAGAAATCCTAAACTAATACCAAACCATACATAGAAATAAAAATAATCATAAGATAAACAACGCTTAGAAAACATTGATAAAACCTAGACTAGTTTCAAGATTCTCATTTCTAGTATTTAAGATTAATCTTGTTAAAAAGTCTCAACCATTTTTTTTAAGCAAGGCACATTCATTGCTAAAATATGGAATTAAAAATCATCTTCATAATTATCTTCACCTTCATCATAATCATCATCTTCATTATTATAATCATCAATATCATCATCATCGTCAGAAATATTTGGCAGAATAAGCAAATCAATTATGTAGGTTTTTACCACAATGTTTGTTTTTGTTGAAATTAAAGGATCTGAAGTTATAAGAAACTGATTAAAATGTCTTCATTCGATTTTTCGCGACTGCATTTACGAGCATATCCTCTAAAATTTTTATTAGGAGCTTCTTGTGCCTCCTCAGAAAGTTGGCCTATTGGCAATAGAGCATGGGATACTATTTCGGGTCAATGAATCAAGAATTTGTGTAATTAAAACAATGTTAATTACCATTACAGGTAATTGTAATTGAAATGCAATTATTAACGTCCAGGTCTGTTACAAAAATCATACTTACAACAAGAGTAACAATAACTAAAATAATGACTTAAACGAAACAAAACAAAGCAGAAAACACAAATTTATGTTTTTTTCGATTATGCAAGCTGCAAGAATATATAAAAAGTTTTGCCAAGTACGAGGGCGGATCAATAAGTCCGTGACTTTTCGAACTTCCCTCGTAGGTATATGAAGTGCAACACTGCTCCCATCAAGTACCACATGTTAATAGACTACTGTAAAATTTTGAGCAAATTCCGTCACTTACTTTGCGTTTAACAGCAGGATTTTTCGAGGCATTTGTTTGATCAATCATTTCATCGTTGGAGCTTAATCTCTTTCCACCGAGCAATTTCGTTAGGTTTGGAAAAAGGAAATAGTCACTGGGGGCTTAATCCGAAGAAAAAGGCGAATGAGGGGGCAATTCGTAGTCGACTTCATAGATTTTTGCCATGGAAACTAAGCTATCACACGATTCCATTGGTGGTCGATTGTGGGCAAACGCGGCACCCATCTTGCGGAAAGCTTTCTCATATCCAAGTGATCGTTCAAAATTGAAACCACTCAGCCATGTGAGATGCCTATGTCTTCCACAATCTATTTATTTATTTATTTATTTATTCATTCATTCATTCATTCATTCATTTATTCATTCATTCATTCATTCATTCATTCATTCATTCATTCATTCATTCATTCATTCATTTATTTATTTATTTATTTATTTATTTATTTATTTATTTATTTATTTATTTATTTATTTATTTCAGTCTATGGATACAAAATTATCCTTACAGACTAGCAACTTATTACAAAAGTAAATAACTTAAAGTAATTTATTTAATAAAGCTTTAAACTGAGAGTGAGGTAAACTACATAATATCTAATTGATTACAATAATTATTTAATAATCTCAAAGCTTTAGTTAAAGGTTCATTTAATGCATAATTAGTTTTATGAATATCATCAAATAATTTATCTATATTCCTTAAAGATCTAGGGGGAACATATATTTTTATTAAGTAAAATAAATCAGGTGAATCAATTATACCACTAATAATGCCATGCACAAATGATAATGCAAAAATATTCCTAAGAGTTTCCAGAGTTTTTAAATATATAAAATCACATTTATCAACATATGTGGGAATACTAAATGTTAGAACAGAAGTTGAAGTATTCGAAGTTGAAACATTCAAGAAAGGAAGAGCAAACTTAACAAATCTATTTTGAATTCTCTCAATACGGTTTATATGAGTATCCGCATTAAGACTCCAAATAAAGGATGCATATTCCAAATTGGAACGAACAAAAGAAGTAAATGAAACTTTTTTTGTATAAAAATCAAAGATTTCCACAATTACGACGTATAAAAGCCAAAAGAGAATAAGCTTTAGGAATTAAAATGTTCAAATGACTACCAAAAGACAATTTTGGATCAAATACCACACCCAAATCAAGTATTTCATCCACAGATGACAGAGTATGATGTCCTATTCTGTATTGTGAAAGCAAGATTTGAGGCAAACTATTACAATCAGACCACAAAATAGCTCTGGACAAATCTTTCTAAAGGTCAAAAATATCACTAAAAGAAGATATTGATTTAAAAACTTTAAATCATCAGCATACATAAGACACTGAGACTATAAAACAACGACAAATATCATTAATAAAAATGTTAAAAAGCAAAGGACCTAAGATACTACCCTGAGGTATACCAGAGGTGGGTGTAAAAAATTAAGAGTAAACTCCATCTACAGAAACTGCAGCATATCTAGCAGTTAAATAAAATCTAAACCAACTCAGCATTCTAGAATGAAAACCAATCTTAGAAAGCTTAAGTAATAAAAGTTTATGCGGAACCCTGTCAAATGCCTTTGCAAAATCCAAATAAATTTAATCAATTTGATAACCTTTTTCAAAACAAGAGATACAAAAGCTAGTAAAAACAGCTAAATTGGTTGTGGTGGATCTTCCAGCCATAAATAAATGCTGTGATACTGAAAAATAACGTTTAAGACCAAAAAACAGTTTGTCGTAGACTATATGTTCCAAAATCTTTGCAATATTTGTTAATTTGGAAATTGGCCTGTAGTTAGCAACATCGTTTTTGTTACCGGATTTAAGAATAGGAAATATCGTCGTATATAAAATAGCCAGCCATCAGAGATTTTTTAAAAATAATTCTGAGTGGTAAAACTAAGGCAGAAAAACATTTTTTCAAAAGAAAAGCTGAGAGAATATCAGGACTTATTGATCCGCCCTCATATTCTCACAAATATTTTGAAAATCAAGATTTCTTTAAAAAAAAACTAATTTTTTTGACCAATTTAAAAAAAAAAGTTTAAAAATATTTCCGCAATATTTTTCTTTACAAAAAACAACAAAAAAAGTAAACAACATGGATTTATGATTTTTACAGTTATTGGTGTTAAATTTTATCTACTTTTATATGGTACCAAATACTTATACGAAAAACGAACTTATTTTTTTTAATTAATCCTCGTTTTTGGCAGTATTCTTCCAAACGTGCGCTGAACCGATTTTGCTCATTTTCAATACCAGAGTGCTCAAGAGGATGTCCATTAATCTAGGCACCCCTGCTTGCTCCCCCACTTGAGTCTTGAGCCGTGATCGCCATTTCAACACACAGAATGCTACAAATCTAAATTATAAGAAATTATTCACTTTGGTCAAATAAAATGGAGAACAGATTGTTGAAGAAATTAACAAAACAAACAAATTGGAGGCAAAAATAGAAATAGTTAATGAAGTACAAAAAAATTAGATGAGTGCAGAATCGGAATCATATGCAAGTAAATTGAAAAAACTAACAACACAATGCCCATTACTTTAAAACCTTAAAGTAAGCAAGATAGTATAAGAACATAAAAACAAGTAAAGGAAATTATTAAACCATCTTTTTTAAACTTGCAAGTCAGAGGAATAAAAAAAAAGAAATGATGGTGGGGTTGCCATAAGATGTCACAATGATAATGATCGAAATGTATTATCAGAAGAAATTAGGGAGAAAATAGGGAGAGATTATGATATTCAAGTACGAAAAATGCGTATGCCTAAAATTTTAATATCCGGATTGAATGAGGAGCTTGAAAATAATGTAATTATCGAAACTATAAAAAACCAAAACGATATTATTATTTTATTATTTATTTATTTGCTGTCCCATACACAAGACTTTAAATCTTTTATTGCAGTATAGAACTGAGTATATGTATAACAATAATTCGTCCAATACTTAAAAAATATAACTACATTAAGACACATAATATATAATATAAACATTTTAAATAAGACAATTTTTAAATAGTTTAAAAAAACAATTTTTAAAAAAGGAATTAAAATTACAATAAAATCAAAACTTAAAATAAATAAATTGCTTGTGAGCTTTTCGAATGTGTTAGTTAAGGTTTATAAGTCATATAATTATTATTATTAGAAAAGGGTTTGAACTAATAATAAAAAAAACAGAAAATTTATATTGAATGGGATAGTTGCCATGCTATTAGATGTTTTAAATGTTGGGGATTCAGTCATGCCTCCAAAAAATGTAATAACGTAAACCAAATCTGCGCGAAATGTAGCGAAAGCGGCGGAGCGATGTGTCGTGTTTTACAGAGGCTGGAAGAATTGCATATTAGCAACCAAGTTACATTAATGCGATTTTATTTAAACATAGGAGGTCTTAGTACAAATTTTAATGAATTGGAGTTTTTATGCTTCGAAGAAAAATTTGATTTTATATATCTAACTGAAACACATTTAACGAATGATATTGATGATAGTGAAATAATGACAAAAACTACAAAATTGTTAGATGTAATAGTGCATCAAGGCATACAGGTGGAGTCTGTTTCTGCATTAGAAATAATTGGAAAATAGAAATTATTGACAGTAGTTCTATAGAGAAAAAAATTTGGTGGTTAAAATATGTAATTAAAAGTATAAATCAAAAAATTCAATTTAGTTGGTCTAATAGAAGAATATCGCCGGAAGTAAATTTTATTTCTTTTTTTTTTTGAAGAAGAAATGGATAAAATGGATGGCCATGAGAATAACTTCATAACTGGTGATTTTAATATTGATTGGTGGGAGAATAATATCCATATCCAGAAAAAGAGAAAGTCCTTGGTGTGTAAAGACGTGTTGTAATAAGCACTTAATATAAATTAACATTTTGTGCATAAATAAATGTTTGAAAAACCTTTTTATGCAAATGCTTTGCAACAACGTAGTTGTAACACATTTTTATTTGTATTTACAAAAATTTATCACATGTTTTTCAATCATATCTTTTTTCTGCTTGTAAATTCTTGCTGGCAACAATTTGTCCATTAAAAATTTGCAGAAAGAAGAAGAACTCTCAACATCAAACTGTCACTTTATTCTCCCTTTTTTCTTTATGTTTACTTAGTATATTTGTAAACGAACGACATCCATTAAAAATTTTTACGAATTATTGAGTAAACGAACGGAACTATTCTTACTTTTTTTGGAACGCAAAAAGACAGAGAATGCTTAAAAGATAGAGAACAGAGTCGTCGCCTAAAATGGGAGTGGAAAGTGAAAAATTAATGCTTCAAAAAACAAAATCATGCATATAAAACCACCTCATATCAGAAATACCAGTGTTATTTTGAAATTCCATAATATTGATTGTATACATAATGAAACCATTGACAACAACGATTTATTTACTACAAGAATTGAGCTGTTAAATACGTATAAATACCAAGGAGTGCAGGTAGATCAAAATTTAAAATAGCGCACCCATATAGAGGAAGTACAAAAACAAATTCGTAAGTCTTCAGTAATGCTTTATCATCTTAGCAACTCGGCTCCTTTTAGTGTATTAAGGCAGGCATATTTTTCATTAACTGAATCCTATATAAGGCATGGAATCACGGCTTGGGGTAGTTCTACGTATTGTAGGGCACTCCAAAATACACAAAACAGAGTTCTTAAGATATTTTGGAGGAACTTTAACAAATCTCGAAGCAACTACAGCTTAATGAACAACAACACCCAACAACCCAAGTTCAAACAATATAACTAGAGATTTAAAAATATTGAACGCTGATAGTATTTACCGGACTACCTTTATAAGCGAATTTCATAGCGATAGTAGATATCTCCAGAAATTAGACCACCATTACAACACAAGACGGCGTGCCGAAGGACGTTATAAATCAGAGAAGTTTAAAAACAACTAAAGAAAAAGAAAACTTAAAGTCCAATTACCTAAAATCATTAATAGTTTGCCAATATATTTAGTAAATAATACAAGTAATCATAAAAGGAAAAAAGAGATTAAAAATTTTTTCTTGAGTTTGCAATGAATTTATGAAATTGTAAATTATTTATGAATTTTATGAAATTATAAATTATAAAGAAATTATTATAGTTTAAATTATATTAGGTTTTATATATTAAAAAAAATTATTTAATGATAAACTTAAAATTAAATCATCTGCTGACATACAATGTACCAAAAAGCTTTATGAAAAGGATAACAAAATGTCTAAAGCATAATTAAAAAGTGAATAAATGGTTTCTAAGGCATTGAAGCATAGAAAAAACTTAGCTGGTACGCCAATTTTTATTGAGCTAACTTAAATTGTTTTCGCTTGCAAAACAAGAAGATTATGTTACAGCTTAAAAAGGAAATACTGAAGATAAATAAAAATAAATGTATACTGGTTCGTAACGAAAAAATAAATGTGGGAGATAACACTGGGATAAAGAAGAGATTATAGTTTGCAACAAAGAAAATGCGGAAAAAGTTTTAAAGGAGACTTATGGCGATTGTGCTTCTCAAATTGATGTAAAGTACAACAGCTTACTAAACAAAAATTAACTCAAAAAACTAAAAACTATTAATAACAAAAATATAGGTCAAAGCGTTGATAATGTTGAAACTAACAAATAGGAAAAAATAAAAATAATTTCATATAACATACATGGGTTAGAAAACAAACCGTTATATAACGAAATTATTAGTTGCGTAAACTCTTTTGATATAGTTATTTTTATTAGAAACACATATGAATGAAGAAAAAGTCGAGCAGTTTAAAATATTTTAAAAACCTTACATATTGGTAAGGTAGATGGTAGATTAGGGAGAGCGATTGGGTGATGAATGTATGGCATAAAGAGAAAGCTAAATTTATCACAAATAAAATGTACATTCCGTAATCAAAATGGTATCGAAACGAATGACGATCAAGGTTAATAACACAGATACTTTAATTTTGCCCTTATATATTAGAGGACCAAATTGGGATTCATATTTAGAGGAGGTGGAAAACAATCCTATGAATGCTGTTGTCATTGGTGATATAAATGTTCGTATTGGCGATTTACAATCAGAAATTAATGATGAGTTCCTAAGTTCGTGCGATGCTCACTCAGGAGTTCGAAGATCAAAAGATCTTAAAGTCAATGGTAAAGGAAATATATTGATAGAGTTCTGTGAAGATTATTGTTTAACAGTTTTAAATGGTGCGACTAAAGGAGATGATTTTGGCAATTACACGCTTATAAATGGTGGCGGTGCATCGTGAATGATATTTGTGCAATGTCACAAAAAATGCTTGTTATAGTTGAAGTTTTTAAAGTAGATGAACAAATATAGTCGGATCTTTTGTCAATATGTTTAAAAATAATGAGGAGAGTGCGAAATGTAACAAATAAAACCTTGCATTTACTACCAAAACTGAAATGGAAGGATAATCTTAAAGTAGCATACACTTAAAATGTCTTAAATTACTTGAGAACAATAAAAGAACATAAGTCAACAAACAAATGATTCGATGAGAATGTTTTAAGGCTAGCAACTTATTGTCTAAGCTATTGAGAGACTACAAGCGAAATATGAATACAGAATCGAAAAACAAGTATTTAAAGTCAAATGAAATGTTAAAACTGATATTGTTGCGGCAGCAACTTAGAATTCAAATTTGTTACGGCAGTAACTTTTTCCGATAGAAATATATTAAAACGCAACTTTATTATGATTTAAAATAAAGTATGTAGTTTGGGAGGTTTTATTATCTAAAACATGTAAAGTTAGAAAGTTAAAAATACAAATTTTACAAACTTACTTAATTCTATCTTCTTAGGCGTCCTTTCTGAAATTGTCAGTAGTTTTAAATTCTACAGGTGACTACTCAAGAAAATGGTTACCAATGTAACGAGTATTATAAAACAAAATCAGAGAAGGCAGCCTAACAAATTAAAGAGTTGCCATAAAATTCAATACACTGTCGGCATATTCAAATAAATAATATAAACAAATTAACGGTTATAAACTAATACATTTTGCTTCACAACAGATATGTAAAGAAAGAAAGGATAAATATTACAAAGAACTAGAGAAAAACTAAACTAAGATAGTGATTGTAAATCCTGGTGGAAGATAGCTAACGAGATAAGAAACAATACTTGTCAAACGATGCCCAATATACCCTCGTCAATTAGATGAGATCTGTTTTAACATACAATAGATACACGCCAAAACGTATAACAATGTGGAAACCCTTAGTTAGAACTAAAACTTGACACCTTAGGGTCAATTCTCGTTCTGTGATAATGTGAAGTGAAAAAAAACTTTTCATTTTCGTTTTCATAAACACTTTTCACTCGAATTTTTCACAAATACATAAATTGCGATTCTCGTATGTATTATGAAAAAAATGTTTCATTCGCACTGTACCCATGAAAATTTTGTAACTGTGTTATCCAAAATTTAAAGCAAATGTCAAAACAGAGAAAAACGTAAACAAAAGTGAATTAAGTTCGTAAAATTTATTTTAAATAATTATATAAAAATATCTGGATTAATTGTATTATTGGATATTATTCAAAGAATTCCGGATGAAAGATAAGACAATGATGTTACAAGCATTTCATTGCAGTAAATAATTTAATAATTTATAGGAATTTTTTGAGAGAGACGCATACTTCGTGCTGACCACAATCCATTCGAAATGACAACCGACAAGCACTTCATGGATTTATATCGGCTTACTTTAAGTGAACTATATTTGGTGCGCGTATAAAGTCTAATATTACTTAAAGAAAAAAAAATTCATAAAGAATATAAATAAACTATAAATAAATATGCCATACTGTTGCCATTTTTCACTATCCTTTTGGGTCCCACTAAAACTGTTAGGGCTCGCCGCTAATTCGTTACACTTTTCGTCTCTAAATTTGGCACCATTTGCAGTTACAAATCTGTAAATATGGGATTAATAAAAGTGTAATTATGGTTATTAAGCTACTTACTTATCGTTTGCAATGTCCACATGCTTTTCTTAATAATTAATTAAATACTCCTTTTGGCTTTCGCTGGCACGCTTTCCTCTTACAATCTTCTCCATGTTTATTTCACTTATAAATAGTCTGTGTAAACAATTTTATCATATGAAAATATTTTGACAGTTGTTTGCACTGTTACACAAAACAAGAATCGCCAGTGCTGTGCAATCGTGAAAAAATCTTGTTTCGTTCCACTTTTTTTTCATATGAAAACGTTTTGATATTTCTTTACATTTTTTCGCAGAACGCGAATCAAAAGTACTATAAAAACGTGAAAAAACTTTTCATTTCATCTTTTCACAGAACGAGAATTGACCCTCTTGATTATTAAAAAAATAAAAAATGGAAATGCACCGGAATACCTCAGCTATCAAATTAGATATGTTGGCAAAAAACAGCCATATATATTAATGGAGAATATTTCCGGCTTGAGAGATCTACAACGGCGATACAAATCACTTTTCTATAAAGAACTTCAATTATTTAATTCACTTCATAATGATAAGACAGAAAGAAATAAAATTGTATTTTTAAAAAAAAGGTGTAATTCTCTAGAAGCACTAAGTAATTTTTTTATGTTAACTTCATGAGAATATTAAAAGTATTAAGGCATATTTTTTAGGATGTAGATTATATTTAAATTCAGTTTATAGCAGTTTGTAACTTGAACACTGATTTTGAAATTTGTTTTATTTTATTTCAATGAAGACAAACATTTTATGTAACGAAAAGTTGTTCCGACAAATTTATGTTAATAAACATGGAAATAGCAGACAAAATTCGTTTTCGGTTTAACTAAACCAATGATAACTCAAATACCAAAAACTCGGCCTAAGGCAGCCTCGGGTAAAACTGAAGGGGTAAAACTGATTAATTTTTTGTTCTAATTTAATTAAAAAATTAAAATTAAATTTTTTTAAATAATTAAAAAATGTATGACGACTTGAACTGAAGTAAAAAACTCCTATTGTATGGATATGGCAGTTGTCTGTGTTTAACCGTACACTTTTACACATGCGGTTTAACGAACAAAGTGTATGGCTGCCTATACGAATACTTATATAAGTTAACAATAGTTAAGAATTCCTTCTTTTGAATTTCTGTTTATTTTATTTTAATATTTTTCTGTTTATTTAACGTAATATGAAACTTGCTTAGCTGTAGTCTCAGATACTTTAAGTTATTTGCTTACGTCAGCGTAAGCTTAAAGAATACGAAAAATAAAGCAGTCAGTTAATTTACAGAACTCAATCAAGCCACTAGGCTTTTGTCTTTAAATAATTATACAAAGTGACCAAAAGGCACTTGTATTTATTAATTTTTGATATGTGCAAAGGACACATTATCTAACTGGCGCCCAACTGGATGATTAGATAGCAATTATCAAATACTAATTATGGAAAATTCAACTATTTAAGCAACTCATCAACTCAGCAACAAACAACGGACAACAATTATATCAGTAACAAACAACGGACAACAATTATATGATTTGGGGATAGCAATTATCAAATACTAATATGGAAAATTCAACTATTGAAGCAACTCAGCAGCAAACAACGGACAACAATTATATCAGTAACAAACAAAGGACAACAATTATATGATTTGGGGATAGCAATTATCAAATACTAATTATGGAAAATTCAACTTTTTAAGCAACTCATCAAGTCAACAACAAACAACGGACAACAATTATATCAGTAATCAATTAAGCAGTTCATCAACCCAACAGCTAACAACGAGGGAAGCAACAATCATATCATAATTATTATATCAGGATAAAAATGAAACAATTGTAAGTAGAGCCATCATTTTTTAACAAGTGCAGTGAATATTTTATGAACGAATTAAATAACTTACTTAGTGCTTTAAAACTTGACATTATGACTACGACGACCCTTGATATCCAGGCTCTCATTAACACCGCTGTGAAAGCGGCAGTCGATGTGCAAAAAATCGAGTATGACCGCAAAATTAGTGATTTAACGAAAAAGCTTAATGAATTTCAGCCTCTCAAACCACCGGTTTTGGAGAAATATGAGGAAATAAGGTTTGTGCCTAGCATTATTTGTGACGAATCACTTGAAGTGGTGAAGTCACTACCCGAATTTAGCGGGAGTATAGAACAATATGTGTCTTGGCGGCAGGCGGCACATACTGCGTATAAAGTTTTCGAGAGGTATACTACTTCCTCGAAGCACTACCAAGCCGTAGCCATAATTAGGAACAAAATTAGAGGTTCGGCAGATGCCGTTCTGGCCTCATTCGGCACTGTGTTAAACTTCAATGCCATTATGGCAAGACTCGATTTAACATACGCGGACAAACGTCCTATTTACCTAATAGAACAAGAGTTGAGCACTCTGAGACAGGGTGATCTTTCTGTAATGGAATTCTTCGACTCTATAGAAAGGAAATGGTCACTATTAACTAACAAAACGACAATGACATATGAAAGGGACATGGCACAAGTCTTCAATGATAAATATAGAATGAATGCTCTTAGGACATTCATTTCTGGTTTAAAGAAACCACTTTGCGATATTTTGTTCGCATCACAACCGAAAGATTTGCCGACAGCCTTAGCTTTGGCAAAAGAAGTCGAATCAAATCATGAAAGATACATTTTTGCAACGTCCTTTGCAAATAAAAACGCCTTTCGTACTCGAGACGGTCCAAATACTAAGAATTTACCTTTTCTCAAGGATCAATCTAACGGAAACCACAACGGGAATAAGTCATTGGAAAAAAATCCACATTTTATGAAAACTCCAAGTCATCCGAAACAACCCCATTTTGGTAAAAGCCAAACCCACAGCTCAAACCAAAACCAAGTAGAACCAATGGAGGTCGACCCTTCATCATCCAAATTCAAACAGAATACTAATTATGGACATTTCGGGATAATCAAAAGAGACGAGCTGGATCCGACAAACGGGACAGAAAATGCAGAGGATAAATAACATGTCCGTGGAATCAGAGAATCGAAATTATTGTGACCTCTCTGAGGGCGCAGCTCTAGATATAGAAGATGACGTCGATTATATTAATTTTTCAGGGGAGAATCCCAGCTAACATTCGTAGAGAGAACGTTGGCTGGGAAAAACATAAAAATCCTAGTCGGTACGGGGGCTTCAAAAAATTACATCAAACCTTTCAAAGAATTAAAGGGAATCATGGGAGTCCATAAACCTTTTACTGTTCGTTCAATTCACGGTCGCAATACGGTTTCTGAAAAATGTGTTGTTAATATATTCGGTAAAAACACCTATTTCTTTATTCTGAATAACATACCAACCTTCTATGCTATAATAGGGCTCGATTTATTGCGGCAAATCGGCGCAAACATTGACCTCACAAGGGGTCAAATTAAATTTGATTCTAATACCGAAAAAATTAAATTTCTACAATGTGAAAACGTTAACCACATAAAATTGGCGGAACAGGACATTCCTGAAAACATTAGGGAGGAATTCTAACAGATTATGGTAAGAAATTCTAGGGTTTTCGCAGATCCTAATGAATCACTGCCCTATAATACTAAAATTAAAGCTACCATTCGAACAAATACAAATGACGCAATTTACTCAAAGTCATATCCCTATCCAATGGGGGTATCCGATTTCGTGAACAAAGAGATAGAAGATCTCCTAAGGAACAAAATTATAAGACCATCAAGGTCCCCATATAATAGCCCAACTTGGGTAGTGGACAAAAAGGGTCTAGACCATGAGGGAAATAGGAAGAAGGGTGAAGCGAAATATTTCACTACTATTGACTTGAAATCTGGTTTTCACCAGATAGAACTTTTAGAAAAAGACAGAGAGAAAAAACAGCTTTCTCTGTCAACAACGGGAAGTATGAATTTTGTAGACTTCCGTTCGGACTGAAAAATGCACCCAGCATTTTTCAACGGGCAATAGATGATGTCCTTAGGCACCAAATAGGAAAATCGTGTCATGTCTATATAGATGACGTGATAATCTACTCAAGAACCGAAAACGAACACATTGCCCACGTTGATTGGGTCCTAAAAAAATTATTACGGGCTAATATGCGTGTTTCAGCCGAAAAATCAAAGTTCTTTAAATCCAACGTAGAATTTCTCGGTTTTATGGTCTCAAGAGGGGGCATACGTACAACTCCAAGTAAGGTCGATACGATAAAAAATTACCCCCAACCGTCAAATCTTTTTCAGCTAAGATCTTTTTTAGGCTTGACAAATTATTACAGATGTTTTATTAAAGGTTTTGCAAAAATGGCAAAGCCATTAACCGATGAACTCAAAGGAGATAACGGAAAAGTAAGCGCTAGTCAGTCAAAAAAGGTACCAATTAATTTTAACGAGGAACAAGTTCGGACATTCAATAAATTAAAAGATATACTCATTTCGGAGGATGTTATGTTAATGTATCCGAACTTCAGGAAACCTTTCGATCTGACGACAGATGCTTCAGCGCTAGGGCTAGGCGCAGTATTATCCCAAGAGGGTAAACCTCTTCAATTTATTTCAAGAACACTCACGCATGCCGAGACGAACTATGCAACCAATGAAAGGGAGCTTTTTTTTTTTTTTTTTTTTTTTATTTATTTAGTAGTATTTAAAATACTTACAAAAATGTTTTATAAAATGTATAAATATATATATTCTAAATGCCCTGTTGCGTATTATTTCTTACAAAGTTTATTACATTTCTTTTAAAAATATTAACATTTCTTTAATTTTTTACAAAATTTGGTAACATATTGTATAACTGGAGTCCTTTAAAAAATAATGATTTTTGCATTGTATTCGTTGTTGCCCTCATCAGTCTAAAGTTATCCATATTTCTAAGGCCGTATGGTTGAATGTCTCCAACATAAGTTAATTGTTCTGTTAAATATTCTGGTGCATTTCCCATTTTCAGTTTTTGTATAAAATTTATTGTATTAAATTCCAATCGTTGTTGAATGTTTAGCCATTTCAATGCATCTAGCATGTGCTGTATCGGTGTATATCTGTTGTATTTTAAAATTGAGCGCATTGCTTTATTTTGCAGTTTTTGGAGTCTATCTATTTGTGTTTTATTGCAGCACGTATATAAAATTGTTGATCCAAACTCAAAATGTGGTTTTACCATTGTGTTATAAATGTTTATTGCTGTTATTATTGAAACTTTGCTTCTTATTCTTTTAAAAAATCCTATCTTTTTACCAATTTTTTTGCATATAAATTCAATATGTTTTTTTAGTTTTAATTCTTTATCTATTATAAATCCCTAATACTTTATATTATCAACTTTTTCTATTATTTCATTATTTATTTTAAATATTGATTCACTATTCATGTTAATTTCCATCAATTTCGTTTTATTTTCATTAAGTTTTAGTTTATTCATTTTTAACCAATTATTTATCGTTGCCATGTCTTCACTTAAAATTAACAGACATTGTTCATCTGTATCCGTTTCCGTAAAAATTAAAGTATCATCTGCATATAATACAATTTCACATCTTTTTATTATATTTGGCATATCATTTATGTAAATAATAAATAATAATGCCCCTAGGATCGAACCCTGTGGAACTCCAAAATCATTACTTATTGGGTTAGATTTAACACCATTCACTTTTGTTATTTGCCTTCTATGCGTGAGATATGATTTAAACCATTTTAATTCATTATCTTTAATACCGTACATGTGCAATTTTTGTATCAATATATTTCTATCTATTGTTTCGAAAGCTCTTTTAAAATCCAAGAAAATTGCCATAATTTTTTATTTTTCTCTAGTTTTTTCCACCGATTTATAACGTAATTAACTGCTGTTTCGCACGAAAATTTCTTACGAAAACCCGATTGATATTTAGAAAATAGGTTGTTCTTTTCCATATAATTTTCCAGTTGTTCTTTAACCACTTTTTCTATAATTTTCTCACATGTCTTCAATGTATTTATTGGGCGAAACTCTTCACATTTTTTGGTTTTAGCAATATTTTCTATTGGAGTTACCATTGATTCCTTCCAGTTTTCTGGGAAAATTCCAGTATCAAGCGATGTATTTATTAAATTTAGCATTTTGTTGCCTATTAGATTCCAGTTATCCAGGATAATTTTCGTTGATACTTTATTATAGTCAGGTTTGTTTTTTAGATTTTTACATATTTTTTTTAGTTCTTGTAAGGTTATTGCACGGAACTTAAATTTATGGTTTATCACAGATAATTGGTTGACGTATTGCACATATTCTATTTTATCTCTAATTTCCTTAATACTATTTACAAAATAATTATTAAAATGACTAGGTATTTGGAAGTTTTCTTTACATTCTATTTGGTTAAATATCACAGATTGAATCACATTTTGGTTGTTTTTAAGTACTAGGTTTTTTATTTCTTTCCACATTTGTTTTTGATCTTTAGTATTGCTTATTTTAATATTAACATATTTATCTTTTTCATTATTTATTTTTGTTTTGTATGTATTTCTTATTTCTTTATATTCATTCCATGCTGCAATAGTATTTTCATTTTTGGCTGCATTATATTTGGTGATTTTTTGTCTTTTTATAAATTTTAGTTCGTTGTTAAACCATTTTTAGTATTATTATTTTCTTTAAATATTTTCTTACACGTAAATTTCCTTATAGTATTTTCAATACATGAGTCAAATAAGGCCACATTATTATTTAAATTATTATTTTCACTTCTATTTATTAACATAGATATTTCTCTTTTAAATGCATTTCTATTATATTTAAATATTTCAATTTCCTTAGTATGATTTGTTTCATCATTTTCATTATTACACTCTATTATTATATCTATTGATTCATGATCTGATATCTTATTTTTATTATTATTTTTCACTGATATTATGCTATTGTTAGTTATAATGTAATCAATTATTGTTCTAGAGTTTGCTGTTATTCTCGTATATTCCGAAACAATTTGTGTAAGACCATTATCATTAAGGATACCCTCCATTTTATTTCTGTATGTTCCTTCCTTAGACCAATCTATGTTAAAGTCTCCTGCTATTAAAATGTCAGTTTTTATCATAAAGTTCTTCTATAGTTTCTTCAAAGGCTTCAAGAAATTCAATTTCTCTACAGTTAGGTGATCTATATACTGCCACTAATATGAAAACAATTTTTTTATTTCTTGCTGTGCATACGTTTATCCAGTATTTTGAATTTTCCACTTTTTCAAAAAGGTTGGTTATATTCCATTGATTTTTAAAATAACTCATAACACCACTGGTTCTTGACGAATTTGAATATGTAATTGTCTGTTTATAACCTTGTAGTAAAATTTCTTTTTCATCTATTTCTTCCGTCAGATGCGTTTCAGTCAGTACAATGAAATCTGGATTTTCGATAGCCGCTATTACTTCTAATTGATTATAGTTATTCACTAGTCCTTGTACATTTGCGTATATTCCTCGAATTTGCTTTGGTTGTTAAAAATTCAAACCTATCCTTCTTTTTTTAGTGTTCAGTTTATTTTGGTAAACTGGACATTGCTTATCCATTGTATAATGATTTTCTTTCAGGTCTAAGTTTAGTTTTCTATTTATCTTCACACAATTTATACATTTTTCAATAACTTCTTTTTCACACTCCTTTGTTTTATGTTTTGCGTGACATTTAAGACACATTTCATCATTGGTGCATTCACTAGCTTTATGGTTGAACCCTTTGCATTTAAAACATTGTAAAATTTCGGTGCCATCGAACACTCTGCATCTTTCCCATCCAATATTGATTTTTCGTGCTACTACATTTAACATTATTAATTGTTCTATTGTTCCTTTTGTATTCTTACATTCTGATAATTTTCAATTTACACTCTTTTAGCATAGGATTTTGTTGTTTAACTTTATCCAAAAACTCACTTTCCGAAAATTTAAAAGTCATGTCCGTTATTGTAATTGACATTTCTATTGGGTTGGGAACCTTTATTTCATAATCTTCGTTCATCTCACTTTGAATAGCTTTTTTAATTTTTTCTCTTTCTTCAATAGTTTCAGTTTGAATTACTACGGTACCATTTTTTCTATTTTCGACATTCGGTATTTTTAAATTAGCTGGGTTGACCTTTTTATTTAATTCTTCCCTAGTTTTTTCCACACCCTGTTTTTCTTTTGGTTTTACAATTAAAGGTATTTTTTTTATCACCTCTGGCATCGCTGTATTGTTTCGTACTGACTGAGCATTTGTTAGTTTGTTTTCTTTTTGTTTATTTTCTTTCATCGCCTCCTTTATTTCATTACACACTTTTATGTTTTCTTCTACTGAGTTACACATATTATTGTTTTTATTTCCAATGTCATTTATTGTTCCACATAACTTTTTAACTTCTTCGACATTTTTTTCACATATCTTTTGAGCATTATCAATTTTTTTAAATCTATCATCATATCGTTTTTCTATAGCCCCTAATAATTGTTTTATTTCTTTTTCATTTTGTTTCATTGAAGCTTCAAATTCATTTTTATATTCCTGTAAGTTAATGTTGTTTTTGTGTACACCATTTTGGATTTCCTTTATAACCAAATCAACAATGTTATTTTTTTCAATGTTATTTTTTTTAAAAAAAAATTTATTTCAACCGGTTGAACGTTGTTTATATTAGTGTTTTTATAGTCTTTTTTCTATTTTTAAACGCTTAATATATTTTATTTTATTATTTTTTCAGAGCTTATGCAAAATCCAATCAGAGCTTATGATTACGGTACTCATTATATTTATTTTTTGGCTATAGTCTGGGCCCTAAGGACCCTTCGGCATTACTTATATGGCGTGAAGGATTTAAATATATTTACCGACCATCAACCGCTAACATTTGCGGTTTCGGACAAGAATCCGAAATTAAAAAGATAGAAGGCGTTTGTTGACGAACATAACGCAAGAATTTTCTACAAACCAGGACGGGAAAATGTTGTGGCAGATGCGCTATCACGACAATTGAACATTACCGAACAACAATACTCCGATCAGGCAACCATTCATAGCGAGGTATCGTTATCTTATACCATTCCAAGTACCGACAAGCCTATGAATTGTTATAGAAACCAGATCGTTATCGAGGAGGCCGAGCACCCCTCGTCGCGTACCCTTATAATTTTTGGGAAAAAAATGAGACATATTTTACAATTTTCGAACAGGCAAAATCTTTTCGAAATAGTCGAGAAAGTCATAAATCCCAATGTCGTAAATGCCATATATTGTACCTTGCCAACGTTGGCAATACTGCAGCATGATTTGGTAAGGAAATTTCAAGGTACCAAATTCTGGCACTGTAAACTTTTTGTGATCGATATTTTCGATCCAAACGACCAAAAGGAAATCCTCCTAATGGAACACAACAGAGCTCATAGAGCGGCGCAAGAGATTTCAAAACAGACTATTAAAGAGTATTATTTTCCCAAAATGGATAGAATTGCAAAGGAGATTGTATCGAACTGTAAAACCTGCTTAAGGGCTAAATATAAAAGACATCCGAAACACCACGTTATTGAGGAAACGCAAATTCCTACCTATGTGGGGGAAATTCTTCATGTTGATATCTATTCCACCGATAAGAAGTATTTTCTGACTTGTGTTGACAAGTTCTCAAAGTTTACAATTGTGAAACCAATCCAATCCCGTACAATAGTTGATATAAAGATACCTATACTTCAGCTGATTAATTTCTACTCTGGAACGAAAACTGTTTTCTGCGACAACGAAAAGTCTCTTAACTCGGAAACTATCAGGGCAATTTTACAAACAGCCGATATACGGATCATAAATGCACCGCCATTGCACAGTACTTCAAATGGTCAAGTAGAGAGATTTCACAGTACACTTAGCGAAATTGCACGTTGTTTAAAAATCGATGGGAATATTAGCGATACGGTGGAACTGGTACTGCGAGCAAACGTAGAATATATTAGGACCATTCACTCGGTTACGGGGAAAACACCCTTGGAGGTAATTCACACCACTCCACTTAAATTGAGGGATTTTATTAGGGAAAGACTAATTAATGCCCAAACAAACCTTCTGTCGACACACAATAGGGACAAAATTGATAGACGATTTGAAGTGGGCGATAGGGTTTTTGTTAAGGCGAACAAAAGATTGGGCAACAAACTGAGTCCGCTGTATGAGGAAGGAATCGTTGAAGCCGATTTGGGAACAACGATTCTCATTTAAGGGAGGGTGGTCCATAAGGACAACCTGAGATAGAATGAAAGAAGTACTTTAATTTGTTTGTTTTTTCTGTTTTAGACTTATCTGGCTCACCGCATTTCTGTCAGTTATTCCAGTTGATCGACATAATTCTGGTATCAGCATTATAAATTCACTCTGACCGCCACGAATATTTTTTTCTGTTGGACGAGAAACCAACATTGGTTGTCTTGCATCACGTAACTGTAGATTGCGCTTTTTGTAATACTCCACGAATGATATTTCACAATCTTTGGTGGGGAACGTTGTCATCGGTGATGATTCATAGTCAACATCATCAACTCGATATGTTTTATTGTTATATCCAGTTAGTACAATTGTTCCCACCACCTTTTTCCTGAATGTTTGTTGGTAATCTTGCATATTACAGCATTTTTTCAATATTTCATAGATATTTTCCGTGCGCATAACTTTGTGTGTTATTTCGGCACACATCATATATCCCTTGCATGCTGACGTATTGAGGTTTGATAACCAGGCCAAATTTCCATATGATAATTATTCATAGCAATTTTTGCTAATGGATCAAAGTAATTTCTTCCCACCAATTGTAGTTAACGGACGTGGTAAATTCAATGCTGTCTGAAAACAGTAAAGGCGGAGTAGATACTGAATATTTGTACGAGACATTATTGGCTAGAAATAGAATGACAATCATAAGCCTTGAAAGTCTAATTTTGTCTATCGGTTTGGCCAAGTCGAAAATAACAGATTTAACAATATTGGACAGCGACGAAGTAAACTCGATTGTTAAAGGTGATGACTCTACCGGGACCAGTGTCTCAGAAGTCATGGTTGTTAGTAGTATTAAGATTTTACAAAATAATGAAATATTAAGTTTTACCATTAGGTTTCCAAGGCCAAAACAGTCCTGCAAAAGAATTAGCCTTTTTCCCCGTCTCCCACCATAAAAAAATCATTTCTTTCAAGGAAGGCAACATTGTGGCGAAATGCGGAAACCAAATAATCGCTGTTGAAGAATGCAAACCCTCCATTTCATCAACGTTCTGCAAACTAAACATGGAGGAAACATGTGCGAAACAAATCATGTCCAACACACCTGCAAAATGTAACACGGAGTTCGATCTCCTCGAAAAAATATCAGTGATAGAGGATGGGATAATAATCTTGAACGATGTTGCTGCAAATGTGACCGAAACGACGGAAACCCAAAGCATTCAAGGCACTTTCCTTATTTTGTTTGAAAATGAGGTCACCATCAACTTTACGAAATATGTCAATCGAAATGGCGTTACTGGCAGAACCCCAGAAATGGCAAGTATTAAAAAAATTGAAGTAGTGGAACATGAACACGTACTGAGCCTACCCTACCTGCATGAAATGCATATCCAGAACTTGGAACATCTCCAGGAGCTAAAAGAAGATATCGTGTTGAGGCCTATTCTTAGTACCACTGCTTTCATTATAATAGTTAGCGTTTTTTTCATCGCATTCAAAATATTTAAAAACATCAAAGAGAAAAGAGAATTGAACCGCATCAAGAAATCATTGGAAGAGATCATTGGGAAGACCGAGGACGGCCTTCATTCGGAAGGGGGAGTAGTTAACAATAGTTAAGAATTCCTTCTTTTGAATTTCTGTTTAATTTATTTTAATATTTTTCTGTTTATTTAACGTAATATGAAACTTGCTTAGCTGTAGTCTCAGATACTTTAAGTTATTTGCTTACGTTGTAACTTGTGTCAGCGTAAGCTTAAAGAATACGAAAAATAAAGCAGTCAGTTAATTTACAGAACTCAATCAAGCCACTAGGCTTTTGTCTTTAAATAATTATACAAAGTAACCAAAAGGCACTTGTATTTATTAATTTTTGATATGTGCAAAGGACACATAATCTAACTTATATAATTATTGATAATAACAATAATAATGTTGAGGGTATTCACGATTAAATTAATTATAGATTTATATAAAACGTTTTAATTTATACAAAAATGGGATTCTATTATAAACTTGACAACTCACCAACGAAAAGCATTAAAGTGGAAGTATACCAGTCCCAAACCGTATAAAAACTCCAAATTGTTAAGATTTTTCGGTTTCAGCTTAAAATACTTTTGATACGCAGAAAGTGCTATGTTAAAAATAATAATTTATAACTTTTGGGTTATCTCCAATTTATTATAGTTACCTTCATTATATTCTTCCAAAAGTAAGTGAAGATGGCCAAGTTTGCAGTATGTGTCGTGCTCCACATAGTGTTTAAACTCATCTCCGTTTTGGTTGTCGCTCTCAAGTATATCTTCTGTTTTCACAAAAGCTTTAGGCCAGTTTTCGCTACAAAATTCTAGCGTCTGATATGTCGCTTCATTAGACTCATTTTTCAAACTTAAAGTTCTGGATGACACACCAATATCTGATTTTAAAAATTTCACATGATCAGTGTGCTCTGATAAAGTTATATTTTGCAAGGCACTAATTGCACGTCGAATTAAATCACGCAAGTTTTTATTTTCCAAATCGCTCCAGTTTATAAATCCGAACTGTTGACTGAAGAATACATAAATATAGGCTAAAAATTTAAAACATGTCAATATTTACCTATCAAGATCTGAAATAATTTGAAGTTCTTCAACAGTAAAACTGGGCTGATATAATTTTCGCATTTTAATTTTTATGAAATAGTTATTTATGAATGACTACTTTATTTTGTTTGTGTTATCGATAACTGATTTTTCAATTTCTATCGATATAGCCAACACACACGAAACTAATCTTTAAGCGCACAAATATAAGAACAATATTGTTCTTTTCGAAAAGACCAATGGAGACGATTATATTAACCCGTCAATCAGTGCATATGTGTGCGTCGTATCCTTGAAGCTTTAAGGGAGACGTACAAATAACACATCAATCACAATCTGCATTTTCATTTTGTAGCTTACGTATCAAATCATGTCGGATGATGGTTTATTTTTATTGACTATTTTTTCAATAAATCGCTATAAAATCTTTTTTTCGTCTACGTACTTTTCCATATTACAAACTGACGTTTGTTTTAATCAGAAATGTATATGTATGTATATTTTTTACATCCATACACTCGTTCATGACGGCAAACACAAAGCAAATAAAATTTTGTTGTCAATCACAACCGGAGGCAATCAATTAAACAGCCGTCAAATAAAAATATCAAAACTTTTTGACTTTCATCAATCATTGCCGATAAAAGGCTTTTTACACTAAACAACATCTTTGTGAAAAGCGTGGAAGATGTTGAAAATATGAAACAAGTGTTTACATTTGCATTTTCATTTGCCATTTATTCAGCTGTCAATAAAAAAAAGAAAAAGACGCATATTTTTTGTTAAAAATAAAAAATGGATTAAGAGAAAGCATTAATCATTGGAGTAGTTGCTGCTTTGCAAGAACAAACCCGAATTTTAATGAAGAACATTGAAATATTAAAGGTCATTCTGGAAGAAGATGATGATGAAGAAAAATTTTTGGTAGACATAAGAATGAAATTCTTACATGTGCCGCTCATTTTCCTTTGTTGAATATTTTTTTGTTCGTTTTTTTGTAATTTTTTTAGTGATGACACTTAAAATTACGAAAGATGTAAAATGGAACAAAATGAGAAAGCATAATCTTTTGTAGATGTAGAAAGATGTAGAATTTTTGGCCTTTTGGAAGATGTTAACATCTTAGCAAATTGATGAAAGATGTGGCTCAGTGGAAAAAGGCTATTACGCACAAAACTATATGATTGAGACACTAAACAGAACCTTACAGTGCGATGTGCGATTTTTTGTGTTTGTCATGTAAAAACTGAAAAAAACGCAATAAAATAAAACTTATTTTATTTTCATTGCGTTTTCTCTTATAGGCTTTTTACACCGAACAACATCTTTGGAAACGCGTGGAAGATGTTGAAAATGTGAAACATGTATTTACATTGGCAACATCTTTCATCTGTCATTTATTCAGCTGTCAAAAAAATAAAAGAACAAGACGCATATTTTTTGTTAAATATGAAAAATGGATTTAGAGAAAGCATTAATCCTTGGAGTAGATGTTGTTTTGCATTGAAATATTAAAGGTCATTCTGGCAGAAGTAGATGATGATGAAGAAGAATTTTTGGTAGACATAAGAATGAAATTCTTATAGCCTTTTTCCACTGAGCTACATCTTTCATTAGAGTATTCAAAAACCGAAACCGAAAACCGGTCAACCGGTTTCTTTATTTTTAAAAACCGATCGGTTTCGAATATTTTGTATATTCGAAGAAAACCGAAAACCGGTCTTTTTTGTTCGGTTAACCGGGTTTTTTAATTACATCACCAACTGGTCTCTTTTATTTTTTCCGAACACTTTTATAATCGTTTGTTTGGTTATGAAGATTTAGATGTAAGTCTGATAGATTCCGATAAAGACTTAACTTTGGATATTCCCAATTCAAATAGTTTAATTTCTGATCTAAATAACACAATAAACAGTATTCAAAATCCTAAAAAAGAGACTGTACAAAATCACTCATCATTATATGATGATTTCATATACAGTATCGGACAAATCATTTGCAACTAACACTCAAACGACCCTATTTATTTAGACTATTTTTTTGGTACGTTATGTAAAAGTAGTCAATATTTGGACGCGACAAAACAATTGCAACTCTTAAAATTTTTCTTGTTAATGATCAAAACCGTTATATTTTGTTTTGTGTTGATAACATTCGTAGTTTTTTGGTAGAAGGTCACATTTTTTATTAGTTGCAAAATTATTTAAAAGGAAACACAATTTTTCATAGTGTCTCGAAATATTCATAATAATGGCACCAGATAAATTCGCTAAAGAGTTACGGAAGCGTATTGTGGACGATTTCGACCAAGGAATTTCTCAAAAAGAACTCTCTGTTAAATATAAAGTGCATAAATCATCAATTTCTCGAATTTTATTACATTTTCAAAAAACTAAATCCGTGACCAAAGAAATGACGCACGAATAGTGAGAGAGGTTAAAAAGTTTCCCTTTAAATCGGCTCCGAAATTGGCAAAAGAATTAAAAATTCCAGTTAGCGCAAGAACCATTTCCCGACGTCTCAAAGATGCTGGTTTATTAGCTTATCGGCATGCAAAAAAGCCCCTTATATCAAAGCGTAACCAATTGAAACGACTTCAATTTGCTCAAGAACATTTTAGCTAGACAGCCAATCAGTGGAAAAACGTGCTCTTCAGTGACGAATCAAAATTTAATATTATCGCCAGTGATGGTATAACTCATGTACGAAGACCCAGAGGAAGACGAGTTGAGAAAGAGTTTTGCGTAAAGACGGTCAAGCATGGATAAATGGGTTTACAAAAATTCATTAAGTTTGTAAATTGAACGTTTAAAACGTTTGGCATTAAATAAGTTTTTTTAATATTACATATTAAATATGTAAAAAGAAAATCTATTTTTCAGTTCTAAAATAATATTTTAGAAATAATATGCAATTTAAATGTTTAGTTTTAAGACGATTTCTTTGTTTGCTTTTGATAAAGCTAGAAGTGGAAAATACTCTTTCACTAATACAAGATGTTGGAGAAATAGTCAAAAGACAAATATATAAATTTTCCAACTTTTCAGTTATTTTGTCGCATTTATCAAGATATATGAAATCATCATATAATGATGAGTGATTTTGTACAGTTTTTTAGAATTTTGAATACTGTTTATTGTGTTATTTAGATCAGAAATTAAACTATTTGAATTTGGAATATCCAAAGTTAAGTCTTCATCGGAATCTATCAGACTTAAGGGCTAACTATATTATACTTTCTACTTTTCTAAGCTACTGTCAAAAATCAACGAAAAGTCTGTCAAATGCTTAATCAACTTATTAAAGACTTTTTGGTGGCTACAATGTACTTTTTAAACTTAAATACTTAGTACACTTAGTTGCAAATATTTGTACTTTTGCAAAAACTGTTTTCTTCTTATATTTACAAAATATATGTGTCTTTTCGAAAAATATTATTTAATGTGTTCAATTTATAAATATTTTACAATTAACAAAATGACACAAAATGGAACATACATAACTGAACCACGAATTTTTAAATCTTTGACATATGTCCCTGGATTATCAGAGAGATTGGCGAGATCTAACATCTTTGATAAAGGGAAATATGGAATAGCTTATCGTAATTTAAATACATTAGGAAAATTATTTAGCAAAACTAAAGATAGAATTGATAAGTGGGATTTGTCAAATTTAGTTTACAAGATACCTTGTCAGGGTAATGACCAGGAAAATTGTGATAAGGTATACATATATAGGAACGACAAAGAATAAATTAAAGACCAGGATTTCAGGACATAAATCAGACCAAAAACATAGAAATATTAATTCGGAAAAAACCGCATTGTCATCTCATTGTTCTATATTAAATCACCATCCTAACTTTGAAAATGTTTCAATATTAAGAACAGAAAATAATTATAAAAAACGTTATATCTTAGAAATGTTAGAAATCATTAATACACCTTTGACACAGAGAATGAACTTTAAAGCTGACACAGAAAATTTAGCTCAGAATTATAGATATTTAATTAGTAAAAAATTAGGAAACTTAAATGTATAGATATGTTTTTAATAACTATAATAATTTAATTTTATAATGTTATTTTATATTATTTTATAAACAACATTTATTATGTTCAATTTCATAAACTAAAGTATTAAACCAATATGAAAATATTTTTTACGAGCTTTAGCAGGAAAATGTTGTTTATAAAATTATCACTTCTATTTGTTTTAAATGTTAATTTAATTTTTCAAATTTTTTAAAAATTTAATTTATATTTAAATGTTAAATATTTTTTATATTTAAATGTTAAATATTTTTTTTTTTTTTTTTTGTTTGTCAAAAATTTTTTATAATTATTAAAATTTTGTTTTCCTGAAGATGCTAACAAATTGTTAGCGAAATATCGAAAATAAAATAAGAAAATTTTATATAAAAAAAAAGAAAAGATCTTTAGCTTAAAAAATTGAATATTAATATTAAAATAAGATCGAATAAAGTTATATAATTTTCAAATAAAATGAGCACGTTTCAACAACAATCAAGAATTGGCTACAATAATTTAAAGAAAAATCAAGATGTTAGGAATCTTATTAACCAGATGAAATCAGTGAGGAATAAAATTGTGAATGCTAAATCAAGTTTAACATTTTTAATAAAATGCAGAAATGCAGGAATTTTCCCGAAGTTCATAGTAAATTCAACAAAGAATATCTCCAATATTTTCAACCAGGATAAACTAAAGGGAATTCAACAAACAATTTTTAAGTATAAACAGGATCTTCACATGAAAATTTTGAAATTAATCATTAAAGAGAAACATGAATTGTTAAAGCATTTTCAAAGGGAAAGAGAAGTGATTTTAAGAAATTTGGAGAGGTATCTTAATTCGGAAGAGATGACTGAACTTTTAATATGCGAAGAACGTTTGTCGATGTTATTTAATGAGAAGGTAAAGGCAAGACATATTAAGAAATTTAAGACACTTAGGGATCAACAGGTAAAGGAATTAGGAATTACATTTGAAAATAAGTGGTTTATTAATAAAACAAATGTAGATTTTCCAAAGGACGCCCAATGGGTTCTTTCACTCGGACATAAATACGCTTTACCAATTAAAAGGGAACAATTTCCCATTTTTGGGATAATATCTGAAGGTGAGGATTTTTTACGAACATTAGAAAGTAAGGAAAAACAGGAAGTAGCTAGGAATAGACTGACGACAATTATTGATAACCATTTAAATAAGATGACACTAACAAACAGGGATAAATTTATGCTAGATATAATAAAGGAAACAGAAAAATTTTTAAAGAAGAACAGGGATATTCTTATTTTGAGAGCAGATAAGGGTAACACTACTGTGGCTATGTATAAACAAGATTATGATTTGCGAATTAATAATATTTTAAGTGATAGTACAAAGTACAAATTAGTAAATAAGAATCCTACAGGTAGATTACAAAGGATAAATAACAGTTTGGTTGAAGAATTATTTAAGAAAAGAATTTTGAGTAGTAATGAGAAAAATAGATTAAAAACTAACATTGCTATCGCACCTAAGTTATATGGACTACCGAAGATTCACAAGGAGGATTTTCCATTAAGACCTATTTGTTCCTTTATTAATTCACCATCTTACGGATTATGTAAATATATTGTAAATATTCTTAAAGAGATAACGAAATTTTCTAGATACAATATTAAGAATTCTTTACAATTTAAAGATAGAATTAGAGGACAACATATAGAAAATGATGAGATTTTAGTTTCATTTGATATTGTTTCACTATTTCCTAGTATATCAGTTAATTTAGCAATGAGTACTATAGAAGAAAAGTGGGACGTAATAATGCAACATACAGAGATGGAAAAATGTTTATTTTTACGTATTTTCAAATTTTGTATAGAGGACAATAGATATTTTCAGTACAACGAGAATATATATATACAAAATATGGGACTTCCAATGGGATCTCCAGCTTCTCCAATCATTGCAGATTTAATAATGGAGAAATTGCTAGATGAGTCTATAGAGAAATTAAGTGTAAAACCAAGGATAATGACGAAGTATGTAGATGACTATTTTGTATCATTCCAGAATTAGCAGTTAACAACATGCTTACAACATTAAATAGTTTTGATCAAAACATTAAATTTACAATGGAGAGAGAATGTAATTCGATACTCCCATATTTGGATACGTTGATAATTAAGAGAGGCAACAGATTAATAATGGATTGGTATCAGAAACCAACTGCATCAGGGAGAATAATTAATTATTACTCTAAACATAGTAGGAACATTATCATGAACACAGCTAAGAATTTTATAGAGAGAGTATTGACAATAAGTGATGTAGAATTTCATAGAAGAAACATTATAAAGATCAGAGATATATTACGAGATAATGGTTTTCCAACTGAGTTATCTTATAGATTAGTAGGTCAATATAGAAATAGGATGACACAAAATGGAACATACATAACTGAACCACGAATTTTTAAATCTTTGACATATGTCCCTGGATTATCAGAGAGATTGGCGAGATCTAACATCTTTGATAAAGGGAAATATGGAATAGCTTATCGTAATTTAAATACATTAGGGAAATTATTTAGCAAAACTAAAGATAGAATTGATAAGTGGGATATGTTAAATTTAGTTTACAAGATACCTTGTCAGGGTAATGATCAGGAAAATTGTGATAAGGTATATATAGGAACGACAAAGAATAAATTAAAGACCAGGATTTCAGGACATAAATCAGACCAAAAACATAGAAATATTAATTCGGAAAAAACCGCATTGTCATCTCATTGTTCTATATTAAATCACCATCCTAACTTTGAAAATGTTTCAATATTAAGAACAGAAAATAATTATAAAAAACGTTATATCTTAGAAATGTTAGAAATCATTAATACACCTTTGACACAGAGAATGAACTTTAAAGCTGACACAGAAAATTTAGCTCAGAATTATAGATATTTTATTAGTAAAAAATTAGGAAACTTAAATGTATAGATATGTTTTTAATAACTATAATAATTTAATTTCATAATGTTATTTTATTTTATAAACAACATTTATTATGTTCAATTTCATAAACTAAAGTATTAAACCAATATGAAAATATTTTTTACGAGCTTTAGCAGGAAAATGTTGTTTATAAAATTACCACATCTATTTGTTTTAAATGTTAATTTAATTTTTTAAATTTTTTAAAAATTTAATTTATATTTAAATGTTAAATATTTTTTATATTTAAATGTTAAATATTTTTTTGTTTGTCAAATTTTTTATAATTATTAAAATTTTGTTTTCCTGAAGATGCTAACAAATTGTTAGCGAAATATCGAAAATAAAATAAGAAATTTTATATAAAAAAAAGAAAAAGATCTTTAGCTTAAAAAATTGAATACTTTTTATTTAAATTTAAAAAAACCGAAAAACCGGTTGACCGGTTTATTCTGCAAAAACCGAAACCGAAACCGGTTTTTTTTAAATTCGATTTTTCGAAGAAAACCGAAACCGGTTTTTTCAAAAGGCCGGTTTTTTGAATACTCTAATGTCTATTCATATCCACTATTTCCCATTTCTATGGTAAAAATTTATAATAAAGAGAATATTAATTGTTGCAACATATAACTAAAAACCTATAAAAAATGCAATAATTTGAAAAAAATTGTTTTCATGAAAAAACTGGTAAACAGTTTAGAATCCCAAAAACTGGGATAAAAAATTACACTGTTTATGTGGCAGCACTGCATACACCAAATTTAATGTTTTTCAACACTTTAGCAACTTTAAAAATGTTGCCCTCTCATTTAAAAATGTTGCCGCCGAACTCTGTACCATGTTGAATTTCTGGTAGAGCGGGAAAAATACTCTATAGAAAATTATATACTTTTTGTTTTGCCCAACACTTTATACTTCACGGGTTGTGTATAAAGGGCCGGCTTTGTGACGGCCACGAATTTAATTTTCTTAAAATATATTACTCCTGTATAGGCTGGATTAGACGTAAACGTAAACGTTGTGCATCAGCTATTACGAAAACACAAGCAATGATATATAGAAATGTTTATTCATACGTAAACGTACGTTGCGGAACATTCTGTTGAAAATAAATTTTTTTGTACGTTTACGTGACAGCCGGAAACAGCTGTTTGATTTTGTGCAAAAATAAAACACGAAAAAAAGAAAACATTGCACAAAATAAAAATTAAATAAAAAAATAAATTATAAATAAATCAACAAAAGAAAAAAATTGATGACAAAAAAGCTTATTACACTAGTTCAAAGCAAGAATTTGCTTTAAAATAAGTGAAATCCGGCATACAAAATGGCAGAAGCCAAAAGAAATGCTGGGAGACAAATAGCTACCCAACAAACAAAACGTTCCGTTTACGTAGCGTTTTCGGTCCGCCATAAACGGAATCCAACTCCATTCACGTACCGTTTTCTTGATCCGTATACGGAACGGATTTTAAGGAACATCGAAACTGATTCTAATACGTTTAAAAACCGTCAATGACGTACTGTTTTCGAAAATTCAATTATACGGTCCGTTAATGTTCCCTTTACGTACATGCTTTGACGGATACGTATTTACGGTCCGTAAAAGTGTAGTAGAACCGGATTCATGAATCCGTACGTGTCGGAGAGTCCGTAAAAACGTTTCTTGGGTACTAGTATGGGATATCCAGGTAGGTAAAAATGTGACATTAAAAGAATAAATAAAAACAAAACTTTATTTACTTAGAGTAAAATGTGGCGTAACGAGCCTTCGCGATCGTTACGCCAGGGAAAAGAAGCTGGATGATAAACCTTCTGGAAGCGGCTCCAATTATAGATACCGTTGGAAACTCATGAGCGCGTTGGGGTTTTTAGCTCCCAATGTGGTCCCACGTCCGTAAGAGTGATGTAAAAAATGGCAAGGAATAATAAAAAATATATATTTTTTAATTTTAGAATGCTTGCCTCTATAAATATTCGCCAACAGTAATTCAAATAACGTTTGTGACATTATAGTATGTTTAAAGAAATTATCGTCGTCCAAATCTTTAATTTTCTCTTTTTTGCTCTTACTTTTTTATACAATAACCATAACTGCAAAAAAACTCAATCTAATAAACAAATTATTTATATTCATATTTGTTAATTTATTTTTTAACCTTTGAAAAAATGCTGTAAAACCAAATGTTAACAAACACACAAATAAAATATTTGAATGTTTGCTTACGAATGTCAAAACATATGACACATAGTTTACGTTTACGAATGAGTTACGTTCACGTGTCGCTAATCCAGCTTCGTGAACGAACCCGTTTCATTTGTTTCAATTACACGTGGTAAGGAAGATCCAAGTGCTGACTCGTGCCTAAAATAAAAAGTTTAATTCCAATAAGAATAATTGGAACTAAGAAAAAATATTGAAGACAGTAGGATACTTGACAAATATATAGGACCACCAAAAAGTAACCAGAAGAACAAAACTAGAATCTGCCTGGATCTTTGATTGAACTGAAAAAGGGGTGAAAGCCTGCCAACGGCATCAAGCAGCCTTTAGCAACATAACCCACAAAATAGGATTGAAGACGCGAAGTCTAGACGTCATTGACTACAACCAGTGGTGAAAGTCGGGAAAACAACCATAGGAATTCGTGAAAAGAGCTTTCCCGTGGCGGCAAATCTGTATGTGTATAATAATTTTCACGTTCGCATTTTATCGCAGCTGTGGCAAGCATCCCTTTTTAATTTAAAAATAACCCACGTGTTTAGTAAAACTATAGATAGAATTGATAAGTGGAATATGTCAAATTTAGTTTACAAGATACCTTGTCAGGGAAATGATCAAGAAAATTGTAATAAGGTATATATAGGAACGACAAAGAATAAATTAAGGACCAGAATTTCAGGACATAAATCAGACCAAAAACATAGAAATATTAATTGGGAGAAAACCGCATTGTCATCTCATCGTTCTATATTTAATCACTATCCTAACTTTGCAAATGTTTCAATCATGTTAGAAATCATTAATACACCTTTGGCACAGAGAATGAACTTTAAAGCGGACACAGAAAATTTAGCTCAGAATTATAGATATTTAATTAGTAAAAAATTGGGAAATTTAAATGTATAGATATGTTTTAATAATTATAATAATTTAATTTCATAATCACCCTTATTCTAGTTGTCGTCATCGACACAAGACAATGTCGTCTTGGGATTATTTTTTGAAATTGGTATTCCAGTTGTCGTTATCGAAAATAATTGATAACTGTCGACAAGTATTTGGTATTCTGTAAGAAAATGTGACGACGATATTGTCTTGAAACGACTCTGATTCAAATATCAAATTTATTAAATGCACTTGGCCCACCGAGAATAATGTGAGATGGATGGCAGAAGGTAAGGAAAACATGATCATATAAAGTGCATTAGAAAAATATAACAAAATTTATTTATAGGTTTGGCGAGACTTAAAATTTAAAGTTAAAAAGAAAATGGTAGCCAACAAAGCCGAGTGTAATGCTACAGGTGGCGGAAGATTCAAGCAATTTATATTGAGCCCGCTGGAGGTAGATGTGGCAAATCTTCTACAGTTTCAGAAACAGCTGAATCCTAAGTACAGGTTGGTTGAAAAGTTCCTGCGCTCACCAGGAGATGGCACTGCTAGATCCAAACTTTTTTTTCTCAAGTTGGTATAACTGTTCTGAGAACACATGCAAAGTTGCAAGTCATTCTGTCAATTCTTTCTTTGTTTCTAAGCCATTTGAAGTTGACGTGTCTTTGATTTTTTTAATATGGAAAAAATTTAATATCGTGCAGTCATTAGATTCTATGTTTTGAAGGGTTTGAAAGCGAAGGAAATTTATGAACAATTGTTAGAAGTGTATAAGGAGTCCTCACCTTCAAAACGCACCGTTGAATTTTGGGCTGGTGAATTTAAACGTGGTCGTACCAGCCATAAAGATGATCGACGCGAAGGACGACCAAAAACTGCAACCACAGCAGAAATCATTGAGCAGGTACATAATATGGTTAGTGAAGATTCAAGTTTGACTAAGCGTGAAATTGCTAATGCCATAGGCATGTCAGATGAACGAGTACTCCATATTTTACATGAAGAATTACGTATGAAAAAACTGTTTGGAAAGTTAGTGCCGCACACATTAACAATTCAACAAAAAATGGATCGAAAACTAAATTCTCAGCGTAATTTGGAGCGTTTTAAGCCGAATAAAACCGACTTCTTGCGTCGTTTTATAACTATCGATGAGACTTGGATCTACCACCATGATCCTAAATAAAAACAAGAACGTTTACAGTGGACTGAAGCTGGTTGTTCAGCTCCAAAGCAGGTGAAGTCACAACGATCAGCAAAGAAGGTTATGGCATCAGTTTTTTGGGATGCAAAAGGAATTTTGTTGATTGATTATCTTCAAAAAGGTGAAACAATCAACTCTGAATATTATTGCAACCTTTGGGATCAGCTGGATGAAAAAATTCGTGAGAAAAGACCTGGTTTAAAGAAGAAAAAAATCATTTTTCATCAAGACAATGCACCTGCTCACAAAAGTGTTTTGACGAAGGCTAAATTCAAAGAATTAAAGTACGAATTGCTTGAACATCCACCGTATTCACCAGATTTGGCTCCCAGTGTCCAGAAATCTCAAACAATTCCTTCGTGGAAAGCATTTTTCGTCGAATGAATAGGCCATAGCAGCCGTAGACGGTTATTTTGCAGAGCTTCCGGAAAACCATTATAAGGATGGGATAAAATTATTGGAAGATCATTGGAACAAGTGTATTGCGCTTCTAGGAGATTATATTGAATAAAAAAATATATTTCGAAACAAAAACAGTATTCTTTCATTTCGAGCGCAGGAACTTTTCAACCAACCTTTAAAAGTCGTTTCCAACACTGAGCTGGTACGACCCCTGGGCTAAAAATCTTAATGTAGCTGTCAACTTTATTGTTTTGGAAATAAATGTGGACTTGATTCCGGTTTTCAAATTAGGAACTATTGTTTCCAGCACATCTTTGAAGGCTGTTTTATTCAGCCGAAAGTAACTTTCAAACCTTTTAAAAAAATTAGAAGATTAACATTCTTTAATGTAACAGACTTTGATTTTGCTACTCACTTGTTATCCGGCAGATTAAAGATATTGGATTTCTGTTTGAGAAGTCTTCTTTCCAATACTAGATTTTCTTTATTTTCTTCATCACTGGTATCACAATTTAAATTACACATAAAAAACATTTTTTTGCAAAAATAATTAACAAAATAAATCTGCCGACTCAATTTTTAGAGATGTGTTTTTGTTTGATGTGTTTTTGTTTAAATCGATAAACTGTCGACGTCGTTACAACACTGTTTTAGAATACCAATTTGGTGTCGACGTCGAAGCAAAGTGATGTTGACTCAAAAACGACGACGACATTGATAACGACAACTAGAATAAGGGTGAATGTTATTTTATATAAACCAAATGTAGTGTATTTTTATATTGTAGTGTATTTTTATAATGTAACGCACTGTATACTTTAATTGCATATTCTTCATTCATAAAGTACCGTTCAACTTTACTCACTATTAATAGTATGTCAAATTGTTTATAATGCATATATATGCGTATGTACATATGCTTACTATTATTATGTATTTTTTTCATTCATAAATTTCTTAATACACAAAATTGTACTCTTCCTTATTCCAATTAGTATATAAGATTACTCTTGCTTATTCCAATTTATTTTACATTACTAACATTAGTAACATAATTTAGGATAAGACTCTCATTTAATTTACTATAAGTTTCTCAATTTTGTTTTAATAGTTATTTTGGAAAACTACCGTTATTTTTATTTATAAGGAATGCATTTTTATTTTTAGAAAGCATTCACCTGCTTTCTAACACTAGCATTCATTTGCTACTTATTTATTATTAAGCCAGTGGCGCGTATCGGCGCCGGCAAATCCGGGTAGGAACATAAAAATAAAAAAAATATTTAAAAATGATATTTAAAATGATATTTTTATATAATATATAAAAAAAAGTTGTACAAAATGAATTTTTCTTTTTTAAATTGAATTTATTATTTATTATTGAATTTATTATCATATAAGATTATTGTTATTTTTTTTGAGAAATTATAAATAAATAAATAAAAAAAACCTAGATGAATTCAATAACAGAATATTATAAGGAATTGAAAAAACTAGAAGAAAATATAAAAAAGAGTAAAAATAGAATTTATTCAAAACAGTATAGAATCGAGAAATTAACAAGATTAGAAACGATAAAGAAAGATTTTGATTTTTTAGATTTAAAAGAAAATAAAGAAGATTCCCTAATTGAAGATTTTAGGAATTTATATGAAAGAATATACCAGACAATTCAGAATTTAGATACAAAAGATAATAAAGACTTTGAAGAAAATTTAAATTTAATTGATAAATCTCAGGAAGAAAGGAAACAAATTGATAATTTTCCAAGTATGGCACAATTCGACATTTCGGTTGTAGGAAAAAACCTACAGATCTTTAAAGGATCATATGAGGCGTTAGAGGACTTTTTAGTACAAACTGAATTGCTACATGACATTTTAAGAACAGAAGATAGAGAAATTTTCATTAAGTACGTCTATAATTTCAAACTTGCAAACCATGTTCGTACCATTTTAGGTCGATCGAATAGACCAACTACATTTAATGAATTGAAAGCCTTATTAATCCAGGCATATCCTAATCCTAGAACCTTGCAACAAGTTTTAACAGAATTTGGTACAATAAGACAAGACAATTTGAGCATATCTGTTTACAGGGAAAATATATTATTACTTTCAGAGCAACTAAGGAATTTTAAAATAATGTCATTAGAGAATCCAACACAGGAGGCAAAGAATGCAATTTATAAAATGAGCGAGAATATGGCTCTTAATGTATTTATGAAAGGAGTAAATATAGAATATCAGAACATATTATTATCCAGTTCTCCGAAAACTTTTAATGAAGCAGTAGAAAAATGTATTACAATGGAAAGAAACTTAAATTTGAAATAGACAACAGGTTAAAGGAACCCTTAATTGAGGAAAATGACACAGTGATAGTAATAAAATGTAGTGATAATCTAATGGACACACAGATGTCTTTAGAGAAACTATCATCCAAAATGCTATCCCTAGGTGTAAAGGAGCTCGCATTAGAAGGGAATGATGAAATATTTAATATAATGACAAATGAACAGTTTAGAAATATCTTTAATAATTTAAAAAGAAAAAATCAAGAGGATTTAAAAATTTTAATATACCACGAACCAAAGAGAATATTAGATAAAAATATGCAGAATTTATTAATAAGAGAATATCACGATTCAAATTTAGGAGGACATTTAGGAATCAGAAAAACTATTTTAAAACTTAAACAAAGATATATTTGGAAAAATATAAGTAAAATGGTAAAAAATTACATAAGGAATTGCCAAGAGTGCAAATTAAATAAGATAATTAGACATACGAAGGAAAAATTAACTATTACAGATACGCCAGGTACAAGTTTTGAGGTTGTGTCTATCGACACAGTAGGTCCCCTAAGATTTTCGAATGGATTTAGATACATATTAACCATGCACTGTGACTTAAAGAAGTATATCTTAGCACGCCCTATTGAATCAAAAGATGCTAGAACAGTGGCAAAAGCCCTAGTTGAGAATTTAATTCTAGTGTATGGACATTTCAAAGTCCTTAAATCGGACAAAGGTACTGAATTCGTAAACGAGTTAATGGCTGAAGTTTGTAACGTACTAAAAATAAAACATAATTTTAGCACACCCTATCACCATGAAACTTTGGGTTCAATAGAAAGAAATCACCGAGTTCTTAATGCATTTTTATTAAACTTCTGCAAAGACGACGAATGGGAATATTGGATCACTTATTTTTGTTTCGCGTACAATACAACGCCACATATTGATACCAATTATACGTCTTACGAATTAGTATTTGGAAAATTATCAAATTTACCGAATGATGAAATTTTACACTATAAACCTGTATATAATACAGATAATTATGCAAAAGAGTTAAAAGCAAGATTACAGTTTTCATATAAAAAGACTAGAGAACTATTAGAAATAGTAAAAAAAACGAGTTGATCATCCTATAAAGATAAACCCGTTGAATTTGAAAACTGGACATATGGTATTAGTAAAAAATTTTAATACGAGGAAGAATCAACAATCATACCATGGTCGCTATAAAATAGTAGAAGTTAAGGGAGTAAATTCCATATTAGATATAGGAAATAAACTCAAAGAATTCCATAATAACAATGTTTATGAATTCGATTAATATGATTCAATCCAAACAAATGAATTTGGACTGTATTAATCTTTTTAGTTTTTTACCTTTCAAGCACTTGTAACTTGAACGGTGGGTCCGAATAATAAGACAAATGTTTACTATCTGACAGTTATTAAATGTTTTATTCTGGTATTTATACTAAATTAATAACTAAAAAGTGCTGATCTAATTATTATAAGTTATACTAAATTAATAAATATAAAAGTGCTGACCTATGGTCTGCATATTTAAGAAATAATTAAAATTCACATGAAACTGGCCAATCGAACACAGTAGCATAAACACATTGCAATTAATGCAATTCGTAATGTGATATCTTTATTGACTGTTTGTTGGCCAAAATAAAAAATGTAAACAAAATGAAAAGTAAACAACTTAAGGTATTCACTAAGTACTAAAATTATTATTAACATGTGCTTAAACATTCTCCCCCGCGTTGAACGACTGTTCAACAATTAGTTAATATAAGAACAATCTCATCAATGTCATTTCTAAGACAAAACAAAAAAAAAAATGCTCTTTTTTAAATATGAAAGTTTTACAATAGAAAATTTTAAATGGAATGCGGGAGAGAATATTTTTGTTTAAGTGAAAATTTGTATAGAATATTGAGAGTATAATAACACGATGAATGCAGTGAGCTCGAATAGTTTACCGTCTTCAGTGTCTAAACATCAAGGATGAATTTGGATTGGTGGCGTGGCTTTGGTAAAGGTGTCATTTTTTGTTTGTTGACGTATGGTTGAAGTTCAATGTCATCTTCAGTGGGTTCGGTTGATGTAGTTGGATGTGATTGTGGAGGTTTTGTCTTGAACTTGCATTTTGACAGTAGTATGATCAGTGCGAAAATACTGAATGACAATGCCAGGTAGCCAACAGTATAGCTGTGCGTCTGATGGGACTTCAATTTATTGGGTAAGTCACCGATGTCATGTTGTTCCAGCGACCTTTGTAGCGTTGTGAAGTCCTTTAAACTTTTGGCATAAACTTCCTCAAAACTCGCTGAATTTGATTGGTGATTTTCTATGGAGGCGGTAGTGTTCTTCGGTAACAATAAGTCTGAGATTTTGCCAAGACTTGTGTATGAAGATCTTACTGTACTTGATATTGCTTGTCGTCCATTCATAGTGGCAAACTCATGTTTGAGCATGCATTCGGGATCAAGCGTCAGCAAACCGGAACCCTTTAGTGATATGGGAATGATTTCTCTGTTGCAAACAGCTGTAGCCCTTGAGGATGATGACGTGGCATATATCCATTGATTTCTTTTGTTGAGTGGTATCCATCTGACATTAGTTTTCTCAAGGATACAAGTCGGCGACGTTGCATTGTTGAATAAGTTAATTTCACATGCACAGACCTCGGAACCATAGTTGTAACGAATTTGAACATTGGAACACAAAAACATGTCTTGTTTTATTATATTACAAGCTTTTAGGTCTGACCTTGTAAGAAGAATGTATTTTTTGTGGGATGCTGATATGCCTATGAAATCAGTACATGGTTTTATAGCTACCATGGTGCTGTTCAATACATTGGGTACAGGAATAAGCTGATACATCTTAAACTGTTCAAGTTCGACCAATGGTAAAGTAATTTTGAAGACTGCATGCTGACGCGTAAGTCTGCCTTGAACCTGCATTAGTTTGAATAGCTGTAGTAGTTCATCTTTTCCAGTTATAGGAAGAGTCACTGAAGTTGGTGCATGGAGTTTAATCTGATTAATTGCATCCTGTAATTGTTCTGGGGTTAGTAGCAATGGGCTGATTTTTCCATGATGTGTATCTATAAGAGCATCAAGAATTGAAGACTGTATTTTCTGTATATTATTGGAAAGTATGTTCAGTTCCAAGACACCACTGTTAAATAATTGGGTGAGATGTATCTGGAATAATACATTATTGATGTCCTGCATTGCTTCCGAATACGTTTCAATTTTCTGTTCCAATTGTTTAAACCTTGCCTTAGCTGCCAATTGGTTTTGACGTATGATATTAATTGTTGAATCAACAATAGATGTTTGGTTCTTGAACAATTTCAATAAGTATGGTCGGCGTATTCAGAGTCCAATATGCCAAATAATGAATGAGCAACATTACCAACTATATTCAGGGCTCCCCTTTTACTCCGTAACAGTCGATTCTCCAGTTGTAGATCATCTTCCATGTGTTCAAAATGGTCAATAATGCTGAGACATGATTCGTTTAATTTTATCATATTACAAAGGTGTTTTAGAGACTTCGTGCCATTAATTAAAATTGATGTTTCAGACCAGTATGTATTTAAATCATAGTATACAAAGATGTTCCATTCAGTGGTTGAAATGGCTGTTGTGCCAATTTCCTCAAAATGGATTCCTAACTTCGTTCCAAATTTTTTGTTGTCGACTGGAGTTCCAATTACTATTGGCAGAAGGAGTAACATTGTGAGGAGTGACAAGGTGAGATGATTTGTCGACGTTTTCTTCTTCTTGGCAATGGGTTCCTCATTCGAGGTGGAAGTTGTCTTGCTGATGGTTGGATTGTTGACATCTACAGAATCTGATTCAATGGGTAAGAGAGCGAGTCGATGTATTGGGCGTTTGAATAGTCCATTAGTTGTTTTGACTTTCACGACTCTGATAACACCATCATCACCAGGGTAGATTTGTATAATTCTCCCTAAGGGCCATTTCATGACGGGTAAGTTGTCTTCTTTAACTACGACCATATCTCCAATCTTAAGGTTAGTAAAATGTTTATTCCACTTATACCGTTGCTGTAGTTAATTTAAGTACTCAGTGGACCATCGTTTCCAAAACCGTTGTTTAATATCGGATACGAGATTCCAATGCGATGATGCACTGCTGTCAATTTAAGATGTGAGCGCCTCTCCAATAAGAAAGTGACCGGGAGTTAACGCCTCAAGATCATTTGGATCATTTGAAACAGGTGTCAGTGGGCGGGAGTTAAGTATTGCCTCGATTTCAGTTATAACTGTTCCCAGCTCTTCTTGTGTTAAAGATTCTGTGGCAACACTGCGTAGTAATAGATGTTTCGCTGATTTAACTGCTGTTTCCCACAGCCCTCCAAAATGTGGCGCTCGTGGTGGAATAAAATGGAAATGTATTCCCTTTGAGCTGGACGCGGAAATGATTGCTTCTTTTCCATTTACGGAATATATGCTTTCAGCCAATTCCGATAGTTGGTTTTTAGCTCCTAGGAAATTAGTAGCGTTATCCGAGTATATATTTTGACAACGGCCTCGGCGGCTGATGAAGCGCTTCAAAGCACCAATAAAAGCATCAGTTGATAAATCAGTTACTAATTCGAGATGTGTGGCCTTGGTAGCGAAGCAACAAAATACAGCTATATATGCCTTTGTTGGTTTTTTTCTTCTGATCTTGTAGTGAATCCAAAATGGTCCGCAATAATCAACCCCGGCGTTAATGAAAGGGTGTGCTGGAGTCACCCGAGTGTGAGGTAAATTTCCCATGAGTTGTTGACATAGTTGGGGTCGAGCTCTGGCACATCTAATGCATTTTTGGACTGTTGATCGTGCCATAAAGAAATTAATTATATTTTTTTAAATAAAAAAAAAAAATTATTGTATTGAATTTGTAAATATATATGTATGTATATTAAGATGTGATAAAAAAAAGAATTTTGAACATATTCTTTTCTTGTATCTTATTTGCCTAAAAATTTAAATATACTTCTATATGAATATATTTTTAACAAAAATTGAATGTATAAAAAAAAATTGTAAAATTGTAAAAATTGTAAAATTTTTTCTTAAGGGCCAGGGTGTAGTGTATTTTTATATTGTAGTGATTTTTATAATGTAACGCACTGTATATTTTAATTGCATATTCTTCATTTCTTCATTGCTTCTATTAATAGTATGTCAAATTGTTTATAATGCATATACATGCGTATGTACATATGCTTACTATTATTATGTATTTTTTTCATTCATAAATTTCTTAATACTCAAAATTGTACTCTTCCTTATTCCAATTAGTATATAAGATTACTCTTGCTTATTCCAATTTATTTTACATTACTAACATTAGTAACATAATTTAGGATAAGACTCTAATTTAATTTACTATAAGTTTCTCAATTTTGTTTTAATAGTTATTTTGGAAAACTACCGTTATATTTATTTAAAAGGAATGCATTTTTCAAAATAAATCATCACTTTTGATCTTGCCTTCACATCGGCATTTTTATTCTTAGAAAGCATTCACCTGCTTTCTAACACTAGCATTCATTTGCTAAATATTTATTATTAAGCCAGTGGCGCGTATTGGCGCCAGCAAATCCGGGTAGGAACCTTTTGAAATTTTTTGAATTTCTGTTTTTTTTAAAAAACATTATACAAATTATTTAACCAATATAAAAATTTTTTTTACGAGCTTTAACAAGAAAATGTTGTTTATAAAATTACCACTTCTGTTTGTTTAAATGTTAATTTAATTTTTTCAAAATTTAATTTATATTTAAATGTTTAATATTTTTTTTGACAAAATTTTTGTCAACTTTTTAATAATTATTAAAAATTTTGTTTTCCTGAAGATGCTAACAAATTGTTAGCAAAATATCGAAAAAAAATATATATATTATATATATATGCATTGCCCATACTTTGAAGACATCTGTATATACAGCCAAAAAAGTCCCTATTAAATGCGCTGTATCCAGTAACATGTGCTGTGCACATATATATATATATATATATATATATATATATATATATATAAATAAATATATATATATATATATAAATAAAGCTAAGGAGATTTGGTATATATATATACACCCTTATTCTAGTTGTCGTCGTCGACACAAGACAATGTCGTCTTGGGTTTTTTTAAATTGGTATTCCCGTTGTCGTTATCGAAAATAATTGAAAACTGTCGACAAGTATTTGGTATTCTGTAACAAAATGTGACGACGATATTGTCTTGAAACGACTCTGATTTTGTCGACACAATTTTTAGTAACGACTTGAGGAAAAGTAATGACTGAAAAAAAAAACGGAAAAAATTGTAAAAATGAAGGTAACGAACGCAAATCAATTTCAAAAACTCATAGAAGAGTTGGATAAAAATCCGTCGCTTTCAATAGGATTTCACAGAGGCACTGTTCCAAGAAATATCAAATTTATTAAATGCACTTGGCCCACCGAGAAGAACGGGTGATGGATGGCAAAAGGTGGCGGAAGATTTAACCAATTTATATTGAGTCCGCTGGAGGAAGCTGTGGCAAATCTGCTACAGTTTCAGAAACAGCTCAACCCTGAGGGCACCGTTCAGGGAGTTCAATGTGAAAATCAGGGAAACGAATGTGATGTGCCAGAGGAAGAGCTTGCTTTGAATATTGAAGACGAAATGCCTGAAAATACGGAATCTTCTATAACAAATTCGCCATGTGACCAGGAATTACATGAAAGTCCGCCTGAAAGCACTCTTCTGCAAAAAGAACGATCTATTTCGTCAAAAAATTGTAGAACGCCTAAAAAAAGATTGAGGAGCGAACTTCAAGAAGAGCTGCTGCAAAGGCATAGCGATTCGCAGGCAAAACTATTGACGGAATTATCAAATTCATTATCGTCAGCATTAGAGATTTAGAGAAGCGACAAAAACAATTGCTGGTTGTAGAAGAAAAAAAGTTAAAATTATTGGAAGAAAGAAATCAGATGGATAAAGAAAGAAGTAAAAGAGAGGAAGAAGTCAATGAAAGCGACATGCAAATAAAAAGAATTGAACTATTAATAAAGGAAAAGGATCTTCAACTCCTGAACAAAAAACTCACGGAATAATTTAAACAAATTCTATTTTTTTTTTGTTTTGTACCTTAGAATTAAATTTATTTTAATATAATTTAGTAACACTTGGATTTATGAAAAAATAATTAAAAGACTGAATTAAATTAGAGAAAACTTTGTTTTATTTGATCTCTAATTTCAGAAGCCTCAGTACGTTGCGTAATATCTGTGTCATGTACTTCAACATCAGGTTCTATATTTTCTGCACTGCTTGCATCCTCATATGTATTATCTAAGCCGTATTCAATGCATATATTGTGCAGTGCAGCGCAAACATTAACAATTTTTGTCGCTTTTTTAGGCTTGTAATGAAGTTGACGTGCTCCAAGAAGACAGCGAAATCGGTTTTTTAATACACCAATTGTTCTTTCCACTATATTTCTCGCTTTAGCATGCTTTGTGTTAAAAATAGCCTCAGCACTTCCTTCAGCAGTAGAGCGATATGGGGTCATCAAATATGGCTCAAGTGGATAGCCTGCATCACCTGCTAAAAAAGTTATGTTGCTAAATGATATTTAAATAAGTATTGAATTGGTTACCTAAAAGCCATGAATTACGATCACCAGCAGTATATCGTTCCTTTAACACACTTTTTGCATGGCTAACGTTCCAGATTAATGAATCATGAGCTGAACCTGCATATCGGGCATCTAAAAAACGTATCCTCATTTTATGATCACAAATCTATTTTAAAATCAAAAATCTATGATTATAAAATACAGTGAAATATATAACATACGTACTATCATAGCATTTAAACTAAAAAATCCTTTACGGTTGAAGTACAGATGCTGGTCTTCTTTATTTGGGGCGATAATTTTGATGTGGGTTCCATCCACGCATCCAATAACACCAGGAAAATCAGTTTTTTCAAAAAATTTTAATTTTGCTTCAGTTTTTTCAGCATCTGTCATTTCAAATTATATCCATTTGGGGCAAACTGTCATTTCCAGGGCATCAAGAGTTTCAGAAAGAATCTTAGAAACGATAGGCTGCGACAGTCCCAAGTTAAAGTCGTTTCCAACACTGAGCTGGTACGACCCCTGGGCTAAAAATCTTAATGTAGCTGCCAACTTTATTGTTTTGGAAATAAATGTGGATTTGATTCCGGTTTTAAAATTAGGTGCTACTGTTTCCAGCACATCTTAGAAGGCTGTTTTATTCAGCCGAAAGTAACATTCAAACCTTTTAAAAAAATTAGAAAATTAACATTCTTTAAAGTAACATACTTTGATTTTGCTACTTAGTTGTTATCCGGCAGGTTAAAGATATTGGATTTCTGTCTGAGTAGTCTTCTTTCCAATACTAGATTTTCTTTATTTTCTCCATCACTTGAATCAGAATTTAAATTACACATAAAAAACATTTCTTTCGCAAAAATAATAAACAAAATAAATCTGCCGACTCAATTTTTAGAGATGTGTTTTTGTTTAAATCGATAAACTGTCGACGTCGTTTCAACACTGTTATGGAATACCAATTTGGTGTCGAAGTGATGTCGACGTCGAATCAAAGTGATGTTGACTCAAAAACGACGACGATATTGACAACGACAACTAGAATAAGGGTGATATATATATATATATATAAATATATATATCACCCTTATTCTATATATATATATATATCACCCTTATTCTAGTTGTCGTTGTCAATATCGTCGTCGTTTTTGAGTCAACATCACTTTGATTCGACGTCGACATCACTTCGACACCAAATTGGTATTCCATAACAGTGTTGAAACGACGTCGACAGTTTATCGATTTAAACAAAAACACATCTCTAAAAATTGAGTCGGCAGATTTATTTTGTTTATTATTTTTGCGAAAGAAATGTTTTTTATGTGTAATTTAAATTCTGATTCAAGTGATGGAGAAAATAAAGAAAATCTAGTATTGGAAAGAAGACTACTCAGACAGAAATCCAATATCTTTAACCTGCCGGATAACAACTAAGTAGCAAAATCAAAGTATGTTACTTTAAAGAATGTTAATTTTCTAATTTTTTTAAAAGGTTTGAATGTTACTTTCGGCTGAATAAAACAGCCTTCTAAGATGTGCTGGAAACAGTAGCACCTAATTTTAAAACCGGAATCAAATCCACATTTATTTCCAAAACAATAAAGTTGGCAGCTACATTAAGATTTTTAGCCCAGGGGTCGTACCAGCTCAGTGTTGGAAACGACTTTAACTTGGGACTGTCGCAGCCTATCGTTTCTAAGATTCTTTCTGAAACTCTTGATGCCCTGGAAATGACAGTTTGCCCCAAATGGATATAATTTGAAATGACAGATGCTGAAAAAACTGAAGCAAAATTAAAATTTTTTGAAAAAACTGATTTTCCTGGTGTTATTGGATGCGTGGATGGAACCCACATCAAAATTATCGCCCCAAATAAAGAAGACCAGCATCTGTACTTCAACCGTAAAGGATTTTTTAGTTTAAATGCTATGATAGTACGTATGTTATATATTTCACTGTATTTTATAATCATAGATTTTTGATTTTAAAATAGATTTGTGATCATAAAATGAGGATACGTTTTTTAGATGCCCGATATGCAGGTTCAGCTCATGATTCATTAATCTGGAACGTTAGCCATGCAAAAAGTGTGTTAAAGGAACGATATACTGCTGGTGATCGTAATTCATGGCTTTTAGGTAACCAATTCAATACTTATTTAAATATCATTTAGCAACATAACTTTTTTAGCAGGTGATGCAGGCTATCCACTTGAGCCATATTTGATGACCCCATATCGCTCTACTGCTGAAGGAAGTGCTGAGGCTATTTTTAACACAAAGCATGCTAAAGCGAGAAATATAGTGGAAAGAACAATTGGTGTATTAAAAAACCGATTTCGCTGTCTTCTTGGAGCACGTCAACTTCATTACAAGCCTAAAAAAGCGACAAAAATTGTTAATGTTTGCGCTGCACTGCACAATATATGCATTGAATACGGCTTAGATAATACATATGAGGATGCAAGCAGTGCAGAAAATATAGAACCTGATGTTGAAGTACATGACACAGATATTACGCAACGTACTGAGGCTTCTGAAATTAGAGATCAAATAAAACAAAGTTTTCTCTAATTTAATTCAGTCTTTTAATTATTTTTTCATAAATCCAAGTGTTACTAAATTATATTAAAATAAATTTAATTCTAAGGTACAAAACAAAAAAAAAATAGAATTTGTTTAAATTATTCCGTGAGTTTTTTGTTCAGGAGTTGAAGATCCTTTTCCTTTATTAATAGTTCAATTCTTTTTATTTGCATGTCGCTTTCATTGACTTCTTCCTCTCTTTTACTTCTTTCTTTATCCATCTGATTTCTTTCTTCCAATAATTTTAACTTTTTTTCTTCTACAACCAGCAATTGTTTTTGTCGCTTCTCTAAATCTCTAATGCTGACGATAATGAATTTGATAATTCCGTCAATAGTTTTGCCTGCGAATCGCTATGCCTTTGCAGCAGCTCTTCTTGAAGTTCGCTCCTCAATCTTTTTTAGGCGTTCTACAATTTTTTGACGAAATAGATCGTTCTTTTTGCAGAAGAGTGCTTTCAGGCGGACTTTCATGTAATTCCTGGTCACATGGCGAATTTGTTATAGAAGATTCCGTATTTTCAGGCATTTCCTCTTCAATATTCAAAGCAGGCTCTTCCTCTGGCACATCACATTCGTTTCCCTGATTTTCACATTGAACTCCCTGAACGGTGCCCTCAGGGTTGAGCTGTTTCTGAAACTGTAGCAGATTTGCCACAGCTTCCTCCAGCGGACTCAATATAAATTGGTTAAATCTTCCGCCACCTTTTGCCATCCATCACCCGTTCTTCTCGGTGGGCCAAGTGCATTTAATAAATTTGATATTTCTTGGAACAGTGCCTCTGTGAAATCCTATTGAAAGCGACGGATTTTTATCCAACTCTTCTATGAGTTTTTGAAATTGATTTGCGTTCGTTACCTTCATTTTTACAATTTTTTCCGTTTTTTTTTTCAGTCATTACTTTTCCTCAAGTCGTTACTAAAAATTGTGTCGACAAAATCAGAGTCGTTTCAAGACAATATCGTCGTCACATTTTCTTACAGAATACCAAATACTTGTCGACAGTTTTCAATTATTTTCGATAACGACAACGGGAATACCAATTTAAAAAAAACCCAAGACGACATTGTCTTGTGTCGACGACGACAACTAGAATAAGGGTGTATATATATATACCAAATCTCCTTAGCTTTATTTATATATATATATATATATTTATATATATATATATATATATATATATATATATATATATATATGTGCACAGCACATGTTACTGGATACAGCGCATTTAATAGGGACTTTTTTGGCTGTATATACAGATGTCTTCAAAGTATGGGCAATGCATATATATATATATATATATAATATATATATTTTTTTTCGATATTTTGCTAACAATTTGTTAGCATCTTCAGGAAAACAAAATTTTTAATAATTATTAAAAAGTTGACAAAAATTTTGTCAAAAAAAATATTAAACATTTAAATATAAATTAAATTTTGAAAAAATTAAATTAACATGTAAACAAACAGAAGTGGTAATTTTATAAACAACATTTTCTTGTTAAAGCTCGTAAAAAAAATTTTTATATTGGTTAAATAATTTGTATAATGTTTTTTAAAAAAAACAGAAATTCAAAAAATTTCAAAAGGTTCCTACCCGGATTTGCTGGCGCCAATACGCGCCACTGGCTTAATAATAAATATTTAGCAAATGAATGCTAGTGTTAGAAAGCAGGTGAATGCTTTCTAAGAATAAAAATGCCGATTTGAAGGCAAGATCAAAAGTGATGATTTATTTTGAAAAATGCATTCCTTTTAAATAAATATAACGGTAGTTTTCCAAAATAACTATTAAAACAAAATTGAGAAACTTATAGTAAATTAAATTAGAGTCTTATCCTAAATTATGTTACTAATGTTAGTAATGTAAAATAAATTGGAATAAGCAAGAGTAATCTTATATACTAATTGGAATAAGGAAGAGTACAATTTTGAGTATTAAGAAATTTATGAATGAAAAAAATACATAATAATAGTAAGCATATGTACATACGCATGTATATGCATTATAAACAATTTGACATACTATTAATAGGCTGCGACAGTCCCAAGTTAAAGTCGTTTCCAACACTGAGCTGGTACGACCCCTGGGCTAAAAATCTTAATGTAGCTGCCAACTTTATTGTTTTGGAAATAAATGTGGATTTGATTCCGGTTTTAAAATTAGGTGCTACTGTTTCCAGCACATCTTAGAAGGCTGTTTTATTCAGCCGAAAGTAACATTCAAACCTTTTAAAAAAATTAGAAAATTAACATTCTTTAAAGTAACATACTTTGATTTTGCTACTTAGTTGTTATCCGGCAGGTTAAAGATATTGGATTTCTGTCTGAGTAGTCTTCTTTCCAATACTAGATTTTCTTTATTTTCTCCATCACTTGAATCAGAATTTAAATTACACATAAAAACATTTCTTTCGCAAAAATAATAAACAAAATAAATCTGCCGACTCAATTTTTAGAAATGTGTTTTTGTTTAAATCGATAAACTGTCGACGTCGTTTCAACACTGTTATGGAATACCAATTTGGTGTCGAAGTGATGTCGACGTCGAATCAAAGTGATGTTGACTCAAGAACGACTACGATATTGACAACGACAACTAGAATAAGGGTGATATATATATATATATATAGAATAAGGGTGATATATTTATATATATATATATATATATATATATATATATATATATATATATTTATTTATATATATATATATACATATTTATATTTATATATATATATATAAATAAAGCAAAGGAGATTTGGTAGTTTATAGAATAATAAATTTGAAAAATATATAGGTATTTACCAGACCCCTTTGGCTTAAATTTTATTTAAGAATTCACTTCATAAATCTATATGTAAAATTATTTTTTTTTATATTAGTTTATGCAGACGTTAAGAAAAGTTTGTTGTTTATATGTTTAAGATTGATGTTCTGCAGATTATTAATAAAATTTTATATTATTGTATTTTTGTGATGAAAATAATCATGTGTTAATTTTTATAACTTGTTTGAATATGTAGCCGATACTTAAAAGTTGAGCAAATAATTTTTGGGGTACTTTTATATAAATCATCCAGGCGTGTGAAGTACCACAGATGACTGAAGATGTCATAAGGGGAGGGCAGCCTGTAAAGGACAGCACTACCCAGTTCTTCGAAGAGGTTCATAACCCTGTTCATGTCAAATATCCTTAATCGAAGATATAGTCGAACGTCCGTCCGCAGAATTTTGACTTCCGTTAAGCGAATGTTTCCAGTCTAATGTTAGATGTTTAAGTTGTATAACACTTTTAATTCAATTGGCACGAATTATTTAAATGTGGGCAAACCAGTGGAAAAGAACTCCCCCAATCCGACGAGCTAAGCCGTAGCGACCGCCAGCGTGCCACTTTCCACAGTCACAACATCTGAGTTTGTCACAAGTTCAACATAGCTGGCTACATTTTACCTTCCAACAATTTCAATTTAAATAATTATGAATAAGATGTGCTTATAAATATATTTAATAATACACTTACCTCAATACATGAAAGCCACTCCAACAAACTGGAAATAAATGATCAAAAACGTCAGTATCCTGACAACATCAAGAAATTTTTTAAAGTTAAGTATGCATGGCAGAAGAACCTATAGAAAATATATCACAGAACTGGAAATAGAATTAGCAGCGAGTATAAAATTCTCACTAAACCAATACAACTATTAAAAACAATTTTTAGTGAGCTTATAAATCTTGAAGATGCCTTATGGATCCCCAATCTGGTTTACTATATCTCCTATAGTAACGATTTTCCAATAGTTACGTCTATGAAAATGCCGATGTTCTACCCTTCTGTAGGTACGCCATGTCGTTGCAAGCCAGATTTGTTGAGAAACTTGCGCTACACGATACGAAAGCGAGAAAAACACCATCTGGGCAGGATCTACATATCTTTCTCCTGTTGTTATAATCAATGGACGTATTGTCGACGATCCAGCTTCTCTGGACCTTCCCTCATTCTATATGTGCCCAGCCTCCAATCATAGGAGCTGAAGATGATATACGTATATACTAAATTTTACATGAACTGTAATATGAATTTGTTTTGTCAATTCATGTAACAGAACTTTTGTTATTTAGTTTTAGTAATGTTATTTACTTAGTTTTAGTAATGTTGTCAAACTTTTCAGTTTGTACTTTTTTACATATTCTATCTCACTTTAGCAATGTTGCTTTTTACGTTAACTTAGTTATTAGAGTAAAAGACACATATAGCTCTAAGAATGTTATTATTCTCATAGTATGTAAGACAATCAATGTAATCAAAAAAGAAGAAGACTTAATAAAATGTTTACTTTGTTACAAATTGTATTTTTCTTTTACATACGCGTACGACATTCTCTTAACTTGCTAAATAATTTTCAATCGTATTTTCTAAGTTTTTAGTGAAAGTTGAACAAATAAAAACTACAATTTTTCGATGATTTACCGTTTCGATGATTTACCGTGCTATATCAAATACAAAATTTTTAAATTAATACATTTCCTTCCATCATGTAAGTAAACAAAAGATTTACAGCGGTATTTATAAAATTTTTAAACAGCATTTCAAACCAATTTTAAGCCAAATTTGCTAAAATTGTATTCATAAACGAATTTAAGCTTAAAATACCTTTTCTAAACCTTGTGTAAATAAACGAATTTTAAAATTGGTTCGACCCTATTTTATAATGACATTTTTGCTTTGTGTTTATTTTCATCTTAAACATTTTTGCAAAAATATTGTCATTTAATCAAAAGAAGTTATTTGTTTAATAAATAATAAACATTCTATATTTGATCAAAAGGATTGTAAGAACAATTTTTATTTGAAAATTTTGATATTTTTAATTGTATTTTTTTTATAATAGAAACTATTGCCCAAATGAAAAAAATTCGTCAGACGAAAATTTACAAAAAGAGGAGCGACCCGTTTTCAATTACGGATAAAGAGTTTAAGCAGAAATAATAATATTTTGATATTATTTATTGAATGTAAACTAGTGGTGTGTTGTTTAATCAAAACAAAGAAAATAAAAACGGTTATTTGAATATTTTTTTTATCTACAATAAAATGATTATCTATGTAACACTTTTTTGGGCATTTTGTTTTGGCTCTTTTTTTTTAATTAATAAACAAGTTTTCATAAATTTTTTATTTTATAAAAACAATATTTTTTCTGAAAAACGGCAAAAAATATACATAGAAACGAGTACCGTATGGTTTAGTAATCATTGACTTGCAACATTGCGATAAATGTGATAAATAAAACCTACAGTGCTGCCATCCTAGAGTTAAACAAACTTTAGTTAAAATACTGATTATGAATACGAATTTTTAATAAACCTTTTTTAGGCTTAAAATGTTTTTTAACTAATATGTATTTGAAACTTGATTTAAGATTTTTTTATGAATACCGCTGTTAAAATTTTTAGCCACCCATGATGCCAAACGGTGAGACTACAAAAAAATTCTCGCAGTTTAATACAATGAACTGCATAAGTTTTAAGTGTACAACTAGTCATTTTTAAAAATGAACTAAAGGAACTTTATAACTAATAGCCTGTTCCTCTATTTCGAAAGAACACGTTCGTTCGCTTTCTATGCGAAAGAAAACTGATGTGGGTTTCACTAACTCTATTTCTATGCGAACGATGAATCGAACGACAAGTCGAATGAAAACGTAACTGTTTTCATACAAAATTTGGTTTCTCTATTTCGAACAGCGCGAACGCAAATATCAAAATCAGTCACTTGCTATTTTTTTGTCGAGTAAATATATATTTAATATTTTTAAAACTAAATGAATTAAAAAAAAGAAAAGGATAACAAAAAGGTAAGTACAAAATAATAAAATTATTTATAGTTTATTAAGAATTTTAAATTTTAGTTTTAAAAAATCAACAATGGACCAGCCGAAGACGCATGTATTTTATATGGAAGAAATACCTGATTTTGACTGGTGTTCGGAGCGAAAAAATTTTCTGCAGAGGAGGAAAATTTGACCAGAAAAGTAAACTCCGTTTCACCCCCTATTACGCTGTTGCTGAGTGGTAAAAGTTAGGTGTGTGTTGTTTGTGGCTTACGTTTGCCCCAAGCAGCTCATATTTACATATTTTATTTGCATCTTTTATTTTACAAGAGCTAACAGGACTGTAGCAGTGACCGCACCGAACAGACAACAGCAACCGGCAACAAAAAAGCTTTCCAATTAACAATCTCATCCACAACCAATCGCTAACAAAAATTTTCACAAATAAAAATTGATTTGTTTATTGTTATTTTTTTATTTCATTTGTCATATACAGCTGATCACTGTTAAACAGGGTTGCTTTTATCTTTAAGCAGCTTAGTAGTATTTTTGGTACTTTTAAAGAAAGTTGTAACAAATGCTCAAAACATATGATCTGGCATCGCTGTGATTTGTAAATGCGTAAGAAACAAAAATTGACACCTGTAAGTCAAGTCGATCGAAGGCTTTCGAAATAGAAAATATCTGTGTAACCGTTTTTTATTAATGAAACTAAAAAATATGTTTTTGTTATTTTTATACCTACATGTATTGTACCTGATTGAATTAATATACAAACCTTACAAAATACAAATAAAATTTATTTTTGTTCTTTTATTAACATCAATGAATTTATAACGTAGGGGAAAATTTAGGGAAACAAATTTTGGGCGTAGGGAAAAAAAGGGATTTTTTTTTGAGAAGCGTAGGGATTTTCAAATATTTCGTCTGGCATCACTGGTTCCTTGACGAACGATACAACTCTTCCGTTTGTAGATTATTTGCAAAATGTTTCGGGTTTTAATAAAAGCAAAGCATTTTACGTAAGTTTATAAAATTTCTGTAACACTGAATGAATGAATATTTTTATCTTTTTAGTCCAATATGGTATACTTCAAGGGAAATGTCAGTGTATCCCAAACATTTTGTAGATCCTATATTTTCCAAGAAAATGCAAAATGAAATTAAAGAAACTGAAGAATATAGCAAACTTGTCCATATACCTACTAAGGCTACTAGAAATGATGAATCTTTGTCAATATTTTACAACGAGATTGTAAATAAAATGGTGAACTACATAACTAAGGGAGGAAATAAGAAATTGGCAAGATACCTGCTAGAAAATAGTTTTGAGTGTATGAAACGAACACAAATAGAACGTCTAAATTTAGGAAAAAGTGAAAATTGTATTATTGATCCCTATGCATTACTAATGCAAGCTATAGAAAACTGTCGCCCTCTTCTACAGCTAACAGCAATTAAGAGAGGTGGCGTAACTTATCAAGTGCCCGTACCAGTAACAGAAAAGAGATCTTATTTCCTTGCTATGAAATGGATTCTTGATGCGGCGAGAGAAAAGGAGAGGAACGTACACTTGCCTGAAAAATTGGCTTGGGAGGTTTTGGATGCTGCATATGGACAAGGAAGAGTGATAAAAAAGAAGAATGATTTACATAGACAATGTGAAAGTAATAGAGCCTACGCTCACTTTAGGTGGAGCTAATTCATTTTAAAATAAAACTGCATTTTTTGGTTTAAAAAATTGGTTGCAATCATTTACTACGCACCAAGGGTGCCTTATTTCTTAAGGAGACTTCTCCTTAATCAGAAAGGTGGTAAAAAAAAATAATAAGTATGGCATGTTTACACGTACAACAAAATTCGATGTTCGGTCTCTCACACATGGTTCGCGCCCAATCATGATTGAACGAACATGTTTCGCCATACAAAATTTTGTGAGCGTACCATGTGCTGAAATGCACTCTGTCGGGCGTTGTTCAAAAAAAAATATATGACGCCCTCAGGAATAAAAAAAGAGCGCCCCTGTAGGCTAGTTGGTAGCTTGCTAGCTTATCAGTGCGGGGGTCGTAGGTTCAATTCCCACCAGAGGCTCTTGTTTGTTATCGCTACAACGAGCCTTTGTTGCTAGTGCTAGGTTAGGGATTTAGGATATAATTTGTAATTATATGATTTATCTAGAAGTTTGTTATTTAGATAATAGCTTTAATTAACCACATAAGGCCCTAATGGCTCGGTTATGTAAATGAAGATTAAAAAAAAAATTTTTTCTATTTAAAAAATGGGGCGCCCAGGGCCCAAAAACTGGTACGCATAGTAACATGCAAGTGTGGTTACTCAAATGAAAGAAAATTTTTTCAGAATCTTAAATATGCATTTTGTTTCACGATAGAAAAAAAAATTTTATACCAGAGGGGTCACATTTTTTTGAGCTTCGCCCAACAAAGTGCATTTTTGCCTTTGAATCTTTCTACGAACCACGAAAAATTTTCTATTATCTCTAATTTTGATAACAAATTGTCGCTAGTTTATCCGAACTAACTGTCAAAAAATAAAAAAAAACATTGAACAAAAACGACTAAATTAAAAAACTGTTAGTATCTAGCTTGAGAGCTTGCTATTAAAGTCAGAATCAGTGTTGCCACGGACAAAAATTTTTTGTAACCAAAATTTTTAAAAAAAGTTACCAAATGAGAAAAAATATAATTAAAACTTAAAATTTTATATGTTTTTATTTAAATACTAATATATTAATCCATTAAATGTGTACTGGAAATATTTTATAGCAAAAATTTAATTATCTGCTTTCATTTTCGCATTCAAATGATAAATCTTCGGATTCACTATTTGCATTGACTGCAGTGTTTTCAATAAAAACCCAAAACAACCCAACAAAAAAAAGTTTCGCTTACGTACCGTTTTCAGTACGTTATAATCGGAATCCAACTTTGGTTACGTACCGTTTTCTGCATCCGTAAACGTACCAGAAAACAGATTTAAAGGAACATCGAAACTTATTCAAATTTGTGTCTTGTGTAAAAACAGTCTTGAGTTCTAGGTCCTATTTTTTTAGATTTCTTAAAAAAACAACACAAAGAAAACATTCGAAAAAAGCAACTACCATCCATTACCACGTTTTAATTTTGGCCTTTTATAAAGTTTAATACCTGATAGAAAAAAAAAACAAATAAGTTTATGTTCAGTTGATTATGGGGTTGTTCACGGTTATCAGATTATGTGGTTAAATGCTTATATCAACAGCAACAAAATACATTAAAAGAAAATAACCAACTTTGCGCAGCCTATACCCTTGTTTACAGATTATGTGGTTATATGCTTATTTGTAGTGTTGGCATCTCAGATTTTATTTTGAATGTTGGTAGCATTGGCATTTACATCTGGTTTTTATTTATAAAAATTAATAAAAATGAGAAGAAGTAATTACACTCATAATTATCCCTTTGATTATTTTGACATTACGAAAAATTTTGTTTTATATACAAATGACATCGCAAATAGTAGCAAATTTTCATTTCTATATTTTACGAAATTTCATAAAAATACTAAACATATGTAAATTTTGAATATTCACCCTTATTCTAGTTGTCGTTATCAATGTCGTCGTCGTTTTTGAGTCAACATCACTTTGCTTCGACGTCGACATCACTTCGACACCAAATTGGTATTCTAAAACAGTGTTGTAACGACGTTGACAGTTTATCGATTTAAACAAAAACACATCTCTAAACATTGAGTCGACAGATTTATTTGTTTATTTTTTTTGCGAAAAAAAAATGTTTTTTATGTGTAATTTAAATTCTGATACCAGTGATGAAGAAAATAAAGAAAATCTAGTATTGGAAAGAAGACTTCTTATACAGAAATCCAATATCTTTAATCTGCCGGATAACAAGTGAGTAGCAAAATCAAAGTCTGTTACTTTAAAGAATGTTAATCTTCTAATTTTTTTAAAAGGTTTGAAAGTTACTTTTGGCTGAATAAAACAGCCTTCAAAGATGTGCTGGAAACAATAGCACCTAATTTGAAAACCGGAATCAAGTCCACATTTATTTCCAAAACAATAAAGTTGGCAGCTACATTAAGATTTTTAACCCAGGGGTCGTACCAGCTCAGTGTTGGAAACGACTTTAACTTAGGGTTCAGCTGTTTCTGAAACTGTAGAAGATTTGCCACAGCTTCCTCCAGTGGGCTCAATATAAATTGCTTGCATCTTCCGCCACCTGTAGCATAACACTCGGCTTTGTTGGCTACCATTTTCTTTTTAACTTTAAATTTTAAGTCTCGCCAAACCTATAAATAAATTTTGTTATATTTTTATAATGCACTTTATATGATCATGCTTTCTTTACCTTCAGCCATCCATGTCACATTATTCTCGGTGGGCCAAGTGCATTTAATAAATTTGATATTTGAATCAGAGTCGTTTCAAGACAATAAGGAAAAAATTGTAAGGATCAGCGCTAGAGGGAGTGCACACTTTCGACCCGAGCGACCAGGTCATCTTCAGCCTCCTTCTGAACCACCCAACACAAATAACTCATGGTTATGAACAGGCATTTATATCACACAATCTTAAGGAAAATGACCATGTGAAATTACATTTCTCAGTTAGTGAATGATTACCCATACAAATGAGCTTTTTCCATCTATTTATAGAATTACCCTTTGGCAACCATCTTCGATTTTCGAAGAACAAATTGACAGGGTTGCGATTCCAAATGTTAATATTTCCATTTTTGGGAACCAATTGGGAATCTGGCATACTAATATTTTTTCCTTCACAACATATTCGAGTGTTGTTTATTATATTAGTTTATAAATTACATCGTGCCCTATGTTTTCGTATGTAAATTTTAATATTTGATCCATCTGTTTTAATTATATATTTGTAATTTTATCAGCCTCAAGATCATAATTTTTTAATGATACTAACGATTAGTACACTAATTTTTTTTTATTACATGTAGTAAAGTAAACACTAATTTTTTCCATTTAATAAAAAAAAATTAGTGCCACAGGGTATACCAGTGATGTCAGAAGTGACAGTTGTCAAACGAGTGAACAAAAACCGTATGGTGGAGTTCTTGTTGTAATTCATGTCCTAGGCGAGAAAGAGACTTAAAAGCAATGTATACAAAAAAATAATGTGTAAAAGTAAACAACTACACAGCATGTTTTAAAACATATGATCGCCAAAAGTATCAAAAAGATACAATAGAAGTGTAACATGACTGTATTTACTAAAATTTTAACTATTTTATACTTGGGTTACATATTGGGTTACATATAACAAAAACTGTTTTATGTTTATGTTTGGCGTTCGTATGTGTCAGTTTTTTTTATGACCTTTTAAATTTTTTCCTTATCTTGATGTTTTTTCGCTTAGTTGTAACATTTTGGCAAAAACGTAGTTTAACATAACTCGAGAACCACTTGTCCGATTTTGATGAAACAAATTTAGAAAAATTAAGAATTACAATTTCTCTAATCTGTTTCTATACCGTTTTCCTATATGTGCAACACTTTCGAAGTTAAAAATGAATGTATGAAGGGAAAAAAGTATTTTTTGCCTAAAAATTTAATTTTTTTTTTTTAAATTCATAAAAAATCCAAAATGGAAAAAAGTGCCAAAACTAATTACTTTCGCGTAAAGTCACATAACTCATGAGCAAAAAAAGGCATAGATCATGAAAATCGATGCACGCGTTTCTCATTTATTCACAATTAGGTAAATGTATGAATTTCAAAAATTTGCTCCAGATATGCACAACATTATTTGGAGAAAACATTGACACTCACAAGCCGAACTCTCTCATATTTTTCTACTGTACTAAAAGAGAAATATTGATGTGGCAACACTGGTTCTGTAATGTTCATATAAAACATGCATTGTCATTATACTTCTTCTCTTTCTCACACTGGTTCTGTGATTTTTGTCATTCAACAAGTGCCGACGAACGCGAACAGTAAAAATGATTTTTCTCCAGTTTTCTAAAAGTGAACAAAACTGAACAGAATATGGAACTGTGCAAGCCAGATATAAATAGCTTTTGCTACTGCTGTGGTCAATATGTCTCAACACATAAAAAAGGGTAAATTTCAGTACTGATTTTGTTCAAACATACGAGATGTACTTCAACCAAAATGTTATAGTGAACGAAAATTGGGTACCGAATACAGTGTGTAAAAGCTGCTACAACCGTCTAATGGATTGAAAAAATAGAAGACGTGAAAGTATGCCATTCGGTATCCCAATGACTTGGAATAATCCTGGCGAAGGTCACAATCCATTGAATTGCTATGCATGTCCGAATAAAGGAGCCGCAAACAGGATAAGAAAATCGTATAATTACGTTGGTGTTGCAAGTGCCGCAACACCATTGCCTCATTCGGACCACATTCCTGTGCCAAAAGCTTCTAGCCCAGATATTTTCTCTTCTACGACTGCTCCGACATATCATGCACGTGATGATCCCCCATATGAGCCATCAGTAGCCAATGAGCCAATTTTAATAAATCAAAATAAGCTTGATTCAATTGTTGCCAAGTTGGAATTAACACAGCATAAATCGGAAGAGCTGGCTTCCATTTTGAAATCAAACAATTTGTTGGCACCCGGTGTGAAGTCGTCAGGCAACACTCCAAAGTTTATTCCTTGTGAATGATAAAAAAACTTCTGCATATTGCCCGGATGTAGGAAAATTGATGGACGCAATGGAAATAAAATATGAAGCAGATGACTGGAGATTATTTATTGACATTTCAAAACTCAGCTTGAAGGCGGTTTTACTGCATAACACCAATAAAAAACCTTCAGTTCCAATCGCCTATAGTACAGAAACGAAAGAAACATATGATGCACTGGAAAATATTTTAAAAATGGTTAACTACGCCAAACATATGTGGCGCATATGCTGCGATTTAAAAGTTGTAGCAATGCTTTGCGGTCTTCAAAGCGGCTATATAAAATATATGTGCTTTTTGTACGATTGGGACACACGATTTTCCGGTGACCAATATGCATGCCACGGATGGAAACTCAGAGAGCACAGCAGGTTACAAGCGGCCAATATTATTCGTGAGCCTCTAGTGCCAAAGGAGAAGATATTGCTGCCTCCACTGCATATTAAACTTGGAATTGTTAAGAATTTTATCAAAAGTGTCGCCAAAAGAGATGAAGTTTTCTTGTGTTTGAAACTAATTTACCCGAGACTCAGCGAAAGTAAAATTAAAGAAGGTAAGTTATAATATCACATTAATTTCCCATGATTTTCCATCTTAACAAATTAATGTTTTCCAATCAGGCGTAGTAAATGGTCCAGATATACGAAAGCTGATTAAAAGTGACGCATTCAACAATATTTTGATTGACGCTGAATTGAATGCATGGTAGGCAATCAAAGAAGTAATAAAAGGCTTGTTGGGAAAGCATCGTTCTAACAACTACGATGTTTCTGTCGCAAGGATGTTAAGAGCATTCTCGGAAATTGGTGTCCACATGTCCTTGAAAATCCATTATTTACATCATCTTCTGGACTACTTCAGCAAACAATTGGCTACCGAATCTGATGAACAAGGTGAACGCTATCATCAAGTTGCTATGCCATTTGAAATGAGGTAATACTGATTTTTTATTTTTTCAAACTCATTTTAATAAAACAAAAACTTACAGATATAGAGGCAAAAAGTTGCCGAGTGCAATAATTGCGGAAATTTGCTGGTGGAGTAAGCTTGTGTGGCAAGACAAGGATGATCTTGATGATAAAGAATTTTCAGGAGATGCAGAAGGGCCAGCAGTGGAGTCACACATTGACATTATGTGTGGTTCAGAAACTGATGATAGCGATGAATGCGATGCCACTAGTCCCGAACAACCACCATCGAAAAAGTCTAGGCAATATTTATTAAAATAAATAAAAGTAAATAAATAAATAAAATAAAAAATTATAAAAATGTTTACTTAATTTTTTTAGTAGTTTATGGCCAGAAGTCTGGAGTTATTGGGGAAAATTTATAAAAAAGGCGATAAATGATACTTTTTTGAATAAAAACAAATATCAATATTCTTGTCAAAATGGGATACCTTCACTTAATTGTAAATAAAAGCAGAACGCGTTAATCGATTTCTATGATCTATGTCGCATTTTGTTTATAGGTTATGTGACTTTACATGAAATTAATAACACTTGATCCTTTTTTCCGTTTTGGATTTTTTATGAATTTAAAAAAAAATAAAATAATTTTTAGGCAAAAAAATATTTTTTTTCTCCACAAATTTATTTTTACCGGCAAAACTGTTGATTATAAAGAAAAACGTTATATGAACGGATTAAAGAAATTGTAATTCTAAATTTTTTTGAGTTTGTTTTAGCAAAATCGGACAAGTGGTTCTCGAGTTATGTTAAACTACGTTTTTGCCAAAATGTTACAACTAAGCGAAAAAACATCAAGATAAGTAAAAAATTTAAAAGGTCATAAAGAAAAACTGACACATACGAACGCCAAACCCTTTGAGGGTTTTACTATACTTACCTAGTACCATCACCCTGACTTGGAATTTTTCACCCCCCAGACAATAATCCCAAAAATGTTCCATAGTGTTATTAGTTTGCCCAAACATTTAAAAGAAAAACAATGAAAATTGTTTTCATTCTTAATTTTATATAAACGTTGATGTTAGTTATCTCAGTTATGATGCCAGATATCGAAAAACGGGTTTCAGAATTAGAAAGAGGATAATCATGTTATATATAATCCATTCGCCTCTATTATTACAAAAATGGTGAGTGGGCCAAACCAATAATAAGATAATAATTAATAGCAATGTACGAATAATATGATAATACAAGATCTATAAAAATATTTAATACACATATTAGAAAAAAATGTTTAATATAAAAGTTAAATTGTTTTTAAAAATTCAAGTCCGATCGTTTATTCATTTATTTAGAACGAATGTATTTTTTTTTCCTTCCAAAAATCGCTTCTTTTAACAGGATAACATAATAAATCCAACATATTTAAGATATTTTATTAAAATGTAAATACAATGAAATCAATAATATTGATTTAAAAAAATCTACAATTTTTGTTTTTTATACAATGGAAAAAGCCACCCCAATGTATATATGTTTTTATTTTTTTTTTCTTTATATACTGAACTTTTACTTAATTTTTATTTCTTTAAAAAAGTTTTACACAAAACATTATCATATTTTCAATAAAAAATAAATTTATACAGATACTAACACTGATATTAACCCATTGAACATTTCTTACAGTGCAATTCTTATTTTCTCACCAAACCAACTAAATTTTTATTTTTGAACAAATGACCCAACATACCAAATGACTTGAGAAAAATGTTATTATAAGCTTACAAACACAAGCCTTAAGCTTGAAAAGACTTGAGAATATATTGAAAAAGGTTATCGTAACAATTGTAGAAAAGTCAAAATGGAACCCTCGTGAAAATATTATGTGTATATGATTTCTATAAGCTTATTCTTGCAATTGTAGAATAAGCTTACAAAAATAATATTGTATTAACTTGCGTATAGAAAAGCTTATTTGACTTAATGGCCCGTAATCATAGTCCCGCACTAAAGTCGGCTTTTTTTAAAAATGACTTTAAATTAAAAACTTGTTATTATCTATTTTGCTATTATAGTCAGAATTAAAGCCAGTTTTAAGTTGAACCGGCTTTAAATGGGTATCACATCACATGTACCAAACGCCCGTATACATTTTGTACTAAAAAAGAAGCAGGTGGCAACATTGATCAGCTGCTTTTATATTTGGCGAAAAAAATTAAAAGTGTGTAAATAAAAGGTTTGCAATTGCAAAATGTGAAAAGGATTGAAAAGTGTATTTTTATTAATTTTGCATAACATTTAATAAATGTTATGCAAAATATCTTATTTATTGATATAATATTACTTTTAATAATTTGCAATTCAAATTTTTTTTTTTCACAAAAATTTTCTTGACGGAAAACAGCTGTTGTGTGTTGTTAAATTGAAGAAAGTCAACTTCAGGTAGTTTTAATTTTAAAGCAGACTTTAACGATTAAAGTATACTTTTACTTGTCTATAGTATGCCTAAAGTATGCTTTTAAGAAAAGTCGACTTTAGAACTCTTAAAGTATACTTTATTTTAACTATGATTATGCGCCAATATATTTATAAGCTTTTTCACATAATTGTAGAATAAGCTTCACATATAATATTTTATTTTTTATTTTAATTTTAAAAAATAATTAATTTTAAATATAAAAAATAATAATTCACTTTAAATATAAATAATTATAATTAATTTTAACCATAAATAAAAATTATTATAAAAATAATTAAATTTAATATGCAATTGCACGTTCACTTTATAAAATTTACAACCAAATGTACACGCAAAACACGTTTGACAAATTTAAAAAAAAAATTAACGGCACTTGTTGTATGCATTATAAGCGTAGAACAAGACAACAAGAAAAATATTTCTATTTCAATCGTCATACTGCGTTGTTTATAAGCGTACTTTAGAAAAAGTTATGTATAATAATGTTTTATCAAGCATTGTTAAATACTGCTTGTGAATTCAGATTTTATAAACATTATAATAAACGAAATTAAGAAAACACACTATTTATATAAGCTTATTCTCAAGTTGTATTGCAGTTTGATTGCTATATGGTATATTGGGTATAAATGTAAAACTTTGTTGTATGTTTTGTTCTTTTGAATACTCAGATAAAATGAAAAAACATTATTTATGTGCAAAAATGTTATAAAAACATACAGTCTTTTCTTATTACAATATGTAACGCAAATATAAAATTTCTTGTGAGATTGTACTAAGTTTGTGAAATAACAGAATAGTTAAACTCTTGTAAATACAGTTATGTTACACATCTATGGTATCTTTTACATACTTTTGGCGATCATATGTTCAAAAGCATGCTGTGTAGTTGTTCTCTTTTACACATTATTTTTTGTATACATTGTTTTTAAATCTCTTTCGCACTGTAGTTAGGAATTACAACAACAACCCGTCATCATCCTTCTTGCACGCATAAATGTATATGTTGCAACTTGATTTGAACCGTCATTTTTAAAAGTGTTCTTTCAAAACTGCCCGTGTGTGTGATTACCGTTTAAAATAACGTTTTTTGTACGCACGTCAAGAAAACAGAGAAAAAAACAGAATATTTTGTCTGTTTGTGTTTCTATTCCATTTCGTTTTTCTGTTTTTGTTTCAAATTTATTATGTTTTTTCTGTTTTTTTGTTTCCAAACTGTTTACACCTCAAAATGTAGGAAACAGACTTTTTGGTAAATTTATAAATTATATAAAAAAGATACATATTTATAAAAAATTACGTATTTTTTGTTATTTAAAACTTAAGTTTAAAATATGTATGTATATGTGTAAAGTTATTTACTTTTATGTACAATGGAATCCTGCTCCAAAGTTGGAATTTGCAAAAAAAAACATACAAATTTTACAAAAATTTAATTTTGATTTTTTACTTAGCAACACTTAAATATTGACCGTGTACATAATATTTCTTCTGAAATAAGTTCAGAATACTCCCACAAATCGAACGCAGTGGTGGTCATTGCCGGGAAATTAGCGGTTTAGTGGCAATCCTCCTCCAAAGTTGGAATTTGCAAAAAAAAAAACATACAAATTTATCAAAAATTAAGTTTTAATTTTTTACTTAGCAACACTTAAATATTGGCCGTGTACAAAATATTTTTTCTGAAATAAGTTCAGAATACTTCCACGAATCGAACGCAATTTATGTAAGTATTTGATGACCGTAGGTAAACTAATTTAAGCAGGTCGATGACCGTAGTTGTTGATGTGGTTATTGATGTTGTTATTGTAATTATTGTTGTTGTTGTCATTGTAGTTATTGTTGTTTTTGTTGCTGTAGTAGTGGCTATTGTTGTTGTTAGTGTTGCCGCTGATACTAGATCGGTGAACATAGGTAACTCCTCCCCCCTTAGAGTAGAGTGAGGGCCACAAAAAATTTGTAGGAGGCCGAACGATACTTTCAATTATACACGGGTTTGGTGTGTAAGTGATATTTATTTTCGTTGCTAGGATAATTGATGTTGTAATGATTATTAGAATGATAAAAGTAATGGATGCATATGTGATATATTGATGACTTATTGTTGTTACTTTTAGGGAAGCCATTATGTCATGATCACTGAATTGATATGACTTTAATTTCTGTATGTTAAGTTCCTCTATAATTGTTTCAGGAATCACTTGTATAAGCTTGGGTAGCGTTATGTTGATATGTTCACTATATGTTTGTGGTTTATCTTCGTATGTCAACCCATTAATTGTAACTGTGCATTTCTCATAATATAATATCGTTGTGTTGGATACGTTAAATGGTTTACTGCAGTCCGACTCAACCAGTGTTGTTGGTATGTTGATAAATAATATAAAATTATCTTCTGGTTGGTAGATTGTCTCCAATCGTCCTACATCTTTTAAGTTGCATTTTGGTTGTAGTTTCTGTATTAGTTTGCCCACACATGACGATTGTTCCATAGATTCACTTCTTGTTGGATTATGGCAGACATAAATATTTTCTAATTTTAAACATTTTTCTTGATAATAATTTATTGAAATATTGTTATAAGCTATATATTTAGATGACAATATTTGTCTTGTTATATTTATTGGTAAAGGTATAATATGAGACAAGGTAAAAGTTTCTTTTTGAAATTTTGGAATCTTTACGTTAAATATTATATTCGAATTATTATAATATGCCTGTAACTCAAGAATTTCATACAATTGTTCAACAGAGTTTATTTCATGTACTTGATGGTTAAGTAATTTATAAACATTTTCTATTTTTGTGATTTAGTATGAATTTGGAAATAATATTTAATTTTGCCAATATAATACTTTCCGCTATATTATTAATCTGATCCGTTAGTAATTCGATATTATAATTTATTCTATTTAAATATTGGATCTCTCAAATTATAAGGTTTTCTCTATTTATTTTGTTAGAAAAAGTTTCCTGTGTGTGTTTTAAAATTCTTGTAATTGTTGCTTGTTCAGTGTTTATGTGTGTTGTAATGTTACTAAATCTCTGTATCATTTCTGTATTTAGTATGCTTTGTGTATGTAATGTTTCATTAAAAATGTGTTCGTTTTCTATTAATTCTCTAAGTTATAAATTTAATTGCCGAACCCAATCCATTAAATAAAGCTTTATTCTGCCTTTTGAAAAGTAATAAGTTATCAATTTTGTTCATTAGTTGATCTAATTTTAATTTTGTTATCTTTAAGGAATCTTCAATTGACGAATCTTGTTCTAGTACATTCAACGTCCCTTTAATTTTTTCTGAATTATCGACATGATCTTTGAGATCTATTACATGGATTAGGTTCTGATAGTGATTTATTACCTTTGCATTACCCAATTTTATATATATATATATATATATATATATATATATATATATATATATATATATATATATTCTATAATAGCCAATTCATTGTCTAATTGTTGTGTATTTAACCTTTGGGAGTGAACCACAGATAACCTAGGAAGAAAAATAGATTAATTAGTTTTTTATTTTTCTTTTATGTTAGATAATTTTTTCTCTTTTATTCTACTCTTAATTTTCGATTTATGTATTTTTTGGTTCTTCCCTTATGTTTCGAAAATGGAGGTGTTACCTTGTTCTTCCTATTCTCCTTTCGATATATAATGTCATCAGCTTGTAAGGTTCTAGGTTGCAAGAATGATAAAATAAAGATTACGACATGCGCATGATTTCCCGTTATGTGACGTAGAAGGGCCATTCTAAGGGTTACCAAGAATATTTCATGTGTTAGATTTAAAATTTCTTGCGAAAAAATGTATGTATGTTTTATGTGATAGTTGGTAACCTTGTAATTGAAATCAAGAATGATAAAGTATAAATAAAAGCTGTTGAAAAAAGAAAAACGAACAAAAAAAAAAACAACAACAAATATAAACATGAAGTGTGCAGTGGGCAAATGTAAGCAAAGCAGCAGTAAAAAAACAAGTGAGAAAAAAATTAAATTTTGGATATTTTTAATGGAACTAATATATTTTTTGCTATAGATGTATCGTTTTACAAATTTCCCAAAGATGCAGGACAAAGAAAGCTTTGGGTTCGATGCAAACCCATAGATGTTAAAAATGATAGAATTTGTGCCTTACATTTCAAAGAGGAGGATTTTGAAAGAAATTTGATATTTGAAATGGGTAAGTCAACATATATTTAATTGTTGCAGTTTACTGCTTCATAATTATGAATAGGATTTAGCAATCGGCGTGCACAAAAGTTGAAACCGGGAGCAGTTCCGACCATTGACAGCAGTATTAAAAATGAAATTCCAACTCAATTTGAAATTCAAAATGAAGTTGTAAATGAAATTTCAAATGAAATTGCAAATGAAATTGAAATTTGAAATTGAAAATTGAAATCATGTGATGCAATATTTTTAAAACTAAATGGTGAAAAATTGTTGCTTGCAACCGGATATTTGCAAAAACATTTATTGGAAGCAAAGGACATTGAAGCCAATGATCAGATGAAAAAACTTTTTTTTAGATGCAGAATGTATTTTAGAATGAGATTACTTAATGTCGAAATTGCCCAAAATATTACCAAAAGAAAAAGGAAAATGAATAAAATAACAACATAAAGAAAAATGGTCTTTAATTGTTTTGTCTTTTATTGTTACATAGATAATTTTTATTAAATGGAATAAATATAAATAAAAAGAAAAATTAATTTTTAACTACAAAATAATTTGAAGATAAAAATTATAAATTGTCCCACTGATGTGTTTACTCATAAACATTACAGTTCGACAGCTGCAAATTATTAGCCAATAGAAACACAGAATGTGTGACGTCACAGGGCCAACATGCGCAGAAAATTTTAAAATTTTAAGCTTGTTGGCGTAATCTTTATTTTATCATTCTTGCTAGGTTGTACCCTATTCCTATTCAACCTATCTACTCTGTTCTTGACAGCAGCTTGTAATTTCTTCCTTAAATTATTTGTATTCATTCAGTTTTCGTAGGTATTCATGTTCCCCATTGAATTTTATTGCTTCGTTCAGTATATGTGGTTTACCAAAGAATAATTCATAAGGTGTCAGCCTCGTTGCTGAGTGTACAGAATTATTATACGTGATAAGAGCCTCCGAGAAAAATTCCTCGTGACCGGTGCAAAGTTTTTTCTCCTTTCTCTCAGTCATTATTATGCGATACATTTCCGTTAAGGTCGAATGCAACCTTTCAACAGGTGCATTGCTTGAGGATTGTTGGAATGAAGTAATGTGTAAGTTGATATTGAATTGCTTACAAAAATCTTTGAAAATAAGGGCTGTAAATTCTTTTCCTTGATCGCATACGATTTTCCTTGGAATTCCATATGCACCAATGAAGTTTTTCAGAGATCTAATTATGTTCAAACTAGTTCTAGAAGCTATCGTGTATCCCGTTGCAAATTTTGAAGATTTGTCTATAATAGTTAGTATCTGCTGATGGTTGATATGATAAATATCTATGTGTAAAATGTCCAATGGTTTTTCCGGAGATTCAGGGGTTTGGAAAATTAATTTCTGTGGGTGCCTATCATATTTCAGCGTCTGGCATGTTTCGCAATCATTTACTATTTGGCTTATCTTGTTTTTCATATGCAGAAAGAAATATTCTCTCTTAAGGTGTAAATATGTTTCTTCAATACCCCGATGATTGCTATTTTGATGATACTTCCTTATAATTTCATCTTGCTCATCGTTATCTGTAATGTCTTTCGCCCTGAGTGTACAACGTATTAGACGGTAAGCCCTATTATTAGCGAAAAATATGCGGAAAATATTTTTTGTACAGTACGAAAAACATCATCGTCATCTTTATAAATTGCAACAAGTCTATTTGGCTTAATAAATTTAGTAAAAATCCTTATCATAGAGTCTTCATCATTAATTGATGATTTTATTATTCGTTTTAATTTATTTTTAAAAGGTACCTCCATGGTAATATTCGATTCTGGTTTTACTTCAAGTATTAACTGGATGTTAAACTCGTTCAGTTTTTCCGAAATTGGAATACCGTCGTCTGCATTCTCTTCTGCAGAGTGAACCGTACTTCCACTAGTGCCGAGAGTAGAAAAGTTTTCATGATTGTTTATATCCGGTCTGATTCTACTAAGTGCATCAGCGTTGGAATTTAATACACCTTTTTTGTATACTATCTCATAATCTAATTCTTCTAATTTCAAACGCCAACGTATTAGTTTTGAATTGGGTTCTTTTAATCCCATTATCCAAGTTAATGGTCCGTCACTATCTTGAATTTGTGACCGAATAGGTAAGAAGAATTTTGTGGCCCATACTATTGCCAAAAGCTCCTTTTCTATTGTAGAGTAATTAGTTTCTGAGGTATTCAACGTCCTGCTAGCATAACAAATAGGTTTATCGCTTCCTATTTGTCCCTAAGACAATACAGCCCCTAGTGCATAGTTACTAGCATCAGTGGTTAAAATGAAACTTTTAGAAAAATCCGGGTATTGTAATATTGGATCATTACAAAGCAGATCTTTACACATTTCAATAGTTCTCACATAGTCTTCGGTCACCTTTATTTCCTCACCCTTTTTCAGGCAAGCTGTAAGTGGTTTCGTTAACTTCGCAAAATTAGGGATAAATTTCCTGTAGTAGCCCAGTAATCCCAAAAAGGATTTAAGCTGTTTCGGAGTCTTTGGAGTCGGGAAATTTTTTACCGCACTTATTTTCCCAGGGTTTGGCTTAATACCTTCGGTAGACACTATGTGACCCAAAAATTCTATTTCCTTTCGTAAAAATTCTGATTTATTTGATTTTCTCAATCTTTCAAATACTAATTCCAGACTACTGATGTGTTCCCGTAACGAAGTTGCGAAAATAATAATGTCATCGAGGTAAACCAGACAAATTTTGCCTACTAATTCCCCAAGGACATTATCCATGACCCTTTGGAATGTTGAAGGTGCGTTTTTCAGCCCGAACGGCATCCTAATAAATTCGTAATGTCCTCCTTCCACTGAAAACGCAATTTTCGGGATGTCCTTTGCTTCCATTTCAATCTGGTGGAGACCGCTGGCCAAATCGACAGTAGAGAAGAACATGCACCTACCCAACTTGTCCAGAATTTCGTTTATGTTCGGTATCGGGTATTTATCGGTAATAGTCTTTTCATTTACTTTTCTATAATTGATTACTAATCTCCATTTTTGTTTAACACTGGCATCCTTCTTCTTTGGCACTATCCAGACGGGAGCACTCCAAGGTAAGTAGCTTGAACGTCTTATGTGTTGATTCAATAGTTTCGAAATTTGTTCTTGTACCTCCCCCTTGTGAACGGGTATCTGTAGGACTTAGTATACACCGGTATATCATTGGTTGTTGATACACTGTGCCTGATTTTGTTCGAAAATGTCAACTCTTGGCCTTCTCTGTAGAAAACATCAGAATATTTTCTACATGTTTTCAGAAGGAGTCGCCTTTCTTCCTGGTTGAGGTGCTTGATACGCAATAAGTCCTTTATATCCATATCTTCATTTATATCAGATGTACCAAATTCTGTAGTATTAACTTCGAAATATTCTTGGGAATGATATTCCTGTGTTTTAAGTGGTTGATCAAAATAAATTATCTCCGAAGAGTCACTCAAGCTCGTTACTTCTATCAAACTATACCAGTCCTGTGCTTTATAAATTCCTGCTGAAATTACGAGGTTTTTTTTATAAGAGTTTCGGCAATAAAAATATCTCCTTCCTTCACATCAACGGGTAACTTAACTATTGTCTTTGTATTTGGTTCAATCGGGATTTTTTAAGAACATACGTTTGGTTTGTGGTGTAATGGGATTGAAGTAGATCTCGTTTCCAACATATTAGACCATAAGTAAATTTTAGCTCCGATTTTGGATAAATAATCAATTCCCAAAAGACCATCGAAATAGTTGTGAAATTTAAATAATAATAATGAAAGTTTTCCTTTTTGTTTAAATTCGTCGAATATTGGTAGTATCGCCAATTTGTCTATTATATATTTCGCCAAAACAGTTTTTATGGTAGTCGGTTTGCATTTGATGTGTTGTTGTTGGTTTACATGTTCCGGATTAATAAACGAGGTCGAAGCCCCAGTATCTACTAGAAACTTGAGAAGTTTACCGCTGGGAACCCTGATCTTAATGTAAACTAACTCTGATCCATGCTTATGCATGTCTAAGTATCCCGTGGGCTTTGTAAGGCGGGATCCTAAAAATTTACCTCTTCTTCAACGTTGGTCATTTCGTATTCCTCGCCTATTTTGTTAACATTATTAGTTTCCATATTTGAGTACCTTCTTGTCTGTGAGCTAGGGCTTTGTTTAATATTCGGAAAAGAACATTTGTTCCTTAAGTAAGAAAACCCACTTGACATATCCATGGGCTCTGGTTGTGGAAGCTTGGGTATATTATAATTATTATTGAACGACATTTGTTCCCAATGATTAGATTGACCGAAATTAGAAGACGTTTGTCTTCGCTGCTGATTATGCGAATTGTTATTTGGGTTGGGATGGCGACCGCCCCCATTATAAGTCGTATTTTGTGAAACTGCAGGTGTATTACCGTTGGTGTTCCCATACCGTTGACCGTTATAGTTTGGTTCATAAGACTGATTTTTCCGATACGGGTGATTATTTTGTCTATTTAGATTGTGTTTACCGGTATACCCATTAGATTGTTGATAGTATATATTCTTTTCTTTGATGTAGAAACTCAAGGCTTCGGCTAATGAGTTTGGTCTCATAGCTCTAATTGTCGCCCCTAATGGATCTCTTAGTCCCGTGACAAAAGAGTTAAGGCACATTTCCCCATAAAGTGCCTTTTTAGCATTTACTACACCGTTGTCTGATTCGTGTAACAATACGTTGTTACATAGGGCCGATTGGAGTTCTACCACCTCACTGTAGAATTTTTCGAATAGCTTGTTGCACTGTTTCAAATTATCAGGGTAGTGAGTTATTAAATTTTCCTTTATATTGTCCCAATTTAGTAGGGTACCGTACATGTTAAGCACTTCGTTTGCTTGCCCCTCTATTTTGTTACGAATGGCCCTTAATATAATTTGTAAATATGGGGTCTTATCTGTTCCCCTTATGAACAATATAATTTCTTCAACATTGTTAAGAAACTCATATGGTAACCTAGGGTTACCATAGTATGTAGGCAACTTTTTGATGGCATCTGGTATTCTCAATGACTGGAATATGTCCATTTGTCTAACCACCGACCCTGATGGAACAGGAGGGGTAGTGCCGGAAGAAGATTGTTCATGTAATTCATTAATCATTGTAGATGAGTTTTCGAATTCAGGAATGGGTGTTAAATTTGTTAAACTTCAACTCTTAAGTAATTTTGGCAAGCTATAAGGCGAAAACCTCTTTCTATTCAATTTGCTACTTGTTAAATAATAAATATAAAATAAAAAATATGTGCAACTTACAATATTGTTAATAGAATCAGCATGTCCAACAAGTTAATCAGTAGTAGTGTGGCGAGATCACTAATTAATCTGGTATGTAGTACTCGTAGCTTCAAGGGTAGGTTCACGGAATTCGTAGATGAATTTTCTAGATTTATCTCCAATTCGTTTGTATTTCAAAAAAAATATATTCAATTTATATATGTATTTATAAAAATTTATTTTTTTGTGCAATACAAAATTTAAACTAGATTTTATATTTAACTTTATTTTGTGTTTTTTTATTTGTATTTTTGTACGATACAAAAATTTTGCACTATATTTTATATTCAATTTGTTTTGTATTTTATATTTGTATTTTTGCACTAAATTTTATATTCAATTTCCCTTTTTATTTTTTTTTTTTTAATTTGTATATCCAAATTATTTTTGTTCGATACAAAAATTTTATATTCAACTTCCTTTTTTTATTTTTATTTGTAACTCCAAATTATTTTTGTTCGATATAAAAATTTTATATTCAACTTCCTTTTTCCCTGTATCTCCCAATTATTTTTGTTCGATACAAAATTTTTTTCATCTTTTTTACCTTATAGATTTACTAATATTCACTACGAATACCGCCCCTTTTCGACTGCGCCAGTTATAAATAAAACTACAAGTAACTTCTTGATTGATTAATGACAATTAATGTTTTATTGTTTACGGCTATTTATACTATATAATTGTTTATGATGCATATTAATAAATTCTGCTTATTCTACGAATAATTAAGGAAATAAAATTAAATTAAATGGAAATAATATAATTAAATGCTTATTCATGTCTGCCCCAATTTATGTATTTGATGACCGTAGGTAATCTAATTTATGCAAGTCGTAGTTGTTGATGTGGATGTGACCGTAGTTGTTGATGTGGTTATTGTTGTTGTCATTGTAATTATTGTTGTTGTTGTTGTTGTCATTGTAGTTATTGTTGTTGCTGTAGTAGTGGCTATTGTTGTTGTTAGTGTTGCCGCTGATACTAGATCGGTGAACATAGGTAACTCGTGCGTGGATTCCCACTAAACCGCTAATTTCCCGGAAATGACCACCACTGCGTTCGATTTGTGGGAGTTTTCTGAACTTATTTCAGAAAAAATATTTTGTACACAACCAATATTTAAGGGTTGCTAAGTAAAAAATTAAAACTACATTTTTGATAAATTTGTATGTTTTTTTTTTGCAAATTCCAACTTTGGAGCAGGATTCCCACTTAACCGCTAATTTCCCGGCAATGACCACCACTGCGTTCGATTCGTGGGAGTATTCTGAACTTGTTTCAGAAAAAATTATTTGTACACGGCCAATTTTTAAGTGTTGCTAAATAAAAAATCAAAATTACATTTTTGAAAAATTTTTTTTTTTTTTTTTGCAAATTCCAACTTTGGAGGAGGATTCCCACAAAATCGCTAATTTTTCCAGCAATGACCACCACTGCCTTCGATTTGTGGGAGTATTCTGAACTTATTTCAGAAGAAATATTTTGTACACTGTCAATATTTAAGTGTTGCTAAGTAAAAAATCAAAATTACATTTTTGAAAAATTTGTATGTTTTTTTTTTGCAAATTCCAACTTTGGAGCAGGATTCCATTATACATAAAAGTTAATTACTTTATACTAGAGTATTCAAAAACCGAAACCGAAAACCGGTCAACCGGTTTCTTTATTTTTAAAAACCGATCGGTTTCGAATATTTTGTAAATTCGAAGAAAACCGAAAAACCGGTCTTTTTTGTTCGGTTAACCGGTTTTTTTAATAACGTCACCAACTGGGTTACGTGGTCTCTTTTATTTTTTCCGAACACTTATAATCGTTTGTTTGGTTATGAAGATTAAGATGTAAGTATGATAGATTCCGATGAAGACTTAACTTTGGATATTCCAAATTCAAATAGTTTAATTTCTGATCCAAATAACACAACAAACAGTATTCAAAATTCGAAAAAAGAGACTGTACAAAATCATTCATCATTATATGATGATTTCATATATCTTGATAAATGCGACAAAAGAACTGAAAAGTTGGAAAATTTATATAATTGTCTTTTGACTATTTGTCCAACATCTACTATTAGTGAAATAGTATTTTCCACTTCTAGCTTTATCAAAAGCAAACAAAAAAATCGTCTTAAAACGAAACATTTAAATTGCATATTATTTCTAAAATATTATTTTAGAAGTGAAAAATAGATTTTCTTTTTACATATTTAAAATGTAATATTAAAAAAACTTATTTAATGCCAAACGTTTTAAACGTTCAAATTACTAACGTACCTAATTTTACCCAATTTACAAACTTAATGATCTCTATTCATTTGATATGAATATAGTTTTATAATATTAATTTTTAAGATATTATATTAAAAAATATTAAAGCCAAAGAATGAAATGTTGAAATGAAATACAATAAAAAAATTATTTTTTTTTTCAAAGAATGTATTTTTTTATTTTATTATATTTATATATTAAATTTCTGTTTTTTTTTTACATAATTAACAAATTATATAAGCTTTTTATTCAAAATAAAAAAAAAACCGAAAAAACCGGTTGACCGGTTTTTTCTGCAAACACCGAAACCGGTATTTTTAAAATTCTATTGTTCGAAGAAAACCGAAACCGGTTTTTTCAAAAGGCCGGTTTTTTGAATACTCTACTTTATACATATACATACATATTTTAAACTTAAGTTTTAAATAACAAAAAATACTTGATTTTATTATAATTATTTAATAAATCTTAAATTTACCAAAAAGTCTGTTTTCTACATTTTGCGGTGTAAACAGTTTGGAAACAAAAAAAACATAATAAAATTGAAACAAAAACAGAATAAACGAAATGAAATAGGAACAAAAACAGACAAAATATTCTGTTTTTTTTCTCTTTTCTTCACGTGCGTGTTTTTTTTGTCAGTGTCGAATACCAGGTAACATTAGAACGCCAGCTGATTATTCTTTGCTCTAATTTAAATACGACTTAAACTAAGGTAAACAACGCCTAGTGTGAGTATATTGTCGTTGTTCGTGTTTAACCGTACAGTTTTACCCGTGCGGTTAAAACTGCAAAAGCAGAACGAAGTGATCGCTGCCTTTAAAGTTATTATAGTAGGCAAAAAGTGTCAAACAATAACGCTTTAATATCAAATTCGCTCGTTCAATCTCTTTGTAAACCTTTTAAATTACACAGAACAATGAGATACTGCTTTGAAATTGTAATTACATATCTTAAAATTAATTCCAATTAAACTGATATATTTACAAATTATGAATTTGTGAAAAATCAAAAGAATTTTGTATGAACAGGTGTATTTACAATTGTACTATGGGTGTTCAAAAAGTACAATTTTTATTTTAAAAATATATAGTTTATCATCCCTGACTGTTACCATTGGTAAAGTTGTTACCATTGTTAGTACGATCAACAACTGCGTAAGTTTTACATATTCATTAGTTTAAATATGAAATTTATTTATATCAAATATATTTATATATACAAAAAGTATTATTTAAATAAGAGTATTTAAAGAATCCCCATTGAAGATTATTGTATCAATGTTACACATTTCACGCACTAAGTACATGTCCAAAGAGAGTAGACCAACAAGAAATCAATTTTATTGTCAGAGATAATATGTTACTACCAGACCTTTAAAAGCATAATTCTTTAAATCAATTTTCAAATCTGAATTAAATGCGCGAATTCATTTTTCTGATTGAATTATTTACTACCATGATTTAAATACTTCTTTTTATACCCTCCACCATATATGGTGAGGGTATATATCAGTTTGTAATATGTCGAAATATAGGTTTAAGACCCCAAAAAGTATATATATTCGTGATCCTTATGCAATTTTAAGTCGATTTAGCAATGTCCGTCTGTCTGTCTGTTGAAATGGCGATAACGACGCGAAGACGCAAGCGGGGGTGCCAATTTTTACCCAGATCATTGAACATCCTCCCGAGCAGTTTGGTATTTAAAATGAGCGAAATCGGTTTAGCGGTTCAAAAGTTATGAGTGAAAATGTGAAGGTACCTCTAAATTTTCCATACAAATTTGTACAATTTTTCTGTATCTATTTTAATTTTATGTTAAGTAAGTAAAAATGTTATTAAGTCTTCTTCTTGTTTCGATTACATTTACTATACATATGTGTGTTACTCTAATAACTATGTTAACGTAAGAAGCAACAATGTTAAAGTCGCTAACAGAGCAGACGTCTGTAATTAACATTACTAAAACTAAATAACAAAAGTTCGTTACATAAATTGACAAAACATATTCTTATTACAGTTCATGCAAAATTTAGTATATACGTATATCATCTTCAGCCCCTATGGTGGAGGGTATTCAAAGATTCGGCACAGCCGAATTTAGCCCTTTTTTACTTGTTATAAATTTAAAGAAAGTAATTAAATTTTAAATCAAATCAATTTTGATTTGATTCGCTTATCAATAAAATAATTATTTTGATTCCCGAATTAAAATAGTTTTTTTTCAAATTACGATTAATTTAATTTTAAACTCGAAGGGTTTAATGGATTTTTTTTATAAAACAGCAACAGGGCTGTTTTATAAAAATTAACACACTCTGATAATAAAAGTTTCGTTTCCTGCTCCATTGTGATCTTATAAAAATGGGTCACCCTGTGGCTGTTTTATAAAAATAGATCTCGGGATGTTTTCCGGATCTGGTTTTTTTTTATTATCGCAGTTTATTAATACTCCACTGGAGCAAAAATTTTGTCTCGCTTAGCTTGGCGAATATCTAGAAGCGAGATTTACAAGAAAATTTTAATGCTCTTTTATTTTGTTTTAATTCGCAAATCAAATCAATCTCTTTTTTAAATTGCTAATTAATTGCTAATCAATTATGATTTTAAATATGATTTAATAAATTGATTTAAAAAATATTGAATCAACTCGCAGATCTACAAAAAGAATTATATTTTTCGTCCGGTCTGGTTACTACTCATTAGGTTTTCCAATGTATTTTATATGTAAACTAACGAGTGGGATGACGATTTTAGTTGATAATTTTAGCGACTTTGGTTTATCTTTGAGATTAATGTTTTTGAGAAGTGCAGTGTTGCCACGGACAAACATTTTTTGTTACCAAACTTTTTTTAGAAAAAGTTACCAAATGAGAAAAAATAACCAAAAGTGGTATTTTTTCTTTAAATATTTATTATTTAAATTTGTATTGGAAATATTGGCTGAAATGCATTTTTTCGGGCGTTGCTAAAAAATAAAAAAATGGAATTTTATGAATTGTTGATCTGTTATTTTGTAAGTGAATAGTATAGTAGGATTTTTTTTTTAAGATCATATCATATTCTTTTTAATTATTTTTATTGTAAAGAAACATGAAAATTTTTATTAGTAAGTTATAGAGAATAAAAATTGAGAAATTCCACTGAGCCAGCAGGATAGAATACTTAGTATTTTCGGTTGGCGCTACCCAACCTTGTCAATACCCATGCTCTTCTTCTCCCTTTACGGTCATTGCTTGTTGATGATTGTCTATTTTATATTGAGTGTTAGGAAACAAATTAACAAACTTGTAAACAACAACACAATTAGACTAACATCAACGAAATTTAACAATTTATATTTATCCTCTATATTTTACAGTTTTTTTTGTTATGAACTTTAATTCTTAAAGTATCAAATAACACAGCTTATATGAAGCATTTAATATCAAATGTTTGTCTTAATCCATATTAAATCTACAACATAATCTATGTTGATAGTTAATGAATAGACAATATTTTGAATTATATTTTTCACTGTATCCTTGTGTGTAAAGTAATGGAATTTTATGAATTGTTGATCTGTTATTTTGTAAGTGAATAGTATAGTAGGATTTTTTTTTTTTTTAAGATCATATCATATTCTTTTTAATTATTTTTATTGTAAAGAAACATGAAAATTTTTATTAGTAAGTTATAGAGAATAAAAATTGAGAAATTCCACTGAGCCAGCAGGATAGAATACTTAGTATTTTCGGTTGGCGCTACCCAACCTTGTCAATACCCATGCTCTTCTTCTCCCTTTACGGTCATTGCTTGTTGATGATTGTCTATTTTATATTGAGTGTTAGGAAACAAATTAACAAACTTGTAAACAACAACACAATTAGACTAACATCAACGAAATTTAACAATTTATATTTATCCTCTATATTTTACAGTTTTTTTTTTTTTTTTTTTTTTTTTTTTTTTTTTTTTTTTTTTTTTTTTTTTTTTTTTTTTTTTTTTTTTGTTATGAACTTTAATTCTTAAAGTATCAAATAACACAGCTTATATGAAGCATTTAATATCAAATGTTTGTCTTAATCCATATTAAATCTACAACATAATCTATGTTGATAGTTAATGAATAGACAATATTTTGAATTATATTTTTCACTGTATCCTTGTGTGTAAAGTAATGGAATTTTATGAATTGTTGATCTGTTATTTTGTAAGTGAATAGTATAGTAGGATTTTTTTTTTAAGATCATATCATATTCTTTTTAATTATTTTTATTGTAAAGAAACATGAAAATTTTTATTAGTAAGTTATAGAGAATAAAAATTGAGAAATTCCACTGAGCCAGCAGGATAGAATACTTAGTATTTTCGGTTGGCGCTACCCAACCTTGTCAATACCCATGCTCTTCTTCTCCCTTTACGGTCATTGCTTGTTGATGATTGTCTATTTTATATTGAGTGTTAGGAAACAAATTAACAAACTTGTAAACAACAACACAATTAGACTAACATCAACGAAATTTAACAATTTATATTTATCCTCTATATTTTACAGTTTTTTTTGTTATGAACTTTAATTCTTAAAGTATCAAATAACACAGCTTATATGAAGCATTTAATATCAAATGTTTGTCTTAATCCATATTAAATCTACAACATAATCTATGTTGATAGTTAATGAATAGACAATATTTTGAATTATATTTTTCACTGTATCCTTGTGTGTAAAGTAATGGAATTTTATGAATTGTTGATCTGTTATTTTGTAAGTGAATAGTATAGTAGGATTTTTTTTTTTTAAGATCATATCATATTCTTTTTAATTATTTTTATTGTAAAGAAACATGAAAATTTTTATTAGTAAGTTATAGAGAATAAAAATTGAGAAATTCCACTGAGCCAGCAGGATAGAATACTTAGTATTTTCGGTTGGCGCTACCCAACCTTGTCAATACCCATGCTCTTCTTCTCCCTTTACGGTCATTGCTTGTTGATGATTGTCTATTTTATATTGAGTGTTAGGAAACAAATTAACAAACTTGTAAACAACAACACAATTAGACTAACATCAACGAAATTTAACAATTTATATTTATCCTCTATATTTTACAGTTTTTTTTGTTATGAACTTTAATTCTTAAAGTATCAAATAACACAGCTTATATGAAGCATTTAATATCAAATGTTTGTCTTAATCCATATTAAATCTACAACATAATCTATGTTGATAGTTAATGAATAGACAATATTTTGAATTATATTTTTCACTGTATCCTTGTGTGTAAAGTAATGGAATTTTATGAATTGTTGATCTGTTATTTTGTAAGTGAATAGTATAGTAGGATTTTTTTTTTTAAGATCATATCATATTCTTTTTAATTATTTTTATTGTAAAGAAACATGAAAATTTTTATTAGTAAGTTATAGAGAATAAAAATTGAGAAATTCCACTGAGCCAGCAGGATAGAATACTTAGTATTTTCGGTTGGCGCTACCCAACCTTGTCAATACCCATGCTCTTCTTCTCCCTTTACGGTCATTGCTTGTTGATGATTGTCTATTTTATATTGAGTGTTAGGAAACAAATTAACAAACTTGTAAACAACAACACAATTAGACTAACATCAACGAAATTTAACAATTTATATTTATCCTCTATATTTTACAGTTTTTTTTTGTTATGAACTTTAATTCTTAAAGTATCAAATAACACAGCTTATATGAAGCATTTAATATCAAATGTTTGTCTTAATCCATATTAAATCTACAACATAATCTATGTTGATAGTTAATGAATAGACAATATTTTGAATTATATTTTTCACTGTATCCTTGTGTGTAAAGTAATGGAATTTTATGAATTGTTGATCTGTTATTTTGTAAGTGAATAGTATAGTAGGATTTTTTTTTTAAGATCATATCATATTCTTTTTAATTATTTTTATTGTAAAGAAACATGCTGGCTCAGTGGAATTTCTCAATTTTTATTCTCTATAACTTACTAATAAAAATTTTCATGTTTCTTTACAATAAAAATAATTAAAAAGAATATGATATGATCTTAAAAAAAAAAAATCCTACTATACTATTCACTTACAAAATAACAGATCAACAATTCATAAAATTCCATTACTTTACACACAAGGATACAGTGAAAAATATAATTCAAAATATTGTCTATTCATTAACTATCAACATAGATTATGTTGTAGATTTAATATGGATTAAGACAAACATTTGATATTAAATGCTTCATATAAGCTGTGTTATTTGATACTTTAAGAATTAAAGTTCATAACAAAAAAAAACTGTAAAATATAGAGGATAAATATAAATTGTTAAATTTCGTTGATGTTAGTCTAATTGTGTTGTTGTTTACAAGTTTGTTAATTTGTTTCCTAACACTCAATATAAAATAGACAATCATCAACAAGCAATGACCGTAAAGGGAGAAGAAGAGCATGGGTATTGACAAGGTTGGGTAGCGCCAACCGAAAATACTAAGTATTCTATCCTGCTGGCTCAGTGGAATTTCTCAATTTTTATTCTCTATAACTTACTAATAAAAATTTTCATGTTTCTTTACAATAAAAATAATTAAAAAGAATATGATATGATCTTAAAAAAAAAAAAAAAAATCCTACTATACTATTCACTTACAAAATAAAAAAATATATATTTTTTTCTATTTTCCATTTTTGGTACGCGTAGTAACATATAAGTGATGGTACTAAAATGAATGGAAATTTCCCCACAATCTCAAATATGCATTTTGTTTCACGATCCATGCTATGTGGCTGCCTCTAAATCCATATAAGACCCCTTGGTTACAATTTTTGCAAAAATTTTACCTGCGGCGCTTTTACGTTATGACTGGTTTTCATTATGTCATATGAACTGACAACAAAAACTGACTCAAATAAATTCTCGTCATTTTGTGTCAAATGTGTTTTTATTACATCTAAAAAACTGACAATAAATCGATAAAGCAGAGCGTGTCAAAGACATATGTCAAATTTTGGTGTGAGTTGACTGATACGCCGTTTTCATTACAAAGGTCAAATGTGATGCGTAAACTTTTGGCGAGCGAACAGCTGATTAGAAAATATTAATTTGAGTTAAATAAAAAGTGGACAAACTGAAATTTGACGTTTTCACTTGTCTGTCATTTTAGACGGCAGTTAGTGTGCATAACTGACTGCAAACTCAGATGACACCATAAGACAACCCGTTTTCATACAATTGCCAACAATTTGAACAAATTGACATTAAAAATGACATAGTGAAAATCATGCATTAGAAAATAATATTTGTTCATGATATATGGTGTGTGGCTCCTTCTAAAAAATGTTTGCCTGAGGCGCTTTTAGATCGAAAATGCATTTTGTTTCATGATCCATGATATGTGGCTCCGTCTCGATCCATTAAAAACTCGTTTGAGTCGATTAGAAAAAATTTAAAATATCAAAAAAAAATTCGCGCTATTTTTTCGAAAAATATTTCCCTGCGGCGCCTTTTGATCCATTTTATACCTTCTGTGCCCCATATAAAAAAAATTAAAAAAAACAGACTTCCCAAAAATATTTAAAAATTTTACGAAAAAATTGCCCGAAATCTTTTTTAAAATCGCGCGATTTTTTAAAACATTTAAATTTTTTGGGGCGGGGCCTGCAGGCAAAAGTTAGAAAAAATATTTTTTGAGATCCTGTGGGAATTTCCTTTCATTTTTGTACCCATACTTATATGTTACTACGCGTACCAGTTTTTGGGACCTGGGGGGCCTCACAGGCCCCGGCCCCAAAAATTGAAGATAGAAAAAAATTTTTTTTTTGAGCAACTCCCGGCAAAGTGCATTTTTGCCGAAATATTATTTTAAAGCAAAAATTTATGAAAAATTATTAAGTTTTTACCTGCTTTCAGTGCCGCTTCCAGATGATATATCTTTTGATTCACTATTTGCATTGACTGCCGACTATTTCAATAAAAACCTTAAACAATACATCAAAAAATCGTTCCGTTTACATACCGTTTTCAGTACGAAATAAACGGAATCCAACTCCAGTTACGTATCGTTTTCTGGATCCGTAGACGGACTAGAAACCAAATTTTTATTAACATTGAAACTGATTCGAATCCGTTGAAAGTCCGTCAAAGACGGAAAGTTTAAGTACCGTTGTGTCTGACATTGAAGGATCATTTACGGACCGTTGTGTCGTGTGAAAAACGGACTTGAATATTTACCTAAATTTAGTATATTTTTTATTAATTTTGAATAGTGCATATTATATTTTTTCGATTTATTATACCAAAAGAAAATAAACAGCACAAAGAAAATATTTGACGAAAGCAATTTACATCCATTATCACGTTTTAATTTTGGCCTTTTATAAAATTTAATACCTAATGAAAAAAAAAAAACAAATTAGTTTATGTTCAGCTGATAATAAAGAGTGGTTCAATTTTAAGGGCCGATGTTGATTTTGAATAAAACAAATTATTTAGGAAATTATTGTCATTTCTTTTTATTATGATAATACGGTATGGTTCAATTATTTATGGCACAAAATATCGGCCAAATGGCCGCCGCGACCTCGGTGGCACACCTCCGTCCGATGGTCCGAATTTTTGATGACGCTGAGGCATAATTGAGGTTCTATGCCGTTAATGTGCCGAAATATCTCATCCTTTAGCTCTTGAATTGTTGCTAGCTTATCGACATTCACCTTTTTTTCAAATAACCCCAAAGAAAGAAGTCCAACGGTGTCAAACCACATTATCATGGCGGCCAATTGACATCGCCACCACGTGAGATAACACGGCCATTGAATTTGTCGCGCAAAAGAGCCATTGCTTCGTTAGCTGTGTGGCAAGTGGCACCGTCCTGTTGAAACCACATATCTTCCTGGGTCATATCCTCAATTCCTGACCACAATAAGTTCGTTATCATCTCCCGATAGCGAACACCATACACGGTAAATGCTTGGCCGACTTCATGACACATTATCGCGAACAACAGCAATGTTTTCCGCAGACAGAACTGGGCGAGCATGCACAGGTGTTTTCACAGACCCTGTTTGCTGAAATTTGCCCACAATTCTCCCGACTGTGGACACATTTGGTCGATTATACTTTTATTAACGCGTTGCTCGATTGTGTATCTTTCCATGGTTCAAATAACGGAGTGTGAGAATTTATTAAAATATAAATATTTTTAACGAAAAAAGTAAAGACTATTGAAACTGCAAAAAGTTTTTATAAAAACTGGAATATATAAATATAGCTATATTTATTAAAAATATATATACCTGAAAAGATACTGAATTTGGGTACCACGTGTGCATTTAGCTGCAACGTGGTGCAAGCATAGAGTTAAGCAACGATGATCAGCACTCATTTATAGAGAGCAAACATTGACGTAACTCATTTGGGTGAAAATAGATTTGCTTTACTTGATGAGTTGGAGATTGAAAATACAGAGGACAGATACAGAAAACTGCTATAGGCAAAAAGGAAAATGCCGGCAAATCCTTTTGCCCTACAATATTTTTATTTGATGTCAACATTGAACGTTTAGTTGACCAATTGGAAGCAAAAACACCCAAAATAACGTTTAAAATAAGAAACTTTAATAAACATAAAAGTAAGTTGTACCTTTCAGATGCTAGAGTGCATTCTGAAATGATGGCCATCCTGAGGAGGAAGAATATTCACTCTTACTCATATACGCCTAAGGAGCTAAGACATACTTCTTTTGTATTAAGAGGTCTTTATCACGGTACTAGTGTTGAGGAAGTTAAGTCTGCCCTTGACAAATCGGTTCCAAACGTTATGTCCAAAATTACACGTTTTAAAACTCCATATTCCGTAAAAAACTCATACGGCACAGGCCTGTTACTGGTTACGCTAAACGCAGGGAATTCACTCTCAGATATTGCGCACATTAAATATATTTTAAGCCAAACTATTCTATGGGACAAACCTAAAAGGAAAGAACACGAGGTGCAATGCCGCAGATGCCAACGTTTTAGTCACATTGCTAAAAATTGCAATTCCGTATCCCAGCGCATAAATTCTGAGACGTCAGCACCCCACTGCGTGAACTGTGGAGTAAGTGGTCATCCTGCCAACTGGAGAGGTTGCCCAGCCTATAGAAAATACTTTGCCGTACGAAGGGAACGCATAAACAAGGCTAGTGAAGAAAAGCTTGTTGCCAAAGATAAAGTAAACAATATAATAAAAAAATCTATTCGTGCATCAGGCAGATCATTTGCCAGTCTTTTTCAGGTAAATGCTACTCAAGCTCAAACACATAAACCATCTGTAATTGAAGAATTCTTAAAACTTGCCAATATGTTTCTTTTACCTGAGGAATTGTCGCAGGAACAGCAAATTACAAACTTCCTTGAAGATTTTAAAAACATGCCAAAAAATGAAGCTAAAGCAGGGTTCCTGCGGCTTCTAAAGAATGTGAATAACAAATATTGCCCATGGATCTCTTAAATTTGTGACATTTAACGTCAGCTCTCTTGCTAACATCAGTCGCCAAATTGAACTTTCAAATATTCTTCATCATAATCAAATTGATGTAGGATTCATTACAGAATGTCATCTTCGCGGGAATAGAAAAGTAAATCTTAATGGATATATTTTTTTTTACGACAATTCAGCTTTAAGAGTAGCAATTGCCATTGAAATATAATATAATTATTTGCAATAAAACACAATTTAATAACGTTTTTATTGAAATAGTTTCAAACAGCATTAGTAAAAAATATTTATTAAGGTCTTTATATATAGTGTATATTGTGTATATGATTCACATGAGTTAAACAACAGCTTAAACCAGATTCTCTGACTGAGCAACAATTATGATGGGTTTATATTCGGTGGTGACCTAAATGTGAAAAGTTTAAATTGGGCATATACAAAAACAACTTTTACAAAACAACTTTTTAGATTTAACACTCGTTTGCGATATATATCAATCGTTTCCAAATGGGTCTTCTTTTCTAGTACACTTTCTATTAAGTCCTAGCATAATCAACAGTATCCGACCTAATTATAAGATCAAAAGCTTATTAACTTTCTCGGATCATTTCCGATTAGTATTGAAACTGGAAAGTGATGCAGCCTCTTTAACACTAAGAAGGCCCCTGGTAATAACTTCATACAAGAACACTAATTGGAACCCATTCAGTAGAGATTTAGATACAGCCTCAGATGCCATTTTACCTCCCATCAACTGTGCAATTTAAATAATGATGAATTAGATATGCTTATAAATACATTTAATAATACACTTACCTCAATACATGAAAGCCACTCCAAAAAACTGGAAATAAACGAACAAAAACGTCAGTATCCTGATAACATCAAGAAAAAGTTTAGTATGCATGGCAGAAGAACCTAAAGAAAATATATCACAGATCTAGAAATAGAATTAGCAGCGAGTATAAAATTCCCACTAAACAAATAGAACTATTAAAAACAATTGAGCGCCCCGGTAGGCTAGTTGGTAGCGTGCTAACTTATCAGTGCGGGGGTCGTGGGTTCGATTCCCACCAGAGGCTCTGGTCTGTTTTCGCTACAACGAGCTGAAGGCCTTCGTTGCTAGTGCTCGGTAAGGGTATTTAAATATAATTTGTAATTATATGTTTAATAAAAATAAAATAAATAAATATTGAAAACAATTATTAATGAGCTTATAAATCTTGAAGATGCTAAAAATTTGAGACATAGATTCTCAAAAATAGCACCAGGTCATACAGCCTTTAAAGACGTATTTCGGTTCGTTGGTAAAAAGAAGTCTCCTTTTTGCCAGCAGCTCATACACAATGATACTATCACTTCCAATAGTTGTCAAATTTCAGAGATATTTATACTGTTGTTTTCAAGTGGTAAATCCTGAAAGACCGGTTAACAATATAGAGAATCAAATCTCATCATGTATCGATACACTACCGCAACATATTTATATATTTGATGACACGTTTCTGGCCGATGAGAATCTTGATAATTACCATTTTATAAACGTGAATAATATCAGAATGCACATAAACAACATTTATAGCAAAAAGTCTTTGGCTTTGATGGCGTTTCCAATTTTATAATTAAAAAATTTCCTCATACATCACTAAAATTATTAGCTGCTATTTTTAACAATTGCATTGACAACGGCTATTTCCCATCGGCTTGGAAAAAATACATCCAATTAGAAAAAAGCAGGGCAGTAAAAAGCCTGAGGATTTTCGCTCAATAACCCTTTTATCTATTATTTGAACACGTAATTTAGGAAAACCTAGAAAATGAGTTTATTCTGGAACCAATATCGGAATTTCAATTTGGATTTAGAAGATCTCACTCAACACTAATGAACAACACATACTTACCTGAGAACACCAAGCTTTTACTCTACAAGGTCGCCATTAGATCGGTTCTGTCATGGATTCCCATTCTGGCTTACTATGTCTTCCAAAGTAGCCAAAGAATTGGAGACATTTGAACGGAAAATCCTGAGAAAATGCATCGGAAAAGATTATGAAAATTTCATAAAACGATCTTCAAATAGTTACGTGTATGAAAATCTCGATGTTCTACCCTTCTGTAGGTGCGCCATGTCGTTCTAAGCCAGATTTGTTGAAAAACTTGCGTTGCACGATAATATGCTTGTCAGCCAAATATACCAAAGCGAGAAGAATACCATCTGGGCTGGATCTACATATCTTTCTCCTGTCGGTATAATCAATGGACGCATTGACGACGTCTGCTTTGTTATGAAAAATATTTTTGTTTACATTTGAAACTTTTGTATTTTGATAAAATATTAAAAACAACAAAAGCTAACAAATGAATTATGCGTTTGTAAGTAAAGACAGAGCAGGGCAAAGAATACAATTCCTCTATTTCGCAATATAGAAAGAACTCGATTTATTTAAAAGGTAAATAAATCAACGATTTTATAAAGGGTAAAATCGTAACAATTGGTGTCAGAAGTGGAATCGCAAAATAAGCTGTCATGAAATTGGAGGAGCTTAAAGTGGAGCAACTCAAGAAGGAATTGAGTAAGTTGGAGCTACCGACAGCAGGTAATAAGACGGATTTGCAAAAGCGGCTGATAGAGGAATTCGAGCGGAGTAACATTGACATTGCGACTTACGAATAATTTGATAATTAATCAAAACCAATCTTAAAAGTACAAGTATCTATGACATGTAATTCCAACTTTTCTTGCACATATACAGCAAGGCGGGCGGTAATGTTAATAACAAAACTCCTAATTGACTTTGATTTTAATCCCGCAAATGTATCCCGCTTAATTCCTAAAATTATCATAAATAAATGCAGAATGTTATAAAAGATAGGAGGTTATCGAAATAACCTTGTATCTGTCATTCGCATTAAAGACTAAAAACGAACATCAAATCGTTAGAAAAGTCATGGACACTTATTTCCGTTGAAATAAGTGTACGACCTCCTTTTGTCGATTCAACCTTCGTACTGGTAAGACCTATTGCAATAAATTGTTCAATAAACATTATATTCACAAATAGTAATTTCGGCTTTGTATTTTTCTTTCTTTGGTACTATTTGGGAATATTCTATATTGAGAACAAATCATTTGTTTTGGCTCAGAAACTCTAAATTCATCATCCAGGAATTGTCCAACCATACGTTTACCACTAAATTGTTTTTCCACATAATAACAAAGTTTGTGTGTTGTATATCAAAGTTTGTGTGTTTGTATAAAGCAAAAAATAAAAAAACACTGTATATATGTTTGTAGGTATGTTAATATGTAAATTAATATTTAAAAATCCGCTTTACCAACAAACAAATGTTTTCTTTTTTTCTAATAATAAATTTTTTAAGGGTTACTTTTCTCACTTTTTTATTTAATTAAGCCCGATTATGCTCGACAAGTTTATGAAATAAAATTAATTATGTCCACGCAAATAAACACACCGGCGCGAAAAAAATATAATTGTCAAATTAATAAAATTATTGGTGTAGAACAAATGGACTGTATAAATAAATTTTGCGGGGGGTTGTAAAACGACCACAATAGAAACAAAAGTATTAGGAAAAAAAAAAACAATAATAATATATTATTAAAAGTAAATAAAATTATTTTAATTAATTTTTAATTTACACTTTGTTTTAATTAAACGCGATTTTGTTCATTTTTATTTTAAAAGCTCACAAATTAAATTGAAATATACGTACCTTTGTTTCGTTGAAAAAAAAATAATTAAAAAAATTAAAGAAACTTAGGGTTGATGCCACAAAAAAGATGGAGGCTGGAAGCAAAAAGAAATTATTTCCACATTTTGTTCTTTTATTCCTTGTAACCCTGTTCGAATGACCAAATGTTTGCCGAGATGCAAATTCCAAATGAAATAAAAAGACAAAAAGTTAAATTTTTGGTTAGAAGATAAGTCTCTATTTTTATTAATATAAATATTTATATTACCTTCGTAAAAGTTGCGTAGCGGAGGAGCACAATCGTAATAATATGTTAAACACGATCATAAAGCAAAAAGGCGGTGGCAAACAACGATTAAGTGACGTTCAAGCATATATTATAAATAGATTATAATAGATTATTAACCCAAATGGGGTCTAAGGGCACCATTATTTAGTTTAACCAAAATAAAGGTTTTTGGCTTAAACAACTAGAATAAGGCAAAATAATAGGAAGCCTCTCTGTGTATGATAGAGATGGCGATTTTACTAATACTAAATTTACACTATGTTCGAAATCTCGTTTAAATCGGATTTTGGGGTAAATCTAGTTCACCTTGTACAAGAAAATGTAAACAAATAATAAGTTTTAATTATTTAAAAAAACTTTACAATATGATTGTAGATCCAATAAAATTGCGATCTTAATTCAAAGTAAAGTTAAATACAGCATCCGGTTTCTTATTTTTGCCTACGGTGAAGAAAATCTTTGCAAACAACATTGGAGTTGTACCTGGAAGACAACTTCGAAATAGTCATCCCTTTTTAAAAATAATTTTAATAGGTAAATAAATTTTGCACTCCGCCATTAAATTAATGGTTTCTTAGAAATATATTTAATTTAAGGTTATTTTTTTATGTTGTTTTGTTTGCAAAACATTGTTGTTGTCACATCGAAATCCAGTTTAACTGTAAAATTTCATAGTGTAAAGGGGGGTACTTTACACTGGATTTAACTTTATTTTTAAGTTGAATTCAGTTGAATGGGGCAAATAGGCTACACAATTGAACCCGTAATTTCGAAAAGGGCATGAGTCCATATATTAAAACTTTTCAGGATTAACAAAAAACGTATTTGTTCTGAAAAAGTCTATGGTGGTTAAGAAACTGGATATAGAAATTAATAAATAAAAACATAAATAACTTTTGTGCCATTTATTATTAAAATGCATGTATCATACAGATGTTGGTGGTTGACATTTTTGTACTTATGCCCTTTTCGAAATGACCCTTTAGAAATAATCGCAAATCAAAAGATTTTCAGAATAAGTGACATTTGATCATCATTATTTTCTTCATATTATTTATTAGCTGAAGTTGTTGGCCTTGCAAAAATCTCTGTATAAAAATTTTGGTACTTTTCTGGAATGTATTTTTCTAATTGTTTTAAATCTGTTATTTTCTTTTCATTGATTTGCGAATGCAGGAGTATCAATTGATGGTAAAGGCGGGCTGGTGCCCATTCTCTGTAAGAGCTGGAATTCATAACTGATTAAACAATCTCTAGATTCACGTGTTGTAACAAGACCTGGTGGAGACTTGGAAAATGTAAAGTGTGAAACTTGGGAAAGAAAAAGTTTTTTTGGTTTGATCATTTGATTCGATTTAAAAATTAGTCGGTAAACATCAGCATTTTGCTTCACTTGAAAAGGTCATAAGTCTAGGACTCATGCCCTTTTCATACAAACTTTAGATTTCAAGGGCCATGTAAGGTGGTTTGTTGCACTTGAAGTTATACCATTTCCACAAATAATAAGCAAAACACTTAAATGAATTAAATGGCGTCAGTGATATTGGGAAAGACAGGTTCAATTGGCTTCCACAATATTGTTAATTTTAAGTGTGTATGCGTTAAGGTTTATGTAAAAAAGCAAAACTGTTTTGATTTTAATACTACAAACTAGTTAAATAGCTAGAAGATTCATAGCCAAGGGAGGAATAAAATAAACGATTAAACTCGATGTAACTTTATTACTGATCTTTATTCAAATAAAATACTTAAAACTACTTATTGGTTTGTCATACATAACTTCGTCTTCTTCTTTTTCTTCTTTATTGGCAAAATATTAAACATTGAATATAATATTTTGTTAACAATTATATTGAATCTTAAGCCGCACTTAAAATAGATTTCCATACGTTACGATCTTTCACACTATTTCTCCAATCTCGTACACCAAATTCTTTGAGATCGAATGTCTTCTTGGTTGGATCATTATCATCCATGGTGCTCCTGCTATTTTTCAAAAATATGTTGAACAACTTCTTATTGGTATAGAAGGATATCGAAATTATGTTGATGATATCGTGATATCAGCACCAACGCTGGTGGAACATTTAGATCATTTAGAAAAGGTATAACAAATTTTAAGAGCCAACGGCATTAAATGAAAAAACAAAAAAGTAAATTTTTACAAAATAAAATAACGTCAAATCAGTGCAAAAGGTATACTGCCGGATGAATCAGGTGTTCATGGAGTTAAAAATTTAAAACCAAAGAACGTAAAGGAGTTGGAGGCTTTCATGGGAAAAGGGAATTATTGTTATAATTGTGTGCCTAAATTTTCTACCCTTGCTGCCCCAATCAATATGTTGCACAGAAAAAATTTTGCTTTTATGGGAAGCTAGTCAATGCGACACAGCTCATTTTCAGGATGATTTGCCATTAATCTTTGTCGCTGATGCCTCACCTTTGGAATAGGCGCTGTAATATCACATCTTTACCCGGAGGGTTTGGAAAGGCCTATTGCTTTTTCTTCTAAAACCTTGGATCAATATCAATTGAAAAAAGGTACTTGCAATTGTATTTAGAGTCAAACGTTTTCATCAGTTTGTAAATTTATCTACAAACGGATCACAAGCCGCTGGTAAGCATATTTAATACTTATAAACATTTACCAACAATGACTGCACACAGACTGCAACGCTGGGCTATAACGCTCATGTCATATCAATATGACATTAAATATCGTAAGACCACTGATCATGGCAATGCTTAACACTTGAAGGCGATTTTTTTTTTGATAAACATGAAGCAACAAACAGTAGGGCTTTTGCATGATGGTCATTGGGGGTTGGAAAAGGTGAAACAACTTGCTAGACAACATATATGATGGAACAATATAGATAATGACATCGCGGAAGTAGCTACAAATTGATGTTGCAGGGCCAATATTCAATTCTATGTGGCTGCCATTAGTCTTACCATATGTGACGCACTTATTTAATACCATCATCATATCAACTACTTTCTCATCGAAATGGAAGTATGTAAAAATCGTACCTCTGCTAAAAAACAAACTCGGAGTTCATGCCTATAGCTATTTTGTATTACTTATCAAAGGTGCTAGAGAAACTTCTGTATATGCAAATGAGTGCATTTATAAAGGAAAATAACTTGTTAAATGATGATAAATCTGGGATGTATCCGAAAACATACGACGTGACATGGTTGACCACAGTACACTTTGCTCAAAACTTATGCACTTTTTTAAGTTTTCCCATTTTTATTAATGATATTAGTCATTGTTTTAAGAGTTCCAGATGTCTTTTATATGCGGATGATCTCAAAATGTTTAAATCTATTTAAAGCGAAACGGATATTTCTGAATTACAGAATGACTTAAATAGAGTTGTTTCGTGGTCTGAACTTAATGGACTTTATTTCAACGTGGATAAATGCCGTGTTATGACTTTTCACAGATGTCCTCATGTTTTAGTTTCTCGATTGGCTCTTATTGCTGGTAAATTTTTATCTTCAATGAATGAAATTTTAGACTTGGGGGTAGTGTTTGATACTAAGCTTTTATTTTGTAGTCATCTGAATTACTTAGTACCCAGAGCTTACTCACTTCTTAGTCTTATTCGTCGTAATATTAATAATATGTTTGATTATAACGTCAAAAAAAAGATTTTTTTCTTCTTTTGTGCGCTCTAGATTAAAATATGCTTCATTTATTTGGAGTCCCAATGCTAATGTCCACATTAATCGTGTGGAAAAAATTCAAGTTAAATTTTTAAAATATACTTTTTCTTCTATTTACCTTCCAACGACTCTTACATCTTATGATCATAGGTGTATTTGAATTTTTATGAAGTCCTTGGAATCTAGAAGGAATATCTCCTCATTATTGTTTTTGCATGGTGTTGTTTGTGGCTTAATTGATTGCCCCGATCTTTTTAAATTAATTAATATATTGGTTCCTCAAACGTCGTTGAGTGGAAATAATTTTTTACATATTGATTTTCACAGAACTGAATATGCTCGTAATGAACCTCTTGCCAGATCTATGAGATTATTTAATAGTCTATGTTCTAAATTAGACTTAAGTATTTCTGGTAATGAATTTAAAAATTGTTTATTTAAATTGTTATAACTTATTTAACTTTAAGCTGCTAGTCTGTAAGGATTTCATTGTATCCATAGACTGAATAAAGAAATAATAAAAATAATAAATAATAATAAAATTCACATGTAAGCAGATGTTGTACAATTATATTTAAGCAGTCCAATGCAATCTGTAGCTGAAAATATCACTAAACTAAACCGTGACTTAAACCAAATTTTTCTTTGGGAAACAGCAAATGGACTTTGCCTTAATCCACATACGTCCAAATGCATGATAATCCATAATACAACTACTGATTCAGTTGTACGGGATGATGTTTTAATAAATGGGGATAAAATAGAAATTGTACGTTCTGCCAAAAATCTTGGGTTGATTTTAAACAACAATAAGAATTCTCCTTGCAAAGCCATATTTGATTTCTGGTTTAATTTATGGATGTGAACTCTTCACAAACTGAAATTCTATTAGTAAGAGAAAGCTCAACGTTATCTACAATAACATTATTAGATATGTGTATGGTCTAGGAAAGCATGCCAATATCTTCAATTTTCCACAAAACTTTACGGTGTTTCGTTTGACAATTATTTGAAGATACGTGCACTTATCTATCTGCATAAAATTATTTATACAGAAACTCCACGATATCTTTTTGAAAAAATACGCTTTTTCCGATCGAAGAGGTAGAGGAATCATAAGTCCCTTTCATCGGTACTGTATCTATATGGCAGTTTTACTTACTATATGCTTCTAGTCTCTGGAATAGTCTTCCACACAACCAGCAACTTAATAGCAACGTAAAAAGCTTTAAACAGTTTTTATTAGAATTTTTTGTATAATTTAAATTTATTCATTTTTGTAACTTTTATAATAATTCATGGTAGACCTAAATGGATATTAGAAAGCTAATATACATCAGTACAAGATCCGATAGATGAAACTATTGTAGAAGAACCAACCGTAACCCAAACTGAACAAACACTTAGCTTGAGCACCAGGCCTCGAAAGGAAGTATCCCATTATTCACCTAATATATTTCATAGAAATTACAGATTTTGAAATAATTTTGTAAAACTTAATTTTGCACAATAATATTGATATTGATCCTTATGTAACATTGAATTTTAAGGAGGGAGTAATACTATATATATTAACTTTACGTAATATTGTTACGATTTTACCCTTTATAATATCGTTGATTTATTTACCTTTTAAATAAATCGAGTTCTTTCTATATTGCAAATAATAAACACTGTTTGAAATTGTTTATAGCACTATTTATATATAACAGGCTCTAAAATTACAGAAAAACCCTTAATAGCACACTTTATTTACACGGTGTAGATAGACTAAACGTTAGCCACACTTTAGTTCTTGACACTTAGCGTTTGCTATGCCACCTTGTTAGCGTTTTTATATGTGCGGGTTAAAATAACTAGAATATGGCAGCACCGTCTGGAAGCTGCATACTGGCAACTTTGAGAATGTTCTTTTACAGTTTGACTGAAGAAACATTAGTTAAAGTAAAGGGCTGCCATTTAATTGTTTTACATTTCAGGGCTAATATATGAATATTTGTGTTTCTACGAGTAAATGGAATTTCTGTAACAATATCATTAATTGGCAACGTTGTTATCTACTAATATAAAATACAACTGTGTTATATTGTAAGTACTCTTATGAGCTTTTGTAAATAAAGTCAGTCCCAATTATTACTTTAAAGCGTATATATTAAAAATATAACATAAAATGTACGGAATGTAAATAAAACAAAGTATTTTGTTAGTAATAGGGATGTACTAATATATTTTTACAGAATTTAAATATGGTTTTTAGTTTTTAAACTACACTCAAAGAAATGGACATGGTATTTCTGTTCAGTTTTTGACGACACTGCGTGTTTAAGAACAAATGCTTAATTTTCCTTGGTTTTATAAATTTTGTCCCTTTTTAAACTCTGACCCTTTTAGGGTTAATACTATGCTATGATCTATTTTACTCCCCTTTTATACTTCTTTGAAAAGAGTATTTATATAGATTAAAAAAAATAAACGTCATTTAACTGTAAACGTCATTTAGCTGTAAATTCAAAATCTAAAATTTTTATACTTCAATAGTGATTTAAATGGACAATGTTTTTGTTTCTTTTTAAAAACCAACGTATTATTTATTTATTGTTTATGAAGTTTTGCATTTAAAAAAAAGATAACATATTAATTTTGTTAATTTTTTTTGAAATTTTACAAAGCAGTTTTTGGTTTTTGTTAGACATAAAGCTATGTTACACTTGCTACAAATCAGTTGACTTTGGCCCTTACAACCCGGTAGCTTGCATCTTACCTTATTTTCTTGGAAATCCGATAAGTAGTCCGCATGATGGTGCCTGATATCTACGGATGGTATAGCTGATGATGGACCTCGTTTTTGCTTTTGGGCATGCAACAGAAAGTAAATCGTTGGTTATTGGACGTTTCTGTTTTGTGTTTATTTTTAGAAGTGTTAATGCCAAATCCTTACGAAATTTTAATATTGTAAGAGTCGTATTCCCTGGTGGTCGCTTATACAAAAAAGCATTTGTAACTGCTAGGTCCAGTAGATGATAAACTAAACGCATATACCATTTTCTGGTTTTCATTTTAATTCGGTTCCGCCCCATCATGCTGTCTAAGAGATCAAGACGGTTGTACTCTTTGACAATCGCTGGGCACTTAACCATGACCGGCTAGCGTTCCCGACGGTCGAATCTGCTAATATCATTTTCTGGTTCCACGCCAACGAATGAAGACAGAAGAGTTACGTTCTTATTATCTTTCCACAAGACGTTTGCGAGCTCTAAACCTTCAAAGTCAGCAACGAATTGAAATGATGATCCCCTAGGAAATTTTTTTATTTCTTGATCAGTTGGTAATTTACAATTTTGTATCCTATTTCGTCTGACTGTTCCAACTGTATGTATGCCCTTTTTTTCTAAATAAACAAGCAACGGGATGGCAGTGTAATAATTGTCGAAGTAAACTTTATAGTTACATTCATTTGGGACATTTCGTAATAGTCGTACAACAACGTTGGCAGAAGCTCCTAGATCAGGCTCACTTGGCAAACGTTTATGCGGCAAATTATATTGGCCCGTATATATTTCAAAATTATATGCAAAACCTGATACTACGGAAAGTACAAATAATTTGTAGCCCCACTTGTGTGGCTTTGCAGGTATATATTGTTTCAAATGATGCGAGGCTTTACTTTCGCGCATTTGTTCATCAACAGATAGGCGTTCTTCTAACGGAATGGATGAAAATTTTTCATTTAAACAGTCTACCAGTGGCGGAATCTTGTATAATTTGTCGTAACATGGATCTGTTTGATAGGCAATGAAATTTTCATTCTTGTTCAAATGAAATATTGATCGTATCTTTTCAAATTTTGTTTGAGGCATGCATTCCTTTACACAGTCCAAACCAATTTGGCTGCCCCATAGAAGGCGAATATTGGAGTAATTCACTATTGATGACAAAATTAGGATGCCCATAAATTGGTAAATATAATTTTTTCCAAAATAAAGCTTTCTTCAATATTTTTTGCTTCGAATACAAATTAAATTCCTCAACTATATGTTGTAAAATGTCTTCATCAAAGAAGTAGTTGAAAAATTGGAATGGAGTCTGAAAGTCCTTTATAAATTCCGGCAAATCTGTATTTCCTCCAAATTTTATTTCGTCTTCACTGACAGAAAATTTAGTTTGTTTCCAGACAATATGTCTGCAAGCCTCTCGTGTTAAGAAATTTGTAGCACCAAGTAGATTTTCCGGAATTTCTGGAGCTATATTTTCAGTTACATTTTCATCTTCACTATTCAAGTCGTTCATGAGATCCACAATATTTTCATCACCCAGAAGGTGCTCTAGATCTTCATTATTTAGAAGCTTACCTTCCATAATTTTATCTTCATCATCGGAGTCGTCTAATTCATCTTCATTTGCAGCAGGATCAAACAAAATACGGAGAATATCCTCCTCTAAAAGTTGTTTTCTTTACATATGCTGAAAATTCGTTACATTCTAAAATTTTTTTTTACTATCACTTAAATGCGCAGTGATGCAAATTTGCATCATGTACTTTATACACAGCAAAGTACTTACCGCAAAAAAACAATAAAAACTATTAAATTTTAATAAAAAATAGTGTAACTTATGTAAAAATCACAACTGTTTAATTAAATTTTTGAAATTAATTAATGAAAAACTAATGATCAGACACTTCTAAATTGCACAATAATTCAATGCTGCTATAACGGTACTTCAAAAGCAGAGAAAACGACGCCTACTTAAATGGAGACAACATATAACGAACATTTATACAGAACTGTTTTAAAATTTTGAAAATACGGAGAGATTTTCGGTATGATTCAAATTTACATCACGGCGCACTAGAGGGTTAAGCGTTGTTTACCACCTCCTTTTTGCTTTAAGTTCGTGTTAGTTTTTCTTACACAAAACGATTGTTAACTTCGATTTACCAAACTACTTTTTACGAAGGTTATATATTTTTAATAAATAAATAAATAGAGACATTTCTTTGCACACCTCATTACACTTTTTGTGGTTTTACAATCGAACCGAATTTCGAGTAAGAACGACGAAAAGTGGAAATAATTTTGTATTTCCAAAAGCCATGGATGGTAACCGAAACAAATGCGGTTATCGGTAAAGGTAACGCTATTTTCTATTATTTCGGTAACGTTATTTTAAGGATAACGATTTTTTTCAGTTATTTCGGTAACGGTATTTTAGGGATAATGATTTTTTCAGTTATTTCGGTAACAGTATTTTAGGGATAACAATTTTTTCAGCTATTTCGGTATCGGTATTTTAGCGATAACGGTATTTTCTATTATTTCGGTAACGATATTTTAAGTGTAACGTTATTTTTGTTATTGCGGTATTGGTATTTTTACGATAAGGCTAGTTTCAATGCACACCGATATATTTAACCCTATCATGATCAGACTTTTGGAAGATATATGTATGTATGGAGAATATATTTCTGAATCTTGTTACTTCACAGCGGCAGTAATATCCCTAGTAAAAACAGACCTTACCAAATCATGAGCCTAGTAATCTAAACTCCAAGGTTTTCACGTATTACCCTTTATATTATAATTCTAACTTTTTTATATGGGATGTCCCAAAAGGTAAATTGTTATGCTTACGTGCAAGCATACCGAAAAATAAAGAATAATAGGTTACGCGTATGCATATTAATAATTGGTTACTAATAACCAATTATTATTTATTTTCCCGTAAGGAATTTAGTAACACATCATTTTTTAACTTCTGGTAACAAATTATAATTTGACTTTGAGTAAGCGACAAGGTAATGCGATGCAGTCTTGTAAATCCCAATTTATCCGCTTTTCTTACAAAATGTCATATTTGGCAAATTTTTTAACCAATTTTTTTAAATGTGGCTTGTATCGACTGAGGATAGTTGTTGCTTTCACACAGCACTAACCATTTGGACCAATATGATTCATTAATAAATATATATATTTTTGGATAATTTTTAGAACAAATTTTATCGTATCCTTTTGGACAACACAGGGGATCAAAATTTTTGTAGGACATAGTACATTCCTTTAATTTTTAGAAACATTGAGATATTTTTTACGGGATACTGATACAATTTGGGACATATGTTCCAATGGGTCGTCAAAAGGAGGAGTTTTTGCTCAGTTTTAAACATTTTTAGGCGCATTGAAATTCAAGTCAATTTTATTTGATTTTTATAGATTTTTCCCCTGATTCCTAATTTGGTCTCCAAAATTGTTTAACTCTTTACAATTTTGAAAAATTGTATCTGAAGGATATTTCGGAACAGTTAAAACTCGATTTTTGCCCCAAGTTATTTTAAAATGTTTGTCATATTAGTGATCTGAATACAAAAATTAATTATATAAGATGTGTCGTAACACAAACAAGTTTAAATAAATTAATTCGACACTACTCTAAATTAATTTGTAGGCTTTTTCTTGTTCACTTACATGTTAATTTGTTTTATTAAACTCTTATATTAATAAAATACACAAATAGTCAATTGTATTTCAGAACAGTCAAATGTATTTTAGATATAGTCAATTGTATTTCAGAATAGTCAATTGCATTTCAGAAATAGTCAATTGTGTTTTAGAAATAGTCAATTTTATTTCAGAAATTGTCAATTGTATTTCAGAAACAGTCAATTGTATTTCAGAAACAGTCAATTGTATATCAGAAATAAATAAACAGTACACCTACGTTTTGGAGTTGTTACATTTAACTTCGTTATTGTCTTGTATATTAATAATTTTTATATTTTCAAATGCTGAAACTAGAAAGTTGAAATTTTGTATGCAGGTTCCTTCTCCAGAGTAGATAACAGCTATGGCGTGACTTTTGGAAAATTCAAAGCGGAGGGGCAAAAAAGCGGAAAATTCTCCCCTTTGACGGTACATAGAATGTGCAAATTTGTAAATGTGCAAATGTGAAAGTGTTCAAATTTGCAAAGTGCAAATGAGAAAATGTGCAAAAGTGCACATGTGGAAATTTGCAAAAGTGCTAATGTGCAAATGTGTAAATCTGAAAATGTGTAAATATGTAAATATTCATTTCTTTATTTCATTCAACATTGCCAAGCCCAAACCCCAGGAGGCAGGACGCTGAAATTTTGTATGTAGGTTCCCCCTGCGGCGTAGACATTCGCTAAGACGAGATTCTTCGAAACTATTTCGGGGAAGAGCAAAACGGGGAAAAACTCCCCTTTCACGGCCTGCCCAAAGCCCTATAGCTAGGAACCGGAAATTTAAAATATGCTGTTCTTCTAACACAGGGTGTCCGCCGGGAAGGTATACTACTTTGTTTTGCCGCCATTTTGGTAAACATTAGTCTTGACAGTTCATATTTGGCAGTCGTAAAGTAGACACGTGGCAAATTTATTATGGAAAAATATTCGATAAAGCAACGTGTTTTAATCGTTAAAACATTTTATCAAAATCAATCATCGATTTTTATGAAAAAAATCATAATGAATGACGTGTCACATTTTCATTTAAATGGATATGTGAAAAAACAGAATAGTCGGTTCTTGGCAATGGAAAACCCTCAAATTATTCATCAGTCACCTTTGCATCCATTAAAAGCGACAGTGCGCAATTTAGTCAGGAGGAATCATTGGACCTTACTTCTTTAAAAATGAAAACGGCGTAACGGTAACTGTGAATGGGGAGCGATATCGTGATATGATAGAAAACAAGACGGGGCCACATTGCATACAGCCAGGATTACATTGGAATTACTGCGAGACCTCTTTCCACAACAAGTTTTTTAAAGAAATGGTGATGTTGTTTGGCCTCCACGGTCGCCTGACTGCTCCGGACTTCTATTTGTGGGGATATTTGAAAAGCAAGATTTATGCAAACAAACCAGAAACGCATGAGCAACTCAAACAAAATATTCGTGATGAAATTAATGAAATACCGCCTGAAATGTGGGAGAACGTAATGAAAAATGTGTTCAAAATGGCTCGCATTTGTGAGGCTAACACAGGCGGACATTTATCTGATATTGTATTACACAATAATTGCCGACATTAAATAAAACATTTATCAATATAAGATCCATTCTTTTCATTAATCAAAAATTATAAACAAACAAAGTAGTATACCTTTCCCGCGGACACCCTGTATATACCATATCTTACCATATAAATCATACATTATTTTATAAAGATCAAGATATGGTTATATATGGCAAAATATAAGGTAATTTTAAAAAATGTATGTAATATATAATTATATATGCATACTGAGATATGTATTTATATATGATAATATATTATTCGATAAGACCAAATTTGATTTTATCTAAAGCACCTTGTTTTCATTTAAAAAAAAAATGGGTTAAAAATTTGGAAAACATAATATTTAATTTTTTTAAAGCGTTTAACTTTAAACAGTCATCTTTAAATTCTACAATGATTTTTTTAATAGTTACGAAATGTGGTAAATCGTTACATAAATGTTAATAAGGGAAACCCTTAAATTGATCATATATTTTTTTTAAATAGTTTTATTTAAAAGTGGCAATAAGGTATAGTTGTACAAGTATAGAGTATTTAGAATTTTACAACTATAGACCAGCACCTGGGTCTCCGCAGTTTTGTGGATTATTTTCTTGTCAATTCTTGATTTCATGCAAATTTGTTAAGATTTTTCAAAACATTAAATTTGTTTTGTTAAATATTTTTATAAGTATTCCAATGGGGATACTCTTTGGTGATAGGAATTTAGGAAGTTTATTAGACATTTCTGGGAAAAATTTAAAAAAAGGCTTGGTTAGGTAATTTTTTCAGCAGCAGTATTTTACAGAAAGCATACTAAAATGTTTAATAAGAGCAAAAAATTTTCACATTTCTGTATGTTTTGCACTGATTGATGAGATTTTATATAACATATAATTTTGCGAGAAAATTTTGGAATTTCTAAATAAAACATATACAAAAAACTTCTTTTATTTTCAAATAATAAATAAATTATTTAAACTAATTTCAAGTGCATGCTTATATGTTTTTTTCTTCAGCTTACCAACCCCTTGTCTTCACATTCAATATAATATGCCATGAAATTTAAAAGTTGCACTCAGAAAAAAAGTTAGAAGAAAAATTTGTAAACGGTTTTCAATCCCGCTCTACTATTTTTGTACTGATTTTTAGTAAAAAATTATTATTTAGCAAATCTTTTTGCTATTAACATTTTACAAATTACAGAATTTTTACACATTTTTGTTGCTAATTTCAGAAATCATTTTACAAATTTTTGAAAACCGATTTGCTAAAATTAGCAAAAAATATTACTAATTTCAAAAAAGTGGTTATTGAAGACAATGTTATTTCTAATTAAAACTTACACCTACAAACTTAAATTTCCTTAAAATGTAACATATATTAAAAAAGGGTTCGGAAGTGAAGATACCGACTGATGTCTAAAAAAAAGGACATCCACTTAAAATAGCACTAAAAAGGTTTTTTAGTTCTAAAAATCCGCCCTAAAAACAATTAAAATTTAACCTTAAAAGTAAAAAAATTGACCAAAATATTTTTCAAACAGAAATTAACAAATTAAAATAAAATGATTAATTCGTTTTTTAAAAAATATATTCAAAATTTTTGATGCTCGATAAGAAAAATAAATTCAAAGCTTTTTACTAATAATAATAAAATTTAGTAATTTTTTTTGCTGATTTTAGCAAAAAGTCTACTAAAATTTGTACTACACGTCAGCAGACATGTGTTGCTAAGATTAGCAAAAAATACCGCTGGGCTCAAATTAGGAGAATGTCCCGTAATAACAGCAAAATTTTTAGTTGCCATTACATACTTTTTTTTTTGTTGTTTTTTGTGTAATTTTCAAATATCATGGCACCTGGTAGAAAATACCATAACTTAAAAAAAAAGTGTTGCCAAAGTGTTAACTATGCGTTCGCAAAGCTAATAATACGACTTAAAGTAATAAAAAATGTATCGGTATTTTAAGGGTAAAGTTATTTTCTATTATTTCGGTACGTTATTTTAAGGGTAACGCTATTTTCTATTATTTCGGTAACGTTAATTTAAGGATAACGATTTTTTCAGTTATTTCGGTAGCGGTATTTTAAGGATAACGATTTTTACAGTTATTTCGGTAACGGTATTTTAGGGATAACGATTTTTTCAGTAATTTCGGTATCTGTATTTTAGCGATAACGGTATTGTCTATTATTTCGGTAACGCTATTTTAAGGATAACGATTTTTGCAGTTATTTCGGTAACGATATTTTAGGGGTAACGACAGTCAGTTGAAAGTGTGTTGAATCGATAACGGTATTTTAGCGGTATTGCCTGCCAACCGTGGTAATAACACAAGAGACAGCAACAGCATTTTTTCCTTCTATAGCCTGTTAATTAATTTGATATCGCGAAAAGGAAATCGTTTTTTACATTTAATTCATTTACCAAATTTTTCGGGTTTATAAAAAAGTGGTGGTTTAATATTTAAATATTTGTGAGGTTACATTAATTAAAATTACCACAACCTGTTATATTATAATTTACAATTATAACATTCAAAACGAACAAAATATGGTTTTTGTTTTGTGATTTTTTTCCTCAAGCATTAGCATTATTTTTTTAATGCACTGACTGTGTAACTTTTACTTACATACACAAGCTAAATTAGCAAGCATACACACCGTATAGTTGTTGCTTATTTGTTTAAAATAAATTGGTACCTTACAGTACGCTATAGCTTCGATATATTACATTTGCGATTTAAATTAAAATTATTTTTACAAAATTTTAATTTCGAATTTTTAACCAATTTTAGTAACGCGTTTAATATTTTTTATAATCTTAACCGTAATTCTTCGTAAATCTTCGTAATTTTTAAAAAATTTTACAAAACGGATTTTATAAAGTTGATATTTTAATGTTTATTTGAATTTTATAGTTCAGCTCTGATATCCAGATAAATAAAAACACGATGTAATGATTTTTATTAATGTTTTACTTCCCAATATTTTGACTAGATTCTCTAGTCATCTTCCGGGGGTTCTAAATGTGTACATGAAAAAAATTGACAAATTATTAAAAATTATACAAAAAACAAAAATTATCACAAATTAATTACATTTAAAATATTAATAACGATCACAGAACTTGTTTCCTTCATAAACATTTTCTTACTAAATTATTTTACAATTTGTGTATATATGTGTGAGCATTTTTCTATGTCTTTTTAATAGTTGAGTCTCTTCTCTGTTGGAACATTGATTATATGGAACATGTCTAATGTATATCTTCGTGCATAGTTGTTCTCCTCTTCTAATATTTTTACGTTCTCGAAGTTAATTTGTGATAATTTTTGTTTTTTGTATAATTTTTAATAATTTGTAAATTTGTTTCATGTACTCATTTAGAACCCCGAAAGATGACTAGAGAATCTAGTCGAAATAAAACATTAATAGAGTAATTAAATCGTGTTTTTATTTATCTGGACCTCAGAGCTGAACTATAAAATTCAAATAAATTTTTATAAAACAAAATTTTTAATCCTAATCACCGCGTTTCATGATTTTATAAGAGAATTCGATGCTCTTATAAAATACATCGCAAAATTCATGAAGATTCGTAAAGATTTTCATTCCGCGTATACACTTGAAATTTGCGGAAAGGAATTAAGGTGATTATGGGACGACGTTAAGTCCATATATAGATCTTATCAGATTGATTTTGTAATTTTAAATTCGTTTAAACCTGGTGATATTGACGCGACTGCTCAGAAATATGACGCTGCATTTTACATAGTGTTAATTGTTCGTCGGAAATTAACGAAAAGTTGGGTAATTTAAAATTTAACGCGATTTCAAAGAAGCAATCCCCGATTGTTGCCGATAAATCGACTGATGATTTCGATCAATATTTGCCTTTGCTTGGACGCAAATTTCGCGGTCTGTCTCCTAAGGAACCCGCTGAAAATACTGAACGTAATCTTGCGAATTCTAAAAAAGATATTTTTGAAAATTTTTGCTTTCTGCGCCGAATTGGACACTTTTTACGAAAATCTTTCGGTTTCTGTCAAACTTGAAACTGTCAAACGGTTTAACTGTTATGTCAATTGTCCTTCAAAGACACATTCAGTTAATGTGATGAATGTCACCACACTTTGCTTAATGACGGAGTTTCCTTTTCTAAGAGTTCGACTGAACGAATTCTTTCAACGCGCAACATGTCGAGCTCGGTTACAGCTCTTTCGATTTTAATCATCATTCTTCCATTTATGAATTTGAATTTTAATAAGGATTTGCCTAAATTTGTTGGAGTCGAACCGCAGGTATTTCGTATCTCGCGGATTTCATGAGCTAAGATTGAATCTCCAGTAGATCCCTCTGTTGCCACTTTCGGTGCTTTGCTGGTCAGACCCTTGGACCCCCTAATAAACACCCGTCTTTGCTGTTAAGAAAATAAAAATTTCTAATAAAAAACAATTCTTTTATATTTTGTAACAAAAGCAATGCCATAGTGCTCGTTAGGAAAATACCTACGGACGTGTTTGATAAAAAAGAAGGCAAGAATGGAACAAAATATACGTTTAAGCTGTTTTCCCACATTGTACAGTTAGCTACTATTATTATATTATTATTAAGTCAAGATCTGGCTCCACGGCCGGTACTGCGACCCATATAGATCTTTTGTACCAAGGATCATAAAACTAAACCCAATTCTGTTTAATATTCCCTATGAACTCTAATACAGAAGATGGAGAAGAGTTTCCAATGTCTTCTGGACCGAAAATTCTCTATTGAAAACTTTTCTTTTGTTCCTATGCAATAAAACACACACAAAATGTGGATGGTTGGTTGTTTCGTCTTCCTCAGCACATAGCCGACACAGAGGCGATTCTAACAGATTAATCCTCCACAAATTATAGTTTAATCCGAAATGTCCGGTAAAAAACGCTGTTAGTAACCTAATGTAGTTCCTAGCAAGGCCCGAAATTTTCCCATTGGAAAAGGCGTTGGCCAGTAGCTTTGCCTGTCTCATCCCCAAAGAATTGTTCCAAAGGTCCCTTGCCATTGGTGGTTCTCCCTCGCTAACCAGGGCTGCTATGGTGGACCTGTTTACCGTAAAGTTCGGTTCCGTCCTATTAAAGGTGTGGAAGAACCCATTCTAGCTAGTTCGTCCGCTACCTCGCTACCAACATGTCCACGATGACCTGGTATCCAGTAAAGAGTAACCCTGTTACGCGTGGCTTTTAAAGGGTATCAAAACACTCCAGAACTTTTCCTGAAGTTAATGTCCATGACGACAAAGCCTGGAGTGCTGCTCGGCTATCAGAGAAGATCGAAATATATGCGCAATGAGTTAAGCCTGTAGTTCAGATTGGAATACCGTTGGCCACTCTGATCGCCGGGTAGAATATTCTGCGCACCATTTTCTCAAGTTGAATCCATGTCTCTTCAAAATTGTGATAAGTTCCTTTTTTTTCTGAGACTACCAGAACCCCCAAGGTCGTCATCAACGTAAAAATTATTTTTTAGCATTTCTGAACCAAGATGGTTTATTGTGTTTTCATCGGCAATATTCTGTACATTTTTTCGATGTACATAGTAAAGACAAATTTTGGTAACTGAAACCGCAGTAGAATCGAAAACAATTCGTTTGGAACAGTTGGCCCCGTATACATTAGATCATTCAATGAGTAGCCTGATGATGTTTTTGCTGGTTTTAGAACGCAGTGATGAGGAATGATGTACTTAGGATTTAATGCGGTATCGATATCAGTCTTTTGCATGTGTCCTAATTGTTCATATATTTGCAAAAATCTTATGTATTTCGTTTGAATATCTGCATTTTTTAGGAGTCGACGCTAAAGATCTATAAACCTGTTGTAGCCATTCCGAGGGATTCTCCTAATGCTGTCGGATTTTCACGAAAAGGAAGCTTGACAATGAAGCGGCGTCTGCATTGTTGTGCACATGTTGTGTGAAGTGTGATTCACATTGTTTTTCCGATGGCGACAAAAACTTTTCGCTGCCTCAATCTCGTCCAACTTCTAAAGATTTTCTATTGCATCTTCCAATAAGTTTATGTCCCCAAATATTGCACATGTGAGTGCACATAATGGGTTAGGAATTGGATCTTTTTCAATTGCGCCCCCCACAATCTAGCCAAGTACTGTATTTTGGAGTGTTGGAAGATTGTCAGCAAGATGTATAGTACCATTTTGAGTTAGTTTAAAGAAGAATTCTGCTCCATGTAGCAAATCTATTTTTTCTTGTTGATAGAAATGAGGATCTGCTAGGTAAATGTTGTTGGGAATATCCCAAGTTGAAATGTCAAAATGTTGACTTGGTTGTGCAGGAATTATGCTTGTTAGTACATATGCTTCTACGTTTGTTGAGAATTTGAGGTCCTTGGGTGTCATTCCGATATTAATGCGATATTTTAATGTTTTTTGTGTTTCGCCAATACCGGCAATGCAAAGAGAGGCGTCTGAGCCTGAATCTACTACTGCTTTAAATTCATCTGATACACCATTTGAAGCTATAATTATTACCTTTGCCGTTGCTAGTAAGACATAGCCCTGGCAGGATGTAACTTCTACGATGTTTGTTGTATATAAGTTTTATGGTTTTGGTAGACTGAGTGCCTGATTTTGAATTGTTTGGTTTTTTTATTTCTAAATATAGCAAGGTATTGTGCTTTTTCGCGCATTTTCTACAGTAACCTGAAGCGTGATCACGTCCGAAGCAGTTGCTGCATAGATTCCGTCGTTGTACCCAGCGTAGTCGTTCTGCTTCTGATAACTGTAGAAATTTGTTGCAGTGCTATAGTTTGTGGCCACTTTTGCACAATTAGCATGCGCTAATATTGTTCACGTTGGAACTTATTATTGTTAAAACTGCTTTATGGGTCGGGTTTTCTCTGGAAACGATTGCCTCCATAACTTCGAATTGAAGTTCCAAGAATGATAAAAATCCCAATATAGTCGGCTCACCTTTTAGGTTAGTTAATGGTTGCATGTACCTGATATGTGTATGTTTATCAAGTTTTTTAATCAATAACTGTATTAATATTGCATCCCATTGTTTAGTGCCAGCAAACACTCCTTTGTGGTGTCATGCATATCTTTCAGAGCTTTTGATGATGAATTTACGGCCGTTTGGTTGATTATCTTGTCCACTAGGTTAGCAACTAAAATCCTTTTGTTATTGTAGCGTTCTTGTAACGTTCTCCAGGTAGTACCATGATTTGTTTCAGATAGGGAAAATTGGCTGATCAGATGTTCAGCTTCTCCGGACAAATTACTCTTCAAATATCACATTTTCTGGATAGCGGGAATCGGTTGTTCACTATCTCAGAAAATAAATCGTGGAACTGTCGTCATTTTAGATAATCGCCATAAAACTTGGGTATCATGACCTTTGGTACTAAACCAGTATTATTTGACCTAAACCAGTATTATTTGACCTAGGTACTATCTTCCCTGTTTGCGTGGGAGCACCATTCTGTTCCAAGTGATTTTGTACTGCGTCATCCAGTGCGTAAAATTCCTCAATATTAAAACCAGCTCTTGATGGATCATACATTTTTTCGCAAATATCGTCGCATAAACCTTGGATTTGGTTTCAAAGGTTTTTGATGTTGTCAATCCGAAGATCATAGTATTGACGGGGTTGAAATTCTTCGGTAAGAGTTAACCCATTTAAAAGTCGCTTTAATGCTGTCATTCGATTTCTTGCCCTTCGAATCAGACCTTGATGATCATTGGGCTTCTGTAGTGTGATCTGTTGAGTAAACGATGGAGCACCATTATTTTCAATCGCTGGTGGCTTCTGTTGGATTTCGAGTAATGCGTGCAGCCGATTAGACTCTTTGGTGAATATTTCCATATATGTAATAATCCCCCGTAAAGAAGTTATGCTCTATTCGATTCTTGCCCTTCGAATCAGACCTTGATCATTGGGCTTCTGTAGTGTGATCTGTTGAGTTAACGATGGAGCACCATTATTTTCAATCGCTGGTGGCTTCTGTTGGATTTCGAGTAATGCGTGAAGCCGATTAAACTCTTTGGTGAATATTTCCATATATGTGGTTGTTAGTTCACTGACTTTTGAGTAATAATCCCCCGTAAAGAAGTTATGCTCTATTCTCAGCCTTTGAGCATCGCAAGAGTAATTTCGAGTCCTGGGCTTTAAATTGACTCCAGGCCTCTTTCAGTCGCCGTAAACGCCCTCAAAGTATCCTGCGGTTGTTTTTCTGTCGGCAGAATCCTTTTTGAAGTCTCTGATAATTGTTTGAATATAATCCCCCGTTTTCAATAGGGAATCCAATAAGAATTGTGAACTGGATGACAGTTGCGTGAAGTACATGAAAATGGACACCAATGTTATGGTGCCTTTTGTTTGTTCCACCTGGAACTGAGGAATATGTTGAAATGGTCACCAATGTTATGGTGCCTGTTGTTTGTTCCACCTGGAACTGATGAATATGTTGAAATGGTGACCAATGCTATGGTGCCTGTTGTTTGTTTCACCTGGAACTGATGAATATGTTTAAATGGTCACCAATGTTATGGTGCCTGTTGTTTGTTCCACCTGGAACTGGTGAATATGTTCAAATGGTCACCAATGTTTTGGTGGCTGAAGTTTGTTTTTGGAACTGATGATTATGTTGTCTGGGCTGCGTGTTGTCCACCTTTGAATGCTTTTCAAGCCCTTACCACTGGTGGGGGGAACTTGAAATTCAATCTTTCGAAGATGGTTGCGTGCAATACAATTTTTAGATTGTTAAAAGCCCCTTACTACTGGTGGGGGAAGCTTAAACTGAGTCTAAAACCGTAGTCAGGGTCACCAAAATATATTTATTTAGTGCTTGTTGTATGGACCGTTGTCCTGATGCTTGCAGTTGCGCGTTCAAAAGGCGTTTATAAGGAGTCAAGAGTCCCTTACCGCTGGTGGGGGGAAACTCAAATATTCCAAAACGCTTGGAAGAAGGAATCACCAAAAAATATTTATTTGGTGCTTGTTGTATGGACTGTTGTCCTGATGATTGCGGTTGCGCGTTCAAAAGGCGTTTATAAGGTTTCAAGTGTCCCCTACCGCTGGTGGGGGAAACTCAAAACTTCAAAAAAACGCTTGAAAAAAGGGGTCACCAAAAATTTTTTAGGTTCGAGCCAAATTTCAACTAGCAGGACTCAGTTCAAACACATGAATTTCAACTGTACTAATTTTATTTGGTTTTTATCTTCAAGCACTTGTAACTTGAAGGTAATAGGCTCAACAAATAAAAAACGAATTTTTATTACTGAACGCTAATTCTGATTTTTATTATGGTATTTATACTAAATTAGTTAAACAAAAAGTGCTGACATAGTCTCTGCATAAAAAAGTAAATTATTAATATTTTTACAAAATTGACCAATTTAACACAAGTAGCTTAAACTCATTGCAATTAATGCAATTTGATATCCCTTTACTAATTTCTCATGATTGTTGATCAATAAAATAAAATGTAAGCAATATTAATAGCATTCACTAAAGTATATGCTAGTTTTAATGTTTATTAAGTGGATTCACATGTGTTTGAACAAACATTTTTCTTGGTATTCGATCAAAAGCTGCTCGGAAGTCTTCAAAAAATGCATATACTTTTTTATTTTCTGAAAATTTTATGTTAACTGTTGCTGTTGAATTATAAACATTATCGACAGTCGAGTATCATTTATGGCAGCCAGCCTGAAATTCATTTAGTATGTTATTACTGTTCACCCAATTTTTCATTCTTTCATTTATTGCACCCATCATTATGTTTGCAATGCAATTCATAAATAATATTCCTCTGTTGTTGCTCAATTCATTTAAATCGCCTTTTTTGTGAATACTCGTTCTAAAGACTTCATAATTTCACTTTCAACATGTTGTTTAAGCTGCGTTTATTTTTGTATCATGCCGATGCATCAAACACCACATGCAACTTCGTGGTAACGCTATCTTCTCTTCTGACTGCTTGATGAGGAAGGCAATATTTCCCTGACTTCCTCGCCACCTCTTTCATATGCCCATTCTCTCGATAATCCCACATAAACATCAGGTATTACTGCTTCTGAAAAGGATCCTTTTCCAACTTTCTTTTCAGGCTTAATAATAGCGCTATTGCCTGTCCTCTCGAATAACCAAACTCATGATCTTCTTTAAATGGCAACCGCACTATAAATTGTCGTCTTCTCAAAATATACAATACACTCGTCCTGCTCTGCCGCAGCATTCTTCACTGGGATTTCTTCTATTTCCCAAAATTTCTCCAAAGTTTAGCAACCGTGGAATATGCCTTTGCTGTTTCTCTGGGTCGCTTTAATAACCCTGACACCATCCAACAAAGCTTTGTTGCCTGACCAACCACAGTGTCAATTTTCCTTATACCTTCCAGTATTTCGTGGTATACATCAGCGCCAATTGGAATATCAATCCTATCTGATTTGTAGAAGTTGCGATCAGCCAAGCAATAGTTATCCCATTTGGAAACATTATATTCGACTGATGTATCTGGTTGTGGCTTTGATAATGACGGAAGCACCAACGCCTATAATCGAAGCAATTCTACAATTCCGTTTTCGCTCTTATTTTTGGCAGCTGTAAAATCTGAACTGCTTCCTCAGATATAACGGTATTTTGTGAGCCTTGATCCACCAAAGTTCTTAACGTAACACAATCTTTATGTATTGTTTTAACTCTTACCAAAGCCGTGGCTAATAAGTCTGATGTTGGCTCATTTGTTTTCATCACATGCACGCCTGCCTTCTCCTTCTTTTCTGATGCATTTTCAAGAGAGTTGTGCTCCTTACCGCACTTCTTGCATCTAACTTCGGCTCTGTAGCATTTGTTATCCTTCTAATATAAACAAATGAAACACGCTGCTAGCCCATTGACGCCTCTCCTGCACATTTAGCGCAAATCTTCGGAAATTAAGGATTTTGTATCCCTTCTGCTTACAGAACCCACATGCTCCTTCCATCGTAATATTGCTTAATTGCCTCGTACCTGCTTTCTGCTGGTGCCCAGTCGTAACCTTATGTTGATTGTAAAAAGATCTCATCTGAACCTTGCTCGCTTATCTCCGTGAGTACATCATAATACAGCTCACGCACTTCTGCGAACGCCTCCGTATTCATACCCTCCTCTTCCTCCAACCTATCAAATTTGGAGTCAAGCTTATGAAATCTGTTTTGAAGTTCCATCTTCATTACCTCCAACCCTGCCTTAGACTTCTTATGTACCTCGATTGGAGCCTTCTCCAATATATTCATTAATTTTCATCATTTACAGCTTTTACTGCCTTCTCGATACGGTCGTTATCACTTACTAACACCGTTTTCTTCTGCTGCAATGGCAGAGCCACTCCAACTAATGAACCGCCTCCCGCAACATTCCGCTCACTTATCTTCACATCCCCATCAGTGACAGATGCCTCAAAGGATATTTTCTCCTGGCGCAGGTTTTGAAGTTCTTCCGATACCTGATTAAAGTATTTCACTTCAAAATAATGCTCACTGCCTATATAGTATTCCACCAGCCTGGCATGACTGACTTGGAATTCATCCCAATACTGTTCCGCTCTCTTCCGAGCTTCTTCAAGCGGCCATAGAATGGAAGAAGTGCACGATGAGTTTGACGAATAGAACAATTATTTTGATTAAAAATTGCAACAATTTGCACTTGTTGCTCAGGTGTAAGTCGATTCATAATGAAATTTCAAAGCAAACTAAACAAAAAGCAACTATCAGCTGTTAAATAGTTTGTCAAATAAAGCAGTCATGCCAATCAAAGTTATGACACTCTAAAAAAACACCCTATATAACCAACCAATAAAATAGACATTGTGGACCTGACCCTCTCCAAACTTGACGAAATTCGGTATAAATATTGTATTCTACTCGTACACGGATAAATGGTTCCAGAGATTCCAGGTCATGAAAAGTGAAAAAATCATCAAAATCTTAGTTAAGCAGTTTTAGGTTATTGGCAATCCTTTGTTAATTTTTATGCAACGACACTTAACATTTTAAAGCTAATGGGGTTCCTATAAAAATGGTATCCAACAACATTATTTTTGATAAGGGTCAAAGGCCATATTTACCAAATCCGTGGTTTAAGATGAAATATCTTAAAAAAAGGTATTTTTAAAATTTTTAATCAATAATTAAAATAAAAAAATTATAAATATAATAAATTAATAATCGGTCAGTTGGTTATATATATTTTTACCCATATGTAAAATATAAAAAAAAATTAAAAATGTTAGAATATTGTTCTTCATTACACAAGTAAATTTAAAAAAAAAATAAAAAAAACTATTCACAGCCGAAGCTTTCAGAATTCAGGCCAGGTAGGTCATTTATATTTCGGTCAGGTAATTTATAATTAATAGAAGTTGCTTGACCTCATCATTTATTTTGATGTGTTTTTGGAGTATTTCGATGTGCTTTTAGATGTAGATGTAATTAAAGAATCCGATGAAACCAATAGAGCGTGCAAAGTCTTCCATTGTATGCAATCTCGAGGCTTTTCGCGTGTGGTTCAGCCTATAACAACGAAAATCTTTATTTCTTGCTTCAAGTGCCTGTTTTGACATCATTCCTATTGGTAGCGAAACTTTTTCAATAATATCTGCTCCGTGTATTAATATTTTATGTACAGATATAGCTATATAAAACCAAGGGTATTCGGAAACAAATATTTTTGCTATTTCCCAGGCATATATGCGAAAAGCCTCCACGTTAACTGCATTCCCACAAGCCATTGTGCGCAATATTACACCATACCTTTTTATAAGTTCCACTTATACGCCAGTTACTATAGAGACAAGGTTGGCCCCGAACCTATCGTTGGAATATCCACCAATATACCTATTTGTTCTCTTAGTTCAAGTTGAATTTTTTTTTTTTTTTGTTTGTTGAGCAATTTCTTTATTTTCTCCACGAATTTGCCAATATTTTATCGGTATTCTGTAGGCGGTATGAATTATACACTCGAAGCACCGTATCCAAGCATGAATTGTCGACATTCCATATTCGTTCAAGTGGTTTTGTGGCTGTCTCAGTTGAACTAAATTTAGATTGTTCATCAGTTTTGGTGTCGCCCCACATATTCCACAAGCTATGGTCAAATAGAATTCGTGTGTTACTTCAAAAAAACTTAATTTTGCGGGAGATTTTGTGCAATTTCTCTATTTACATTTTCTATCTCAGTCCTAACTAAATCCGCTGAATCTTTTTCAAAAATTATTTTAATGGGTCTGCAGAACCGAGTTGAGGAAGCCCGGTTATTTTGCCATAGTATTGCGGGTGGTTTTTAATTTGTAAAGGAACAATACCTACGGCAAATAAATGTACATCAATTGTTCCAGCATTAGAAACACTGAAACGTTGCCGGTAAGCAGAGTGTCCACTGCTTCCGTCACAGCCCCATTTAAGTATTGCTTTTATACAATCGTTATTATTGCCTACAGTCATGGGATTCTCAAAAGCTGTTGAAAAGCCTTGTATTAAACGTGCAACAGTATGGTCTACGAGAATTTGCAAGCCAACTTCAGCTGAACGTTCAGTTACGTTTATGTTATTGGGATAACACTGCATTTTTGTTTTAACCACAATATCGGAGCTTGAATAAATATTGCAGTTTCGTTCTTTGGCACTATATTGCATTAGTTTGTATGACCATTTTGAGTATCCACCATCAGTATAAAGAGCTAAAGCTTCCTTAGCTGTATACAGAATAGGTGTTCTTGGTTCAGTGTCAACAGCTTTAAGCATTTTTGGAGCTATTGCAGATTCTGAACATAACTCTAAACAACCTGCGAAGCGCTTTTTTCAAGCCTTGTAAAGACTCACGCTCGCCGCTAGCATTAACTCTTGGTTCGGTGTTTCATTGGCAATTGATGCAATTTTTTTTCAGTCTTGCTTGTGCACACTGATAAAGATTTCTCTTTACGTTGGGAAACGGCTGGATTAGGGAAAATAATGTCTTATCTTATTTCTGTCACATTTTATTTCGATCTTCGAACACTGCCAAAACTCTGTGACTTTCTTTCGACTTTTGTACAAGATTGCTTATAAAATTTCTTAATTGTTTTTGAATTTGTTCTTCGCTATATTTCTAACGATCAATGACATTAGAAAATACGCCATGCCATATTAAAAAAACTGTGCGTTTAGATTCTGCCATTGTAACAAAAAAACGAAAAAAATTAAAACTTAGCAAAAACTTGCAGCCTATTTTTGAACTTGAGATAGATAACAAACCACGGTTCACTTCCGGTCGAATCCACTCTACTTTTATTATATCTAAAACCTTTTACAAGGGACATTTTCTTGTTCCACTGTTAAGCACTAAAACATGCAATCAAAGATGACAAACCAATTTTTATACCCTCCACCATATATGGTGAGGGTATATATCAGTTTGTCATTCCGTTTGTAATATGTCGAAATATAGGTTTAAGACCCCATAAAGTATATATATTCGTGATCCTTATGCAATTTTAAGTCGATTTAGCGATGTCCGTCTGTCTGTCTGTTGAAATCACGATCACGACGCGAAGACGCAAGCGGGGGTGCCTATTTTTACCCAGATTATTGAACATCCTCCCGAGCAGTTTGGTATTTAAAATGAGCAAAATCGGTCAAGCGGTTCAAAAGTTATGAGTGAAAATGTGAAGGTACCTCTAAATTTTTTCTGTTAAGTAAGTAAAAATGTTATTAAGTCTTCTTATTGTTCGGTTACATTTATTGTTACATAAATTGACAAAACATATTCATATTACAGTTCATGCAAAATTTAGTATATACGTATATCATCTTCATCCCCTTTGGTGGAGGGTATTCAAAGATTCGGCACAGCCGAATTTAGCCCTTTTTTACTTGTTTTTATTTAATATATATATTTTTTTATTTAATATATACCTTTTTATTTAATATATATACTAAATTAAAATTGCACATCTTATTAAAAAATTAAATATTTAATTTTTTGCTGTCAACAAAATTGCACTTGAAAAAAGATCAGAAATAGTTATTGCACTTGCTGAAACATGTGTTAAGATTAATATTAGGAACAAAATAAAAAAGAAAACTGAAAAAATCAGTTGGAGTTTAAATTTAAAAAAAAAAAGTTTGCCGAATTCTGAATTTTTAAATTACCTTAATAATAGTCCTGTATGTCATGGTGAAAGTACAGGTCGTACTACAGTTAAAGTGCTGTAGTTCAGTTGAAGCTATTGTTCTTACTAGTGTTTCTAATTTGGTTAATCGATTAACCGATTATTCGCCTCTATTTTAGTTAATTTGGAAACAAAGAATTCAAAACTGAAATAATTACTCTCCTGAATAATCGGTTATAAACAATTTTGGCAGCCTAAACGAATTACAGTATTTATATCGGTATTGGAATTGATTTTTCGTTTGTTTAGGTATTGGTAACGGTATTATTAAAAAAATAACTTATTGCAATAAATTATGTACTGTTGTACACTGAGAGAATTATCTGCATAATATTAATAAGTATCAATTCAATGAAGTTTCGCTGGAACTCGTCCATTGAAACATTTCATTAAAATAATGCAGTTGATTAATAGTATTAGTAGGATTTTAGATCATATAATCATATTCTTTTTTATAAATTGTATTTATTGCAAAGAAACATAAAAATTTTTATTAGTAAATAATAGAGAAAATTGCACAAGAGCCAGCAGGATAGAATACTTAGAATTTTCGGTTGGAGCTACCCAACCTCCTCAGTATCCACGCTCTCCCCTATTGGTTATTGCTTATTGATGATTGTCTATTTTATATTGAGTGTTTGGAAAGAAATTAACAAACTCGAAAACAACACACAATTAGAGTAACTGTTTGTATTAATTTCCATACAAATTTGAAAAACTTATTTTTATTTATTTAAAATATATTCAGGAGTAAATCTGAATATGCAGAGCTTAGACACGAAAACCTATTAAGGCCCTGAATGTCCCTGAAAAAACAACAGCAGCATGCCAGGTAATCAACTAAAAGTGGATTAACTGCTTAATTTCAATGCTAGATTTACTAGATTTACTCTGAGTTGACTTCTGCCGAAAAACGTCGTTTTAAGCGGGCTTTAGCTGAAGGGCTTGCTCGTGACCAGGCATTGAAAATTTCCAAAACTGCTTATGAGAAGAGAGCCAGCACGAAGCGTGCACTATCGGATGAGAAACCAGTACCAACGGGTAAAAAACCTAAAACAACAAACCTGGTAGAACTAAACCAATGTAGCTTAGCTCTGTGCAAATAGCCATTATTGACACTACGCTGGAGCATGGCGATGGAATTCGTCCAGAATTTGAAGGCTGCATTCCTTGAACTGAGTGTCTCATGGTCGCTTGTTCCAAAAGACAGACAACAGACTGGCTTAAGGCAAACGTCAACTCTGTTAAAAGAAAATGTAAATTCGAGGTATTGATACTCTACTAAGGCACTTGTTTATTTGTTTAGACCCAGTTTTATAATGAGTCATTCCAAAGACTGGAATAGACCAACGAGCTGCTGAAATCATATAGACCTATTAGTCTTACATGTTTTCTTTTAAAGACTATGGAAAGATTACTGGATCTTCATATTAGGTCTACTACTTTGAAACTCTCTCCCATGCATGTTACCCAGTTTGCATATGTAAAGGGAAAGTCGACAGACTTGGCCTTACATCGTCTTGTGGCGAGGATAGAAAAGGCTATTAGTGTTGGGGAAATAGCACTTTGTGCTTTTCTTGATACTAAAGGTGCTTTTGATAACACAGGTTATGACTCGATCACACATTCACTCCAACGCAGAGGCGTTGATTCTACCACTATTAAATGGATCAGGAGCATGCTACGAACTAGGGAAATAGGCAACACCTCTGTGACGGTTAACGCAGTAAAAGGCTGCCCACAAGGAGGAGTTTTGTATCCACTTCTTAGGTCTTTGGTTATAGACGACCTGCTTCAAAAGTAAGGTAGGCTTAGTTATGCGAACAATCTAGTAGTTATTATATTATGAATAACGCCCTTAATCTGATAACGAATTGGTGCACAGAACATGATCTCTCTATTAACCCTAGTAAGACAATCTGGAATGGGGAGCGGGTGGTCCAGTAGTGAACACTCGCAGTCTAAACTAGTATACTGACTTGTCTAAAATGGACTCCAGTGTGGGAGCGGGAATCTTGGACCCAACACGATGATATCGGAATCAATGGGCAAGTTGATTTGGATTTCGATAGTGACAACACTAACACAATAAAAATATTAGGATTATTATGGCTACTTAAGACGGACCAGTTTTGCGTCAAGGTGAAATTGAATCACCTACGGATTGTTTCGAAGCGAACGGCAACATCAGATCTTGCGAGACTATTCGATCCAATAGATGTTTATTCAGCAGTTATGGCAGCTCAAGTTAGACTGGGATGAACCATTGGCTGAGTATCTCCATTAAATCTGGACTAACTTCAGAAATGATTTAGACAGTTTGAACAATTTAAAAATTCCTCGACACATTTTCAAGGGGGAGTTTCCACCAAAATCAGAGCTGCATATATTCTCAGACGCCTCTGAACAGGCTCTTGGAGCAATGCTTAAGGATGGAAGGGTTATTGTACAGTTACTTTGTGCCAAGGTGAGGGTTGCTCCATTAAAACAACAAACGCTACCTCGTCTGGAGTTATGTGCTGCAGTGATGGCTGCCCAACTGGCATACCGGATCAAAACGGATCTAAAGATAAAAAAATCAACATGTATTTTTGTGGACTGACTCCGAAATAGTACTGTCTTGGATAAACACTCAATCATCCTTGTACCATATTTTTGTATCAAATCGAGTCTCCAAAATTCAATCACTGACGTTGTCCGAACAATGGCGCCATATCGGGTCAAAAGATAACCCAGCTGATATACTCTTCAGAGGTCTACCAACAATTAAACTTTCTGAATGTCATCCATGGTTGTTATGGCCACCCAAATTCTCGCAACAACTCCAAAATCCTAATGGCATCGAGAGGAAGAAGATAACTGTAATTTCAGCAGTCAATGTCTCCAACGATGACATCGTATATAAAATTGGACATTAAAATTCCTTAAAAACCTTGCAAAGGGCACTAGGATACACTCTCAGATTCATCATACACTCTCAGATTCATCAGAAAATATATCTTTAACCTCTGCTGAACTGGACGACGCACTCTTTATTGTTACTACTACTGACACGATACTCACGATATTATTGTTACTACTACTGACAATTGGATCACCGGTCAAAACCAAGAAGTTCGGTTCAAAGATCGGGATCCATTTCGAACAAATTGGAACAGTATCTATCTCAACTACCAACTGAAATCTCTTCGTCTACCATCATTTAGATTCTTACTGGTCCGAAATAGCAATTCCGGTCAAAGGAACAAGGTCATTACGAACCTTGTGTAAAATGATCAGAATGATCTTGGTATCATTGAACACTTGAAAAATGAGGTACGACTTGATAACCTACTATAACGAGACAAAAGTGGAGTATTGGATATCGTTGGTAATGTCGCCCATTCATTGTTTGGCGTCCTGGACTTTGAATATGCTGAACAGATGTCACAAACAATAAATCAAATCAATCAAAATGAATCATATTTGTTAAAACTGTTGAAAAATCAAACATCAATTATTGATGTCAATCGGCAAAATCAAATAACCGCTAAGGCAATTTTCGAACAATTAGAGTAGAAAATTAAAATTTATTCAGAGGAAATACGTGACATTAACAATATACTATTGCAAATACAACTTATTCAACTATTTAATTCAGCGGTTCTCGAATTAACACTAGTAGCAAACAATATGAAAAAGATTCAACTCTTGACACTCTCATCATGGAAAAATCAATCCAAACTTACTCCAGAGCAATTACAAAATGAAGTTAATCAGATCTCACTCCATTTACGACCGTCAATGAATCTTCCTGTGACAGAAGACTGAATTGCTCCAACTGTTCAAACTCGTGAAGGTATAGCGCAGACTAACGCATCAGAACGCTGTCTTTAAAATAACTTTTCCATTGGTTTAACGTGAAAAATTCAAGATGTTTCATTTGATTCCTGTACCCAACCTAACGAACAGTATAATGGTAGTCATTAAACCATGTACTACATTCTTAGGCATAACTACATCGCGTAAACAATACATTTCTTTTACGACTGCAGAGTTAAGCGCTTGGGAAAAAATAAAACAAGGTGTTTTTCTTTGTTCCAACATTCAAATTCCCTACATTTATGGTTCAGGATCAGAACATGTGAGATTGATTTATTCAACAACAAAACAACACTGACCTTTATCTTGGAGAAAACTAACGTCAGATGGACACCACTCAACAAAGGAAATCAATGGATATATGCCACGCCATCATCTTCAAAGGCCACAGCCTTTTACAACAGAGAAATATTCCTATATCACTAATGCATGCATGCTCAAACACGAGTTTGTCACTATGAACGGACGACAAACTATATGAAGTATAATAAGGTCGTCATATACAAGCCTTGGCAAAGTCTCAGACTTATCGGGAAACGGTACCTTCTTCATAAGCAACAACAAATAACATTCAACAAGCTTTGATGAAATTTATGCTAAAAATATTAATGACCTAGCAAAACTACAAAGGTCACTGGAACAACAGGACATCTTTGATTTACCAAATAAATTGAAGTCCTACCAAATGCACAGCTATACAATTGGATACTTAGCACTTTTTCTAAGCGTTTTCACACTAATCATACTGCTGTTAAAATGCAAAGTAAATGAAAATTCATGTAACCCACATCCAACTACATCAGTTGAACCCACTCGAGAAAACATTGAACTTCAAACATACGTCGTAGAACACAAGATGACACCTAGACCAATGCCACGCCAGCAGTCCAAATTCATCCTTGATGTCTAGCTAACTGAAGACATGGGTCAATTACTTTGATTACACGAATAACCATAGCGCATGTTGCGGGGACGGGTTTTCGCTCCACAAGTAACTATGAAGACATTTTGTTACTTTGGGGACTGTCCACAAACTTTTCATTATTCTACTGTTTACACTGAAGACATTTTACTGGATACAGCTCATATTACGGGGTCTTTTTTGGCTGTATATACAGATGTCTTCAAAGTGTGTGAAATGCATATATATATATATATATATATATATATATATATATATATTCATTGAGCATACTTTGAAGACATCTGTATATACAGCTAAAAAAGTCTCTATAATGTGCGCTGAATCCAGTAAAATGTCTTCAGTGTAAACCGTAGAATAAGGAAAGATTTGAGGACAGTACCCGAAGTAACAAAATGTCTTCATAGTAACTTGTGGAACGAAAAACCGTCCCCGCAACATGCAACATGTGAAATGCATATATATGTGTAAACAGTAGAACAACGAAAAGTTTAAGGACAGTCTTCAAAGTAACAAAATGTCTTCATTGTATATATATATATATATATATATATGCATAGCGCATGTTGCGGGGACGGGATTTCGTTCCACAAGTTACTATGAAGACATTTTGTTACTTTGGGGACCGTCCTCAAACTTTTAATTAATCTACTGTATACACTAAACCCATTTTACTGGATACAGCGCATATTACAGGGACTTTTTTGGCTGTATATACAGATGTCTTCAAAGTATTTGAAATGCATATATATATATATATATATATATATATATATATATATATATGCATTGCCCATACTTTGGAGACATCTGTATATACAGCCAAAAAAGTCTCTATAATATGCGCTGTATCCAGTAAAATGTCTTTAGTGTATACAGTAGATTAATTAAAAGTTTGAGGACGGTCCCCAAAGTAACAAAATGTCTTCATAGTAACTTGTGGAACGAAAAGCCGTCCCCGCAACATGCGCCGTGCACATATATATATATATATATATATATATATATATATATATATATATATATATATATATATGTGCACAGCGCATGTTGCGGGGACGGGTTTTCGTTCCACAAGTTACTATGAAGACATTTTGGTACTTTGGGGACCGTCCTCAAACTTTTAATTATTCTACTGTTTACACTGAAGACATTTTACTGGATACGGCGCATATTATTGGGACTTTTTTGGCTGTATATACAGATGTCTTCAAAATATTCACAATGAATATATATATATATATATATATATATATATATATATATATATATATATATATATATATATATGTGCACAGAGCATGTTGCGGGGACGGGTTTTCGTTCCACAAGTTACTATGAAGACATTTTGTTCTCTTGTTCTTTTCTGTTCAAGAGAAACATTCGAGTCAAAGAAAGCCAAAGCCATAGGTTCTGCTAATAAATACCACATGTGGTTACTCATCTTCTTCAATATGGCAGCAGAAACTGGAGCATCAACTTGAGCGTATTCAATGGAATCTCGTATGAAATCCTGGTTTGGAGCATTGATTGGATTTGTACAACCAATCCATGCACGAATGTAGATTCGCGGCAAGAAAATGCACACGTCGCGCAATCCACTCAAATGGTTGCGGAAAAGGAAAATTTTGAGTGAATAAATGCCTTTTGCCATCCATCGCGCGTTGCTGGTAGCGCCAGGAGAACGGAAGCTACCACAATGTGTTTCACAACCAGTTAGAGAAACTATCTATAATCATTACGAGGGTGACGTTCTTTCAACTGCTGATTGCAGTAATTTCTGATGGCGGCTTGTTCATCGGGGGGAATTTTCGAACCAACGATTTTGTCCTCGACACCATTCTGGAATGCAGTCTGGACAAGACTCTTCCAGACTTTCGCGAATCTCTCGAACAATTGAACTTCAGGACCGCTGTTGTCGACAATTTCACTTCAAAAACCTGGCGCAGAACGATTTCGTAAATATGATGGCAACAGGCCAAGTGCAGCATTTCTCGACGGCAATACTGTGGTTTCTGCAAGATAATGCAAGCGCCATTGAGAGCTCCCGTGTTAGTGGAGGTCGTGTCGATTGACATTGCTTCAACTCGATCGACAATGTTCCAATGAACCAACAGATTGTAAACAGCGTCAGCTGTATCTTTTCCGCTTGAAGATTTTATTTGAGGTGCTCCAAGGAACTTCGAAGTCCCATCATAGCTGACCATAACCGCAACTCTCTCAACTTTTGCGCTGCCTACAAGGTCAACCAACATTTTGCCGTCCCAATATACGACAAGCGGCTTATTAATATTTAGCTGTTTAGGGGAAGAGACGAATGACTTATAAGTACTTATATCGCTAACTATAAATAATACTAAATTACGTTTTCTACGAATTAGGTCTGGATAACTTCTGCTTCCTTCCGGCGGTTTTCTCGACGATATGGATTAATCGTTGTTCGGTTAATAGCCAGCTCGTCTACGGAATAATTCAATGCATCGGCGCAGCCTATCAACACATGAGCTGCCATTGGATCGGTTAGCTTGGCGTGTTCAAGCGCAGAAGCAAGTCGAGGCGTTAGAAAATTTCTAGCGGTTCAACGATGTCACCAGTTTCGGCATCTGCAGTGCTCTCCTTAATCGCTTCACCCACGTCCTCAGCTTTTTCATCAATTCCTTCCATAACCTCAACCTCACCGGCTGTATATACAGATGTCTTCAAAGTATGCAAAATTAATATATATATATATATATATATATATATATATATATATATATATATATATATATATGCATTGCCCATACTTTGAAGACATCTGTATATACAGCCAAAAAAGTTCCTATAAAATGCGCTGTGTCCAGTAAAATGTCTTCAGAGTAAACACTAGAATAACGAAAAGTTTAAGGACAGTCCCCAAAGTAACAAAATGTCTTCATAGTAACTTGTGGAACGAAAACCCGTCCCCGCAACATGCACTGTGCATATATATATATATATATATATATATATATATATATATATATATATATACATATATATATATATCTATATATATGTGTGCACGGAGCATGTTGCGGGGACGGTTTTTCGTTCCACAAGTTACTATGAAGACATTTTGTTACTTTGAAGACTGTCCTTAAACTTTTCGTTATTCCACTGTTTACACTGAAGACATTTTACTCGACACAGCGCATTTTATAGGGACTTTTTTGGCTGTATATACAGATGTCTTCAAAGTATGGGCAATGCATATATATATATATATATATATATATATATATATATATATATATATATATATGTGCACAGTGCATGTTGCGGGGACGGGTTTTCGTTCCACAAGTTACTATGAAGACATTTTGTTACTTTGAAGACTGTCCTTAAACTTTTCGTTATTCCACTGTTTACACTGAAGACATTTTACTCGACACAGCGCATTTTATAGGGACTTTTTTGGCTGTATATACAGGTGTCTTCAAAGTATGCATAATGAATATATATATATATATATATATATATATATATATATACTTTGAAGTCATCTGTATATACAGCCAAAAAAGTCCCTATAAAATGCGCTGTGTTAAGTAAAAAGTCTTCAGAGTAAACACTAGAATAACGAAAAGTTTAAGGACAGTCCCCAAAGTAACAAAATGTCTTCATAGTAACTTGTGGAACGAAAACCCGTCCCCGCAACATGTGCTTTGCACATATATATATATATATATATATATATATATATATGTGCACGGCGCATGCTGCGGGGACGAGTTTTCGTTCCACAAGTTACTATGAATACCTTTTGTTACTTTGGAGACTGTCCTTAAACTTTTCGTTATTCTACTGTTTGCACTGAAGACATTTTGCTGGATACAGCGCATATTATAGGGACTCAGAAGTAAGCAGCAACGCAGTTATGCTAAATAACAATGCCACTAGAGATGATTTTTCCGCGTCATACGTGTTTCACGTGTAATTTATTGGAGAATAACATAAAAATAAGAAAATTACAAAATATTGACAAAACTGTTACCAAAATTGAGATTTTTCCAAAAACGCCGAATAAAGTTCCTAATTTCTTATAATAAAACCTTCTCTTATTATTCAACTCAATTTTGGGTCCACTTGGAGTCGTCGGATCGAGCCCAAATTTTACATGGAGCATTGTGGCATAAAATGGAAACTTTTTGGACCCTACTCTCCTATGCGCCGTCATTTTGAAAAATATTCATATATTTATTAGGGCGGGTCAAATTGTATTGAACGATTTTTTTTGATGAAGCGTATAGCAAAAACGTAATCTTTAGGTGATTCTGAGAAATTTTGCTCATGAGACCATAGCTCTAAGTCGGATTTGGAGCCCCCAAAATTTCAAAAAAGACATTTTTCCATATATACATAGAACAATTTAATTTAATTTGTCATAAAATCGGATAGAATTATAGTAGATTTCTCAATCTCCTTTCAGAATCTGTGTTGATACCTGGCAGCATTGTTCAATTGAACAAATTTGTAACACTGAATAATGACGTTTACCAACACTAAACGTTGCCAAGCTTGCTTTTCCTTCTTCCTTAATCGTTCATCGTGCAATGCGCATGCAGTTTGCCAAAATACTTAAATAAAAACTCGGTTATCACAATACCAATATTTTTTATTTTATTTTTAAATTTAGTGTGACACAATCAAAGAGTGCAGTGATAATATCAAAGTTATTATGGATAATCAAGAACCATCAACATCGCCTGCGGTGTCTTCGGAAACGGAAGCAACAACATCAACAAGTTTTGACTCTAGATTGACTAACATTATCAAGATATTGTTGTTTTTGGTTTATCTTAGTTTGCCTACTAAATGTGACATTTTAAAATATTATTTTTTTAAGTGATCGTGCTAAATTTGAAAACAAAATGTTATCGTATAAAACTTTTACTCCTCACGTAACAGATAAATTGATCCAAATTTGGTGTAAATTAAACATTGAAATCATAAATAGAAAGAAAGCGCAACAAGCGCTATGCAGATATATATATATATATATATATATATATATATGTGCACAGCACATATTGCGGGGCCGTTTTTTCGTTCCACAAGTTACTATGAAGACATTTTGATACTTTGGGGACTGTCCTTAAACTTTTCGTTATTCTACTGTTTACACTGAAGACATTTTTCTGGATACAGCGCATATAATAGGGACATTTTTGGCTGTATATACAGATGTCTTCAAAGTATGGGCAATGAATATATATATATATTTATATATATATCCCCGCAACAAGCGCTATGCAGATATATATATATATATATATATATATATATATATATATATCTGCATAGCGCTTGTTGCGGGGACGGGTTTTCGTTCCACAAGTTACTATGAAGACATTTTGTTACTTCGGAGACTGCCCTCAACCTTTTATTATTCTACTGTTAACACTGAAGACATTTTACTGAAAACAGCGCATATTATAGGGACTTTTTTGGCTGTATATACAGGTGTCTTCAAAGTATGCACAGTTGCTCAAGAGACCATAGCTCTAAGTCGGATTTGGAGCCCCCCAAAATTTCAAAATATATATTTTTCCATATATACATAGAATAATTTAATTTAATTCGTCATAAAATCGGATAGAATTATATTAGATTTCTCAATCTGAGCTTGTCGAAGTTTTTTTTTTGTCGAAATATAGCCTAAAATGAACTTTTAACTAATAAATACTGAATTTTCTTCGATTTTTTCGAGATTTTTTTTTGCAGATTATGAAAGTTCAGATAATTTCCAACAACTTTTATTACGATCAATTTTTTTGTTTTCGATCTCCTTTTTGTAGGAAAATCGATCTGAAAAAATCAACATTTTCAAGGTTTCAACAAAAAACACTATTTTTACATTTTTTATTCAATTTATTTTTAAATATTATTCTCGACCTACAATTTAATGTTTTAACGTGGTAATATTATTTTTAAGGTCCTTTTTACTTTCCATTCGAGGAGTTTTCTTACGATCATATGGAATCTGTCGAGTAAATGCTGGTTTAAATAATATATCGTCGTTATTCATATCAACCATATTGACATAAACGGTAGCATCGAAATTTAAGATATATTTTTGTAAACTCTGAGTTTAGTTGGATCGTACAATTTTTCTCGATAGTGTAAAATCTTTTTGATAGCTCTATCCCGTATTTCTTTTTGATCATCAAATAACATTGTTAATAAGATATTTTCTGGATGTGCGTAATATGAGTTGTTTTGAATTACACCATCTACAATATTACGAAAGTTTGGTTGTAAGTATTGTGTCCAACGTATAAATTTTAATAAAAGTGCACTGCCGTACACAACAGAGTTATAAAACTTCACATTGAAGTACATTGGCACATAAACTGTAATAATATAAACTGCCAAAGTTTTTAAATTGGTCGATGGTGTATTAGTTGTTACATATAATCGTAGTAATCTACTTGTTTTGGTTATCCAACGAGAATGTGCAATTGGTCCTGGTTTAATGTTAGCTAAATCAACTGGAACAATACCATTCGAAATTGCTTTAGCTATTTGATATAAATATTTAACATCTGTTGATAATTCGAGATCATGTTCATGATCCATAATTGCAGGCATATTCTCCAGTGGTATTGGATCAAAATCAGCTACTACCTGAAAAATGAAATGTTTAGATCAATTAAAATGCAATTATTTTATTTTAACTTTATTCCAATCGAAAAAGTAAAATAATGATAATAAATGATGATATTAAATAAAATAAAGTGTTACATACCTGCAATTTCTCACATTCTTGAATAGCTTTGAATAACTTTACACTTGCTGCTCGTGGTCCACTGGTGACTGTTTTGCCCAATGCTTCATATAAATGACGAAATGGCAGTTCATTGAAATGAAGCAGACTTTTAAACCAGTAAATTGGTCTATTTAACTGTTTTTCAAATAATCGTAAAACACCATTTTCTGTTCCAGTATTTTCTGGCTCACCATCACTGCATAAGCCAATTAATTGATCAACTGTTAATGTTTTATTGTTGAAAAATTCATTCAGTTTTCTGTGTTTGGTTTTTGCATCTTCTTGACTACCCAAATTTACATATCCAAGTAACTCATTATAGGGCTCTTTCAGAACAACTAAATGCGGTTCTTTTACCATAGTGGTATGAAATTTGTCATTAATTTTCTCTGTAGTTAATGAGTCATCTTTTCTACCATCGAAAGAGAATGCAGTTATGGAAGAATTTGTATGTCGTGTACGAAGCACTGCATCTCTAGATTTAACTTTTTCTCTAGCCACATTTGATTTATCCATAGTAACAAGATTACCATAAACATTTATATCTTCGAATAAAGCTGTTGCTAAACATGAAGCGACTCTATCTGAAACACCAAATCTATCATACATCATAGCAAAATTTAAGGCATCGTATCTTTGAGTATAATGACCTCGTCTCATTTGAACAGTTGCTACTGCTTCATTTTCATCTTGATCCATGTGTTATTCAGGTGGTTCGTAACTTGGATCATCGGTAACAGTTGTAAGTGTTGGTATTGTTGTAGCTACTTCTTCAACGTCTTCCGTATATTCAGGTATTGTGAATTTTCTATCATAAATTCTTTTAGATGTTCTGGAATCAATCCACATGAGTATTCTGTTTTTAATTTGCAATTACATTTGCCAATATAAAATAATTCGTTTATTGAATCAACAAATGCTTTAAATTCATCTCTTTTGTTTCTATGCTGTACATGTTTCTGGTATTTATCAAGCAAACCAGTTAATTTTTTTAAAACACTCTTTCTATTTATGATTTCAATGTTTAATTTACACCAAATTTGGATCAATTTATCTGTTACGTGAGGAGTAAAAGTTTTATACGAGAACATTTTGTTTTCAAATTTAGCACGATCACTTAAAAAAAATAATATTTCAAAATGTCACATTTAGTAGGCAAACTAAGATAAACCAAAAACAACAATATATTGATAAGGCATGTTAGTCAATCTAGAGTCAAAACTTGTTGATGTTGTTGCTTCCGTTTCCGAAGACACCGCAGACGATGTTGATGGTTCTTGATTATACATAATAACTTTGATATTATCACTGCACTCTTTGATTGTGTCACACTAAATTTAAAAATAAAATAAAAAATATTGGTATTGTGATAACCGAGTTTTTATTTAAGTATTTTGGCAAACTGCATGCGCATTGCACGATGAACGATTAAGGAAGAAGGAAAAGCAAGCTTGGCAACGTTTAGTGTTGGTAAACGTCATTATTCAGTGTTACAAATTTGTTCAATTGAACAATGCTGCCAGGTATCAATACAGATTCTGAAAGGTGATAAAAATACCTTTCAAACAAGCCAAGATTGAGAAATCTACTATAACTCTATCCGATTTTATGACGAATTAAATTAAATTGTTCTATGTATATATGGAAAAATGTTTTTTTTTTTAAATTTTGGGGGGCTCCAAATCCGACTTAGAGCTATGGTCTCATGAGCAAAATTTCTCAGAATCACCTAAAGATTACGTTTTTGCTATACGCTTCATCAAAAAAAATCGATCCGACGACTCCAAGTGGACCCAAAATTGAGTTGAATAATAAGACAAGGTTTTATTATAAGAAATTAGGAACTTTATTCGGCGTTTTTGGAAAAATCTCAATTTTGGTAATAGTTTTGTCAATATTTTGTAATTTTCTTATTTTTATGTTATTCTCCAATAAATTACACGTGAAACACGTATGACGCGGAAAATCACGTTACGCGCACATCTCTAGTGGCATTGTTATTTAGCATAACTGCGTTGCTGCTTACTTCTGATCTGATTTAATTATTGCGGCAACCCGTGTCGAGACACACACAACCAGGCCAAGAACGAGAGAACAACTGTCAAACGAATGAGTAGACGTTTTGAGTCAGTCGTATGAGAACAGCCAAACAGTGTATTACTTAATTGTGCTAAAGAAGTAAACCAAAATAATAAAGTACCAAAGTTAATTGTTGTAAACTAAATCATAATTGTTATTATTTTTGGTGAGTTTATAGGTTGTTACAATTACAATGTCAGAACCATCAACATCAATAGGCAAGTCCTACAGGTCTTTTTTTCATAACATGCATTTTGTGAAACTTGACGCAAAGGAAAGTGCAAAATTAACGCTCGATGCAGTGTATATTTTCTGGCAACAAGCACGAATTTCAACACGATACGGAACAAGATGCGCGGAGAAATTGTACAATACGTGGAAAGATATACAAAAAGTGCCCGCTAGCAAGAGATCTGTGGCTTGGAAACAAAAGGAGTTTGCATTTACCAACGATCTGGACAATTTGTTTGATATTGCGACTGCAGATGCCCTAAAAACCAATCGAATTGAAGAAGATAAGAAGTTTCTCATTCGACAACGACAACCAGGATGCCCGAGATGCATGATTGGCTGCGATATGGTTTTATTTCTGCGAGAAAAAAGAGCATCGGAACGAAAGGAGAATGAGAAGCAGAGAAAGCGGAAATTTGAAGAAATGTCAAAGTCGACAGATAGTGGTTCGTATTTGGCTTTATGTCATTTTCTATCTTATTGATTTATGTAATAAATAACAAATTTTAAAGTTTTTGCAGCCGGCCAATATACAGAATCGAGTGATGAAGGTGAGGTTGAGGTTATGGAAGGAATTGATGAAAAAGCTGAGGACGTGGGTGAAGCGATTGAGGAGAGCACTGCAGATGCCGAAACTGGTGACATCGTTGAACCACTAGAAATTTTCTAACGCCACGACTTGCTTCTGCGCTTGAACACGCCAAGCTAACCGATCCAATGGCAGCTCATGTGTTGATAGGCTGCGCCGATGCATTGAATTATTCCGTAGACGAGCTGGCTATTAACCGAACAACGATTAATCCATACCGTCGAGAAAACCGCCGGAAGGAAGCAGAAGTTATCCAGACCTAATTCGTAGAAAACGTAATTTAGTATTATTTATAGTTAGCGATATAAGTACTTATAAGTCATTCGTCTCTTCCCCTAAACAGCTAAATATTAATAAGCCGCTTGTCGTATATTGGGACGGCAAAATGATGGTTGACCTTGTAGGCAGCGCAAAAGTTGAGAGAGTTGCGGTTATGGTCAGCTATGATGGGACTTCGAAGTTCCTTGGAGCACCTTAAATAAAATCTTCAAGCGGAAAAGATACAGCTGACGCTGTTTACAATCTGTTGGTTCGTTGGAACATTGTCGATCGAGTCGAAGAAATGTCATTCGACACGACCTCCACTAACACGGGAGCTCTCAATGGCGCTTGCATTATCTTGCAGAAACCACAGTATTGCCGTCGAGAAATGCTGCACTTGGCCTGTTGCCATCATATTTACGAAATCGTTCTGCGCCAGGTTTTTGAAGTGAAATTGTCGACAACAGCGGTCCTGAAGTTCAATTGTTCGAGAGATTCGCGAAAGTCTGGAAGAGTCTTGTCCAGACTGCATTCCAGAATGGTGTCGAGGACAAAATCGTTGGTTCGAAAATTCCCCCCGATGAACAAGCCGCCATCAGAAATTACTGCAATCAGCAGTTGAAAGAACGTCACCCTCGTAATGATTATAGATAGTTTCTCTAACTGGTTGTGAAACACCTTGTGGTAGCTTCCGTTCTCCTGGCGCTACCAGCAACGCGCGATGGATGGCAAAAGGCATTTATTCACTCAAAATTTTCCTTTTCCGCAACCATTTGAGTGGATTGCGCGACGTGTGCATTTTCTTGCCGCGAATCTACATTCGTGCATGGATTGGTTGTACAAATCCAATCAATGCTCCAAACCAGGATTTCATACGAGATTCCATTGAATACGCTCAAATTGATGCTCCAGTTTCTGCTGCCATATTGAAGAAGATGAGTAACCACATGTGGTATTTATTAGCAGAACCAATGGCTTTGGCTTTCTTTGACTCGAATGTTTCTCTTGAACAGAAAAGAAAAATGGTTGAGCGCCTTGCATACGATGAGCCTATTATTGAAGTGGATCAAAATCGGGCCGTTTTAAAACCGCAAACATTCGCGATCCATAGCTTAAGCGACTTCATTTCAAACAAGACTAACAATTTCTTTGTGCGGTTCGGTTTGTCGCCGGAGTTTTTGGAAGTCGACCCATCAACATGGGAAACCAACGAGAGTTTTAAAGAAGGCCGCGTTTTCTGCAAAAATTTAGCCGTCGTTAATGACACCGCTGAGAGAGGAGTGAAGTTCATGAAGGACTATAATCGGATATTGACTAACAAAGAAGACGAAAAGCAATTCTTATTGCAAGTTGTTGAAGCTTATCGCAAAAAATATCCATCGTTCAAAAAAACATCTTAAGTAATGTTTAAGATATTGTAACTTTATTATTTTTTATCAGATATTAGCTTTATCTGAGTAATAGCTTAGTGAAAAGGTAATTTAGTGAAGAATATAATGTAATGTAATGCCAATTAGCAATGATGTGGCGATCAAGGCACTTGGATTGCAGTAGCATCCGAATAAGGATGTGTTTACGTTCATGCTTAAGGCGAATGATGAAGGAAAAGTTATGATGACTTACACCAGTTGGATGACTTACACCATCTACAACTGGTGTCAAGCTATTTATACAAGGACTATGGTTAATGCGAATGTGATGGGATGAATTACTGGATGAAGAATCACAGGCGGAATGGGAAGCTATCATGAGAAGTCTATCATGCTTACAGAATATAGTGATACCTCGGTGGTATAAATTACAAGTGATTCAAAGCCGGAAATGCATTGCTTTGCAGATACCTCCTAGGAAAATGCTGCCGATATTGGAATTATGTGCAGCTCATTTGTTGGCAAGATTGGTGGAAAGATTTCTATCAACAAGACAACGGCAAGTGGTAGTTAACACTTGGAGTGACTCAACAATAATTTTGGCTTGGATAAGAAATAATATAAGTAAGGATCGATTCATCCGTTCTAGGGTAGATGAGATTTTAACATTGTTACCGAAGGCGATCTAGAGGCATGTAGATACCAATAGTAAGCCAGCAGATGCGGCTTCAAGAGTTGTTACAGCTGACAAGATATCCACGCTGTGGTGAAATGTGCCTTCTTGGCTCAAGAGTGACGAAAATAACTGGAAAAGCAAGATCATCAGGCGAATAACGTAATAAATGCTGCAACATCAGGAGGAACATTTCTCTTTTGAGATAAGGAGGTTAGAGCATCAGATGGTAGTCGATCCTAAAAGCAAGATAGCGGCTCTTAGAGTGTACGAATGACTAGAAGATTCCAATTAAATAGAGAAGTCCTGGCTAGCCAAGCTAACGATAAATCAAGTTTATGGAGTAACATTGCATAGAGGTAACAGGCTTGTGCCATCCATAATTAAGCGTAAGTATTGGATTATCGGTTTAAGGAAAACAAGAAAAAAAATATTAAGAAGCTGTGTTCGCTGCAATAGATTAAGAAAATCAATTTCTGGTCAAATTATGGGAAACCTTCCACAAATGCGGGTGTCGGTGGCACATCCACACAGGCGTTGACTATGCAGGACCCATACAGATGAGGTGTTCCAAAGGTAGAGGATAAAAATCACGTAAGGGCTAAATAGCAGTATTCGTCTTTGTGACAACGAAGGCGGTACATCTGGAAGTAGTCAGTGATCTGACCTGAAGTATTTCTGGCTTCAGTGAAAAGATTTTTCGCAAGAAGAGTCAAAGCTAATTGCATATTTTCTGAAAATGGTACGAATTTTGTAGGAGCCTCGCGAAAGCTGCATAAGGAATTCGTAGAAGCGGTAAAGAACTCCTCTATTGGTGAGAAGCTTGAAGCCGATAAAGTCGAATGTCATTTTACCCCCCGGGAAGCTTCCATTTTGGAGTATCATCTAAAGAGAGTCATTGGAGATACTATGTTGACGTGTGAAGAAATGGCTACATTGCTGGCCCAAATTGAAGCAGTGCTAAATGCACGACCGATACATACATTCAGCAATGACCCAGATGAGTTGGACGTGCTCACACCTGGGCATTTGCTGATTGGTCAACGATTGATTGGTAGTCCTGAAGTGATAGAAAACCGAAGCATTGGTTCCTTAGATAGATGGAAGATGGTACAGAAGATGAAAAGAGACTTCTAGCTCCGATGGAAAAATTAGTATCTTGTTACGTTGCACAGTGTCGTGTTTTCATATAACGACCCAGCAAAATAAAATGGATGTTATTCTTTACGAATCTCTTTTTCAAAACATCCAAAGAAGTTAATAGTGCAAAAACAATTAAAATTTAACCTTAAAAGTAAAAAAAATTGACCAAAATATTTTTCAAACAGAAATTAACAAATTAAAATAAAATGATTAATTCGTTTTTTAAAAAATATATTCAAAATTTTTGATGCTCGATAAGAAAAATAAATTCAAAGCTTTTTACTAATATTAATAAAATTTAGTAATTTTTTTTGCTGATTTTAGCAAAAAGTCTACTAAAATTTGTACTACACGTCAGCAGACATGTGTTGCTAAGATTAGCAAAAAATACCGCTGGGCTCAAATTAGGAGAATGTCCCGTAATAACAGCAAAATTTTCAGTTGCCATTACATACTTTTTTTGGTGAGTGTACACACAAAAGAACAACGAAAAGATTTTTTTTTGTTGTTTTTTGTGTAATTTTCAAATATCATGGCACCTGGTAGAAAATACCATAACTTAAAAAAAAAGTGTTGCCAAAGTGTTAACTATGCGTTCGCAAAGCTAATAATACGACTTAAAGTAATAAAAAATGTATCGGTATTTTAAGGGTAAAGTTATTTTCTATTATTTCGGTACGTTATTTTAAGGGTAACGCTATTTTCTATTATTTCGGTAACGTTAATTTAAGGATAACGATTTTTTCAGTTATTTCGGTAGCGGTATTTTAAGGATAACGATTTTTACAGTTATTTCGGTAACGGTATTTTAGGGATAACGATTTTTTCAGTAATTTCGGTATCTGTATTTTAGCGATAACGGTATTGTCTATTATTTCGGTAACGCTATTTTAAGGATAACGATTTTTGCAGTTATTTCGGTAACGATATTTTAGGGGTAACGACAGTCAGTTGAAAGTGTGTTGAATCGATAACGGTATTTTAGCGGTATTGCCTGCCAACCGTGGTAATAACACAAGAGACAGCAACAGCATTTTTTCCTTCTATAGCCTGTTAATTAATTTGATATCGCGAAAAGGAAATCGTTTTTTACATTTAATTCATTTACCAAATTTTTCGGGTTTATAAAAAAGTGGTGGTTTAATATTTAAATATTTGTGAGGTTACATTAATTAAAATTACCACAACCTGTTATATTATAATTTACAATTATAACATTCAAAACGAACAAAATATGGTTTTTGTTTTTTGATTTTTTTCCTCAAGCATTAGCATTATTTTTTTAATGCACTGACTGTGTAACTATTTACTTACATACACAAGCTAAATTAGCAAGCATACACACCGTATAGTTGTTGCTTATTTGTTTAAAATAAATTGGTACCTTACAGTACGCTATAGCTTCGATATATTACATTTGCGATTTAAATTAAAATTATTTTTACAAAATTTTAATTTCGAATTTTTAATCAATTTTAGTAACGCGTTTAATATTTTTTTATAATCTTAACCGTAATTCTTCGTAAATCTTCGTAATTTTTAAAAAATTTTACAAAACGGATTTTATAAAGTTGATATTTTAATGTTTATTTGAATTTTATAGTTCAGCTCTGATATCCAGATAAATAAAAACACGATGTAATGATTTTTATTAATGTTTTACTTCCCAATATTTTGACTAGATTCTCTAGTCATCTTCCGGGGGTTCTAAATGTGTACATGAAAAAAATTGACAAATTATTAAAAATTATACAAAAAACAAAAATTATCACAAATTAATTACATTTAAAATATTAATAACGATCACAGAACTTGTTTCCTTCATAAACATTTTCTTACTAAATTATTTTACAATTTGTGTATATATGTGTGAGCATTTTTCTATGTCTTTTTAATAGTTGAGTCTCTTCTCTGTTGGAACATTGATTATATGGAACCTGTCTAATGTATATCTTCGTGCATAGTTGTTCTCCTCTTCTAATATTTTTACGTTCTCGAAGTTAATTTGTGATAATTTTTGTTTTTTGTATAATTTTTAATAATTTGTAAATTTGTTTCATGTACTCATTTAGAACCCCGAAAGATGACTAGAGAATCTAGTCGAAATAAAACATTAATAGAGTAATTAAATCGTGTTTTTATTTATCTGGACCTCAGAGCTGAACTATAAAATTCAAATAAATTTTTATAAAACAAAATTTTTAATCCTAATCACCGCGTTTCATGATTTTATAAGAGAATTCGATGCTCTTATAAAATACATCGCAAAATTCATGAAGATTCGTAAAGATTTTCATTCCGCGTATACACTTGAAATTTGCGGAAAGGAATTAAGGTGATTATGGGACGACGTTAAGTCCATATATAGATCTTATCAGATTGATTTTGTAATTTTAAATTCGTTTAAACCTGGTGATATTGACGCGACTGCTCAGAAATATGACGCTGCATTTTACATAGTGTTAATTGTTCGTCGGAAATTAACGAAAAGTTGGGTAATTTAAAATTTAACGCGATTTCAAAGAAGCAATCCCCGATTGTTGCCGATAAATCGACTGATGATTTCGATCAATATTTGCCTTTGCTTGGACGCAAATTTCGCGGTCTGTCTCCTAAGGAACCCGCTGAAAATACTGAACGTAATCTTGCGAATTCTAAAAAAGATATTTTTGAAAATTTTTGCTTTCTGCGCCGAATTGGACACTTTTTACGAAAATCTTTCGGTTTCTGTCAAACTTGAAACTGTCAAACGGTTTAACTGTTATGTCAATTGTCCTTCAAAGACACATTCAGTTAATGTGATGAATGTCACCACACTTTGCTTAATGACGGAGTTTCCTTTTCTAAGAGTTCGACTGAACGAATTCTTTCAACGCGCAACATGTCGAGCTCGGTTACAGCTCTTTCGATTTTAATCATCATTCTTCCATTTATGAATTTGAATTTTAATAAGGATTTGCCTAAATTTGTTGGAGTCGAACCGCAGGTATTTCGTATCTCGCGGATTTCATGAGCTAAGATTGAATCTCCAGTAGATCCCTCTGTTGCCACTTTCGGTGCTTTGCTGGTCAGACCCTTGGACCCCCTAATAAACACCCGTCTTTGCTGTTAAGAAAATAAAAATTTCTAATAAAAAACAATTCTTTTATATTTTGTAACAAAAGCAATGCCATAGTGCTCGTTAGGAAAATACCTACGGACGTGTTTGATAAAAAAGAAGGCAAGAATGGAACAAAATATACGTTTAAGCTGTTTTCCCACATTGTACAGTTAGCTACTATTATTATATTATTATTAAGTCAAGATCTGGCTCCACGGCCGGTACTGCGACCCATATAGATCTTTTGTACCAAGGATCATAAAACTAAACCCAATTCTGTTTAATATTCCCTATGAACTCTAATACAGAAGATGGAGAAGAGTTTCCAATGTCTTCTGGACCGAAAATTCTCTATTGAAAACTTTTCTTTTGTTCCTATGCAATAAAACACACACAAAATGTGGATGGTTGGTTGTTTCGTCTTCCTCAGCACATAGCCGACACAGAGGCGATTCTAACAGATTAATCCTCCACAAATTATAGTTTAATCCGAAATGTCCGGTAAAAAACGCTGTTAGTAACCTAATGTAGTTCCTAGCAAGGCCCGAAATTTTCCCATTGGAAAAGGCGTTGGCCAGTAGCTTTGCCTGTCTCATCCCCAAAGAATTGTTCCAAAGGTCCCTTGCCATTGGTGGTTCTCCCTCGCTAACCAGGGCTGCTATGGTGGACCTGTTTACCGTAAAGTTCGGTTCCGTCCTATTAAAGGTGTGGAAGAACCCATTCTAGCTAGTTCGTCCGCTACCTCGCTACCAACATGTCCACGATGACCTGGTATCCAGTAAAGAGTAACCCTGTTACGCGTGGCTTTTAAAGGGTATCAAAACACTCCAGAACTTTTCCTGAAGTTAATGTCCATGACGACAAAGCCTGGAGTGCTGCTCGGCTATCAGAGAAGATCGAAATATATGCGCAATGAGTTAAGCCTGTAGTTCAGATTGGAATACCGTTGGCCACTCTGATCGCCGGGTAGAATATTCTGCGCACCATTTTCTCAAGTTGAATCCATGTCTCTTCAAAATTGTGATAAGTTCCTTTTTTTTCTGAGACTACCAGAACCCCAAGGTCGTCATCAACGTAAAAATTATTTTTTAGCATTTCTGAACCAAGATGGTTTATTGTGTTTTCATCGGCAATATTCTGTACATTTTTTCGATGTCCATAGTAAAGACAAATTTTGGTAACTGAAACCGCAGTAGAATCGAAAACAATTCGTTTGGAACAGTTGGCCCCGTATACATTAGATCATTCAATGAGTAGCCTGATGATGTTTTTGCTGGTTTTAGAACGCAGTGATGAGGAATGATGTACTTAGGATTTAATGCGGTATCGATATCAGTCTTTTGCATGTGTCCTAATTGTTCATATATTTGCAAAAATCTTATGTATTTCGTTTGAATATCTGCATTTTTTAGGAGTCGACGCTAAAGATCTATAAACCTGTTGTAGCCATTCCGAGGGATTCTCCTAATGCTGTCGGATTTTCACGAAAAGGAAGCTTGACAATGAAGCGGCGTCTGCATTGTTGTGCACATGTTGTGTGAAGTGTGATTCACATTGTTTTTCCGATGGCGACAAAAACTTTTCGCTGCCTCAATCTCGTCCAACTTCTAAAGATTTTCTATTGCATCTTCCAATAAGTTTATGTCCCCAAATATTGCACATGTGAGTGCACATAATGGGTTAGGAATTGGATCTTTTTCAATTGCGCCCCCCACAATCTAGCCAAGTACTGTATTTTGGAGTGTTGGAAGATTGTCAGCAAGATGTATAGTACCATTTTGAGTTAGTTTAAAGAAGAATTCTGCTCCATGTAGCAAATCTATTTTTTCTTGTTGATAGAAATGAGGATCTGCTAGGTAAATGTTGTTGGGAATATCCCAAGTTGAAATGTCAAAATGTTGACTTGGTTGTGCAGGAATTATGCTTGTTAGTACATATGCTTCTACGTTTGTTGAGAATTTGAGGTCCTTGGGTGTCATTCCGATATTAATGCGATATTTTAATGTTTTTTGTGTTTCGCCAATACCGGCAATGCAAAGAGAGGCGTCTGAGCCTGAATCTACTACTGCTTTAAATTCATCTGATACACCATTTGAAGCTATAATTATTACCTTTGCCGTTGCTAGTAAGACATAGCCCTGGCAGGATGTAACTTCTACGATGTTTGTTGTATATAAGTTTTATGGTTTTGGTAGACTGAGTGCCTGATTTTGAATTGTTTGGTTTTTTTATTTCTAAATATAGCAAGGTATTGTGCTTTTTCGCGCATTTTCTACAGTAACCTGAAGCGTGATCACGTCCGAAGCAGTTGCTGCATAGATTCCGTCGTTGTACCCAGCGTAGTCGTTCTGCTTCTGATAACTGTAGAAATTTGTTGCAGTGCTATAGTTTGTGGCCACTTTTGCACAATTAGCATGCGCTAATATTGTTCACGTTGGAACTTATTATTGTTAAAACTGCTTTATGGGTCGGGTTTTCTCTGGAAACGATTGCCTCCATAACTTCGAATTGAAGTTCCAAGAATGATAAAAATCCCGATATAGTCGGCTCACCTTTTAGGTTAGTTAATGGTTGCATGTACCTGATATGTGTATGTTTATCAAGTTTTTTAATCAATAACTGTATTAATATTGCATCCCATTGTTTAGTGCCAGCAAACACTCCTTTGTGGTGTTATGCATATCTTTCAGAGCTTTTGATGATGAATTTACGGCCGTTTGGTTGATTATCTTGTCCACTAGGTTAGCAACTAAAATCCTTTTGTTATTGTAGCGTTCTTGTAACGTTCTCCAGGTAGTACCATGATTTGTTTCAGATAGGGAAAATTGGCTGATCAGATGTTCAGCTTCTCCGGACAAATTACTCTTCAAATATCACATTTTCTGGATAGCGGGAATCGGTTGTTCACTATCTCAGAAAATAAATCGTGGAACTGTCGTCATTTTAGATAATCGCCATAAAACTTGGGTATCATGACCTTTGGTACTAAACCAGTATTATTTGACCTAAACCAGTATTATTTGACCTAGGTACTATCTTCCCTGTTTGCGTGGGAGCACCATTCTGTTCCAAGTGATTTTGTACTGCGTCATCCAGTGCGTAAAATTCCTCAATATTAAAACCAGCTCTTGATGGATCATACATTTTTTCGCAAATATCGTCGCATAAACCTTGGATTTGGTTTCAAAGGTTTTTGATGTTGTCAATCCGAAGATCATAGTATTGACGGGGTTGAAATTCTTCGGTAAGAGTTAACCCATTTAAAAGTCGCTTTAATGCTGTCATTCGATTTCTTGCCCTTCGAATCAGACCTTGATGATCATTGGGCTTCTGTAGTGTGATCTGTTGAGTAAACGATGGAGCACCATTATTTTCAATCGCTGGTGGCTTCTGTTGGATTTCGAGTAATGCGTGCAGCCGATTAGACTCTTTGGTGAATATTTCCATATATGTAATAATCCCCCGTAAAGAAGTTATGCTCTATTCGATTCTTGCCCTTCGAATCAGACCTTGATCATTGGGCTTCTGTAGTGTGATCTGTTGAGTTAACGATGGAGCACCATTATTTTCAATCGCTGGTGGCTTCTGTTGGATTTCGAGTAATGCGTGAAGCCGATTAAACTCTTTGGTGAATATTTCCATATATGTGGTTGTTAGTTCACTGACTTTTGAGTAATAATCCCCCGTAAAGAAGTTATGCTCTATTCTCAGCCTTTGAGCATCGTAAGAGTAATTTCGAGTCCTGGGCTTTAAATTGACTCCAGGCCTCTTTCAGTCGCCGTAAACGCCCTCAAAGTATCCTGCGGTTGTTTTTCTGTCGGCAGAATCCTTTTTGAAGTCTCTGATAATTGTTTGAATATAATCCCCCGTTTTCAATAGGGAATCCAATAAGAATTGTGAACTGGATGACAGTTGCGTGAAGTACATGAAAATGGACACCAATGTTATGGTGCCTTTTGTTTGTTCCACCTGGAACTGAGGAATATGTTGAAATGGTCACCAATGTTATGGTGCCTGTTGTTTGTTCCACCTGGAACTGATGAATATGTTGAAATGGTGACCAATGCTATGGTGCCTGTTGTTTGTTTCACCTGGAACTGATGAATATGTTTAAATGGTCACCAATGTTATGGTGCCTGTTGTTTGTTCCACCTGGAACTGGTGAATATGTTCAAATGGTCACCAATGTTTTGGTGGCTGAAGTTTGTTTTTGGAACTGATGATTATGTTGTCTGGGCTGCGTGTTGTCCACCTTTGAATGCTTTTCAAGCCCTTACCACTGGTGGGGGGAACTTGAAATTCAATCTTTCGAAGATGGTTGCGTGCAATACAATTTTTAGATTGTTAAAAGCCCCTTACTACTGGTGGGGGAAGCTTAAACTGAGTCTAAAACCGTAGTCAGGGTCACCAAAATATATTTATTTAGTGCTTGTTGTATGGACCGTTGTCCTGATGCTTGCAGTTGCGCGTTCAAAAGGCGTTTATAAGGAGTCAAGAGTCCCTTACCGCTGGTGGGGGGAAACTCAAATATTCCAAAACGCTTGGAAGAAGGAATCACCAAAAAATATTTATTTGGTGCTTGTTGTATGGACTGTTGTCCTGATGATTGCGGTTGCGCGTTCAAAAGGCGTTTATAAGGTTTCAAGTGTCCCCTACCGCTGGTGGGGGAAACTCAAAACTTCAAAAAAACGCTTGAAAAAAGGGGTCACCAAAAATTTTTTAGGTTCGAGCCAAATTTCAACTAGCAGGACTCAGTTCAAACACATGAATTTCAACTGTACTAATTTTATTTGGTTTTTATCTTCAAGCACTTGTAACTTGAAGGTAATAGGCTCAACAAATAAAAAACGAATTTTTATTACTGAACGCTAATTCTGATTTTTATTATGGTATTTATACTAAATTAGTTAAACAAAAAGTGCTGACATAGTCTCTGCATAAAAAAGTAAATTATTAATATTTTTACAAAATTGACCAATTTAACACAAGTAGCTAAAACTCATTGCAATTAATGCAATTTGATATCCCTTTACTAACTTCTCATGATTGTTGATCAATAAAATAAAATGTAAGCAATATTAATAGCATTCACTAAAGTATATGCTAGTTTTAATGTTTATTAAGTGGATTCACATGTGTTTGAACAAACATTTTTCTTGGTATTCGATCAAAAGCTGCTCGGAAGTCTTCAAAAAATGCATATACTTTTTTATTTTCTGAAAATTTTATGTTAACTGTTGCTGTTGAATTATAAACATTATCGACAGTCGAGTATCATTTATGGCAGCCAGCCTGAAATTCATTTAGTATGTTATTACTGTTCACCCAATTTTTCATTCTTTCATTTATTGCACCCATCATTATGTTTGCAATGCAATTCATAAATAATATTCCTCTGTTGTTGCTCAATTCATTTAAATCGCCTTTTTTGTGAATACTCGTTCTAAAGACTTCATAATCCCACTTTCAACATGTTGTTTAAGCTGCGTTTATTTTTGGATCATGCCGATGCATCAAACACCACATGCAACTTCGTGGTAACGCTATCTTCTCTTCTGACTGCTTGATGAGGAAGGCAATATTTCCCTGACTTCCTCGCCACCTCTTTCATATGCCCATTCTCTCGATAATCCCACATAAACATCAGGTATTACTGCTTCTGAAAAGGATCCTTTTCCAACTTTCTTTTCAGGCTTAATAATAGCGCTATTGCCTGTCCTCTCGAATAACCCAACTCATGATCTTCTTTAAATGGCAACCGCACTATAAATTGTCGTCTTCTCAAAATATACAATACACTCATCCTGCTCTGCCGCAGCATTCTTCACTGGGATTTCTTCTATTTCCCAAAATTTCTCCAAAGTTTAGCAACCGTGGAATATGCCTTTGCTGTTTCTCTGGGTCGCTTTAATAACCCTGACACCATCCAACAAAGCTTTGTTGCCTGACCAACCACAGTGTCAATTTTCCTTATACCTTCCAGTATTTCGTGGTATACATCAGCGCCAATTGGAATATCAATCCTATCTGATTTGTAGAAGTTGCGATCAGCCAAGCAATAGTTATCCCATTTGGAAACATTATATTCGACTGATGTATCTGGTTGTGGCTTTGATAATGACGGAAGCACCAACGCCTATAATCGAAGCAATTCTACAATTCCGTTTTCGCTCTTATTTTTGGCAGCTGTAAAATCTGAACTGCTTCCTCAGATATAACGGTATTTTGTGAGCCTTGATCCACCAAAGTTCTTAACGTAACACAATCTTTATGTATTGTTTTAACTCTTACCAAAGCCGTGGCTAATAAGTCTGATGTTGGCTCATTTGTTTTCATCACATGCACGCCTGCCTTCTCCTTCTTTTCTGATGCATTTTCAAGAGAGTTGTGCTCCTTACCGCACTTCTTGCATCTAACTTCGGCTCTGTAGCATTTGTTATCCTTCTAATATAAACAAATGAAACACGCTGCTAGCCCATTGACGCCTCTCCTGCACATTTAGCGCAAATCTTCGGAAATTAAGGATTTTGTATCCCTTCTGCTTACAGAACCCACATGCTCCTTCCATCGTAATATTGCTTAATTGCCTCGTACCTGCTTTCTGCTGGTGCCCAGTCGTAACCTTATGTTGATTGTAAAAAGATCTCATCTGAACCTTGCTCGCTTATCTCCGTGAGTACATCATAATACAGCTCACGCACTTCTGCGAACGCCTCCGTATTCATACCCTCCTCTTCCTCCAACCTATCAAATTTGGAGTCAAGCTTATGAAATCTGTTTTGAAGTTCCATCTTCATTACCTCCAACCCTGCCTTAGACTTCTTATGTACCTCGATTGGAGCCTTCTCCAATATATTCATTAATTTTCATCATTTACAGCTTTTACTGCCTTCTCGATACGGTCGTTATCACTTACTAACACCGTTTTCTTCTGCTGCAATGGCAGAGCCACTCCAACTAATGAACCGCCTCCCGCAACATTCCGCTCACTTATCTTCACATCCCCATCAGTGACAGATGCCTCAAAGGATATTTTCTCCTGGCGCAGGTTTTGAAGTTCTTCCGATACCTGATTAAAGTATTTCACTTCAAAATAATGCTCACTGCCTATATAGTATTCCACCAGCCTGGCATGACTGACTTGGAATTCATCCCAATACTGTTCCGCTCTCTTCCGAGCTTCTTCAAGCGGCCATAGAATGGAAGAAGTGCACGATGAGTTTGACGAATAGAACAATTATTTTGATTAAAAATTGCAACAATTTGCACTTGTTGCTCAGGTGTAAGTCGATTCATAATGAAATTTCAAAGCAAACTAAACAAAAAGCAACTATCAGCTGTTAAATAGTTTGTCAAATAAAGCAGTCATGCCAATCAAAGTTATGACACTCTAAAAAAACACCCTATATAACCAACCAATAAAATAGACATTGTGGACCTGACCCTCTCCAAACTTGACGAAATTCGGTATAAATATTGTATTCTACTCGTACACGGATAAATGGTTCCAGAGATTCCAGGTCATGAAAAGTGAAAAAATCATCAAAATCTTAGTTAAGCAGTTTTAGGTTATTGGCAATACCTTTGTTAATTTTTATGCAACGACAATTAACATTTTAAAGCTAATGGGGTTCCTATAAAAATGGTATCCAACAACATTATTTTTGATAAGGGTCAAAGGCCATATTTACCAAATCCGTGGTTTAAGATGAAATATCTTAAAAAAAGGTATTTTTAAAATTTTTAATCAATAATTAAAATAAAAAAATTACAAATATAATAAATTAATAATCGGTCAGTTGGTTATATATATTTTTACCCATATGTAAAATATAAAAAAAAAATTAAAAATGTTAGAATATTGTTCTTCATTACACAAGTAAATTTAAAAAAAAAATAAAAAAAACTATTCACAGCCGAAGCTTTCAGAATTCAGGCCAGGTAGGTCATTTATATTTAGGTCAGGTAATTTATAATTAATAGAAGTTGCTTGACCTCATCATTTATTTTGATGTGTTTTTGGAGTATTTCGATGTGCTTTTAGATGTAGATGTAATTAAAGAATCCGATGAAACCAATAGAGCGTGCAAAGTCTTCCATTGTATGCAATCTCGAGGCTTTTCGCGTGTGGTTCAGCCTATAACAACGAAAATCTTTATTTCTTGCTTCAAGTGCCTGTTTTGACATCATTCCTATTGGTAGCGAAACTTTTTCAATAATATCTGCTCCGTGTATTAATATTTTATGTACAGATATAGCTATATAAAACCAAGGGTATTCGGAAACAAATATTTTTGCTATTTCCCAGGCATATATGCGAAAAGCCTCCACGTTAACTGCATTCCCACAAGCCATTGTGCGCAATATTACACCATACCTTTTTATAAGTTTCACTTATACGCCAGTTACTATAGAGACAAGGTTGGCCCCGAACCTATCGTTGGAATATCCACCAATATACCTATTTGTTCTCTTAGTTCAAGTTGAATTTTTTTTTTTTGTTTGTTGAGCAATTTCTTTATTTTCTCCACGAATTTGCCAATATTTTATCGGTATTCTGTAGGCGATATGAATTATACACTCGAAGCACCGTATCCAAGCATGAATTGTCGACATTCCATATTCGTTCAAGTGGTTTTGTGGCTGTCTCAGTTGAACTAAATTTAGATTGTTCATCAGTTTTGGTGTCGCCCCACATATTCCACAAGCTATGGTCAAATAGAATTCGTGTGTTACTTCAAAAAAACTTAATTTTGCGGGAGATTTTGTGCAATTTCTCTATTTACATTTTCTATCTCAGTCCTAACTAAATCCGCTGAATCTTTTTCAAAAATTATTTTAATGGGTCTGCAGAACCGAGTTGAGGAAGCCCGGTTATTTTGCCATAGTATTGCGGGTGGTTTTTAATTTGTAAAGGAACAATACCTACGGCAAATAAATGTACATCAATTGTTCCAGCATTAGAAACACTGAAACGTTGCCGGTAAGCAGAGTGTCCACTGCTTCCGTCACAGCCCCATTTAAGTATTGCTTTTATACAATCGTTATTATTGCCTACAGTCATGGGATTCTCAAAAGCTGTTGAAAAGCCTTGTATTAAACGTGCAATAGTATGGTCTACGAGAATTTGCAAGCCAACTTCAGCTGAACGTTCAGTTACGTTTATGTTATTGGGATAACACTGCATTTTTGTTTTAACCACAATATCGGAGCTTGAATAAATTTTGCAGTTTCGTTCTTTGGCACTATATTGCATTAGTTTGTATGACCATTTTGAGTATCCACCATCAGTATAAAGATCTAAAGCTTCCTTAGCTGTATACAGAATAGGTGTTCTTGGTTCAGTGTCAACAGCTTTAAGCATTTTTGGAGCTATTGCAGATTCTGAACATAACTCTAAACAACCTGCGAAGCGCTTTTTTCAAGCCTTGTAAAGACTCACGCTCGCCGCTAGCATTAACTCTTGGTTCGGTGTTTCATTGGCAATTGATGCAATTTTTTTTCAGTCTTGCTTGTGCACACTGATAAAGATTTCTCTTTACGTTGGGAAACGGCTGGATTAGGGAAAATAATGTCTTATCTTATTTCTGTCACATTTTATTTCGATCTTCGAACACTGCCAAAACTCTGTGACTTTCTTTCGACTTTTGTACAAGATTGCTAATAAAATTTCTTAATTGTTTTTGAATTTGTTCTTCGCTATATTTCTAACGATCAATGACATTAGAAAATACGCCATGCCATATTAAAAAAACTGTGCGTTTAGATTCTGCCATTGTAACAAAAAAAACGAAAAAAATTAAAACTTAGCAAAAACTTGCAGCCTATTTTTGAACTTGATATAGATAACAAACCATTTAAACAAACTATGCAAACAGTAGGTTCACTTCCGGTCGAATCCACTCTACTTTTATTATATCTAAAACCTTTTACAAGGGACATTTTCTTGTTCCACTGTTAAGCACTAAAACATGCAATCAAAGATGACAAACCAATTTTTATACCCTCCACCATATATGGTGAGGGTATATATCAGTTTGTCATTCCGTTTGTAATATGTCGAAATATAGGTTTAAGACCCCATAAAGTATATATATTCGTGATCCTTATGCAATTTTAAGTCGATTTAGCGATGTCCGTCTGTCTGTCTGTTGAAATCACGATCACGACGCGAAGACGCAAGCGGGGGTGCCTATTTTTACCCAGATTATTGAACATCCTCCCGAGCAGTTTGGTATTTAAAATGAGCAAAATCGGTCAAGCGGTTCAAAAGTTATGAGTGAAAATGTGAAGGTACCTCTAAATTTTTTCTGTTAAGTAAGTAAAAATGTTATTAAGTCTTCTTATTGTTCGGTTACATTTATTGTTACATAAATTGACAAAACATATTCATATTACAGTTCATGCAAAATTTAGTATATACGTATATCATCTTCATCCCCTTTGGTGGAGGGTATTCAAAGATTCGGCACAGCCGAATTTAGCCCTTTTTTACTTGTTTTTATTTAATATATATATTTTTTTATTTAATATATACCTTTTTATTTAATATATATACTAAATTAAAATTGCACATCTTATTAAAAAATTAAATATTTAATTTTTTGCTGTCAACAAAATTGCACTTGAAAAAAGATCAGAAATAGTTATTGCACTTGCTGAAACATGTGTTAAGATTAATATTAGGAACAAAATAAAAAAGAAAACTGAAAAAAATCAGTTGGAGTTTAAATTTAAAAAAAAAAAAGTTTGCCGAATTCTGAATTTTTAAATTACCTTAATAATAGTCCTGTATGTCATGGTGAAAGTACAGGTCGTACTACAGTTAAAGTGCTGTAGTTCAGTTGAAGCTATTGTTCTTACTAGTGTTTCTAATTTGGTTAATCGATTAACCGATTATTCGCCTCTATTTTAGTTAATTTGGAAACAAAGAATTCAAAACTGAAATAATTACTCTCCTGAATAATCGGTTATAAACAATTTTGGCAGCCTAAACGAATTACAGTATTTATATCGGTATTGGAATTGATTTTTCGTTTGTTTAGGTATTGGTAACGGTATTATTAAAAAAATAACTTATTGCAATAAATTATGTACTGTTGTACACTGAGAGAATTATCTGCATAATATTAATAAGTATCAATTCAATAAAGTTTCGCTGGAACTCGTACATTGAAACATTTCATTAAAATAATGCAGTTGATTAATAGTATTAGTAGGATTTTAGATCATATAATCATATTCTTTTTTATAAATTGTATTTATTGCAAAGAAACATGAAAATTTTTATTAGTAAATAATAGAGAAAATTGCACAAGAGCCAGCAGGATAGAATACTTAGAATTTTCGGTTGGAGCTACCCAACCTCCTCAGTATCCACGCTCTCCCCTATTGGTTATTGCTTATTGATGATTGTCTATTTTATATTGAGTGTTTGGAAAGAAATTAACAAACTCGAAAACAACACACAATTAGAGTAACTGTTTGTATTAATTTCCATACAAATTTGAAAAACTTATTTTTATTTATTTAAAATATATTCAGGAGTAAATCTGAATATGCAGAGCTTAGACACGAAAACCTATTAAGGCCCTGAATGTCCCTGAAAAAACAGCAGCATGCCAGGTAATCAACTAAAAGTGGATTAACTGCTTAATTTCAATGCTAGATTTACTAGATTTACTCTGAGTTGACTTCTGCCGAAAAACGTCGTTTTAAGCGGGCTTTAGCTGAAGGGCTTGCTCGTGACCAGGCATTGAAAATTTCCAAAACTGCTTATGAGAAGAGAGCCAGCACGAAGCGTGCACTATCGGATGAGAAACCAGTACCAACGGGTAAAAAACCTAAAACAACAAACCTGGTAGAACTAAACCAATGTAGCTTAGCTCTGTGCAAATAGCCATTATTGACACTACGCTGGAGCATGGCGATGGAATTCGTCCAGAATTTGAAGGCTGCATTCCTTGAACTGAGTGTCTCATGGTCGCTTGTTCCAAAAGACAGACAACAGACTGGCTTAAGGCAAACGTCAACTCTGTTAAAAGAAAATGTAAATTCGAGGTATTGATACTCTACTAAGGCACTTGTTTATTTGTTTAGACCCAGTTTTATAATGAGTCATTCCAAAGACTGGAATAGACCAACGAGCTGCTGAAATCATATAGACCTATTAGTCTTACATGTTTTCTTTTAAAGACTATGGAAAGATTACTGGATCTTCATATTAGGTCTACTACTTTGAAACTCTCTCCCATGCATGTTACCCAGTTTGCATATGTAAAGGGAAAGTCGACAGACTTGGCCTTACATCGTCTTGTGGCGAGGATAGAAAAGGCTATTAGTGTTGGGGAAATAGCACTTTGTGCTTTTCTTGATACTAAAGGTGCTTTTGATAACACAGGTTATGACTCGATCACACATTCACTCCAACGCAGAGGCGTTGATTCTACCACTATTAAATGGATTCATCATACACTCTCAGATTCATCAGAAAATATATCTTTAACCTCTGCTGAACTGGACGACGCACTCTTTATTGTTACTACTACTGACACGATGCTTACGATATTATTGTTACTACTACTGACAATTGGATCACCAATCAAAACCAAGAAGTTCGGTTCAAAGATCGGGATCCATTTCGAACAAATTGGAACAGTATCTATCTCAACTACCAACTGAAATCTCTTCGTCTACCATCATTTAGATTCTTACTGGTCCGAAATAGCAATTCCGGTCAAAGGAACAAGGTCATTACGAACCTTGTGTAAAATGATCAGAATGATCTTGGTATCATTGAACACTTGAAAAATGAGGTACGACTTGATAACCTACTATAACGAGACAAAAGTGGAGTATTGGATATCGTTGGTAATGTCGCCCATTCATTGTTTGGCGTCCTGGACTTTGAATATGCTGAACAGATGTCACAAACAATAAATCAAATCAATCAAAATGAATCATATTTGTTAAAACTGTTGAAAAATCAAACATCAATTATTGATGTCAATCGGCAAAATCAAATAACCGCTAAGGCAATTTTCGAACAATTAGAGTAGAAAATTAAAATTTATTCAGAGGAAATACGTGACATTAACAATATACTATTGCAAATACAACTTATTCAACTATTTAATTCAGCGGTTCTCGAATTAACACTAGTAGCAAACAATATGAAAAAGATACAATCATCAACTCTTGACACTCTCATCATGGAAAAATCAATCCAAACTTACTCCAGAGCAATTACAAAATGAAGTTAATCAGATCTCACTCCATTTACGACCGTCAATGAATCTTCCTGTGACAGAAGACTGAATTGCTCCAACTGTTCAAACTCGTGAAGGTATAGCGCAGACTAACGCATCAGAACGCTGTCTTTAAAATAACTTTTCCATTGGTTTAACGTGAAAAATTCAAGATGTTTCATTTGATTCCTGTATCCAACCTAACGAACAGTATAATGGTAGTCATTAAACCATGTACTACATTCTTAGGCATAACTACATCGCGTAAACAATACATTTCTTTTACGACTGCAGAGTTAAGCGCTTGGGAAAAAATAAAACAAGGTGTTTTTCTTTGTTCCAACATTCAAATTCCCTACATTTATGGTTCAGGATCAGAACATGTGAGATTGATTTATTCAACAACAAAACAACACTGACCTTTATCTTGGAGAAAACTAACGTCAGATGGACACCACTCAACAAAGGAAATCAATGGATATATGCCACGCCATCATCTTCAAAGGCCACAGCCTTTTACAACAGAGAAATATTCCTATATCACTAATGCATGCATGCTCAAACACGAGTTTGTCACTATGAACGGACGACAAACTATATGAAGTATAATAAGGTCGTCATATACAAGCCTTGGCAAAGTCTCAGACTTATCGGGAAACGGTACCTTCTTCATAAGCAACAACAAATAACATTCAACAAGCTTTGATGAAATTTATGCTAAAAATATTAATGACCTAGCAAAACTACAAAGGTCACTGGAACAACAGGACATCTTTGATTTACCAAATAAATTGAAGTCCTACCAAATGCACAGCTATACAATTGGATACTTAGCACTTTTTCTAAGCGTTTTCACACTAATCATACTGCTGTTAAAATGCAAAGTAAATGAAAATTCATGTAACCCACATCCAACTACATCAGTTGAACCCACTCGAGAAAACATTGAACTTCAAACATACGTCGTAGAACACAAGATGACACCTAGACCAATGCCACGCCAGCAGTCCAAATTCATCCTTGATGTCTAGCTAACTGAAGACATGGGTCAATTACTTTGATTACACGAATAACCATAGCGCATGTTGCGGGGACGGGTTTTCGCTCCACAAGTAACTATGAAGACATTTTGTTACTTTGGGGACTGTCCACAAACTTTTCATTATTCTACTGTTTACACTGAAGACATTTTACTGGATACAGCTCATATTACGGGGTCTTTTTTGGCTGTATATACAGATGTCTTCAAAGTGTGTGAAATGCATATATATATATATATATATATATATATATATATATATATATATATATATATATTCATTGAGCATACTTTGAAGACATCTGTATATACAGCCAAAAAAGTCTCTATAATGTGCGCTGAATCCAGTAAAATGTCTTCAGTGTAAACCGTAGAATAAGGAAAGATTTGAGGACAGTACCCGAAGTAACAAAATGTCTTCATAGTAACTTGTGGAACGAAAAACCGTCCCCGCAACATGCGCCGTGCACATATATATATATATATATATATATATATATATATATATATATATATATATATATATATATATGTGCACAGCACATGTTGCGGGGACGGGTTTTCGTTCCACAAGTTACTATGAAGACATTTTGTTACTTTGGGGATTGTCCTTAAACTTTTCGTTATTCTAGTGTTTACTCTGAAGACATTTTACTGGACACAGCGCATTTTATAGGGACATTTTTGGCTGTATATACAGATGTCTTCAAAGTATGAGTAATGCATATATATATATATATATATATATATATATAGCACATATTGCGGGGACGGGTTTTCGTTCCAGAAGTTACTATGAAGACATTTTGTTACTTTGGGGACTGTCCTTAAACTTTTCATTATTCTAGTGTTTACTCTGAAGACATTTTACTGGACACAGCGCATTTTATAGGGACTTTTTTGGCTGTATATACAGATGTCTTCAAAGTATGGGCAATGCATATATATATATATATATATATATATATATATATATATATATATGTGCACAGCGCATGTTGCGGGGACGGGTTTTCGTTCCACAAGTTACTATGAAGACATTTTGGTACTTTGGGGACCGTCCTCAAACTTTTAATTATTCTACTGTTTACACTGAAGACATTTTACTGGATACGGCGCATATTATAGGGACTTTTTTGGCTGTATATACGGATGTCTTCAAAGTATGCGAAATGAATATATATATATATATATATATATATATATATATATATATATGTGAAATGCATATATATATATATATATATATATATATATATATATATTTATATATATTCATTGCGCATACTTTAAAGACATCTGTATATATAGCCAAAAAAGTCCCAATAATATGCGCTGTATCCAGTAAAATGTCTTCAGTGTAAACAGTAGAACAACGAAAAGTTTAAGGACAGTCTTCAAAGTAACAAAATGTCTTCATTGTATATATATATATATATATATATATATATATATATATATATATATATATATATGTGCACAGCTCATGCTGCGGGGACTGTTTTTCGTTCCTCAAGTTACTACGAAGACATTTTGTTACTTTGAGGACCGTCCTCAAACTTCTCATTTATCTACCGTATAAACTGAAGACATTTTACTGGATACAGAGCATATTATAGGGACGTTTTTGGCTGTATATACAGATGTCTTCAAAGAATGCGAAATGAATATATATATATATATATATATATATATATATATATATATGTGCACAGAGCATGTTGCGGGGACGGGTTTTCGTTCCACAAGTTACTATGAAGACATTTTGTTCTTTTGTTCTTTTCTGTTCAAGAGAAACATTCGAGTCAAAGAAAGCCAAAGCCATTGGTTCTGCTAATAAATACCACATGTGGTTACTCATCTTCTTCAATATGGCAGCAGAAACTGGAGCATCAACTTGAGCGTATTCAATGGAATCTCGTATGAAATCCTGGTTTGGAGCATTGATTGGATTTGTACAACCAATCCATGCACGAATGTAGATTCGCGGCAAGAAAATGCACACGTCGCGCAATCCACTCAAATGGTTGCGGAAAAGGAAAATTTTGAGTGAATAAATGCCTTTTGCCATCCATCGCGCGTTGCTGGTAGCGCCAGGAGAACGGAAGCTACCACAATGTGTTTCACAACCAGTTAGAGAAACTATCTATAATCATTACGAGGGTGACGTTCTTTCAACTGCTGATTGCAGTAATTTCTGATGGCGGCTTGTTCATCGGGGGGAATTTTCGAACCAACGATTTTGTCCTCGACACCATTCTGGAATGCAGTCTGGACAAGACTCTTCCAGACTTTCGCGAATCTCTCGAACAATTGAACTTCAGGACCGCTGTTGTCGACAATTTCACTTCAAAAACCTGGCGCAGAACGATTTCGTAAATATGATGGCAACAGGCCAAGTGCAGCATTTCTCGACGGCAATACTGTGGTTTCTGCAAGATAATGCAAGCGCCATTGAGAGCTCCCGTGTTAGTGGAGGTCGTGTCGATTGACATTGCTTCAACTCGATCGACAATGTTCCAACGAACCAACAGATTGTAAACAGCGTCAGCTGTATCTTTTCCGCTTGAAGATTTTATTTGAGGTGCTCCAAGGAACTTCGAAGTCCCATCATAGCTGACCATAACCGCAACTCTCTCAACTTTTGCGCTGCCTACAAGGTCAACCAACATTTTGCCGTCCCAATATACGACAAGCGGCTTATTAATATTTAGCTGTTTAGGGGAAGAGACGAATGACTTATAAGTACTTATATCGCTAACTATAAATAATACTAAATTACGTTTTCTACGAATTAGGTCTGGATAACTTCTGCTTCCTTCCGGCGGTTTTCTCGACGATATGGATTAATCGTTGTTCGGTTAATAGCCAGCTCGTCTACGGAATAATTCAATGCATCGGCGCAGCCTATCAACACATGAGCTGCCATTGGATCGGTTAGCTTGGCGTGTTCAAGCGCAGAAGCAAGTCGAGGCGTTAGAAAATTTCTAGCGGTTCAACGATGTCACCAGTTTCGGCATCTGCAGTGCTCTCCTTAATCGCTTCACCCACGTCCTCAGCTTTTTCATCAATTCCTTCCATAACCTCAACCTCACCTTGGCTGTATATACAGATGTCTTCAAAGTATGCAAAATTAATATATATATATATATATATATATATATATATATATATATATATATATATATATATATATATATATATATATATGCATTGCCCATACTTTGAAGACATCTGTATATACAGCCAAAAAAGTTCCTATAAAATGCGCTGTGTCCAGTAAAATGTCTTCAGAGTAAACACTAGAATAACGAAAAGTTTAAGGACAGTCCCCAAAGTAACAAAATGTCTTCATAGTAACTTGTGGAACGAAAACCCGTCCCCGCAACATGCACTGTGCATATATATATATATATATATATATATATATATATATATATATATATATATACATATATATATATATCTATATATATGTGTGCACGGAGCATGTTGCGGGGACGGTTTTTCGTTCCACAAGTTACTATGAAGACATTTTGTTACTTTGAAGACTGTCCTTAAACTTTTCGTTATTCCACTGTTTACACTGAAGACATTTTACTGGGTAGAGCGCATATTATAGGGACTTTTTTGGCTGTATATACAGGTGTCTTCAAAGTATGCATAATGAATATATATATATATATATATATATATATACTTTGAAGTCATCTGTATATACAGCCAAAAAAGTCCCTATAAAATGCGCTGTGTTAAGTAAAAAGTCTTCAGAGTAAACACTAGAATAACGAAAAGTTTAAGGACAGTCCCCAAAGTAACAAAATGTCTTCATAGTAACTTGTGGAACGAAAACCCGTCCCCGCAACATGTGCTTTGCACATATATATATATATATATATATATATATGTGCACGGCGCATGCTGCGGGGACGAGTTTTAGTTCCACAAGTTACTATGAATACCTTTTGTTACTTTGGAGACTGTCCTTAAACTTTTCGTTATTCTACTGTTTGCACTGAAGACATTTTGCTGGATACAGCGCATATTATAGGGACTCAGAAGTAAGCAGCAACGCAGTTATGCTAAATAACAATGCCACTAGAGATGATTTTTCCGCGTCATACGTGTTTCACGTGTAATTTATTGGAGAATAACATAAAAATAAGAAAATTACAAAATATTGACAAAACTGTTACCAAAATTGAGATTTTTCCAAAAACGCCGAATAAAGTTCCTAATTTCTTATAATAAAACCTTGTCTTATTATTCAACTCAATTTTGGGTCCACTTGGAGTCGTCGGATCGAGCCCAAATTTTACATGGAGCATTGTGGCATAAAATGGAAACTTTTTGGACCCTACTCTCCTATGCGCCGTCATTTTGAAAAATATTCATATATTTATTAGGGCGGGTCAAATTGTATTGAACGATTTTTTTTGATGAAGCGTATAGCAAAAACGTAATCTTTAGGTGATTCTGAGAAATTTTGCTCATGAGACCATAGCTCTAAGTCGGATTTGGAGCCCCCAAAATTTCAAAAAAGACATTTTTCCATATATACATAGAACAATTTAATTTAATTTGTCATAAAATCGGATAGAATTATAGTAGATTTCTCAATCTTGGCTTGTTTGAAAGGTATTTTTATCACCTTTCAGAATCTGTGTTGATACCTGGCAGCATTGTTCAATTGAACAAATTTGTAACACTGAATAATGACGTTTACCAACACTAAACGTTGCCAAGCTTGCTTTTCCTTCTTCCTTAATCGTTCATCGTGCAATGCGCATGCAGTTTGCCAAAATACTTAAATAAAAACTCGGTTATCACAATACCAATATTTTTTATTTTATTTTTAAATTTAGTGTGACACAATCAAAGAGTGCAGTGATAATATCAAAGTTATTATGGATAATCAAGAACCATCAACATCGCCTGCGGTGTCTTCGGAAACGGAAGCAACAACATCAACAAGTTTTGACTCTAGATTGACTAACATTATCAAGATATTGTTGTTTTTGGTTTATCTTAGTTTGCCTACTAAATGTGACATTTTAAAATATTATTTTTTTAAGTGATCGTGCTAAATTTGAAAACAAAATGTTCTCGTATAAAACTTTTACTCCTCACGTAACAGATAAATTGATCCAAATTTGGTGTAAATTAAACATTGAAATCATAAATAGAAAGAAAGCGCAACAAGCGCTATGCAGATATATATATATATTTATATATATCCCCGCAACAAGCGCTATGCAGATATATATATATATATATATATATATATATATATATATATATATATATATATTCATTGTGCATACTTTGAAGACATCTGTATAACAGCCAAAAAAGTCCCTATATTATGCGCTATATCCAGTAGAAAGTCTTCAATGTAAACAGTAGAATAATGAAAAGTTTGCGGACAGTCCCCAAAGTAACAAAATGTCTTCATAGTAACTTGTGGAACGAAAACCCGTCCCCGCAGCATACGCTATGCACATATATATATATATATATATATATATATATATATCTGCATAGCGCTTGTTGCGGGGACGGGTTTTCGTTCCACAAGTTACTATGAAGACATTTTGTTACTTCGGAGACTGCCCTCAACCTTTTATTATTCTACTGTTAACACTGAAGACATTTTACTGAAAACAGCGCATATTATAGGGACTTTTTTGGTTGTATATACAGGTGTCTTCAAAGTATGCACAGTTGCTCAAGAGACCATAGCTCTAAGTCGGATTTGGAGCCCCCCAAAATTTCAAAATATATATTTTTCCATATATACATAGAATAATTTAATTTAATTCGTCATAAAATCGGATAGAATTATATTAGATTTCTCAATCTGGGCTTGTCGAAGTTTTTTTTTTGTCGAAATATAGCCTAAAATGAACTTTTAACTAATAAATTCTGAATTTTCTTCGATTTTTTCGAGATTTTTTTTTTGCAGATTATGAAAGTTCAGATAATTTCCAACAACTTTTATTACGATCAATTTTTTTGTTTTCGATCTCCTTTTTGTAGGAAAATCGATCTGAAAAAATCAACATTTTCAAGGTTTCAACAAAAAACACTATTTTTACATTTTTTATTCAATTTATTTTTAAATATTATTCTCGACCTACAATTTAATGTTTTAACGTGGTAATATTATTTTTAAGGTCCTTTTTACTTTCCATTCGAGGAGTTTTCTTACGATCATATGGAATCTGTCGAGTAAATGCTGGTTTAAATAATATATCGTCGTTATTCATATCAACCATATTGACATAAACGGTAGCATCGAAATTTAAGATATATTTTTGTAAACTCTGAGTTTAGTTGGATCGTACAATTTTTCTCGATAGTGTAAAATCTTTTTGATAGCTCTATCCCGTATTTCTTTTTGATCATCAAATAACATTGTTAATAAGATATTTTCTGGATGTGCGTAATATGAGTTGTTTTGAATTACACCATCTACAATATTACGAAAGTTTGGTTGTAAGTATTGTGTCCAACGTATAAATTTTAATAAAAGTGCACTGCCGTACACAACAGAGTTATAAAACTTCACATTGAAGTACATTGGCACATAAACTGTAATAATATAAACTGCCAAAGTTTTTAAATTGGTCGATGGTGTATTAGTTGTTACATATAATCGTAGTAATCTACTTGTTTTGGTTATCCAACGAGAATGTGCAATTGGTCCTGGTTTAATGTTAGCTAAATCAACTGGAACAATACCATTCGAAATTGCTTTAGCTATTTGATATAAATATTTAACATCTGTTGATAATTCGAGATCATGTTCATGATCCATAATTGCAGGCATATTCTCCAGTGGTATTGGATCAAAATCAGCTACTACCTGAAAAATGAAATGTTTAGATCAATTAAAATGCAATTATTTTATTTTAACTTTATTCCAATCGAAAAAGTAAAATAATGATAATAAATGATGATATTAAATAAAAAAAAGTGTTACATACCTGCAATTTCTCACATTCTTGAATAGCTTTGAATAACTTTCCACTTGCTGCTCGTGGTCCACTGGTGACTGTTTTGTCCAATGCTTCATATAAATGACGAAATGGCAGTTCATTGAAATGAAGCAGACTTTTAAACCAGTAAATTGGTCTATTTAACTGTTTTTCAAATAATCGTAAAACACCATTTTCTGTTCCAGTATTTTCTGGCTCACCATCACTGCATAAGCCAATTAATTGATCAACTGTTAATGTTTTATTGTTGAAAAATTCATTCAGTTTTCTGTGTTTGGTTTTTGCATCTTCTTGACTACCCAAATTTACATATCCAAGTAACTCATTATAGGGCTCTTTCAGAACAACTAAATGCGGTTCTTTTACCATAGTGGTATGAAATTTGTCATTAATTTTTCTGTAGTTAATGAGTCATCTTTTCTACCATCGAAGGAGAATGCAGTTATGGAAGAATTTGTATGTCGTGTACGAAGCACTGCATCTCTAGATTTAACTTTTTCTCTAGCCACATTTGATTTATCCATAGTAACAAGATTACCATAAACATTTATATCTTCGAATAAAGCTGTTGCTAAACATGAATCGACTCTATCTGAAACACCGAATCTATCATACATCATAGCAAAATTTAAGGCATCGTATCTTTGAGTATAATGACCTCGTCTCATTTGAACAGTTGCTACTGCTTCATTTTCATCTTGATCCATGTGTTATTCAGGTGGTTCGTAACTTGGATCATCGGTAACAGTTGTAAGTGTTGGTATTGTTGTAGCTACTTCTTCAACGTCTTCCGTATATTCAGGTATTGTGAATTTTCTATCATAAATTCTTTTAGATGTTCTGGAATCAATCCACATGAGTATTCTGTTTTTAATTTGCAATTACATTTGCCAATATAAAATAATTCGTTTATTGAATCAACAAATGCTTTAAATTCATCTCTTTTGTTTCTATGCTGTACATGTTTCTGGTATTTATCAAGCAAACCAGTTAATTTTTTTAAAACACTCTTTCTATTTATGATTTCAATGCTTAATTTACACCAAATTTGGATCAATTTATCTGTTACGTGAGGAGTAAAAGTTTTATACGAGAACATTTTGTTTTCAAATTTAGCACGATCACTTAAAAAAATAATATTTCAAAATGTCACATTTAGTAGGCAAACTAAGATAAACCAAAAACAACAATATATTGATAAGGCATGTTAGTCAATCTAGAGTCAAAACTTGTTGATGTTGTTGCTTCCGTTTCCGAAGACACCGCAGACGATGTTGATGGTTCTTGATTATACATAATAACTTTGATATTATCACTGCACTCTTTGATTGTGTCACACTAAATTTAAAAATAAAATAAAAAATATTGGTATTGTGATAACCGAGTTTTTATTTAAGTATTTTGGCAAACTGCATGCGCATTGCACGATGAACGATTAAGGAAGAAGGAAAAGCAATCTTGGCAACGTTTAGTGTTGGTAAACGTCATTATTCAGTGTTACAAATTTGTTCAATTGAACAATGCTGCCAGGTATCAATACAGATTCTGAAAGGTGATAAAAATACCTTTCAAACAAGCCAAGATTGAGAAATCTACTATAACTCTATCCGATTTTATGACGAATTAAATTAAATTGTTCTATGTATATATGGAAAAATGTTTTTTTTTTGAAATTTTGGGGGGCTCCAAATCCGACTTAGAGCTATGGTCTCATGAGCAAAATTTCTCAGAATCACCTAAAGATTACGTTTTTGCTATACGCTTCATCAAAAAAAATCGTTCAATACAATTTGACCCGCCCTAATAAATATATGAATATTCTATGAATCTTTTTCAAAATGACGGCGCATAGGAGAGTAGGGTCCAAAAAGTTTCCATTTTATGCCACAATGCTCCATGTAAAATTTGGGCTGGATCCGACGACTCCAAGTGGACCCAAAATTGAGTTGAATAATAAGACAAGGTTTTATTATAAGAAATTAGGAACTTTATTCGGCGTTTTTGGAAAAATCTCAATTTTGGTAATAGTTTTGTCAATATTTTGTAATTTTCTTATTTTTATGTTATTCTCCAATAAATTACACGTGAAACACGTATGACGCGGAAAATCACGTTACGCGCACATCTCTAGTGGCATTGTTATTTAGCATAACTGCGTTGCTGCTTACTTCTGATCTGATTTAATTATTGTGGCAACCCGTTTCGAGACACACACACACACAACCAGGCCAAGAACGAGAGAACAACTGTCAAACGAATGAGTAGACGTTTTGAGTCAGTCGTATGAGAACAGCCAAACAGTGTATTACTTAATTGTGCTAAAGAAGTAAACCAAAATAATAAAGTACCAAAGTTAATTGTTGTAAACTAAATCATAATTGTTATTATTTTGGGTGAGTTTATAGGTTGTTACAATTACAATGTCAGAACCATCAACATCAATAGGCAAGTCCTACAGGTCTTTTTTTCATAACATGCATTTTGTGAAACTTGACGCAAAGGAAAGTGCAAAATTAACGCTCGATGCAGTGTATATTTTCTGGCAACAAGCACGAATTTCAACACGATACGGAACAAGTTGCGCGGAGAAATTGTACAATACGTGGAAAGATATACAAAAAGTGCCCGCTAGCAAGAGATCTGTGGCTTGGAAACAAAAGGAGTTTGCATTTACCAACGATCTGGACAATTTGTTTGATATTGCGACTGCAGATGCCCTAAAAACCAATCGAATTGAAGAAGATAAGAAGTTTCTCATTCGACAACGACAACCAGGATGCCCGAGATGCATGATTGGCTGCGATATGGTTTTATTTCTGCGAGAAAAAAGAGCATCGGAACGAAAGGAGAATGAGAAGCAGAGAAAGCGGAAATTTGAAGAAATGTCCAAGTCGAAAGATAGTGGTTCGTATTTGGCTTTATGTCATTTTCTATCTTATTGATTTATGTAATAAATAGCACATTTTAAAGTTTTTGCAGCCGGCCAATATACAGAATCGAGTGATGAAGGTGAGGTTGAGGTTATGGAAGGAATTGATGAAAAAGCTGAGGACGTGGGTGAAGCGATTGAGGAGAGCACTGCAGATGCCGAAACTGGTGACATCGTTGAACCACTAGAAATTTTCTAACGCCACGACTTGCTTCTGCGCTTGAACACGCCAAGCTAACCGATCCAATGGCAGCTCATGTGTTGATAGGCTGCGCCGATGCATTGAATTATTCCGTAGACGAGCTGGCTATTAACCGAACAACGATTAATCCATATCGTCGAGAAAACCGCCGGAAGGAAGCAGAAGTTATCCAGACCTAATTCGTAGAAAACGTAATTTAGTATTATTTATAGTTAGCGATATAAGTACTTATAAGTCATTCGTCTCTTCCCCTAAACAGCTAAATATTAATAAGCCGCTTGTCGTATATTGGGACGGCAAAATGTTGGTTGACCTTGTAGGCAGCGCAAAAGTTGAGAGAGTTGCGGTTATGGTCAGCTATGATGGGACTTCGAAGTTCCTTGGAGCACCTTAAATAAAATCTTCAAGCGGAAAAGATACAGCTGACGCTGTTTACAATCTGTTGGTTCGTTGGAACATTGTCGATCGAGTCGAAGAAATGTCATTCGACACGACCTCCACTAACACGGGAGCTCTCAATGGCGCTTGCATTATCTTGCAGAAACCACAGTATTGCCGTCGAGAAATGCTGCACTTGGCCTGTTGCCATCATATTTACGAAATCGTTCTGCGCCAGGTTTTTGAAGTGAAATTGTCGACAACAGCGGTCCTGAAGTTCAATTGTTCGAGAGATTCGCGAAAGTCTGGAAGAGTCTTGTCCAGACTGCATTCCAGAATGGTGTCGAGGACAAAATCGTTGGTTCGAAAATTCCCCCCGATGAACAAGCCGCCATCAGAAATTACTGCAATCAGCAGTTGAAAGAACGTCACCCTCGTAATGATTATAGATAGTTTCTCTAACTGGTTGTGAAACACATTGTGGTAGCTTCCGTTCTCCTGGCGCTACCAGCAACGCGCGATGGATGGCAAAAGGCATTTATTCACTCAAAATTTTCCTTTTCCGCAACCATTTGAGTGGATTGCGCGACGTGTGCATTTTCTTGCCGCGAATCTACATTCGTGCATGGATTGGTTGTACAAATCCAATCAATGCTCCAAACCAGGATTTCATACGAGATTCCATTGAATACGCTCAAATTGATGCTCCAGTTTCTGCTGCCATATTGAAGAAGATGAGTAACCACATGTGGTATTTATTAGCAGAACCAATGGCTTTGGCTTTCTTTGACTCGAATGTTTCTCTTGAACAGAAAAGAAAAATGGTTGAGCGCCTTGCATACGATGAGCCTATTATTGAAGTGGATCAAAATCGGGCCGTTTTAAAACCGCAAACATTCGCGATCCATAGCTTAAGCGACTTCATTTCAAACAAGACTAACAATTTCTTTGTGCGGTTCGGTTTGTCGCCGGAGTTTTTGGAAGTCGACCCATCAACATGGGAAACCAACGAGAGTTTTAAAGAAGGCCGCGTTTTCTGCAAAAATTTAGCCGTCGTTAATGACACCGCTGAGAGAGGAGTGAAGTTCATGAAGGACTATAATCGGATATTGACTAACAAAGAAGACGAAAAGCAATTCTTATTGCAAGTTGTTGAAGCTTATCGCAAAAAATATCCATCGTTCAAAAAAACATCTTAAGTAATGTTTAAGATATTGTAACTTTATTATTTTTTATCAGATATTAGCTTTATCTGAGTAATAGCTTAGTGAAAAGGTAATTTAGTGAAGAATATAATGTAATGTAATGCCAATTAGCAATGATGTGGCGATCAAGGCACTTGGATTGCAGTAGCATCCGAATAAGGATGTGTTTACGTTCATGCTTAAGGCGAATGATGAAGGAAAAGTTATGATGACTTACACCAGTTGGATGACTTACACCATCTACAACTGGTGTCAAGCTATTTATACAAGGACTATGGTTAATGCGAATGTGATGGGATGAATTACTGGATGAAGAATCACAGGCGGAATGGGAAGCTATCATGAGAAGTCTATCATGCTTACAGAATATAGTGATACCTCGGTGGTATAAATTACAAGTGATTCAAAGCCGGAAATGCATTGCTTTGCAGATACCTCCTAGGAAAATGCTGCCGATATTGGAATTATGTGCAGCTCATTTGTTGGCAAGATTGGTGGAAAGATTTCTATCAACAAGACAACGGCAAGTGGTAGTTAACACTTGGAGTGACTCAACAATAATTTTGGCTTGGATAAGAAATAATATAAGTAAGGATCGATTCATCCGTTCTAGGGTAGATGAGATTTTAACATTGTTACCGAAGGCGATCTAGAGGCATGTAGATACCAATAGTAAGCCAGCAGATGCGGCTTCAAGAGTTGTTACAGCTGACAAGATATCCACGCTGTGGTGAAATGTGCCTTCTTGGCTCAAGAGTGACGAAAATAACTGGAAAAGCAAGATCATCAGGCGAATAACGTAATAAATGCTGCAACATCAGGAGGAACATTTCTCTTTTGAGATAAGGAGGTTAGAGCATCAGATGGTAGTCGATCCTAAAAGCAAGATAGCGGCTCTTAGAGTGTACGAATGACTAGAAGATTCCAATTAAATAGAGAAGTCCTGGCTAGCCAAGCTAACGATAAATCAAGTTTATGGAGTAACATTGCATAGAGGTAACAGGCTTGTGCCATCCATAATTAAGCGTAAGTATTGGATTATCGGTTTAAGGAAAACAAGAAAAAAAATATTAAGAAGCTGTGTTCGCTGCAATAGATTAAGAAAATCAATTTCTGGTCAAATTATGGGAAACCTTCCACAAATGCGGGTGTCGGTGGCACATCCACACAGGCGTTGACTATGCAGGACCCATACAGATGAGGTGTTCCAAAGGTAGAGGATAAAAATCACGTAAGGGCTAAATAGCAGTATTCGTCTTTGTGACAACGAAGGCGGTACATCTGGAAGTAGTCAGTGATCTGACCTGAAGTATTTCTGGCTTCAGTGAAAAGATTTTTCGCAAGAAGAGTCAAAGCTAATTGCATATTTTCTGAAAATGGTACGAATTTTGTAGGAGCCTCGCGAAAGCTGCATAAGGAATTCGTAGAAGCGGTAAAGAACTCCTCTATTGGTGAGAAGCTTGAAGCCGATAAAGTCGAATGTCATTTTACCCCCCGGGAAGCTTCCATTTTGGAGTATCATCTAAAGAGAGTCATTGGAGATACTATGTTGACGTGTGAAGAAATGGCTACATTGCTGGCCCAAATTGAAGCAGTGCTAAATGCACGACCGATACATACATTCAGCAATGACCCAGATGAGTTGGACGTGCTCACACCTGGGCATTTGCTGATTGGTCAACGATTGATTGGTAGTCCTGAAGTGATAGAAAACCGAAGCATTGGTTCCTTAGATAGATGGAAGATGGTACAGAAGATGAAAAGAGACTTCTAGCTCCGATGGAAAAATTAGTATCTTGTTACGTTGCACAGTGTCGTGTTTTCATATAACGACCCAGCAAAATAAAATGGATGTTATTCTTTACGAATCTCTTTTTCAGAACATCCAAAGAAGTTAATAGTGCAAATTTTTCGATTTGTAAGAAGTCATTTTAAACAACTTCCAAAATGTTGATATTAACCCCTACTAGTAAAAAAACAATTATTCCTGGTCGGAATAATAATTCTTAGCATGTTCAAAATTACATTTTTAACTTAAAAAAAAGACACTCCCTATATTTATTTTGTAGTCCCTATATTTAACAACTTCCGTAAACTAATGAAAAAGTCCATCTGCTCATAGCACCGAAACAGACTACTTCCTCCCAATTACACGCTAATGTTAAAATCATTAATGATTCACCGAAATTTTCACAACTTCGTGTTCAATAGATGTAGTGTTTAACTACTTCTTTCTCAGCTCTTATTTTGCTGGGGAGCGCCAAAAATAGAAGGAGTTGTCGTAGAGTTACGAAATTTGGCACACTTGTTTGACTTGGTGAAAGATAGTCAAATCTCAAATATGGAAAATTTCGGAGCAAGGATTCGAGTCCTTCCCATATATCCTGAAAATTATAAATGTCATAACAGAAGAAATTAAGTTCTACCATTATGAAATTTTGTAAACTGATTACCTTAAACAACTTTAAAGTTAAATCTGGTCCAATTCATAGTAGAGACAAGAACAGTTCAAAAATGTCTTTTTTTTTTTTGAAAATTTAAGAGAAATTGTAAACAATATTAAATTTGTTAGTATTCTTTGGTATATGAAACACTTACATTATTCTGAATTTATAAAAAAAAAAATTTTCAATTTTGAGCAAGGACACACCCACCTCTCATATATCCTGAAAAAAATAAAATCCAAAAACTTAACCTCTAACTAAAACTATGTTTATTATCTTGTAAACATAATTAATTCTGTTAAATTTTATAAAAATCGGATGAATAAAACCATATATATTAACTTGCATATTCCAAAAAGGTAAAATAGTTTTTAAAAGGGTTTGTTAAAAAAATTTAATACAAAATCCATCAAATAAACATTTATCAAGTCTACTTTGATTTTTTTGTATACCTTAGTTTACTGCAGGTCTGCCTCTTCGACTCGTGCTTGGTTCCACAATTGCATCAGACACTTTAATGATGCCATAGTTGCAAAAATTTGCGTTTACGACAAAGCATTTTAGTACAAAGAAATTCAACTTATGTTAAATACTTACAAAATTCAAGTTTTTATCAGTAACAACAAATGCTGTATCTATCCACGAACAAAATTTCTTCTCAAATCGTTCTTTGACATAATAACACTTTTTCCACTCCTTTTGAATTTTTAATAATAAAAAATGTACTTCATTAATTTTCTTTTTATCCAGTTTTATTTTGTAGAATTTTTCTAAAAAAATTCGATCCGCCCTATTGAGTGTCTAGTCGTGTTTTTACAAGTGTCTAGTGAATTTTTAAAAATTTATTGTTTTCATACTAAATTATTTGGACCTGTTTTTCAAAAAAGAACTCTAAAAAATCAGAATTATTAGACAATAATTGGGTTTGGTGCATTTAAGGATTTTTGCGGGTTTCTGCAAAACTTGCAAATTTCATCAAATTGTTAAGCCATTACAATAACAAATATTGGTCATACTGTTTGTTTTTGTTTATTATCATCAAGTTCTCCATTATTCACTTTGAAGTAAGTGATCAGCTGTTATCCATAATCTCCAGTATATATCAAACTGTAACGTATAGGTTTGTGCCTGAACTATTATATAGTAACAACCCTGTTATCTCCTGAGCTGTCCAATATTATCATGAAGTGCTCATATGAAAATTGTGTGGTTACTAAAAATGAACTTATGGTGTCTTGTTGGCTGTGCATTCGATACTACCATTTAACTTGCACTAAAGGTCTTAAGGCTCGTGATGCTGATGCTTTGGCTGATAAAGCTAAAAGCCTTCATTGGACTTGTCAACATTGTAAAAATATTGGCGTGGAATTTTATAATTTCTTTAAAAGTTCGCAATCTGAGTTTAAAAAAATCTCTCAAGACTTTGCTGAACTGCAAAGTAAATTATCCTGTTATGGCGAATTATTTACCAAATTCCATAACTTGGAAAAATTCTCCAGCTCAATAAAGTCTTCATCTCCTAAAGGTAAAAACAATTTAGAAGACCTGAATAATCGTCCAACTACGTCAAATTCTCTCCGTACTGCTGCCTCATCAAACCTTATCGAAATTGATGCTGTTTCTCCTATCCCATCTGGTTCATCAATTAATTATAATCCGTATTCGGTTTCTAATTCTAAGAGTTCCAGCTCGATTCCATCGGTGGAGGTTGCTGCTGGTTCCTCCAATCAATGTTCACACTCTACTGATAACATGGAAGTACGAGTGACAAGATCAATTAAAAAATCTTTACATAATCAAAATCCTTATATTATCACACAATCCATGAATACTATACCTACTGCTTTAACAGTAAATGATGCTGGATCTCCTATTTCTCTAACGCAATCTTCCCGTTCTTCTTCTAATTTAAATGCTACAACGGTTCTACGTTCTCCACCTAATAATCAACTTTTGAATTCCATCAATAATACTGATATTCTCCCTACTTTACCGAATCAACAAATGTGTGTACCTACTGATTCCAATTCAACTCTAAATCTGTTAACTGTTGTTCCACCGAAAAAATCTATATTTGTTTCACGCTTTACGTCTACAACTTCAATTGAAGATATCAATCAATACATAAAAAACAAATTGAATTTCGATGCAAATATTTTAACTTATAAATTTTCTTACTCTCAACCAAGAGAAATAACATCGTTTAAAATATTGGTACCTTATGAACTATTTAAGCAAATCGTTGATCCTAGTTTCTGGCCTGAAAACACTCTAGTTCGTGAATATGTTTTCAGAAATAATCCTAGAGTACCTAAAATATCTATTCCTGTCTCAAAAAACTAATTGATTCTTCCGTCCATACGAGTTCAATTGTGTATCAAAATGTTAGAGGCCTTAATACTAAATTATCTGCCCTATATGCTGATAGTTTTAATTTTGATAAACATATATTTGTATTTACTGAAACCTGGCTACATAAAGGTATTCATAATTCTGAAATTTTGTGTCCAAACTATCAAATTTTTAGACGAGATAGAAATAATGGTCATAGTAAGAGTGGTGGTGTTATGATTGCAGTTATAAATTACTTGTCTGCAGAAGAGATTTTATTTAATAATGCCTTTGATATTGAAGCTATTTGCGTACTGGTAAAACAACATAATAAATCATTTTATATCATGTGTTCCTATATTCCTCCCAGATCTTCTATAGAAATATATGAAAAGCACAAGAAAGCTGCCGAATTAATCTTTAAAAAACTAAAACCATTAGAGTCTTTTTTACTACTTGGTGATTTTAATATTCCTTCGATTTCATGGGATAAAGAAGATGATTCAAATAGTTTAATTCCAGTATTTTCCACTGACCTAATGTCTGAATTTGTTAATGGATTGTCTTCCAATTGCCTTTTCCAAATTAATAATGTTGTCAATAAGTTTGGTAAATTACTGGATCTTGTTTTCGTTAGTGAACCCAACGAATTCTGTATTTCAAGAGCATCGCCTATATCATTTCCTGAAGATCAGTATCATCCAACATTAGAAATTACCTGTTTATTTTCTTATACAGTTTGCAGTAATGTTAGGAAACAGTTTAAGGAGCTTTGCTTTAAGAGAACCGATTACAATGCACTCACTTCTGCTTTGTCACAAATCAACTGGAATGATGTTTTTGCTTTATGTAATGATAATCTGGATCTGATGCTGAAGTCATTCTATAAAGTTATATACAATTGTTTTACTAAATCTGTTCCTAAGACTTTTCCAAAAAAAAGTACTGGTCCTCCTTGGAATTCAAAATTTCTTTCTCGCCTAAAAAATAAAAAAACTAAGCTATTTAAGAAATATAAAGAACATGGATCATTGATCAACTACACGAACTATACAAAAGTTAGAGCTGAATATAACAAATCGAATCGTTCTGCTTATAATGATTATTTAAATAATATAAAGTCTAAGTTAAAAAGCGACCCTAAGTCTTTTTACTCGTTTGTTAATTCTAAACGACGCTGCATTGGTTTTCCATCCTCAATGAAATTAGATGACATCGAAGCATCAGACGATATCTCTATAAGTAATATGTTTGCTGATTTTTTTGCTTCAACATACTCCACAACTAAATTTAACAACGCTTCTCAATATCCTTTCATTATCCCGGAATCATCTATAAATATTTCATTTATTAATGAACAAACTGTTTTAAGCAACTTGTTAAAACTAAAATGGTCGTATGCTGCGGGGCCTGATGGAGTCCCAAATTGTGTGTTAAAACGTTGCGCAAATCTTCTATACATTCCTCTAACATTTCTCTACAATAATTCAATTAGACTGGCATATTTTCCTGATGTTTGGAAGAAATCCTTTATAACTCCAATTTTTAAGTCTGGAAGTAAATCCGTAGTATCAAATTACAGAGGAATAGCTAAATTAAGTTCAATTCCAAAATTATTTGAAAAATTGATAACCGAGGCATTATCATATCAAGCGTCTTCTATTATTTCACAACAGCAACATGGTTTTCGTAAATCCTGCTCAACAATTACCAATTTACTGGAACTTACAACTTTAGTCAATGATGGCTTTGTTAATGGAAAACAAACTGATGTTGTTTATACTGATTTCAGTAAAGCCTTTGATAGAGTAAACCATGATTTATTACTATATAAGTTAGACCGTATTGGTTTCAGTTTGACGCTTCTTAAATGGATTGCTTCCTACCTAAAAAGCCGTAAACAGTGTGTTAAATTTCGTACTGTACAATCTAATGTTATTAATGTCACATCTGGTGTTCCTCAAGGCAGTCATTTAGGTCCGCTTTTGTTTATACTCTTTATTAATGATCTTCCATCGGTTTTACAATATTCTAAATGCTTGATGTATGCAGATGATGTCAAAATACTTCTTTCCTTTAATAATTGTACTGAGCAAAGGTTATTGCAAATCGATATTAATAATTTTACTACATGGTGTAATTTGAACCTAATGGACCTTAACGTAAAAAAATGCAAATACATGGTGTTTTCAAGATCTTTTCCTGTTAATGGTTTGTACATGATGAATGGTATGCGGCTAGAGATGGTTGAAACATTTAATGATCTTGGTGTTTTATTGGATAGACGTTTGGATTTCCGAAATCATATTACTAAGACAATTAATAAGGCAGTTGGTGTATTGGGGTTTATCAAACGCTGGGCAAAAGAATTTTCTGATCCTTACATTACAAAAAAGCTGTTCACTACTCTAGTGAGACCAATTCTTGAATATGGTTCTGTTGTCTGGGATCCTTTCTACAACGTACACTCTAATTCTATTGAATCCGTTCAGAAACAATTCCTTATATTTTGCCTCCGTGGACTTGGATGGAATCCTACTGTGCACTTACCTCCCTACAAAAGCCGTCTTGCGCTTATAAAGCTTCCTACACTTTATAGTCGCCGTAAAATGTTAAATGTTACTTTTTTAATAAATTTGATTAATGGAGATTTACATTCAGATTTTCTAGTTAGCAAACTCAACATAAATGTTCCACATCGCTTATCAAGATACTATCTATTTCTTAGTGTTAAATACTTTTCTACAAATTATGCTAATTCTGATCCTTTTCGCCGTATTTGTATCGAATTTAATCAATTGTATCATATCTTTGATTTTTATAAGAGCTTAGATACTATTAAAAGAGACATTATTCTTTACCTTAATAATTAAATAACATTCTTATCAATTTCTAGTTTATTTAAATTTATATTACTCCCTCATATGTTTGTATTTTTTATCATTATTTTATTGTTATCATAATAGTCTGTAAGGATGTTATTTTCCATAGACTAAATAAATAAAAAAAAAAAAAAAAAAAAAAATATATTACTTCACACTCTGCTGCACTGAAAATTGCGAATAAAAAATAGAGGTGGACGAAAGTGGAAGTAAAACCAAGTTTTTCTAAATAAACTTACTTGTGGAAATGTTATATAAAAAATACCTTTTTATCTTTTTTTTTTTATTGTCCAAATTTTTAATATTATCACTTATTCTTTTTGTTTATATTCAGAATAACAGTACATCGCATGTGACAATCACATTGTAGTAAAAAGCAGTGTTGCCATATTTAAACATCACTGTAATTATATTTTGGTTAAAATTATTCCGCTCTATTGACATTTTGATTACCAATTAACCCTTATAACATATAGCATTTTTTCTGATTTTTAATAATTGTGTATTTACTTATAACTTTTAACTTTAAATGCTCAGACTCCTTCCACAGCATCGGCTTTTCTCACCAAGCGGTCCGGAAATAGCCGCCTGCAGTTGTTAGGCGGAACAATAGGTGCAGGTCAGCTTCCAAACCCTGGCGGAACGGAACTAGAACTTGGGAACGGAACGGTTATGTACCTGGATAAATTGGTATAATGAATAGAGTTACATCCCATTTGAATCTGGTGTCATATTACAACATGGAGGCATATTTTATCACGGTTAAACAAAGTGGGATCGCACTACAACAGTGCAGGCCAAGCTACGCGCATTTGAAGATCAATGCAACTTTGTCCTCAACAGTATAGATAATCGATTTAATGATATAAAGGAAACGATAGGTTGCTCCCACACGGAGAAAATACAAAAACGAAGGAGTTAGTTGGGTGATTACATCATATCCTCTTTGGAGTAATGAATAACGAGGACCGGCAGACGATTATGGAGAATATGCAGAAGATAATAGATCTACCTTCACAGGGAGTGTTAGCGTTAAGGCCAAGATGTATGGCTCACGTTGAACGTAATACCCTGACAGCACCACAAAACAAAAGGTCCCAAGTGGTTAACGAGTTCAGGACCCATCTATTCAATGAAGTCCAAGAGGTCGAGATAATCAAGCCACTGAATTATTCCAAGATGAAACACACCGCCGAGATATCAAGTTAAAAACTCTTAGTTGGCATCACGCTAGCAGTCACTCTTCCCTGATCCTGATTTTCATATTTCTGATAATGTTTGTGATATTCCTGATCCCTAGATATTGCACTAGAGATGCTAGAAGAATGGATGTTATATTTGCTGTGCCCCGGCAGAATGTTCAAACACCTTGAACATGGTTAGAGTATTTAGTATTTTAAGTAGTGTTTATCAATTCTCATAACCTTGAAGATAGTTTAGTTGTTTATTAGTTCTATCATTTATTTTATGGAACCTTAGAGATTCTTTGTTTGTTTTATCTAAATGAAATACCAATGCATTCTAGGAATAAGGGTTAGGTTTATGTGTAGACAGAGATAATTAGTTGTTTGTTTAGGAAATGCCGCACAGATGTGGTCGGCATATTTTAGTCTTAAGAATTTTCATGTTAAGCACGTAAGTGTATATTAAATAAAAAAAACAGTGTGTTACAAACATTCACAGTGAAAGGTTGTGTCAAATTTTATTTTGTTACAACACTTTTAACACTAATTCACATTTTATTTTTGTTTTTTGAAGTTATTAAAAAAGCGCCGCTAGATTGGGTATTTCGGCCACTGTGCGTCTCTCACGCTTTGCGAATGTTCTGCCGGTTGTGTTTTGGTGACTAGGTAGCTTAAAATTCTTATATTTTCAAGATTGCAAATGTTACTACATTTTCAATGAAAAACAAAAATTGGCTTCTCTTTGGTTGCCCTATTTATAACACATTTATTAATCTTTATTCCCAAGTTTATATATATAATTTTTTTTTTTTTTTGGTTTATTTAAGCTGCTATTTATTACCGCATTACATCGAAATACAAAATTAAAGTCTCCGTCGAACATAAATTCGTTTTTCCAAATAAGCTGAATATTGAATAGTTTTTCCGGATATAATGTCGGAGTACTTTGAAATATCGATAACCAAGTCTTGCAATAAAGGCTGTCAGACTAATTTTAGTAATTTAACAACAAATGAAACAAAAAATCACCAACTCATTTTAAAGACATTTACCAGCATGATTGAATCAAGTCTCAATTTTGAATTAAAGGATAAATCACTTTGTATGGATGAAGTTTTTCTGTATCGGTTTTTGTATGCAAGTAAATTCAATCCCAATAAAGCTATGAATTTGCTTATAAATTATTTGCGCTACAAGCACAATACAAATTTTATGAAAAACATTAACATTTTTGATCAAAAAATTCAATTTGCTTTATTGGATGGTAACCCAGCATTATTAAGTCAACGTGACAGGAGAGGTAGAAAAGTGATTACGTTTACAGCTGCTAATTGGAATATAAATAATTATACTCTTGAAGATGTATACCGAGCACTTTTGCTAACACTTGATAAATTGTTGGAAGATTTACATAATCAAGCCATAGGCTTTGTAATAATAGTGGATTGGACAAATTTTACATTAAAGCAATCATCATATTTAACTCCACGAGTATTAAAATCTATGATTGAAGGACTACAAGTAAGTAAACCCTCTAATGTTTTTTTGTTCTTATAGCGATAATATTTATATGTACTAAGAATTGAAAACTTACATTAAAGACTTACTATCTCATGTGAAAATCGAAATATATATGAACATACATGATCATACATGGGCTTGTATATGATCATTTATGAGTATGCATGATCATATACGTCCATGCATAGTTCAATATATGACCAAAGTTTGAGGGTATATGGTGGTATATTACCATATGTGTTCATATATTATTAATGTATGTTCATATATGACCATACACATCTATGCATGGACGCATATGATCATTAGGGCTATAATTTTTTTTTTTTTGCAAATATCAAAAACGCCATAGCCTGGTCGAATAGGCCATTAAACACGATTAAGAGAAATGATATTACTTGCTCAAGATCGTTTACGCAGGAAATGGGTTAAAGTTTGAAAACCAGATTCTTTTATTACACAGTCCTGCAGGATCCTGTTACAGAATGGAAAGAGGGTGATTCTTTGTATTTTTGGACGCTGAAAACCAATCCTTAGAAATTATTTATCACGGCAGGTTTGAGAATAATCTTAAGATAAAATGGTGAAAAATTTTATTTTTGACTAACTTTATGAATTTTTTGTGAAAGATCGATTTCTTCTTTTGATTCTTAAAGCGCCTTCGTAAACTACTCTTCACCATTGTTATTATATCAATAAAATTTAATAAAAGTTTTCTCTTGGAAGATTTTAGAAACTTGTTTTCCTGCGTGTGTTTTTTGTTCCAAAATGACCGCAAAATGATTTAAATAATAGAAAACACTACTGGCCATCACATTATGCTATGCTTTAAATATGGTTATTAACCTAATGATAATTATAAGAGGTGGTCTTATTTTAAAATATCGGATGTGTATATGTTGCCGGGGAAAATCCGAAAATTTTAAGTGAACCTGTATGATCATGTATGAATAATCATTGGAGGAGTTCTTATTTTGAAATATCGGATGTGTATATGCTGCCGGAGGAAATCCGATTATTTTAAGTGAAAACGGAAATGATTTAAAATATTCTACGGATAAAGACAAAACGTCTATTTTTATACATTTGCCACTTTTTAATCGCAGATTTTTTATTACATCAAAAAATACTGAAAGAAAAAAAATTTATTTTAATTTCTTTCCTTTACATTATTCAATATTATGTATGGTAGAGTGGGGTAAAGTGGACATGGGGTGAAGTGGGACAGCTCAATTTTGAGCGGGTTTTAACATTATAAGGAAAGAAACACATTTCAGGTATTATTTATTGTGGTATAAAGTTTTTCGTTTACAATTTTAATTTTTTTTTTCTGCTTTAATATTACTTTTTGAGAACAAGTGTAAAAAATATTAAAAAAAGTTTTAGGAGTGCTTCTGCTTTCGATTTAAAATTTTAACGTTTTTTTAAGTCAAATATATTTTGAATTTTCGTTTGAAATACAAGCGTATTTTGTTAATTAATTAAAATTTGTGTTGTTGGGGTAATGTGAGACACATTATGTGGTGTAAAATATGACAAGTAATTTAAGCATTATTAAAATATTTTAATGTAATTAGAGTGAAAGAAAGTAGTCATCTCTCCTCATTTTTCTTACAACTAACTGTCTGATCAGAAATTTTGTTGATTAATTAAAATTTGTGTTGTTGGGGTAATGTGAGACACATTATGTGGTGTAAAATATGACAAGTAATTTAAGCATTATTAAAATATTTTAATGTAATTAGAGTGAAAGAAAGTAGTCATCTCTCCTCATTTTCATTACAACTAACTGTCTGATCAGAAATTTGTGTACCCTGCACCACACTGCGGACTAAAGAGCTAACTATATTATATTTATACTAGCGTAAGCAAATGTGCGAATACATACCATCAAATGTGTGTAATGCATGGTTTTCACTATGTCGTTTTTAATGTCAATTTGTCCAAATTATTGGCAATTGTAGGAAAACGGGTTGTCATATGGTGTCATCTGAGTTTGCAGTCAGTTATGCACACCAACTGCTGTCTAAAATGACAGACAAGTAAAAACGTCAAATTTCAATTTGTCAACAGATATGACAGCATTTTTTATCTAAAATAAAAGTGGCATGTTTTTAATTTTTTTGTTTGGCGATCGCAAAGCTGTTATTTTTTTATTTTTTTGCTGGAAAAATAAATTTCAATGGTAATTTTTTAAATAAAGAAAGAAATGGTAATGTAATAACACAAAGCGCCGCACTAGCTATAGCCATTTGTTTCTTTTTTATCATTTTTAAATTTTTTCCATTTTTTATTGAACACAAATTAATATTTTGTAATCAGCTGTTCGCTCGCCAAAAGTTTACACATCACATTTGACCTTTGTAATGAAAACGGCGTGTCAGTCAACTCACACCAAAATTTGACATATGTCTTTGACACGCTCTGCTTTATCGATTTATTGTCAGTTTTTAAGATGTAATGAAAACGCATTTGACACAAAATGACGAGAATTTATTTGAGTCAGTTTTTGTTGTCATAATGAAAACCAGGCATAACTATATTGTACTTAACAAACTTTTCGTCAAGTGTCATTTGCTTAAGCAAACAGCGAAGCTGATCGTACTTTACTTACGGAATCTGCTGTTTAAAAAGTTTATGATAAAAAAAAACACACTTTCAATAAAATTAATACATTTTTCGAAAATCAATCAATCAGAACAATATGTTTTTAAATTCTTTATTCTGATTGGTTGATTTTCAAAAAATTTATCAATTATATTGAAAGTGTATACTCTACTTAAAACAAAAATAATAAATTGCCTTCATTGACTTTATGTACATAAAAAAAAATTGCTTTCAGTGACGGTTAAAGTAAATAAAGTGGAGTACACACTTTCAATAAAATTGACAAATTTTTTGAAAAGCAACCAATAAGAAGATTTTGTTTTTAACTTCTCTGTTCTGATTGGTCGATTTTCAAAAAATTTATCAATTATATTGAAAGTGTGTACCACACTTAACATCTATATTTCGTTTTCAAAGAAGACAACAAGTAAACACTTTATTTTAATTTAATGATTTGTTTGACGTTGCTAATGCCAATGCTCTAGATATGATTAATATCGAGGAAGATAAGATATTTTTATTAAATCAAAGAAAAAAAGGGAAGACCTGGTGTAATGATATGTAGTGATTTAGTCTTAGCAAAAATAAAAGAAAGAAAAACACTTCGACAAGAAAAAGAACGTCGCATAAGTGAGAAATGCACATCGGCTTGGTTCCCAGCAAAACTTTGATAAACACTCGAAAAAGTTTGTCACTAAGGTCGAGTTTTTGGGATGTGAGTTAAACTTGGTTTAGTTAAACCGAAAAAGAAGTTTGTCTGCTATTTCCATGTTTATTAACATAAATTTGTTGGAACAACTTTTCGTTACATAAAATTTTGGTCTTCATTGAAATTAAATAAATTAAAACAAATTTCAAAATCAGTATTCAAGTTAAAAACTGCGATAAACTGAGTTTAAAGATAATCAACATCCTAAAAACTAGGCCTAATCAACATCCTAAAAACTAGGCCTTACTAAATAAAATTAAACTTTTTACCTATTACCATGTCATTACCTGTAAGGATATATCATTGCCTCCAATTTTATGGTGCTAAAATAACAAGTATTTAAAAATAAGTAGTGACTACTTAACCTGTTAACTGGTTTATACATTTTAAAAAATGCAAAACGAGTTAATAGGTTACGGGTTTTTGGAAGGCATTATAATATTTCGATGAGATATAAAAATTTTATAGAAGTGTTATTCTTTACATTTTATAAATGTGAAATTATCTTATATTTAATTAAGATATTTTTAAAACAAATTTTACAGAGGAGTACGAAAATTTGGACTCCTAATCAAGCGATGAAGAACATCTTGAGGTGGATGGTATTGAAAACCCAAAGAATGAACCAGGTCAAAGCCATTCAACAAAAAAACTGTTACAAGCGTGGCATTAATGACAAAAAAAATAAAATTTTCTCTTTTTTGAAAAACATTTCCGAAAAAATAGGTAAAAAAATACGAGAAAAGGGTGTAAACGGCATGCAAGATCTAATTTGGCTAGCTCTGTCAAGCATGGCGTAGTTCTTGACCCCTAGTTCATCGCCTCGTGAACATAAGAAAATATGCCATTATACAAAGGCCACAAATGTAAATAAGCTTCAAATTATAAAGTAAAAAAAATATATAGTCTGAATGCAACAAATTCTAAGAAAAGAAATACAATTGCAAAAGTGAGCTGACGTTTTTGTCACTTAGAGTGCAATGTTCCCACCCTATGGCCAATGTCAGCCTGTACATTTCAAATGTGTAACTAGCATAGTGTTCAGTTTAAAACATAAGACAAAAAAATTAAAAACAAGTTAAAAAAATTTTTGTTTATTAATAATGTTAACTAATATACTTATATTTACGTATACGTGAAAATAGAGTAAGTATTAGTATAAGTAGGTAAAGCAATTAATAACATAAATATATAGTATAAATATATAAAATAGTGGTAAATAATATTATAGGTTTTCTTGTTTTTTTTATAAATATATATATATATATATATATATATATATATATATATTCATTGCGTATACTTTGAAGACATATATATATATATATATATATATGTATATATATATATATGTATATATATATATATATATATATATATATATATATATATATATATATATATATATATATATATATATATTATATATATATATATAGATATATATATATATATATATATATGTTATAGTTTTTATTACTTAACTTAGAATTAGGTGATATGCAGTGAATTGTTGATGACTTTGATGCTTAACGGTGTATTTCTTTTTGTTGGTACTTGTTGTTACTGGTGTCCTCTGTGTTGTGTTGGTAAAGTTGTTGGCTGTACCTTGGTTGTTTAACGGTGTTTCCTTTTTTTCTTGTTTTTGGCGTTGTTTGTTTTCCTTTTTTAACTTAAAATTTTATAGCTTCAGATTTGTACACTCAAGCTATTTTTACAGTAATTGTCTGTAGTTTTTTTTCGAAGGCAATTTCTAATTACTCCTTTTTTTCTGTTTTTACTAGTAGTATGTTTTCTTTTTGTTTTTATAAACGTTTTATTAGCAAAGGACAACACACATTATGCTTTTGGCAATTATTTTACACCGTGTTACACCCAATAATTTACCACGATAGCTTGTATATAATAATACTAAATTGAGTTGTTTTTAAGTTTAATTTTAGAACAATGAAGGTATTGCATTTTATTTATCAATTTTATTTTTTTCTTTACAAAATGGTGTTTTCTTCTTTCTTTTGAAAAACAAAATTCTTTTTTTCTATTCGATTTTTATGTAATTTATTTCTTTAATAACTTTCAAAAAATAGTAAATGTAAATAGCCGGGTTTTATTGCAAATTTTTTTCTGTTTCTATACAATGTAAATATTCTTCTTTTTTTTACATTAAACACATGTTTTTTTTTGTATACTAATTTGTGTCATTTTTTTTAATGGCGTTGAGTCAATATTAAATAAAAATTTGCAGATTTTGGTGCAATTTTGTTTCTATGCAATTTAAATATTGCTCTATATGTTCACTTAAACACATGTTTCTTTTTTTATATGAATATTTACTACGCTGTTAATCATTCACTCATCATAATTTATGTCTACTTTAATTATATATGCATTTTTTCAAAAGGATTTTTTTTTCCTTTTTCTTTTCTTAATTAATGCCACGTTAGCGACTGTTATTGGCTTAGGGTCGTTGTATATGACCGGTTTTAACCGTTATTTCGAAATTCTACTAAGTAACAATAGGTTTGTTTCGTCTTTAAAGACCAAAACAATTTTAAATCCCTAACAAAACGAGGTCAATTTCATTTTATTACCCCAAAACTAACAAGTATTAGATAAATGCAAAATAAGTAATCGTTACGCAGTACGAATTCCTACAGCAACTGCTGAAGTTTTAAAACACGACGTAAATGATTAAATAATAAACGAAACTTCGATTCGCCGATGCCAAGTTCGATATGAAACAGGACAAAAAATTCGGGATACATTTAAAGATAAGGAAATTACAGCAATAACTGTTTATTGGGATGGTAAAATTTTGGTTGCCTGTAGTCATTTCTTTTAGTGGAACTGAGCAGTTACTTGGTATTCCAGCAACTGGTTCGGGCACAGGAAAGCAACAAGCCATAGCTGCCTATGATTTGTTTAAAGAATGGGTGGAAATGCTATGCTGTGATACCACAGCATCCAACTTAGGACGAATACAAGGCGCATGTTTACTTTTAGAGCAAACACTAGAATAAGATCTCATATATTTTCCTGTCGACATTACATATTTTACGGAGTGTTTTTTATGAAAAAATCCAAAAGTCTACTGGCCCCAGATTTACAGATGGTTGGAGTAAAATTAATAAACATAACTTTAAGCCTGGAGTTGAGAATCAGCACGTGAAAAACGTACTTGGCAATACAACAGAGACAACGGAGTTTGTAGAAAAAAGTCTTAAAAAAAAGCAATTAGCAGTAGTTTTTCTTGGAGGAATGGTTCCAAAGTTTACTTTTCGGATGCCGGGAGCCTTTCACCCTTTCCGATGGATGTCCAAGGCAATATGTTGCTTGAAAATATTTATATTTCGGGACGATTTCATTTTGACTGACTTTGAGACAAATTTTATTAGAGATACTTGTATTTTTATAATTAAAATATACTTAAAAGTTTGGATAGAAGCTCCTGTTGCTGTAAGAGCTCCTAATCAAGATTTAACTTTATTAAAAATATTATATGCTTACAATTTAATTGATGAAAATATAAGTCGAGAATTACTACGCAAATTTTTGCAATCATTAAAGAAGCAATTGATAATGCAAATTGTGGCAGATTATAGGAAACAATATCCTAATACAACCAAATCAGAGGGTCGATTCTCGTTCTGTGATAATGTGAAGTGAAAAAAATCTTTTCATTTTCGTTTCATAAGCACTTTTCACTCGAACTTTTCACAAATACGTAATTTCCGATTCTCGTATGTATTATGAAAAAAATGTTTCATTCGCACTGTACCCATGAAACTTTTGTAACTGTGTTATCCAAAATTTAAAGCAAATGTCAAAACAGAGAAAAACGTAAACAAAAGTGAATGTAGTTCGAAAAATTTATATTAAATAATTATATTAAAATGTCTGGATTAATTGTATTATTGGATATTACTCAAAGAATTCGGGATGAACAAAGGTAAGACAATAATGTTACAAGCATTTCATTGCAGTAAATAATTTAATAATTTATAGGAATTTTTTGAGAGTGCTGAGACGCATACTTCGTGATGGCCAAAATCCATTCGAGATGACAACCGATGAGCACTTCATGGATTTATATCGGCTTGCTTTAAATGAACTATATTTGGTGCGCGTATGAAGTCTAATATTACTTAAAGAAAAAACATTTCATAAAGAATATAAATAAAATCTAAATAATTATGCCTTAAGTTGCTCCAATATTTTTTCCATTTTTCACCGTCCTTTTGGGTCCCACTAAAACTGTTAAAGCTGAAAGTCCATACCACGCATGCTGCGCTTCTTCGCGTCATACGCGGTTGTCAAAAAAGTATAATCAGTGTAATTGTATGCTGCAAGTTACATAGTACCAAAGCGTAGAATGCCTTGACGCGTATGACGCGTAAAGTAGGTCTACTTTCTACTTTTGTAAGCGTGATAAGCAGCGTATGAACATATCAGCTGATTTTGATAGGTTATTATACCCTCCACCATATATGGTGAGGGTATATATCAGTTTGTCATTCCGTTTGTAACATGTCGAAATATAGGTTTAAGACCCCATAAAGTATATATATTCGTGATACTTATGCAATTTTAAGTCGATTTAGCGATGTCCGTCTGTCTGTTGAAATGGCGATCACGACGCAAAGACGCAAGCGGGGGTGCCTATTTTTACCCAGATTATTGAGCATCCTCCCGAGCAGTTTGGTATTTAAAATGAGCAAAATCGGTTAAGCGGTTCAAAAGTAATGAGTGAAAATCTGAAGGTACCTCTAAATTTTCCATACAAATTTGTACAATTTTTCTGTATCTATTTTTTTTTTCTGTTAAGTAAGTAAAAATGTTATTAAGTCTTCTTATTGTTCGATTACATTTATTGTCTTACATAGTACGAGAATAATAACATTCTTAGAGCTATATGTGTGTTACTCTGATAACTAAGTTAACGTAAAAATCAACAATGTTAAAGTCGCTAACAGAGCAGACCTCTATAAATAACATTGCTTAAACTAAATAAATAACATTACTAAAACTAAATAACAAAAGTTCGTTACATAAATTGACAAAACATATTCATATTACAGTTCATGCAAAATTTAGTATATACGTATATCATCTTCAGCCCCTATGGTGGAGGATATTCAAAGACTCGGCACAGCCGAATTTAGCCCTTTTTTACTTGTTTTTATTTTAAAAACTACACAATGGAGGAAAAACTAATTTTAAATTTATTTTATTTAACCAATTTACGCTAAAGCTGATCAAAACAAAAGCGTTAAAAGCGTCGTATGTAACTTGAATTTTAGTAAAGCGTTTAAAGCGTTGACGCGTACAAAGCGTTGACGCGTAAACGCGTGGTATGGACTTTCAGCTTAAGGCTCGCCGCTAATTCGTTACACTTTTCGTCTCTAAATTTGGCACCATCTGCAGTTACAAATCAATTAATATGGGATTAATAAAAGTGTGATTATGGTTATTAAGCTACTTACTTATCGTTTGCAATGTCCACATGCTTTTCTTAATAATTAGTTAAATACTCCTTTTGGCTTTCGCTGGCACGCTTTCCTCTTACATTCATCTTCATGTTTATTTCACTTATAAATAGTCTGTGCAAACAATTTTTTCATATGAAATATTTTAATAGTTGTTTGCACTGTTACACAAAACAAGAATCACCAGTGCTGTGCAATCGTGAAAAAATCTTGTTTCGTTCCACTCTTTTTTTCATATGAAAACGTTTTGATATTTCTTTACATTTTTTCACAGAACGCGAATTAAAAGTACTATAAAAACGTGAAAAAACTTTTCATTTCACCGTTTCACAAAACGAGAATTGACCCTCAGGTCTTTCAAATTGATATACTTAATATAAATATTAAACACTTATTTTAATTAGTGAATATTTTATGGAAACATAGACTTGAAAATAAGAAATAAACTTTAGAATTGGAATGTTTAACATAATAAAACAAGTAATAAATAATCCTAAAATAATATTTAATTTGGTAGAAACTAATTTTAATTTTTATATGAAAATTTTAAAATTGAAGGAAGTCCTTTTGTCAAAAATAAACGTGTTAATTTTTGTGTAAAGTGATATAAAGTGAAAAACCATTTCAATAATTAATAGCGACCCTTGAAGGCAGATAATTTTTTAAGTGTTCGTAATAGGAGGTTTTACTGTAGTATAAATTATTTTGTATTATGTTTGTAAATATGTGCATATTTATAATGCTTACATACAGCAGAGTCCTTGTTTTTTTTGTCTTATTACCTTTTAAAAAGCTTTCAAAAATAAATTTTTTTCAATTAAAAAAAAAAGTGTTATACAAATTTAACTGGCAGATTCTGATTCAGCGAAAAATTCTACATTAGGATACATCTTAAAATATTTCAGTTTGTGCATAGGTGTCTCAAAATTAACATTTTTCGAAATTTTTTTCAAATTCCACATATTTTAGCAACTTTAGGGCGTTTGAGCCACGCCTTCCCAATATTCGATCAGCCTAATTTTTTACAAGAAGTATTTTTACACTAATAATAACATTTCTAGAGGGAGTCACGGTCTAAATCTCCTAAAAAATTTTGGCCCATATAACGAAGGCGCACCCTAATGTACATACATACATACTATATAGAAAATTTTAGTTCCTCTTTTTTGTAAAATAAAACCAAATTAATTATTTTTTACATCAATTTGATTTAATTTATTACACTGTACATTTCAGGTGTAGGGTGAGTTTAGCAGATTTATGCAAATACTATGAAAAACAATTTTGGGCAACATTTTAACTCTTTGTACAAATATACTCTGTTCAATAATACCCCTAAACAGGGATAAAATGTCCCACAAAAATATTTATCATAAAATTCTACTAAAAGTCTCTGTATACACCGAAGTTAAAAATATATCTTGAACGCCAATTCCGAATAAGTACGAAATTACATAAAGACAATTTATGTTTTGACTTATTTCTGGTATTGAAGTTGAATTTTGAGCTTTGGTTTATTCAGGCACTTATAGTAGAATTTTATGAAAAAATACCCATAATTTGAAGAGTTAGAGGGTTAAATGTTAAACAAAAATATTTATCATAAAATTATATTTAGAAGTCTTTAAATACAAATTAGAATACAAATAAAAATTAATAATACAAATTATATTTGTGTAGGTACAAGAACAATTAGAGAATTAAAAAAATACAAATTAGAATACAAATAAAAATTAATAATACAAATTATATTTGTGTAGGTACAAGAACAATTAGAGAATTAAAAAAATACCAACAAACAGTATTAAAATTAATTAAAAATAATTTAAATTTGGTCTGTTTTTTAATCACAGGATTTATCCCTGGATTTTTTTTATTTCGTTATAATATCCATATTTTGTTTTTTAATTCTAAAAAATGTATATATTTATCTAAATCTAATACATACTCGCTAAAATAATTTAAAACAAATTAGATTTTTCGAAAGTTCACACAGCAATTGCATTTTTACAAAATTTTAATATTTTCTTTCACAATGTATTAGCGAATAAACATTAGATTTAGATTAAAATATAATTTATTTCAAATTAATGGAACAAATATTGAATTTTCAATGAAAAAAAAAATAAATGCGGTGATTAAAAAACAGGCCTATTAAAAATACAAAGTATAATAATATTTTATTTAAATATTTTCAAAGTAATTCCATAAATTATTTTTTATTTCTGTTGAACTTCTTTCACCGTACTGATGAGAATTTGCTGATCGTGTAATCTAAGGAATATTATTTTCAATACCACACCGCCATGTTCCATCGTGAAGGTCACCATTTGAATCTTCCCAATCCACATAATTTTTGGGAATGTAGAAAGATGCATTATTTAACATTATAAAATTATGCAAAGTAACGTAGGCCAATACATTTTTTTTCAGTATTTTCAGGAAATAAATGCGAAGTCGTAAGTAAAGCTCGCCAACGAGGCACTAAAATTCCGAAAGCGTTTTCGATTGTACGATGAGCTCTCAACAATCTTTTATTAAAAACATCTTTATCATTTGGCAGCAGCTCGCCAGAGAAAGGGCGCATTAAATTTGTTCCTAAGGGGAAAGCAGCATTACCCACAAAAAAATGTGAATTTTTATCTGCGCATTTGGAAAATTTTTGGGTGATGGGATTGGAATTGCCAGCCTTTTGCCGAATCGACTTAGTTGGAAAATACCTATGTGCAAAATAGAGCAACATTTTAATTAAATAATTGATTAATATACCTTATATAGTACCTTACCTCCATCACTTTGGCTTCCAAAAGCTCCAATATACATGTGGGTGAACAGATATCTGGCATCACATGCTGCTAACAAGACAATAGAAAAAAATTTTATATGAAAAAAATTGACTGCCGCTATTAGGAGGACATTGAATGGCAATAGTTTGCCATCAATAGCTCCAATACAGTTGGGCATATTTCATAGCTGCCAGAAATCTTCTGCAATTTGCTTGTAGTTGACTTCATTTGGCTCACACACATAGTTACTGATAAGCACGCTCCAGATCACCCCAGTTGTCTCAAGAACAATCTACCGTTATTGAAAAGAAATTCCTTGTGTCAAATATCTTTTTGCAAACAAAAAATGAAAAATGTTTATTGTTACTTATGAATTTAAAAGAACTTACAGCAATGTCACGGCCAACCGTCATTCTGGCTACACGGGCTCTCTCAGTGAACACCTTTAAAGGAACGGCTTTACAAGTTCAAGTAAAAGATCATGTACCCGTGGCGTCATTTGATTGTATATAAAAATTATTGATGGTCGATTTCCTTCATCATCAGAAACGACAGTACGAAGAATCCATTCTTCTTCCTGTCACGATTTATTTCCCTGACGGAATAGGAACTTTTTTTTATTTCTTTGTCTCACTTATTTGTTGAAAAACAGACATTCCATTTAACGCACAATTCATTAATTTAAGCGTGTTTAAATATTTTAATATTTTATTAATTTTTTAACACAATGCACTGTTGCATTTTTAGTACTTTTTATTTATGTTTTTATTTGTTCTTTAAATAAATAAAAATATAGATTCGCTTTGTAAAATATTTATAAATTGTACACATTAAATAACATTTAAAAAAATATATATATATTTAGGATATTTAAGAAAACAATTTTTGCAAAAGTACAAATGTTTGTAACTAAGTGTATTAATTATTTAAGTTCAAAAAGTACAGTAGAATCCCGATAACTCGTAGTCGCAAGGGACCGACCGTTTATTACGACTTATTGAGATTTTCGAGTTAGTGAGATTTCGACTTATCGGGAGTAAAATTTAAAAAATACGACTTAGAGGGATTTTTTATTTTTTTTTTATTTTATTGACGTTTTATAAGAATTTATAAGAAAATAAAGTAATGAAAAGAGTTACAATGTCAATATTAATGTAAAAAATCTGTAATTTGTGTTTGATGTGATTTTTGTACACTTAAACGATCAATTATATTGTCCAGTTTAAAAATAACTTCAAAGGATGCATCATCAGTTTCTGTTTGCATAAGAAAATCACGAATTTTTTGAACGCTAGATTTGGCACATTTAACAGAAACACGTGGAATTTCCACATCGTTTTCATCGTTGTCGTCCTGTTCATCAACTTCTAAGCCCAAAATATCATCATCCGTCAAAATTCCTTCTGTAGCCAAGCCATCGTCAAAATGAACGTACTCATAGAACGTTATGGTGGATTCTTCATTTTGTGGAATTTCATCCCATTGCGGTACGTGAACTATCTCACTGCTGACTACCATTTCGTTTGAATCGGTAAAACCGCAAGCTCTAAAACAGTTTTTTATAGTTGATTTTGAAACATTCTGCCAAGCTTTAAAAGCATAATTTATGGCAGAATATAAATTGATGTTATGATTTTTTTCTTCTTGTATACTATTTTGTATCATTTGTGAAACTATTTCTTTTCGGTATAATGTTTTAAAGTTTTGGATAACGCCTTTATCCAGTGGTTGTAGTTTGGAAGTGGTATTTGCCGGCAAAAATTCAACATGAACATGACTTAAATCTTCATCAATTTTGTGTGCAGGACAATTATCAACAAACAATAAAATTTTACGATGTTGTTTTTCCATTTGACTGTTCAACATTTTAAGCCATTCATTGAATAAGATTGCAGTCATCCATGCTTTCTTGTTAGCACGGTAAGTGACGGGTAATGTTTTCACATTTTTAAAACATCTAGGTTTTACTGATTTACCAATTATTAGTGGCTTTAGTTTCTCTGTGCCATCCATATTGGCAGCAAGCATTATTGTAATGCGGTCCTTACTGCTTTTACCACCATGGCACTTTTCACCCTTTAAGCTCATAGTGCGATCAGGAAGACACTTGAAAAACAAGCCCGTTTCGTCCGCATTGAAGATATTTTTTGGGTCAAAGCCCTCTGTGAGTTGACTTAGCTAAGCACGCCATTCTGAACACACATCATCATCCACAGAGGCACTTTCCCCGCAAATTTTCCGAAAACTTATGTTATGTCGCTTTTTGAACCGATCAAACCAGCCATCACTCGCTTTAAATTCTGGAAAACCTAATTTTACAGCAAATGCTTTAGCCTTTTCCCTCATAAGTGCTCCGCCGACTGGTATGTTAGAATGACGACACTGCTCAAACCATTTTAACAGTGCTTTTTCTAAATTTGGATGCTCAGATTTTTTTTGTCTTTTTAATTTATTGTTTGACGAAAGGTTTAAATAAAACTCGCGTTTTTTTAAAATTGATGTTAAAGTTGATGGAGCTATTTTATATCTAGCTGCAACTTCAACTTTTTTTTCTCCACTCGATACTGCATTAATAATTTCTTGTTTTGTTTTTACGCACAATGTGTTGCAACTCCGCTTTGACATTTTTACTTAATGAACTGAAAATGCGCTACAAATTCAAGTTGAATAGAGCAAAACACTATGGTAAACACAAAATACATAACGGTAAATAATAATCATTTTACGGCGACATCATTTTTTTGTTTTTTTTTGTTTTTTTACAATTACGAGTTAGAAGAAGTTTAAATGCAAAATTACGACGTTTTAGTAAGAAATTACGACTTATAAGACGTTTTGCCAAATTGACTTTGCAAAAAAATTACGACTTATTGAGGGGACCGAAATGCATGTATTTTATACGAGTTACCGCGATTTTTTCAAGGGACCGACCAATTATTACGAGTTAGTGAGATTTACGAGTTATCGGGATTGCGAGTTATCGGGATTCTACTGTACATTTTAGCCACCCTGAAGTCTTCAAAAGTTGCTCAAGCATTTGACAGACTTTTCGTTGATTTCTGACAGTAGCTTAAGCCAGCATACACATAATATAGTTAGCTGATGTTTGCAACTTACAAAAATACTGGACATAGGATCACCTTCAAGCATACTAATCGACGTACAATAAATTTCTAGATTTATGATACTTTCATATCATATCAGTATTTTATTTAATGTTAATAAAATTGTATATACTTTTAGGTGTTAAATATGCTGTAACACATAGGAAGAATAAGTATAGAAATTTCATCGTAAGCAGCAGCCAAATAAAATTTTATACAGGTTAAAAATGTTCAGTAACTAAAAGAAAATTGAGCAATTTTTCTTGATTCCAAAGCAAATTTTTCCAATTTCTGCACAAATTTGTGCAAATTGTAAAATCAATTGGAATTGCAAAAAAAACCTATTATAAAAATTCGTGTAAAAAATATCAGATCAGAAAATTTTTTATTAGATTTAATTGCACCTGATCAAATTAGATCTCAAAATTGGGGACACATTATAGATCTAATCAAATGTAATTAGATCTGATCCGATCTGACGCACCGTATATAATCAAGGCCAATTTGCTCTGGATATTAAAGTATGTTCATCAGATTTCATAAGCAATTAAAAAAACACCTTTATTTTTGTATACATTTTTATTTTGCTGCTCAAATGGCCGCAATACTCTACTAGATTTGATATTAGATATGAGCAGTCAAAATAATCAACAAATTTTCCAGATACCCTTAGATATGAACAGATCTGGCGCTAGATCTGATCAGATCTGTCCATAAAGTGTATCACATATGCCATATCATATATTATCACATATCGCCACAGATCTAATTAGACTCAATCCTATCTAATTATATTTAAGCAGATCAAATCTAATATTTTTTACACGGCAATGCCGAACCTTTGTAATCTCTGTCTCTGACTGAATCACTCATTTGTTGAACATTTGTATGTATATTTGAATAATTTTTTGTAATTTTATTGAAATAAATTTGTATTTAAACATACTCTTTTCCCAAAAAAACATAAAGGTTTTTGAATGACTGATTGAAATAGTTAAAAATATATTTCTATGAATCTCAATTGTTTCTTCATTTAAAAACAAGCTCTACGTATTTCTTTTTAAATAAACTACAGTCGGTAACGGGAAATATATTGTGAGTGTGTATATTGAATTGTATTGATATAATAATAAAAAATATTTTTTTTGTTTAAAAAAATATATACAATTTTTTTATTTTTAGAGGATATTTTTTAAATTTTTAGGACATATTTCTATATTTTTAGTGCATATTTTATGCTCATAGAGCATATTTGCGGTTTCCCTGCTCATTACTTTAAAATAGCATAATTGTTACTAAGTAAATACTATGAATTTCAGAACCAACTACCAATTCTTATAACTAGAGCCTTTTTAAGTTACGTCTATGGAGAGCTTTTTAATGTCTGGCAAGCGCATCAACATAAAAAAATGATGAAATAGTAACTATAATTATTTAGCATGTTAAGAAAAGATCAAACACAATTTTAAACGTGATATAATAAAATCAAAAATTCTAGGTTTTATTACTACAGGAAAAAAGTAGTAAAATTGCATTTATAATAAGGATTTTTTCGAACGCATGGAATCAGAGTTGTTAAAAAAAACATTTAAATATTTGAAGTATTAAGATTGCGTTTTTTACCAATATACGTACATAGCAATTATTTATAAAAATGCTGAGGCTAGTCGAAAACCTAGGGGCGAAGGCCTAAGTAGCATATAATATTTGTTCCAAGAAGTCTAAACGACGTAATACTTCATAAGGCTTCTGGAAATCTTTGTAAAGTGAAAAGCTAATATCGTTCTGATGAAAAGTTCGAAACAGCAAATGGTGCTTTAGCCATGTTTATGTAAAAATATTGGAAAAAGAGAGTGCTACCCAGACGAAATAATCATCGAGCAGACCGGTGCATACATAAAATTCACTTGATTTCAAAACTAAAAAAAATACAAAAACTCTTTTCAACTTACTGTCTCTGACTGAATACTCATTTATTCAACATTCCCCCTCCGGTGTAGACAAAAAGGGGGGAAAACTCCCCTTTCACGACCTGCCCAAACCTCATTAGCTAGAAACCTGAAAATTTAAATAAGGTTCATTTAAAAATTTTCACCAGAGACATGGTAAAAATTATGGTTCAAAGGGCGAAAAGTCCCCCTTAAGGGCCTGCCCAAATCACTAGATCTAGGAAGTTGAAATTTTGTATGCAGGACCCTTCTTTCACTGTGTATGCAAGAACTAAGCCGAAATATTTGAAAAGTCCAATGGGGGGGGGGGGCTAAAAAGCGGAAAATTCTCCCCCTTGACGGCCTGCCACAAGCTGAAATTTGGGAAGATGAAATTTGATTCCTAGGTTCCGCCGAATCTGAGAAATTAAAATTTGGAACATAGCTTCCTCCTCTGGGGTAGACATCCACCCAGGTGAGATTTTTAGAAATTACTACGGTGAGGGGCAAAAAGGGGAAAAGTCTCCCCTTAACGACCTGCCCAAACCCCTGCAAACTTGTAGAAAACGGACAAAACAAAAAAAAAATATATAATTTTTTTTAAAAAATTTGATTCCAAATGTGAGTTTACACTTCAAATCATGCAAATACAAAATTTCATGCCAATGAATTTGGTATTTTGGCTTTTATAATGCATCAAAATTGATATTTGAATATATTAATTTTAAAATTTCTGACTTAGGTTAGGTAAGGTAGAAGTGGTAGCCTGCCAATCAGACTCACTTAGACTATAAAGTCCCTTGTGATACCACGGAAGCTAGTAAAAATTATATCACTAGCTTCCCCGTCGAACCATCCCGATTGCTTCAAAAAGCCCCTAAGTCGGCCGATATATCAGCGAAATCACCCAGGTCCTCTAAGAAACATGAGCCCAAATGCAGTCCCCTCCTGCGAGCCAGGACAGGACAAGTGCAGAGAAGGTGCTTCACAGACTCCTCCTCCTCTTCGTCACCACAGCTTCTGCAAAAGTCACTAGCCGCAACCCTCAACCTAACTGAGGGCCTTCCAATCAGACAGTGTCCCGTCATGGCGGACACAAGTAGGGATATATCGGGCCTTGACAGAGACAGCAACTTGTGTGTGCGCTTCCTATCCAGACGGGCAGAAAGGCATTGTCGCTTACGAGTATGAAAAATTATCAAATAATGATAGGGTTCCTCCCTATCATTATTTTTTTTCACCACAAAATTTGTTTTCGCATCCAAAATGTTCGGTACACCGAATTTAAGCCTTTTTTTACTTGTTGTCTATTTTTGAAAGTTTAATCGTTTGTTAATGGAACTACATTTTTACTTTTTTTTAATTTTTTTTTTTTTTAGTTTTAAATTATGCTAAACACATTAATCTTTTCTTCTTCTTTGTTATAAAAGGGCGAGTGAAGTGGGTAAGAACTTTTATATTTACATTATACTATCTTATTGCATAAACAAATAGTTCAGAATCTTAATTAAAAAAAGAAAAAAAATATAAAAACGAGTGTTCGAATAATCGAACACCGGGACGATATGAACTAATTTGTTACATTTATCCCTACGTTTTTGCTATTGGCAACACAAATGTTAACAGTTGATTGAAAATCATTTTTTCCTTATGTAAATATTTTGGTCTCCTGAAACATAAACCCGCAAAAAGTTTATGCAGCAATTTTTGAAATTTTATTTTTATAAAAAAAAAAAAATGAAAAACTGCTTAATAAAAATAAAATTTATTGCAAATTTATCACAAATTGTCTGTTTTTTTTAAATAGTTTGAAAAAATTTCAAACAATTTAATTAATGATTTTGACATTTAAAGTGATTAATTTTTCAGCGCAGGGTTTTATAAAATTCTAATTTGTATGCATAAAATTTCAAATAACGTAACGAACAGCTGTTTCAACGCAAGCAATCACTTACTTTATTAAAGTGATTTACATAATTGATTTTTTTTCAATTTGAAGTGAGGCGTTGCGTTTTGCAAAATAAGGGTATAAGTGTTTATTTGAGTATAAAATAAAATAACAAATTTAATGTTATTTTTTAATATATTTATATCACACGTAGCGATTTGCGTGGATTTTTTCGAATTTGTTCGGGGACAGCGACAAATATTTCGTGGCAGCCCTGGTAGAGTAAGAAAAAATAAATTACGCTCAAAAACAAACAACCATAAATGTGAATGTTTGTATGTCGGGGGATCACTGGTATCAGGGATGCGAAAGTTGATACAATTGTACCATTTTTGGTACGATTTGGGTCTTAAAAGTACGATGATACTCCCATGGTTTCTTTGGTACAATTTCCAAATTTTCCCAGTTTACCCTTATCTTTTTTTCTTGGCAATTTTTGCTGTCACATCTCTGTGAATATCTTTTATATTAGAGCAGTGCTGTTCAAAAATAAAAATGTAGTTGTGTTCGTGAGAAAATGAGAATTGCACTGTAAAAAATGTTCAATGGGTTAATAGCAGTGCTAGTATCTGAATGAATTTATTTTTTTTATTGAAAATATGAAACTGTTAATGTTTTGTGTAAAACTGTTTTAAAGAAATAAAACTTAAAAAAAAATTAAATTTTTGAAAGGAAAAAAAGAATACATATATACATTAGGGTGTCTTTTTTTATTGTATAAAAAACAAAAAGTTAAAGATTTTTTTAATCAATATTAAAGATTTCATTATATTTACATATTAATAAAATATCTTTAATCTTTTTAATGGATTTCTTATGTTATTCTGTTAAAAAAATGCAATTTTCGGAAGGAAAGACAAATACATTTGATCGGAATAAATGAATGAACGATCGGACTCGAATTTTTTAAAACATTTCAACTTTTATTTTAAAAAAATGGGTTTTTTTATTAAGTCTATTAAAGATTTTTATAGATCTTGTAGCATCACAAAATATTTTTCGTACATTGTTATTAATTTTTTTCAGTGCATTGAAAAAAAATCAGCATACATCCGCTACACATGTTCACTCGTCGCTGTTTCAAAAGTATATAATTTACTATAGAGTATTTTTCACACTCTACCAGAAATTCAACATGGTACAGAGTTCAGCGGCAACATTTTCAAATGAGAGGGCAACATTTTCAAAGTTGCTAAAGTGTTGAAAAACATTAAATTTGGTGTATGCAGTGCTGCCACTTAAACAGTGTAATTTTTTATCCCAGTTTTTGGAATTCTTAACTGTTTACCAGTTTTTTCATGAAAACAATTTTTTTTTTAAGTATTATTGCATTTTTTATAGGTTTTTTAGTTATATGTTGCAACAATTAATAGCATATTTATTCTCTTTATAATATATTTTTACCATAGAAATGGGTAATAATGGATATGAATAGACATAGTTGGCCAATGTGTGTGTACACACTTAAATACTTTTCATGCCACAATATTATGTTTGAATTCGTAACTATTTTTTAACACAATTGCAACTTTTTGTTGTATTTTTTACTTTATTAGACATGTCTAATTTTTTTAGAAATAAATAGAATATTGAACAAATATTATATTTTTATACGAAAAATCTAAAAAAATAAATGAATAAAAAAAAAAAACATATTTTTTTATGAAATAATCTGAAAAATCTCTAGCATCCCAAAAAACGGTAAAAAAAATAGTTAAAATTGGTTATATGGCAGCACCGCTAAGCACTACTAAAAGTTGCCGACCAAAACCCACCTTTGTTGCCGCCAAACTATGTTCGTGTTCTAAGAGAGTACTAAAAAGTTCGTGAGAGAGAAACATACTTTTGAGAATTATATACTTTTTGGAAACAGCGACGAATGAACACGTGTGGTGGGTGTATGCTGATTTTTCTTTAATGCACAGAAAAAAATTAATAGCAATGTAGGAAAAATATTTTATGATAATATAAGATCTATAAAAATCTTTAATAAACTTATATAAAAACGCATTATATTAATATAAAAGTTGAAATGTTTTTAAAAATTGGAGTCCGATTGAATGTATTGTATTTTATTTTTTTCCTTTCAAAAATACTATTTTTTATTACAGATATTAATATGTAAATATAATGAAATCATAATATTATGGAAAAAATTTACAACTTTTTGTTTTTTATAAAATGAAAAAAGGCACCCTAATGTAACATATATATGTATTTATTATCTTTCAAAAATTTACTTTTTGTTTAATTTATATTTTTTTAAAACTGTTTAATACAAAACATTAACCAACATATGCATAGACATTTAGTTGATTCTTATAACAGTCTTATAAGGAAAATTTGTTGTTGTTTTACATGTTAATTTGATTTAAAAGTGTGTTATAAACAGTTTCATATTTTCAATAAAAAATAAATTCATAAAGATACTTACACTGCTATTAACCCATTGTACATTTCCTACAGTGCAATTCTCATTTTCTCACCAACACAACTACATTTTTATTTTTGAACAGCACTGTATAGAGCCAATTTAGACGGCGACTTTGTTGCTTATAATTATTGCTTGCAATTTTTGATTGTTGTCGAACGGGATAGAGAAGCAAGCGGGGTAACAAATAAGGCACACTTTTTGTTTCTCGTGCATTTTTCTGTTATCTCTCTTTCACACTCATATGTACTCTTATATTGTTGCTTAATTCACAATCAGTTTTCGTGCAATTAAAGTCACCGTGTAAATAGACATAACTTTGGAAGCAGCTTTGAAAAGGGAATTAATGCAATCAATTGCATCGTATAAATTGTCAACAGTTTCCAGTCTAGTCCAAACGAAAGATTTGTTACATTCATCGAATTCTTGTTGGTATAATTTTAAAATAACAAATAGTTTGTTACCTACTTATATATGAGATTAATCTCATGGATTTTTGTACCTTACTTTTATTATATGCTTTTAATTTACAACTGAATTTTCTGTACGGTTTTTTTGTTATGTTTATTAAAAATAAAAATATTAAAAAAATTCTTTAGTTGGTGTTTTTTTATACTAAAAAAATGTTAAATTTAACTAGCGTGAACAAAAATGTAAATTACGTGAGCGCAAGTAGAAAAAAGACTTCGTGCATGATCGTAATTATTGGTTGGTGATCGTGCGTTTCAAAAATCGCTCACGTGCCCATCTTTACTTATATAACTACTTGTACTTATAGCACTAATTCTATCACATATTCTGACATTTTAAAAAAATGTGTCATCAAGTTTTTGCAGAACATCAATATCCTGGTTTGCGTCGTTTCAAATTTGCATCTTTTTAAAATTTCTGTGATTTCGAAGTTGCGTCGTTTTTGTTTCAGTTTGCGTCACATGGCTTTGAGGTTGCGTCTTACAGTGGCTGAAAATCGTTTTTCATTGGCCAAAATTCTGTAACTTTTGAACCGATCAAAATATTTTAGCAATTTTTTTAATGGATATATATTTAGTTGAACTTGACTCAGTTTTAATTTCAATTAAACTGATTGAGTACTTTTTAAGGAATTCTAGGTCAAAGTTGAACTTTTAATTTTTTTTAACGTTTAGCTTGAAATATATTTTTTTATTTATTACATAATGTCATATTTAGATTTTAATAATAGTTATAATTTTTTTATAATAGAATTTTTTTAATGTTTACACTCAAAAATAAATAAATAAAAAATAGTAAAATCAACTGGAAATTTTGCTATTATTACTGAAAAATTAACCATTTTTGCTGTCAAATTTGCAAATTTGTTTATACTCAAAAAGTATTTAGACATTAAAAAAAAAACGTTAGTCATATTATCTAAAAATCCTGCTATTACTACAGAAAAATTTATTATTTTTTTTAATGTTTCTTATGCGAACATTGAACATTTATTGAAAAATATCCCTTTCGATTACGAAAAAGTTCGCCGTATTCGCCACCTGCAAAGTTATAAACTGTTAAAGAAATATGTTCATAGTTTCAAAAAAGTTTTACCTGGAAATTGTTCAATTTTCGTTTGAGTGTTTTACGTATTCCTTTTAGGGTTCTTATTGCTGCAGACACTTTACGAATAATTTTGCCAGCTGTGGTTTGGTGAATTCCTCCAAAATCAGCCACCGTTATTTGGAAGCTTCCGGATGCGTAAAATCGCAGGTAAGGAGCAGTTGGAGGCTTGGTGAAATAGTTTTCCTGAAATTGAACTATTATTTTTTTTGTAAAATAGGTAATGTATTGGAAAACTTACCTCTCTACTGTATGTGTGAGCTTCGATTAAATTTTTTTCAACACCATCATTGCACTTTTTTTGGAAAGTCTAAATCTTTTTAGAAACTCCGACTCATTCCATGATTCAAAATGGTCGGGCCTGTCTCTAAAATTGTGTCTTACCATTTTTGCGTTTTGTTTTGAGAAATTACGCAAACGTCTAAGCTCCAGCAGCTCAACATCCATTTTTTTTTTATTAATTTTAATATTTTTGTATTATATTTATGCAACAAATTTGACGCTTTGCTTAAATTTGTTTCTTTTTTTATTTACCTAACAGATAAGCCAACAAAAATCGATAGTGTAAAATACACTATTCTTTATCTATCCGGTAAAGCTTACCTAAGAGTTAAAATTACCAGATTCTATTTACACCATAGGTATCTAAGCACTGATAGATATCTATTTGTTGAAATTACGTAAATTGTAAAGAATTCTTAATATTGTATCTAGAAAATTTAGTGATATCCTTTCGAATATTTACAATATATTTACATAATTCGTAAGAAGGTGATTTATAAAGGAACGAATAGATCTTAATGGAAAATTTTCTTTGTGGATCTTCGGTAGTATATATAACTTAGGTGCAATAGCAAAGTTAGTATTTGTTCTATTTTTCTTATTACTCGTCAAAATTTTCTTCTTAAATAATTCTTCAACTAAACTGTTATTTAGCCTTTGTAATTAACCCGTAGAATCCTTATTTACTAATTTATACTTTGTACTATCACATACAATATTATCAATTTTGAAGTCATAATCCTTTTTATACATAGCCACAGTAGTGTTACCTTTATCTGCCTTCAGAATATCCCTGTTCTTCTTTAAAAAATTTTCTGTTTCTTTTATTATATCTAACATAAATTTATCCCTATTTGTTAGTGTCATCTTATTCAAATGGTTATCAATAATTGTCGTCAGTCTATTCCTAGCTACTTCCTGTTCTTCTTTACTTTCTAATGTTCGTATAAAATCCTCACCCTCAGATATTATCCCATAAATGAATTAAAAATTATGAATTAAAAAAAATATGTATTGCTCCATCTAATTTGATCTGCAATTTTTCAGATCAAATAAGATCAGCTATACATATATTAGAGCAGATATTAAATACTATCAAATTGGATATGATTAAGTATTGCGCCAGATCAACTTTTTTACTCGGGCGTGAAAAAAGGTCAGAGGGTCAATTCTCGTTCTTTGATAATGTGAAGTGAAAAAAAAAACTTTTCATTTTCGTTTTCATAAGCACTTTTCACTCGAACTTTTCACAAATACATAAATTGCTAATCTCGTTTGTATTATGAAAAAAATGTTTCATTCGCAATGTACCCATGAAACTTTTGTAACTGTGTTATCCAAAATTTAAAGCAAATGTCAAAACAGAGAAAAACGTAAACAAAAGTGAATTAAGTTCGTAAAATTTTTTTTAAATAATTATATAAAAATTTTTGGATTAATTGTATTATTGGATATTACTCAAAGAATTTCGGTTGAACAAAGGTAAGCCAATGATGTTACAAGAATTTCATTGCAGTAAATAATTTAATAATTTATAGGAATTTTTTGATAGTGCTGAGACGCATACTTCGTGCTGACCACAATCCATTCGAGATGATAACCGACAATCACTTCATGGATTTATATCGGCTTACTTTAAGTGAACTATATTTGGTGCGCGTATGAATTCTAATATTACTTAAAGAAAAAACATTTCATAAAGAATATAAATAAACTATAAATAAATATGCCATACTTTTGCCAGTTTTCACTGTCCTTTTGGGTCCCACTAAAACTGTTAAGTCTCGCCGCTAATTCGTTACACTTTTCGTCTCTAAATTTGGCACCATCTGCAGTTACAAATCTGTAAATATGGGATTAATAAAAGTGTGATTATGGTAATTAGACTACTTATCGTTTGCAATGTCCACATTCTTTTCTAAATAATTAATTAAATTCTCCTTTTGGTTTTCGCTAAATAGTCTGTGTAAACAATTTTTTCATATGAAAATTATTTGACAGTTGTTTGCACTGTTACACAAAACAAGAATCGCCAGTGCTGTGCAATCGTAAAAAAATCTTGTTTCATTTCACTCTTTTTTTCATATGAAAACGTTTTTATATTTCTTTACATTTTTTCACAGAACGCGAATCAAAAGTACTATGAAAACGTGAAAAAACTTTTCATCTCATTAGATCAAAAATTTTTTTTTTTCAAAATTTTATTTATTATTCAAAATAGTATAACATAATACATTTTAAATTGTCTCGTGTCTAAAAAGACTAAATGAGACAAGTTGGCAAAAATAACAATTTATATATATAATTAATTAAGATAGCTTATTAAGAAACATTTCGATATTTTCTTCACATTTCTTTTAAAAACTGAGATACGTTGGGATCCTTTTATATTATCTGGTATATTATAATTTTATATATTTATATAATTTATAATTTTATATACCCTTATAGCCTTCACCGTATATGTCATTCCGTTTGTAACATGTCGAAATATAGGTTTAAGACCTCATTAGGTATATGTATTCGTGATCCTTTTAAATTTTATGTCGATTTAGCGATGTCCGTCCGTCTGTTGAAATGGCGATCACGGCGCGAAGACGCAAGCGGGGGTACTAATTTTTACCCAGATTATTGGACATCCGAGCAGTTTGATATTGAAAGTGAGCAAAATTGGTCCAGCGGTTAAAAAGTTATGAGAGAAAATGTGAAGGTACCTCTAAATTTTCCATACAAATTGGTGTATAGTATAATTTCATACTAGTGACAGGCACAAAATATATTTTCATATTTTTTCACCAGTCGCTTAGAAGTGAATAATATTTTGTACTCACCTCAAATATTTTTCACGTCAAAATTTTTTTTCACCACAAAATTTGTTTTCGCATCCAAAATGTTCGGTACACCGAATTCAAGCCTTTTTTTACTTGTTGTCTATTTTTGAAAGTTTAATCGTTTGTTAATTGAACTACATTTTTCCTTTTTTTAATTTTTTTTTAGTTTTAAATTATGCTAAACACATTAATCTTTTCTTCTTCTTTGTTATAAAAGGGCGAGTGAAGTGGGTAAGAACTTTTATATTTACATTTAAAGCTAACCCCTTTTACTATCTTATTGCATAAACAAATAGTTCAGAATCTTAATTAAAAAAAGAAAAAAATTATAAAAACGAGTGTTCGAATAATCAAACACCGGGACGATATGAATTAATTTGTAACATTTATCCCTACGTTTTTGCTATTGGCAACACCAATGTTAAAAGCTGATTGAAAATCATTTTTTCCTTATGTAAATATTTTGGTCTCCTGAAACATAAACCCGCAAAAAAGTTTATGCAGCAATTTTTGAAATTTTATTTTTATGAAAAAAAAAAATTGAAAAACTGCTTAATAAAAATAAAATTTATTGCAAATTTATTACAAATTGTCTGTTTTTTTTTAAATAGTTTAAAAAAATTTCAAACAATTCAATTGATGATTTTGACATTTCAAGTGATTAATTTTTCAGCGCAGGGATTTATAAAATTCTAATTTGTATTATTTAGTTCAATTTCTTCGACCTTTTTAATACTAATTCCAGGTAATAAGTATTCAAGCTTAAGGTCTATTTTATACAAAATTATTTATTTGCTATCCAATATTTCGCTATCTCAATGGATAGCTTCTTCAGGGATTTTTTGTTTTTTTAATTTTAAACAAATTTTTTAACAAATCAAAATTAATGAAACAACAAAATTGTCAATTTTAAAAAATATTAAAAATTAAACACAGGAAACAAAAATTATTCTATTACATTTTTATGAACCTATTTAATTTCCTATTTTATTCTTATAAATTAAATGTCTGTAATTCTGAGCTACATTGTATTTATTTAATTCATTTCACCAGGATATTAAATTTACAATTGAAAGGGAATGTGATCGTAAACTTCAATATTTAGACACATTAATAATAAGAAAGGAGAATAACTTGTTAGTAGATTGGTACCAAAACCCAATTTCTTCGGGTAGAATTATTAATTATTATTCAAAACATCCGAGAAGAGTTATTATTAATACTGCCAAAAATCTTATAGATAAAATTTTAAATATTAGTGATATAGTTTTTCATAGAAATAATAAAATAAGAAATATTTTAGAGGATAATAATTTCTCAAGGGAATTGATTTATAAATTGATTGGTCAGTACAATGGACATAGGGAAGGCAGTGTGAATATAGTTACTGAACCTAAGATTTACAAGTCTTTAACTTATGTACCAATGATTTCTGAACGATTAGAAAATTCTAATATTTATGATATCAATAATTATAGGATGGCTCATAGAACATATAATACATTAGATAGATTATTTAGTAAAATGAAAGATAGGACAGAGAAATTAGATAAATCTAATATTATTTACAAGATACCTTGCAGGGGTAAAGATAATGAAATATGTAGTAAAGTATATATAGGTACCACAAAGAACAAATTAAAAACTAGATTTGCAGGACATAGATCTGATCAGAAATATAGGAATACAGCTTCTCAGAAAACTGCATTATCATCACATTGTGCCACTCTTAACCATACACCAGATTTTGAAAATACAACAGTTTTAAATACAGAAACAAACTACAAAAGACGCTTCATGTTAGAAATGTTACAAATTATCAACACACCAATAGAACAAAGAATTAATTTTAAAACAGATACAGACAATGTAGCTCAGAATTACAGACATTTAATTTATAAGAATAAAATAGGAAATTAAATAGGTTCATAAAAATGTAATAGAATAATTTTTGTTTCCTGTGTTTAATTTTTAATATTTTTTAAAATATATTATTACTTAAAATCGAGTTCAAGATCCTTTTATAAAAAATAATAGTAATGATTATTTATTATTTCTTTTCCTCCAATATTTCGTCACCACATTGGGTGACTTCTTCAGGGAAATTATATAATTTTTTTCAACAATAATATAAGTTTTTATTGTTGAAAAAAATTATATAATTTCCCTGAAGAAGTCACCCAATGTGGTGACGAAATATTGGAGGAAAAGAAATAATAAATAATCATTATTATTATTTTTTATAAAAGGATCTTGAACTCGATTTTAAGTAATAATATATTATAATATTGAAGATCGAATAAAGGAGGATAAATATTTTTTAAAATTGAAAATTTTGTTGTTTCATTAATTTTGATTTGTTAAAAAATTTGTTTAAAATTAAAAAAACAAAAAATCCCTGAAGAAGCTATCCATTGAAATAGCGAAATATTGGATAACAAATAAATAATTTTGTATAAAATAGACCTTAAGCTTGAATACTTATTACCTGGAATTTGTATTAAAAAGGTCGAAGAAATTGAACTGAATAATTTATTAATTAGAAAGCACTCCAAAAGTAAAATAGATAAAAGGAAGAAATTAGAATAAATATTAGAAAATCAGAATATACCAAGGAGAAATATCTGCAATATGAATTACAATATTCTTAAAAGGAATGAGGAGACGAAAAGGATAATAAATAAATATAAAATTTTGAGGGATAGAAACATCAAGTTAAAGGCAAATATTACTTTTTTAATTCGTTGCCGCAATTCAGGTATAATACCTAAGTTTATAAAGAATTCCACTAAAAATTTTTTTAATCTTTTTGAGGAAAATGGACCACAATTTTTAAAACAATCAATTTCGAGGAATATATGGATAATGCAGAACAAGATCCTTAGTTTAAGTATTAAACAAAAACACTATATATTAGAAAGTAATAGGAAACAATTAGAATACAATTTAGGTAAATATTTTACTAATGAAGTGATTGATAATTTTTTAAAACATGAAGATAGATTAGCTTTAAAACTAAATGGTAAAGTTAAGGATATACACAAGAAGAAATTTAATCATCTAGTTGAATTACAGAAAAAAGAATTAGGTATTAAATTTAACAAAAAGTGGTTTATAAACAAATCAGGTATAGACATTCCAATAGATACACAATGGACTCTTTCATTAAGAAATAAACACGCATTACCCATAACAAAAAGACACTTTCCGGTTCTAAAGATGATAGCAGATGGAGAAGATTTTGTTTAGACTATTAAGGGAAAAGAAAAACAGGAAATAGCAAGGACTAGACTAACTACTATAATTGATAACCATATGAATAAAATGAGATTATGTCATAGGGACAAGTTTATTCTTAACAATGTTAAGAGAACGGAGAAATTTTTGAAACATAACCGGGACATTTTAATTCTAAATGCAGATAAAGGTAATATTACAGTTGCGATGAATAGACATGACTATAGTTCAAGAATGAATGATATTCTTAATGATGACTCCACATATAAGATATTGACAAAAGACCCAACGATTAAACTACAACAGACAAATAATGATATAGTAGAAAACCTTTTCAAATTGGAAATAATAACACCTTTTCAAAGGAAAACATTTAAAACAACAACTGCTTCGGCACCCAAATTATATGGAGTTCCGAAAGTGCATAAGGAAACATTTCCATTAAGACCAATTTGTTCAAGCATCAATTCTCCATCTCATGAACTAAGCAGATATATAACAGGAATTCTTAGAAAGATAACAGAAAATTCAGTATATAAAGTAAAGAACTCATTACAATTTAATGATAAAATTAAGGGAATCACGATACAGAATGAGGAAAAGTTAATTTCATTAGATGTAGTATCCTTATTCCCTTGTATACCTATAAATGTAGCCTTAACTATTATAGAAGAAAAATGGAATATAATTAAGGAACATACGACTATTGAAAAGGAATTATTTTTAAGAATTCTCAAATTTTGCATAGATGATAGTAGATATTTTCAATATAATGAAAAACTATATTCTCAACAAAAAGGATTACCTATGGGTTCTCCAGCTTCTCCAGTTGTAGCAGATATAGTTATGGAGGAACTACTTGATAAATGTATTAGAAGATTATCTATTAAACCAAAGATTATAACGAAATATGTAGATGATTTATTTTGTATTATTTCAGAATGTGAAATAGAAAATATTTTAAACATATTTAATTCATTTCACCAGGATATTAAATTTACAATTGAAAGGGAATGTGATCGTAAACTTCAATATTTAGACACATTAATAATAAGAAAGGAGAATAACTTGTTAGTAGATTGGTACCAAAAACCAATTTCTTCGGGTAGAATTATTAATTATTATTCAAAACATCCGAAAATCTTATAGATAAAGTTTTAAATATTAGTGATATAGTTTTTCATAGAAATAATAAAATAAGAAATATTTTAGAGGATAATAATTTCTCAAGGGAATTGATTTATAAATTGATTGGTCAGTACAATGGACATAGGGAAGGCAGTGTGAATATAGTTACTGAACCTAAGATTTACAAGTCTTTAACTTATGTACCAATGATTTCTGAACGATTAGAAAATTCTAATATTTATGATATCAATAATTATAGGATGGCTCATAGAACATATAATACATTAGATAGATTATTTAGTAAAATGAAAGATAGGACAGAGAAATTAGATAAATCTAATATTATTTACAAGATACCTTGCAGGGGTAAAGATAATGAAATATGTAGTAAAGTATATATAGGTACCACAAAGAACAAATTAAAAACTAGATTTGCAGGACATAGATCTGATCAGAAATATAGGAATACAGCTTCTCAGAAAACTGCATTATCATCACATTGTGCCACTCTTAACCATACACCAGATTTTGAAAATACAACAGTTTTAAATACAGAAACAAACTACAAAAGACGCTTCATGTTAGAAATGTTACAAATTATCAACACACCAATAGAACAAAGAATTAATTTTAAAACAGATACAGACAATGTAGCTCAGAATTACAGACATTTAATTTATAAGAATAAAATAGGAAATTAAATAAGTTCATAAAAATGTAATAGAATAATTTTTGTTTCCTGTGTTTAATTTTTAATATTTTTTAAAATTGAAAATTTTGTTGTTTCATTAATTTTGATTTGTTAAAAAATTTGTTTAAAATTAAAAAAACAAAAAATCCCTGAAGAAGCTATCCATTGAAATAGCGTAATATTGGATAACAAATAAATAATTTTGTATAAAATAGACCTTAAGCTTGAATACTTATTACCTGGAATTTGTATTAAAAAGGTCGAAGAAATTGAACTGAATAATTTATTAATTAGAGAGCACTCCAAAAGTAAAATAGATAAAAGGAAGAAATTAGAATAAATATTAGAAAATCAGAATATACCAAGGAGAAATATCTGCAATATGAATTACAATATTCTTAAAAGGAATGAGGAGACGAAAAGGATAATAAATAAATATAAAATTTTGAGGGATAGAAACATCAAGTTAAAGGCAAATATTACTTTTTTAATTCGTTGTCAGGTATAATACCTAAGTTTATAAAGAATTCCACTAAAAATTTTTTTAATCTTTTTGAGGAAAATGGACCACAATTTTTAAAACAATCAATTTCGAGGAATATATGGATAATGCAGAACAAGATCCTTAGTTTAAGTATTAAACAAAAACACTATATATTAGAAAGTAATAGGAAACAATTAGAATACAATTTAGGTAAATATTTTACTAATGAAGTGATTGATAATTTTTTAAAACATGAAGATAGATTAGCTTTAAAACTAAATGGTAAAGTTAAGGATATACACAAGAAGAAATTTAATCATCTAGTTGAATTACAGAAAAAAGAATTAGGTATTAAATTTAACAAAAAGTGGTTTATAAACAAATCAGGTATAGACATTCCAATAGATACACAATGGACTCTTTCATTAAGAAATAAACACGCATTACCCATAACAAAAAGACACTTTCCGGTTCTAAAGATGATAGCAGATGGAGAAGATTTTGTTTAGACTATTAAGGGAAAAGAAAAACAGGAAATAGCAAGGACTAGACTAACTACTATAATTGATAACCATATGAATAAAATGAGATTATGTCATAGGGACAAGTTTATTCTTAACAATGTTAAGAGAACGGAGAAATTTTTGAAACATAACCGGGACATTTTAATTCTAAATGCAGATAAAGGTAATATTACAGTTGCGATGAATAGACATGACTATAGTACAAGAATGAATGATATTCTTAATGATGACTCCACATATAAGATATTGACAAAAGACCCAACGATTAAACTACAACAGACAAATAATGATATAGTAGAAAACCTTTTCAAATTGGAAATAATAACACCTTTTCAAAGGAAAACATTTAAAACAACAACTGCTACGGCACCCAAATTATATGGAGTTCCGAAAGTGCATAAGGAAACATTTCCATTAAGACCAATTTGTTCAAGCATCAATTCTCCATCTCATGAACTAAGCAGATATATAACAGGAATTCTTAGAAAGATAACAGAAAATTCAGTATATAATGTAAAGAACTCATTACAATTTAAGGATAAAATTAAGGGAATCACGATACAGAATGAGGAAAAGTTAATTTCATTAGATGTAGTATCCTTATTCCCTTGTATACCTATAAATGTAGCCTTAACTATTATAGAAGAAAAATGGAATATAATTAAGGAACATACGACTATTGAAAAGGAATTATTTTTAAGAATTCTCAAATTTTGCATAGATGATAGTAGATATTTTCAATATAATAAAAAACTATATTCTCAACAAAAAGGATTACCTATGGGTTCTCCAGCTTCTCCAGTTGTAGCAGATATAGTTATGGAGGAACTACTTGATAAATGTATTAGAAGATTATCTATTAAACCAAAGATTATAACGAAATATGTAGATGATTTATTTTGTATTATTTCAGAATGTGAAATAGAAAATATTTTAAACATATTTAATTCATTTCACCAGGATATTAAATTTACAATTGAAAGGGAATGTGATCGTAAACTTCAATATTTAGACACATTAATAATAAGAAAGGAGAATAACTTGTTAGTAGATTGGTACCAAAAACCAATTTCTTCGGGTAGAATTATTAATTATTATTCAAAACATCCGAAAATCTTATAGATAAAGTTTTAAATATTAGTGATATAGTTTTTCATAGAAATAATAAAATAAGAAATATTTTAGAGGATAATAATTTCTCAAGGGAATTGATTTATAAATTGATTGGTCAGTACAATGGACATAGGGAAGGCAGTGTGAATATAGTTACTGAACCTAAGATTTACAAGTCTTTAACTTATGTACCAATGATTTCTGAACGATTAGAAAATTCTAATATTTATGATATCAATAATTATAGGATGGCTCATAGAACATATAATACATTAGATAGATTATTTAGTAAAATGAAAGATAGGACAGAGAAATTAGATAAATCTAATATTATTTACAAGATACCTTGCAGGGGTAAAGATAATGAAATATGTAGTAAAGTATATATAGGTACCACAAAGAACAAATTAAAAACTAGATTTGCAGGACATAGATCTGATCAGAAATATAGGAATACAGCTTCTCAGAAAACTGCATTATCATCACATTGTGCCACTCTTAACCATACACCAGATTTTGAAAATACAACAGTTTTAAATACAGAAACAAACTACAAAAGACGCTTCATGTTAGAAATGTTACAAATTATCAACACACCAATAGAACAAAGAATTAATTTTAAAACAGATACAGACAATGTAGCTCAGAATTACAGACATTTAATTTATAAGAATAAAATAGGAAATTAAATAGGTTCATAAAAATGTAATAGAATAATTTTTGTTTCCTGTGTTTAATTTTTAATATTTTTTAAAATATATTATTACTTAAAATCGAGTTCAAGATCCTTTTATAAAAAATAATAGTAATTATTTATTATTTCTTTTCCTCCAATATTTCGTCACCACATTGGGTGACTTCTTCAGGGAAATTATATAATTTTTTTCAACAATAATATAAGTTTTTATTGTTGAAAAAAATTATATAATTTCCCTGAAGAAGTCACCCAATGTGGTGACGAAATATTGGAGGAAAAGAAATAATAAATAATCATTATTATTATTTTTTATAAAAGGATCTTGAACTCGATTTTAAGTAATAATATATTATAATATTGAAGATCGAATAAAGGAGGATAAATATTTTTTAAAATTGAAAATTTTGTTGTTTCATTAATTTTGATTTGTTAAAAAATTTGTTTAAAATTAAAAAAACAAAAAATCCCTGAAGAAGCTATCCATTGAAATAGCGAAATATTGGATAACAAATAAATAATTTTGTATAAAATAGACCTTAAGCTTGAATACTTATTACCTGGAATTTGTATTAAAAAGGTCGAAGAAATTGAACTGAATAATTTATTAATTAGAAAGCACTCCAAAAGTAAAATAGATAAAAGGAAGAAATTAGAATAAATATTAGAAAATCAGAATATACCAAGGAGAAATATCTGCAATATGAATTACAATATTCTTAAAAGGAATGAGGAGACGAAAAGGATAATAAATAAATATAAAATTTTGAGGGATAGAAACATCAAGTTAAAGGCAAATATTACTTTTTTAATTCGTTGCCGCAATTCAGGTATAATACCTAAGTTTATAAAGAATTCCACTAAAAATTTTTTTAATCTTTTTGAGGAAAATGGACCACAATTTTTAAAACAATCAATTTCGAGGAATATATGGATAATGCAGAACAAGATCCTTAGTTTAAGTATTAAACAAAAACACTATATATTAGAAAGTAATAGGAAACAATTAGAATACAATTTAGGTAAATATTTTACTAATGAAGTGATTGATAATTTTTTAAAACATGAAGATAGATTAGCTTTAAAACTAAATGGTAAAGTTAAGGATATACACAAGAAGAAATTTAATCATCTAGTTGAATTACAGAAAAAAGAATTAGGTATTAAATTTAACAAAAAGTGGTTTATAAACAAATCAGGTATAGACATTCCAATAGATACACAATGGACTCTTTCATTAAGAAATAAACACGCATTACCCATAACAAAAAGACACTTTCCGGTTCTAAAGATGATAGCAGATGGAGAAGATTTTGTTTAGACTATTAAGGGAAAAGAAAAACAGGAAATAGCAAGGACTAGACTAACTACTATAATTGATAACCATATGAATAAAATGAGATTATGTCATAGGGACAAGTTTATTCTTAACAATGTTAAGAGAACGGAGAAATTTTTGAAACATAACCGGGACATTTTAATTCTAAATGCAGATAAAGGTAATATTACAGTTGCGATGAATAGACATGACTATAGTTCAAGAATGAATGATATTCTTAATGATGACTCCACATATAAGATATTGACAAAAGACCCAACGATTAAACTACAACAGACAAATAATGATATAGTAGAAAACCTTTTCAAATTGGAAATAATAACACCTTTTCAAAGGAAAACATTTAAAACAACAACTGCTTCGGCACCCAAATTATATGGAGTTCCGAAAGTGCATAAGGAAACATTTCCATTAAGACCAATTTGTTCAAGCATCAATTCTCCATCTCATGAACTAAGCAGATATATAACAGGAATTCTTAGAAAGATAACAGAAAATTCAGTATATAATGTAAAGAACTCATTACAATTTAATGATAAAATTAAGGGAATCACGATACAGAATGAGGAAAAGTTAATTTCATTAGATGTAGTATCCTTATTCCCTTGTATACCTATAAATGTAGCCTTAACTATTATAGAAGAAAAATGGAATATAATTAAGGAACATACGACTATTGAAAAGGAATTATTTTTAAGAATTCTCAAATTTTGCATAGATGATAGTAGATATTTTCAATATAATAAAAAACTATATTCTCAACAAAAAGGATTACCTATGGGTTCTCCAGCTTCTCCAGTTGTAGCAGATATAGTTATGGAGGAACTACTTGATAAATGTATTAGAAGATTATCTATTAAACCAAAGATTATAACGAAATATGTAGATGATTTATTTTGTATTATTTCAGAATGTGAAATAGAAAATATTTTAAACATATTTAATTCATTTCACCAGGATATTAAATTTACAATTGAAAGGGAATGTGATCGTAAACTTCAATATTTAGACACATTAATAATAAGAAAGGAGAATAACTTGTTAGTAGATTGGTACCAAAAACCAATTTCTTCGGGTAGAATTATTAATTATTATTCAAAACATCCGAAAATCTTATAGATAAAGTTTTAAATATTAGTGATATAGTTTTTCATAGAAATAATAAAATAAGAAATATTTTAGAGGATAATAATTTCTCAAGGGAATTGATTTATAAATTGATTGGTCAGTACAATGGACATAGGGAAGGCAGTGTGAATATAGTTACTGAACCTAAGATTTACAAGTCTTTAACTTATGTACCAATGATTTCTGAACGATTAGAAAATTCTAATATTTATGATATCAATAATTATAGGATGGCTCATAGAACATATAATACATTAGATAGATTATTTAGTAAAATGAAAGATAGGACAGAGAAATTAGATAAATCTAATATTATTTACAAGATACCTTGCAGGGGTAAAGATAATGAAATATGTAGTAAAGTATATATAGGTACCACAAAGAACAAATTAAAAACTAGATTTGCAGGACATAGATCTGATCAGAAATATAGGAATACAGCTTCTCAGAAAACTGCATTATCATCACATTGTGCCACTCTTAACCATACACCAGATTTTGAAAATACAACAGTTTTAAATACAGAAACAAACTACAAAAGACGCTTCATGTTAGAAATGTTACAAATTATCAACACACCAATAGAACAAAGAATTAATTTTAAAACAGATACAGACAATGTAGCTCAGAATTACAGACATTTAATTTATAAGAATAAAATAGGAAATTAAATAAGTTCATAAAAATGTAATAGAATAATTTTTGTTTCCTGTGTTTAATTTTTAATATTTTTTAAAATTGAAAATTTTGTTGTTTCATTAATTTTGATTTGTTAAAAAATTTGTTTAAAATTAAAAAAACAAAAAATCCCTGAAGAAGCTATCCATTGAAATAGCGTAATATTGGATAACAAATAAATAATTTTGTATAAAATAGACCTTAAGCTTGAATACTTATTACCTGGAATTTGTATTAAAAAGGTCGAAGAAATTGAACTGAATAATTTATTAATTAGAGAGCACTCCAAAAGTAAAATAGATAAAAGGAAGAAATTAGAATAAATATTAGAAAATCAGAATATACCAAGGAGAAATATCTGCAATATGAATTACAATATTCTTAAAAGGAATGAGGAGACGAAAAGGATAATAAATAAATATAAAATTTTGAGGGATAGAAACATCAAGTTAAAGGCAAATATTACTTTTTTAATTCGTTGCCGCAATTCAGGTATAATACCTAAGTTTATAAAGAATTCCACTAAAAATTTTTTTAATCTTTTTGAGGAAAATGGACCACAATTTTTAAAACAATCAATTTCGAGGAATATATGGATAATGCAGAACAAGATCCTTAGTTTAAGTATTAAACAAAAACACTATATATTAGAAAGTAATAGGAAACAATTAGAATACAATTTAGGTAAATATTTTACTAATGAAGTGATTGATAATTTTTTAAAACATGAAGATAGATTAGCTTTAAAACTAAATGGTAAAGTTAAGGATATACACAAGAAGAAATTTAATCATCTAGTTGAATTACAGAAAAAAGAATTAGGTATTAAATTTAACAAAAAGTGGTTTATAAACAAATCAGGTATAGACATTCCAATAGATACACAATGGACTCTTTCATTAAGAAATAAACACGCATTACCCATAACAAAAAGACACTTTCCGGTTCTAAAGATGATAGCAGATGGAGAAGATTTTGTTTAGACTATTAAGGGAAAAGAAAAACAGGAAATAGCAAGGACTAGACTAACTACTATAATTGATAACCATATGAATAAAATGAGATTATGTCATAGGGACAAGTTTATTCTTAACAATGTTAAGAGAACGGAGAAATTTTTGAAACATAACCGGGACATTTTAATTCTAAATGCAGATAAAGGTAATATTACAGTTGCGATGAATAGACATGACTATAGTACAAGAATGAATGATATTCTTAATGATGACTCCACATATAAGATATTGACAAAAGACCCAACGATTAAACTACAACAGACAAATAATGATATAGTAGAAAACCTTTTCAAATTGGAAATAATAACACCTTTTCAAAGGAAAACATTTAAAACAACAACTGCTACGGCACCCAAATTATATGGAGTTCCGAAAGTGCATAAGGAAACATTTCCATTAAGACCAATTTGTTCAAGCATCAATTCTCCATCTCATGAACTAAGCAGATATATAAAAGGAATTCTTAGAAAGATAACAGAAAATTCAGTATATAATGTAAAGAACTCATTACAATTTAAGGATAAAATTAAGGGAATCACGATACAGAATGAGGAAAAGTTAATTTCATTAGATGTAGTATCCTTATTCCCTTGTATACCTATAAATGTAGCCTTAACTATTATAGAAGAAAAATGGAATATAATTAAGGAACATACGACTATTGAAAAGGAATTATTTTTAAGAATTCTCAAATTTTGCATAGATGATAGTAGATATTTTCAATATAATAAAAAACTATATTCTCAACAAAAAGGATTACCTATGGGTTCTCCAGCTTCTCCAGTTGTAGCAGATATAGTTATGGAGGAACTACTTGATAAATGTATTAGAAGATTATCTATTAAACCAAAGATTATAACGAAATATGTAGATGATTTATTTTGTATTATTTCAGAATGTGAAATAGAAAATATTTTAAACATATTTAATTCATTTCACCAGGATATTAAATTTACAATTGAAAGGGAATGTGATCCTAAACTTCAATATTTAGACACATTAATAATAAGAAAGGAGAATAACTTGTTAGTAGATTGGTACCAAAAACCAATTTCTTCGGGTAGAATTATTAATTATTATTCAAAACATCCGAAAATCTTATAGATAAAGTTTTAAATATTAGTGATATAGTTTTTCATAGAAATAATAAAATAAGAAATATTTTAGAGGATAATAATTTCTCAAGGGAATTGATTTATAAATTGATTGGTCAGTACAATGGACATAGGGAAGGCAGTGTGAATATAGTTACTGAACCTAAGATTCACAAGTCTTTAACTTATGTACCAATGATTTCTGAACGATTAGAAAATTCTAATATTTATGATATCAATAATTATAGGATGGCTCATAGAACATATAATACATTAGATAGATTATTTAGTAAAATGAAAGATAGGACAGAGAAATTAGATAAATCTAATATTATTTACAAGATACCTTGCAGGGGTAAAGATAATGAAATATGTAGTAAAGTATATATAGGTACCACAAAGAACAAATTAAAAACTAGATTTGCAGGACATAGATCTGATCAGAAATATAGGAATACAGCTTCTCAGAAAACTGCATTATCATCACATTGTGCCACTCTTAACCATACACCAGATTTTGAAAATACAACAGTTTTAAATACAGAAACAAACTACAAAAGACGCTTCATGTTAGAAATGTTACAAATTATCAACACACCAATAGAACAAAGAATTAATTTTAAAACAGATACAGACAATGTAGCTCAGAATTACAGACATTTAATTTATAAGAATAAAATAGGAAATTAAATAGGTTCATAAAAATGTAATAGAATAATTTTTGTTTCCTGTGTTTAATTTTTAATATTTTTTAAAATTGACAATTTTGTTGTTTCATTAATTTTGATTTGTTAAAAAATTTGTTTAAAATTAAAAAAACAAAAAATCCCTGAAGAAGCTATCCATTGAGATAGCGAAATATTGGATAACAAATAAATAATTTTGTATAAAATAGACCTTAAGCTAATTTGTATGTATAAAATTTCAAATATCGTAACGAACAGCAGTTTCAACGCAAGCAATCACTTACTTTATTAAAGTGATTTACATAATTGATTTTTTTCAATTTGAAGTGAGGCGTTGCGTTTTGCAAAATAAGGGTATAAGTGTTTATTTGAGTATAAAATAAAATAACAAATTTAATGTTATTTTTAATATATTTATATCACACGTAGCGATTTGCGTGGATTTTTTCGAATTTGTTCGGGGACAGCGACAAATATTTCGTGGCAGCCCTGGTAGAGTAAGAAAAAATAAATTACGCTCAAAAACAAACAACCATAAATGTGAATGTATGTATGTCGGGGGATCACTGGTATCAGGGATGCGAAAGTTGATACAATTGTACCATTTTTGGTACGATTTGGGTCTTAAAGTACGATGGTACTCCCATGGTTTCTTTGGTACAATTTCCAAATTTTCCCAGTTTACCCTTATCTTTTTTTCTTGGCAATTTTTGCTGTCACATCTCTGTGAATATCTTTTATATTAGAGCAGTGCTGTTCAAAAATAAAAATGTAGTTGTGTTCGTGAGAAAATGAGAATTTTACTGTAATAAATGTTCAATGGGTTTATAGCAGTGCTAGTATCTGAATGAATTTATTTTTTTATTGAAAATATGAAACTGTTAATGTTTTGTGTAAATCTGTTTTAAAGAAATAAAAATTAAAAAAAATTAAATTTTTGAAAGGAAAAAAATGTTACATAAGGTGCGCTTCATAACTGGAGGTATTAACTAATTGAGTTAGAATTCTTATTGTATTTGCTGAAGCTTTATATTTTTTATGCAAAAACAACAACTTGTTTGTGCTTTTTTAAAAACAACAAAAATTGCATATATATCAAGCCTCTATTTTAAGTCCCGTTATACAATTTATTTGTTGTCAAATTATACACTTATTTTAGCGTTTCATAACTATAGCACAAAAGCAAAATATGACTAAGTTATTTGAAATAAAAACAAGTAAAAAAGGGCTAAACTCGGCTGTGCCGAATCTTTGAATACCCTCCACCAAAGGGGATGAAGATGATATACGTATATACTAAATTTTGCATGAACTGTAATTTGAATATGTTTTGTCAATTTATGTAACGAACTTTTGTTATTTAGTTTTAGCAATGTTATTTACAGAGGTCTGCTCTGTTAGCGACTTTAACATTGTTCATTTTTACGTTAACTTAGTTATCATAGTATGGAAGACAATAAATGTAATCGAACAATAAGAAGACTTAATAACATTTTTACTTACTTAACAGAAAAAAAAAAAATAGATACAGAAAAATTGTACAACTTTGTATGGAAAATTTAGAGGTACCTTCACATTTTCACTCATAACTTTTGAACCGCTTGACCGATTTTGCTCATTTTAAATACCAAACTGCTCGGGAGGATGTTCAATAATCTGGGTAAAAATAGGCACCCCCGCTTGCGTCTTCGCGTCGTGATCGTGATTTCAACAGACAGACAGACGGACATCGCTAAATCGACTTAAAATTGCATAAGGATCACGAATATATATACTTTATGGGGTGTTTAACCTATATTTCGACATATTACAAACGGAATAACAAACTGATATATACCCTCACCATATATGGTGGAGGGTATAAAAACCAATTTTGTACTTTTTTTATTTTATTATACCTCCTTTATTTTTAAATAGTCTTTCATCCATTGATTTTATTAAATTCTTTAAAATGGACGGCTCCAAAGACTCCCATTCTCTAATAATTGTACTTTTGAGCTCTTCCACGCTGCTGAAGTGCTTGTTGTTGGCATAACCACGCCTCGCAAGAATGTTCTCTATAGGGTTCATGTCTGGAGAGCACGCTGGCCACTCCATCAAATTAATATTTTTTGAGTATCCACTCTGCGGTCTCCCTACTTGCATGTACAGGCGCATTGTCATGCTGAAAAATAAAATATTTTTCTGGGTGTTGCTGCAAAAAGGACAATAGACTACACTCCAAGACTGCAATGTAGTCTCTGCTTTTCATTCGACCTGACAGAATTTGTAGTTCTAGCAATCCATCTGTCATAAGGCTGCCTCCTCCAAAGTTACGCTTGGATAAAATCATCGGCTCCTTGTTTAAATCGCGCCAATAATCAATGAATCCATCCGGGCCATCCAAATTCCATTTTTTCTCGTCAGAAAAAGTAGCCTGAATAACAATAAAGGAATATTATCTAATCAAAAATCCACTGAATTAAAACTTACCTGTTTCCAGTTTGTCTTTATATTTTTTTTTTTTGCAAAATTCTAAGCGAGCTTCGTTGTGCCGTTGAAGCAAACATGGTGCTTTTTTAAGTTTACGACGCACGATGTTTGGGGCATCCCTTAAAACTCTCCACACGGTTGATTTGGACACATTACTTCTAACAATTTCAGCCAACTGATTGCAACTAAGCATGGAGTTGCTTGCTTTATTTATTATTTTTCTTTGTTGTCTTTCGGTTAATTTCTTCTTTGGGCCTCCAGATCGGTTTTTGCCATACCCTTCCTTATTTTTTAGAAAATTATAAATAACCTGTCGGCTTCTTTTTATTTTTTCAGCGATCTGTGCCTTTGAAAAATCCTCAGCCTGTAGAGCTAAGACCTTGCCCTTTTCCATGTCATTAAGAGGAGCTGCTGGTGGCATGATTTATTTTAATTATTTTTTTTTTTTTAAATACAATATTTTTTTGAATAACACTATATTTTTTTTAATAACACAATATTTTTTCAATGCACTGAATAATAGCAAAAAGTATATAATTTACTATAGAGTATTTTTCACACTCTACCAGAAATTCAACATGGTACAGAGTTCAGCGGCAACATTTTTAATGAGAGGGCAACATTTTCAAAGTTGCTAAAGTGTTGAAAAACATTAAATTTGGTGTATGCAGTGCTGCCACATAAACAGTGTAATTTTTATCCCAGTTTTTGGGGTTCTTAACTGTTTACCAGTTTTTTCATGAAAACAATTTTTTTCAAAGTATTGCATTTTTTATAGGTTTTTTAGTTATATGTTGCAACAATTGATAGCATATTTATTCTCTTTATTATATATTTTTACCATAGAAATGGGAAATAATGGATATGAATAGACATAGTTGGTCAATGTGTGTGAACACACTTAAATACTTTTCATGCCACAATGTTATGTTTGAATTCGTAACTATTTTTAACACAATTGCAACTTTTTGTTATATTTTTTACTTTATTAGACATGTCTAATTTTATTAAAAATAAATAGTATATTGAACAAATATTATATTTTTATATGAAAAATCTGAAAAAATACATGAATAAAATAAAAAAACATTTTTTTATGAAATAATCTGAAAAATCTCTAGCATCCCAAAAAACGGCAAAAAAATAGTTAAAATTGGTTAAATGGCAGCACCGCTAAACACTACTAAAAGTTGCCGACCAAAACCCACCTTTGTTGCCGCCAAACTATGTTGGTGTTCTAAGAGAGTACTAAACAGTTCGTGAGAGAGAAACATACTCTTGAGAATTATATACTTTTTGGCTGTTTCAGTGACGACTAAAAGCAAGAGCGTAAGAATACATGTGAGTTGAGCAGGGGACAATTGTCCCATGAAATGAACAGCACTGTATTAGAGCCAATTTAGACGGCGACTTTGTTGCTTATAATTATTGCTTGCAATTTTTGATTGTTGTCGAACGGGATAGAGAAGCAAGCGGGGTAACAAAAAAGGCACACTTTTCGTTTCTCGTGCATGTTTCTGTTATCTCTCTTTCACACTTATATGTACTCTTATATTGTTGCTTAATTCACAATCAGTTGTCGTGCAATTAAAGTCACCGTGTAAATAGACATAACTTTGGAAGCAGCTTTGAAAAGGGAATTAATGCAATCAATTGCATCGTATAAATTGTCAACAGTTTCCAGTCTAGTCCAAACGAAAGATTTGTTACATTCATCGAATTCTTGTTGCTATAATTTTAAAATAACAAATAGTTTGTTACCTACTTATATATGAGATTGATCTCATGGATTTTTGTACCTTATTTTTATTATATGCTTTTAATTTACAACTGAATTTTCTGTACGGTTTTTTTGTTATGTTTATTAAAAATAAAAATATTAAAAAATTCTTTAGTTGGTGTTTTTTATACTAAAAAAATGGTACAATTGAATTCAAAAAAGTACAATTTGGTAATGACTTTTGTACGAAATTGAATTTCTCATTTCGCATCCCTGACTGGTATACAAAATATATTTTTTTCTCTCATTTTTTAAGCTAGGAATTTAACTAGCGTGAACAAAAATGTAAATTACGTGAGCGCAAGTAGAAAAAAGACTTCGTGCATGATCGTAATTATTGGTTGGTGATCGTGCGTTTCAAAAATCGCTCACGTGCCCATCTTTACTTATATAACTACTTGTAATTAGTGCTATATTCTATCACATATTTTGACATTTTAAAAAAATGTGTTATCAAGTTTTTGCAGTACACCAATATCCCGGTTTGCGTCGTTTTAAAGTTGCATCTTTTTAAAATTTCTGTGATTTCGATGTTGCGTCCTTTTTGTTTCAGTTTGCGTCACATGGTTTTGAAGTTGCGTCTCACAGTGGCTGAAAATCGTTTTTCATTCGCCAAAATTCTGTAACTTTTGAACCGATCAAAATATTTTAGCAATTTTTTTAATGGATATATATTTAGTTGAACTTGACTCAGTTTTAATTTCATTTAAACTGATTGAGTACTTTTTAAGGAATTCTAGGTCAAAGTTGAACTTTTAATTTTTTTTAACGTTTAGCTTGAAATATGTTTTTTATTTATTACAAAATGTCATATTTGGATTTTAATAATAGTTATAATTTTTTTTATAATAGAATTTTTTTAATGTTTACACTCAAAAAAAAAATTAAAAATAGTAAAATCAACTGGAAATTTTGCTATTATTACTGAAAAATTAACCATTTTTGCTGTCAAATTTGCAAATTTGTTAAGACTCAAAAAATATTAACACATTCAAAAAACGTTAGTAATGTTATCTAAAAATCTTACTATTACTACAGAAAAATTTATTATTTTTTTAATGTTTCTTATGCGAACATTGAACATTTATTGAAAAATATCCCTTTCGATTACGAAAAAGTTCCCCGTATTCGCCACCTGCAAAGTTATAAACTATTAAAGAAATATGTTCATAGTTTCAAAAAAGTTTTACCTGGAGACATTATTTTAACATCAGAACAATCCAAGGCACCAACACATCTGGGAAATTTTTCAATTTTATAAATTTTCGTTTGAGTGTTTTACGTATTCCTTTTAGGGTTCTTATTGCTGCAGACGCTTTACAAATAATTTTGCTAGCTGTGGTTTGGTGAATTCCTCCAAAATCAACCACCGTTATTTGGAAGCTTCCGGATGCGTAAAATCGCAGGGTAAGGAGCAGTTGAAGGCTTGGTGAAATGTTAGTTTTACTGAAATTGAACTATTATTTTTTTGTAAAATAGGTAATGTATTGGAAAACTTACCTCTCTACTGTATGTGTGAGCTTCGATTAAATTTTTTTCAACACCATCATTGCACTTTTTTTGGAAAGTCTAAATCTTTTCAGAAACTCCGACTCATTCCATGATTCAAAATGGTCGGGCCTGTCTCTAAAACTGTGTCTTACCATTTGTGCGTTTTGTTTTGAGAAATAACGCAAACGTCTAAGCTCCAGCAGCTCAACATCCATTTTTTTTTATTAATATATTTTTTATTATATGTATGCAACAAATTTGTCACTTTGCTTAAATTTGTTTCTTTTTTTATTTACCTAACAGATAAACCAACGAAAATCGATAGTGTAAAATACAATATTCTTTATCTATCCGGTAAAGCTTACCTAAGAGTTAAAATTACCAGATTCTATTTACACCATATGTATCTAAGCACTGATAGATATCTATTTGTTGAAATTACGTAAATTGTAAAGAATTCTTAATATTGTATCTAGAAAATTTAGTGATATCCTTTAGAATATTTACAATATATTTACATAATTCGTAAGAAGGTGAATTAATAAAGGAACGAATAGGTCTTAATGGAAAATTTTCTTTGTGGATCTTCGTTAGTATATATAACTTAGGTGCAATAACAATGTTAGTATATATTCTATTTTTCTCATTACTCGTCAAAATTTTCTTCTTAAATAATTCTTCAACTAAACTGTTATTTATCCTTTGTAATTAACCCGTAGAATCCTTATTTACTAATTTATACTTTGTACTATCACATACAATATTATTAATTTTGAAGTCATAATCCTGTTTATACATAGCCACAGTAGTGTTACCTTTATCTGCCTTCAGAATATCCCTGTTCTTCTTTAAAAAATTTTCTGTTTCTTTTATTATATCTTACATAAATTTATCCCTATTTGTTAGTGTCATCTTATTCAAATGGTTATCAATAATTGTCGTCAGTCTATTCCTAGCTACTTCCTGTTCTTCTTTACTTTCTAATGTTCGTATAAAATCCTCACCCTCAGATATTATCCCATAAATGAATTAAAAATTATGAATAAAAAAAATATGTATTGCTCCATCTAATTTGATCTGCAATTTTTCGGATCAAATAAGATCAGCTATACATATATTAGAGCAGATATTAAATTCTATCAAATTGGATATGATTAAGTATTGCGCCAGATCAACTTTTTTTACTCGGGCGTGAAAAAAGCTCAGATCTCATTAGATCTAATTAGATCTCAAAAATTTTTTTTTCAAAATTTTATTTATTATTCAAAATAGTATAACATAATACAAAATAGTATAACATAATAGAGCAATTCCATATGAAAGCGATCACCTTTTGGACGACCCCTCTCCGATTTTAAAATAAATAGTCTCAATCGATTGCCCAGCAAAAAATAATGTACCTACATATTTTTTTTTTTTTTTATAGTGACTGGTTTAGTGGTGGTGTACACCACTGTCATGTGACAAAATTGAAGAATTCTTCATAAGTGACCTCATTGAAAGTTGTTTTAAAAAAAACTACTAAAGCGATCGAGTGATAGCTCGTTGGAAAGGTATTGAATCAGGCTTTAATTGAAAAATAAAATTTTCCTAATTTTTCTCAGAAATTTACCTTTTTTCCCATGAAAATTAAATTTTCCCATGAAAATTAAATTTTCCGATTTTCCACAGAAGCTCCTAAATTTTCCGGCTAATTTTATTTTTTTTGGATTCCTCATAATTTTTGCTTTAAGAATCAGCAATAAAAAAATGGGCCCCGACTCCTTGTTTGGACAGGAGAAGAGCATTTAAGAGACCACCTTGTTCTCATTGTTTTTATATTTTTTATAATTGAATTATTTTTAATTATTTAACATTATTTTATTTTATTATTAAAAATACATTTTAAAAATTATTTTACAGTTAAAAATACATTTATGAAGAAAAAATCAATTTTTTTTAAGAGCCCCAAGTTGAGTGTGTAGTGAATATGGTCTGCCTGCCTTCACAAGATCGGCCATAAATCCATGGATAACAGCAGCAGTGGCATGTAATGGCACACCAAACCCGACTGAGGCTACAGGTCATAAAATGTTTTGTAAATTTTTTAAATTACCAGGTAATAAATATTTCGCCTAAAATGACACGTGCAGAAACAAGTCATAAAACACGGATTTTCCATAAATATGGCGAAATATTTATTACCTGGTAATTTAAAAAATTTACAAAACATTTTATGACCTGTGGTCGGCTTATTGGCAGTAACCAATTAAGTCCCTCTTTAAAAAACATTTTATGACCAGTAGTTCACGCAAATTTTCCTATTAAAGAAAAGCAAATATTGCTTATTTTTTTTACCTATTTTTTACCAAAAAATAAATATAAATACTTCACACACTCTGAGTCAAATTTCAGTTGAATACTAAACGTGAAAGTGTTAAAGTGTTTTTTTTTTGTAAAGTAAAGAGTGAAGCTGTAAAGACAATTTAAAGTAAAATGAATAAATTTTGCTGCAATCCGTTTAACAAGAGTGGACATCGTTCGAAAAAGATAAAAGTATTAAAATTAACTGGTGTTTCGAAGCGATACATGAATGAATTAAATATACAATACGGTGAAGAAGCAGAATTCATTTGCCCCAAGTGTAAAATCGATTTGTCTCAACAAGCAAATGCATTGAAACAAATGCAACCACAATCCGAGAGTGAAATGACAATTGAACAAAATGTTTCATCTGATAGTGAGGCAGACATTCCGATGGTCAATATGTCTTTGAGTCCTTTGAATGAGGCTATTACCACTTTAGGTGAAACGCCTATTAGAAAAAGAAAGTTGCGAAGTGAAAAATACAGGAAAGATAAAAAAGGCAAGGTTATGAGTGCAATCGCGACAATATTTGATGAAGGCTCTGATAACGAATGCAGTCAAGCAGATGACGGCAAACAAATGAATGAGCAGTTGAAAAGAAAATTCAATTTAGCGACCACTTTTTCGGAGAAATATCTCATTTTATCTGTGCTGCCTCAATCATGGTCTATACGCAAGATTTCTGAACAGTTTCAAACATCTTTTTACATCGCGAGAAGAAGCAAAGAATTAGTTCGACAGAAGGGCATATTGGCGACTCCCACCAAGAAATTTGGCTCAAGGACCCTCAGCGAAGCAACGGTGAAATTGATTCAAGATTTTTACTGCAATGATGACAACAGCCGCGCCTGCCCAGGTACACGTGACTATGTTATCACACGTGAAGATGGAGAAAAAGTACACAAGCAGCGCAGATTATTATTATGTAATCTATCCGAAGCATACCATCAGTTCAAAGAGAAATACCCAGCAGAAAAAGTGGGATTTTCTAAGTTTGCCATCCTACGACCAAAAGAATGCGTGCTGGCATTAGACAGGCACGGAACGCATTCAGTCTGCGTTTGCATGTTTCATCAAAACATCAAATTAATGTTCTTTCCATGCAAGAAATTGAAAGTATTTCACGGTGAAATTGAAACATATAGGGACCTCCTGTCGAAGTCGTTGTGCGCATACCCCACGGAAAATTGTCATCTGTCCAAATGCGACAATTGTCCGTAGATTGACGAGCTAGAGCAATATTTGGCGGAAAAGTTTGAACATAATTAGCAGCGGCAGATGTTCCCTTGAGACCGTGGTAAAGCAGATTCCGGAATTCATCGAGGAATTCGGATTCAAGTTGAATGAACTGAAGGCGCACCATTTCATATCCGAGATGCAATCGAAATTTCTAAAGGAAAGTAAGGAGAAATTAGCCCAAAATTAATTCATTGTGATAAGCGACTTTGCCGAGAATTACACTTTTCTCGTTCAGGATGAAATTCAGGCTTATCACTGGGCAAACGACCAGTGCACGGTGCATCATTTTTGCATTTATTTCAAAAACGAAGATAACGAACTACAGACGGAGAGTTTAGCTCATAATAATGTGTCCGTTTATTTATTTCAAATGAAACTGTTTGAATTCTTAAGATCAAAATTCGATGCAATCGACAAAGTAACGTTTTTCTCAGACGGTAACGTTTTTCTCAGTACAAGAATAAGAAAAATTTTTACAATCTTTGCATAATTGAAGAAGGACAAAACTGCAAGGTCGAGTGACCATTTTTTGCGACGTCCCACGGTAAGGGCCCATGCGATGCGTTAGGGGGAACCTTAAAACGCATGGCGACTAAGGCAAGTTTGCAAAGGCCATATACTGACCAGATCTTAAATGTACAACATTTGTTTTCGTGGATTCAAAGCAAGGAAATTGCCATTAACACAGTTTTATGCACTCAAAAAGAACACGCCATGGAGCGACGACTTCAAAACAGATATAATAATGTCAAAACTATAACTGGAACGCAAAAGTTTCATTGCTTCTTACCAAATATTTCTGATATGTCAATTAATGTAAAGCGGTACTTTTCGTCTGCCGACGTGCTAAATTTAAAGTTACTTTAATTTTATAATGATGCCAAGACAATTGAAATTTTTAATAAATATTGTAATTAAGTATAAGCAGCAAAATAAGAAAGATTTTTTCTTCATAAATGTATTTTTAACTGTAAAATAATTTTTAAAATGTATTTTTAATAATAAAATAAAATAATGTTAAATAATTAAAAATAATTCAATTATAAAAAATATAAAAACAATGAGAACAAGGTGGTCTCTTAAATGCTCTTCTCCTGTCCAAACAAGGAGTCGGGCCCATTTTTTTATTGCTGATTCTTAAAGCAAAAATTATGAGGAATCCAAAAAAAATAAAATTAGCCGGAAAATTTAGGAGCTTCTGTGGAAAATCGGAAAATTTAATTTTCATGGGAAAATTTAATTTTCATGGGAAAAAAGGTAAATTTCTGAGAAAAATTAGGAAAATTTTATTTTTCAATTAAAGCCTGATTCAATACCTTTCCAACGAGCTATCACTCGATCGCTTTAGTAGTTTTTTTTTTAAACAACTTTCAATGAGGTCCCTTATGAAGAATTCTTCAATTTTGTCACATGACAGTGGTGTACACGACCACTAAACCAGTCATTATAAAAAAAAAAAAAAATATGTAGGTACATTATTTTTTGCTGGGCAATCGATTGAGACTATTTATTTTAAAATCGGAGAGGGGTCGTTCAAAAATTTTCCAATTTTGATCGTTTTCATATGGAATTGCTCAATAATAAAATAGTATAACATAATAATAAAAGACTAAATGAGACAAGTTGGCAAAAATTACAATTTATATATATAATTAATTAAGATAAGTTATTAAAACATGTTTCATGTTCCCCCATTACATATTTTCCATTAACAGCAATACTAGACCCATTATTATTACTTGTCGATTATTCTGGCATATTCAAATACCAAAGCAGAATCTCTTTCCATTTGAGTTTTTAATACCATATCACATTTGTAAGGATAAAATATAGAAAAATCGTCTGCAAACATATCAATTTTTCCAAATAGTCCCAGATTATTAATATTTGTGCGGGGGTCGAGGGTTCAATTCCCACCAGAAGCTCTGGTCTGTTTTCGCTACAACGAGCCGATAGCCTTTGTTGCTAGAGATCGGTTAGGGTATTAGGATATATATTGTTATTATGTGATTAATATAAATAAAATAAATAATAATAATATCAATATCATTCAAATAAATCATAACAAGAAGAGGTCCTAAGACACTCCCTTGTGGGACACCACAATTTACAGGAACTGTTGAGCTTCTCACGCCACCAATTTCTACATATTGTCTTCTATCTGTTAAAAAAATTTGTTTAAGTTTTAATTCATTCCTTAAAACTCCATAATTCCACTGCCCTTCACAAAACAAAATTGATTTCTGTGGAGTAAGCGATCATCATCAAATATTTTATTAATTATGGATAGTAGTGCTATAGGCCTATGTTTATCACTTATCACTCCCTTGTGGGACACCACAATTTACAGGAACTGTTGAACTTGTGAAGAGGTGAAAGAAAAGAAGTTCAATAAATAAAATAAAAAAACAACAATAATCATGAACACAATACCAATCAGTGTTGTCATATTTTTTTTCAAACATTTTTTTAGTTCTAAAAAAAACTTTTTTCGACCAAAAAAATATTTTTTTTATAAATCGTTAAATCACTAGAACTGCGTGTGTTTTATTTCTACAAAACGTTTGATTTTGCTGGCAAATTTCCATTTGAGATTTTATTTTGCTTTTTAAAAAAATGTTTTTTATTTCTTTAGCTTAATTTTAAAAATTTTAAGGAAAATAGTTTATAAAAATTTATTTTATAAATTATTATGTTATAATATAAAAAAATTGCACTCAAAGAGAAATTACGTATAAAATTTTCTTAATATATGAGAAATAAAATGGTCTAAAAATCAAAAAATAGAAATAATTTGTTTGTATCAGAGGGTCGCCTAAATTTAAACTCAACCACTTGTGCTATTCATATCCGATGGTACATACATATATCAAAATCTACTTGTTTAAATATTACCATTTTACCATTAATTTTAAGTTTGTTAAAAATAAGTCACAAAAATGTATTAAGATTAAATAACAAAAACTATGAAAAAATTTTAGTATTATTTCTAGCATTTTTTAAAATCAATTTAAGAATTTTTTGGCCTTGCTTAATGTCAGAGTTAGCTGTAAACAAATTTCAAGATCTGGTCACACTGGTTCCATTGTATTGTTTTTATTAAATTGTTGAATGTTTTGTTTTTAAATAAGCCAAATAAACACGTGAGATTTTTTTCAGGAAAGATAAGATTTTTGAAAAATAGTATGGCAACACTGTGTGTAAGAATGATGAATAGAAATGCAAGAAGATATACTAGACACAGCAACTAGCTTCTATTTCTAAAACGGAAAACAACAACAATTGCGAAAACAATGCCTACCTACATACATAAGAAACTTTTGCAATCACATATTTACAACACTGCAATGAAATAAAAACTGCTAAGTAATTTCAACAACATTGAAAAAAAAAACATTTTTTATTTTGAAAAAAGTAACTGTGATCTGAACCGGCACTTGCTGTGTCTTTGGCAGCCACCTATACAGCTGAGCCATGAACGCTATTACTAACAATGCATTAAACTAAATTATATTGAGTCTATTTGTTTACTAATAGCAGCAAATCATGTGATTGCATGTGGATGTGTTTGTTAAGCGTAAAATTCAACATACATATGTATATAATAATAATAAAGGGATTTCACGGAAAAAATTAGAGGTAGTCGTGGTTTTTTGCTTAATCTCAGCCATTTATGAACCGATCTGGTAATCAGAAATGGATCACATGTGACAGAAAACCCATTTCAACACACAGACGGACATCGTTAAATCAACTTCGCTTTTCATAAGGACCCAGGATATATATACTTTATAGGGTCTAAGATCAATATTGTAGAAATTACAAACGGAATGACAAGCTAATATATATACCCTTTTTCACTACCTTTGGTGAAGGCTAAAATAAAAATAATAAGTTTTAATTCTTTTTATAATTTACTAATACAATTTTTCATGTTTCTTTGCATTAAAACGATTTTTAAAAAGAATATGATTATGTGATCTTAAATCCTACTAAATATCATTCCAAAATAAAAAATTTCAGAAAATTATGTGTCACGTGGGAGATCAAATCTATATTCTATGAGAGGAAATTTAGACGCTGGCCGAAAAATTGTAGGTATAAAGTTCTCAGTTCTTAATAAATTTATAAAACGTATTTTTTATCATATGATGGAGAAATCATCTGCATTGGGGACACGTTATCTACCAAATGGCATATCTTCCAGGGATCGTATTCGTATTGCCATGTTTACTGGAATAGGCTAGATAGCGTACTTCCTTTATGCACCATTTACATTTAGAAATGTTCAATGTTAGACTTGCTTTACAATTTAATTGCAAAAAAAAAAAAAAAAAAAAATTGGTAACTAAAAGCAAATAGTCTAGGTAGACGAAAACTCGATTTTTAAGATTAGATGGAATAATGTAATGATTGGTGGATCACCTTGTAACAGTTTTCTATTATGAAGCGAACCACTTATTTTATTTTAAATTCTTTCTCATTATATAGCTAACATGAGAATTATACTTAACCCAGAATTGAGTTACTTCCTAAAGTCACTCAATAACTTAAAACTAGTCAGTAATACATTTAGATATGAAACCATATGTTGCAAATGCATGCATCATTTGTATCAATATCCCATAAATTGCAGCAAGTTAAAATAACTTATTAATTTGAAATTGAGTGCACTTTCAAGCAGGGACTGAAACGGAACCCAAACGGGTTCAGGTTCGCTGTTAAAAAATTAACGCTGAAACAACAAGAAGAACAAATGACTTTATGCGATTTTTATAGAATCTGGCTTAGTTTTAAATTAGAGCTAACAAAATATGACAAAACAAAAACATATTCATAAGGATTATAATTAAATATTATAAAAAGAGAAAACCACTTTATTAATAATCCACTTTTGATTGCAGCATTATATCCAGATAGCAGATTTAAGTTAATGCTCCCGAATATGTTAAAAATGCAAAAAAAAACATATATTTAAATTTTAAAAAATTTGCAAATTGAAAGAGATGAAGAAAATTTAATAAGAGAATCAACATCTTGTTCTTCAGAAGAAGGAGCGAAAGACAAATTTAAAAGATGAAAACTTTAAAGATATATTAATTATAAAATTAAACGAAAATTTCTTTAAAAATAAATAAATTTCCAATTAAAAAAAAAAATTTTTTTTTTTAATGTTGAACCGGAACCCTGAACTGAACCGCACACGCACCTGAAATTTTTATTTCGATTAACCCGAACCTGAACCCATTTTCAGTCAATTTTTTTAAGTTAAGTGCAAATCAAGTATCCAAAGTTCATTTCGCAGTGATTTCAAACGAAATCCAAGACATTCGCCCTATATAAATTATACATGTTATAAAACTAACAACAATAATATTTATAAAGAGTTTCACTTTCATACCTCGTATTTTTATTTGATTTCAGCAAAAAAATTAATTTCTGTGACGAGTTTGACCGTTAAATTCAACTTTAATAATTTGTTGGATAAAGTACGCAATATAATTTAGTCATTTTAAATATTCGTTTGTTTTTAATTTGATTTTTTTAAGTTGGGTTTTCAAAGTTGACTTTTTATGTCTATTTTAAAAGAAAATAATCTCTTTGTGTAACATCTATACATTTTTCTTGTGTTGTACACACGAAAGAATCTGTAATCTTTATTTCTTTTCTCTTGGGCTTCTTGGAATAGGATATCTTTAATTTCAAATTATGTCTACATTAGTCTTTAAAGAAAAAGAATCATAAAATCCAACAAAATTTATTGAAATTAAATCCGTTTAAAAAGAAAGAAAATAGGAACACTCAAAATTTCCAAATTTATAAAAAAAACATCTATAATTTCACTCTGTTCGCAGTTTTGGCTCCAGAGGTTCTAAATTATGCTCTTTTATATAAACTATATAGTTTCTAAATCTGAGCTAGTGAAAAAATGGACTTTTAGCCGCCTTCTCTAAATGTGTGCCACAGTGCGCCTAAGGGTGAACCTACATTTCAAATTTCAGCATCATAGCTCCAGCGGTTTGGGCTGAGCGATGTTGAATAAGTGAGTCAGTCAGTAAAGTTATTCCTTTATATGTATATAATGGTTACTTTTATATATTTTTATATTTTCAATTAAATCATATCGACAATGCGAAAGTATGGACATTTTAATATTTTACAAAGTTTTGTAAATTATTTTCAGAATCACTCAAACAAAAATAAAAAATGTCTAGGTCTAAATTTTCAGAAAATACATTAACTAAAATATAGTTTTTCTGTAATTTTTTTGAGTTTTTGCAGTTCTAATGTGCATTAAAATGTTTTTTTTTTTGGATTTAGCAAGAATTTTATAGTTTCATAATTGTTAGCACAATTTTTATTGAATTTGTTTTTATTGATTTCTCAACAGTTTGTATAGCATCCCTAGGTACTAGGTACTAGACTTCGGGGCCAGTTCATTAAGTATGGCCACTGCTTATCCTTTAGCAATGTTAAATTGTCAGTCCTATGACAAGTCCTGCTTTAACGAATCATGGGATAGGTAGTTTAAAGACAATTCAGTATCCGTAGGGTTGTATATAAAGACTAATTTCTGAGATCTTCAATGAGTAGTGAAAAAGTGAGTAGAGTTGAATGATGATTCATGATTAGTTGTACTTATCGGCATTTATATTTATTGAAATTTTGTCGAACCTCATATTCATTTTAAAGTTTGAAGTAGTCATCATACTCATAACTTATAAACGTTGTTGATTTAGACTTTCCTTCACTGAATGTGTTTGCACGATGCAAAATAAGTATTGCTCGAACACGAACATTAAAATAATTATTTTGAGGTTGTGTGTTTGGTCTGTTGCGTTAATACGGTACTTCTCATGTTTGCATCGTTTTTTACAACAAAGTTCAACAAAGAAATAAAGATTTGTATTGCTTATTTCATATTTGATTTATTTTTTTTACTTTTACATTTATTACACTGGTTCACAAATTCAGAACAATTTTACATATCGCTGAATCCGAAAATGGAGTCAAAAGTGCAACAGTTTTTGGGATATTGCCAAATTTTAATTTTTTTAAAAAAGTGATTTAACTTAAATAAAAAAATCTCAGGACCAAAACACTGGATTTAAATTCCTTTAATTTTTAATTTAAGCTTAATATATTCCACATAAATTTTTTATACAATATAATAAGCTATTGCACTAACAAGGGAACTGAACCAAACCCGAACTCCCGGATCTTAATGGCATTCAGATATCTTATAGAGGAGCAAAAAATAAGGGACACGTGTTTTTTTAGCAACCCAATCCCACGTTATATGGGAGCATGTCTTAAATTTTATTAAAATAAAATTTATTTTTATGCAGAGTGAAAGTACTCGAAAAACAAAAAATTTGGACTCAGGATTGCCACAATTTTCAAATTTTTTAAATATGGATGAAAAAAGCTATTTGAGGAAGTCGAATTAAAACCATACGATTTCAAATATCAAAAAACCCTCAGACACCCTTTCGTTTAAATTAAATAAACTTAAATATATGTGATTTGGAGCTTAAACCAACTGCAATTCTCATACAAAAGTAACGTTTGTTAAATATTCAAAACAGACTTTTTTGCCTAACAAAAAATATTGTACATTTTTGAACACGATTAAAACACAAAATACCTTTAATTTAATATATATATCGTCTATAGTTTCTCTGAAAAGACAGGCAAAAAAAAAAACTAAAATGGGTCATTTTAGACCCCACTTTAACCCCTAAATGTGAGATTGGGCAACTAAAAAAAATACGTTTGTCCATATTTCGCTTTTGCCCTTAAGTTTTTGCACTAATTGAAAAACTCCGCTATGATTTTTTCCTCAATCTCAATATTGTCATTAATTTTTTCACAACCTGCTCATAAAAATAATAATAAATTTTTAATCCTCCCTGAAATGATACTATATAAACATTCAACTTTCTACCTATGAATATTTTTATATAGTATAAATATACACTTGTTTTCACATTGATGAGTTTTGAGTTGAATGAGCTAAATGATTCAACTCAATAGTGAGTATGATAAGTATTTTCCTAAAATTATAAAAACATATGAGTAAGTTGATGAATCATACGAATTTGGGATGGAATGAGTATGATGTCGACGTTGGATTCATACATATGAGTAGTTTATTTGTAATGACCAGGGCAAGGAAGTTTATGCATTTAAGATCACAGTTTTAGCGCTAAAAATATGTATCAAAAATTTAAAAATATGCAGTAAAAGTTAAAAAAATATGCATTTAAAAATTGATTTATTTTAATATTTATTCATAAAAAACGTAAAAACCAATAAATTCAGTCTTATTGTGTAAAATATTTATATATATGTGTAAAATGGAAAAAAAGTGTGAATTAAAACTTAAGATAAAGATTTATTTACATAGATAAACCATTTTTTTTTTTAAATTTTCAAATGTAAAACTCCTTCTATTTGGTCTCAAAAAAGATTTGTACATTGAAAATTAGCGTTCGACGTCGACGGAAGTAATTTGTGCAAATTTAAAAGCTACCAATTCTTTTGTCGGATATTCATTTTGTATTGTGCTATTTTCAGTAAAACTTAACGTAAAAATGCCACCAATATTTTTTAAAGTTTTAAATCCATTGTTTTTTTTTTTAACAGCATCCAGCTTGATTTTAATTTATTTATTTATTACTTTATTTAATCAATACAAGTATCTAAAAGTACTGGGGAGATAATTGGACAATATGATTTTTGTTAGAAAACAAAATAATATTTAAATTTACAATTTTAAAGAAAAAGTAATGAAAATAAATAAATATGAAATAAAAAATGTTGTTGTAAATCAAAATTATATAAAAATTGTTATAACATGTTCACATTTAATTAAATTGAAAAACAAATAATATTTCTAAAATTATTGTCCTTAGTGCTTCAATATTGCAATTTTGAAATGCTTTGCATTGCTTATGGTTTGAATATTAGGGGGAAGTTGGCGCCAAAGGTTAATGGCATTGAAAAAAAGTGTCTTTTGGTTTTATATTTTCTAAAGCGAAATGTATTTATTCTGTATCCTCTGGCAGACCTTGAAAAGATTATTCTTTTATAGAGGTATTCTGGTTGCTTTGTGTAAATTACTTATTGGAAAAATAGTAAAGTTCACAACTTTAACAAGCTATCGAATGGTAAGTTACATATTTGTCGTGAATACTGTGAGATTCTGCTTCGCCTACTGCGACCAAACACATATCTAGCAATATTATTGTACGTAACGTTAAGCCCATTCATACTTAAACTATCACAGCTAGCGAATAGTTCACATCCGAATAATACATAGTGTTGGCAATAAATAAGACTTTGCAAGAACATTCTAATATTAAACGGTGTATAATACTGCGACATCCAAAGGTTTCTTACCATGGCATATGTTCTGCCACACATAACATTTATGTGATTAGACCAGTCTAATTTCTTGTTGAAAATAACACCTATGTTCTTGGCGGTTTCAGCTATTTTAATTACAGAATTTCCGATGAGAATTCGTGGTAAAAAGGCTGTTAAAGATTCGGTTTTACCAATTAACATTGCCTTTGACTTCAGTGCATTAAAAGATAATCCGTTTGCCAATTTTTAATATTACCGAATTCATAATTAATTTTTGTGACGCAATCATTGACATCGGATGGTTTACAACTTATAAAAAGTTCTACATCGTCTGCATACATATGTATTCCACAAAAACTGAGTTGGGAAGGCAAGTCATTAGAATACAGTACATACAATAATGGACCTAGTATGGAACCCTGCGGTACACCTCTCGAAGTTGAGCAGCTACAAGAAATATCAGAGCCATGGTACACTGCTTGTAGAGTATTAAAAAACCGGTTTCGGTTTTCTTCGAAAAATGGAATTAAAAAAAAACGGTTTCGGTTTTTGCAGAAAAACCGGTCAACCGGTTTTTTCGGTTTTTTTTAATTTGAATAAAAAGATTATATAATTTGTTAATTGTTTTTATTACAAAAAAACAGGAATTATATATATATATATATATATATATATATATATATATATATTTATATATATATATATATATATATATATATATATATATATATATATATTTTTTTTTTTTTTATAACTATATTCATATCAAATGAATAGAGATCATTAAGTTTGTAGTTAGTAATTTGATCGTTTAACACGTTTGACATTAAATAAGCTTTTTTAATATAACATTTTAAATATGTAAAAAGAAAATCTATTTTTCAGTTTTAAAATAATATTTTAGAAATAATATGCAATTTAAATGTTTCGTTTTAAGATGATTTTTTTGTTTGCTTTTGATAAAGCTAGAAGTGGAAAATACACTTTCACTTATACCGGTTTTCGGTTTTCTTCGAATTTACAAAATATTCGAAACCGATCGGTTTAAAAAAAAAGAAACCGGTTGACCGATTTTCGGTTTCGGTTTTTGAATACTCTAACTGCTTGACTTCTGTCACACAGGTACGAATTTATCAGCTTAACGGCAGTTTCTGAGAAATGAAACAAGCGCCTTAATTTTTGGCAAAGAATTGAAAAGTCTACTGTTTGAAATGCTTTAGAATGATCAAGCAGAATGAGAAATGATACCATACCGCTACCGATGTTGGCTCTTAGCTCCTCTGAAACTTCAATTAAGGCAGAAGTACAACTGTGTTTTGGTCGGAAACCTGATTGGTTGTTGGTAAGAAGAGAGTTTTCATGTAAAAATTGGTTAATTTGTGTTTGAATTAGCCGTTCGATATCGTATCGGTCGATAGGAATTGTCAGCTTTTGGTAAAGGAATAATTTTTGAGTGTTTCCACGCTGATGGAAAAGTGGATGTAGTAACAATCGTATTGAAAAAATGTGTAATATACATGAGAGTATAAGGAATTATTAACTTAATAAATTTTGGGTGAATTTTATCACATCGCACTGAATTAGATTTAACACTTAACAGAGATTCTAGAACATCTTCTTGAGAAAAATTAATGATAATGCCACTAGCATTATCATAGTTGGCATCCGTGGAGTTGGTATAATTATCGTAAAAGTTTATATTAACTTCAGGCATTGAAATACTCATAATTTAGTTGATTTATATCAATTGCATTATCGATTTTAGCAGAACTATTAACAATACCCATATTTTTGATTTCTCTCCACTTCTTCTTCGAGCAAATAGCTGACTCAAACTTCTCTTTATAGAATATTGATTTTAATGATCTAGTTTTAAATTGACTTTTCTTCTAGCGTCTTTAAAAACATTATGGAGCCCGGTTGTTTTAAATCTCTTCCATCTCACATATGCTAGGTTTCTTTTATTGATCAACATTTTTATTTCGCTAGAAAACCACGGTTTGTCATTACGTATTTTCTTTGTTTTATTTTGGATGTATTTGTCAAATAAATAAATAATATTGTTCTGCAAAAAAGATAGTTGCTCGTCTACGGTTGGCATGAGAAAGACTTGGTTCCATAAAATGGTCGACAGCTCAGTTTCCAATTATTGAAAATCTATATTCTTGAAGTCTCTAAACGCTATGGTTTGTGACTGTTTTTTAATTTCGATGTTAAAGTCATACGACAAAAATATCATGTCGTGTTTTGAAAACATGGATGCGGAGAGCTGATCAAAGAGTAAAAGTTTCGATTGATTATTAATGAAATAAAGGTCAAGCAGAGTACTTGAAGTCTTTGTAAAGTGGGTTGCCATAGAACAATTAACCAGCATCAAGCCAATGGCATTCATATCCTCAACAAAACTTTGATCAGTAAATATATTCTCATTGAAATCTCCAGTAATAATAACGTCTATGTAATCAAGTGTAAGCGTTGTAAGCCTGTTAAGCAGCGGGCTAAAGTCGGTATCTTTATTAGGTTTATAAAAACAACCAATCAAAAGTTTTTCGTTACTGTTCAAAATTTAAAGAAACAGATACTCGATTTTTTCATCTGCAAGGGATTTACATTTAAGTTTACAGCATATTGATGATTTTACATAAATAGCTGAGCCACCACCATTTGAGTACCTATCGGCTCGGAAAAGACGATAACCATTTAACTTGTAAAGACTGTCTTGGATTTCACGATAAAACCAAGATTCTGATATACACAAAATGTCAATACCTGATTCTTCAAAAATATATCGAAATTCCTTCATTTTGTTGTTTAAGCTTTGAGCATTAATATGGCAAATATTGAGACCAGAAGTTCTTTGGGAAAGAATTCTGGTCATACTGTATAAGTTTTCTTTGGAGCCAGCTATCCTATTATCACATTGTATAACCATTAGAAAAAACAAAGTTCCTACAAGCAATGCAAGCATTTGTTTTAATAAAGAAAAATATGTAATATTCGTTTTCGTTCACGAAAAAAGGAACCGAACTATCAAATTCAAGTAGATTTAAACGCAATGAGTCCTTACGATACTTAATAAAACTGGTGATTGACTTTAATACAAAGTTTATTTCATAAGGACATTGAAATTTAACAATAATTGTTGTTATTATTTCTTGTGGTATAAATATTTCTATTTATTTTAACAGGCAAAATAGAGTTTTCTTGTTTTCTAGCACAATTTTTTAAATAAATAATTTTCTAAAGATCTCTGTTTCATGTTTTAATGTTACCATTTCGTTCATGGCAGTATTTTTAATTTCGTCAACAGATGTTTTGTTACTCTTTCTTTATGTCACACATTAACACGTTAAATTTTTTGTGTATTGAGTTTAAGAGACTATCTTTACATTCTGATAACATTTTTAGCATAATTTTTTGTAAATGTTCTGTTAAATGATCGGTTAGCCTGTCAAAACGTTTATCCATTGTTTGTACGAATTTTAAGGGAGATGCAATATTAGCAGTACTAGATAAACGAGGAGTTTTTGTTTCATTTTTAATAAGAGAACTTTGCATAACATCCCTTAATCGTTTTTGCGTGGGGTTATGGTTGATTTCAGTATTATGTGTAGAATTTTCAGTTCCATTGTTGCTGTATTCGCAATATCTTGTTTATTATTTTTGGTTGATCTTTACTTATTTTTATTTCTTAGTCATGTTTTGTACATAACTTTTAACTATTTTGAGAGTTACACTGTTTTGTAGCGTTTTTTTTTTTGTGTATTGCCTTTTTCTCACCGATTTGACTTTCCGCTGCATTAACCACAGCGTCATCTATTAGTTTGACTTGTGTGCTCAATGATTTAAATCCCAGAAGTTTAGTGATTGTCTCAACGATAAATCCATAATTTGAATTAACATATACTAGTTGAGCTTTAATGTTTGGTATACTCACAATATCTTTGACTTTTTTAATTGCAATAGAATCATTTTCGTTAAAAAACAGCACCACATTTTCAAATTCGTTAAAATTTTTTGCATAGAAACCAACTGCATCCAACCATGTACCCCATCTGGTTATTGTGGGTTGGGGTTGAAGACTTAATTCAAATTGATTCCTTATTTCTTCTGCCACACGGTGCATTGCATGAGCTAAACAAGTGACGTGTACCATTTTTGGGTAAAACACATTTAAAACATTGGCAGACTTTATCATGTACAGCGCAGCATCGGTCAAATACAGGAGAACTTGATTTTAATTAAAGTTTTCGCCTAATAATGAAATTGAATCATTAAATGCACGCGCAATTGAAGCATGGTCTACTTTTTCCAATTGTACGACGTTCAGCAATATTAATCGTTTCGTCGATTGACAACCAGAGCATATTAGACTTTAATTTATATATTACCTCACTTAGCTGAATAGTGTATCTTGTCAACATGTTTTCCTTAGTGTTGTTTCCGAAGGAATGTTCTCGTAAGTATATTTAGTTAAGAAATTTCTTAATAATGGGTTGTTTAATTTATATAGGGAAATGTCAGCCGACACCAATGCATCACATAATGCCATGCTAAATTTACTGTTTTTGTCCCCAAACACTGATCTACCAGAGATTAAAGGTTGCGTGACCTTTTGATTAGCACGTTCACACAAATCAATGTGTTTCTGACTCTTAAGGTGCTGGTCTACTTGGAATTTTGTTGCAAAAAAAGTAGATTTATTGCAAACTTTGCAAAAAAAGTATTTTTCCATCAGTCTTCAAGATATCTTTGTAGTTGGAAACCCATCTATTTGTTTGTTTGTTTGGATGTTTTTTTCTTTTGGCATATTTCTAAAAATACATAAATTTAATTTATTTAATTCCTTTTATTTTTAACATTATACTTACAAATTCAAAAATTTCAGATTATGTTTTCGTAGACGTTATAAATTTGCTTTTAAGTTTTTAAAAACAAGTGACAGTCAAAACATCAATCTTTTTTCTCCTTTTCTTTTAATTCTTACATAGTTGTAGAAAATCGCACGTTTGAATGGCACGGTTGTTATAAAATATAAATGTTTGACATTTAAAGGGGTCCATACACTGCACGTTTTCAATTAATGGATGAAGGCGCAAAATAGTATCATATATGGCTCTCTTATGGAAGTTAAAAAAAAAGTACATTTTGCTGCAACTAAAAATCATTAATGAACTTAAAATATCACAAAATTTAAAAAATAAAAAAAGATAATGCATTTTTTTTAAATATGCAAGAAAACATGTATTTTAAGTAAAATATGTAAAAACATGCATTTTCATCAAAATATGCAAAAATAAGTACTAACAAATCAATGCCATTTTTAGGCAAATTCGATGATTGGCGAATATAATTACTTTTTGTTTGCTTTCATGTGTCACTATGAAAAGCGAAAAACGATTCATTGCTGATCTCTGACTTATTTGTAGGTACGAATTTTTGTCCTTTTTGCTCTATATCGTTTGGTTTTCGAGATATATTTTATGATTATTTACTAAAAAACATGATTAAATAGCGCCATCTATATGTGAGACTGCTAGTGGAGGCAACAAAATTAAAGCAATTGTGGTTCAAATTAATTCGCAAATTTTTAAAATTGAGGAATACAAATTACTGAATATTGGTGTGAAAAATTACTTAAAATTTGGAAAAAATATAATAATAACAAACTTTTGTACTAACTTTTTTATGAGTGTATCATTAGCCAATTTAGGCATTTTAGAACTTATGAGTTTCTATATATTTATTTTCAGGATTGTATGCCTATAAAATTTAAGGGTATTCATTTTATATCGCAACCATGGTATGTAGATTTAGCCTTAACTGCTATTAAGCCATTCCTGAATGAAAAAATAAAAAAACGTTTGTATATACATGGGTCAAATCTAAATTCACTGCATAACTTTGTTTGCAAGGATATCCTGCCATCAGAGCTAGGTGGAGAAGCTCCCAGTGTCAACCATTTGGATTGGTTCCATTACTTAGTAGCTTGTAGCCAATCTTCAGAACTCCCGAAAAACTATAGAATCATTAAAACAATTATATATACACAATCACCAAAACCATAACAATGTAGCTTTAAAAACATCACATGTAATAAAAAATGAAATAAAAAATCATGTATTAAAAAAAATTTAAATCAAATGCAATTTAGGAAATATTTTTTTTTATTGAAAACAAAAATAACATCGTTCTGCAGAAAAGGTAATCAGAAAGCGATACAGCTACACGGTTTTTTGGTTAGTTACAAATTTTTTTTAGTTAAAATATAATATTTTCTAGAGCGCCCAGGTAGACTAGTTGGTAGCGTGCTGGTTTATCAGTGTGGAGATCGTGGGTTCGATTCCTACCAAAGGCTACGCTACAACGAGCGATAGCCTTTGTTGCCAGTGCTCGGTTAACGATTAATGATTAATATAAATAAAAAAATAAAAATATTTTCTAAGAGAAGTTATAAAAGAAAATTTCCAATTATTATTAAGTATATACGAGTAAATATTACGTACATAAAAATATAAGTTAAAAATTTCTTTAAAGCACATTTAAACAATAAATTACTTTTCCATTGAAAAAGTGCAAGAGTTTTATAATATTTGATTTTTAATAAAAATCCAATAATGTTAAATATAGATAGTAAAAAATTCCAATCACGTACAATTACAAATTCTTTTTTTCTACTCACGAGAGCGTGATCACGCTTGATTCACGAAATCTCACTTGCCGACCTCTACTGTTAAGTATTAAATACAGCTTTTATAAATTATGTGCTTACATGAAACTGCCAGATTTTTCACACAAGTTTGCAGATCTTGGAAGAGAAAAATGGATCTAGCTCAGAAGTGCCTGAATATGCGGAGTCACAATTGGGTATATATCAAAAGCTAAATGTCCCGGCTATGTAACCAACCACATAATTTTTTTAGTACTTTTGAAGCTAAGATTTATACATCAAAAAGTTATGCATATTTGGAATATTTAGATCTAAAAAAAAAAATAAATATAAGAAATTGAGTAATACAAAAATTCCAGCTTTAATTGCATTAAGAAAATAAACCACATTGTTTCGTAAAAACCTTAAAGAAACGCACGATTTTTTATTTTTTAAGTAGTACAATTTTTTCTATACTAAAACCTAATGCTATTACATTGTCATTTTAAATGTAAAAGACAAGTAAATAACACGACACAAAAAATAACTGGACCGTTGTTCTTAGAGAACTAAGAGTAGCCAGTATAGTTATTACATATGTACTTTGACTGTAATAACAAATAGTAAGGTACATATGCATTAAACAAATGGACAAAGTAAGTAAGTAAGTGTAGAACTAATCGACAGTATAATATATCATAATATTAAAACTATATTCGTTTTGTTTTAATACACATTTATTTTGATAAAGCAACTTGCTTGGAATGAAAAATAATAGTAACATGGTACACAATAAATTAATTTAATGCTAGCACCCGGCATTCACATTATCGAACAGAGCGAATGTCTGTAGGAAATAAAATAACAAAAACATACTATTAACAAAAACAAAGTAAATAACACTTAAAATAAATAAACAAAATAAGACAGCTGTTTCGTGTGTGTCAGCCGAAAAATAATAAGTGTTAATTTAATTAACAAACTTATTTTGAAGTTATAAGGCATATCTGGAGACGGGTATGACATTAGACTCCTTGTAGATGAATTCGTTGGAGTATTTTCTTGAATAGCTTTGAAAATTTTTGTTTATGTATTTCCTTAACATTTTCCTTTCAAAAATTTGTAGCTCTTTTGCTACAGTTGGAGAGATGTTGAACTAAATCGGAAAAGCGTAAACAAGAGCAGATCTCATAGCTACCTTGTACAAAAAAAGTTTTGTTTTCGGTGAGAGGTGATGAATTTTCGTTAGACCAGAAAATATAGCCGCAATATTCTCGCCTTTGTCAGGAGGATTCTTACATGATTATTGAACTTCATTAACATGTTGAAGTTGACATCTAAGTATTTAGTAGCTGGTTTGAAGGGTATATTAATTCCATTTAGGAATGTTGTAGTTGTTTTCACTGGGGAACAATAATTCTGACGCATTTTCCCGAGGCGTTTTTGAAGAAAATACCCTCTGATTTATGTAGGAATTATATAAAACACTTTAGTAGTTTGGTTTTAATTTTTTAAGGTAGTTGAATACATATTTATTTTTGAATTCATTAGTTTTTTCAATTAATTTTAAATTTTTATTTTTTAAATATAATAAAGAATTGGGGTTTATAAATTGATCATTAAAATGTCTATCCGAGCAAGTTTCATTATAAATACATTATTATTACATTCACAACGTTTTTGTCCAACTTTATTCCGACTTAACAACTTTAAACAACTTTCGTATTCAATAGCATTAGAACAACTGTCCGTTTTTTCAATCATCATTAAATCTTATTGTCTTCTCTTGAATTTTCTGTCTGTATTGCAAAATTTGGTACGTCAGTATTACAAAAATATGTCGGTCAATAAAATACCCCTTTATCCCATACTCGGCCATCCGACTAATCATCCGCCTCGGATGAACTATCAACCTCATCATCAACTTCAGAATAACGCCACAATTTCATATAGTCTTTGCTGCTTCATGTTAAATTCGGCCCCTCGAATGATGCTGCTTTTCGAACTTCATATCGACCATTTCGCTTAACCTTAGTGACTTCATACGGTCCCAGATATTCGTTAGCAAGTTTTCTTCCGGCAACAAATTGTGTCCTTTTGATCGCTACAAAATCTCCAACTTTATAATCAACGTTTTGCTTTCTTTTACGATCGAAATTTTTCTTATACTCAGCTTGAACTTTCTCAATTTGTTGTTTCGTTTCATATCTAAGCTCTTCTCGGTTTTTATCAAATTCATTTACTAGCTCTTTTTCAAGGATTTCGACGACGTTACTGCAACTATTATTTTTCATTTTTACTCCAAATAAAACTTCAAATGGTGAGCGGCTTTTTGAACTTTGCTAACATGTTTATACCATTGTTCAGGTTTTTCCGATGAGATTTTAGAAATTACAGCTAATATTGTTCTATTAACGCGTTCTACTTGTCCGTTTCCTCTTGGTACGCCCGTAGTTATCTGAATATGCTCGATACCTTTAGTATTACAAAATTCTTCAAATGCTTTTGAAGTAAAAGCTGAGCCTCTATCACTTATAATGCGTTGTGGATCGCCAAAAACTGAATGCCAAGATTCGAGTTTATTGATTACTTCATCTACACCCGTCGATTTTGTTGGAAAAAGCCACACAAATTTACTAAAACCATCCACAATGGCAAAGATAAACTTATACATCTTAGATGTAGCATCCATCGGTCCTAAGTGATCAACGTGAATTGTGCATAATGGCTGGTCACCTTTGTCGACACATTGCAAAAAACCTTCGAGCTTTCCTTGTTTTTTATTAAAAAGGATACATTTTATACAATTTTGAATAACTTTGTTGACTTTATTTTCTACATGTGGTATAAAATACTGCTGTTTTATTTGGTGAACCGTTTTAACTGTACCAAAATGTCCGTTCTCATGTGCTTTAGTAATAATTTCTTTTTCCATATGGCGTGGAACAACAAAAACGTCATGTCCGTCGATTTCTCTACATAAGACACCACCGACTATCTTTAACAAATCGATTATTGCTTTTAAATTTTCATCAGTATTTTGTGCTTTTTGTAAGCGACATTTTAAATCTGATTCAATACTAACAATATACACTGAATGTCTACTGAGCGCGTCTACGTGCTTCATACGTTCTCCTTTACGGTGTTTCAAAGTGTAATCAAAATCCTGCATATACATTACGTATCTAGATATAGAAGGTAATAAATCGTCTTTTCTATATGTTTGTTGAAATGCTAAACAATCCGTAATTAGATCAAATTTCATCCCCAAAAGGTAGTGTCGCAACTTTTTCATGGCCAAAAATGCAGCTTTTATCTCTAAATGGTAGCTGTGTTGTTTGGATTCAGAATCTGACGCTTTTTTGCTATAGAAATAAACTGGATACCACCGTTCATCAAACTGTTGTATCAAAATAGCACCAAACCCAAATTTTGATGCATCCGTGTGTAACTCTGTTTTGGCGTCCCTGGAGAAAATTTTTAAAACTGGTTGATCTGTCAATATATTTTTTAACGTTTGAATTGCTTCTCTAGCCTTCTGATGCATACAAAATTCAACGCCTTTTTTCAAAAGATTTGTTAAGGGTCTAGTAATTATTGAATAGTTTTTTATAAACTTCCTAAAAAATCCTGTTAACCCAAGAAATGATTGAATGCCTTTTATATTTTGTGGTTCCGGGAAATTTTTTACAGCTTTAATTTTTTCCTCGCTAGGTTTTACTGAACCATTCTCAATAATCAGACCCAAAAACTTTACTCGGTTTTGTAAAAATTTACATTTCTTCCAATTAATTTCTAATTGTTTTCTGCTGCAACTTTAATAGTTTTCTCTAAATATTTCATACCTGTTTTCTTATCTGCGGAATGAACGATTATATCATCCATGTAAATTTGCATTATACCTACATTTACTAGTTCACGAAATATTGAGTTGATAAATCTTATAAAAACAGCTGGAGAATTACAAAATCCAAATGGCGCGTAATTAAACTCAAAAACACCTTGTTTGGTAACAAAAGCTGTATATTTTTACTCTCTTCCTCAATAGGCACATGTAAAAATGCATTTTTAATATCTAACACGCTAAATACAGATGATCCAGCCAAACTATCGATTAAATCCTCCATATTTGGTACTGGGAATCGGTCCTTAAAACACACTTTTTTTAATCGTCTATAATCGATGCACATTCTTTTTGAACCATCTTTTTTATCTGCTAAAACTACCCGGCTGCAATACTGAGAGGTTGATTTTCGAATTATACCATTCTTTAACCATTCTTCGACTTGATCTTCAACAATTTTTTGTTCAGGCTGAGGTAAGCGACTAGGTGTTGAATATATTGGATCTTCTGTTTCTAGAACGATTTTCATTTGAATGGAACTTATAGCGTTACGTACTGGCGTATAACTGTTTTTAATTTTTTCAATTTCCTTTGCATATTCCATCGGCGCTACAACATCTGATTTTTGATCTACGTTAATGTTCATAATATTTTTAATTTCTTGATTATCGGCGTTTTTTATAATAGAGTGGAAAGTATATCCATTTTCATCTGACGAATATCGGATATTACGTAAGACGTTGTAGTCAATTACGACATCATAATCAACAGAATTGTCCGGCACTATTATTAGATCGTGTCTAATACAAAGTCTATTAAAATTGGAGTTAACTTCGAATTTTCCTTTAGGAACCGTTACCGCATATCCGAAACCGGTAATTTCTTTTTTATATTCTTTAACGTCTGTTTTAAAATTTTTTCCGAACACACTTTCTTTTATTACAGAAATATCTGCGCCAGCGTCAATAAAGCACTGAAACTGTTTTCCATTTATTATTAAATTTCATAGCTGCGCATTATGCATTGTACAGTTTACCGCACTCATTGACTTACAGTCCTTAGATATATGGTCACTTTTATTGCATTTAAAACACTTGGGTCCCTCTAGTGTGCACTCATTTCGTTTATGATCCGGAGATCCACAATTATAGCAGTGAAAAACTTTAACGTTATTCTTATTGTTGTTTACTGTTTTATTACGACTTTTGTTTATAATTTCATTTTTGTTTTTATAAACTCTTTCATAAATTTCAAATTGCTCTTTTAAATCTTTATAATTGCGCGCACCGTACAATCCGATTTTACAATCCGGACTTCCTTTAATACCATCGACAATATAGCGAATTATTGAACGTTCATCAACCGTACCGAATGAACCAATTCGTCGCATGTTTAGCATGTATTCATGTATATTTTCACTATCTTTTTTCTTACGTTCACGTAGCTGGGAATGAATTTCAGCACTTGTATAATCCCTATGAAATTCATCCATCAACAGTTGTTTTAATGTTGCGTAATCACATACCGAAACAGACTGCAAAAATAAATCTGCACATTTTTTCATTTTATTTCGGGCAAATACAAATTTTTGTACCTCCGTCCAGCCGTATGCTAAAGCATATTCCTCAAAATTCTTTAGCCACATATCTATTGTCATTCCGGTATCACCTTCAAATATAGGAATAGTTCTTTCAACATTCGCAACCGAAATTACATTAGAAAGCATTTCACTATCTTCTGACATTTCAAATATTTTTCTTTGAGCTTCGCCTTTTAACGATTCTTGTGTTTCTTGGTTTTTGTTTTGATTAATTATTTTTAATTCACTTTGCACTTTTAATTGGTTTGTGTTTTGCTCTTTAGAATTTTGGAAATTTTTTTCGGTTTGTTTATTTTCTATATTACTGTTTTGATCTTCACTTTCTGTGTCCTTTTCTTCTATTTCTACTCTTTTGTTTCTATTCCCTGATTTTATTTTTTCTTTTGAATCTTTCGTTTAAAGTTTTTTATTTTTATTTGATTTTGTGTTTTCCTTTGATTCTAATTTTTTGTTTTGATCTTCTAATTCGGCTTTGATTGACGGTGTCTGTACTTTGTTCTTTTCTTCGTCTCCCATACTCAACAAGAATGTGGAAACATTTAAGAGTTGTTTTTCGTTGTAATTTTAGTTTTCTTTTTAAGTTTAAATTTGAGAGTTTAAAAGCTTTTTTAGAACTTATCCACTTTAATTCATCTTTGTTTCTGTTTCTATTTCAATATAACTCTTAAACTCTCTCACTAGCATTCTGTTTTCTTTTTGAAACATTTCACTTTTCAACTTCAAATTTAATATTCGATTTATAAAATAATTTTTGAATACCGTTTAAATTTGCCGTTATTTGGAATTTATACCTTCTTTCTTTTATCTTCATACACGTTTTTTAATTTTAATTTTTCAGCAATTAGAAAATCAGAAACACATTTAACACTTAAATTTTTTCCTTCAAAAATAAGATCACTTTTGTTTTGGCATAAGATGAGCCCCCAAATGTAGGAATTATATAAAACACTTTAGTAGTTTGGTTTTAATTTTTTAAGGTAGTTGAATACATATTTATTTTTGAATTCATTTGTTTTTTCAATTAATTTTAAATTTTAATTTTTTAAATATAATAAAGAATTGGGGTTTATAAATTGATCATTAAAATGTCTGTCCGAGCAAGTTTCATTATAATTACATTATTATTACATTCACAACGTTTTTGTCCAACTTTATTCCGACTTAACAACTTTCGTATTCAATAGCATTAGAACAACTGTCCGTTTTTTCAATCATCATTAAATCTTATTGTCTTCTCTTGAATTTTCTGTCTGTGTTGCAAAATTTGGTACGTCAGTATTACAAAAATATGTCGGTCAATAAAATACCCCTTTATCCCACATTTATTAGCGTTAATCTTTACGACCCATAAATTATAGTAGACATTTATAACGTTCAGATGATTAGCTGCATTCGCCAGTGCTTGTGTTGGTGAGTTGTCGTGAGAGTATATCAGACAGTAATTAGCATAGAGCATTGGAAATCGTAAAGGAATATATTAAATAAAACTGTGCCAGCACGCTTCCCTGGGGTACACCACTTTTCACATGATCTGAGAGTGACAATGCATCGTTAATTTGTACTTGAAATTTTCTATCAGAGAAGTAACTTTGAAATATTTTCACTAGGAAAGGACCAACTTCAAGATTGACCAAGGGCGTTTCTAATGTCTAGGGAATTTAGTACAGTAGATATCTTATTTCTTATATTCTGTGTTACATCTGAGTGTAGTTTTAGGAGCGCACGTCGAGTGACATCGTCTGAATCCAAACTGGAATGATGTAATAAGACTTATTATAAAACAGTTTTCCAATTTTTCTTACAATATATGCTAAAATATTTTTCCCAAATTGGATAAAAGATAAATTGTTCGGAAATCTTCTAGCTGATTACAATTTTCCTTCTTCTTTATGGGAACGATCTTAGCAGATTTTCAAATGGTGTGAAAGTAGTAGTTGTTTAAACAGTTGTTAAATACTATATTGAGAAGCATTAGCGAAATGTCAGGCAGCTTTTTTTACTAAGAAGTTGGAAATTTTATCAATGAAAAGGACAAAGATAAAACCAAAAATAACAGACAACAACAACATAGGGAGAGACTAACAGTTGTTAGCAAAGACAATGACGACACTATTAATAGGGATTACACAATGACGAACGATATGATCCGACGTTTTCCCCCCGTTAAAAGAACTGTCTTTCAAAAATCTTCTTGTGAAGGTAAAAAAGCCACCTTATGTATTGTTTGAGTAATTGTTTGAGTCACTTCTGCAAGTAGCCATTGTTGTGGATGAGTTGTCCAACGTTGATGTTTGGCTTCGACTTGAACCATTTTGATCGTTGTTGGAGCGACAAACAAAACAACAATTTGTTGATATCGAAACAAAATTTCTTGACATCAAGTTAAAACTGGAATTTTTGAGCAATTAAAAATTTCACCAGGAATTGAAATTAGAGAGGAGCCAATCAATAGTTGACCAAGAGTAAGAGCCTCGCTATCATTAGGGTCATCTGACATTGGAGCTATTGGCCGTGAATTAAAAATTGTTTCAATTTCGACGACAATTGATTGTAGTTCTTTGAATGTGATATGGGCTAGGGCTATGTTTTATATGGTACTTTTCCACGAATTCGATAGAAAGTTAGAAATGGGCCACAAAAGTCCATACCAGCAACCAAAAATGGGCGTTGAGCTCTTAAACAAGCAACTCGGCTTGTAGTGGAAACAGTGTACTCAATTGCGAACAACCTTTCGTACAACTCCTATGGCACTTGATGAAGAATGCCAAGCAAACGTTTAATATACAATTTTACAAATCGATGATCTTTTGGTAATAAAACTGAAAATCGTGCATCATATGGAATGGGTGCGTTGGATAATCGTCCGCCACCTCGAACCAGCTTAACTTCTTTGTTATCCAAATAGATTTCTTGGATAAATGGAGCCAGTTTCGTAGTGACGGCTGAACTATATTTTTGTTTGAAATGTCATCAATTTCACCGCTGAAATCGGGACGTTGTATATACGAAACAATTTTACAAAAGGTGCTTTATCGATGAATAATGGTCTTGGCGTTCAGAGAAAGATCTACTGGGGATCTGTTGAAAATGTGTAAAATGTAATTAAGTATTTTAGTAATTGTATAACATGAAGAATGCTTATCGATAATGGAATCAACTATAGATGGTAAATCTTTTGTTGTAAATTAAAAAACGGCTGGTTTTCTTCGTTCCAAAATTTCAGTATCGCTATCAAATATCAGTATCCTTACAAAAAAAATTGAGGACCATTAAAGCTGAAGTTCTGAAATACGATTGCCCACGAACGATTTTCGAATCTGTCCAAAAGAAAATACAAGATACAAATTTCCAAATTTTTGATTTAATTTTGGACCATATTCTGCTAAGCAAGACGGCATCACACAATTCGAGGCGTGGCAAAGTTGAGCCCTTATCGAATCTACTTTTGATTTAGCAATCAACAAAGTTCTTCTATAAGATCCATATATGAAAACGCGATAATAAATGCAGCATCCAAAAGCGAAGCATCTGCAAAGCCATGTTTTTCGCCAGGTGTATTTTCTGAAGTTAAAACATATCGAGGTGCTTCTATATTGTGGATATTCGAAAATTTTCCTTATTTTTAAAGATTTTTTTTGAATATTTGTGTTCAGAGATTCACCCACATTTCTTGAAGCAACGTTGTACAACGAGTAATAATAGGGCTCAAGAGGCCAGGTAAATCAAAATCACGACATACCAAGTCTAAAACACTTGACATCAGTTTCACCAGTTTTAATTGTGACGTCTTCATATAGATTTGACACAAAATCTGGACAGTTGCTATTCCATTTTGCCAGCTGAAGGCCATGCAAGCTGAAGTTTTTATAATTTCAGTTTTCTTTGAATTTAAAACTGCAAAACTATCTGAGCCGGTTAGAACGTCGTCCACGTATAAAACTTTACGAAGCACTTGAGCCCCAACTGGGTATGAGGCTTCGTTAGCTGGCGCAAATCCTCTTCCAAACCAGAGTGGGTGCCGGCCGGTAAACTAGTACCACAGTTTTTGTGTTGTACTATGTCGGGACGGTGCTTGGCTGAGATCAGTGTATACAGCTGGTGTCTGTACTGTCTTAGTGGTACCACATTACGGATATATACTTTGATCATAGGAAAGGGGTAAGTTTTTCATTGATCAGCCAAAGGTTGTGTTGGAGGATCTAAACCTTCGGGTGCCGTGTCTTCATGACTGATGGTAGTGCACTTACTCTCTCTCCCTTCGTCAGAGGGAGGGCAGCGATCTATGCACAAGTTTTCTAAATAGTACGGTCATGTCTCTGCTAGAACTCTGTTAAAACAGAGAGATTTCTGTTTTAACAGAACTGCGGAACAGCGTATGCCAAGGGATGCGAGGCCAAAAGAGTGCTTGGTCGTAAGTATGCGGACTCTGGAGAGTTGTGATCTCCAGTTTAACCTAGATCACCCGGGTAAGGGCTCTACCCAGTGTTGTTCTTCAAACCCCCAAAATTTTAAAAACAATTTAAATAAAAAACAAAGCGATAAAATTGCATCCGCCACCAAAAATGCTGAAGGTCCACTCGAAGACCAGATTAAACCTAGTGTTGCTGTTGTGTAACCTACTATAAACAAAACGCCTCCGGATTGCCAACTTACCTTCCATGAACCGCAAAAGCCCGAAACTGAGATTTCTAATGCTGATGCGGGAACTGTAGAATCCGATCTACTAAGTACATGCTCCGGTAGATTACCGTTTGCCAAGTTGACTTCTGCCATTCAGAATAACATGAATGCGAAAACCTACAAGGTAGTTATGAGGAAGAACGATGGTCAACTCCTACACTTTCTAATAGTGGTAGACGACAATTCGTGGGCCAAGTTGGTTGAGGTGAATGGCAGAATTGCTTACCGGTTGAAGGATGCCAATAAGGAAGGTGACCCCAAACCCTAGAGTAATGTCGGCGCAATAGAGGCTGCGGCTCCTCCTAAAGTCGCTTATGGAAACATGGAACCACAAAAGGTTGCCTTAGACGTAGGCCTTCCCACTGTAGCAGGTGGAAATAAGAAACCACAAAGGGTTGCTATTGATGAAGCTCCTTCCCCTAGTAGCACTACAAGGGGAAAAGCGGCAGTACCGGTAGGTGTATCGACGATATAGTCGATCTTTACGAGAACCCCAAATAGGGGTAGCCCAAGGAGATCTGAAGAAGTCCGAGGAAAGGGGCTACGAAGAGCACAGCTGCAGAGAATGGCTGCAATCTCCATCAAACAGTCGGAGGATAAATGAGTACCGTACAGGCACCACGCTAAGGGAGCAACCGCTACCCTGTGCAACACGTTCGCTCATCAACGGATGGACATAGCTTTAATCCAAGAGCCGTGGGCTTTCGGAGGTAAGATCCTAGGTCTCCAACATGATTTAGGTAGGTTATTATACCACCATGAAGTAACTACTCCTAGAACGGCGACTTTAGTTAACAAATTAATTTTTTCACTTTGATTATTTTGCCCACTTTTTATGTTTATATTTAATGCTTCATGATCCGCTATTTTACCCGTGTAACAATATTCTAGCGATATTTTTTGGCTATTTGTTATAAAATAGTCAATTAGAGTTTTTGAGTTATTTGTAATACGTGTGTAATCATTTTACAATTTATCATTTAAACTGCTTTCAATTTTATTTTTATAAAAACTGTTTTGTGTCCAATCTATATTAAAATCTCCACTTATCAAAATATCACAGCTGTTATCACAGATTTCGTCTAAAATTTCATCAAAAACCATACAAAATACCGCCTCCCCACAGCTGGGTGATCTATATACTGTAGCCATAATCATACGTGTACTATCATGTTCAACTATGCAAGCTATGATCCAATATTTTGATGATACCACTTTTTCCAAATTTTTTTCATTTTCCAAGTTTTCTTATAATATATAATAACACCTCCAGTTCTTGTTGAGTTTGAAAACGATATTATCTGATTATAGCCTGGTAAAATTATTTCACTTTCTTCGATGTTCTCAGTTAGATGTGTCTCCGGGAGTAACATAAAATCCATATTTTCTGTTGCAGCAATAACTTCTACCTGATTAAAATTGTTAATTAATCCTTGTACGTTTGTATAAAGAGTCCGTATTATTTTTAATTGTTACATTGCTAAACCCATTCTTCTTTTTTTATATTTAATTTGTTTTGATACACATTCTTTATTATTAGTTGTATGATTTCCCTCGCCTGGGTAACTATCCTGTCGAGATGTGAGGGCTTAAGTGCACTCGGTGGTTATGTTCCCCTGTGTTGATGTATGGTTCTCAGTACATCTTCAGATGGGACCATGAACATTAAAGGAGTGCGCGACCAAAGGTTACTCTTTTTTGTCGAGATATTTGGGCGACGGTGAAATCATCAGCGGTATGTCCTCTTATTTGACATAGATTTTTGGCGCATCAGCCATCAATAACTACGTAGGGGTCCCTCGATTCCCCATGAGTTTCCCTGGTAGTTCAGATGGTACATTGCAGTATTGGTTCATACTCAAAATGGACCCACCTAAGTTCCGAGTGTTATGCGACCCATGCTCAGGAACTTTATGGTTTGCAGTGAGGGGTTACCAAAGACTGTATTCCAACGCGAGCCTTACAGATACCTGGACGCCTCTGTCTTTGTCACATTAACGGGGTTATGATGTGATCGACCTTCGTACCCCTACACTCGTGGGACCAACATGAACAACGAACAAAGGAACAAACCAACGAACACACGTACAACAAGGACAACAGAAACTGTGCCTGACAAAAAGTCCAGTGATCCTACCTCCTCCTCCAAGGCTGGGAACTTGCCTGGCACTTTGTTGTCGAAAGGCAGGCATATCAGACGTTCGAAGAAGAGGTACAATGAACGGCGCCTCTCTCTCAGAATTCTGGAGAGATTTGATAAGGCCGATCCTAGGACTCTCTCTGAAAAACAGAAATAGTCGTTAAAATGGGCGCGTATCATTTCTAAGCAGCAGGATGCTGCGCCACCGAAACAACCTTCAGGAAAGAGATTGCGTTCACATGATGACCCGCCGGCACCCAAAAGATCCAAAGTTGGTGATGTCACTGGTCGGAGGGTCTTTGCTGAGGTTGTCAAGGACAGCCTGGTGATGGCGGTCATCAACAGGGGGGATGTGGATGGTATCGTTCCTAAGGACAAATGGAGTTACATTAAGAACGCTATGTCCTCAGTGTACTCCCAAGTCCTCAAGGAGATTCCAGGCACACCTCCTTTGTGCAAGGATGCAGGCTGGTTTCAGGGCCGCATAAAGCTTATTGCTTTCGGTGATATGCCCTCTGTTGAATGCTATCGAAGGTTGGTGAGGTGTGGGTGTTGTAGACAAAAGTGACATCCCGCCCCGCCCAAGGGCACACGCATGGATTCCGGCGATCCCAGAGGATGAATTATCCATAATAAGTAGGCTCAGGGAATGTAATCCTGGCCTTCCAACACAAAATTGGAACGTTGGTAGATTGGATAAGGCTGATGGAGCTCGTAGGCATGCGGTATTTATACTGAATGCCGAGTCTCTACTAGGTCTCGTCCAGTCCAAAGGCCTACTTTCGTATGGATTTTATAAAATCCAAATGAAGGTATACAAAAGCGAGAAGGTAGGTGAATCAGCAGATACCGCGTTAGTTAACACTAATGTTGTATCTGAAGGTGAGAGTACCTCGTCGCAAGTTCTTGTAGGGCATCTGGAAGATACTAGCGTTTCGTCCTTTTCTGATGCACTCGGGGGCGTGGAGGATCTCCTCAACACAGGACTAAGTGAAGAGTTTTGTGAAGAGGAGCTTCTCGTAGACTCTGAAGAGGAAAAGGATGTGACAGTGGTGGAGAAATCTGATTGAACTTTGGTTTATTCAGATAAATCTCCATCACTCTAAGGCTGCATCCGCAGCCCTTGTGATCCTCCTGACGCAAGTATGGTTCGACGTGGTCCTTATTCAGGAACCCTGGCTGAGTGGTGGCAGGATTTGTGGAATAAGGACTAACGGGTTTAAGCTGATCCAAAGTACGAGTGATGGTAGGCACAGATCTTGTTTACTTGTAAGGAACAGTCTTAATATTTTTCTTCTCTCTTCTTTTAGTAGCGAAGACATGACAGTGGCCAGCCTTGAGTGTGAAAACTCTCAAATCTGTCTGGTTTCGGTGTATATGACTCTGACGGCACTGGTGGATGCTGCTGGAAAAGCTGGGTGCAACCTGATTGTGTGGAGTGATGTCAATGCGCACCATCAAATCTGGGGAAGCTCAGACATCAATAATAGGGGTAAATTACTCATTGAATATATTATGAATACTAACGTTACTATATGTAATAGGGGCAATGAACCAACGTTCATTACTAGGAATAGACAAGAGGTACTGGATGTTACCCTTGTCTCTGATGAACTGGCTGATAGGATTGGGAACTGGAGAGTTTTGGATGACCATAGCTTTTCAGACCACCGTTATATTAGCTTCTGTTTAACTGAGTTAGATAGTATCCCACAGCCTGCTTTTCCGTCGAACGTTCGGAAAGTAGACTGGTGGAAAATACAGGGAAACATTCTGCAGATTCTTTTCGGGGGTATCTGACATAAACGTTCGGGATATAGGGGACATTGAGCGATAAGTGGAACAGGTCACAAGGGCCATGAATGATTCGCTGCTAGCTTCATGTCCCAAAGGTAAGGCTAGGGGTAGGAAACGACCGCAATGGTGGTCGCCAGAGCTAGCGAATCTTAGGAAGTGTTGTAGGAAATTCTTTAACAGGGCAAAGTCCACAAGGGTTTCACAGGACTGGGACGTTTATAAGGGTAAACTTAGAATATACAAGAGTGCATTGAGGAAGGCTAAGGATAGGTCCGGGGGTGAATTCTGCAGCAATGTTGAGGACACTTTTGAGGCTGCAAGGCTAAGGAGGATTTTGGCTTCCACACAATGCACGGTAGGATATCTTAGGAAACCGCATGGGAATTGGACAACATCCAGTGGGGAATCACTGGAGCTGCTTCTGGATACTCACTTCCCTGGTAACTGCCGAAATGAAACTTCTGCGGTTAGTACTGCATCAAGTCAACCTTCGGCCGCTGCCAGGAAGGTTGTAACCGAATCCCGAATTGCGTGGCTATTAGTAGCTTCAGACCTTTTAAGTCACCCGGACCAGACATGATTTCACCATGTGAACTGCAGGTGGTGGCGGATACACTGATTCCTTGGCTCAGGAATCTATACACGTACTGTATCGACCTAACTTATGTCCCAATTATGTGGAGGGAGACCAAAGTGCTCTTTATTCCCAAAGCGGGGAAATCCTTTCACACGGGACCTAAGGATTTCAGGCCTGTTAGTCTGTCACCGTTTCTTCTGAAGACACTAGAGAGACTCATTGGCAGGTATCTTAGGGACAATATTGATCAGAGGCTGCTGTCGAGTCGCCAGCATGCCTACTGCAGGAGTAGGTCCACTGAGACGGCCCTGCACAACCTGGTCGAATTTATTGAGGGTTCGCTTGCCGTTAGGGAGTATACCATGGAGGCTTTTCTCGATATAGAGGGAGCGTTTAATAACGTTACTCCGGATGCGATAGCTGCGGCGCTATCTGGTCTTGGAGTGGACGTCGACATCAACAGGTTTGTGTACAGTCTTCTTACAAGGAGATGTATACGGGCCGATTTGGGGTCGTCGGACCTGAGTAGATTTGTTGGAAGGAGCACACCCCAGGGAGGTGTACTATCTCCACTACTATGGAATCTCACTCTGAATGGCGTTCTGTTGTCACTTGAGGGGGTTGGTGTTAGAGTTGTCGCATATGCGGACGACGTTGCATTGGCAGTCAGGGGAAGGTTTCCTGAGGGTCAATTCTCGTTCTGTGATAATGTGAAGTGAAAAAAAACTTTTCATTTTCGTTTTCATAAGCACTTTTCACTCGAACTTTTCACAAATACATAAATTGCGATTCTCGTATGTATTATGAAAAAAATGTTTCATTCGCACTGTACCCATGAAAATTTTGTAACTGTGTTACCCAAAATTTAAAGCAAATGTCAAAACAGAGAAAAACGTAAACAAAAGTGAATTAAGTTCGTAAAATTTATTTTAAATAATTTTATAAAAATATCTGAATTAATTGTATGGATATTGCTCAAAGAATTCCGGATGAATAAAGGTAAGGCAATGATGTTACAAGCATTTAATTGCAGTAAATAATTTAATAATTTATAGGAATTTTTTGAGAGTGCTGAGACGCATACTTCGTGCTGACCACAATCCATTCGAGATGACAACCGACAAGCACTTCATTGATTTATATCGGCTTACTTTAAATGAACTATATTTGGTGCGCGTATGAAGTCTAATATTACTTAAAGAAAAAAATTTCATAAAGAATATAAATAAACTATAAATAAATATGCCATACTTTTGCCATTTTTCACTGTCCTTTTGGGTCCCACTAAAACTGTTAAGGCTCGCCGCTAATTCGTTACATTCGTCTTAAATTTGGCACCATCTGCAGTTACAAATCTGTTAATATGGGATTAATAAAAGCGTGATTATGGTTATTAAGCTAATTACTTATCGTTTGCAATGTCCACATGCTTTTCTTAATAATTAATTAAATACCCCTTTTGGCTTTCGCTGGCACGCTTTCCTCTTACAATCTTCTCTTTTTTTTCACTTATAAATAGTCTGTGTAAACAATTTTTTCATATGAAAATATTTTGACAGTTGTTTGCACTGTTACACAAAACAAGAATCGCCAGTGCTGTGCAATCGTGAAAAAATCTTGTTTCGTTCCACTTTATTTTCATATGAAAACATTTTGATATTTCTTTACATTTTTTCACAGAACGCGAATCAAAAGTACTATGAAAACGTGAAAAAACTTTTCATTTCACCGTTTCACAGAACGAGAATTGACCCTCTGGTACACTCAGGGATGTCCTTCAGGGGGCACTTCTAACTATGGAGAGGTAGGCGGTGAATCCGTGCAAGATTGAATTGGTCCTGCTCACCAGGAAACATAAGATTCCATTAGTGGAACCTATCTCCTTGGGGGCACTGAAGTTCCTTTTGCGGACTGTGCCAAGTATCTTGGGGTACTGTTGGATAGGAAGCTGAACTTCAGGCTCAACATTATGGACAGGGCAAGGAAGGCCACAGTGGCACTTTATGCGTGCAAGAGGGCAATAGGGAGGCAATGGGGTTTGTCGCCCCGGATTGTCCACTGGCTGTATACGGCAGTGGTACGACCGATAATGCTGTATGGTGTTATCGTCTGGTGGAGAGCTCTCCAGGGGCCCACATACCGTGGGATGCTGGATAGGGTCCAACGGATGGCTGGCGTGTGCATCACGGGTGCCCTTCGTACCACCCCAACTGATGCGCTGAATGCTATTTTGCATTTGTTGCCTTGGACATAATTGGTTTGCAGACTGCTGCAGCGGTCCGGTTGAGGGCGCTGTCACTTTGGTCGGACAGTGGCTATGGTCACAGTGTAATCCTTAACATGATGCCCGAACAGGGACATACCAGGGAACTGTAGGGCAGACGAGCTTGCAAGACTGGGGACTATCTTACACATTCCACACGAAATGGAACCTGTGGGCTTATGAGTTGGCAAAAAATAGGTGGGCCTTTGTCCGTGGTTGTATTCGTTCCAGACAGATGTGGCCCCATATGGATTGGAAGTGCATGCACAGGTTGCTGTCACTGTCAAGGCCCGATATATCCCTACTGTCTGATTGGAAGGCACGCAGTTAGGTTGAGGGTTGCGGCTAGTGACTTTTGCAGAAGCTGTGGTGACGAGGAGGAGTCTGTGGAGCACCTTCTCTGCCCTTGTCCTGCCCAGGCTCGCAGGTTGGGACTGCATTTGGGCTCATGTTTCTTTGAGGACCTGTGTGATTTGGCTGATATCGATATCGGCCGACTTAGTGGCTTTTTGAGGGAATCGGGATGGTTCGACGGGGGAAGCTAGTGATATAATTTTTACTAGCTTCCGTGGTATCACAAGGGACTTTATAGTCTAAGTAAGTCTGAATGGCAGGCTACCACTTCTACCTAACCTAACCTTATTTGTTTTGATACACATTCTTTATTATTAGTTGTATGATTTTCATATAATCCCAAATTAAGTTTGATATTCATTCTAACACAATTAATGCATTGTAGTGTACGCACAAATACGTGTCATACTGTGCATACAAAATATGAGCTATTGTACTATATGTGTTTGTTGTAAAGACCTGCACAAGTGCATTTGTTTCATGCACACAATTCTCCACACCAAGTTATTGTTGTGTTAACAACTGTATTATTTTTTTAGAATCAATTCGAATGACACATTTGAAAAATCAAATCAATGTAAAAACAGTAGTTGTTTCAAACGAAACAGTGTTAAGCAATAGTTTGATTCAAACAAATCAACACAATGCATGAGTTGATGTTTACGAAAACACAGCACAAAACAATTGTGAGTCTATACACAGTTATGTTCGGTAAACTGTTTAATGATTGAGTTAGAAAATTCTTGTAGCACAGAATCATTGCTATAATCACAGTGTGTGATAGTCTTTATAAGTGGCTGACGTATAGTGTAATAAAAAGTGTTTTTAAGTGTTTTAAAATTTCAAATTAGAAAAAGGTAATTTAATATACAAGAAAATAATACGTATTTTTTTAAATATTGTGCCCATAATTATGACGTGAAAATAAAAAATATAAATAATTAATTATTTCATATCAGATTTTTTTTAAAACAAATTCATTAAAATAAAATTTACAAAAATTTATTAACTTACACAATTTTAAAAGTTTGTGCTTATTTCAATTTCATATTTTGAAAAAGTTAAAAAAATTGTTTGTCCAAATTTATATACAGTGCCACCTCGCTTATCGCAACCCTCGATTAATGCAACTCCTCGATTATTGAAACTTGAAATTGTGTGTCTGTTTATTTACAGATTGTCTGTTTTATTTACATATTTTTTCATTGAAATTGCTTTTAAATGTTACTGTTGCCCAAAACTATTGCGTTTAAAATTAGCTGTAGATTTATCGCTTGTTGCACTTGTTTTTTATAGATATGTATGTACTCAGTTGAAAGAATCTATTTTCGTGAAAGATTGTTCTATTTGTATTGAATAAAATGCCGGTGATTACAAAATGAGTGATAAAATTAGTTTTTTCAATCTAAACCATAAAAGATGGTGACTTGGTTATTTCAACAACCTCAGTTTTCGAAACAGCCAAAATTCTATAAGTTGCGTTAAGCGAGGTTGCACTGTATTTTTTATTATTTCGTTTATTTGTTTTTGGATATTTATGAACATACATATATTTAAAATAGATGTCAGCTGATGATTCCGTTAGTTCAAATGCTTCCACTTGCATCTCAAATACCTCATTGCGTACGCCTTTAATGAGAAATTTAATTGTAAGTGGCGAGTTAAAAATAAGCTCCAAGAGAGGAAGAAGTAAAGTGTGGGAGGTGTTTGGAAAAGTGGAAAATATGTCAGGGGAAGCAACAAAGGATGTTGTTGCTTGCAGGAATTGTTTAAATGTGTATAAATATAATGGAGCAAGCACATCCAATTTAGTTAGACATAAATGTTATATGGCGTTAAATAATAATAATCAAAACATCACAAAAGTAGAAGTAGATGCAGAGACAAAAAAAAGGATCTCTGATATTTACGGAGTGGACCGTGGAGAACTGCAGACCATTTCAACTAGTGGAAGATACTGGCTTTCAAAAAGTTGCAAAGTTTCTTCTAACGGTTGGAGCAAATTACGGTAGAAATGTAGATGTTCGAAGTCTTTTACTACATCCAACAACAATTTCCCGAAACATAAAGAATGTCTACAATACATATTTTGAAAAAATTAAGACTGAAATAACTTCAGTGAAGAATGTTGGTTTTGGTCTTACATCAGACCTTTGGACCGATAACTTTATTAGAAGAACATATATAGCTGTGACCATTCACTACATAAAAGAATGAAACATATTTAGTAGACTCCTTGGTATGAATTCTATGGATGGTGAAAAATGCACACGTAATATTTATTTATTTGATAATGTATACATATACATATAATAATATATATTTTTGATTTTTAGATGAAAATGTCAGTCGAAAGGTAAAAAAAATACTCAATGAGTTCGATTTAGATATAAATGAAAAAGCCATTATTGTAACAGATCGAGGCTCAAACATGGTCGCTGCCTTTCGAAACAATAACCACATATTTTGTATTGACCATTTACTGCACAATACTCTTCAAAAAGCTATAAAAGAAGTATCTGCAGTTTCAGAATTATGTAGTCTATGTAGTAAGCTCGTAAAATATTTTAAAATTTCTGGTCTTAACGTAAATCTAGAAACATCACTAAAAAGCTTTTCACCCACCCGCTGGAACTCAATTTACTATTTATTTGTTTCTATTGAAAAAAATTGGGCCGAAACAGTTCAACTTTTGCAACAAAAAAATGAGCTAAGTAGAATCCATAATATTAATTTGAACCATATAAGTTTTGGAACTATTTGAAGAAACTTTGAAAAAGTATTCAACAATACACCTTGTTTATATTTACATCCATCGCTTAAAGAAAAAATGTAGCGCTGATATCAATGATTTAGAAATTACGAAAGAGTTTAAAGAAAAATTAACAATATTTATAGATTCGATAGTAATTGGGAATCTAACTATGTACCATAAAATTGCACTTTTTCTTTTCCCTCCATTAAACAAATTAGTTCAATTTAGTGAAGAAGAAAAATTACTTATTAAAGGGCATTGCAAACACATTATGAGAAACTACTATCAAGAGCAATATGAATCAGAAAATCAATTCGAAGGTGCAACAGAAATTTCTAGCCATATCAGCGAATTATATTCTAATTTTTTACCACAGACTGAAAATATTTCACGCGTTGATACAGTATCCAACGAATTGCTAATGTATGAAAACTTAAATATTAGTATTCATGAAGATTTCAACATTTTGCAATGGTGGAACTTACATCAAAATTAATTTCCGCTCTTATACAAAGTGAGCTGTAAAATATTAGCAATACCAGCTAGTAGTGCAGCTTCAGAGAGAGTTTTTTCGGTAGCACGGAATTTGATTTCTGAAAAAAGATGTAAAATTGCTTCAAATGGTGCATCTATAAATGCCATTATGTTTCTGCATTCAAATATAGATGCAACTGAAATACAAAATGATATTTCAAAATGTATAAATTAATTATTTTAAGCATTGAAGTGAATTTATCTTTTAATTTTTTTTTTCTTTGATAAAATATTTTTGTACCTGTTGAATAAAATAATTTAAAATATAAATGTATTTGTTCTGTAAAAATATTTTTCATCTACAATCGTTTTTTTCTCCATACAAATCTAGCCAGTCATACCTAATGATTTCAAAAACTGTATAAGATAATTTATATCACCTATTGTGCTACTGTTGTTTGGTTTATTTGGTGTGATTTGGTGTATTTTGGTATGTTTTGGTGTAGTTAGTGTGATTCCATTTGATTCGTTGTTGTGTGGAGTATATTCTGTACTCTTGACACTTCGTATTTAGTCGTTTAAACACTTTAAACAAAATCCATTTACATTTGAGTGTATATATATTTTTTGTGTGATATATGTGTTTTGCACAGTACAGTATTTGATTCTATAGCAAAACGTAATCGACAATCAGTATTTGAAAAAAAACGAATGTCTTGAAACGGCATTCAAATGCACTTGTGCAGATGTTTAGTTTGTTGTTGTCATGTTAAAGTTACAAAGTATAATTGTTTACGTTAAATTCTTGCGTATCCTATTACAAGCATTGGGTTATCGACACTACGATTAATGTTTGTATGGAATATTTGTTTCTTAGTTTGTATATTGCTTTCTATGTAAATCATAGATTTAATGACACAATAATTTTAAGTGTGTCAAACGAATATTTGGAATTCTTTTTGACAACAACAATTTAAAAGCAATAGAGTGCAACAGGGCATATTTTTAGAATTCAAGAACCAATGTAAAAATAGTATATAAGCGAGAACAATTTATCAATAAAAGGCAATCTTTAAAAACGCTTCATAAGGTTAACACGACTATTGTTTTATTCAGTCTGTTAATCCTTTACATGGCAATCCTGCTATGTCAATCTTTTACAGCATTTAACAATTTGTTCCTTATTACACTCCTTTGTTTTGTGATAGCCATGACATTTAAAACATATTTCCTGGTTTTTGCAGTTTTTGGCCATATGGTTGTATCCTTTACATTTAAGGTACTGTAAAACATCCGTACCATCAAAAACTCTACACCTTTCCCATCCTATATTAACTCGTTGTGCGGTAATCATTGTTGTATACGTTTCATTATTAACTGCTACTTTGACATTGTATATTGTTTCTTTTATCTTCGTATTCTTCTATAATTTTCATTTCACTGCTATTAATCATTGTGTTTTGTTTCATCAATTTTTCAATTATTTCACCTTCTTCATATTTAAATGTCATATCTGTTATATTAATTTTTAATTCAACTTATATTAATTTTTAATTCAACCTTAATTTCATATCCTTCTTTTAGTTCACTTTGTATTGCATTTCTTATTTTTTCCTTTCTTCGTTATTTTCGCTTTGTATCACCACCGTTTCCCCTCTTTTTTTATTTTAAAGTTAACTGGATCGACCTTTTTGTTTAGTTCTTCTTTTGTTTTATCTACACCTTGCTTTTCTTTAGGTTTGACAATTAATGGCACTTGTTTATAAGGATTCGGTAGAGCGATCTTGTTTTTTAAGGTTTCAAAGTGTGTCATTTTCGTTTGTTGTTCACTTGCCTCTTTAATTACTTTCTTTATTTCATTGCACATACTGACTTACAAATTTTTTGGTGTTATTTTCAAACTCCTTAACGTACCTATACAATTTTTTTACCTCGTCAAAATTTTTGAACATTATCTATTCTTTTCATCTTGTCTTTATAACGTAGTTCAATAGCTTTTAATAGTTCTTTAATTTTCCCTACATTTTGTTTCAGTGATGGCCCGAATTAATCACCCTTATTCTAGTTGTCGTTATCAATGTCGTCGTCGTTTTTGAGTCAACATCACTTTGCTTCGACGTCGACATCACTTCGACACCAAATTGGTATTCTATAACAGTGTTGTAACGACGTTGACAGTTTATCGATTTAAACAAAAACACATCTCTAAAAATTGAGTCGGCAGATTTATTTTGTTTATTATTTTTGCGAAGAAATGTTTTTAATTGGAAAGAAGACTACTCAGACAGAAATCCAATATCTTTAACCTGCCGGATAACAAGTGATTAGCAAAATCAAAGTCTGTTACTTTAAAGAATATTAATCTTCTATTTTTTTTAAAAGGTTTGAAAGTTACTTTCGGCTGAATAAAACAGACTGCAAAGATGTGCTGGAAACAATAGCACCTAATTTGAAAACCGGAATCAAGTCCACATTTATTTCCAAAACAATAAAGTTGGCAGCTACATTAAGATTTTTAGCCCAGGGGTCGTACCAGCCCAGTGTTATGAAACTGTAGCAGATTTGCCACAGCTTCCTCCAGCGGGCTCAATATAAATTGTTCCGCCACCTGTAGCATTACACTCTGCATTGTTGGCTACCATTTTTTTATCAACTTTAAATTTTAAGTCTCGCCCAACCTATAAATAAATTTTGTTATATTTTTCTAATGCACTTTATATGATTATGCTTTCTTTACCTTCTGCAATCCATCTCCAATTTTTTTCGGTGGGCCAAGTGCATTTAATAGATTTTATATTTCCCCCCATTGCTCTTTAAAATTACTTGGAACAGTACCTCTGCGAAATCCTATTGCAAGCGACGTATTTTCATCCAACTCTTCTATGAGTTTTTGAAACTGGTTTGCGTTCATTACCTTCATTTTTTAAATTTTTTCCGTTTTTTTTTCAGTCATTACTTTTCCTCAAGTCGTTACAAAAAATTCTGTTGACAAAATCAGAGTTGTTTCAATACAATATCGGCGTCACATTTTCTTACAGAATACCAAATACTTGTCGACAGTTATCGATTATTTTCGATAACGACAACGGGAATACCAATTTCAAAAAAAACCCCAAAGACAACATTGTCTGTGTCGATGACGACAACTAGAATAAGGGTGAATGTTTATATTCTACTAAATTTTGTTTGTTTTTGTCCACAGCTTCTCGTATTTCTGTTAGAACCATGTCGACATTTTGAATATATTTTAGGCAATCATCACACATAAACCGTATAAAGTTTTCGCTTTCCAGCATCTGGGATGAATACTGGTCAATTCCTAAACATTTAATTGCACAATGATATACTTTGTTACACACACCTAATTCCTGTTTCACCACGAATTGATATTTTACATTTACAACACTCAGACATATCTGAGTGTAATTTTATATTTGTTTTCTTTGTAACAATTAACAATATTTATATTTTTTAAATCTTTAAATTCCACTACTAGGTTTTTGTAGGTTCTTAATAGTCCTGTCTATTTTTTAACCAAATTTTATTCACCCTTATTCTAGTTGTCGTCATCGACACAAGACAGTGTTGTCTTGGGATTTTTTTTTGAAATTGGTATTCCCGTTGTTATCGAAAATAATTGATAACTGTCGACAAGTATTTGGTATTCTGTAAGAAAATGTAACGACGATAGTGTCTTGACACGACTCGGATTTTGTCGACACAATTGTTAGTAACGACTTGAGGAAAAGTAATGACTGAAAAAAAAAAAACGAAAAAAATGGGAAGAAATATCAAATTTATTAAATGCACTTTGCCCACCGAGAATAATATGAGATGGATGGCAGAAGGTAAAGAAATCATGATCATATAAAGTGCATTATAAAAATATAACAAAATTTTTTTATAGGTTTGGCGAGACTTAAAATTTAAAGTTAAAAAGAAAATGGTAGCCAACAAAGCCGAGTGTAATGCTACAGGTGGCGGAAGATTCTAGCAATTGATATTGAGCCCGCTGGAGGAAGCTGTGGCAAATCTTCTACAGTTTCAGAAACAGCTGAACTCTAAGTTAAAGTCGTTTCCAACACTGAGCTGGTACGACCCCTGGGCTGCCAACTTTATTGTTTTGGAAATAAATGTGGACTTGATTCCCGTTTTCAAATTAGGGGCTATTGTTTCCAGCACATCTTTGAAAGCTGTTTTATTCAGCCGAAAGTAACTTTCAAACCTTTTGAAAAAATTAGAAGATTAACATTCTTTAAAGTAACAGACTTTGATTTTGCTACTCACTTGTTATCCGGCAGATTAAAGATATTGGATTTTTGTATGGGAAGTCTTCTTTTCAATACTAGATTCTCTTTATTTTCTTCATCACAGGTATCAGAATTTAAATTACACATAAAAAACATTTTTTCGCAAAAATAATAAACAAAATAAATCTGCCGACTCAATTTTTAGAGATGTGTTTTTGTTTAAATCGATAAACTGTCAACGTCGTTACAACACTGTTTTAGAATACCAATTTGGTGTCGAAGTGATGTCGACGTTGAAGCAAAGTGACGTTGACTCAAAAACGATAACGACATTGATAACGACAACTAGAATAAGGGTGATTGTATTTATTATTTTATTTTAAGAGCTTTATTTTTTTCACTTCCTCTCGTCAGTGTTGCTAACTCAATCAAGGATGAATTTAGACTGCTGGCGTGGCATTGGTCTAGGTGTCATCTTGTGTTCTACGACGTATGCTTGAGGTTCAATGTTTTCTACAGTGGGTTCAATTGATATAGCTGGATGTGGGTTACGTGAATTTTTATTTACTTTGCATTTTTACAGTAGTATGATGAATGTGAAAACGCTTAGAAAGTGCTAAATAGCCAATTGTCTAGCTGTGCGTTTGTTGGGACTTCAATTTATTAGGTAAATCAGCCATCTCATCAAATCAGACCATCTCTTCCAAAATTCCTGTTTTAGGTGGGATACATGCTTCCAATGAGACAATCTTGACGCCTTTAATTCCGATGCCCTGCTATCTACTTGCGATGTGAGTGCTTCGCTAATGATGACATCAACAGCAGTTAAGGCCTCTAGGTTAGCTGGATCATTCGTTATGGGTGTTAGTAGACGAGAATTCAGGATTGCTTCAATTTCCACCACAACTGTCTCTAATTCATCGTGTGTTAAAGCTGCATTCGCGACACTCCGAAAGAGAAGATGTTTTGCTGACTTTATAGCTGCTTCCCATAAACCTCCAAAATGTGGTGCTCTCGGTGGAATAAAATTAAAATGTATTCCCTTTGACCTGGAAGTGGAAATAATTGATTCTTGTGACTTACTTGACTAAATGCTATCAGCTAGTTCTGATAGCTGACTTTTTTGCTCCGATAAAATTTGTAGCGTTATCAGAATAAATATTTTTACAGCGTCATTGACGCCCAATAAATCGTTTCAGGGCTCCAATAAAAGCATCGGTTGACAAGTCAGAGACTAATTCAAGATGAACGGCCTTTGTGGAGAAACAGAATACAGATATATATGCCTTTGTTGGCCTTTTGCCTCTAATCTTGTAGGGAATTCAAAACGGTCCACAATAATTTACACCTGAGTTGATAAAAGGTCGTGCTGGCGTAACTCTAGGTTGTGGAAGATTCCCCATAATTTGTTGACATAGTTGTGGCCGTGCCTTGGTACATCTTATACATTTTTGAACGGTTGAACGTGCCATAGTTTTGGCTTTTATTCGCCAAAATCGTTGCCTGATTATGTTTAGTAATACTTGTTGTCCACAATGTTTGTTTTCCTCATGAACCATTGTGAATAAAAGTTTTGTGATCGGATCATTATATGGAATGAACATTGGAAGTTTTGCGTCGTATGATAATCGTGAAGCCTCTAATCGTCCACCAACCCGTAGGATGTTTGACGTATCTAGGAATGGGGACAAACTGATGATCGAACTTTTCCTGCCGATTTCTCTATTCTTCTAAAGGTGTTGGATTTTCAGGAAAAAATCGGACATCTGAATGGTTCGCATGGTTAAGAAAAGTGCGTCGTCCAGTTCAGCCGGGGTTAAAGATATATGTGTTGGGCGATCTTCCTTTTTTATCATGTAGTTTCAGATAAATCTGAGAGTGTACCCCAGTACCCTTTGCAAGGCTTTGAAGGAATTTTTATGTCCAATTTTATATACGATGTCATCGTTGGAGACATTGACAGCTGAAATTACAGTTATCTTCTCCCTCTCCATGCCATTAGGATTCTGGAGTTGTTGCGAGAATTTGAGTGGCCACATATCTTCCCGTTTGTGGAGAAATAGCGGCCCATAAAACTATAGATGACATCCACAAAGTTTATTTGCTGATAGACCTCTGGAGAGTATATCAGCTGGGTTGTCTTTCGACCTGATGTGGCGCCATTGTTCGGACAACGTCAGTGATTGAATTTTGGGGACTCGATTTGCTACAAAAGTATGGTACAAGGATGATTGAGTGTTTATTCAAGACAGTACTATTTCGGTGTCAGTCCACAAAAATACATTTTGATTTTTTTTATCTTTAGATCCGTTTTGATTCGGTATGCCAGTTGGGCAGCCATAACTGCAACACATAACTCCAGGCGAGGTAGCGTTAGTTGTTTTAATGGAGCAACCCTCGTCTTGGCACCCTTCTATCCTTAAGAATTGCTCGGATGTAGGTCACTGCGCCAAGAGCCTTTTCAGAGACGTCTGAGAATATATGCAGCTCTGATTTTGCTGGAAACACCCCCTTAAAAATGTGTCGGGGAATTTTTAAATTGTTCAAACTGTATAAATCATTTCTGCAATTAGTCCAGATTTGATGATCCTCAGCCAATGGTTCATTCCAGTCTAACTTGAGCAGCCATAACTTCTGAGTAAACTTCTTTGCCTTGACCACTACATGTGCTTGTAGTCCAAGAGTATCGAATAGTCTCGCAAGATCTGATGTTGCCGTTCGTTTTGAAACAATCCGTAGGTGATTCATTTTCACCTTGACGCAAAACTGGTCCGTCTTAGGTAGCCATAATAATCCTAATTATTTTATTGTGCTAGTATTGTCACTATCGAAATCGAAATCAACCTCCTGATCACCCGTTGGAATATTCTTCAGCAACTATGGATGATTTGCGCACCATTTTCTCAAGTTGAATCCATGTCTCTTCAAAATTGTGATAAGTTCCTTTTGTGTCTCGAAAAGTTATTTTTTAGAACTTCTGAACCATATGGATGTTTTATCGAGTTTTCATCAGCAATTTTCTGTAAACATCTCGTAGCTAGATAAGGTGCTGCTCGTGTCCCAAATGTAACCGTGTTGAGTTTGTAGTAATTGATAGGACGTGATGGATCTTCCCTCCAGATAATTAATTGGTATTATTGATCGTCCGGATGAACCAAAATTTGTCTGTACATTTTTGCGATGTCGGTGGTAAAGAAAAATTTTGGTAACCGAAACCGCAGTAGAATCGAAAACAATTCGCTTTGAACAGTTGGCCCCGTATACATTAGATAATTCAATGAGTGGCCTGATGATATTTTCTCTGATGCGTCGAAAACTACTCTGAGCCTTATTGTGGTGCTATCTACGATCTAGCTATGTATGATCTAGCTATGATCTGGTTGCAGAACGAAGTGATGAGGAATGATGTACTTAAGATTCAATACGGTATTGATATCGAACTTTTGTCCTAATTGTTCATATTCTTGCATAAATCTTACGTATTACGTTTGAATATCTTCATTTTTTAGGAGTCGACGCTCAAGAGCTACAAACCTGTTGTAAGCCATTGCGTGGGATTCTCCTAATGCTGTCGGATTTTCACGAAAATGGAAACTGACAATGAAGCGGCCGTCTGCATTGTTGTTCACATGTTGTGTGAAGTGTGATTCACATTCACAAAATTTTTTCGCTGCCTTCAATCTCGTCCAATTTCCAAAGATTTTCTATTGCATTTTTCAATGAGTTGGTGCCCCCAAATATTGCATATGTGAGTGCACATAATAGGTTAGGAATTGAATCTTTTTCAATTGCGCCACTCACACTCCAGCCAAGTACTGTATTGGAGTGTTGGAAGATTGTCAGCAAGATGTATAGTGCCATTTTGAGTTAGTTTAAAGAAGATTTCTGCTCCAAGTAGCAAATCTATTTTTTCTTGTTGATATAAATGAGGATCTGCTAGGTGAATGTTGTTGGCAATATCCCAAGTAGAAATGTCAATATGTTGACTTGGTTGTGCAGGCATTATGCTTGGTAGTATATATGCTTCTACGTCTGTTGAGAATTTAAGATCGCTGGACTTCATTCCGATATTTATGCGATATGTTGATGTTTTTTGTGTTTCGCCAACACCGTCAAGGCAAAGTGAAGCGTCTGATGGTGATATGGCTAATTTTTTGCAAAGCCGTTTAGATAAAATATTTTCTTGTGAGCCTGAATCTAATACCGCTTAAATTCATCTGATACACCATTTGAAGCTGTAATTATTACCTTTGCCGTTGCAAGTAAGACATAGCTGATGTAACTGCTACGATGTTTGATGTGGATGGAGTTTTATGTGCTTTTGGATTGGTTTTGGTAGACTGAGTGCCTGATGTTGAATTGTTCAGTTTTTTTCTAAATGTAGCTTTTTCGCACATTTTCTACAGTTACTTGAATTGCAGGTTTTCAAAGCGTGATCACTTCCGAAGCAGTTGACGCATAGATTTTGTCGTTTGCACAATTTGTATGTGCTAATTTGTTCACGTTGCAACTTATAATTGTTGAAACTGCTTTATGTGTCGGGTTTTCTCTGGGAACGATTGCCTCCATACCTTGGAATTGTAGTTCCACGAATGATAAAAATCCCGATATAGTTGGCACATCTTTTGGGTCAGTTAATGTTTGCATGTACATGATATGTGTATGTTTATCAAGTTTCTTCATCAATAACTATTTTAATATTACATCCCAAGAGGATGTCGCAATTTCCAAATTGTTTAGTGCCAGCATATCTTTCAGAGCTTTTGATGATGAATTTACGGCCGTTTGGTTGATTATCTTGTCCACTAGGTTAGCGAATAAAATCCTTTTGTTGTTGTAGCGTTCATGTAACCTTATCCAGGCAGTACCATAATTTGTTTCAGATTGGGAAAATTGACCGATCAGATGTTCAGCTTCTCCGGACAAATTATTCTTCAAATACCACATTTTCTGGATAGCGGGAATCGGTTGTTTATCCACCATCTCAGAAAATAAATCGGGGAACTGTCGCCATTTTAGATAATCCCAATCAAATTTAGGTATCGTTTTCTTTGGTAGATGTACCAAACCAGTATCATTTGTCACAGGTACTATCTTCCCCGTTTGCAGGGGAGCAGCATTCTTTTCTAGTTTGTCAGCTTTTACAGAGAGATTGACCAAGTGATTTTGTACTGCGTCATCCAGTAAGTAAAATTCCTCAATACTGAAACCAGCTCTTGATGGATCTTAAATTTTTTCGCAAATGTCGCATAAACCTTGGATTTGGTTCCAAAGATTTTTGATGTTGTCAATTCTAAGATCATAGTATTGACAGTGTTGAAATTCTTCGGTAAGAGTTAACCCATTTAAAAGTCGCCCCAATGTTGTCATTCGATCAGGCCTTGATGATCATTGGGCTTTTGTAGTGTGATCTGTTGAGCTAACGATGGAGCACCATTATTTTCAATCGCTGGTGGCTTCTGTTAGATTTCGAGTAATGCGTGTATCCGATTAAACTCTGGTGAATATTTCCATATATGTGTTAATTCACTGACTTTTGAGTTATAATCCCCCGTAAAGTAGTCATGCTCTGTTCTCAGCCTTTATGCATCGTCGTGTAAGCGCAATTTCGAGTTCTGGGCTTCAATTTGACTCCAGGCCTCTTTCAATCGCCGTAAACACTCCTGCGGCTGTTTTTCTGTCGGCAGAATCCTTTTGGAAGTTTCTGATAATTGTTTGAATAGAATCCTCCGTTTTTAATAGGGAATCCAAAAAGGTTAGTGAAGTATCCCTTGTCTGTGTGAGACTTGTATAACTGGATGATGGTTGCGTGAACTACGTTTTAATGGTCACAAATGATATGGTGCCTTGTAACGAACGGAGAGTCCAGCGAGGATTCCGGCTAGAGAACACGAGACCTCCCAGAAGGTTCCAACCCTCTCACTGGGTGCGCGCGATCATAAAAAAAACTTACTTCTTTGTCCTTCAAAAAAAAAAAAACACACATACAAAAACATACCACACACGATGATTCCTAGGAATGGATGATTCCTAGGAATGGATAGGTGCCCTCCCAACCATGGTCATATTCGGGTCCATGAGCAACGTATATATGACCCCAAAACTCGCTTTAATTCTACCGTCCTAAACTCACCATTATTGCCTTCTAACCCAGGTCAAATTACCACAACATTATTTAAAATTTTTTTTTACTCAATATCAAACATTTTTTTTTATCTATTGGTATATTAAAACTACCCTTAACAATGCTAAGCTTATGCCTTACTTTCAAAAGTAAATAAAATTTTAAAATATAAATCTTTAGCTACTCTAAACGTAACAGACCTTATGTATATATAGCGCAATTTTTAAAACAAAAATAAAAAACGACAAATAAAAACAGCGCCGTTACATCAAAAATCAATTTAATTTTCCAAATCTTAAACCTTCACTGTTTCCTGTTTTTGTTTGTATCTTATTGGTTATCTACCGATCATAAACACACCGTTACTCTATATAACCTACCCTGAAGGAGCTCCCTTAGGATAACAAAAAAAACCTGCCAATATCGCAGATTATGGTATCGACTTAATATCTTTTGCTCAAACTTTTAGTTTTTTTCACACTTTTCCAACTCTGGCGCGGATTAATAAAAAATCTTGATAAAAAAATATAATCTACTATAGGGCATACATAAACAGCGTATTTTAGCATTCACCCGAACCGTTGTACTAAAAAAACAAAGGTACTCAAACTTATCACTACTTAATTCTATATTTTTTCTTGATTATCCCGGGACTTTCCTAAATATAACACAAGGGGTGTTCGCTCCTGATTTATTTTTCCATAGGGTCTTCTCTTGGTAATAATACACAAAACTTTTACCTGGCTATACACCTGGGAAAATACGGCAGCTAGTGGTTCTTCTGGTTCCCCGTATATGGTTTAACAAAAATCCCCAAACACCCCTGCATATAATTTCTCCCTTCCTCTTCACGGTACCAATTACCCTATATAGCCAGCTACGGATAAAAAAAATATAAAACGCAAAAATCAGGATCCATCCTCGTACTATATTTCCTTCTTTTCTTTTTCTCTGTACACAAAGCTACACTTTCCCTAAAATTCATTTTGAAAAACTTACGTTTCTTTTTCGTATTACGACCTGTTACAAAAACCAGTCTCTCACGGATACAGCCCATACAGCTATTATTCGTCTCGTTTCCTTCACAATGTCCAAATATCCTGTTGCTTAATTGCCGCAGTGAGATTAATATTCAGTTTTCCACAGAGTTAGGTCCTCTAATTTTTTCATAACAAATTCTAATTATGTTATTAATTTTCCTGCACTATTTTTGGACTTACTTCAACACCTTCCTTTTACACACAAATTTTCAAATTGAAAGTTTAATTTTTCTTTCAACTCCACTTGAAATTGTTTTTTAACTACACCAAAAACTTTTTTTATATAAATATTTATTATTAACTCCGCTCACTTTCAAATCTTGTTTACTAATGAACTCCATTCGCTGTCGCCTTGTTTTAAAACCACACCATTTCCGTTTTTTCTTCCAAAAACTTACGGGACCACTTTCTAGATCTTTCACTTTTTCCAAAAATTCTCCCGCCAATCAGCCATCTTTTTTTTTCACTAAAAACTCAGTGTATTTGCCAATCAAACCTTAAAAACAATAATCTTTCCCTCCATTACTCCATTTTTCCTTTCTTTTCCATTGCAACTCTCTAGAAAATTCTACTTTCTCTTCGCTAACTGGACCTTTATTGATAATGAAAAGGATATATTTTCAAAATAAATTTCCCTTAACGCTTTCCGCTGTTTTGAATGAAAAATGCAACTATGTGCCCTGTATCCATCTTCCTAGCGTTGCCACCTACTCTTTACAAATACTACGCAAAAACACAAACGCAGTACTACTACCACCGTAATACTACGAAGTTAATATCAAGATGTAAACAAAAAACATCTGTTTTAATTCAAAACAAAACGCATGGATAAGGTTCATTGGTTTGTATTACAATATATGTTTTTTCCCATTTTTATTAATACGTTATTTCTGTTTTTTTCTTTTTATTTTCAGGTTAGCACAAAACAACAAGAGTCCGGGTAAACTGTGGTGAGACTCGCCACATACGCATACGAAGATTGGGCTGGAGTGTGGTTCGCTCCCGGACAAGGCCCGCTTCCCTAACACTTCTAACCATAAACGACTGGGACTCGGGTTGGAGTTAGTCACTCCGAAAATTTAAAAAAACCCCTCCCACAGAACATTAAAAGGACTGAGACGGCCGGAGTAAAGTCTGCTTCATACTGCATGGCCTCCCACTTTTACTAACCTGTAGTTACTAACAAAACATCAAAAAAAAAACACCAATACAAACTGGGACTCGGGTAGGAGTTAGTTACTCCACAGGTCGAAAACCCCTCCCCATTATTTGCAACGGGACTCGGTACGTCTTAGGTCCGATGCTTGGACGGTCGGACTACCCTCCTAAGGCTCGTTCCCTAAGGGACTCCTACGAAACATTTTTTTTCGTGTTTTCTCGGAACGAAAGCCAGCGGTATGGTGTTTTCGTTGTTTTCTTATAAAAAACAAAAGTTATGACGACCCGCCCGCAACAGCCTGTTGTTTGTTCCCTCTTGAACTGATGAGTATGTGGAATAGGTTGAAATTGTCACCAATGGTATGGTGCCTGTTGTTTGTTCCACCTGGAACTGATGAATATGTTTAAATGATCACCAATGTTATGGTGCATGTTGTTTGTTCAACCTGGAACTGATGAATATGTTGCAATGGTCACCAATGTTATGGTGCCTGTTGTTTGTTCCACTTGGAACTGACCAATATGTTGAAATGGCCACCAATGTTATGGTGCCTGTTGTTTTTCACTAATGAATGCTTTTCAAGCCCATACCACTAGTTGGGGGAACTTGAAATTCAATTGTTCCAAGATGGTTACGTGCATTACGATTTTTAGATTGTACAAATCCCCTTACCACTGGTGGGGGGAAGCTTAAACTGAGTCTAAAACTATATCAGGGTCACCAAAAAATGTTTATTTGGTGCTTGAAGTGTGGACCGTTATCCTGATGATTCTGGTTAAACGTTCAAAAGGCGTTTTTAAGGTGTCCCTTACCGCTGGTGGGGGGAAACTCAAAACTTCCAAGATCGCCGGAACTAGGGGCACCAAAAAATGTTGAGGTTCAAGCCAAATTACAATTTTTAGATAGTTGAGGTTCAAGCCAAATTTCAATTTTTAGATATGATAGCAACAAAAATTAAAAAAAAAAATTGTAAGATGTAAATAGCAAAAAGATTTGCTAAATAATATTTTTTTTTCACATAAAATCAGTACTAAAATAGTAAAGTGGGATTGAAAACCGTTTACAAATTTTTCTACTAACTTCTTTTCTGAATGTATAAGGAGGCAATTGCCTGTAGATCTGATCTGCTAATCACCGATATTAACTCTATTGGTGAACTTGGGGTGGTAGCAAACCAGCTTAATAATGTGGTTGTCTCTTCATATCATGACAGTAGTAGCGTTCGGCAACATAGGATGCGACGTAATTAAGTAATTGTAGGGAATGTTACAATGCAACTGACTCCTTTGATTCCTGTAGAGGCGCACCTAAATTATCTCGTGCCATTTGCAATCCAGAAAAAGTTAGATGGGCCATTCGATCCTCTGCTCCCTTTATGTCCCCATGTGGGGATGGTATCTTTCCTGCACTTTTGCAAAATGGAATTGATACCCCACTAACGGCACTCGTTTCTGTATTTAGATTCAGTTTTATAATGGGACACATACCTCTCTCCTGGAGAAAGGTAAATGTTGCTTTCATTCCAAAGACTGGGAATAGATCCAACGAGCTGCCGAAATCATAGACTTATTAGTCTTACAAGTTTTCTTTTGAAGACTATGGAAAGATTACTGGCAATAACTCTGTGACGGTTAACGCAGTTAAAGGCTGACCACAAGGTGCCACTTCTTTGGTTTTTAGTTATAGACGACCTGCTTCAAAAGTTAGGTACGCTTTTTAGTAGTTGTTTAAACAGTTGTTAAATACTATATTGAGAAGCTTTAACGAAATGTCAGGCAGCTTTTCAACTTTTAACTAAGTTGAAAATTTTATCAATGAAATGGACAAAGATAAAACCAAAAATAACAGACAACAACATAGCGAGAGACTAACAGTTGTTAGCATAGACAATGACGACACTGTTAATAGGGATTATGTACACAGTAACAAACAATCTGAACCGACATTCTCCCCCGCTAAAAGAACTGTCTTTCAAAAATCTTCTTGTGGGGGTAAAGAAGAATAGGAACCTTTTGCAGATTTTAAGTCAACTACTTGAATTTTTCCATTACTGCTAGCAATGTTTAAGTCACTCCTGCAAGGAGCCACTGTTGTGGATGAGTGTTATCTTCATGGCTGATGACAAGTTGTTCAACGTTGATGTTTGAACCATTTCGATCGTTGTTGGAGCGACAAACAAAACATTTTGTTGATATCGAAACAAAATTTGTTGATATGGAGTTAAAACAGGAGTATTTGAGCAATCAAAAATTTCATCAGGAATTGAAATTAAAGAGGAGCTAATCAATAGATGACCAGGAGTAAGAACCACGCTATCATTAGGTCATTTAACATTGGAGCTATTGGCCGTGAATTTAAATCTGTTTTAATTTCGACGACAAGTGTTTGTAGTTCTTCGTTCGTGAGATGGGCTAGAGCGACTTTCTTCACAAACTGCCGCCTCTCATACGCCAGCAAAGTGTGGGCCCTAAGCGTAAGAAAACAAAATTCAAAGCCACTTTTAGCAAATAACGTTATCAGCATATCATTTTTCACTAAGTTCCTTTAGTTGTTGTAAGCACCAATGAAATTTTGTGGCATTATCACAGAAAATTCGTTGTGGCATGCCACATCTTCCGACCTTCAACAAATAATTTCCTGTTACGTTTGAAGCAGAAACATAACAGGAAATTATTTGTTGATAGATGTGAAACGAGATTCAAGTGAGTCGCCTTTGATCCAAAGCAAACAAACACGAATTCCATAGGAAGTTTGAAATAGGCCACAAAAGTCAAAACCAGCAACCAAAAATGGGCGTTGAGCTCTTAAACAATAAACTCGCCTTGTATTGTACGCAATTGCGAACAACCTTTCGAACAACTTCTAGGGAATTTGACGAAGAATGCCAAGCAATACTTTTGGGCCAGCATGTAAATGAATACGATGCAAACGTTTAATATACAATTTTACAAATCGATGATCTTCTGGTAATAAGACTAGAAATCGTGCATCATATGGATGTGTGCGTTGGACAATTGTCCGCCCACTCGAACCAGCTTAACTTCTTTGTTGTCCAAATTGGTTTCTTGGATAAATGAAGCCAATTTTTTAGTGACGGCTGAACTAAATTTTTGTTTGAAATGGCATCAATTTCAGCGCAGAAATTGGAATGTTGTATATGTATATGAAAAGATTCTACAAAAGGTGGTTTATAACTCGATGAGTAATGATCTTGGCGATAAGAGAAAGACCTACTAGGGATTTGTTGAAAATACATAAAATGAATGCTTATCGATAATAAAATCAACTATAGATGGTAAATCTTTTGTTGTACATTTAAAAACGGCTGCTTTTCTTCGTTCCAAAATTTCAGTATCGATATCAAATATAGGTTTCCTTACAAACAAATTGAGGACCATTAAACCAAATTGTTGATGGTTGTTTCCTTGAAATAATATTCCTTGGAAATTTTGGATAATAATAAAAAAATAATTAGTTTTTCTTTTCAGTCACAAAATGAGGTTTTTATTATTGCCTTCAATTTTACGTACCGTTCTTATTGGGTTCACAAGAGTGAGTTTAAAGATTAAACAAAGAAGCGGAATAGGCAACTGACAAAAAACATTGAAGCAGCCCACTGAACAGTTATTGTAGGCTGTTTACATATACGCATAAACATCCCGCCCCCTTACAAAACTGCAACAAGGGAGTCCTTAGTGCAAACTAAAAATAAGGACTGAACACAAATTTCAGAAGAGGTTATTAATAAATAAATGGTGAACAAACAAACTTTTTAAAAATTAATTTTTTTTGTTCAATAAAATATTCAGAAAAATATAATATTTTAATATAAAAGTGATATTAAATATAAAATATAAAAAATATAATAAAAATAAAAACAAAAGTAAAAAGAAAAATCATACAATATGTCCAGAATCGACATTTATGACTATTGTAGCCGGGGTGTTACTAAAGGCACTTTTGATGGTGCCTGTTGTATTTGTAGTTCCTGCGGTTGTTTGGTGCAGCTCTTGCTGTGGTTGTTGTCGTGGTTGCTGGGTCCGCTATGCGGACCTTAGTGTCAGATCCTACATAGGTTTTCACAATGCGACCAAGTTGCCATTCATTTAGGGATAAATTATCCTGACGGATAACAACAAGATCACCTATCGCAAAATCTCTTTGCGGATATTTCCACTTAACACGCTTATGGAGCTTTTGCCACCTATTGGATATACACAATAAAAAATCAGAATGATCGGGTTCAGGGGGTGCAAGGAGAGGCGCTCCAATCAAGAAATGTCCAGGGATTTACATCAGTGGAGTTTTTGCTCATGGCAGTGAAGGGTCTCGGGTTGAGACAAGCCTCAATTCGGGTTAGCATCGTCGAAAATTCCTCAAAGGTTAATTTCTGCACTCCAGACATTTTGCGTAAATGTGTTTTTTCACACTCTTTACACCGGCTTCCCACAAGACGCCCATATGAGGGGCCCCAGGGGGATAAAATGCCATTCAACTGGATAAAAACTGTTTCTTACAGGTAATTTACGCTTTAAATTGGCTAAGAACTGTTTTCGTTCGATCACGAGTAAATTCGCTGCACGGACAAAAGGACAGCTTTTGTCCGAACACAAATATGACGGGCAGCCACGACGAGAGAAAAAACGAGCAAATGCAGCAAGAAACGTATCCGTCGAAAAATCACCTGTTGCCTTCAAATAAATAGCTTTTGTGGCAAATCACACAGAAACAAGGACATATCCTTTCGTAATTCGGCTACCTCTACTAATGTATGATTTTATGTCGAATGGACCAGCGAAATCCTAACCGGTATGGGTAAATGGTCTCGATAGACACGATCGTTCAGGAGGTAAAGCAACCATCATCTGCTGACCGGTTTTCTTTCTATAAATGGTACATTATTTACAATTATGAATTACCGTACGAATCATGTCCTCCATGAGCTGAGCACTTGTGAACACTTTCCACAGGTATTAATAAATTTGTTAAAAATTTAGGGGTATGTTAGACCTTGGAAAAATTAAAAAAAAAATGGTTTTACTTTGGATTAGGGAATTATCAATAAAATTGGTAATTTTATAAATTACGGTCAAAATAAGCTGGTGTTAGAAATTTTATGTGGAATAACGTAGAGTTACGACAATTTTGCTCAGTCTGTTAGACGAGGTCCCTAGTCCAAAATTTTACACGAAAAATATTCTAGGTTAGCATAGAACGGAAGCGCCATAGAAATGGTTTAGGTGAACCCCAAACAGGGTGCATACAACTCGATCCAATTATCTATATGAAGCTTCGGATTCCCGTTTCACGTTTATCACTGAAAGGTCGATAACTTTCTTATATGGTACACCATCATCCAGGTCGAATCCCTCGAGAGAATAAGAAACCCTCGAGAGAATAAGAATAATATATACATATTTAATTTGAAATTTACCTTTTTTTCTTTGGAAAAAATTAGGATTCAAACCAAAAGCTAAATAAAATACGATCCACTTTCGAAAATGTATTATTCTTTTAATAAATCCGAGTTGAAAACACGTTTTCATAAAGTAAAATTTATCAAACTTTTACACTAGTTATGATCTCTATTTAACATTAAGCCTCGGTATAATTTTTTTCTTCTCGATTAAGAAACTGGTTAAAAACAAAACTACGAAAGCTTTGGAAAGATATAAATGATATCTCTACCCCTCATCATGTAAAAAAAAAATATACATGATGTGCGGTATCGAGTAAAAGTAAACCAAACAAAAATACCACTTGCATAAAGTATAACCGAAAATATAATGCAATATGACTAGTGATGGACCAAATGGATGACTGCTATATGGGAAATTTTTCGGATACTATTTTAACAATAGGATTGATTGATTTGTAACTGTGCTAAAAGTACAAATAATTATTGCAATGTATCAAGTACATCAGATAAATAATTTTCAATAACACAAAAAAAAATTTCTTTTTCTATTTTCTGGAAATTTCAAATATTTTTTTTTAATGTTCGTTAAAAAAAAAAAATTATAAAAGCAAGATAAATAATGTTGAAAATATTAACAATAAAAAATTAACATTATAAAACAGGTAGTGTTGAGTTGTTCCAACAATGAGACAAAAGCTGAAGTCAAAAGCGGATATCCTTGGCATGGAATTTACCAATGTTTTTCGTTGACATATCCTCTAATTCATAATAAAATGAACCATATTTAGCAATAATTTTAGCCTTTTCAAATTGGTTAGCAAGTTTACTATTAAAATGATCGATGGCTATTGACTGCGAAAAGTTCCTCTTAAATACAATCTGTCCGATATCAAAATTTACAGGACGGGCACGAAGGTAATACGTTTTAGTGTTCCTCTCATACGATTTCCTGATATTTTCCTGAGCTTTTTGCCTAATTAATTATTTTTGGCCGCCCTCACGACACTGTGCGGCGGTTTTTAAAGCTATTCTAAATTTCCGATAAGGGTGTTTAATTTCCTCTGAAAACATTTTAGCGTAATCAGATGCCAAACAAGACACTGTCGCACCAGTATCTATCATACCAACAACGTTTTCATCAAATAATCGAACTGTGGAAAAAGGTCTAATATCAAAATTATTTTTATCAGAAATAATAACGGAACAAAGAGTTTTTCTACTTTTCAAAAGATTCTTCTAAAATTCTCTTAGTCTTCTAGTTGATACTTTCACTTTTCTAACCGTAGTTGCTGTATTTATTTCCTCATTAAAAATCTTAATTTCACTTCATTATAATTTTTCAATCTGACGTGGTAAAAAATGATATCTCTACCCCTCATCCTGTATAAAATATACATGATGTGCGGTATCGAGTAAAAGTAAACCAAACAAAAATACCACTTGCACAAAGTGTAACCGAAAATATAATGCAATATGACTAGTGATGGACCAAATTGATGACTGCTATATGGGGAATTTTTCGGGTACTATTTTAACAATAGGATTGATTGATTTGTAACTGTGCTAAAAGTACAAATGCATAATAATGAATAATTATTGGAATGAATCAAGTACATCAGATAAATAATTTTCCATAACACAAAAAAATTTGTTTCTATTTTGTGGAAATTTCAAATTAATTTAAGGTACACTCAAAGAATTTTTTTTAATGTTCGTTTAAAAAAATATAAAAGCAACATAAATAATGTTGAACATATTAACAATAAAAAAATTAACATATGTCAACAGGTCGATCGTGCTAAACGAAGATTTATCCTGACAAAACCATTCGAATCGATAAAAGTGTTTAGTGTTAATAAAGTGCTTTTCATACTTAAATTTCGCTAACACACAAGAGTCAAGCATGGGTTAATTTCATTTCCGAAAGTTTCTTAAGGTCTCTCAGCAGCGCCTTTGCTTCATGCAGATTTATACGTGCACAACGTTCTAATCGGCTCAGATAGTTTTGCAATTTTTAATTCAAAGAAAACTGAAATTATAAAAATTTTAAGTTTGCATGGTCTTCAGCTGGCAAAATGGAACAGCAACTGTCCAGATTTTGTGTCAAATCCAGATGTAGACGTCACAATTGAAACTGGTGAAACTGACGTCAAGTATTTTAAACTTGGTATGTCTATGTCGTGGAGTCCTAGAAAAGATAACTTTTTTTATTTTGATTTACTTGGCCTCTCGAGCCCTATTGTTATTCGTTGTAAAATGTTGCTTCAATAAATTTGGGTACAAAACAACGGTTGGTATGAATCTCTGAACATAAAACTTAAAAAAAATTTTTCAAAATAAGGATATGTTTAAATACACCCGGCGAAATACATGGCTTTGCAGATGCTTCGCTTTTGGATGCTGCATTTATTATCGTGTTTTCATATATCGATCTCATAGAAGAACTTTGCTGATTGCTAAATCAAAAGTAGCTCCAATAAGGGCTCAATCTTTGCCTCGCCTCGAACTGTGTGATGCCGTTTTGCTTAGCCGAATATGGTTCAAAGTTAAATCAAAAATTTGGAAATTTGTATCTTGTATTTTCTTTTGGACAGATTCGAAATCGTTCTACAGTGGCAAAAATTACATTCATCAGCTCTTAATTGTTTTGTGGGCAGTCGTATTTCAGAACTTAAAGAGCAAACACGAGACATTCAATGGCAGCAAGTTCCATCAAAAAGCAACGTGTTGCATCAAAAATCAGTGCAGCTGAATTACCATTCACAATTTGGTTTAATGATCCTCAATTTTTTTTTTTAGAATACTAATATTTGATAGCGATACTGAAATTTTGGAACGAAGCAAAGCAGCCGTTTTTTAATTTACAACAAAAGATTGACCATCTATAGTTGATTCCATTATCGATTTTTAAGTAACTTTCATACACTACGGACGTGTTTTCTAATAAGCTCCAGAGTATTGTTAAAATATTTAAATAATCAAAAGATTAAATAAGATACAAATTATAAAAAACATTTACGCGATACTGTAATCAATTATAAACCTAATAAAGTTATAAACAGTGTAAAACAACAATAAATATTGTCCAATTATTTAAAAATAATTTTCAAAAAATCCGTTAGTGAATATTCATATAAATATACAAATGAATATTCAAATTAAGAGTCATTAATTTAAAGAGTTACATCTTTTAAAATAAGAGCTTAATGTTCGTTACAAAATCAAAAAAAAAAGGTAAATAACAAAAAAAACCCGAAAAACAAAAACATTAATAACAACAACAGCAATAGTATAATGTATCAAGTAACGAGTAACAAACAAGAAATAAATAAAACTCCCGCACATAAAAGATTACGAGAAGTTTCACAGAACTCTTTTATTGGTTATGCTCAAAAAACACCGAGATTGACTGATATAGAATCTCCTCTTAAATTTATTACAATTATGGATAAACGTTTTGATAAACTCTCTGAACATATAAATAATAAATTTCTGGAATATAAAAATGATCTCTTATGTGAACTGGATGAGAGATTTAATTTAATTAAGAGTGAAATTAATACAATAACAGAAAGAGTATGTAAACTAGAAACAGTCGCGGCCGAAGTATTAAGCATGAAGGAAGAAATAAAGTCTTTAAAAACACAGTAAACGCGACATGAAAATAATACCGTCGCGTGTGATCTACGCATAAATGGAATCCGTTTAAATTGAATGAAAATTTAATAGATATCTTCGGTATGATTTGTTCCACAATAAATCTGTCTATGCCAGCCATCAAATCAATTTATTGTTTGCGAAATGAGAACAATAAAAATAATTCTTAAAATCTCTGGCCACGTTTAAAAAATTCAATAAAAATTTCGCGTTCACCTTGGATCACATTGGCCTCGGTGCGACTACTAAATTTTTTGTCAATGAAAGTCTCACTGTTTCCAATTACCTGATTCTTCGAGAAGCAGTGCGCATGAAAAAGGATAATCAAATCCATAGTGCCTTTGCGATGCGAGGATTGGTTTATGTAAAAAAATCGCGACATGAAAATAATACCATTTAATCCGTATTGACGAGTTTAAAAACCTAAATTCGTTATTTCGTCCATCTTATGAAGCCGAGAGTTTTTCCATTGATCACCACAAAGGTGATGCTACATAAAGTATATACTCTATTACAAATTTTAACGTTTTACATTTTACATATAATCTTTTTTAATATATTTGTTACAAATACATTTTTTATCCTATTACAAGTAATTTTTTTTATTGTTTCTGCCATAAACATATTATTTTTATCATGTTTCTATCATTTTAATATTGTTTTTCTCATATTTTTGTTTGCTTTTGATAAAATAATGTCGTTTTTACAAGTTTTAATATATTAAATAATTTGTGCGTTACTTTTATTTTTATTTATATATTTGTGTATTTAAATGCACAATCTAAATAACAACAGGGTAAATTCCATTGAAGGCACTGCAAATATGATGAAAATCCTTACCAAACAATGTGATGGTTTGAATATGTGTCATAAATGCTCAAAGTTTAAGAAATAAAATAGATGAATTTATATTTATATTTGAGAACTCTGGTATACATTTTATATGTGTCTCTGAAACGTGGTTTGACTCCAATGATACTAATCTATCAGTCTCTATAAACGGATATTGATAGAGAAGGATATTGATAGAGAAGGATATGCTGGCGGCGTGGCCATTTACGTAAAAAAGGGCATAACATTCAACGTATTATGCAATTCAAATTCTAATGATTTGATCGAATATTTATTTCTCGATGTAATTTCCGAAGGGAAACAATTACTTGTGGGTTGCGTATATAGGCCTGATAAATATATCTGTATGAAAGTTTTTTTAGCCGTGGTTGAAAACCAAACTTTAATGTATGATGATATTGTCATCGTTGGAGATTTTAATTGCAATACCTTGATTAATCCTAGCCTTACTACCAGCATGGCGTTACTAGGATTAACATCTCCTAACACAACTATGCCCACACATTTTACAACTACAAGCAGTACCTTACTAGACATGTTTTTTACTAGTAATCAACCAAACGTTTTACTCTACGATCAACTTTCGGCGCCTTGTTTCTCCAAACATGATCTTGTTTTTATGGCATATAATTTTAAACTGCAGGTTGAAAATCAACTCATTACATTCCGTGATTTTAATAATATAGACTACATCCGTCTGGAAAATGAATTTTCTAAAGTTGATTGGCATCAATTATATTACATGATATCTGTGAATGATAAACTTTCTTTTCTTGAAGGGAATATAGTAGATTTGTTCAATCTTTTAGTACCGCTAAAGACAAAAATAATACGTCCAAACAAAAATCCTTAGTTTTCACCCAGGATTCAACAATCTATTGACAAAAGAGACCTCTCCTACTCACGATGGAAAAATTTTAAAACTTCAGAATTGCATTTTGAATACCGTGAAGCAAGAAAAAATTCACGTAAGATTATTAAGTATGCCAAATCGAAATACTATGCCGAAAAATTTTCAACTGCCTTAGGATCGAAGAAAACGTGGCAAACAATTAGAGAAATCGGCATCGGCAAAGATGTGAATAACGAACCAGTATCCATTGATCCTGATGCTGTAAATGAAAAGTTTGTTTAGATTCCTATGGTAGAACCTGACATTAGATTTTATAACAACTATTTTAATAATCATGATAACTTCTCAGTTGACCAGTTTAGTTTTGATTGCGTAAGCCAAACTGATGTTTTTACATGTTGTATGTCTATTAAATCTAATGCTGTTGGTGTGGACGAAATTTCTTAAAAGTCTTCTCCCTTAAATTTTGCCATTGGTCACATATATTTAATCAGATTATAACAACTAGTTGCTATCCTCAAAACTGGAAGATCTCTAAAATTATTCCAATACCAAAAACGAAAAATGAATATAGGCCAATTGCTATCTAGCCTTTTTTGCCAAAGCGTTTGAGAGAATAATTCATAACTAAATGTCGCTATTCCTGAACAAACATAATCTTTTAACTGATCGACAGTCTGGCTTTCCGAAAAAACACAGCAGGATATAAGAAAAGAGATAGATGAAAGTAAAACCAACTTTTTAATTCTTTTGGACCACTCTAAAGCTTTCGATACTGTTGACCACAATATATTATGTTATAAGCTTAGGAATATGTTCCGATTTTCTAATACTGCTACACTTTTAATGTCGTCCTATCTTTGTAATGGATATCAATTTATTCAAAGTATCTCTGTCAAATCTAAATCATTGCCAATTAGAAGAGTTGTTCCACAGGGATCAATTGTGGGGCCTCTTCTGTTCTCAATCTACGCGAATGATCTTCCGAATCAACTCCAGTGCTGTAAGGTGAGAATGTATGCTGACGATGTACAACTTTATATCAGCTGTGATGTATCACAGACTCAGCAATGTGTAACTGCTCTAAATTGCAGAACTACAAAGGGTTAATGTTTGGGCTACAGCAAATGGTCTTAGTATAAACCCAAAGAAACCTAAATGCCTTGTTATTCAGCCGCGATTGAATAGAACAGTTTTGATTCCTGATGTTTATCTGAATAATGAACGTATAGAAGCTGTAAAATCAGCTAAAAACCTAGGAATTTTTTCAATAGGACTCTCACATGGTGCGACCACATTAATTATGCATGTGGTCGTACTTTTTCGATGCTTAGAACACTTTGGTCAACACAACATTGTACACCTGTCCAAATTAGATCTCTCATTGCTAAAACATATCTATGCCAATTCTAATGTATGGATGTGAATTGTTTGCCGAATGCGATGCTGTCAGTAGAGATAAACTTAACTCCGTGTTTAGAAATATAACACGTTACGTCTACGGAAAGAAAATATATGAACCCATTTCAACACCAACAACAGCCAAACTCTATGGTTTACAGTTTGATGAATTACTCAAAACAAGGGTCTTAATATTCCTACACAAGGTTGTGTACACTAAGCAGCCTGTATATCTGTACGATCGTCTCATTATCTCAAATTCCGAGAGATGTAAAGGAATAAAACCACTTAAACGTCGTAGTTTAATTTCCAACTGGCAATTTTTCATAAATGCAATCCGGCTTTGGAATTCAATCCCATACCAATTATAAATTATAAGTAACGCACAAAATTTCAAAACTAAAATTAATATTTTTTATGCTTTTTGATAATTACTAATTTAATTATTTAATTATATCGTTTTAAATAAGATATTGTGTTAATTTAATATTTAAAATTAATATTTGTTCTAGAATTTAGTTTATTTTTATTTTTTATTTTTCAATAATTGTATCACACAAATGCATAATTCTATACTGTAATAAATAAATAAAAATAAATAAAATTCTTCATGTTATACAATTATTAAAATACTTACTTATTTTTTACGTAATTTCAACAGATCCCCAGTAGATCTTTCTCTGAACACCCAGATCATTATTCATCGAGTTATAAGCCACCTTTTGTAAAATCGTTTCGTATATACAACGTCCCAATTTCGGCGGCGATATTGATGACATTTCAAACAAAAATATAGTTTAGCCATCACTGCGAAACTAGCTCTATTTATCCAAGAAACCAATTTGGATAACAAAGAAGTTAAGCTGGTTCAAGTTGGCGGACGATGTTCCAACGCACCCGTTCCATATGATGCACGATTTCCAGTTTTTTTACCAAAAGATTATCGATTTGTAAAATTGTATATTAAACGTTTGCATCGTATTCATTTACATGCTGGCCCAAATATATTGCCTTTCATTCTTCGTCAAATGCCCTAGAAGTTGTACGAAAGGTTTTTCGCAATTTAGTACACTGAGTAGATTGTTTAAGAACTCAACGCCCATTTTTGGTTGCTGGTGTGGACTTTTGTGGCCCATTTCTAACTTCCTATCGAATTCGTGGAAAAGTACCATATAAAACATAGCCCTAGCCCATCTCGCATTCGAAGAACTACAAACAATTGTCGTCGAAATTGAAGCAATTTTAAATTCACGGCCAATAGCTCCAATGCCAGAGGACCCTAATAATAGCGATGCTCTTACTCCTGGTCATCTATTGATTGGCTCCTCTCTAATTTCAATTCCTGATAAAATTTTTGATTGCTCAAAAATTCCAGTTTTAACTCAATATCAACAAATTGTTGTTTTGTTTGTCGCTCCAGGAGGGATCAAAATGTTTAATAATTTTTCTTTAAGCTAATAAGAACTAAATTTTCCATGTAATTAAATTTCCATTATATTACAGATTTTCCCGACGTTTCGTCGATTCTATGTCGACTTTTTCAAGTGTTGTCTATTTATTAATAAAAAACAAAAATATAAATACATTATAACCTCACAATATATGTTTAACACTTACAATATGTGTATTAATACATTTAAAAAGATTTTAATATCAAATTTTAAAATATAATTTTAAAACATAAAAATTTAAATTTAACTTTTAAAATATTTTCTAAAAAACGCGTCTAACTTATAGCAACACTGTAACTGTGGTTGATGATATTTGTATCCTCTTTAAAGTTCATGGTTCGTTTTATATTCTTTTGTATATGTAAGCTCTCTCTTATATATCTCTTTCATTAAATGTTTTCCTTATCGATTATTTTAACCTGATCAAAATCAGCTGTATGACCTGTCTTTAGTATGTGTCGTGCCAGAGCTGTTGTTTCTTTGTTTTTACTGATTTGTCTGCTTTCGGTTAAACCAGGGATGTAAGGTTCACTGTAAAAACTCTTACTTTCCCTGTCTTCAGTGTTGCCACATTGACAACGCTCATCCACAACAATGGCTCCTTGCAGTGATGTAAAAATTCGAGTAGTTGACTTAAAATATGCAAAAGGTTCCTATAGACGACTAATACATAAAGTGGCTTCTTTACCTTCACAAGAAGATTTTTGAAAGACAGTTCTTTTAACGGGGGGAGAATGTCGGATCATATCGTTCGTCACTGTGTAATCCCTATTAATGCTGTCGTCATTGTCTTTGCTAACAACTGTTAGTCTCTCCCTATGTTGGTTTTATCTTTGTCCATCTCATTGATAAAATTTCCAACTTCTTAGTTAAAAAGATGCCGGACAATTTGTTAAAGCTTCTCAATATAGTATTTAACAACTGTTTAAACAACTACTACTTTCCCACTATTTGGAAATCTGCTAAGATCATCCCCATAAAGAAGAAGGAAAATTGTAAACAATTAGAAGATTTCCGCACAATTTCTCTTTTTTCCAATTTGGGAAAAATAATTTAGCATATAATGAAAAAAAATTGGTCCAGTTGGACTTAAACGATGTCACTCGACCTAGCATGCGCTCCTTAAACTACACTCAGATGTTACACAGAATTTAAGAAATAAGATATCTATTGTAGTAATTTCCCTAGACATTGAAAAGGCCTTTAATTCAGATTGGCATTAAGGTATCTTATACATGCTGCTAAATCTTGAAGTTGATCCTTTCCTAGTGAAAATGTTTCAAAGTTACTTCTATAGTAGAAAATTTCAATCATGTGGAAAGTGGTGTACCTCAACGTCCATTTTTAGTTGCTGGTGTCGACTTTTGTGGCCCATTTCTAACTTCCTATCGAATTCGTGAAAAAGTACCATATAAAACATATATCGCTGTTTTTGTTTGCTTTGGCTCAAAGGCGACTGACTTGAAGCTCGTTTTACATCTGTCAACAAATAATTTCCTATTACTTTTGAAGCGGTTCGTCGACAGATGTGGCATGCCACAACGCATTTTCTGTGATAATGCGACAAATTTCACTGGTGCTTGCAAAAACTGAAGGAAATTAATAAAAAATTGTTTTCTGATAACTTCATTTGCTAAAAGTGGCTTTGAATTTTGTTTCTTGCGCTTAGGGCCCTACACTTTGGTGGCATAAGGGAGGCGGCAGTTAATGAGTTTAAACGCTTCAGGTGAAGAATGTCGGGCTGAAATGCACTTTGTCGGGCGTTACTCAAAAAAATGTATGAGCCTCTCTGGAATAAAAAAAGAAAACTGGTACACTCAGATTACTAATTGTACTAATTTTTAGTAAAAAAAATATTATTTAGCAAATTTTTTTTGCTATTTTCATTTTTCAAATTACAGAGTTTTTACAGAATATTTCCAAATTTTTGTTGCTAATTTCAGAAATAATTTTACACATTTTTGAAAACCGATTTGCTTAAATTAGCAAACAAAATTACAAATTTAAAAAATGTGGATATTAAAGGAAATGTTTTTTCTAATTAAAACTTACACCTACAAACTTAAATTATCTTAAAATTTTACAAAGATTAAAAAAGGGATCGGAAGTGAATACATCTAAGATTTTTTCAGTTCTAAAAATCAGTCCTAAAAGCAATTAAAATTTTACTTTAATAGATAAAAAATTGACCAACATATTTTTCAAAACAGTAATTACCAAATTAAAACAAAATTCAAAATTCGTTTATGTTTTTACAATTTATAAGCCTTTGATTTTTTTTTTAATTTTATCTAAAATACTTTTTGAAAAAAATAAAAAAATTTTGATGCTCGATAAAAAAGTTAATTTGAAATTGTGTAATAATATTAATAATATTTAGTAAATTTTTTTGCTGATTTTAACAAACAGATTTTAAATTCCACTTTACAAAAAGTTTACTAAAACTTAGTAGCGCTTACTAATTTTTTCTACAAATTTCATTGTACTACACGTCAGCAGACATGTGCTGCTAAGATTAGCAAAAACACCGCTGGGCTCAAATCAGCAAAATTTCCCGTAATAACAGCAAAATTTTCAGTTTCCATTCCAGACTTTTTTTGGTGAGTGTACGTGTAGTCTGCCCCTAGATCAGTGGTCATACTAACATATTTACACAGATAGTATGAAAATTAAAATAATAAATCAGTCTTAATTAAGCTTTCGTACAGTAAGGTGGTGTCGACGCATACTGCGAGCATTATACTGAACAAAATGTCTTATGAATAATGGGAGTATGATTACTAGTTTGTCGAAAATTTTTTTCGGCAAACCTATTTATTGATTTTTTTTTATATCTTCATTTATTTGTTGATTTAGTTATTAATTTTTTTTAATATTTATATATTTATTTGTTTATTTAGTTTTTAAAGTTCTTATTAAAATAGATAAGGGTTTTTTTTCCCAGGCTTTAACATAGAAACTACTTGGATCTTTGAAGGCTCTCACAAAATAAACGAAAATTCTAATAAATGGTCGAAACAAAGAAAAAAATAAAATGAATGTAAAAAAATTCTCATTGTTTTTTTAAAATAATTTAATAAAAATAATCTTTAGTTTTCTTGTTTTCTTTTTTATTTGCTTTTGTTAATTTTTTGTTATGCTTTTTTTTTGTTTAAACATAGGTTAGGTAGATGTGGTAGCCTGCGTATCAGACTTACTTAGACTATAAAGTCCCTTGCGATACCACGGAAGCAAGTAAAATTATATCACTAGCTTCGCCCGTCGAACCATTCCTATTCCCTCAGCCAAATCACCCAGTCCTCACAGCAACATGAGCCCAAATGCAGTCCCAACCTGCGAGCCTGGGCAGGACAAGTGCAGAGAAGGTGCTCCACAGACTGCTCCTCCTCTTCGTCATCACAGCTTCTGCAAAAGTCACTAGCCGCAACCCTCAACCTAACTGCGTTCCTTCCAATCAGACAGTGTCCTGTCATGACGGATATCGGGCCTTGTCATGATATATCGGGCCTTTACAGTGACAGCATCCTGTGCGTGCACTTCCTATCCAAACGCGGCCACATCTGTCTGGAACGAATACAACCACGGACAGAGGCCCACCCATCTCTTGCTAACCCATAAGCACTCTCCCGCAGCCGAAACTTGCAAGTGGCCAGAGGCATGCCCACTGATTCCAATTCGTGTGGAATGTGTAAGGTAGTCCCCAGTCTTGCAAGCTCGTCTGCCCTACAGTTCCCTGGTATGTCCCTGTGGCCCGGCACCCAAATAACCTGGATGCTGAACTGCTGAGCCATCTCGTTAAGAGATCTGCGACAGTTCAGGGCTGATGTCGAATCCAGGAAGACAGAATCCAGAGATCTAATGACAGCTTGACTATCAGAGAATATATTAATCCTCACTGTTGTAAGGACATTATACCTAAGCCACTCCGCTACCTTCCTAATGGCCAGAATTTCAGACAAAAAAACACTACAGTGATTCGTAAGTCTCCGCGCAATACTCAGCTGTAGGTCTGTGGAGTAGACCCCGAAGCCTTCCTGATTGTCGAGCTTAGAGCCGTCGGTATAGAAGTCGACACAACGCCCCCTATTGGGTGTACCGTGTTTCCACGGTATAAGCGTCTGGTACCTCTTGTCGAGCAGTGGTTCGGCCACAGTGTAGTCAATGATGCCTGGAAGTTCAGGCATCATGTTAAGGATTACACTGTGACCATAGCCACTGCCCGACCAAAGTGACAACGCCCTCAACCGGACTGCTGCAGCTGCAGCAGTCTGTGAACCAATTATGTCCAGTGGCAGGAAATGCAAAATAGCATTCAGCGCATCAGATGGGGTGGTACGAAGCGCACCTGTGATGTATATACCAGCCAGCCGTTGGAGCCTATCCAGCATCGCACGGTATGTGAGACTCTGGAGAGCTCTCCACCAGACGATAACACCATTCAGCATTATCGGTCGTACCACTGCCGCATACAGCAAGTGGACAATTTGCGGTGCCAAACCCCATTGCCTCCCTATTGCCCTCTTGCACGCAAAAAGTGCCACTGTAGCCTTCCTTGCCCTGTCCACAATGTTGAGCCGGAAGTTCAGCTTCCTATCCAACAGTACCCCAAGATACTTGGCACAGTCCGCAAAAGGAATTTCAGTGTCCCCCAAGGAGATAGGTTCCACTAGTGGAATCTTATATCTCCTGGTGAACAGGACCAATTCAATCTTACACGGATTCACCGCAAGACCTTTATCACGCGCCCAGCTCTCCATAGTTAGAAGTGCCCCCTGAAGGACATCCCTGAGTGAAACCTTCCCCTGACTGCCAATGCCACGTCCTCCGCATATGCGACAACTCTAACGCCAACCCCCTCAGAACGCCATTCAGAGTGAAGTTCCATAGTACACCACCCTGGGATGTGCCCCCACCAACAAATCTACTCAGGTCCGACGACCCAACTTGGCCCGTATACGTCTCCTTGTAGGAAGACTGTACACAAACCTATTGATGCCGACGTGCACTCCAAGACCAGATAGCGCCGCAGTTATCGCATCCGAAGTAACGTTATTAAACGCTCCCTCTATATCCCTAACGGCGAGCGAACCCTCAATGAACCCGACCAGGTTGTGTAGGGCCGTCCCAGGGACCTACCCCTGCAGTAGGCATGCTGGCGACTCGACAGCAGCCTCTGATTAATATTGACCCTAAGAAACGATGACAGACTAATAGGCCTTGTTTAAGCACATGTTAATAATAATTTTAGTACTTAGTGAATACCCTTAAGTTGTTTACTTTTTATTTGGTTTACATTTTTTAGTTTGGCCAACAAACAGTCAATAAAGATATCACATTACGAATTGCATTAATTGCAATGTGTTTATGCTACTGTGTTCGATTGGCCAATTTCATGTGAATTTTAATTATTTCTTAAATATGCAGACCATAGGTCAGCACTTTTATATTTATTAATTTAGTATAACTTATAATATTTAGATCAGCACTTTTTAGTTATTAATTTAGTATAAATACCAGAATAAAACCTTTAATAATGGTCAGATAGTAAACATTTGTCTTATTATTCGGACCCACCGTTCAAGTTACAAGTGCTTGAAAGGTAAAAAACTAAAAAGATTAATACAGTCCAAATTCATGTGTTTGGATTGAATCATATTAATCGAATTCATAAACATTTTTTGTGACCCCGACGTTTTTAGAAATTTTGAGTTTCCCCCCACCAGAGGTAAGGGACTCTTAATATCATAAAAACGCTTTGCACACGCAACGTTCTGACAACGAAAACCATCATTGAATTTCAAGTTCCCCCCACCAGTGGTAAGGGCTTGGAAAACATTCATAGGTAGATTGAACAATCATCAGGACAGTAGTCCATACAACAGGCACCAAGTCAACATTTTGGTGACCACTCAACACACGCTACACAACTCCAATCATCAGGACAGTAGTCCACACATCAGTCACCAAGATAACATTTTTGGTGACCACGGTCTCCCACCATTGAATTTTTAGCTTCCCCCCACCAGTGGTAAGGGGCTATTAAAATTATTGGGTGACACATACAACGTTTTGGAAACAGTTTTAAGCTTCCCCCCACCAGTGGTAAGGGGCTTTTAACAATTTGGAAAATATTCTCCACGCAACATCGAAACCACCATTGAATTTTAAGCTGCCCTCACCAGTACGGGCTTGAAAAAAAATTCATAGGTGGATTGAACACATCAGTAGCGATAGGCTACATACTTCAGCAATCAGCAGTAGCACAAGGCTACATACATCAGCAGTCATCGGTAGCACAAGGCTACATACTTCAGCAATCAGCGGTAGCAAAAGGCTACATACATCAGCAGTCATCGGTAGCACAAGGCTACATACTTCAGCAATCAGCGGTAGCAAAAGGCTACATACTTCAGCAGACATCAGTAGTACAAGGCTACAAGGCATCAACAGGCTACAACTTCAACCAAGCAATGGAGACTTCACGACAATTATTGGACTCCCTATTGAAAACAGGGGAGTCTATTCAAGCAATCATCAGAAACTTCAAGAAGGATTCTGCGGATAGAAAAACAACCGCAGGATACTTTGAGGAGCGCTTACGACGACTTAAAGAGGCCTGGAGCCAATTTGAAGACCAGGACTCAAAGTTACGAATGCTCGACGATGCTCAATCGCTGAGAACAGAGCATGAATATTTTACGGAGGATTATTACTCAAATATCGATGAGTTAACAACCTCATATATAAAAATATTTACTACGGAGATTAATCGGCTACACTCATTAGTCGAAACCCAACAAAAGCCACCAGCAATTGAAAATATTGGGGCTCAATCATTGGCTCTACAGACGACAGTACAGGAGCCCAATAATCATCCAGGCCTGATTCGAAAGGCAAAAAATAGGATGATGGCATTGGAACGAGTTCTCAATGGATTATTTCTTCACGAAGAAGATTAACCTCGTCAATATTATGAACTCCGGATCAACAACATCAACAATCTTTGAAACCAAATCCAAGGTTTATGCGACGACATTTGCGAGAAAATTGAAAATCCATCGGAAGCCGGTTTTAATATTGATGAATTTTACGAACTGAATGACGCAGTTCAAGATCAGTTGGTCAATCTTGCAGTTAAAGCTGACGGACTACAACGAAATAGTCCTCCTACACGAAATGGAGAAATATTACCTGTAACAAACAGTACTAATTTGGTACATTTACCAAAGGTGACCATACCACAATTTAATGGCGATTATCTAAAATGGCGACAGTTCCACGACTTATTCTCTGAAATGGTGGATAAGCAACCAATACCCACCATTCAAAAAATGTGGTATTTAAAAAGTAATTTATCTGGGGAAGCTGAACACTTAATTAGTCAGTTTTCCCTATCAGAAACAAATTACGCCACTGCTTGGCAAACGCTTCAAGAACGATACAACAATAAAAGAGTTCTCTTGGCCAATCTGGTAGAGAAAATACTTAACCAACCTACTGTGATATCATCTGCGTCATCAATTAAGGCCCTTCATGATACCACTAAGGAGTGCTTATTGGCTTTAGATAATTTAGGAATTGCAACATCTTCTTGGGATGCAATTCTTATTCAACTTTTGATAAAGAAACTTGATAGAAAAACACATATCAGGTACGTGCAGTCATTGGCCAACCCAAGGGATGTACCAGCCATTGGTGAATTATTATCATTTCTGGAACTCCAGTTTCAGTCCATGGAAGCGATCGGTCAACGGGAGAAATCAACACAAAAGGCGGTTTCAACAATAATATCAACCAAAGAAAACCACACTGAAACATGCAGATTGTGCAATAACAATGGACACGAACTATATCACTGCAGCAAATTTCAGCAATTGTCAGATGCAGAACGATTACGTTGGGTACAACAGCAGAATCTATGTGTCAATTGTTTCGGAAGTGATCACTGATCAAGAACCTGCATTTCAGGTAGCTGCAGAAAATGTGGGAAAAAACACAACACAATGCTTCACTTGGAAAAGAAAGATAATGCCCAAACAAGGAAAAAGTCATCAAGTCCTTCAAGCAAACCAGATCAAAATCCAAAGGCAAGGACTACTGCATTAAACGTCGTAGCATTTACATCAGCAACAACAAACGTCGCTGCGGGCCGCCAGGGGTACGTCTTGTTAGCAACAGAAAAAGTTATAATTACAGCCCCAAATGGTGTATCAGGTCAATTTAAAGCAGTATTAGATTCAGCCTCGCAAGTCAACATTGTATCTAAACGGCTCTGCCAAAAATTTTACATTTCACCATCTGAAGCCTCCCTGTGCCTTGATGGTGTTGGCGAGACCCAAAAGAAATCGAAATATCGCATAAACATCAGCATGAAATCGAGGGACGACAACTTTTCAGCAAACGTGGACGCATATGTACTACCAAGCATAATTCCCGCACAACCAAGTCAGCATATTGACATTTCAACTTGGGAGATTCCTAACAACATTCACCTAGCAGATCCTAATTTCTATCAACAAGAAAAAATAGATTTGCTACTTGGAGCAGAATTCTTCTTCAAATTAACTCAGAATGGAACTATACACCTTGCTGACGATCTTCCAACACTACAAAATACAGTACTTGGCTGGATTGTGGGTGGTGCAATCGGGAAAAATCCAATTCCTTACCCATTATGTGCACTCACATGTGCGATATTTGGAGACACCACTTCATTGGAAGAGGCCATAGAGCATCTTTGGAAAATGGACGAGATTAAAGGCAGCGAAAATAGTCTTTCACCATCAGAAAAACAATGTGAATCACATTTCACGCAACATGTGCACACCAATACAGATGGCCGCTTCATAGTCAGTCTCCCTTTTCGAGAAAACCCAACCGCTTTAGGAGAATCCCATGCAATGGCATACAACAGGTTCGTGGGCTTAGAGCGCCGACTCCTAAAAAATGAAGACATTCGAACACAATACATAAAATTTATGCGAGATTATGAACAATTAAGGCACATGAAAAAGGTCGACATCGATACCGTATCAGATCCCAAATACTTCATTCCTCACCACAGTGTGCTAAAACGAGATAGCACCACAACAAAGCTCAGGGTTGTTTTCGACGCATCAGCAAAAACATCATCAGGTTACTCATTGAACGACCTAATGTATACAGGGCCAACTGTCCAAAGTGAATTATTCTCAATATTATTGCGTTTTCGATTACCAAAATTTGTTTTTACCACCGACATCGAGAAAATGTACAGACAAATTTTAATTCATCAAGACGATCATCAATATCAGTTAATTATTTGGAGGGAAGATCCATCACTGCCTTGGCGGTTCCGATAGTCTCAACATCGCTCTTGAAACACAAAGGGAACTCATTACGATTTTAAGAAGTCATGGCTTCAACTTAAAAAAATGGTGTGCAAATCACCCACAATTACTGAAAAATATCCCACTCGGCGACAAGGAGGTGGACTTAGATTTCAATAGTAACAACGCTAACACTATAAAAACACTGGGATTATTATGGCTGCCTAAGACGGACTATTTTTGCGTCAAGGTAAAAATGAATCATCAGCAGACTGTATCAAAACGTACTGCAACATCGGATCTCGCTAAATTATTCGATCCTCTTGGCCTAGTAGCACCTGTAGTTGTCAAGGCAAAGATATTTATTCAACAGTTATGGCAACTCAAATTAGATTGGGATGAACCATTGCCAGAGGACCTTCATATAATCTGGACTAAATTCAGAAACGATTTATACCGTTTAGACAATTTCAAAATCCCTCGACACATTTTTAAGGGCGAACTCCCAGTAAAAACGGAGCTGCATATATTCTCAGATGCGTCGGAAAAGGCTTTTGGTGCAGTTGCCTATATTCGAGCAACTCTTAAGGATGGAAGAATTATTGTACAATTACTTTGTGCCAAGACAAGGGTCGCTCCATTGAAACAACAGACACTACCTCGGCTAGAGTTATGTGCTGCCGTAATAGCTGCTCAACTTCTGCACAGAATTAAAACGGATCTTCAATTCAAAAATCAACCTGTATTTTTATGGACTGACTCCGAAATAGTACTATCTTGGATAAACTCTCAATCCACCTTGTACCATACGTTTGTGGCTAATCGAGTCTCCAAAATTCAAGCATTAACTTTGCCCGATCAGTGGCGCCACGTCAGATCAAAAGACAATCCAGCTGATGTACTGTCCAGAGGTTTACCAGTAGACTTATTGTTACCGAAGAACACTACCGCCTCCATAGAAAATCACCAATCAAATTCAGCAAGTTTTGAGGAAGTTTATACCAAAAGTTTAAAGGACCTCACAACGCTACAAAGGTCGCTGGAACAACATGACATCGGTGACTTACCCAATAAATTGAAGTCCCATTAGACGCACAGCTATACTGTTGGCTACCTGGCATTGTTATTCAGTATTTTCGCACTAATCATACTACTGTCAAAATGCAAGTTCAAGACAAAACCTCCACAATCACATCCAACTACATCAACCGAACCCACTGAAGATGACATTGAACTTCAACCATACGTCAACAAACAAAAAATGACACCTTTACCAAAGCCACGCCACCAATCCAAATTCATCCTTGATGTTAAGACACTGAAGACGGTAAACTATTCGAGCTCACTGCATTCATCGTGTTATTATACTCTCAAAATTATATACAAATTTTCACTTAAACAAAAATATTCTCTCCCGCATTCCATTTAAAGTTTTCTATTGTAAAACTTTCATATTTAAAAAAGAGAACATTTTTTTTTTTGTTTTATCTTAGAAATGACATTGATGAGATTGTTCTTACATTAACTAATTGTTGAACAGTCGTTCAACGCGGGGGAGAATGTTTAAGCACATGTTAATAATAATTTTAGTACTTAGTCAATACCCTTAAGTTGTTTACTTTTTATTTTGTTTACATTTTTTAGTTTGGCTAACAAACAGTCAATAAAGATATCACATTACGAATTGCATTAATTGCAATGTGTTTATGCTACTGTGTTCGATTGGCCAATTTCATGTGAATTTTAATTATTTCCTAAATATGCAGACCATAGGTCAGCACTTTTCAAAGCACAGGCCTGAAATCCTTAGGTCCCGTGTGAGAGGATTTCCCCGCTTTGGGAACAAAGACCACTTTGGTCTTCCTCCACACAATAGGGACATAAGTTAGGTCGATACAGCACGTGTAAAGATTCCTGAGCCAACGCATCAGTGTATCCACCACCACTTGCAGTTCACGCGGTGAGATCATGTCTAGTCCGGGTGACTTAAAAGGTCTGAAGCTACTAATAGCAATTCTGGATTTGGTTACAATCTTCTGGCAGCGGCCGAAGGTTGACTTGATGCAGTACTAACGGCAGAAGTTTGATTTCGGCAGTTACCAGGGAAGTGAGTATCCAGGAGCAGCTCCAGTGATTCCCTACTGGATGTTGTCTAATCCCCCTGCGGTTTCCTATGATATCCTACAGTGCATTGTGTGGAAGCTAAAATCCTACTTAGCCTTGCAACCTCAAAGGTGTCCTTAACGTTGCTGCACCCGAGGACCTATTCTTAGCCTTCCTCAATGTATATTATAAGTTTACCCTTATAAACGTCCCAGTCCTGTGAAACCATTGTGGACAATGCCCTGTTAAAGAATGTCCTACAGCACTTCCTAAGATTCGCTAGATCTGGCGACCACCTCGTGACCTGTTCCACTGATCGCCTATATCCCGAACGTTCATGTCAGATACCCCCGAAAAGGATCTGCAGAATGTTTCCCTGTATTTCCCCCAGTCGGTTTTCCGAACGTTCGGTGGAAAAGCAGTCTATGGGATACTATCTAACTCATTTAAACTCATTCCAGTTCCCAATCCTATCAGCAAGTTCATCAAAGGCAAGGGTAACATCCAGTACCTCTTGTCTATTCCTAGTAATGAACGTTGGGTCACTGCCCCTATTACATATAGTTAGGTAAGTATTCATAATATATTTTATAAGTAACTCACCCCTATCATTGATGTCTGAGCTTCCCCAGATTTGATGGTGCGCATTGACATCACTGCACGCAATCAGGTTGCACCCAGCTTTTCCAGCAGCATTCACCAGTACCGTCAGAGTGACCGGAGGTACATCGGTTTCATTAGCCATATACACCGACGCCAGCCAGATTTGAGAGTTTTCACACTCAAGGCTGGCCACCGTCATGTCTTCGCTACTAAAAGAGGAGAGAAGAAAAATATTAAGACTGTTCCTTACAAGTAAACAAGATCTGTGCCTACCATCACTCGTACTTTGGATCAGCTTAAACTCGTTAGTCCTTATTCCACAAATCCTGCCACCACTCAGCCAGGCTTTCTAAATAAGGACCACGTCGAACCCTCCTTGCGTCAGGAGGATCACAAGGTCTGCAGATGCAGCCTTAGAGTGATTTAGATTTATCTGAATAAACCGAAGTTCAATCAGATTTCTCCACCACATCCTTTTCCTCTTCAGAGTCTACGAGAAGCTCCTCATCACAAAACTCTTCACTTAGTCCTGTGATGAAGAGATCCTCCGCGCCCCCGAGTGCATCAGAAAAGGACGAATCGCTAGTATCTTCCAGATCCCCTACAGGAACTTGCTACGAGGTACTCTCACCTTCAGATACAACATTAGTGTTAACTAACGCGATATCTGCTGATTCACCTACCTTTTCGCTTTTGTATACCTTCATTTGGATTTTATAAAATCTATACGAAAGTAGGCCTTTGGACTGGACGAGACCTGATAGAGACTCGGAATTCAGTATAAATACCGCATGCCTACGAGCTCCATCAGCCTTATCCAATCTACCAACGTTCCAATTGTGTGTTGGAAGGCCAGGATTACATTCCCTGAGCCTACTTATTATGCATAATTCATCCTCTGGGATCGCCCGAATCCATGCGTGTGCCCTTGGGCGGGTCGGGATGTCACTTTTGTCGACAACATCCAAAACCGCCCCTGGCCAAACCTCACCAACCTTCTTAAGAGCCTAACGATAGCACTCAACAGAGCGCATATCACCGAAAGCAATAAGTTTTATGCGGCCCTGGAACCAGCCTGCATCCTTGCACAAGGGAGGTGTGCCTGGAATCTCCTTGAGGACTTGGGAGTACACTGAGGACATAGCGTTCTCAATGTGACTCCAATTGTCCTTAGGAACGATACCATCCACATCCCCCCTGTTGATGACCGCCATCACCAGGCTGTCCTTGACCACCTCAGCAAAGATCCTCCGACCAGTGTCACCACCGACTTTGGATCTTTTGGATGCCGGCGGGTCATCAGGTGAATGCAATCTCTTTCCTGTAGGTTGTTTCGGCGCAGCATCCTGTTGCTCAGAAATGCTACGCGCTCATTTTAGTGACTCTTTCTGTTTTTCAGACAGAGTCCTAGGATCGGCCTTATCAAATCTCTCCAGAATTCTGAGAGAGAGGCGCCGATCATTGTATCTCTTCTTCGAAGGTCTGATATGCCTGCCTTTCGACAACAAAGTGTCAGGCAAGTTCCCATCCTTGGAGGATGAGGTAGGATCACTGGACCTGTTGTCAGGAACAGTTTCTGTTGTCCTCGTTTTTTGTTTGTTCGTTTGTTTGTTCGTTGTTCATGTTGGTCCCACGAGTGTAGGGGTACGAAGGTCGATCACATCATAGCCCCCGTTAATGTGTCAAAGACTATTTACTCACAGAGGCGCCGAGGTATCAGTGTGGCTCGCGTTGGAATACAGTCTTTGGTAACACCTGACTGCAAACCACAAAGTTCCTGAGAACGGGTCGCATAACACTCGGAACTTAGAAGGGTCTATTTTGAGTATGAACCAATACTGCAATGTGCCATCCGAACTACCAGGGAAACTCATGGGTAATCGAGAGACACCTCCGTATTTATTGATGGCTGATGCGCCAAAAATCTATGTCAAATAAGAGGACATACCGCTGATGATTTCACCGTCGCCCCAATATCTCGACAAAAAAGAGTAACCTTTGGTCGCGCACTCTTTTAAAGTTCATGATCCCATGTGAAGATGTACCGAGAACCATACATCAACACAGGGGAAAATAACCACAGAGTGCACTTAAGCCCTCACATTTCGACAAGATATTTGCCCATCTCACATCTCGACAAGATAGTTACATAACTTTAGGAAAATTACATACACATTTCTTTCAGTGCATTAAGAGAGGGAGAGCGCAACTCACCCATACAATGACAACAATATGATTGGATTAGTGTGCCGATTACTTCTCTAGATCCATTTAAGACCCCTTTGGGACAATTTCTCCAAAAATTAAAAAAAAAAATTAGCCAGTGGCGCTTTTAGATCAAAAATTATTTTTGTTTCATGATTCATGACTTTGAGGCGATTTCGAAAAAAATTTTAATTGTGTAGCCGTTTGATCCAATCAATACCTTCTGGGCCCCATATATAGGGTTTTCCAATAAAGACTTGAAAACTTATTTTTTAAATAAAACTCAAACCATTTGATATATTTCCAAAACTTTATGATCGACTTGAAATACAATTAAAACATTTATGAATGGAACTCGCCTTCGTTCATATGGACACCGCGGGTACGTCGGCAGCGGTCGATTCATTGGACCCAATTTTCGATGACTTGGTCACACATTTCGGCCGTAACGACCGCTATTTCGCGTTCAATGTTGGCGTTGGTTGTTGGCATAGACCAATGATTTGTTATTGTTTTTGGCATAGACCAATGATTTGACGTAGCCCCAAAGAAAAAAGTCTAGAGGCGTTAAATCCCACTAACGAGGCGGCCAATTGACTGGTCCATTTCTTGAGATAACAAGCTCACCAAACTTACTCTTCAATAAATCGATTGTAACGTGTGCTGTATAGTTTGTGGCACCGTCCTGTTAAACCACATGTCGCGATAACGATCGTTATTGTCGACAAAAAAATATGGCCCAATGAAGCCGCCGTCATACAAACCGCACCAAACTGTTATTTTTTCACCAAACCAATAACGTATATTTTGCTTATTGACGAACCCATTGAGCCAAAAATTAGCTTCATCACTGAAGATGATTTTGCTCTTAAAGTTACGGTCACCGACTCTGAATTTCGGTAGTACATTTTTATAATTAGCATACGTTGTTCGTTCGGTACTTTACCATGATGAAAATATTGAGTTTACTGAAAAAAAGGAATGTAACAGTTAGATGGTCAGTAAAATAAGAGCTTTCACAAATTACATTCAAAGTTGTCAAGTACCTATTGGAAAACCCTATAAATAAAAAAAATTAAAGAAGAGACTGATTTTTGAAAAATATTAAAAAAATTTCCGAAAAAATTGCGCGAAATCATCCCTTTGGAAAAAAAATTCTCTTTTTATTCCAGAGGGGGTCATATATTTTATTTTTTTTAAAGTAAATTTTTTCGGGACCTCAAAGGAGGTCGTTAATGGATCTAGAGGGAGACACATACCATGGATCGTGAAACAAAATGCATATTTTAGATCCCTTCATTTGAGTACCCACACTTATATGTTACTATGAGTACTAGTTTTTGGGCCTGTGAGGCCCCGGCTCCGAAAATGGAAGATAGAAAAAAATTTTATTTTCATATTTTTTTTGAGCACCGCCCGACAAAGTAAATTTTTCCCGAATGTCGCCCTAGCCTACAAACAATTGTCGTGATTGGCTCCTCTCTAATTTCAATTCCTGACGAAATTTTTTATTGCTCAAAAATTCCTGTATTTAATTTATTTATTTATTTTATTTTGATTTCCTATACAGCAAGACTTATCATCTTATAATTAGAGTATAGGAGGAGTAATGGAAATGAATAATAATGTTTAATATTTAAAGAATACAACAAACTTTAAATAGTATATAAAAAAATAATTTAAATAAAATAGAAATTGAAATATGTTTATAAAATAATTAAATTGTAAAAAAAAAATATACAAAAATTTAGTTAACTTTAATTTAATAACTTAAATTTTAAAATATTTATGAATAACTACATTTAGCTTACTATAGCTTGTAGTATCAGTTTTTGCAAAATTTTCGCATCCGTATAAGAGAGTTGGCATTAAATAGGTTTTTGCTAAAAGTAAGCGAATTTTAAGTGGCGTGAAATATTGTGCTTGTGTTGCATTTTGATTTAGATGGATTTAGGTAGAAGCCATTTGCATTTGCCCATATGTGAATTCGTTTAAGATCTTCATTAATTTTATAAACACAATCTTCAGTTTCCATTTATCACAACTTATGTAGACTTGAACGTCATTAGCATAGATATGAACATTTGAGTATGATAAGTGGGTAGTTAAATCATTTACAAAGATGGTAAATGGAAGAGGGCCAAAGATAGAGCCTTGTGGTACTCCTTTTGTAACAGATAACGGACGCGATTTCAATCAATACTGATTGATTACGATCCGATAAGTATGATGAAATTAAGCGTGTTGATGACAATGAAAAGTTAAAAATTTTTCTCAATTTCAAAGTAAGAACATTGTGGTTAACCATATCAAATGCATTAGAGTGATCCAAGAGTACTAGAAACGAAATGTTGCCTTTATCCAATTTTTCACGTAATTCTTCAGACACATCAATAAGAGCAGTTATGCAGATATGGTTTGGATGAAAGCCTGATTGCCTACTAGTTAGAAGACCATTATCATTAATATAGCCATATATTTGGTGATGTAATATCTTCTCAAAAGCTTTTGATAAGTATGGCAATATAGCGATAGGCCGATATTCATTATTTGCTTTCGGTGTAGGTATTATTTTTGCATACTTCCAGTTTCCAGGCAATATACTCTTTGTTAAAATTGTGTTAAATATGAATGTTATATAAGGTAGCATTACAGGAAGGACTGCTTTTAAAAATTTTGGGTGAATATTGTCAAAGCCTACAGCATTTAATTTAACGGCAATACAGCTAGATCGTACATCAGATTGATCACAAGTTTAAAATTGAACTCATTTCCATTCAATATATGAGTTTGATTATAGAAATATTCATTTAAAGGAATACTAGGAAGTTGAGTAAATGTTTGATTAAGATTTTCTACATTTATTTCCGATTGGACTTTCCAATACCAATTTCACATATGGCTTTCCAAGTTTTCTTCGATCCAACAGCTGATTTGAATACATTAGAATAGTATATAGATTTTGCACTTTTTATCTTCCTATTCACCTCTCTTCTTGCATTGCGATATTATTCGTGTAATTCCACAGTTCTAAAACGTTTCCAGCGACTGAATATCAAATCTCTCTGTTCAATTGCAGTTTTTATATCAGTCGTGAACCATGGTTTTTTCTTCTTGTAGTTATTTATTGATGTTTTCAAGATTTTGCTCCAAAAAGTTAAGTTGGCTTTCTTCTAAAGACATATATTAATTTGAATCCCAGTCAATATTGGAAAGCTCAAGTGATACGGTATTAAGATCCATGTGTTTAAAATCATGATATTTGATGGCATTAGTTGATAGTTTTAGTTTAAAATCGAACGTGAGAAATATTAGATCATGTTTCGAAAAGCAAGAGGATGTAAGTTGGTCATAGAGAAGGACTTTATCTTTATTACTAACAAAAATAATATCGAGTAACGTATTTCTAGTGGAGGTATAATGAGTGGGTACTGTTGTAGGATAAAGGCCAAAAGATTGCATATCGTTTACTAGGTGATTTTCAACTATAATATTTGAATTAAAATCATCTCATATGACAACTTCATCATGTATTCAGTGTAATATTTTCAAGAGTGTTCATAAAATTTCTGGTTTCAGTTCTCTGATTAGGTCGATACACACATCCAATTAAAATGTTGCTACTATTAAATGAAATTTCCCCAAAAATATATTGAATTTTTTCTTCCTTCTGTGAGTTGCACAATTTACTAACGATTCCATTCCTTACATATATCGCTACTCCACCTCTATCACAACGAAATATATTAAAAGAATCCAATTTAAAGATAGTTTTAACTCGATATCAAATTTTGTTTCGATATCAACAAATTGTTGTTGTGTTTGTCGCTCCAACAACGATCAAAATGGTTCAAGTCGGAGCCAAACATCATCGTTGGACAACCTGTCATCAGCCATAAAGATAACACTCATCCACAAGTCATGTAAAAATGCGAGTAGTTGACTTAAAATATGCAAAAGGGTCCTATAGACGACCAATACATAAAGTAGCTTCTTTACCTCCGCATGAACATTTTTGAACGGGGGGAGAATGTCGGATCAGATCGTTCGTCACTGTGTAATCCCTATTAATAGTGTCGTCTACTGTAGTAATTTCCCTAGACATTGAAAAGGCCTTTGATTCAGCTTCGCATTAAGGTATCTTATATATGCTGGTAAATCTTGAAGTTGGACCTTTCCAAGTGAAAATGTTTCAAAGTTACTTCTTTCGTAGTAAATTTCAAGTACAAATTAACGATGCATTGTCACTTTCCGATCATGTGAAGAGGGGTGTACCCGAGGGAAGCGTGCTGGCACCGTTTTTATTTAATTTATTCCTTTACGATTTCTCACATTTAGTCGACAATTCTAAGGCGATCCTCTATGCTAATGGTTGTCTGATATACTCTCACGACAACTCACCAACATAAGCACTGTCGAATGCAGCTAATCATTTGAACGTTATAAATGCCTACTATAATTCATGGGTCGTTGTGATTAAGGCTAATAAATCAGAGGGTGTTTGCCTCAGAAACGCCTCGGGAAAATGCGCCAGAATTGTTGTTCCCTAGTCAAAACAACTACAACTATCCCTAAATGGAATTAAGATACCAGCTATTAAATACTTAGGTGTAAACTTCAACATGTTAATGAACTTCAATAATCATCCTAGAATCCTCCTGACAAAGGCGAGTAAAAATACCGCTATGTGTTCTGGTCTAATGAATAATCATCACCTCTCACCGAAAACAAAACTTCTTTTGTAGAATGTAGCTATGAGATCTGCTGTTGTTTACGCTCTTCAGATTTGGTTTACCATCTCTTCAACTAAGGAGCTAGAAACCTTTGAAATAAAAAAAAAATTCAAAGCTTTTCTATAGAATACTCTAACGAATTCATCTACAAGGTGTATTATGTCATACCCATCTCCAGATATGCCTTATTACCGCAAAAGAAGTTTGTTGAAGATCTTGCAGTTCACGAAAATCTCCTGATGAAATATATACATGAGTCTGAAGCAGATATTAGTTGGTCGGTCGGAACTTACATGTCTCCTGTTGTCCGGTTGGAGTCAGTGATTCTCTCTTGTCATCTACTACAGATTTTTATTTGAAGACCAATCCTGGCTCACATAGAGGCTGAGTTACATTCTCTTCATTCCTTATTCACTACCTTTTGCATGAACGATAAATGACTTTAAAGGCTGTCAATCGAACCTTGTATAAACCTGCTTTTGCTTATTAATTGTTTATGCATATGGCTTTTACTACTACAATGTAATATATACCAAACTTTATTAATTTTATCTATACATTTATATTTCATAATACTAGTACCTGTACAAATCGTAAATTTAATTAACTTTTGTTATTATTTTTCGGCTTATTTATTTTAAGTGTTATTAAGTTTGTTTTTGTTATTTTATTTCCTACATACATTCGCTCTGTTCGATAACCTCAATGCCGATAAGTTTAACACGATATGTATGAAAAGAAAAGTCTAAACAAAATAAAGTGCTTGTGTTATTAGTAAACGCGTAATTTAACATAATTACTAATTAATTGGGTATTTTTCTCTTTCATTTCAGTCACTACGGGAACTGAAAAGTGTGTACATAAGTCCTTCACGCGGCAGTACACACCATCTTTTGGTAAATATATGTATCGTTCCCTTTTAGTGTCCGACATAACCTTAGTTATAAATTATTTTATTTTCATTTCAGGATGGAAAAATTGGGTTGATTGTGGTAGCAGCAAAACACCACGCAAGCAAAGGTCTTCCCTTGATTGGCAGTGACTCCACTGCAGGTTTCCCACCTGCAATAAAACTTAAAGTGGGTCATCCAATATTAGAGTCGTGGAGAGGGGTGGGGAAATAAATGATTTTGGCTCGCCCCAAAGACCAATTGTGCACCTTCCGCAATTAATAAAAAAAATATTGAAAGGCACGGTCGGATCCACAGCAAAAAAAAAATACCTGCCAAAAATACAAAGACCAATTGCGCACCTTCCGCAATTAATAAAAAAAATATTGAAAGGCACGGCCGGCTCCACAGCAAAAAAAAATGCCTGCCAAAAATACAAATACACGCTAATTTTTTTTTACCCTTGGGCTAAAGACGGGTCGCCAACAAAACACCGTTGATAATAGCTCTATTATAACATCGGTGTGCGTGGGTCAATTCCTATAGTTTTTGAACGTGGGGAACTCTCACACCCTGGGATCTCAAGCCGGGCATGCGGAGTAGATGAACTTAGTAGCCGAAAAAAGTATAATAAAAAAAAAACTTTATGCACTGGTACATATAAATAAAAATATTCCAGACTTATTAAAAAAAATATGTTTTCCTGGTGTAATGTTTAATTTCTTGTTAGGCTGTTAATTTTTTTCGGAAAAACCGATAACCGGGAAACTGGGAAACTTTTAAACTTTTATTCAAATAGTATATCATTAAAAAAATTTAAATTCAATATATTTTCAAAACTCTTAACATTTTCGGGCCAACGTTTTCTTTTTTGAAAACTATTTTTCTAACACAATAACCAAAACAAAAAAATCGATATTACAAACGGAACTAAAAACATATCCCAGTTATTCATCTGAGTAACTATCGAGTTAGCAAGGATAAAAAAATTAACTTTTGAAAAAAGTTTGGTATTTGAGGAATTACAATTTGACGGCTGTGTTTTAAAATTTACAACTATAAAATGTTATAAAAAAATAAAAAAATTAACCACAATGTATGTATACAATGCAAAATAAGAAAAATATATTTCTATGTTGACGCAAAATGTACAATAAAAATAAAAAATCATAGACAAAAAAAAAATTAAAACATATATTAAAAAAAAAACTTCTCAAAAATAAACAGGATAATCATCGAAATTACCAACAATACAATTCCACTGATTCTTATACATGTTTTGTCTTCCTATTACTTTCAGACACTAATATTTGGGTCATCGCCGTATTCCGGGGTTACAAAAATAAAAAAATTGGTATTAGGGAAGTATTTGTACTCTTTATTTATTCCAAGATGCTTTACTTTGTGTTGTATTCCCTTTCTTTTTCAGATCCGGGTACCTTACTTATAATCTAGGCTACAATAACGATTTACCGAATGCTCTATGATGTTCCACCGAAACTACATGATCATATCATCGAAAATATATCATAACAAATGAGTACATTAATTCGAAAACGATACACGAATCAGGTATGATAAAAAAAACTATTGATTACAAAAAACATTAAATGCGTATCCCTTTTTCAAATCGAATTTTTAACATCCCTATACTGCACTTTACCTGCCAGATAGCAGTTAAATTGACGCGCCTTCAAATTTTTCGCGTGAAAAATACCAATAGGTCTGCCGAATCCTCTAATTCATACATATTATTTCCTATTGGTTTGAGTATTCGACATTTTAAAAGTTTTTGCAGGACTTAGCGTTTCCATTCTTTGAAAAATCAGAACCATATTTCTTCTGTACACCTGACCAGGTACTAATTTAATAATTCTGGCCCTTTTATTGTATCTTTCAGCGGATTTCATGTACGCTTCGTGCATATTTTTCTCTTATTAGCTCAAGTTCCTCATTATATTTTGAACCATAAATCTCATGGTCAGATAACGACAATAGTTTCCTTGCTAGTTTGTAATCAGATCCGGTAGTAAACATATGAAATCCGAAAAGCGCGAAAAATGAGGTAACTCCCGTCGCTGAATGCACGGAGTTTCTTAATGCACACTCTATCTCCGATACATACAGATCCCAGTCACGGTGATCTTCTTCGAGATATGCCCTTATTGCAGCCAATACTGATTGGTTTACTCTTTTAGAAGCGTTTGACTGTGGAGAGTACACTGGGGTTTTCATATGCTTTTTTTATACGTGTCGATCATCGTTTAAAAATCTTTTGCTACAAACTGAGAGCCATTAACGCTATGGATAATTTCCGGCACTTCAAATTTGTGGAAAATTTTTTGTGTTAAAAATGGCACTACGTTTTTTGTTGTTGCATCTCTTATTGCTTTCAAAAAGGGAAATTTTGTAAAATGATCTACGGCTATAAAAGTGTAACAATTTCCTCTCTTGGGTATTTGCCAAGAAAGTCCACATACAAATTTTGAAAAGGTATTTCAGTAATTACCTCTTGACCAATTCCAGGCATCAGGTTATGATTTGCCGGTTTGGTTTCCTTACAAATTTGACAAGCTTTGACGAAGTTTTTGACTTGTATTGTCATTCGGGGCCAATAAAAATAATTTTTTATTCAATCTAGCGTTTTCGTTATTCCACCATGCACAAACGTATTTGAAGAATGAGCTTTTTCGATTATTGTTGTTGTTAAGTTAGACGGTATCCACATTTCCCATGGATATGGTTCGTTGTCTTAATGAAATGCCAATTTTTTAAAAATCAATCCATCTTCTATTTTTTTCGGGCAATTTTTCAGCGTTTTCTTTATATTTTTGATTATATCAGCATATTCTTCGCTTTCGAATTCTGTTGTTTTGAAGTCTAAAAAGTCTTCTTTTTCCAACTCGTTGACTTCTTCATGCTGAGGTAATCTCGACAACATATCTGCGACTATGTTTTCAGAGCCCTTTCTGTGTAATATTTCAAAATCATATGCCTGTAACTGTAATGACCATCTGGCTAATCTTACACTCAGGTCTTTTAGAGTCATCAGCCACTTAAGGCTGGCGTGATCAGTAAACGGCTTAATTTCTACATATTGTCTAAATTTACGGATGGCCAGAACTGCTGCTAGGCACTCTTTTTTAGTAACACTGTAATATTTCTTATAGCTGTTAAGTTTTTGTGAATTGAAAGCAATTGGGTGTTCTTCTTCATTTCCATTTAGTTGATATAATACGGCTCCAATACCATAACTCGATGTATCACACTGAATATAAAATCTCTTAGTAAAATCTGCGCGTTTTAACATTTGTGCTGTGGTAAGTGGCCGGAGGCCACTGTTGCCTCTGGCGTCATTAGAAATTTCTTAGCCTTTTTCAGGGTATCCGTTAAAGGTGCGGCGATTGTTGCGAAGTCCTTAATAAATCGCCTTTACCATCCCGCGTTACCTAGAAAACTCCTAACTTCTCTCGAGTTCTTTGGTAATTTTATATTTCAAGTAGCATTTACTTTGTCCGGATCAGTTTTTAACATACCTCCTTAAATAAGGAATCCTAAGTATTTTAGTACCTGAAAACAGAATTATAGTCCGGTGCGTCATGAAGGCACTTCGCCACTTCACCTACACTCAGAAAAAAAGTTAGTAGAAAAATTTGTAAACGGTTTTCAATCGCAATCTACTATTTTTGTACTGATTTTTAGTAAAAAATTATTATTTAGCAAATCTTTTTGCTATTTACATTTTACAAATTACAGAATTTTTACAAATTTTTGTTTCTAATTTCAGAAATCATTTAACAAATTTTTGAAAACCGATTTGCTAAAATTAGCGAAAAATATTACTAATTTAAAAAAAACGGATATTGAAGAAAATGTTATTTCTAATTAAAACTTACACCTACAAACTTAAATTTCCTTAAAATGTTACATATATTAAAAAAGGGATCAGAAGTGAAGATACCGACTCATGTCTAAAAAGAGGACATCCACTTAAAATAGCACTAAAAAGGCTTTTTAGTTCTAAAAATCCTCCCTAAAAACAATTAAAATTTAACCTTAAAAGTAAAAAAAAATTTACCAAAATATTTTTCTAAACAGAAATTACCAAATTAAAACAAAATGATTAATTCGTTTTTTAAAAAATATAATTAAATTTTTTGATGCTCGATAAGAAAAATAAATTCAAAGCTTTTTACTAATATTAATAATATTTAGTAATTTTTTTTGCTGATTTTAGCAAACAGATTTTAAATTCCACTTTACAAAAAGTCTACTAAAATTTAGTAGCGGCTACTAATTTTTCTACTAATTTCATTGTACTACACGTTAGCAGACATGTGTTGCTAAGATTAGCAAAAAATACCACTGGGCTCAAATTAGCAGAATTTCCCGTAATAACAGCAAAATTTTCAGTTGCCATTACAGACTTTTTTTGGTGAGTGTAATAATTTAAGATGCTCTTCAAAAGTGCTTGAAATTACCAACAAAGCATCTAAATAAATAAAAATGTTTTCTTTTAGTTTCTATAGTACTATTTTATCCACCAAACGGCAGAGTCGTTGTGCCGCGTTGCAGAGACCGAAATTCATGACTCTGAACTGATATAGTGGCCGACCTGCAATCGTAAAAGCGGTGTAAGGTTTACTCTCCTCATCTCGATTTGCAAGAAGGCAAACTTTAAATCGACGCTGCTTGTATGGAACGTCTCATCGATTCTGCTATATTTTGTAGCGGATACGCATGCTTAATAGTAACATTATTTAATTTTCGGGCATCTAGGCAAAAGCGAATTTTCCCGGGTTTCCTGACGATTGTTGTTCGATTAGACCATGGTCTTTCACTTTTTTCTATAACATTTAATTTCAGCATCATGTCTATTTTTTGGTATGTTATTTCCTGAACCGCTGGCGAAATAGGGTAATATCTTTCTTTAACCGGTACAGTGCCCTCAACTTACTTGATTGTATGTTTTTCTAGTTTTGCACAGCCAAAGCCCTTTTCCTCAAATGTAACAAAAGTTTCAATCACTAGTTGAAAAATTTTCTTGAATTTTCTCTATATTTATCTCATGTAGACCTATTATTTCAGGAGCCAGATTAAACATCCTCCAAAAATCGATGCCTAAATATAAAATTTGCAGTAAATCAGGACATAAGTACAAAATCATCTCATGCTCCTGATCTTAAGCTTAATAGTTGTTTTAACCCTACCTCAAATACGGTGCTGCTGTTTACCACCGGCTGTTTTAACATTGGGAAAATTTCAACATCTAAATCCTGTACTAGTTCTCTACAGTTCCTGCCTAATAAGCTAACAGACTCCCCGGTGTCTAAGAGTCCTGAAAGATTTTCTTTTGCAATTTCCACATCAGCATATACCCTTGTATCACCATCCTGACTGTGGGCTCTATGGACTGAATGTAAAATAAAGCGTTTGATTTTACGTCGCTCTGAAAATTTTTTCCTAGTTTTTTGAATACGTTTAGAAATTGGTTTTAGTTTATACTGTGAATTAAATATTCGATTTCTCACCTCATCATAGTTTTTCTGCCTTATCTCAATTGGGAATTGGTGTCTCTGACCAGGTATGTATTTAATATTATTTGCATTTAGTAGTTTTTCTATAAATTTGTTTTTCTTTTCTTCACACGTAGATATTATATTTATATCGCCGGTGTTTCGGGTGACGCGGATCCCCGATCGTTCCCCACCCCTTTTCTAGTTTTCCTGTTGACAAGTGGCTATTACGTTTGGTTTGCCGCATCGGTAACAAAACAATCCTTTAAGCCGTGATCTGGTCACAGTTTCAACATATTAATGGAGGTTTTTGTCCCTGTTGGCTAACACGAATGGCTGCTAACTCTTCATATGTTTGCGGCTGAACCTCTAGATGGTTTTGGGATTCGGCGGATTCAAAGCAAACTTCATGAACCGATCTAAACGGGACGATTGAAAACTCCCCCTCAAATCTTTACCCGGAAAGTTCCTTGCATTCTATGCGTAGTTGCTCGAAGGAAGAAACCGGAATACCGTAAACAATTATACCAATACTGGCCCTTACATTTATTTTTATGATCTTGATCATACCAAATTCCGGAATGGGTTGTACTAACCTCGAACGCATCTGACTCATTATATGGAAATAGGTATCTGTTGACTCATTAGTTAATTGTTTTCTCTCTACTAAATCTCTCATTATCTCAAAATTAGAACGCGTGGTCTGATACTGTCCGAGGAGAGCATGGCGAAGACTTGGATAATCCGAAAAACTATGGGTTTTAAGAAAAAGCCACAACCATTCTCTTGCCGAACCAGATACTAAAAGATAAAAATCTCTCATGATTTTATGCCAAGAGATGCTATAATGGGACTACAAGTGCTCTATACGAAAAATGAAATCTTCGACATTCATAATAGAGGTATTTCCGTTAAACGTTAAATTAAATTTATCCACTCTAACCATAATTCTTTATATGTTTCGACTGCCACTACTGCTACCGGGCCCTGAAGAAAATCCTACTTGAGACGGAACGCTAGTCATATTAACATTATAATTAATAGGAGGATATCCCTGAGCAAATACTGGCATTGGATTACTGTTCAGCACTGCATTTACTTCACCGATAGGTAAGTTTCGATTAATAATTTGAGCATTTCAATTTTCATTGAGAGTTTGGGTCGCATCCTTAGACAAATCTTTTACGGTTCTCGCTAGATCTCCTAAAGCTTTTTTAACTTCATTCATTTCATCCTGTACCATTCTCTTTACCGCATCTTCTAAATTTTTCTGAACTGATAAGACCTCATCTCGAACCATATTAGACACCTCTTATGTAATACCTCCATCTGCAACATTATTATTCACCGGTGCTGTCGGCGGTGGATCGTTGGAACTTTGCTTCTTCCCAGTTTGCCAACCTCTTTGATTAATTATTGAACTAGCTAAGTCCACGAACTGTGGTACCGTAGCATAACTATTATTCCCATTAGTGTTCATATTTTTCCTTTGCTTTGATACCGCTGGTGCAACAGAGTTATTTAAATCAAAAATAGGGTGCCTGGTTCTTTTCCTATTATTTGCCTGAACCCTATATTCTTTACTCATCACTCGAACCACTACCAAAAGGATTCAATAGTTCGATTAAAAAAAAAACAATAAAAGAACTAATAAATCAGATTTATATAATTCGATTTCACTAAAATAAATGTACCCCAAACCGTTGGAAACTATTTGAACTCTATGACAGGACTAAACGTCCTGTTTTTCAATAATAAAAAAAGAATGTAAAAATGTCTATATTAACTAAAACAAGGTATAAAAAAATTAAAATTAAATGATTAACTATCAGAAGGGTGAATTTAAAGACATAAACTTACAATACATGCAACATGCAAAATTAATAATAATATAACTATAAAACAAAAAAATTATAATAAATAAATAACTAATAAGTTATGATGACAATAATTGTTATGGTAATAATATGTTTAAACGTAAACGTTTATTTTGGTTATTTTACTTAAGGTACCTCTTTGGTACCCCTTACCCTTGGTAGGGTTAATTATTCTTTAAAACCCTGTTTTTACTCCCCTCATTTACAACTTTAGTGGCAGTATTTACACGGATTTAGGCATTGTTGGTCTCCTTTCTCGATTTTTTATATAGAGTTAGTTATTGTTTAACTATTAGCGCCATTACGTACACAAACCCTTGTTAAGGTGATTATATTTCTTTACAAATAAACAGAGATATTTTCTCTAATTAAAAATTTAAAATTCTTGTTTTTTTTACGAATTGGAACCTGCATTTACGGCATTCATTTGGTCCTTCGAACCGGATTCCAAGTAAAAAGGACAAAAGTGGAAGTTATTTTTATACTTCCAGAGCCCCCATCATTTTTTGTGGTACATAACAGCAGCAGCCTTTTTATTAAAATTTTTTAATTTGTTTTCATCGAATAAAGGTGCGTACTGTTTCATATTTTTTTTTAAGAAAAAGAAAAGTGCTAGTGTGAAAAAGAAGAGAATAATAGAAGAAGATAAAGAAAACTAAAAATAAAATAATTTTATTAAATTGCAAATGCAAATGTACACAATGTATGATACTAAGGACCCAAGAGGCAGGTCATGTGGAGGATCAGCTATTCTCATTAAATCTAGATTAAAACATTTTCTTATGTGTGATCTTTGCGAAAATTATCTTCAGGCCACTACTATATGTTTTGAAGAATTCGATAGGGACTTGGTGATTTCGTCAATTTATTCTCCCCCCAGATTCTCCATAACGGAGGATCAGTACACAGTCTTTTTCGAATCATTAGGACCGCGTTTTCTGGCAGCTGGAGACTATAATGCCAAGCATACATTCTGGGGGTCACGGCTTGTTACCCCTAAGGGCCGTGTTTTGTTTAATACAATTTCTAAGCTGGGTATGGATGTGATCTCTAGTGGAGAACCCACGTACTGGCCAACGGATCGTCGAAAAATACCCGATCTGATAGACTTTGGAATAACAATGTCTATTGCGAGAGAATTGGTCCATGTAGAACCATTATTGGATCTCTCATCTGATCACACACCTACAGTTGTTACTATTTTAAACCCCCGAGGAATTGTACCCCCCTCTGGTGACAGGCAAAACAACAGATTGGTTGAAGTATAAAAAATTTATCAGTACACATTGCTCGGAAAACATACCGCTAAGAACACCGGAAGATATCGACCTCTCGATTCAAAATTTTGAACTAAATCTCAAACTTGCTGCTCAACTTGCTACCAAACCCCCCCGACACAACAGACAAAATATTATTTTGTCTGCCGATGTCGAACGACTCTTAAATGAAAAAAGAAGAGCTCGAAGAGAGTGGCAACAGCACAGATCTCCTCAACTTAAGGAACGGTTGAAAGAATGCACTAAAAAATTAAGAAAGCTACTTGAACATAAGAGAACTGCTTCATTAAACAGATATCTTGAAAATTTAGATCCAACATCAAGAACTGATTACTCATTATGGCGTGCAACGAAAAATTTAAAAAGACCTGTCTTATGTAAGCCTCCTTTGAGAAAATTAGACGGAGGTTGGGCTAGAAATGATACTGAAAAAGGAGATCTGTTTGTAGAACATTTAAGAAAAGTATTCACGCCAAATATAACAAGTTCTGTAACAGAGTTGCCACCGATTTTACCCCAGCACCGAGCAGCTACCCGATTAACGTTTGAGATGAGAGAGGTCGAAAAGGCTATTTTTGAACTAAACCCCAAAAAAGCTCCTGGTATTGATGGAATCGGTAACAGGATGCTCTTGGAGTTACCCCGTATAGCATTAAAGATAATTCTCTTTATTTTTAATGCTATTATACGCCTTGAATACTATCCCCCAGAATGGAAAGTTTCACTCGTTAAAATGATACCCAAGCCAGGCAAAGATTACACAAAAGTGGAATCGTATAGGCCTATAAGCCTATTATCCAATTTGTCAAAGCTGTTCGAGAAAATCCTAATGGAAAAGATAACTGTTTATGTGGAACAAAACAACTGTATTCCATCACACCAATTTGGCTTCAGGAGAAAACACAGCACCATTGAGCAAGCCCACAGGCTGGTTACTGTTGTCAGAAAAACGTTCGAGGAGAAAAAATACTGCTCTGCCCTTTTTATCGACGTTTCACAGGCTTTCGATAAGGTTTGGCATGAAGGTCTACTGTTTAAAATAAAACTTTTGTTACCAACAAATACTCACAAGCTACTCAAAAGCTATATAACAAATCGAAAATTCACTCTTGCTGAAAAAAGTTTTGTCAGCTCTCCTCAAGATATACAAGCCGGAGTTCCACAAGGTAGCATTTTGGGTCCTCTGTTATATATCATTTATACTTCAGACATGCCATTAGATATTAATACCCACACATCGACTTTCGCTGACGATACTGCAATCTTAAGCGTCCACGATGACTCAAAAATAGCGTCTAGAATGTTACAGACTCACATTTCACAATTGGAAGCTTGGTTGGATAAGTGGAGAATTAAGGTGAATGAACAGAAATGTATCCACATTACTTTCACACTGAGAAAAGAGACGTGTCCACCCATTAAAATTAATAATCTGAATATACCCCAACACACATGTGTGAAATATCTAGGTATTCACCTTGACCGTCGACTCACGTGGAAAAATCATATAGATGCGAAAATAACTCAGATGAGGCTAAAAACTGCTCAACTCGCTTGGCTTACTGGCAAAAACTCTAAACTAGGCCTGGACTGCAAATTACTCATTTACAATTCGATCATGAAACCCATATGGTGCTACGGAATTCAGCTCTGGGGTACTGCCTCTGCGTCCAATATAGGGAAAATTCAGAGAATGCAAAATAAATTCTTGAGGACGATCACGAACGCACCCTGGTATGTTAGGAATTACAACATACATAAAGACCTGAATGTACCCCTGGTCAAAGATGAAATTATTAGACACTGTCAACGCTATTTAACAAAACTGGAAACACACCCCAACATACTAGCCCGTAACTTAACTGATAATCACGGCCACCAGCGTCTTAGGAGGAGGGACACTGCGGATCTGGTCCGCTAATAATAAGGGGAAATAATGGTCCCAGTTGAACCACACAACATCAGTCTGGCACTGGCTGGACTTAACAATTAATATTTAGTTTTAAGATTTGGATAATTATTGTTAGTTCACAGTTTTTAAAAGTGAAGATTCAATAAATAATATAAAATATGGAAAAAAAAAAAAAAAAAAATTAAATTGCAATAAAAAATATTTTATTAAATTTGCATAAAAAAGTATTACGAATTTTAATACCATTTTTTCATATTTTTTTATTGTGAATTTAATCGTGTTACAACCCCTCGCGAGTAATATTTATAAAGTTAATTAATTTTTGTATTTACTTTTTTTCTCACCGGTGCACAGACAAATTAATTTTTTTTTATTATTACAAAATTTTCGGTAATTTTATTATAATGCCCTTTTAATTAAATTTTGTCGGTGTAAAAGTATTAAGAAAATTTATAAATATTAAATTTTTACATAATTCCATCGGGTTGTTTAAAAAAAACTGATAATTTAGTGATCATAGTTATATTAAAAAACACATTTATATTTTTTACATATTTATATTTACATATATACACACGTACATATCAGTGTTTTTTCTATTCTTTTTTGTGCTATATTCCAAATAAACATAGATTTTTTATATACAAGCGGTAGTTACAGTATTTTTAATAATAACAAAGGCTTACATACATATTGCATTGTTGTTGTTGGTTTTTTTTATCAATCTCGATTGGTACCCTACTGTCCGTTTTGGTCGCGACTTATTGGGTGTGTTACTTGAATTGGAAATTATTTTGATATTTTTTTTGTCATTTTATGCGGTTATTTTGTAAATTTAAATAATAAATTTAATTTTTTTTTTGCCTTTTTACAAAATTTTGTGGTTTTTATTTTTTTTTAAATCGATAGGAACAAGATGGCTTTATCGTCTCTGGATATTTTCATTAGAGCTTCTGATGCTCTTATTAAATTTGATAAAAGTTTTAATGCCCTTAAAGATGAGACATTCAATGTTTTTAATCTGGAAATGAAAAGTGAGGAATTGCGAGGTATGTGGGAAAAAGTTAAGGTCACCTATGAAGATTGTATCACCGATTTGCAAACCGCAGAAAAATCAAAACCAAAAGATTTGGACGCGGTGGAGGCTAAATATCGGGCAACTTATCGTGCTTATGTTGGCTGTCTCACATTAATTAGGAAAAAATTGCATGAGCACTCGAAACCGAAGCCAAAGAAACCCGCTGATGAGATGGATGATACAATGGTCGATGATTTTCATCATAATTTGAATCTTCCGCTTTCGACTATTCCGATTTTTGAGGGAACTTATCTTTCTAGGCCTACCTTTAGAGATCTTTTTACCGCTATCGTCATAAATTGTTCGCGTCTTAGTCCGATTTTACGATTAAGCTACTTGATTGAGAAAACAAGTGGTGATGCGAGGGTAATTGTTTCTAAAACCCCATATACTAATAAAGGATTTGATGACGCTTGGATACGATTAGGAGATAAATATGAGAATTTGCGCATGTTGGTTCACGATCAGCTTGGAAAGCTTTTTGATCTTCCTTCTCTTGATAGGGAAACGAGTGATGGTTTAAAATCACTACAACGTGGAATTAACGGTTGTCTTTCGTCTCTGGCTGGTTTAGATATTAAATCTACAACAGAACTTAGTTCTCATATGATTGTTTTCATTTGAATTCGGCGATTACCTGCGGCTAGAATTAATTTATGGCGATAAAAAAGCCTTATCCAATTGGGCGGATTTAGATCGATTTTTAACGGAAAGGATCGATATTTTGGAATGTGCTCGTCATCTTAGGAATTCAGATTTTTCTAAAAAGCCTTCTGAACAGAAAGTTAAGGTTCACCTCACAAATACTACCACTTCCGGAAATGGATTTTGTGTTTTGTGTAAAAATCAGGCTCATTTTCTTAGGTCTTGTCGTCGTTTTCAAAATTTATAAGTGGCTGATAGATATGCTACGGTGAAAAAATTCCACTGCTGTGTCAATTGTCTTGCAAAGCGACATGGGACAAGAAATTGTAAAAGCAATTACAGTTGTTCGAAACGTTATAAACGTCACCACACTTTATTACATCGTGATCCACTTTCAGATGATATTTCCAATAGGGGAAATACTTCTGCTATTACAACTGGCGGTTCGGGTACGACTCCTCGTCTTCTCAACCCCACACAAATTGATTCTAATATACAGTCCACTTCTACTGGTAGCAGTTCGGCATTTCCTCAGAATAGACAGGTATTTCATACAGCTCTAAATAGGAATGTGTTTTTGGTGACTGCTATGATTGATATTGTTCACCAGGGTATTACATACCCAGCGCGTGCATTAATTGATCCCGCCGCCGAAAGTTCTTTTATTTCGGAACGTTTGGTTAATCGGTTGAAACTTCCGACACGTCGAAAAAACTTTGTTCGGTGAAGGTTGGTTCACCTATTGATTCAACTTTTTCGTTGGAAACCTTAGTCGTTGTTCTGACTAATGTGTCTGGGAATCTTCCGTCCTTTAAAGTACCTTCTAATATAAGGGAAAATTCACCAAATCTTCGTTTGGCAGACTGCAATTTCTATGACGGTAGACCTGTTGACCTTTTGCTTGGCGGTGAGGTTTATCCTAAAATTTGTTTAGGGGAAGTTCCGACAGATGTTTTTGGATCATTATTGGCCCAAAATACAGTTTTTGGTTGGATTATTACTGGTCCAATTGTACAACCTCCAGTTCAGGTCTTTTCAACTCGCGTTGAATTTTCGGAGGAAGATTGTCTCAATAGCAATCTTCTTAGATTTTGGGAACTTGAGGAAACACCTAAAAGGAAAATTTTATCCATTTTTGATAAAATTTGTGAGGAAAATTATATGAAGACTACACGTCGGGGTTCTGATTGTCGCTACATTGTAAAGTTTCCATTCAAATCTGAATTTCCTCATCAGTTGCACTTGGGAATTTCTAGGTCAAATGTCGAAAAACAATATCTCAGGACAGAGTCCTCTCTTTTACGAAGACCTGAGATTAAGGAGATATACTATAACGTGGTTAGGGAATATCTACAATTGGATCATATATATTAAAAAAAATCTGCCAATGGACTTTTTTCTTATTCTACAAAGTTATTTAACTGACAGGCACTTTTATGTTAAATATAAAGATGAATGCTCAAGCATAATTAAAATGGAAGAGGGAGTTCCGCAAGGTAGTGTCCTTGGCCCTATCCTATACCTTCTGTACACAGCAGACATTCCTACTCCAACAAGAAACACAGATATGATTGCAACATTTGCAGGCGACACTATCCTTTTGTCATCAAATAAAGATATAACTTTGGCCATATCAAACCTTCAACAATTGCTGGACAATACTCTAAACTGGTTTAAAACCTGGGGTATTTTAGTAAATAGTGAAAAAACAGTACAAGTGACTTACACAAATAGGAAGATAAGTGATCATCAAGCAATTACGATAAACAACACTCCGATTAAAAATGATAATAAAGCTAAATATCTTGGCATGATAATCGACTCTAAATTAATCTGGAAAGATCATATCATCCGTAAAAAACGAAGTAAAGTACAAATTTGGACAACTTTACTGGCTCTTAGGAAAGGATTCAACTTTATCCTTATAAAACAAATTGCTTATACACAAAACAATAATAGCTCCTATTTGGAAATATGGCGCAGAGCTCTGGGGTACTGCAAGCAACTCTAATATAAAAATCATCCAACGAGTTCAATCAAAAATACTGAGAACTATTATAAACGCCGAATGGTACATTTCCAATGAAAATATACATCGTGATCTTAACGTCAGCACAGTCCAAGAAGTCATAGGGAATTCCAGCTTAAAACATACATTTAAACTTACAACTCATTCTAACAATGAAATTAGACAACTTCCCTATAACGAGCTCTCAGGTTCAAGAAGACTTAATCGATGCACTCCATCGGAGCTATTTGTCCGATTCTTATAAATTAATAATTTGGCAAAATATATTTTATATAATTTAATATAAATGTTTACTTACACTAAATACAAGTTATCTTTAGTGTTGATTTAAGTTAATTAATACCCAAACCTCAAAACTAATTACTAATTGTCATATAAAGACAGGTGTAAATAAAATGGGATGTTAAAAAAAATTCTTCGGCCGCCACTACGTTTTCTTGTTATTTGCCACATCATCCAGTGGTTAAACCTGAACGAAAGACTACTGTAGTGTACCTCATAAGTTGCCACCGCATACCCTTAAACTACTCTTAAATCTATACATACCAACCTAAATAGAGTAGGGTAATTATGCAAGATCAAATAACGGCATTTACCAATCGACACACATCGATTGGAATGCAAGTTAATTGGAGTATGAATATGATAAACACAAACAAAGAATTGTACTCAATAAGAATTGTAAATTGAGTAACAAATAGGAATGAGTGTAATCACAAATGTTCCTATTGGTCAGAATAATTGTAATCAGGGTAATTATTCATATGTCCATAATATCGACAAAGACAACTAGAACTTTATCGATAAGTAGAATAAGTAAGAAAGCCTAGGTTAAAAACTCATGTATAGTATATAAGTGCTTGTAAGTCCAAAATAAAGCAGACTTGAAATTACAATACTAAATCGGCAACAACCTGCCTTGTGTTCTAATTGAAAGACTCAAAATAATTCGGCAGTTCCTTTGAACGACTTGTAATCAGCTGAAACCCTGACAGCTACTAAAATAACCAAGGGCTATAGGGAAAATCACTAACATTCCACAAACACTACACATTTCATGGCGATCCTGCCCACTCGAACCATAATAAATTTATAATCCTACCGAACTGGCAAAGGTTAGTTTTCCTGACAGGCTAGAACTTATAAAAAAAAATATATTCAACACAATCAGATGTCCAATGAAATCGATAAAATTTTTGCACGTTGGTCGGCGTACCTAGAAGACAACAAAGAAGAAGAGTACGAGCCTGAACCGACAGGTTATGCAGCACCTCCTTACGAGCCACTACCGATCTGTGCGGGTCCAAAAGCTATCACGATAGATGAATATAGGAAGCGGCAACAGAAACCAGTAGAGACTGCACCAGTAAAGAAGCAAAAGAAAAAGAGAGCTGGTAAGCAATACCAGAAGAGAAAGACGTTGGCAGTGCTATATAAAAACTTAAACCTCGCAACAGAGAAGACATAGCAAATGTTAATAAGGAAGGAGATAAAAAGGTTGCAATAGTAGCTTATATATAATGCAAAACTAAATATAAATGAAAAATTACAATTAATCAAATATAAATAAAACAAATTTTTTATGTAATTATACACTAAATAAGGGAGAATAAACAGAGTCTTCGAGGTGACATGGTGGAAGACCATTTTGAAAGTGATGCCACTAGTTATTGCGGGATACGAAGTAAGAAGGAATGAAAATAATGAAAATGATCAAGATTATGAACAGCTTATAGAATATATGAACACTATAAGAACGCAACATAAAAATAGAGAAGAAAATTTTAACATTTTCGAACATAGTTATGATAATTACATTAGCCTTATTAGTAATTGCCTATGTCGTAAGATTAATGTATGCAATACTCAGTAACAGGCGATAAAAACAAAAAGATTTGATATTATTTATAGGGATAATTACACCCAATAATTTTTATATACTTTAGATTAGTATTCCCAGTACAAGTAAAAATATTATCAATGTTGTCCAAAATAACAAAAACCTTAGTAATTATTACTTTAATCATATTCATATTACATAGCATGTATAAGTTTATTTATAATTGTAAAAACAGAAACAATAGTTAAAATAAAATAACAGAAGTATAGTAATTGAAGAATTTAAAGAAAAGTGCAGGAAGGACATATTCAGAAAGGACAATAAACCTTATACTAGAGGATATAAAAGTTATAAGAGGGAAATTTGAGTTATCACAGCTAGAAGAAAAAGACGAAAGGAAAATAGCAGTGCTCAGATTAAAATTTTAGCAATATAATTAAGAAAATCAAAGAATACTTAATAGAAAGCATTAAAAACCCATTAGAGACAAAACTATTAGAGACAGGAAATACAATGGCAGCATTTTGTTTAGAAACAGGGGAACTAAAAAGTTTCTTAATAACAGCAGAACTCATTGAGAAAACTCTAGCTGAAACAGCAAAACAGGATTTCCTACAATACGTATACCATGCAAATCTGACTTCAGGGGTAAGAACGGCAATAGGTAGTTATGCAAAGCCGGAAAATTGCAATGCATTAAGAAAATTACTACAACAGAGGTACAAAAGTACAAAGACCATTCCAGAGTTACAATCAAAATTAAACACTATTTACCAAGGGAAAATGTCTGTTAGCACATTCAAAGAAAGAATAATGACGACAATAGACAACCTGAACAAGTTAGGAGTAGAAGAACTTGGTAAGGATGCCACAGAAGCAGAGAAAAATGTTATTATCAAATTAAATTCAAAGCTTTCTCTAGATACTTTTAAAAGAGGTATTAATGACAATTTAAAGACAGCCATTTTTGCAGCTCGTCCAAAGACGTTACAAGACGCGGTTGAGCTTGCACTAGAACTGGAAAATGAAAATAAACTGACTACCAACTCGGTACTGTATGTACAAAAACAGCAGCGTAATAACAATGATACCAGAAACAGCAATAGTAATTTCCGTCATAATAGAAACCATAGTTTCACAAACAATAATAACTATAATTCAAACAATAATAGAAACGACAGAAATTTGACAACTATACTAGGTATAACAATAATTTCCCAAACAGTAGAAATAGTAACTACAATTCAAACAGTAACACAAACAACAGGAATTTTGACAATTACGCCAGGAATAGCAATAACTCGGCAACAAACAGCAATTACAACCGTAATACACCTAGAAACAATAACAACAATAGAGACTACAGAAATGACAATAACAACAGGAATAGTAATTCCAATAGAACCAACAGCAGAAGAAATATACATCTAGTACAAGACGAGGGAAACGAGGAAGGCTCGGAATACAAGGATATTCCGAACAGCCAAGATTAAGAGTATTTAAAGTTTCAAATAATAACACAAATTACATAATCGCTAAATATAAAAATGAAAATTTAACATTTCTTGTCGACACAGGTGCCGACGTATCATTATGTCGCACTAAAACAATTTTTGATGAAGAACCACTAACTATAGAACACAGATGCAAATTAACAGGCATCACTAGAGAAGAAATATATTCATTAGGGACAAGTGAACTTGAACTTTCACTAGCAGACCAAACATGCAAATACAAATTCCATCTAGTAGATGACAATTTTCCAATAGAGACAGACGGCATAATAGGAAGAGACTTTTTAAGAGTATACTTATGTGAAATTGATTATGAGACATTTACAATTTCTTTGTTTACCAACCTTACTGAAGATTGCGTAATACTTAATAATGAATTAAAAAGCGGTATTTTTTTAAGTAATTCAACAGCACCAAAAAACGAAATGACACATATCATAATTCTAAACACAACAAATAAGACACAAATTTTACAGGGCATTAAACTGCATACTGACCCACTTAAAAATAATGAAGTATTAAGTTACACAAGCATAAACAATGACGAACGTTTTTAACAAATTCTAAATGACTTGCAACTAAATAAAACTGATGAATATGCAAAATCTAAATTAATAAACATATATAAAAAATATCAAAATGTATTTCATTTAGAGAATGAAAAATTGACTGTAAACAATTTTTATAAACAAAACATTACAACTTCAGATAATACTCCGGTGTATATAAAAAACTATAGACTACCGCACTCATACACGGACATAATAAATGAACAAGTACAAAATATGCTAAATGACGATATAATAGAACCATCAGTGAGCCCCTACAATGCTCCACTTCTTTTAGTACCCAAAAAGAATACGGAAGACAAACGAAAATGGAGACTTGTAGTAGACTTTAGAAAGTTAAATGATAAAATAGTTAATGACAAATTTCCACTAACTAGATTAGAGGATATTTTGGATAAACTAGGAAGAGCTAAATAGTTTTCAACTCTTGACATGACTAGCTCATTTCACCAAATTCAATTGGAAAAAGATTGAAGACCACTTACAGATTTTCTACACAACAGGGACACTACCAATTTAAAAGGCTTCCATTTGGACCTTAAATTTCTTCAAACAGTTTTCAGAGAATGCTTACAATAGCACTTTCAGGACCTGATTCAGAAGCTTTTCTTTATGTCGATGACATAATTGTTTATGGATGTAGTTTGAACCATCACAATCAAAATCTTGTCAACGTTTTAGACAGACTTCAGCGATACAATTTAAAACTTTTAAGACCAGAAGTAGTATACTTAGGACATTTAATAACAAAGGACGGTGTAAGAACAGATCCAGCTAAATATGAAGTTATAAAGAATTACCCAATACCTAGAAACGCAGATGATGTTAGACGTTTCGTTGCATTCTGCAACTATTATAGAAAATTCATACCGAATTTTGCGGACATTGCAAAACACTTAAATATGCTATTGACAAAATCAGTAAAATTCTTATGGACAAATGAATGCCAAAATGCTTTTGACACACTAAAAGAAAAATTAATGAACCCACCAATTTTGCAGTACCCAAATTTTGACAAACCTTTTATTTTGACGACTGACGCCTCAAACTACGCACTAGGAGCAGTCCTATCACAAGGTGAAATTGGAAAAGATTTACCTATTTCTTACGCAAGTAAATCACTTCAAAAGCATGATATTAACAAACCCATCATCGAAAAAGAATTGCTCGCAATTCACTGGGGAATACATTTTTTCAAACATTATTTATACGGTAAAAAATTCATAGTGGTAACAGACCATAGACCATTGATAACACTATTTTTACATAAGAATCCTTCATCAACAATTACAAGAATTAGACTAGATTTAAGCGATTATGACTTCACGATAATTTATAAGAAAGGGAAAATTAACACTAATGCGGATGCGTTATCAAGAATAGAAATAAACTCAGACGTACTAAAACAGATGATACCGTTGGAAAATTATGTAAAAGAAAAGCGAATTCTAATAAACACAAGGGCAACGACAAAGAGAAATGAAAAAGAGACAAATAAAGTAACAAATAACGAGGCAAATAAAATTATTGATAATGAAGAAATAGATATGAATAAAGCGCGGGCGAATAGAAATAATGTGGAAAAATGCATCTCTCAGGAGTCTGATCAACTTCTAATATGGGAATGCACATCCATAAATGACGTCAAGAACATTCAGAAATTACAGTTTAATAAATTTAAAAATACAGAGGAAGTCGACATAACAATTGAAAATAATACTATGCACATAGGACGTGACGATAATTCATCGAAACAAGATTTGATTATGACGAAATCACGTACCCAAAAGAATAATTATATGAATGAAGGTAGTAACGACAATTCATCAAAACAAGATTTGATTACGAAGAAGTTACATTCCAAGAATAATAATAATATGCATGCGAGATTCAGCGATGACTCAGCGAAACTAGGTTTGATACTGAGAAAACTGATATCTAAAATGATAAAGAAAAAATAAAAGAATTAGCGCTAGCAAAGAATGATAAGATATTTAAATTATATACAATGAAAGATTTAAAAGAAGCATGTGCAAAGATAAGAATAAGCAACAAAAGTCCTCAACTAAAAATATTAATTTACAATGCCCCAACAAGAATAACAGATGACATACTGAAATATAAACTGATCGATGAATTACACAATGCCAAACACGCAGGCCACTTAGGAATAAGAAAAACAATAATTAAATTGAAACAGCGGTACATTTGGAAAAACATGAATAAGATAGTAAAGCAATTCGTAAAATACTGTGACAAGTGTAACATAAACAAACAAACCAAACACATTAAAGAACCACTTACAGCAACAGTTTTGAGACAATATCAATTGATACTGTAGGACCTCTTCGTATTTCAAAGGGATACCGATACATATTGAAAATGCAATGCGAGCTAACGAAATTCATTATTGCTCACCCAATGTCAACAAAAGACGCACTTACAACTGCCAAAACACTAGTAGAACAATTTATTTTAAAATATGGTAAATTTAAAGTGCTCAAATCAGACAACGGAACAGAATTTAAAAACGAACTTATGCATAACATATGTTCACTACTCGATATCAAACAAACATTTTCAACCCCTTACCACCATGAAACAATGGGTGCAGTAGAAAGAAATCACAGGGTTCTCAATGAATTCTTGCTGACAACAGCAAATGATTATGAATGGGACAAGTGGATAAATTACTTTACTTTTGCCTACAACACGGCACCACACATAGACATTGGTTACACACCATTTGAGTTAGTATATGGTAAATTACCATGCTTACCATCAAAATTACATAAAATGAAGGAGATAAAATATATAATTATGAAGATTATGAAAAAGAACTTAAGCAAAAATTACAATATTCTTTAAATAGAGCTAAAGAGCTTACAATTAAGATAAAAGAAAAAAATTTAGAAGATATATATAGTAATAGTTTAAATCTAAGTATAGGAGATTTAGTTTTAATAAAAGTAGAAAATAGGAAAAAGAATCAAAGCCCGTACAAAGACCCATATAAGATAATTAGACATAACGGTATAAATACTATAATAGACTACCACGGAATTGAAAAAGAATTCCATAATAATCAATTAAAACCATATATAGGCTTAAGAAACACTAATTAAGTACACAATATACATTAAAAATTATAAGAATACTATTTTTAAAATTATAAAAATATTAAATACTACTTTAAGAATTACTATAACGTATGTAAATAAAATTGTAAAATTATAAAAACTATATAAAGATCAACGGATCTTATTTAGAGATTCTTCTACGGAGAACGTTAGAGATTATGAGTTGCAAACAGTTACTTTTGGTGTTAATTGTGCTCCCTATCTGGCTATTCGCACATTGTTGCAATTGGCAGACGATTCTGAGGCTGAGTTTCCTGTTGCATCGCACATTCTACGAAGGTGCATGTACGTTGACGACGTTTTAACGGGAACTCACGATATTTCGTCTGCACTGATCGCTCGTGATCAGCTTATATCGGCGTTGGCTTCGGCGAAATTTGAGCTTAGAAAATAGACTTTTAGATGCCAAACTTTTGACTTTTGTCAATTGGACTCATTTTATTTTAGTGTAAATCCTATTACACATAAATCGAGTCATACAAAAAGGGAAGTTTTGTCAACTATTGCAAAATTATTTGACCCTGTTGGTTGGCTAGGCCCAGTTGTGGTTGTTGCGAAAATGGTATGGCTTGATAATATAGGTTGGGATGATTCGCTTCCGCTCTCAACAGAATATAGTTGGCAGAAATTTGTTATGTCAAATCATGGGGTAAATAGTATTCGAATTCCGAGATGGCTTCATTATACTCCTGAGTCTTCGGTTGAATTACATGTTTTTTCTGATGCCTCGGAAAAAGCATACGCGGGGGTAGTATAAATTTGAATTGAATCCCCGAACGGCGAAATTCATACCCATTTGCTGTCTTGCAAAACTAAAGTGGCTCGTATAAAATCAGTTTCGATTCCGCGTCTTGAACTTTGTGGTGCAGTTTTGGCATCTGAGCTTTTAAAAACGGAACTTAGTGAAATTGATATTCAACTTAACAAAATGTATTGCTGGACTGATTCTACGATAGTCCTTTCTTGGTTGAAAAAAGACCCTTGTTCTTGGACCACATTAGTTGCTAATAGGGTTTGCCGAATTCAGGAAAATGTTGGTCGACATAATTGGTATCATGTTCGATCCGAAGATAACCCCGCTGATTTGGGCAGTCGTGGTGTTTCTCCCTCGGAGCTAGTTGACAGTTCACTTTGGTGGCATGAGCCACAGTGGCTTCGTCAAAAAAATCTACATGAAATGTTATTGATCTCTCTCGCATTGATACTGACATTGAGGGTCGAGCTATTCAAGTTTATACTTCATTTTTTAGGAACACGTAAGGGGAATATTTGTATGTGGATATACTTAGGGATTTTTCTCGTCTGGATAGGGCACTTCTTGTAATATCGTATATTTTGCGGTTTTTTTACAACAGTCATTCTGCTCACAAATTAGGTCGTCAATTTTGTACTAACGAAACTCTTTCTAGTTTTGAGTTAAAAAGGACAAAGTTGCATTTGGCAAAAGTGTCTAAGAAACTTCACTTCTCGGAGGAATATAAATGTCTTTTGAACCAAAAGCCTTTATCTCCAGGGAGTTTTCTTATTCCCTTGAACCCATTTTTGGATCAAGACGGCGTCATAAGATTAAATGGCCGTTTAGTGAGATCACCTTCTCTAACGTATACTGAGCAGCATCCTATTATTTTGCCCTATTCAAGCAGATTTACGCTGCTTTTGATTGAATTTGTTCATAGGATTTCTATTCATGGTGGAAATCAGTTGATGCTTCGGATTCTTCGCATATAATATTGGGTTCCCAGACTTAAGTCTAAAATTCACGCAGTTATTAGTCGCTGCAAACGTTGTAAACTGGATAAAAAGCGCTCTTGTAGTCAAATTATGGCCGCTCTTCCGCCTGAAAGGACTGCCGTTTACTACAACTGGCATGGATTTTGCGGGTCTATTTGACATTAAAAGTTTTACAGGCCGAGCTTGTAAAATAACCAAAGGCTATGTTTGTATATTTGTCTGTTTTTCTACGAAGGCAATACACTTAGAGGCAGCATCTGATCTGTCGACAGCTACTTTTTTATTCGCTTTTCAACGGTTTATTTCGCGACGTGGGTGTCCAAAAACAATGTTTTCGGATAATGGCACAAATTTTGTAGGCGCGTCGCGTGAGTTGGAGAGAGATTTTCGGGCCTTTCTTAAGGAAAGTCAAACCACGGTGAGTTATACGTATGGGAAGCCGGTGTGAAGAGTTTTAAGCTTCACTTTCGAAAGATTCATAGGCCTTCAAATATACGTTTGAAGAACTTTCGACGCTTCTTGCGAGAATAGATGCGTGTCTGAATTCGCATCCGCTTTGTCCTATGACGGAAAATCCGATCGAACCGGTTGCGCTAACGCCTGGACACTTTCTTATTGGTTCTCCCATATAAGCTCCTCCGGGGCCTGAAATACCTGACTCTCCGATAAGTCTTGTTAATCGCTTTCAGAAAATGAAAGCTATTTCTCAGCATTTTTGCCGTCGGTGGAAGGAGGAATACCTCATGGATTTGCATAAGCGTTATAAATGGCAAAATCCGAATCGCGATTTAGAGGAAAATGATTTAGTTGTTATACGTCATGAAAACTTACCTCCAACTTCGTGGAAATTAGGTCGGGTCGTCAAAATATACCCAGGTAGTGACGGTCGCGTTAGAGTCGTGGATGTACGGACTGCGAATGGGGTTGTCAGACGACATATCGTAAAACTGGTCATTCTGACTAACTAAATAAAAGTATTTTTCTTTTTTTATTAATACAGGTTGGTTGAAAAGTTCCTGCGCTCGAAATGAAAGAATACTGTTTTTGTTACGAAATATATTTTTTATTCAATATAATCTCCTAGAAGCTCAATACACTTGTTCCAATGATCTTCCAATCATTTTATCCAATCCTTATAATGGTTTTCCGGAAGCTCTGCAAAATAACCGCCTACGGCTGCTATGGCCTCTTCATTCGACGAAAAATGCTTTCCACGAAGGAATTGTTTGAGATTTTTGAAGCGATAGTAGTCACTGGGAGCCAAATCTGGTGAATACGGTGGATATTCAAGCAATTCATACTTTAATTCTTTGAATTTAGCCATCGTCAAAACACTTTTGTGAGCAGGTACATTGTCTTGAAGAAAAATGATTTTTTTCTTCTTTAAACCAGGTCTTTTCTCACGAATTTTTTTATCCAGCTGATCCGAAAGGCTGCAATAATATTCAGAGTTGATTGTTTTACCATTCTGAAGATAATCAATCAACGAAATTCCTTTTGCATCCCAAAAAACTGATGCCATAACCTTCTTTGCTGATCGTTGTGACTTCACCTGCTTTGGAGCTGAACAACCAGCTTCAGTCCACTGTGAACGTTCTTGTTTCAATTAAGGATAATTGGGGTAGATCCAAGTCTCATAGTTATAAAACGACTCAAGAAGTCTGTTTTATTTGGCTTAAAACGCTCCAAATTACGCTGAGAAATTTGTTTTCGATCCAGTTTTTGTTGAATTGTTAATGTGTGCGGCACTAACTTTCCAAACAGTTTTTTCATACGTAATTCTTCATGTAAAATATGGGGTACTCGTTCGTCTGAGATGCATATGGCAATTTCACGCTTAGTCAAACTTGGATCTTCACTAACCATATTATTTACCTGCTCAATGATTTCTGCTGTGGTTGCAGTTTTTGGTCGTCCTTCTCGTGGATCGTCTATAAGGCTAGTACGACCACGTTTAAATTCACCAGCCCAAAATTCAACGGTGCGTTTTGAAGGTGAGGACTCCTTATACACTTCTAACAATTGTTCATAAATTTCCTTTGCTTTTAAACCCTTGAAAACAAGGAATCTAATGACTGCACGATATTAAATTTTTTCCATATTAAAACAAATTAATGACACGTCAACTTCAAATGGCTTGTAAACAAAGAAAGAATTGACAGTATGACTTGCAACTTTGCATATCGTCGGTTGACAGGTAAAACTCACTAAGTGCATATTTGAGCCAAAATGACTTAATATCACAAAATATTTTTTTTTGTATTCTTTTGGTTACAAAAATCATTATGTTCATTGAGCGATCCTATGCCCCAATTTTCGATTTTTTGTTTTCATTAACTACAATTTTGTATGTCCTTACGGCAGGAAAAAATCACAAACGTACTTAATGATTTTTACTTGTCAATGTTTTATACCTTAGACGCAGTTAATGAACTTAAGTTTAATAAAAATAAGATATTATTTGAAATCAAAGTAGGCTTTGATTTGAATTTCAACGGTATGACAAAAAGAAATTTGTCTTAAAGTGAGTTGAATTTTTGTGTAATTATAAATTAATAAAAACAATATTAATTATGAATAGATCAAGTAGAGGTAGATACTTAGCCGAATTGGCAATGAACAAACAAAGGTGTGATAAAACCCCTGATAACAACGTAAGTACATAATGTATCTATGTAATGTAGGTGTTGTCGTGAAACAAAATTAGGGTGATATTCTTATAATTCAATTCATATACTACATACATATATAAATTCTTGGCCAACAGGATTTGTTTGATAATAAGATAGCGTGTCTGAAGCTACAAAGTTTGTTAATGCTTTAACTCAACAAGAAATATCTCCAACTGATGAAGAGCAAAGTGATGTGAACAAGAATAATGATGAGGAGACTGGAGCAATTGAATCTAATGTGAGTGGCAAATTCTTTTTAAATTTCTGTCCGCATAAATCTTAAAACATAAAATCCCTAAATCCGCTTGATTATGTGCGGATTCAAAACAACTCTTTTCGGCTTGTCGACTACGACTGCAGTTCTGATGGAGATTTCAGTGAAGATTCAAACGAAGATCAAACTTTCAAGCCAAACTTCCAAGAAGATTCTGATATTTCAGATTTTTCGGATTACATGGTCGAAACCAATAAGAAGGTTTTGACGAGACGAAAAAAAATTATCCAGAAGCCTGGAAGGTTAATGTAGGTAAATCTCGTCGAGCTAAATGCCTTCTATATTCAACAAAAAAAAAAAGGACCATCCTGCTAAAGCTCCAAAGCATATTGACTGCTCTGAATGTAAGTTTAAATGTACAAATTATGTCTCTGAGGTGGAAAGGCAAGAAATTTGCAAATCGTTCTGGGGATTTTCTGACTATAACATTCAAAAAGACTTTATAATAAAACATGTCGAAACTCACCAACCAAAAAGAAGAAGAATTGATGTAAGCAGTGTAAAATCGCGTAATGTGTCCAAAACATATTTTTTAGAAAATAGCACTGGCAGACAAAGAGTATGCGCAAAATTTTTTGATAAGACCCTTTCCATCTCAAACGGACCTATAAACACTGCAATTTCAGGTTCAAAATTTGGGTCATTTACTGGCAATGATAAAAGAGGTCGAAAAGTACCCGGAAATAAAACAAGTGAAACAGGAATTTCTTTGGTAAAAAGCCACATAGATAGCTTTCCTGTAATGGAATCCCATTACGTACGAAAGTCCACCAAGAAATTGTACCTAGATAGCAATTTGTTTATTTGGAAAATGCACGATCTTTATCGTAATGAGTTTTGCCCGAAACGCAACATTACAGAAATTGTCAGCGGAAAAACTTATAGAATAATATTCTGTAATGATTACAACTATTCGTTTTTTAAACCAAAAAAAGACCTTTGCGCAACATGTGCAAAATATGACCAAGCTTCTAATGCAGACAAAAAAGAACTGGAAGAAGAATATACAATGCATCTTATGAGAAAAAATCAGAGTAATGAAGCCAAAGAAAATGATAAAGTCAGATGCAAAACTGATCCTTCATTTATTACATGCACTTTTGATTTGCAAAGTATCCTTCAATTGCCCTATTCCAGTGTGTCATTGTTTTATTACTCCAGAAATATATGCGTTTACAATTTGACTATCTATGTAGGAAGCGGAGAAATAGCCCACTGTTACACTTGGAACGAATTGAATGGAAAGCGGGGGAGCAATGAAATAGGATCAATTTTATTGAAATTTCTCGAAACTTTACCGTTAACCGTGACAGATGTTTCACTATTCTGTGACACTTGTGGTGGTCAGAATAGAAACCAACATGTAGCAGCTGTTTTAATGTACGCTGTACAAAATTTAAGCCACTTGAACAGAGTTGAACTTAAATTTTTAGAGTCTGGACATTCACACATGGAGTGTGACCCGATGCATTCCGCAATAGAGTCGGCTAAGAAAAATAAGAGTGCCTACACAATGACTGATTGGATTCGTATCTTTCAATCGGCTAGATCGATCAAAAAACATAAAATCCAAAGCGAATACCAAGTTCATCTATTAAAATTCTCCGACTTCTACAATTTACAGGAACTAGCAAGCAGCACAATAAAAAATCGAAATCGAGACGAATTTGGCGACAAAGTATCATGGCTAAAAATAAAATGCCTAAAATTCGAAAAACAATTCCCGGCAACCTTTTTTTATAGATACGATCATACATCTGATTATAAGAAAGTAAATGTTGCTGGAAGAGGTCGTCCAAAGAAAAGCGCCACACTGAAGTCAGCTTACAATAATTTATTACCAATTTCATAGGCAAAAAAGGCTGATCTTGTTAAGCTTTGCGATTCAAGACTGATTCCAGAAGAAATGATTCCATGGTACAAGCAATTGCCAGTAGTTAACATGGGAAAGCATGAGTGCTTACCAGAACCTTCCAATGATGAAAGTGATTTAGAAGATGAATAACATTTTTTTCCTTTTTCCTAATAAATTATATTTTTTAATAAATGAAGTTATCAGAATAAAAAATTATAATTTTTTCGTTCTTCATTATCTCTCAATTTTTTTTCGATTCCGGCAGGTAAAAATCATTAAGGGTTTTATTTTGTATTGTTTTGAAAACTTTTGTAGTTAGACCGAAAATTTAAAAGCAATTATAATAAAGAAACTATTTTTTAATTTACTCTGCAAAATCGCATCGATCTTATGTATAATAGATTTTTTATTCAAAATTTAACATTAAAACCTCAATATCTCTAAACTGGTCTGACTACACTTAGTGAGTTTTACTTGTCAACCGACGATATGTTCTCATTACAGTTATACCAACTTGAGAAAAAAAAGTTTGGAGCAAGCAGTGTCATCTCTTGGTGAGCGCAGGAACTTTTCAACCAACCTGTATATTCGTGCCCCATTTAGGGGATAGATCCGTTCGGATTAACCCTGGTCCCCTTTGGACCAACGATCATTGTGATCACCCGGCACTCTTTGTGTCAACCCCGGTCCACCTTGGAACAATGACCCCCTTTGGGTCATCGTCGTAGATTTTAAGTGTTTTTGAAAAAAAAATTGGAAAAAAGACATAAGAACGTGCACATAACCTCAATTTGCTCAGCCAGATGGCAGGTAACTTACGTTTTTTTTCTCTTAAAAGATAGCCCTACCTCTTACCTTTCCAAAATCCCCTAAACAAAGCCTATAGGTCTTACCTTAATGTTAATTTACAAAACCAAATGAATGTGTGCTGTTATTTCGCTTCCAAAAACAAAAAATGTATGCATTTCAGTCAAATGGTCATAACTTTGGAACGGTAAGACCTATGGCACAGTGTATACCAGTGTTGTCAGAAGTGACAGCTGTCAAACGAGTAAACAATAACCCTATGGTGAGGGTTGTTGTTGTAATTCGGATCTCAGGCGAGAAAGAGATTTAAAAACAATGTATACAAAAAAATAATGTTTAAACTAGGTCTTTTCTCACGAATTTTTTTATCCAGCTAATCCAAAAGGCTGCAATAATATTCAGAGTTTATTGTTTTACCATTCTGAAGATAATCAATCAACAAAATTCCTTTTGCATTCCAAAAAACTGATGCCATAACCTTCTTTTTTGACCGTTGTGACTTCACCTGCTTTGGAGCTGAACAACCAGCTTTAGTCCACTGTAAACGTTCTTGTTTCAATTAAGGATCATGGTGGTAGATCTAAGTCTCATTCATAGTTATAAAACGACGCAAGAAGTCTGTTTTATTTGGCTTAAAACGCTCCAAATTACGCTGATAAATTTGTTTTCGATCCAGTTTTTGTTGAATTGTTAATGTGTGCGGCACTAACTTTCCAAACAGTTTTTTCATACGTAATTCTTCATGTAAAATATGGGGTACTCGTTCGTCTGAGATGCATATGGCATTAGCAATTTCACGCTTAGTCAAACTTGGATCTTCACTAACCATATTATTTACCTGCTCAATGATTTCTGCTGTGGTTGCAGTTTTTGGTCGTCCTTCTCGTGGATCGTCTATAAGGCTGGTACGACCACGTTTAAATTCACCAGCTCTAAATTCAACGGTGCGTTTTGAAGGTGAGGACTTCTTATACACTTCTAACAATTGTTCATAAATTTCCTTTGCTTTTAAACCCTTCAAAACAAGGAATCTAATGACTGCACGATATTAAAAAAAATCAATGACACGTCAACTTCAAATGGCTTGTAAACAAAGAAAGAATTGACAGAATGACTTGCAACTTTGCATATGTTCTCAGGACAGTTATACCAACTTGAGAAAAAAAAGTTTGGAGCAAGCAGTGTCATCTCTTGGTGAGCGCAGGCACTTTTAAACCAACCTGTATATTCGAGCCCGGGCTTTCCAATAGCCTAATATACAATGTTAGGGTGGGTCATAACTGGCCAATCCCCCTTTTAGGGGATATATCCGTTCGGATTAACCCTGGTCCTCTTTGGACCAACGATCATTGTGATCACCCAGCACCCTTTGTGTCAACCCCGGTCCCCCTTGGACCAATGACCCCCTTTGGATCATCGTCGTAGATTTTAAGTGTTTTTGAAAAAATTAATAAATCTAAATCAAAAAAAAATGTATATAAATTTATTTGTAACCTTAAATATTTATTAATGGAATTTCGTTACAACATATCTTATTGTTGCAAGGTGGCCGGCAATTTTAGGCATTGTTGGTCTCCTTTCTCTTTACTCGATTTTTTATATAGAGTTAGTTATTGTTTTACTATTAGCGCCATTACGTACACAAACCCTTGTTAAGGTGGTTATATTTTGTTACAAATAAACAGAGATATTTTCTCTAATTAAAAATTTTAAATTCTTGTTTTTTTACGAATTGGAACCTGCATTTACGGCATTCATAATATTTATAATAATAACAATAATAATAACTATAACAATACTTAAATATTCTAAAGAAATAAAAAAAATCTATATATGATATAATAATAAAATATTGGATTATAAAAATAAGTTAATTTAAAAATATGTCAAAATTTAGATGTGCTCAAAAACAAATATAATTATCTTTACACGGGGATTGTTGATATAATTGGTAGTGTGTGCGGTATATAATCATAGATTTAACTCTCTCTTTCGAGAGCTACTTTATGAATGTGTTGCCAATCAATCTACTAAGAAAAAATGTATATGTTTAAAAAAAATTTATATATTTAAAAAAAAAACAATATAATTTGTGCTTCGTCACATCACCCTATCCTCTCGATGATTATGACAAAGGCCAGTCAGCAATCGGTCTCGATACTCCGGGCCTCATACAAATAGTCCACAAACTAAATTTCAAACAGAAACTACTTCTTTTACTAAAAACAATTGATCGAGGTTTGGTTGTACATTTAGGTCCTTAATTATTTTGACCCTAAGAACTTTCCCAGCCCTCGCTTGGACTTCGCAGATTCCTTTCACTATTAGACTTATTCCTGCCACATCGTTTGTACAAGGGACTTTCAGGCCAATGCCTGAAACGGATACAAAGTAATTGCCATTTACGTGTCCTTTCGTGAAGAAATCTGTTGGTCTATTTTATCTCTTACTTTTAGTAGGATATGGAAATGTGTATCGGTCTTTGCACACAAATATTCAAAAATAATTATTTTCTTATTCTTGCGATATAACCCGAGAAGCAAATCATAAAAATTAACATTCTATTTAAATAATAAGTAAAATATTTAATAAAAAACAATGAAGAAAGTAAAAGCATTAAAAAACAGTTTAAATCAAAATCTAAAAAACATATAATTTAAATCAAAATTAAAAAAAAAAAAAAAAACAGTAAAAAGCAAAAAAATTTTCGTCTGTTCATTAGCAGACATTTTTCTTTTGAGCGTCATATTGTTATGATAACCGTTAGGACTATGGCAAATTGTAGGCCGACAAGCTCATTATGAATCCCAACCCTTCACCTTAGCCTCAAGCATCGTACCAACTAAAAAAAACTCACCCAAACATAAATTAATCACCAAATGCAACACATCACAAGTAGGAGCTAGGTATTATAACCTCAGCTGCCCTTTCCAACCATGGCCACTTCCAGATCCTGAAATAATTTACAACACTCCCCTATTAATAACTTAACCCATTATCATTCTATTATTTTACCTTAACTCATAATTTATTAACAAATTGATTATAATTAACTTAAAATTTATATCTAATTATTACTTAATATATGTTTCTATTACTCTATTTTCAGACTAAAAGAAAACAAACTTATTTCATAAAAAATCCCTGGACTAAAAAAATGGAACCTCAAGATAAAAAAAAAACATAAATACTAACGTTATAACAGTTTAAATTATAAATAAAAAAATTGTTTCTAGAATTTTTAATATATATATAAAAAAAACTAAACTTTCATTTTGTATTAAAAAAAAACAATATCTATAACCAAAAAACAATCATCTGCTAAAAAGATAAAAAATATGTTTTTATATGCGTTTAGTCGATAATTAAACGATAACCATTATTCGAACTAAGGGGTATAATTTGCATGACCCCACAAAACCGCACGCCTTCACACTTACCCGTTTATATCAACTCTCCCCTATTTATAACTTAACCCATTATCATTCTATTATTTTACCTTAACTCATAATTTATTAATAAATTGATTATAATTAACTTAAAATTTATATCTAATAATTACCTAATATATGTTTCTATTACTCTATTTTCAGATTAAAAGAAAACAAACTTATTTCTTAAAAAACCCTGGAAAAAAATGGAACCTCAACACCAAATAAAAAACATAAATACTAACGTTATAACAGCTTAAATTATAAATAAAAAAATTGTTTCTAGAATTTTAAATATATATAAAAAACTAAACTTTAATTTTTTATTAAAAAAAACCAATATATATAACCAAAAAAACAAACATCTGTTAAAAAGATAAAAAAAATATGTTTTTATATGCGTTGAGTCGATAATTAAACAATAACCATTATTCGAACTAAGGGGTATATGACCTGTAAAGTATACCATAAGATAATTCTGGCCTGAGAGAGCTCTCTTAAACCCACTTTTGCGAAAATATTGCAGATATCTTTCAAAAAAAAAAAACGTTCTAACAAAAATCATATACTCCTAAAAAAAAAAACTTCGACATCCAAATTGCACGCAATTTCTTCTTTTCAATCATACTAAACTAAGCGGACCTAACTCTTTATTTTCCTTTGGCTCTAAATAATATAAAATTTAACATACATGATACTTACAAATAACTTAGATACACATACTTAACACTATATTCAAAATATGTCTGACGACGGAATAAAAAAATAAAAATTGCTTTATGCCCCACACAGAGGGACAAGGTCTTCCTGTATCGATGATTTTCGCCCAACACAAACTATTAATATCACTGGCTCTTTGTTCAAACTACGCCTATGTTACGTTCTTACTCCGGGTTTCTTTCTAAGTCTTAACTGTGAACTTGGTCACTTCCGGCCTTCACTTCCTAGTAAACACCGTTTGGCCCTGCTCAAGGTGGAGGTCCAATTCCAACTAATTATATATATATTCTCAAATATTATCTGAGGACACCCAATAAAATTAAAAACAAAACTTACGTTTTTCTTAAAAAAAAACACAATGTACTGAAGGGAATTTGCACAATCGATATGGACGATTTTCCGCTACCTTATCTTGTAAAATAAATCAAATATACAGGGTGATTCAGTCACGACCCGCTGAATTTCGCCAGCATATTCCTTGACTCATTTCAAGAAAATATGTCCATTACGACCATCCCCGAAAATGCAAGTGTGCGAAATGGCAGCGGTTTGAAAATTTTCGGATTGGTGGTCGGAGGGTAGTAGGGTAAAATTGCTAACTTCTGAACCAGTGGTCAGATTTTTTTGTTTTTGGGCATGTTGGAAAGGTCTTTGGGAGACCTTTCAGAATAAATAAAAACAAATAAAAAAGTAAAATCGCCGAGATACAGAGCTTTTGTACACTCAAAACAAATTTTATACTTGGGTTACATATTTTAATCACAAAATACTGTTTTATGTTTTTATAACATTTTTGCACATAATTAATGTCTTTTTTAATTTTATCTCAGTATTCAAAAGAACAAAACATACAACAAAGTTTCACATTTATATGATCTGTGAAATGTATAAGCAAATAAACACACTCACAAAACACATTTAATTAATCGTCAGCTTATTATTAGTTTGTCCACACATTTAAAAGAAAAACAATGAAAATAGATTTCATTCTTAATTTTATATCAAAGTTAATATTAGTTATCTCAGTTATGATGCCACATATCGAAAAACGGGTTTCAGAATTAGAAAGAGGATATTTACATTATATATAAACCATTCGCCTCTATTATTACAAAAATGGTGAGTGGGCCAAACCAATAATAAGCTGACGAAGTGGAATATCAGACGTAAGAAAGAGAGAGAATAATTTGTCATGTAGTTGTTTCGCTCGCAGTTAGTTATATTTTTGTTGCTTTAATAGAAAATCAGAGTTGCCGAAATAGTAGTTTCCACGATGTTTTATAAAAGACCGTAAAGAAATAAGGTGCGCTAATCATCGTGTCTCCACTGTGTACCCTGTGGTAAGAATATACAATTTGTTTTATAATATTATATTTTACATTTTTTCAGGAATCAAGTAAATATGTTATTATTTACTAATTAACTAGATATTTTTCTCTTTCATTTCAGCCACTGCGGGACCTGGAAAGTGTGTACATAAGTCCTTCATGTCGGACACATGACCTTACTTATAAACTATTTTATTTTCATTTCAGGATGGAAACTGTAAAGGTGCTTGCATCCATGGTTATTATTTTGTAGCGCAGAAATTCTTGAAACTACAATAGAAGCAATTTCCTTCAAATGCCACTTTTTTTTCTTTAACTTAATATTTTTTTTGCTAATTTGCAACTCGGTTAAAAAAATAAATTTTGTAACATGCAATCTGGGTTTGGCTATAGAAATTTGTAAATGTTTTATGAAAGCACTGTTATTTGTAAAATGTAAATAGCAACAGAATTTGTTAAATAATATTTTTTTTCTAAGAATCAACATAAGAATAATAGAGTTGAAATGAAAACCGTTTACAAATTTTTATACTAATTTTTTTTTCTGAGTGTACAGGTAGTACGAACATTACACGTACTACAGTGCCACCTATTTGTCCGATTTTCTACACTCACGCAACGATTAGTTACATTGGGTAGTGATTTGCGGTTTTTATCTACTCTTACTTATGCATAATATTTGTTTTTTTTCGAAAAATTGCGTTAGTCCGCCAATTTTGCCAAATCATGTGAGCGTTACCGAGGCTTCTTGGTTAAAAGATAATTCTCTGCCAATTTGATACCAAGCAGACCTGGAGTTAACTTGTGATTGTGGTAATATTAAAAAAACAGGGAAAAGGTTTGATTTCCTTTGCTTAAAATCAAGTATAACTTTTCTTTACAAAATTAATTTTTTTTTTGGCGCTTGGTCAATATTGGTTAGTCCATAGACAAGAAGGTAATATGGAAATTACATAAGAAAAATTATTATTTTCTGGTTTATCTAAATTTTTTAATTTGTATACCCTCCACCATATATGGTGAGGGTATATATCAGTTTGTCATTTCGTTTGTAATATGTCGAAATATAGGTTTAAGACCCCATAAAGTATATATATTCGTGATCCTTATGCAATTTTAAGTCGATTTAGCGATGTCCGTCTGTCTGTCTGTTGAAATGGCGATCACGACGCGAAGACGCAAGCGGGGGTGCCAATTTTTACCCAGATTATTGAACATCCTCCCGAGCAGTTTGATATTTAAATGAGCGAAATCGGTTTAGCGGTTCAAAAGTTATGAGTGAAAATGTGAAGGTACCTCTAAATTTTCCATACAAATTTGTACAATTTTTCTGTATCTATTTTAATTTTCTGTTGTCAAAATGTTATTAAGTCTTCTTCTTGTTCATACTATGAGAATAATAACATTCTTAAAGCTATACGTGTGTTACTGTAATAACTAAGTTAACGTAAAAAGCAACATTGTTAAAGTCGCTAACAGAGCAGACCTCTGTAAATAACATTACTTAAACTAAACAAATAAAAATAACATTACTAAACCTAAATAACAAAAGTTCTGTTACATAAATTGACAAAACATATTCATATAACAGTTCATCGCATATCATATTCAGCCCCTATGATTGCTGGAGGCTGGACTCATATAGAATGAGGTAAGGTCCAGAGGAGCTGGATTGTCGTTAATACGTCCATTGATGGTGTTTTTCTCGTTTTCGTGTATTTGGCTGACAAGCAAATTATCGTGTAGCTCAAGTTTCTCAACAAATCTGGCTTGCAACGGCATGGCGTACCTACAGAAGGGTAGAACATCGGCATTTTCATAGACGTAACTATTTAAAAATCGTTTTATGAAATTTTCATAATTTTTCCCGATGCATTTTCTTAGGATTTTCCATTTAAAATATCTCCAATTCTTTGGCTACTAAAGGAGATATAGTAAACTTGATTGGGCTGAATTAACTAAAACAATACCCTGCCCCATGGCTAGGTCCAAAGAAATTGATATATAAAGAAAGAGCAAAATGCTTCATTGCTTTAGTGCCGCTACTTTTGAATAGGTGGCACCCCATGGCGATATAGCCTTGGATTAGGCTTTCAATTAATTTATTTACCAAAAATATTAAATTAACTACAAACATCAAATTCTAATGCATTAAGATGTTACTAGTAGACTTATTACATGATTTTAAAGTCAAATTTTCAAATGTTTGACGTAATAAAATAGTATTTTTTTGTTCCATTTGTATTTTTGAGAATTGAGGTATTGGCAAAAGTATATTTATGTTAATGTTTTCTTTCATAAAAAAATACACATGAATAAAGTGCAATAATGTGCTCTTAAACATCTAAATGAATATTGATTTAAAAAATTAAGGTATAATATGCACATAAAACATATATTTTTCATAGTTTTTGGCAAATATTCATTTATGTTACGAAGAAAATAGAAAATCAATAATACTCTACTGCATAGTGTAGCACAATATGGCTAATGGAGACTAGCTCTGCAACAAAATATGCACCTTCTGATGGGCCATCTATTGACAAATAGTTACAACTCATGTTCTTTCTTTAACAAATTAATTTCTTTGCTGTATTCTCTCCATTAGACATACACACTTTAATTTTTTAAAGAAAGAATATTCGTTGCAACTATTTATCAATGCATGGCGCATCAGAAAGTACATTCTCTCCATTAGGCATATTCAGCTGCAGAGCTAGTCCCCATTAGCCGGAACAAAATTGAGTATTTGACAAAAACTATGCTTTAAAATGTTTTTTTTGTGCAGTCCATGGTTAAAAAAACTAGTGAAAGTGTAAAGGTGCCTCTAAGTTGCCCATACAAATTTAGTACAATTTCATAGTAGCGACTGGTACATAACATATTTTCTCATATTTTTTCACCAGTCGCTTAGCAGTAAATATTTTGAGTTCACCTCAAACATTTTTTCACCACTAAAATTTTTTCTCACAACAAAAAATTATTTCACCTCAAAAATTTTTTTTCACCTCTAAATTTTTTTTCTTCCAAAAAAGTTCTTTTCGCATCTAAAAAAGTTTTTCACCTCAAAAAATTTGTTCACCTACATAATTTTACTTCAAAAGTTTTCTTATATTATTTGTATCAAAAACAGTAGAGAACATCTTTTTAGGATATTGATGGAGGGTATTCAAAGATTCGGCACAGCCGAATTAAGCCCTTTTTTACTTGTTAGATTAATATTTTGTCTTACAAGAGGCTTCATAGTTGCGTGCAGTTTTTTTTTTCTATTTTCATCAAGGTGCCAATTGAGAAATGTAAACGTCAATACCAGAAACTTTTATTTATTTCTTCTTCTTGTTTTTCAAAAAAAAAAAAAAAAAGAAATTCTCATAAAATATTATTTATAATTTTATGTAGAATTGACACCTTCCCCATATTAATAAAACAACTTTAATTTTTGGGTCGCTCTTAATCTCTTATACATTTCACAAAGAATGTGAAGACCTGTTAAAACATACAAGATTAACTATAGTCGAATGTGACCTTTTAGAGTGTGTGCGTGGAAGTCTGACCGAGGTGCAGTATTGGAGTGTTGATGCAAATCAAGGAATATATATTTTAATATCGTAAAATTGTTGCATGTGCTAGTAACCTCTGCAATTTTTGGTGCAAACAATTTTAAGTTCAAAGCGTGGCAACGGATATTTTGTTCTTAAAAAAAATTTAATTTTATACGTCCTTTTGTTAAAAAAAAAAGATTTTATTTATTGTGAGACACAAAACCGTTTATTTACTGTAATTTGCTAAAAATTAACAAATTACACTAGGTAATAAGAACCTTATTATTTTTTTAAAAAGCAGAAAAAAATTCGCACGCAAAATTAAAATGCCAAAACTTCCTCTTAATCCGGTAAAAACCTAAAATTTAAATTGAAAACAACCCAAACGCAACAATAGTGATTAAAGGTGATAATTGAATTTTTTTAAGTGCTTTAATGTCTTTCTAAAAGAGGAAAAACGCATAAAAATATAAAATACAATAAATTTGTGATTTATCAAAACGTGTGGTAAATATAAATTTTTTTTTTTATATTAAATTCATTTAATTTTGAAAAAGAATTTTGGGTTGTAAAAATTATGTTTAAAAATTTTTCTTTTGTTGTACAGTGTAAATTCCGTTACATATTTCTTTTTAGTATATCAATGTATTTTTATATAAAGCAAAACACCCATTCCTTGTTACATATTTATTCCAAAATTTACATATGAACAGTGAAATGGTTGGCAATTCGGGTTTTGGTGTGTGAAAGTTTTTTTTTTTTAGTTTTGTTTTATTTAATTATACAGTGATATTATCTAATAAATTATAAGAAAAATTATGAATTTGTTATTAGTGTCAAATTTATGGTGTTTCATTAGTGTGTCATGGCAATTTTATTTATTATTTTGAAAAAGAGAAAAAAAAATACTGTAAATGGTTTCTCTTAAGAAGGAATATAAAAAATATGATCCTTATAAAAACAAAAAAAATTTAAAATTTTTAATTAACATTTTCAAAATTTAACAGCATCAATAACCTGATGCTACCTACGATAATGTAAATTTGTTTTTATTTATATTTTTCCTATCCTTAATTCTTTATTTACATATTTTAAGCACTATAAAAAAAGGTGACAAGCATAGGATTTCATTTAATTTTAATCGTATGGTAAAATATTTTGCAGCCTTCAATATATTTTCAACTATTTTTTATAAAATTAAAGTTCGTTGTTGGGGTTGTCAAATATTTAATAAAATTTGTTATATAGTTGTAATTTTTTTTATTCATAAAATGCAATAATTTTTAAAATATTTTCGAACAATCAGTTAAATATTCACATAAAATTTTATGCTGCTTCTCTTTTATATTTTTTTTTTTGGTGATCACAGTTTGTTTTCTTTCAAAAATTTTATTCAAACTTTATGAAACACCATAACATATTTTTTTTATTTTTATATCAATTTATTTTCTTTATTAGAATTATTATAATTCCGATTTGGTGTTTATATTTTGTTTCGAGTTCAAATGAACTCTTATAGGTGTCTGTTAATATTTAAATTTGTTTTAATTTTAAAAATTAATTTTTAATTCTTAAATAGTTGTGAACAGACAAACAGCTAGCTCTAAAGGTTTTGGGCGATTTGCAAATTCCAAAAAGGGGACTCAAATGGTAGCTGCGCCTAAAACATTAAAGGTTAAGCCTTTGTAAACGCTCAATAATTTAATCCAAATTATTGAGGAATTTGTGGTGGTTTATGCAATAAATAAAGAAATGAGAATTTGGGATTAGGTTTAATTCAATATTTATTGTAAACTTAGGATGCTCACCAGTTGAGTTTTGAAAAGTAAGTAAGTTTCTTATTTGTTACAAGTTTCCTTGAAACCTTGTGTTTCATTTAATTTTTAACTTTAGATAAATTCTGTTTTGTTGTAATTACTTTTTATAACATATGATAATTTACAATAATATATTTCAACTAGTTCACAACAGTTCTAATTACAGTTACGTTAATTTAGGAATTCAAATTCAATATTACAGAAATAAATTTACTTTATGTTTAGTATAAAATTGTAGATTTTATACAAGTTGAATCATCATTGCGAATAAATCAATATAATTTTTGAGTAAGTTTTAAATTTTACTGTTTTGATTAAAATCTTTTGATAATCACTTGTGGTGACAGTGAATGGGATCATTAATTACTTTTCACGGTGTATTTTGCTTTTTAGTGATCAAGGTAGGGTGGGCAAGTGATTGGTCAAATTCCATCTTAAGCCCAATCTTATGAGTTTTTGAACAATTAAGGTGCGTGTAGTTAAAGGTGACTTTAGCTAAAGTGAGGAATAAAGTGACCTTTAAGTTTTTTTGAAAATATGGCATTACCAGAACAAAAACCGATTACTTTTGACAAATTAAAATGGTTCTTAAAAATGTGGCAACGACGTACTTTTATTAATTTATTTATTTATTTTCAAAAAATACAAACGAAAAACATAATTTCTTCGAATTGTGTAAAAAATAAAAATGTTTGTTGTAAAAAAATTACATTATTGATGCCGAACACAGAAAATAAACAGCAAAGATGCGGTCAAAAAACTACACGGCAACTACACTGCAGAGCATAAAATGTGGCAACTTCAAATGCTTAAAACTTACGTTAAATGGGCCTTAGGCCCATTATTATAACTTGCCAATGGGTAAAGTTAGGATGTTAACGGACAGATTATAAGTTTTTTGTTATTATAAGTATACTTTAACCTAATACTGACCGATAAGCTAAAGGCAAGTTCTTCTTACCTTTAACTTTTAACGTAAGGCTTATTCAGTTCAAGTTGCCATATTATCTGCTTTGTAGTGTAGTTGCCGTGTAGTTTTTTGACCGTTTCCTTGCTTTTCGGTTTATTTCTGTGTTCTGAGTCGTCATTGTAAATTTTTAACAACAAACATTTTTATTTCGAAGAGATTTTATTTTTCGTTTATTCTGTTTGTTGTAAGTAAATAAATAAATAAATAAGTAAAAGTACGTCGTTGCCACTACGTATTTTTAAGAACCATTTTAATTTAGCAAAACTAATCGGTTTTTGTTCTGGTAATGCCATATTTAATTTTATTTTATGAGGAAGTTGTAATAACCAAAAATGATTAAAGGTCACTTTAGCTAGAGTTACCTTTAACTTACACGCACCTTGAAGGCAAATTTTAATAATAGGCCTTAGTCTTTACAAAAAAATTTAAAAAAAAATAATAATCAGTCTTTTTAATAAAAATTAAAAATTCATATATTTGCAAAAACAAAAATAAATTATTTAATTAATAGTTTAATTTATTTTAATTTAAATTGTTAAATTAGGATTTACTTAAAGGTTGCATAAAAGTTTTGAAAAAATATTCCAAATTAGTGAAATAAAAGTCAAAAAATACAAATTAAAAAGAAATAAAATTGTCATAATTGAGTAATATTAAGAGATACATCTAGACTGACGTGTTTTTTGTTTTTTGACCGATGTGTTTTTGCTCGTTCCGTAATAAATTAAAAAAAAATCGGTTATAAACTGTTAGACTAAAAAAAAGCGATCTGGACGCTTAATAAATAAACCAACCCGTGCAAAAAATATTATATTTCCCGGTTTAGTTAAAAAGAATAAATTAAAGTAAAATAAAATAAAAAGTCTTTAAAATAAATTGCTTTAGTGCTTTGTTCATTACTTGTATTGTTGTTGTACAAACATAATTCAACAAGTATATGAGTTTACCCACATCTCCATTAAATGAGAAGAGACTCAGTGTATATGGTAGAAATGCTTATTTCACAATGAGCGTAGAGAGCAGTGTTGAAAATTGAAATTGCAAAAAATTTAAATGATCCGCAATACAATAAAAACTATTTAAGTGCTAAACTTACCCCCTCACCTTGTAAATGTTTTCCTTACTCTAACAGAGTTTTTGCGCAAAATAAAACTTCTAATGCCTGGTTTTTATTATGTCATATGAACTGACAACAAAAACTGACTCAAATGAATTCTCGTCATTTTGTGTCAAATGCGTTTTCATTACATCTTAGAAACTGACTATAAGTCGATAAAGCAGAGCGTGTCAAAGACTTATGTCAAATTTTGGTGTCAGTTGACTGACACGACGTTTTCATTACAAAGGTCAAATGTGATGTGTAAGCTTTTGGCGAGCGAACAGCTGATTAGAAAATATTAATTTGTATTCAATAAAAAGTGGAAAAAATCTAAAAATTATAAAAAAGAAACAAATGGCTATATCTAGTGTGGCGTTTTGTGTTAATACATTACCATTTCTTTCTTTATTTAAAAAATTACAATTGAAATTTATTTTTCCAGCAAAAAAAAAGAAAAAAATAAAAGCTTTGCGATCGCCAAAGAAAAAAATTGACAACTTGTTGTCAATTTTATTTTAGATAAAAAATGCTGCCATATCTGTTGAAAAACTGAAATTTGACGTTTTCACTTGTCTGTCATTTTAGACGGCAGTTCGTGTGCATAACTGACTACAAACTCAAATGACACCATATGACAACCCGGTTTCATACAATTGCCAATAATTTGGACAAATTGACATAGTGAAAACCATACATAAGGCTGTAATACCTACTTGCAGTTGTTTTCCAACTATAAATAGTACTAGCAGTGACTCTAAAACTAGTAGTGAAAATTTGATCACGCCTACTACTATGCTACAAAAAGTTCCATCTCCTATGAAGCAAACTCAAACTACAGTAGGTACCCAGAAAATTAGAACACCACATATAAAAATAAAGCATGTAAGTAGCAATGACAAAATAACTCCAAAATCTACCCAAAATGGTTTGTGTAAATATATTACGGTGATAAAGAAAACGCAGTCCTAGATCCTCGAAAACGGCCCCATCAGCTAAACATATCAGGGAGCAGAGTACTGAAAAATCAGGCAATCGATTTGCGCTTCTAGATAATGGCTTAGATGATCCAGCAGCATCAGATAAGAGCTTTAGACCACCCCTGGTATACCTTAATATTTAATAAAGAATCTGATTGATATTAGCGGCGAAAAATCGTTTCACGTTATCCCCCTTAAAAGAGGTAATATCCCAGAAACGAAAATCCAGATATATAGTGAAGATAACTTCCGAAATTGATAAGTTATTTTGAAACCCGTAAAAAAACGTTTACACTTATCAATTTAAGAGCAGTAAAGGTCTACAAGTAGTGATTAAAGGTATTGAATCTAGTGTTGACCCATGAGATTTAAAAGAGGCTCTCGGAAATGACGGCTTTAAAATAAAGACTGTTGTAAATATAAGAAATAGAGAAAAAATACCCATCCTTTATTTCCTATTGAGCTAGAGCCCGGAGATGTAAACTTGAGAAAGGGCCAGTGTAACCCAATATATGAAATCGGGTACCTTCTGTATAGAAGAGTTTCTATTGAAGAACCCCACAAGCGTTTAATGTCATAACTGCCAAGAATTTGGTCATACTAGGGCATATTGTAAGCTTCCATCGGTATGCGTGGTTTGCGTCGAATTGCATTGCACTAGTGATTGCAAAAAGCCTAGATCCGATACAACCGCCAAAAAATGTAGCAATTGTGGCGGAGGCTGTCCTGTATACTCTCCGGAGAGAAAGTTTTTCGTTAATAAAAGACAAGTTGCACAGATGCAGACGCGGACTTTACCTACGCCCTTCATACAGTCTAATGGCGGGGCAGTATCATTTACTCAATCCACACAGCAAACCTCAAACCCTGTTAAAGATTATCAGTCTTACGCAAGTGTTGTGAACCCTAAAGCACTAGTAGACTCGAAGCTACTATTGATTCTCTTGTGCAAACTATAAACAACTTTACGAACTCTATGAACTACATGATGCAGGAGATGATACGAATGCAGTCTACTTTATTGCAGGCTGGAACGCGAACTGCATTCGCCAGCACAAGGATGAACTCGATTATTATCTCAGAAAAAAGCAAATAGATATAATGCTTGTTTCTGAAACTCATTTAACCCCTCGTAGCTCTTTCTCAATCCGAGGATACACGTTGTATGATACAAAAGATCCCAGAAGCAGAGCATGTGGTGGCTCAGGCATATTAATTAAAACTCGATTAAAGCATTATCTTATGTGTGACTTTTGCGAAGATTATCTTTAAGCTACTACAATATGTGTAGAGGAGTTTGATATGAACCTAGTATCTCATCAGTTTATGCTCCCCCGAAATTTAAGATAACTGAAAATCAGTTTACATCTTTTTTCAACTCATTAGGTTCACGCTTTCTGGCAGCATGCTTAGCACACACTCTGGGGGTCACGCCTCATTACACCGAGAGGCCGTGTTTTGGTTGATACAATTTCTAAAATGGGTATGGATGTGATTGCAAGTGGAGAACCGACATACTGGCCATCAGATCGTAATAAAATACCGGATTTAATAGATTTTGGAATATGAAGAAATATCGCAAGGAACTTAGTTTGTGTAGAATCATCCCTGGAACTCTCCTCCGATCACACACCCACTATTGTTACTCTTTTTAGTATCCGTGAAATAGTATCCCCATCTGGTGACTTAGAGCTAACAGGTAAAGGAACAAATGGGCTCAAATTTAAAAAATTTATCAGTACTCATTGCTCGGAAAACATACCCCTAAGAACACCAGATTAAATCGACCTTTCGCTTAAGAATTTCGAATCTAATCTCAAACTAGCTGCTCGACTTGCTACTAAACCCCGCCGACAATTCAGACAAGAACCAGTTCTTTCTGTTAATGTCGAACGACTCTTGAACGAAAAAAGAAGAGCTCGTAGAGAGTGGCAACTGCACAGATCTCCACAACTCAAAGCTCGATTGAATGAAAGCACAAGAAATTTACGTAAATTACTTGAATCACGGAGAACAAACTCACTAAATAGATTCTTAGAAAATCTCGAGCCTACAGCCAAATCAGACTACTCGTTATGGCGTGCAACCAAGGATTTAAAAAGGCCTGTCTTATGTCTCCTCTGCGAAAACCAAACGGAGGTTGGGCGAGAAATGATACTGAAAAAGGAGATCTGTTTATTAAACACTTAAAAAATGTATTCACGCCAAATGATTTAAGTGTTATAGTTGAGTTGCCACCAATTTTACCCCAGCGCAGAGCAGTACCCGTACGGTTTGAGATGCGAGAGGTCGAAAAGGTAATTTTTGATATTATATTGAATATTATCCCCCAGAATGGAAAGATTCACTCGTTAAAATGATACCCAAGCCAGGTAAACATCACATGAACGTTGAATTGTATAGGGCTATCAGTCTGTTATCAAATCTATCCAAACTTTTCGAAAAGCTTTTAGTGAATCGATTAAATGTAGCTGTTGCTGAAAACAATTTAATACCCGCACACCAGATTGGTTTCAGAAAGAAACATGGCACAATTGAGCAAGTTCACAGACTGGTAAGTGAAATTAGAAAGGCTTATGAAGAGAAGGAATACTGTTCTGCACTTTTCATTGATGTCTCAAAAGCTTTTGATAAAGTTTGGCATGAAGGACTACTCTTTAAAATCAAGAATATATTGCCATCTAATACACATAATATACTCGAAAGCTATATAACAAATAGAAAATTTATAGTTAAGCAAAGCGATTTTATAAGCACTCCACAAAATATACATGCCGGTGTTCCACAAGGTAGTATATTGGGACCACTTTTGTATATCCTATATACCTCTGACATGCCAACAAATAGTGACACACATACTTCCACATTTGCCGATGAGTTGCCACAGTAACGCAATCGAGGCTTCTCGAATTTTACAGAATCACGTTTGTCAATTAGAAGTGTGGCTAAATAAGTGGAAAATAAAGGTGAATGAGCAGAAATGTGTTCATATTACTTTTACGTTAAGAAGAGAAATTGGTCTTTGATCCGAATAAATAATAAAAACATACTCCAACATACAAGTGTCAAATATTTAGGCATTCATCTTGATCGTCAACTCACGTGGACGAATCGTATAGATGCAAAATTATCTATCCAAAGCTATTTAGGTAAACTGGAGACTCATCCAAATGAACTAGCACGTAATCTACTTGGAAATCGCGGCCACCAGCGTCTGAGAAGAAGGGCCACAGCCGATTTGGCATACTAGTACAAAGGACCTATGCTTTGAGAAAAATTTGAGATAATACACGAATAAATGATATTTCGTCAGGCACTAGCTGGACTAAGTAACTTAGTTTTTAGCTTTTAATATTTGTAATAATTATTGTTAGTTCACTATTTTTAAGTGAAGATTCAATAAATAAATGAATTCGAAAAAAAAACAAATTTTGGTTTACATTCTGAAAATAAATTTCTTATCGGACAAGCGAATTTTAGATGAAGCATTACGATTTTTATTTCGTTCATTACAGAGTTTTTATAAAAAATCTCAAAATCATTTTTTTAACACTTACATTTTGTACATTAGTCCTTGAAAGTTCTCAAAGTCATTATATAACTTAAAGCACGTGCGTGCCATTAGCCTGGCAGAGTTCTCCTTGGTTTGTGAAAAATCTGGTGACAACACTGTTTTTGCAATATTAATGACAGCTGTCGTTTTTAACAAGTTATCACTTTTCAGTGCATGCAATTTATGAAGAAGAGGAGAAATAGCCAAATAGTTCTAAAGAAAATTGTAGATACACCAAAAATTCACGTGCATGCCATTAGCCTGGCAGAGTATCCTTGGTTTGTGAAAAATTAAGTGGCAACACTGTGTATGCAATATTAATGACAGCTGTCGTTTTTATGAAGGAGACGAGAAATAGGCAAATAGTTCAAATGAAAATTGTGGTACACCAAAAATTCTGCAAAAGATTCGGCACCGACAAGGCCTTGTCCCAAAAATCTTGGAACGCACAATGGTAGCTCTTGGTATGAGGATTCTTAAAATCTTTATAGCAAATTTTCAAAAAGAACAGTTTTTGAGAAAATTGCAGTTTTATATGAAAATTTTTATTTTTTAGTTTTGGTACCAGAAATACTTGGGGGAAGATTGTGCTACAACTAAGACATGTTCTAAAAATCGTGGAACGCACAATGGTAGCTGTTGGTATGAGGATTCTTAAAATCTTTATTGCAAATTTTCAAAAAGAACAGTTTTTGAGAAAATTGTCCTTTTTTATGAACATTCATATTTTTTAGTTGTGGTACCAGAAATACTTGGGAGAAGATTGCGCTAAAACTAGGACTTGTCCTAAAAATCGTGGAACGCACAATGGTAGCTGTTGGTATGAGGATTCTAAAAATCTTTATTGCAAATTTTCAAAAATAACAGTTTTTGAGAAAGTTGCAGTTTTTTATGAACATTTTTATTTTTTAGTTTTGGTACCAGAAATACTTGGGGAAGATTGTGCTACAACTAGGACTTGTTCTAAAAATCTTGGAACGCACAATGGTAGCTGTTGGTATGAGGATTCTTAAAATCTTTATTGCAAATTTTCAAAAAGAACAGTTTTTGAGAAAATGCCCATTTTCATTCTCTGTTGAAAAAACGCAAAAATTCCATATTCTAAAACTGTTTTTCCCCGCTTTGAACTGCTTAAAAGCAGTAGAATCGCGGGAAACGTTTGGCTGGCAACAATGTTCACGAAAAGAGTGTGTTCAGTCGCGACGTCCCACGTTCAAAAACTAATATTTGGGTATGTTCAGTGAATATTATGTAAATATACCACAGTCCCAGCAAAACCATGGTAATGACATATCATTACTTTATACAGTACATTGTAATAAGAACTCCTTACATTCAGCATTATTTTCAAAATAAAGCCTTACCAATAATATGTTACTTATTTTATTATTTTGAATTAAATAATAATAAGATGCCTGTAATGACTTACTTTCTTTAATTTTAATTTAAATAATAATGAGTCATTGTTAATCCCAGCAAAAAAAAAAATGGTAGTCATTCTGTGACTATGACTTCTTTTATTGCTTCCTAAACTTCAGTTGACATTCTTTTATGATTTTTTGGTGTTATTCTAAGGCACTTCCAAAAGCATTCATGTGTTCATATTTCAAATGCAGTGATATGGACATAAACTCGATGCATATCTTAAAATATCACTCTTCATTACTTCCAAAGCATAAGTTATAGTATATCGTATATTTTTTGAATCTTAAGCATTTATTCAAATTGAGAAAATAGTTCTGATGAACTTTTTTAATTTTTTTAATAAATCATTTTTTATATTTTAGTTTAAAATTTCACGAAGGTTAGAATTTATGCAGTTTTGCAATTTTTATAAAAGTTTTAAAAATTCAAGAAAAAGAGATTTTTTTACCTTTAATTGAAACTAGCTGGCATGTCATTTGCATTTTTTATCCTCAAATATTTATGACGACGCAATCTCTGCATTTTTGCATTATGTATTTTATTTAACACTACATCATTTCCAGTTTTAATTCAGAATTTACCAAAATAATTTTAAAATTGTGTAAAAATTATTTCAAATTGCCCAAAAATGTTTTAAAATTGTGCAAATATTATTTAAAATTGTTCAAAAGTATTTTAAAATTGTCTAAAAATGTTTCCAAATTGTACAACCAAAAATTATCCAAAAATAGCAATTAACATTATTCTATTCATGTTTTTGGTCATTAAAACACTATTTTTCTTTATCGGGATATTCTCCAAATAAATACTTCATAGAGTTTTATTAGCCAAAACATTGATCTATTACTTTCAAGAATGAGATGACGCGTTTCGGGGATTTTCTAGGTCCCCATCTTCAGATCTCTTTAGAAAGTAAAAAGATAACTTTAAGGTTCCAAAGCAAACACTATATTGGTTGTATAATTTCAACTAATTGAGAATTATACAAAGAACAATATTGTCTTTGTTTAAACCAGCTATCTTTATAGAACAATGTTATGGCAATCTTGGTAATTTACATAAAGACAACCTTTGGTTGCCATAGCTATGTATATTTTACTTTCCAAAATAGGAAAGTTTTTTACTCCGTACAATGAGTAAATTCATTTGTATTTTATTCAATTTTAATTTATAAAAATTAAAATTGCTTTTTTTGACCTTTAAATATTGCAATTAACATTATTCTATTCATGTTTTTGGTCATTAAAACACTATTTTTCTTTATCGGGATATTCTCCAAATAAATACTTCATAGAGTTTTATTAGCCAAAACATTGATCTATTACTTTCAAGAATGAGATGACGCGTTTCGGGGATTTTCTAGGTCCCCATCTTCAGATCTCTTTAGAAAGTAAAAAGATAACTTTAAGGTTCTAAAGCAAACACTATATTGGTTGTATAATTTCAACTAATTGAGAATTATACAAAGAACAATATTGTCTTTGTTTAAACCAGCTATCTTTATAGAACAATGTTATGGCAATCTTGGTAATTTACATAGAGACAACCTTTGGTTGCCATAGCTATGTATATTTTACTTTCCAAAATAGGAAAGTTTTTTACTCCGTACAATGAGTAAATTCATTTGTATTTTATTCAATTTTAATTTATAAAAATTAAAATTGCTTTTTTTGACCTTTAAATATTGCAATTAACATTATTCTATTTTGTCTAAAAATTCATTAAAATTTTTGAAAAATGTTTCAAAAATGCTTTTTCACTAATGCAGAATTATTTATTTGTTTTAATAAAGAGTATTTGTATATCAATGCATAAATTTCGCTTCTTTAAACTTATTTTTCTGCATTCTTATGAATTAAATTTTCATCAAAGCTTATATATTACAAAGTATATGAACATTTTCCACTCATGCATCAGAATATCTAATCATTGTATTATCATTGCTTCCTCAGAGTAAAGTATGAGTAATGCTAGTAGCTACATTTGAATACTTCCATCCTATGACACGCTAATGTTAAATTCATCGATGAAACCATCAGAAAAGAAGTGATGGCTTTGCCATAGTAGTGATGCTTTTATTGCTTCTTTGGCAGCTTCATTTTTGCTGGGATTGTTTAAATAGCTTTATTTATTAACGTGTAATTTATTAATTTATGAAGTAAGGGCCGTATGCAAAAAAAAAATAACAAATTTTGGTAAACCATTGTTAAGCAAAATTGCTTAAAGTTGTAAAAAAAACCGATTATTAGCTTAACATACCTTTGGTAAACGTTTGGTAACTTTAAATATTTTAAAGTAGAAAGCAACGTACTTTAAACGTATGTTAGCGACATTTTTTGTTTTGTTTTCGTTATTAGTGTTTGTAAATTAAAATTTTGTTAAAACTTTTAATAAAAATAATAAATTGTGAAATGCATACTTTAAATTTCATAAGAATTGGTAAAATTAAAAATTAGTTTTAATTGTGTAATGTTTTTATAAGTAATACTATTATGCAAATCGGAAATTAATATCGGCCAAAAATTTACAAGCCGAGGACGGCTTCTCTCTTTCTTATGACCAATTTAAAAAAATATCGTTTTATAGCAAAAAAAAAAAAAAATATAACTCATTAAAACACATCACAAAACAATGATAATGTAAGAACTGTTTTAGTGATGTACTAACAATCAAAACAAATCAATACAGCTCGTTATTCGAATACTTAAAACATATCATACAAAATCTGGTTAGTTCTTCTCAATTTCCCTAATTTAGTTCATTTTATATTTTTATTTTATTGAATAAGTAAATCAAAAAAGATTGCGAAAAAACATATAATTTTATGTTAAAATAATAAGAACGTTTTTATAGATTGGATTACCCGGCTGAATTAATATTCGTTTTAATGCATCGCTAACCTGACAACTGAATATGATGGCATTGCCCGAACAAAACTATAAAATTCATTAAAACTTTTATTTGTTAAAGTAGGGTTTTTGCGAATTTTTAACAAACGTTTGTTAGCCTTAATTAGGGTGTCCAGACGTCACGCTTTTGGCGTGATTGTCACACTTTTGAAATCTTCCTGGCGTGTCACGCTTTATTTTCAAAAATCACGCCAGATACAATGCTAGAGCTAGACGAGATGGATCAAAATTTTATAATTATATTTTTTAATCACCGTTCAAACAGAAACAATTTCTAAAATGTTGTTAGTTAATTTATATACAATGATTTAGCTGTCGCAATTGCAGCTAAATCAGTTCTAAAGTAATGCTAAAAATGCTAATTTTTTTTTTCTTATGCTAAAAAATAATGCTGAACCTGAAAATGGAAAATTTGCGGCCAAATCAAAATAAAAAATGCTAAATTTAACTGCAAAAATGCTAAAATGGTCGCACTGGTTCTCTCTTCTTTTTGCTCGGTTCGTTGCTCAGTTGTCAGTTCCCCTCGTAATTTTTTTCATTTGTTGTGAAATTAGAATGCAGGCAGTGCTGTGTTGATTGGTTTTAAGTTTTTTATTAAGATCTTTAAATCTTGTGCTTTTATTTATCGAAATGGACATCAAAAAGTGAGTTTTTTACTTATATATAATTATTTAATTGGTAACAAAATGCAATTTTAAACTTTTTACTTAAAGGTATTTTAAAAATATAAATCCGAATTCGCAACCGCAAGTGCAACAATCACAAACAGAAAAAACTTTGCCAACAGTACAGAAATCGAAATAATTCAAGATCCTCCTAAAGATTTAGAGAACCGTGAAATGGCTGTGCAAGTTAGTGATGAGGACGACGATCAGGTATTTTTTTTACCAATAGTTTACTTAAATTTTTTTAAATGTAAATAAAATTTAGATTGAAATACCGTCTACTTCCAAAAAAACAAAAAATGCAATCATCATCTGACAAAAATTTGGCAAAACGTTCAAATTTAAAACGTTTAGTTAAATACAATGTACAATGGGAGAAAAAGTTCCATTGGTTGAATAGTTGTCAAGAAGAAAATGCTGCAAAAAGTAAAATTTGCAACACAACATTCAAAATTGGCCATAGTGGAGAATATGACGTTAAAAAACATTCTAAGACTCAGCAACATCTACAAAATGTTAACGATTCCGCAGCTTCAATTTTATCATTTTTGCCTGTTGAAAAATCATCCGATGAACTGAAGGTGATCGCTGCCGAAACTGCTTTTATTTTCCATGTGGTTAAGCACTCGCAATCCTACAATTCAGCGGATTGTGCCGGGAAATTATTTCCACTCTATTTGGCGACTCGAACACCGCTAAAATGTATAGTTGTGGCAAAACAAAAGCAGCTAGAATAGTAAGGAAGGTACTAGCGCCTGAATCGCAGAGACAGATTTTAAGAGAAATTCAAGAGGCAAAGTACTTTTCCGTGAGCACCGACGCTTCCAATAAAGGAAATATAAAAACGTTTCCTTTGATCGTGCGGTTCTTTGATAAGACTCTTGGTACAAAATCAGCCCTTCTGAGTTTCTACTCGCTGGAAGATGAGACATCTATAACAATAGCCAAATCACTCGTTTCCAAAATTGAATTCCATGGCTTATCAACTGAATTCATTTCATCATTTTGCGCTGATAACGCTAATGTTAATTTTGGCAAAAATCAGACTGTTTATACAGAGTTAAAAAAACAAAATGTTAACATAGTTCCTGTTGGGTGTAACTGTCATATTCTCTCCAACACTTTGAAGAAGGGAATATGTGAATATATGAATATTAAAAGTGGACGTGGATGTGATAATTATTAAAATATTTAACGAATTCAGTTCTTCAACTAAATGCACAATAGAACTTAAAGAATTTTTTGATTGGCTTGAAGTGGAATGGTCGGAAACGCTACGCCATGTAACAACAAGATGGCTTAGCCTCTACCCTGCGATTGAAAGACTCATAAAAAACTTTGAGCCATTGAAAGCATATTTCCTTTCTAAAAGTAATGTGGCGCATTCCATTACACGTTTTTTCGAGATGAACTTTCTATGGCTTATTTAGGATTTGTAATGAACATTTGTACAATATTTCAACCAGCCATAAAATGTCTGGAAAAAGATAGTGGAGTTATATTAGAAACTTTTGATATAATGGTAAATAATTTGTTGTTATTGAATAAAAGTTTTTATTGCTTTGCTTGTTTTTATTTTAGGAAAATGTTCGTCAAGCCCTCAACGAAAGAGTTGAAAATCAATTCTTCGGTGCAATTGCACGATCCACCTTGCTCAAATGTAGCAACGGAGATGCAGTTACACGATTTAAGATAGAAGCGTTGAATTGTTTGCGAACATCAATTTCTTATTTAGAAAAATGGTTTAATTTCGATGAAAACTGCTTCAAAGATTTTAGATCATTAAAATTGAATAGTACTGCGGCTCCCACACTGGAAAAATTTAATAATATTGTATCAAAATATAAAATACCTGACGTAGATATTGATGCGATGTTCGAAGAATGTATAAAATTAAAAAGATTTGGGGTAGTTTCAATTGACGCTTACCAAGAAAAAGATTGTAGCGAAGAAATATGGCTCAAATTCTTTCAACAATTTCCGGAGTCAAAAAATATTTTAAGAGTATTAAGTTTTATCTATTCAATTCCACATGCCAATGCATCTTCCGAAAGAATTTTCAGTTTGATGGAGAATTCTTGGAGAAAAGAGAGAAACCGAATGCATTTTGAACCAGTGGAAGCATTATAAATGTTCCTCTATTATTTTTAGTTATTTGTGATTCGAAAATCGTGATAAAAGTCAATGAATGACTTATTTTTTTATTTTTAATACGCTTTTTATATTTGTGTTTACATGATTGAAAAATCAAGAACTAAAAAGTCAATGAATGACTTTTTTTTGTTATTTTTTATTTTAAAACGTTCTTTATGTTTATGTTTATTTAATTATTTAAAAATCGAGACCTGAAAAGTCAATGAATGACTTAATTTTTTATTTTTAATACGCTTTTTATATTTGTGTTTACATGATTGAAAAATCAAGAACTAAAAAGTCAATGAATGACTTTTTTTTGTTATTTTTTATTTTAAAACGTTCTTTATGTTTATGTTTATTTAATTATTTAAAAATCGAGACCTGAAAAGTCAATGAATGACTTATTTTTTGATTTAATAAAATTAATAACTTCAAAAATAATAAAAATATTTTTAGAAAGCTTGTCGGTGTCAAGCACTTACTATAATAAGTGCCGTCGAAAAAATTAGATCTGGACACCCTAGCCTTAATGTGTTTGTTAACTAATGTAAAAGTTAAAGCTAAAGTAATTTATTTTTTTGCATACGGACCTAAGTGTTTAACAAAATAAATTAACATGTAAGTGAAAAGTGGTTTAGAAAATTTTAAAATATCTTATGGCAAAAATCGAGTTTTAACTGTAGTTACGAAACATCTTTTTTATCAGGCTCAAGATCATAATTTTTAATGTTACTAACGAATAGTAAACACTAATATATTTTATTAAATGGAAAAAATTGTAAGGATCAGCGCTAGAGGGAGTGCACACTTTCGAACCGAACGACCAGGTCATCTTCAGCCTCCTTCTGAACCACCCAACACAAATAACTCATGGTTTTGAGCAGGCATTTATATCATACACTCTAAGGAAAATTACTATGTGAAATTAAATTTTTTTCATTAGTGAAGGATTACCCGTATAAATGAGCTTTTTCCATCTATTTATAGAATACCCTTTGGCAATCATCCTCGATTCTCGAAGCACAAATTGACAGGGTTGCCATTCCAATTGTTAATGTTTCCATTTCTGGGAACGAATTGGGAATCTGGCATACTAATATTTTTCACGTCACAACATATCTAAGTGTTGTTTGTTATATTAGATTATAAATTACATCGTGCCCTATGTTTTCATATGTAAATTTTGTACATTATTTGATCTATCTAATTTAATTATATATTTATAATTTTTTTATCAGGCTCAAGATCATAATTTTTAATGTTACTAACGAATAGTAAACACTAATATATTTTATTAAATGGAAAAAATTGTAAGGATCAGCGCTAGAGGGAGTGCACACTTTCGACCCGAACGACCAGGTCATCTTCAGCCTCCTTCTGAACCACCCAACACAAATAACTCATGGTTTTGAGCAGGCATTTATATCACACACTCTAAGGAAAATGACTATGTGAAATTAAATTTTTTTTTTCATTAGTGAATGATTACCCGTACAAATGAGCTTTTTCCATCTATTTATAGAATACCCTTTGGCAATCATCCTCGATTCTCGAAGCACAAATTGACAGGGTTGCCATTCCAATTGTTAATGTTTCCATTTCTGGGAACGAATTGGGAATCTGGCATACTAATATTTTTCACGTCACAACATATCTAAGTGTTGTTTGTTATATTAGATTATAAATTACATCGTGCCCTATGTTTTCATATGTAAATTTTGTACATTATTTGATCTATCTGTTTTAATTATATATCTATAATTTTTTTATCATCAGTATCCTGTAATATATGAAGTGAACCAATTCAAAATATCTAGATGTTTCTAAAAATTAAAGGAATGGACCATGCCCTATTAAAATATTGATCATCTCTGTTGTTCAATAGGATTCGAGAAAATGTGTTCCTAAAATTATGCAAATATATATATTCTTTCATGAATTTGTGGTGATCCTATTGGCTCTGAGACCTTATTGATCCAAATAATTAGTATTATGTGAAAGCAACAACTATCATCTGTCGATACAAGCCATATTTAAGAAAATCTGTTAAAAAATGGGCCAAATACGACAAAAACTAAAAATTGGACATTTATCAACCACTGGCCGTCAAAGGGTTAATTTATATATTTCCTTTTGGAAGAAAAGCGGATTAGAAATTGGGATTCATAACACTGCATCGCATTACCTTGTCGCTTACTCAAAGTTAAATTATAATTGGTTACCAGGATTTAAAAAATTAAGCATTACTCAATTTCTTACAGAAAAATAAATAATAATTGGTAATTAGTAACCAATTATTTATATGCATTCGTAAGCTTGCACGTAAGTAGAACACCTTACCTTTTGGGACATCCCATATACAAAAAGTTAGAATTGTAATATAAATAGTAATACGTGAAGTTTAGATTACTAGACTTATTATTTGCTGGGCGTTACCAGATAGATTTTCAACAATTGTAGGTAAAATTATGAAAAATTCATGAAATTACGCACAACTTTAATCTTTTTAATTAATAAATTAAAATAAAAAAAGAAAAACTAAATAGTTTTCTCAAAAACTCTTCTTTTTGAAAATTTGCAATAAAGTCTTTTAGAATCGTCATGTCATCAGCTACCATTGTGCGTTCCACGATTTTTAGGACAAGTCCTAGTTGTAGCACAATCTTCCCCCAAGGATTTCTGGTACCACAACTAAAAATAAAAATGTTCATAAAAAAGGGCAATTTTCTCAAAAACTGTTCTTTTTGAAAATTTGCAGTAAAGATTTTTAGAATCCTCTGTCATCAGCTACCATTGTGCGTTCCACGATTTTTAGGACAAGTCCTAGTTGTAGCACAATCTTCTCCCAAGAATTCCTGGTACCAAACTAAAAAATAAAAATTGTCATAAAAAGGGCAATTTTCTCAAAAACTGTTCTTTTTGAAAGTTTGCAATACAGATTTTTAGAATCCTCAAGTCATCAGCTAGCATTGTGCGTTCCACGATTTTTAGGACAAGTCCTAGTTGTAGCACAATCTTCCCCCAAGTACTCCTGGTACCACAACTAAAAAATAAAAATGTTCATAAAAAAGGCCAATTTTCTTAAAAACTGTTCTTTTTCAAAATTTGCGATAAAGATTTTAAAAGCACTTATACCAACAGCTGCCATTGTGCGTTTTACGATTTTAAGGAGAAGTCCTAGTTGTTTCACAATCTTCGCCCAAGAATTTCTGGTACCACAACTAAAAAATAAAAATGTTCATAAAATAGTGCAATTTTCTCAAAAACTGTTCTTTTTGAAAATTTGCTCTAAATATTTTAAGAATCCTCATATCAACAGCTACCATTGTGCGTTTCACGATTTTTAGGACAAGTCCTAGTTGTTGCACAATCTTCCCCCAAGTGTCTCTGGTATAACTAAAAAATAAAAATGTCCATAAAAAGTGCAATTTTCTCAAAAACTGTTCTTTTTGAAAATTTACAATAAAGATTTTAAGAATCCTCATGTCATTAGCCATCATTGTGCGTTCCACCATTTTTAGGACAAGTCCTGGTTGTAGCACAATCTTCCCCCAAGTATTCCTGGTACCACTACTAAAAAATGTCCATAAAAAGTGCAATTTTCTCAAAAACTGTTCTTTTTGAAAATTTACAATAAAGATTTTAAGAATCCTCATGTCATTAGCCATCATTGTGCGTTCCACCATTTTTAGGACAAGTCCTGGTTGTAGCACAATCTTCCCCCAAGTATTCCTGGTACCACTACTAAAAAATGTTCATAAAAAAGTGCAATTTTCTCAAAAACTGTTCTTTTTGAAAATTTTCAATAAAGATTTTAATAATCGTAATGTCATCAGCTACCATTGTGCGCTCCACGATTTTTAGGACAAGTCCTAGTTGTAGCACAATATTCCCCCAAGAATTCCTGGTACCACAACTAAAAAATAAGAATGTTTATTAAAAAGGTAAAATTTCTCAAAAACTCTTCTTTTTCAAAATTTGCAATAAAGATTTTAAGAATCTTCATGCCATCAGCCGAATCTTTCCAGATTATTTGGTGTATCCAGATTATTTGGTGTATCTACAATTTTCTTTAGAAATATTTGTCTATTTCTCCTCTTCTTCATAAATTGCATGCACTGAGTAGTGATAACTTAATAAAAACGACAGCTGTCATTAATATTGTATACACAGTGTTGCACCCAATTTTTCGCAAACCAAGGATAACTCCAGGATAATGGCACGCACGTTCTTCACGGGTTCAAATTGTATAAAAATATTTTTACAGAAATTTCTTTGAGAGCTGGAAAAATATACTATATTAATAGCTGGAAATAACTAGAATACCTGACTACTCATATAAATACGGGTACTTGGTGATGCAGCAAGACAGTTTTTAATAAAACCCTGAAGTGTTAAGAACTAATTGTGGCTAACGTTTATTAAAGTGTTTTCTGCAATTTTAGTGTCTGTTATAAATAAATAGTGCTATAAATAATTTCAAACTGTGTTTATTAGTTGCAATATAGAAAGAACTCGATTTATTTAAAAGGTAAACAAATCAACGATTTTATAAAGGGTAAAATCGTAATGCTGGATATACACTACGCAACGTGTTTATGCAACCTGTCATATTTCGTTGTTGATTGCATGGTGTGTAGCCTTGTTTATGGTTTCATTTCATGTTGCATTCGAGGTTTCAAAATATCAAAATATTTTGATATTTTCTGGTTTCATTGATGTTGGTTGCATATTTTGTATCGTTGTTTACTGTTTTTACCAGTTTAGTTCATCGCTCATCGCTCATTTTTTCAACGACGTTCACTGCGAAAACAAAATACAGAACTGAAGTTGCGTTTATGGTTTATTTTTTGGTTGCAGTGTGTGTATAAAAATATGCAACTTGAAGGATAAACGTGTTTCATAAACACGTTGCGTAGTCTGTATCCAGCTATCATGAAATTGGAGGAGCTTAAAGTGGAACAACTCAAGAAGGAGTTGAGTAAGTTGGAGCTACCAACAGCAGGTAATAAGACTGAATTGCAAAAGGGGCTGATAGAGGAATTCGAGCGGCGTAACATTGACATTGTAACTTACGAATTTGATGAAAAAGAAGCAATGGAGGTTAGTACCAGTAAAAGAGAAGGTAATATGGAGTTAAGCGCAATGTTTGCTGCTGTGATGCAAAAAGTGAGAAACTGCTACAAACTTCTAGAGCAGACAATAAGAACCTATTAGAAACTTCTAGAGCAGACATGAAAATGTTAGAAGCTTCGAGAGCAGACAACGAGAAACTGTTAACTAAGATGGAAACTTCTAGAGAAGTTTTGAGGTTGCAAAAGGGAGTGACCGACTTACCGAATGACGTCGAGAAAAAACTGCAAGATCTGGAAAGTAAAATAAATAATTCTTAATGTCAAGAGGGCTCAGTACGAATTATTCAAGAAAGTTCTGGTAAAGCAAAGGCCCCTACTTTTGAAGACAGTTCCAGTTTGAGACAGTTTCTGCCAGAAATGTGTGAAATAACGAAGAAAAGGCTATAGAGTTGATTCTGGCCTTAAAAGGAAACGCTGCAGAAATTCTAGAAAGTGTGCCAATCACATGCAGGAATAATTATAATGACATTATGGTGACACTGCAAAGAAAGTATGGTTGAGATCACAAAAGGAAATATACAGAATGGAACTAAGAGCTAGGCTGCAGAAACCAAACGAATCGTTACAGGACTTTGCAACGGAAATTGAACGGTTGGTGCAGTTGACTTATCCAGGAGAAAATCATGCGCTCATAGATTAGTTTCAATCGAAGCATTTGTAAATGAAATTCGTCAACCTGATGTAAGACATGCGGTGTGTGCTACACAAAAATCGTCTTTTGCAGAAACTATCTCATTCGCGCTGGCACAAGAGACCGCGAAGGTGATTCCTAAGCCGCAAATATTCAAGGTGCGTCACCTCGAAGTTGGTTGAAAAGTTCCTGCGCTCGAAATGAAAAAATACTGTTTTTGTTACGAAATATATTTTTTATTCAATATAATCTCCTAGAAGTTCAATACACATGTTCCAATGATCTTCCAATAATTTTATCACATCCTTATAATGGTTTTCCGGAAGCTCTGCAAAATAACCGTCTACGGCTGCTATGGCCTCTTCATTCGACGAAAAATGCTTTCCACGACGGAATTGTTTGAGATTGCTGAAGAGATAGTAGTCACTGGGAGCCTAATCTGGTGAATACGGTGGATGTTCAAGCAATTCGTACTTAAATTATTTGAATTTAGCCATCGTCAAAACACTTTTTTGAGCAGGTGCATTGTCTTGATGAAAAATTATTTTTTTCTTCTTTAAACCAGGTCTTTTCTCACGAATTTTTTCATCCAGCTGATCCAAAAGGCTGCAATAATATTCAGAGTTGATTGTTTCACCATTCTAAAGATAATGAATCAACAAAATTCCTTTTACATCCCAAAAATCTGATGCCATAACCTTCTTTGCTGATCGTTGTGACTTCACCTGCTTTGGAGCTGAACAACCAGCTTCAGTCCACTGTAAACGTTCTTGTTTCAATTTAGGATCATGGTGGTAGATCCAAGTCTCATCCATAGTTATAAAACGATGCAAGAAGTCGGTTTTATTCGGCTTAAAACGCTCCAAATTACGCTGAGAAATTTGTTTTCGATCCAGTTTTTGTTGAATTGTTAATGTGTGCGGCACTAACTTTCCAAGCAGTTTTTTCATACGTAATTCTTCATGTAAAATATGGAGTACTCGTTCGTCTGAGATGCCTATGGCATTAGCAATTTCACGCTTTGTCGAACTTGGATCTTCACTAACCATATTATGTACCTGCTCAATGATTTCTGCTGTGGTTGCAGTTTTCGGTCGTCCTTCGCGTGGATCGTCTTTAAGGCTGGTACGACCACGTTTAAATTCACCAGCCCAAAATTCAACGGTGCGTTTTGAAGATGAGGACTCCTTATACACTTCTAACAATTGTTCATAAATTTCCTTTGCTTTTAAGCCCTTCAAAACAAAGAATCTAATGAATGCACGATATTAAATTTTTTCCATATTAAAAAAAATCAATTACACGTCAACTTCAAATGGCTTGTAAACAAAGAAAGAATTGGCAGAATGACTTGCAACTTTGCATGTGTTCTCAGGACAGTTATACCAACTTGAGAAAAAAAGTTTGAGCTAGCAGTGCCATCTCTTGGTGAGCACAGGAACTTTTCAACCAACCTGTATAAACACCAAGTGAACAGATGCAGTTATGCGGGCATTAGCGAGAATCCAAGTCAAGGCCGAATGCTATACTGCGGAAGAGTGGGACACTTTCAGAGGAGCTGCCGAGCACCAAGAAAAAGCCTCCGGCGCGTTCATCAATTAGCACAGCAGTCATCAGACCCGATTTAGTTAAGGAGGCAATTTAACTATATATGGGGTAATACTGGGGAGACTGGTACTGTCTATGGTAAAGTGAATGTAAAACTAACGATTGCGAACATAAGCGTCAATCACGTATTTATTGTTGCCGATATTGTGGACGAAGTAATCATTGATGCGGATGTCATGATTAGTCACGGCATTCATCTGCATATGGGCAAAATGTTATGATTGGCGGAATGTTGAATAGCCCTTGATGTTGGATATGAGCGCAAGGCCCAAGTAAGAAAGCCGGTAGCCATTGAAAACAGCAAGGGTAGGAAGCATGGCAAGCACTGTTTAAAGGCCGAGGGAAAAGACCGTATCGTGCACATTCGAAAAACGCATATCAAGTCGAAGCCTGGTCAGGGGGGCAGCGGAATGACCCCATACTGCCGAAAATAATGTCAGCCAAAGCAGAGGACATGAGGCCTACCCTTGAACAAATATCAGCTGAAAGTCCGCTAATGAAGGCGTATTGGGCTTGTACCGCATATGGGAAACTGCAGACGGAAAAACTGAGACAAAGCTAATTGTGGTGCCGAAAAGAAAAATAGACGAAGTTTTAATAGAGTTCCATGACGCTCCCAGTGGTGGTCTTCTCAGTTTCACGAAAACCCGGCTGCCAGCAAGCTGTAAGCGATTGGATAGCATATTGCGCGATATGCATCGCAGCTAAAGGACTAGTAAGGAAATGTCGTAGGCAACTTCAACAATACAACTCGGGTGCCACATTTGAGCAGATAGCAATGGATGTAGCAGGCTCTTTCCCTGTCAGTATTCCGGTAACGGTTACGGTCTTGTGGTGGTCGACTATTTCAGTAAATGGCCTGAGGTGTACGCTATACCGAACCAGGAAGTCAGAACGGTAATAAGCGCATTTGTGAACAACTGGGTGTGCCACTACGGTGTTCCATTAGAATTACACTCTGGCCAGGGAAGGAATTTTGAATCTGCTATCTTCAAGGAAATGTGTGAGATGTATGAAATAAGAAAAACAAGTACCACCCCGCTGCAGCAAAAAAAAAAAAAGGACAACAAGTGCTTTTTTTTATTTGAATAAATATTTGTTTTTTTTTTTTGAAAAATTAAAAAAAAGAAAAAGAAAGACTTGTGGGTATGCTATTGGAGAACCCAGCTCTACCGGCTCTGGTAACACCATATAACAGCTTTGCCAATAGCATGTCACTGGAAAGTCGGAGCCTCGAAAGTCATTAACAACTGGCGATTTAGAATTTGGTGTTAAGCCCGCCGCTACAGATAAAGACAACGACAACGCTTCCCGGGAATAAGAAGACTTTAACGAGCTTCATGAGTTTGTGCGTAATCGAATTAAAATAGTCAGCGATAAGATGAAGGCGAGGTACGATAGGGCAGCAAATTCTGAAGGATTTAATGTGGGTCAGCTGGTTCTGCTATTTAACCCGCAAATTATAAACGCATTGGGATGGCTGCTATAGAGTAATTAATAGGTCGAATGATGTGGTATACAGAATACAGAAAGTTCAGAGCCCAAGGTCCAAAATGAATTTTGTGCATCTAGAGCCACTAGCCAACTATGGAAAAGGAATAGCTATGTCTGTTCGGGACCAACAGGCTTAAGTGGGCGGCAGTGTTACAGAAATTTTTTTGACAGCTGTAAAAATCTAGTGTAGTAATAGCTGGAAATAACTAGAATACCTGACTACTTATATAAATACGGGTACTTGGTGATGCAGAAAGACAGTTTTAAATAAAACGCTGAAGTGTTAAAAACTAAGGTGTGGCTAACGTTTATTCTATTTACATCGTGTAAATAAAGTGAACTTTTAAAGTGTTTTCTGCAGTTTTAGTGCCTGTTATAAATAAATAGTGCTATAAATAATTTCAAACTGTCTTTACTATTTGCAATATAGAAAAAACTCGATTTATTTAAAAGACAAACAAATCAACGATTTCATAATGGGTAAAATCGTAACAATATTTAGCATGGTAAATATGTAAATAACATCTTTATTGATTCGCTCAAATTTGTTTTAGTGCAGTCTCTTTGTTGCTCACTAAAGCGAGGTTTACAATGGGTCGTGTGAATAAAATGGTATTTTATGCTTTATAGTACAAATTACTAGCACGAGCTCTGCCGAAAAGTTTAAACTACATTTGTAGCAAAAGCTAGAAAAACAAAACAAATGTAACGGTGTCAAACCAGCTGACAGAATATTTTTTTTTGCGATAAGTGACAAGAAGAGTGCGTTTAATTTTTAATCTTTTAATAAATTATAAAGTTTTATTTAAAAAATCTCAATTAACTTGTATAAGATCTGCAAAACATGCTGCAGTTCTTTCATTGCGTGAAGACTGAATTGCGTGAAGACTGAATTAGGAAGAGATCACTATTGCTCAATTAAGAAAAAAATTCAAAACATGAATAAAAAACGTGATGTTCGCACAACTGGAAACAAACCCATAATTTTGAAAGGCTGGGAACGTGAGATTTAGATCTGCTGAAACACGACTCTAATCCAGTTTTCAATAAGGTTTCAGGTAACTTCAATTATTTTATGTAAAGTTTAAGAATCATTTTTAACAATTTATGTGCATCACTATAGGTGGCATTGATGTGAGTTTTTGGTGTTAAAAAATAAAAACATTAGAAGAAACGGGAAGACCAGAAGAAATTTAGAAAAAAAAAGAAATGCCAAAGAAAAAAAAAATAATATATATATATATATATATATATATATATATATATATATATATATATATGTGCACAGCACATATTGCGGGGACGGGTTTTCGTTCCACAAGTTACTATGTGAAGACATTTTGTTACTTTGGGGACTGTCCTTAAACTTTTCTTTATTCTAGTGTTTACTCTGAAGACATTTTACTGGACACAGCGCATTTTATAGGGACATTTTTGGCTGTATATACAGATGTCTTCAAAGTATGGGTAATGCATATATATATATATATATATATATATATATATATATATATATATAATTGGTAATATATATATATGCTCGGCGCATGTTGCGGGGACGGTTTTTCGTTCCACAAGTTACTATGAAGACATTTTGTTACTTTGGGGACTGTCCTTAAACTTTTCGTTATTCTAGTGTTAACTCTGAAGACATTTTACTGGACACAGCGCATTTTATAGGGACTTTTTTGGCTGTATATACAGATGTCTTCAAGGTATGGGCAATGCATATATATATATATATATATATATATATATATATATATATATATATGCATTGCTCATACTTTGAAGACATCTGTATATACAGCCAAAAAAGTCCCTATAATATGCGCTGTATCCAATAAAATGTCTTCAGTGTAAACAGTAGAATAAAGAAAAGTTTAAGGACAGTCCCCAAAGTAACAAAATGTCTCCATAGTAACTTGTGGAACGAAAAACCGTCCCCGCAACATGCGCCGTGCACATATATATATATATATATATATATATATATATATATATGTATATATATGTGCATAGCACATGTTGCGGGGACGGGTTTTCGTTCCACAAGTTACTATGAAGACATTTTGTTACTTTGGGGACTGTCTACAAACTTTTCGTTATTCTACTGTTTACATTGAAGACATTTTACTGGATACAGCGGTTATTATAGGGACTTTTTTGTCTGTATATACAGATGTCTTCAAAGTATGTGAAATGCATATATATATATCAATTGTAACGTTGCAAACTATCTCCTTGCTGCTACGAACATATTTTATATTTTGATATTCTATAATATTTTATATTTTCGTACTCTATAATATGGTATTAGTTTGTGTGGTTGTAGTACACTTGCTGGTTCAATGCACTAGCAATGGTTTATGTGGGTGTCATACACTTATTCACTCACAGCATACTAGCATTAGTTGGTGTGGTTGTGATACCCACACATATTTTTTAGATTCCTTTGTGCTACTGCATAACTACATAAGCATGCAATTCTCATTTAGTTGGTAATTTAAATTATACTTAATGTTCAATGTAAGAACCAGTGGCAAGCTTAGTAGGGGGCTTCATACATACATATTTTGTGTGTTTTATTTGTTCCTTGGCTCAGGGAACAAATATTTTAGAGCGATCGACTCCGGTTGTTCATAATTCATTTACACAGCGGTCTTCGGACTGTCTGTTCCACACAGCGGCTTTGGCTGTCTGTTCTACACAGCGGCATCGGCTGTCTGTTCCACACAGTGGTCTTCGGGCTATCTGTTCCACACAGCGGCTTCGGTTGTCTGTTCCACACAGCGGTTTCGGCTGTCTGTTCCATACAGCGGTCTTCGGACTGTCTGTTCCACACAGCGGGTTCGGCTGTCTGTTCCACACAGCGGTCTTCGGACTGTCTGTTCCGCACAGCGGCCCCCGGGCTGTCTGTTCCGCCAACCAACACCTGCTGATTTTATTGTGCCAAACATTGCCAACCCGACACCTGCCGAACTCTGCCGAGTGTGCTTTACCGATCGCTGCCAACCGACACCTGCTGATTTTATTGTGCCGAATATTGCCAACCCGACACCTGCTGAACTCTGCCGAGTGTGCTGTACCGATCGATGCCAATCCGACAACTGCCGACAGCGTTGTAACGAACGCTGCCAACACGAAGCCAATCAATTGGGTTGCACCGAGTCTTACCGAGCCAACCACTCCCGAATAAGTACCACCTAGCCGAATCGCCACCGAGAAGACAACGATCTTCCCCGAAATAGACACAACCGCTAGCAGCGTGCGAATCCTGCCGAAGTCCAACAAACTATCCCTGCCAAAAAGTCGTGCGATTGCAGTCTTTTTTCGTATAGCCAGCGAGAGTGTGAGTAGTAAAGAAAATCCGAACGAATCCGAGTAAAGAAGAGAGCGTATTGCCAAGCGTATCTGAAGAAATTATTGCAACATATATTTTGAAAACCAAATAAAGATCTGAATCCTGAAAGGATAAAATAACTGTGTTTTCACTACATAAGGTTTTGAGGGTCCTCAAGTATACCCTGGACACGACTGATCTACCTCAGCCATGACAAAACCCCCGTTACAATATATATATATATACGTATATACATAAATATCGAAATATTTTCAGAAGAAAATATTCTATTTTCAAAAGATTTTACTATTTTAATTTTAAAGTTTTGAATTTTTTGTTTATAGGTCATTCAAGGGTCACGTGCCCAGTGTTAAATGTCCTTGTCTAATGATCCATTTCCACTCGATCCCATTCCATTGATTTCCTCTCGTCTAATGTTTGAATTACACTCGTTCCCCATTCCATTTTATTTTTACCCTATCAAGTGCATGGGTTTTACTCGTTCCTCATTTCATTCCATTTTAAACCCCTTGTCAAGTGTTTTAATTGCACTCGTACCCCGTTTTATTCCATTTCGTATCCCTTGTCTAGTGTTTCAATTATACTCGTACCCCTCCATTTCATTTCTGTCCCCTTCCAATTTGCAATTTTACCTTGCAAATATTTACCCATATGTTAGCGTAGAAAATGGTTGCCAGTGCTAACGCCTTAATTTTTACCATGTCCAAAATTCTAAGATGTACCAAATTCTAAGATGTACCTTAATAATGAGTTAGCCCATACTCCAGGTAACACTTATTTCAAATTATTATTTTTCCCTTAAACCCCCATTTTACACGTACTAAACCCCTATTTTACATGTGCTAAAACTCTAAAATGTAGCTGATCAATAAGTTAACACATATTTAAAATTTTAGCTTTCTGACTAAATCGGTGGGGGCAGCCCATTAAGGAGGAGACTGTTCAACTTTTTCCCCTCCCCGTACACATTTCCAAAAATCCGACCTAGGTGAATGGTTACACCGCAGGAGGAACCTTTGCACCAAATTTCAACTTCCCAGCTTCCGCGGTTTTAGCAATCGTAAGAATTTTTCCCTTTTCTGCCCCTCCCCATTGGATTTTCCAGAAATTTCATCTTAACTGTTTTCTACACTATTTCTATTTTGCAAGATTCTTTGACCGAATAGTGGATACTTCAATATATCCAGATGAATTGCAAATTGCCAAAATTGATCCAATACGAATGGAATGTAATGCTTTAACAGCTGAGAAGTTTCGCCCAATTGCTTTGCTTCCAATTATTGATAAAATTTTTGAAAAATTATTACATAAGCAGTTGTCTTCATATTTGGATAGTAATGGTTTATTATATAACCGACAGTATGGTTTTAAGAAAGGTTGTGGGACAGAAGAAGCGGTTGTAAATGTAATTAATAATATTTGTCATGGCTTGGACAATGGATTTAAAGGTGTGGCTGGAATTTTTTATGATTTTTAAAAAGCTTTTGATTTAGTGGAGCATTCAATTTTAATCGAGAAACTACGGTTTTATGGTATAAATGGAAAATCATTGCATTTATTAAAGAATTATTTAACAAATAGGAAGCAATATGTTGAGATAGAAAACTTCAAGAGTGATATGAGTCCTGTTGAGCATGGTGTACCGCATGGTAGTGTACTGGGTCCATTATTATTTACTATATATCTTAATGATATAGCACATCTTGGGTTATTTGGAAAACTCTATATGTATGCTGATGACATATGTCTTCTTTATCCAAATTATGTTTTTTCGGTCGTGGTTTGTTAAAAAAATATGATTTCTAGGGATCTTCCACTGATCCCGGGTTTTTTAATGAAAAACGATTTGTTTATTTTTTATTTAAATATTATTTATTTATACTTATTTTACTTATTTATAATTTTAACTTCCACTTTAGGTTCTTGTAGCTTCTTGTTATTGCACTTGCACTTGTCAATTAAAAACTAACTGGATTTTCAATGAGTGCAGCTATTTATACTTATGCTATTGTTTATTCAATTATCATGAAATATGAATCACCAATATGTTGCCATCCAAATATGGTAGCAGGGCTTCTAATTTCATAGATTAATTATACTATCCATAGGTCACTGATCTGATCATATACCTATACAATGAATTCCATTGTTATGTTATAGAACAAAGGAACATTAAACCAAAACACCAAAGTTCCTGCACATAAAAATGTAGCATAAACAAATCAATTCATTTATTATTCATTGATAACGAAACAGAGTTTCTTAACTCCCCCCTGTGTTTAAGAGATGAGTCCCGCATCTTTATACGCGTCATCAATACGTTTACTTAATTCTTGAAAAGTTAATTCGTTATCTTGATTGACGTCAACAAGTTTTGTTTTAAAATGTTTGATTAATTTAAATGCAGCGAGTGTCGCGATCAATAAAACAAACAGCATGATAAAAATTATCAATATTACGTTATTTGTTTTGGTTTTTCTTTTCAGATTCAACAAATTAATGTTGTCTAAGGTAACGTTAAATTCGTTATCTTCTATAGTGTTTAATATTTCATAATCATTGATTTTGTTAGTTCTTATATAATCCCATATTTGATATGATGGATTTTCATAAACAATTTCATCTATAGTGGTATAATTTTCAAATACAACTAAATAATTTCCATTTACATTGAAGGTATCTATGGTATGATTTCCATTTACAAGTATAGCACCTTCTTTAATTATCTCTATATCTTTGGATTTTGCTTTAATTTTGGTACAATTAGCTTTTTTGTTGTTTAATAAATTTGATAAACAGGTTGGTTCATCTATAGATTTACAGTAAGTATTTTTTAATTCTAATTTACAATTTCTTACATTTATATATTTTTCTTTGCATCTTGCAATATTTTTACTTAATAATAATTTTTCATTATTTCTATTAATGGCCATAACCTCGTAATAATTACATATTCGGTTTATAATAGGATATTTTATATATACTACAATACAATCCTTTATTTGGGCTATTTTTAAAATTGAAGAATCTAAAAGGTCTGATAAGGTAATTCTTTCCTTTTCATGTTTAATTATTTCCTTTATTTCCCTTAGGTTTAATATTGTAGGGTTTAGTACATTTACTTTTCCCATTGAAATTGTTTGTATCATATTTTGTAAATCTGTTACAATCAATTTCACTCTGTGTTTATACAATCTAATTGTGCGTGAAGCTTTATTTGATTTCTGAAAAGATTGTGACATATCGGCTATCATTTTAAATAATTTGGAGTTAGTGGTAAATTGCTTGTTATTGTTGTCAATAAGATCATCTATTTTTTCGGTTATTTTAACCATATCGTCGTGATCTGGTGTACCTGCAATCCATTTTCATAATGTACCAATTTCGTTTATACCACGCTTGGTCCTTGATTCTGGTACTAGGAATTCTTTCAAAAGTGCATCCAATAACTCTACTTCAAGATCGAGGGAATCTAGCTCCTTCTCTTCTGTAGTTTCTGAATAATAATCATTATTAGTATTATTTATCAAAATATATTCTACCGGTTGTTTACTTATTAAGGATAATGTTTCCTGTAGAAGTTGGTTGTAGTAAGTTAAGTTTGTCACATGAAATATTCTTCCATAATCATTATATATTGCAACTTTGCCATTTTCTAATAGTAAGTATTCTTCTCTGGTGTAATCTACTATTTCAGCATGTACGATGTTTTTTATGAACATTATTATGCCAATTGCAATCAATATTACAATGGTAAGTATTGAGGTGAGTAGCATCTAAAATATATAGTTTATTTAATATTATCCTTATGAATAATTCTATCATTATTATAAATTCTAACTGTGTTCCCTAAATCTTCTTTAACTTTCTGTTTTTTATATCTAGGTCTCAGCTTATTTCTTTCTGTAAGGATTTTTTCATAAATTATGTCTCCATCGTTAAAGTTCCTTTTATGTCTGCTTTTGTTAAATCTTTCTAACATTTTATCCCTAGCAGTTGTTAATTTAGAACGAACGTTCTTGTGTTCTGTTTTGCTGTAGAGTATGTCTACTGGTGTAAGATCTGTTACGGAATGTATACTTTTGTTATACTGTTGTACAGCTCTAAAAATTGCTTCGACGTTACTGATTAGATGGAATTCTTCTTGAATACATCTAGCCATTTCTATAATTGTCGAATGTACCCTTTCTACTTGACCGTTAGTAGTAGTATGTCCTGGGCTACAGTAAAATATTTGTATATTTAATCTTTCCATCAGTGATTTAAATTGAACTGATGCAAAGCCTGGTTCATTATCTAATGTTATTTGTTTAACATCAGGATAAACTTGTAGTATTTCCATGACTTTTTCGTCTAGATTAGTTTTGTCTTCTGTCAGTTTGACAGTTAAGAACTTTGAATATGCGTCAATGCATGTTAAAAATTTCAAAGTTTGTGCGAAAAATATATCAAGGTGTACTTGTTCCCCCTCCTTGTTAGGAATTGGAGTCTCTCCGATTGGAACGATTTTTGGATGTCTCTGATATTTATTTTTATTGCAAATTTCGCAGTTTCTGACCCTTTCTTTGATTCCTTTAATCATATTGGGCCAATAGTATTCTTTACTTATTTGCTTAAAGTTTTATGCATAACCCCTATGTGCTCTGCAATGTGTTTCCTCGATGATGATCCTTTGATCTTCTTCGTTATAGGTATCTTGTGGAAATAGTCTTGTATGTCGAAATTTGACACTACTGAAAGTTGTAAGCAACATTTCCTTTATTTCGTACAGCACTTCAGGTGTACAATAGATTCCTGTGACTAAATTTGGTCGAATAAATTCTATTAGAATTTCTTTTAAATTATCGACTGTGTCGAATTCTATTAAATGTCTAGTTTTTCCAAAAACTTGAAGTTGTTCATGGATTGTAAATCTAGCATGGTGTATGACCAATTGTTGTTTAAACTGGTTAAGAGGTTTACGAGTTATTGGTATTTGTCTCTCATCGCTGCTTTCGGCTGAATGTTGAGTACCAACTGATGATTCTTGATCATTTACTTCGGAATTACTGGATGAATCGGTTAATTGATTGATTCCGTCCGTTTCTTCAACATAGTTTAGGTATTGTCTTGATAGTGCGTCGGCAACTATATTTGTCGTACCTGGTTTGTAAACCATTTTTGGTGAGTATTCCTCAATTAATGCATGCCATCTTTTCATTTTGGCATTTGGATTTCTGGGTGAAACCGCAAAAGTAAGTGGTTGGTGATCTGTATGAATTTCTAGATCTTTGGAACCATAAAGATAATTTCTTAAATTCTTTAATGACCAAATAATTGCATATAATTCTTTCTCATTAGTTGCGTAATTTCTTTCAGTGGAAGTTAATGTCCTTGATATAAAGGTGATAGGTCTTCCATCTTGTGATAGTACTGCACCAATTGCGTCATTAGAAGCATCGGTTGTAAGAATGAATTTTTTATTAAAATCGGGTTGTGTTAGCTCGATTTGTCCTATTAAAAGACGTTTCAATTTCTTTAAGGCGTTTTTACCTTCTTCATCCAAATGGATGTCTGTATGTTTAGACTTATAGGCTGAAATTCTGCCATTGTCTCCTGATAAGAATTTGGTAAGTGGTTTTGCGACTAAAGCGTAATCTTTTATGAATTTTCGGTAATAACCTATCATTCCAAGAAAACTTCTTAATTGTCTTAGAGTTGTTGGCTCTGGAAATTGGTCGATTGTTTCCACTTTCTTAGGGTCTGTTCTAATAGTTTTATGTGTAACCACATAACCTAAGAATTCTACTTCTTTCTTGTAAAACTGAGATTTTTCTAAGGATATTTTCATGTGAGCATTACCAAGTGTATCTATTATAGTTCGTAGATGTTTGGTATGTTCGGATAAGTCCTTAGAGTATACTAGGATGTCGTCAATGTAAATATGACAGAATTTTCCCACGAAATCCCTAAGGATATTGTCCATAGCTCTTTGAAATATGCTTGGAGCATTTTTCAGGCCAAATGGCATTCGAATATATTCGTATTTACCATTATTCACTGAGAAGGCTGTTTTCTCAACGTGATCTTCATGCATAAGGATTTGATGAAATCCCGATTCAAGATCTATTGTGGAGAAGTATTTGGCTTCGCCAAGATTTGATAATATAACATTAGTATCCGGAATAGGATATTTGTCTGAAATTGTTACCTCATTCAATTTCTTGAAATCTATTACCATTCTTTGTTTAGGTGTGCCATCTTCATGTGATCCTTTTTTTTGGTACTACCCAAATAGGTGAATTATAAGGACTTTTACTGGGTCTTATTATTCCTGTTTCTAGCATTTTTACCATTTCCTCATTTATGAATTTATTCAATCCCAATGGATATGGGTATTGTTTACTCCATACTACTTTATCAGTTGTAGTTCTAATTTCAGCTTTAATGTCGGTTCGGAAAGGTAAGTCGGTATTAATATTGGAATGTATTTCGTATACCTTTTCTATTATACTTTTTCTTAATCCCTCTACTTCATCTCCTTCAGTTTTCCTTATCTTTTTCTGACATTTATTATCAGTTATATATTTATTGAAATTTCTATTAAAATCTTCTAATTCTATATTCAATAAAGTGTCGGTATTAACTTCGACTGGCGTTTCAAGAATTGTTCCCTTATAATAAAAATTGTCGGCTTTATCATCGACGGGCGTTAAAGGATTTGTTCCCGAATTAATTAATTTGACGGTATTTAATTCTTCGTCTGGCGTTCTAGGATCTATTCCCAGATAATTATTATTTTTGCTGGAATTTCCATCAGCTGGCGTTCTAGGAATTTGTCCCAGATATAATTTATTTAATTCATGAACCTCTTCATTTTTCTCTAATGAAGGTTCTGATTCTTTGATTGTTGAACCATAAATCTTTTCTGATTTATTACCATACAATATTAAGTTGTTATCAAAATCTAATTTTGCACCGTTTCTTTTCAGTAAGCTATATCCTATAATCATATCCGCGTCTAAATTTTCTACTTCATAAAATCTTCCTTTTATCCCCAAAACTGTGATGTTACGGTAATACTTAATTATAGTATATCCATTTATTGTTTGACTCTCCTAAATATTGGAAGTTCATTTCTGTTTCTATAGATTCCCTTTTTTATATAGCAATTAGTTGCTCCTGTATCTATAAGAATTTTTTTCCTTTTTCTAGTTAGTCTGTCCGTTTTGAAGATGTAGGGAAGATTTAATTCTCCTCTAAAAAATGGTCTTCTGAAATATTATTAACCCTTTGTGTTTTAGGGGCTTGAGATTGTCCACTTCCTTCGGATGATCTCTTAGGTGCTTGGTTATCCTGATTTTGATTTCCACAACTTTTATGCTTATGGTAATTATTGTTATTACTATTCCAAGGCCTTTTTTGGTGATGGTTAGTATTATTTTGTGGATTTCTATTACAGTTATGTCCACTAGAATCAACTTCCATATACTCAACTTGATTCTTATTATTGCTATTAGTTTGATTATTATCACTATTCTTTTGATTATTATTCTTACCCTGCAATCTTAGATTGTTCTGATTATTTTGATTATTTTTTTTAGGGTTATATACGTTTGCGTGATTATTATTTCGGTTAAACTGATTGGCAAATTGTACTCTGAGATTATTTGATTCCAACTCCTGAGCCTTTGCCAATGCGTTTGGCAAATCAGGTGGTTGTAATGAGAATATAATATCTCCTAAAGGTTGATGTAACCCCGTTATAAAAATTCTCAGCGCGTAATTTCGGTTTCTTTCATTTAATTCGCGAGTTAAATCTGAGTCTGAACCATGTGTCATAATTGTCTTATTTATGAGCAACGTTAGTTTCTTATTAACCATATTGTAGTATTCTATTATAGTCAGTGAACCTTGTTTTAAAATACTTAGTTCCTGTTCTATAATATGTATCGGACGTTTATCCGCAAATGCAAAGTCTAGTCTAGCTAACAATGCATCGAAATTTAATACTGTACCGTGATTAGTTAATATATCATTGGCTTCGCCAGTGATTTTATTGCGCAGGATTGTGAGGGCAGCGAAGTATTTTCTACTTCCTGTATTGTAAAGACTAAAGGAATTAGTTGCTGATTCTCGCCAACCAACATATCCCTTACCATTGAAATCTGGCAATGATTTGATTATTTCCAATGATTCACTACACGCGAGTCTGAACCATGTGTCATAATTGTCTTATTTATGAGCAACGTTAGTTTCTTATTAACCATATTGTAGTATTCTATTATAGTCAGTGAACCTTGTTTTAAAATACTTAGTTCCTGTTCTATAATATGTATCGGACGTTTATCCGCAAATGCAAAGTCTAGTCTAGCTAACAATGCATCGAAATTTAATACTGTACCGTGATTAGTTAATATATCATTGGCTTCGCCAGTGATTTTATTGCGCAGGATTGTGAGGGCAGCGAAGTATTTTCTACTTCCTGTATTGTAAAGACTAAAGGAATTAGTTGCTGATTCTCGCCAACCAACATATCCCTTACCATTGAAATCTGGCAATGATTTGATTATTTCCAATGATTCACTACACGCGATAGTGTCGTCAATGGTTTGTTTTGTATAATCCCTAACTTGTGAACCCGTGACTAAAAGACTGTATTGTTTTTCTAAAGTTTCAATTTTGGCCAGCATTGGTGCCATTTTTTTTATGAATTGCAGCATTATGTCCTGCTCTGAAACGGAAACACTTGGTGTGGTCATTTTCACAATGTTTTTAATTAAAGAAGACAAATTGTTTTATAAAAAGAAAATAGCTACTTATCTAAAAATATATATTAATCGCTTAAGGTTAAATCTATATAATCTTCACGTTGTAAGTATCTGCGTTTTCTTCTTAGTCTTTTTTTTAGAATATGTCGCCTGTGTGCTGTTTCTTCGTAAGCTATGCTATTTATATCTTCGAGAGAAGTTATTCCCGAATCGTACGGATAGTTAAGGTTAATAGTTATATATTCTTCAGCTTCTGAATGGTATTCTGAAGTTACTTCTTCTTCGCTCATTTATTTAATTTTTTTTTTTTTTAATTTTAATTTATTTTCTCCTGGTAGGTAAGGATACTTTTCTATCTTTTCTCTTTATATTAAAGGATACTAAGATGATTGCTTTTTTCTCGACCCTGGTCGATACTTTATTTTTCGAGTAATTAATTGACAGTGTTACCTTATATCTTTTTCTTTTCAGCTCCGGTTGGCTTATCCTTTCTTGTCGGGATGTCCTGTGGGAGTTGTTTTTAGTTGAAAAAGCTGGTTTGTTGAAGGCAATCCTCGTGCCCCACGTTGGGCGCCAATTATGTTTTTTCGGTCGTGGTTTGTTAAAAAAATATGATTTCTAGGGATCTTCCACTGATCCCGGGTTTTTTAATGAAAAACGATTTGATTATTTTTTATTTAAATATTATTTATTTATACTTATTTTACTTATTTATAATTTTAACTTCCACTTTAGGTTCTTGTAGCTTCTTGTTATTGCACTTGCACTTGTCAATTAAAAACTAACTGGATTTTCAATGAGTGCAGCTATTTATACTTATGCTATTGTTTATTCAATTATCATGAAATATGAATCACCAATATGTTGCCATCCAAATATGGTAGCAGGGTTTCTAAATTCATAGATTAATCATACTATCCATAGGTCACTGATCTGATCATATACCTATACAATGAATTCCATTGTTATGTTATAGAACAAAGGAACATTAAACCAAAACACCAAAGTTCCTGCACATAAAAATGTAGCATAAACAAATCAATTCATTTATTATTCATTGATAACGAAACAGAGTTTCTTAACTTCCATATATACATGAGGTAGCTTTGAAGGTACATATGGAACGTGATACCGCAATAATTACAGAGTTTGCAAGATTAAATAAGCTTGTTTTAAATGCTGGAAAAACTAAGTTGTTAAGATTTAGACCATACTTAATAAACAATCAAACGTTTAGTATTTTTGTGGATGGAAAAGAAGTAGTGGAAACATGTACGATAAAATACCTTGGAATCAATCTGCAAAATAATCTATCATGGGACATTCATATTCAGAAAATTAAAACCGAAATTGTATCCGTTATCGGTTTGCTTTACAAATTTAAAAATAAATTTAACACAAGAACGAAACTTATAGTATGCCAATCTTTAATACATAGTCACTTAAATTATTTACCAATAACATATGGTTATAAAAGAAGTAATAAGTTAAAATCATTGCAGAGAACTCAGAATAAAGCATTAAAAGCAGTTTTTAATTTGCCATTATCATACTCTACAATATCTCTGTACAGGAATGTGTCTCTTACAATTTTGCCTGTTTTTGGATTGTATAAAATGCAATTACTCCTATATGTTTTTAAATCACTACGTAATGTTGGTTATCAGACGATTTTGTTTGGAAGAAATCAAACCTTACATAACACGAGAAATAACATGAAATTCAGAACTGTAAGATGCCGTTTGGAAACAACTAAACAGCGAGTGGAATATATGGGTAGTTTGGAGTTTAATAATCTTCCACAAGATATAAAGAACTTGGAAAGAATTTAAATTTTTAAGCAAAGAATAAAATAATATTTAATACAAAATCTGGAAATGCTTCTATTGTAATATTTTTATCTCATTCTAATTATTACAATTTATATATATTTAAAAAAAAAACTTTTTTTTATATATAAACAATATTAACTTTATATACATATATGAATTTTTTTTTCTTCTCTTAAGCTATTAATTAAAATGTATATTTCTTGCCAACTTGCCTCAACAATGTCTTGGTGACGCTGAGGCACCATCTATCTTGTAAAATATAAATTTTTGTGAACTAAAAAATAAATAAAAAAAAAAAAGATAGAGCCTGCAAACTAAATTTCAACTTTTTAGATCCAACGGTTTGTGCAGGCTGTAAAGGGGGAGACTTCATCGATGAGTTAGCACATACTCCAAAAAAAAAAATATTTAAAATTTTAGGTTTCTAGCTATAGGACTTTGGGGTGAACGTGAAAGGGGGTTTCCAGCAGGGGGAAATTTCAGCGGCATGGGCTGGACGATGTTGAATGAAATAAATAAATATTTACACATTTTTACATTTACAAATTTGCACATTTGCCCATTTACCCATTTGCACATGTGCATATTTACACATTTGCACATTTACATTACCATCAATCCATCAATCGATCGAACAATCAAATTTTCACTTTTGCACGTTTGCACTTTTGCAAATTCGCACAATTGCAAATTTGCACTTTTAAAAATTTTCACATTTGCAATTCTGCAAATTTGCGCCATTACACATTTGCAACTTTGCACAATTTTACATTTGCACTTTTGCAAATTTGCACATTTGCAATTTTTCAAATTTGAACTTTTGCAGATTTTCACATTTGCACATTTGGAAATTTGCACATTTTTACATTTGCACATTTACATTGGAGGAGGAATCCATGTACCAAATTTTAACTACCCAACTCAAGCGGTATTGGCAGGCCGTTAAGGGGGAGAATTTTCGCTTTTGTGACCTCCGCGTTAGATCTGTTACCAAATTTTAACTTTCTATTTTCAGCGTTTGAGGGAGACTTTTCCCCTTTTTGCATCTCCCAGTAGGAATTTCCAAAAATTCAACTTGGGTGGATGTCTACGCTGGAGTAGGAACCTATGTAAAAAATGTTAACTTCCCAGCTCTAGCGGTTTTGGCATACCAAATTTCAACTTCCTAGGTCCAGCGGTTTCTCCAACCTGTTAAAGGCGAGACATTTCATCCTTTTAAACCCCATTTTTACCGTGTCCCTGGCTAAAATTTCTAGAATGAAGCTTATGAGTAAGTTAGTGCATACTCCAGGTAATACATGTTTTAAAATTTCAGGTATCTTGCTATTTCGGTTTTGGGAGGCCGTCGAGGAGAATTTCACCCTTTTCTGATCCTCCCCGTTTGATTTTTTAAAATCACGTCTTATCTGTTATCTACACTGGAGAAGGATTATGCCTACCAAATTTCTACTTCCCAGGTACAACGGCTTGGGAAGGCCCTAGAGGGGTAGAATATCACCCATTTCTGCAACTCCCGGTTTGATTTTATAAATAAAAAAATAAAATAGACATCTGTTATCTAGACTGGAGAAGGAGTCTGCATACCAAATATCATATAGAGATACTCGTATATAAAATGAAACGAAATAAAGATGATATTAAAAATTGAACTTCCGTATTAATTTTTATATGAAAATAAGCAATAAGGGTCATATGCAAAAAAATAAATTACTTTAGCTTTAACTTTCACATTAGTTAACAAAAGTGAGGAATAAAGTGACCTCTAACTTGTTTTGGTTATTACAACTTCCTTATAAAATAAAATTAATACCATGTTTCTACATAACAAGCAATTTCTCAAACAGACAAGCTGTACACAAACAAGTACGTAAGCGAATGAGTTTTTTAGTACACTTGTCTTACTTACGTTTTGTTACGTTGTTATTTTTATATTGTCAAATTACATTATTGCCATAGTATATAGTTTTGTATTTTGTTTACTTTTTTATGCTAAAATACAACTCTTTCATTACTAAATGGCAACTCTAGTACAAATATAAACGAACAGCTGTTTTTGATTTACAAAACAAAGTTAATTTATATGAATAATTATTTGTGAATAAAATTTGTTATTTATTAAAAAAAAATAAAGAAAAAAAATTTTTCCATCTATTGAATTACATTTTGATAGTGATTCAAGTGACGGTGTAGACATTCGTTTATGCCGCAGAAATATCCGAGATGCCTTAAATGTTATGGATCTACCGGAAGAGCGGTGAGTAAAAACAAAAAGTTCTTTTCATTTATGTGATTTTTCAGTTTCATTGCTACATCTTGCATCAACAAGGAAGTTTTTTCAATGATTCTAAATGAAATACAGCCAAAATTAAAAGCAGCATATCGAACCACTCACATACCAGCTGCTGAAAAGAAATGTAGATGAAGAAAACGAAACAAAAGAAAACAGCAAAAAACTAATAAAATACTCTTTTGTGATACACACAATTACTTTTTTTTACTTGTATGTTTTTGACAGTATTGACAATTGAAATTGTTATGTAGAAACCGCAAAAAGAGTTACACTTACGGTTTCACTTAACAAAACTTGACATTTGTATTACAGAACCGCAAACTAATTTTTAATACTCAATTGGGCAACATTTTTGAGAAACTTGTTATCTAGAAACATGCCATAAGTTTTTTGAAAATATGGTATTACCAGAACAAAAACCGATTACTTTTGATAAATTAAAATGGTTCTTAAAAATACGAAGTGGCAGCGACGTACTTTTATTTATTTATTTACTTACAACAAACAAAAAATACAAACGAAAAACAAAATTTCTTTGAATTGTGTAAAAAATAAAGATTTTTGTTGTAAAAAATTTACATTGTCGACGCCGAACAGAGAAATAAACCAAACAGCAAGGAAACCGACAAAAAACTGCACGGCAACTACACAACAGAGCAGAAAATATGGCAACAACAACTGAATAAACCTGACGTTAAAAGTTAAAGGTAAGATGAACTTGCCTTTAGCTTATCGGTCACTTTTAGGTTAAAGTATACTTATAATAAAGAAAAACTTATAATCTGTCCGTTAATATCCTAACTTTAGCTATTGGCAAGTTATAATAATGGGCCTACGGCTAACAAACATTTGTTAAAAAATCGTATGCAAAAACCCCACTTTAACAAATATAAGTTTTAATTTATTGTTTGGTTCTGGCAATACCACATATTTAGTTGTCACTTTATGGTTAGCGATGCATTAAAACGAATATTAATTCAGCCAGGTAATCAAATCTATTAAAAGTTTCTTATTATTTTAACATAAAATAATATGTTTTTACGCAATCTTCTTCGATTTACTTAATTATTAAAATAAAAACACAAAATGAACTAAATTAAGGAAATTGAGAAGAACTAACCAGATTTTTTTATCTTAGAAATGTTTTAAGTATTCGAATAGCGAGCTGTATTGATTTGTTTTGGTTGTAAGTACATCACTAAAACATTTATTACATAAACATCCAGCCCCTCAATCACATGCTTACAAAATCCAAAGTATAAACTATTAATTTGAAGTATTCACTATTTTATAATCACACTTTTTTAGCTAACGCTGGAAAAACTAGTTTCTACTAAGCAAAACGCACCAGCTTTAACTGAAGTTTATTTACCTCAAATCTATTTTACACATCAAATTTGTTAGTTTAAGCTTGAACAACCTTTTTATTCACACCGACCATTCTGATACGTACAGCAAATCCGATTACAAATTTTGACAGATTGATTTTTAAAAAATTTCATAAAATTATGGGAATCAAAGAGTATCAGTGTTGCATTCTCTTACAAACATAGAAAAACACAAACAAATCAGTTGTGGAGTAAAAAACAATTTGGCGGTAAAAAACAATTTAGCAACATGCAAAAACAGCTGTTTTCATCTGATTGCATACGATTTGAATCTGAAGGTGTAAACCCAAAGCGGTTTACCAAATAGATTTTTTTGACAAGCGCATAGATTTTTAATTTGAATTTCTTTAGCTAAAAGCAAATGGAAAATCAGATAATATAAGCTCCGTTTAGACACAACTAGAAATCATCTCTGATTTAGACTTCCAGACTCAATTCATAGCTGTGGTTATGCGGCAAGCTATCAGTTTGCTTATGTCATTCGCATATAAATTTGACATAAGCCAATGTTAAGTGTAACCGCTTAACGTTACTTATGCCAAATTTGTATGGCCAACATTGATAGCTTCCCGCATAAACGCAGCTCATAACTGGTGTATAATCTTTGTGTATATTTACCGACAATATATCGTCAGCTTATTATTGGTAGGTGAACATGCTAAAAGGTCGGTATGGAGAAAATCGATTAATAGTGGCATGTGTTGGGAACAAAACTGAAAACTCATTCATTTATATAGAATAACTCATAATTTATTAAGCTTTTACAAAAAAAAAATTCTTGATTTGTACTGCTTTTTTTTAAATTTAACTTGCTGTGCTGTTTGACCATACATTTATGTGCGCCTAAAGGCAGTTCTACAAATGCAGCAAAAGAATATTTTTTTATGTAAAATTTTATTTATATTCCAAACAGTGGTGTAAGTTCATTAAATGTCAAAATTGCGGATGTAGAGCTATGTCGTTGTTGGATATCTTAGAACCAATTTATACGATGCAATTGAGTGCGTGCAGTTTTCTTAATTCCCTTTTCAAAGTTGCCTCTAAAATTATGTATATTTATACGATAACTTTAATTGCACGAAAACTGAATGTGAATGAAGAACAAAAGAAGAGTACATATAAGTGTGAAAGAGAGATAACAAAAACATGCACGAAAAACGTGCCTTTCTTGTTACCCCGCTTGCTTCTCCACTTCGTTCGCAAAAAAACAAAAATTGCACGCAATGATTGCATGCAATATTTGCATGATATGAGATATAGGAAAACGGTTCTCGGAAAGAGAGAGATAATATTTTCAATATATCTATTCCTAAATTATTTTGTTTTAAAAAATGGTCAGTGGGTCAACCAATAATAAGCTAACGATATGGGATTGTCGATGCTGAAGGGTGGTTTTATAAAAACAGAGAAAACAATAAATTTTGGGGTAGTTAATTCACAAAGGTACTCTGTTTAACTCGCAACTAAAATTTTATGAATTTTCTCTATAATTTTTTTTTTATAAATAAGCATTAAAAACAATATAGTGATAATGGAACATAAACTAAAAATTTTGCTTTTAAATACATATATTGTAATATTATTCATAACAGTAACGAAAGCAGCACAAAACACAAGTCCTTACAATAGAACACGGTCAGTCTGGACAATAGAAACAAAAGTATACATTTGTGTATACAGAAATATATTTTATATTATTAGTTTTATTACTGTTATTATTATTTTAGATCTCCAACGGATATGTTTTTTAAAAGTTTAGTTAATAACGATGAGGTTAGTAATATTTAGGAAATAACGCATTTCAGAATAACATAACTAACAAATTTGTACAGTTAATAATTTCTATCATTATTTCAGGTTCCGGCCGGCATTTGTCAAATATATAATGGAACAACTTGTAAAAAATATTTGGCTAATCAAAATGTATTTATTCCACCTAACTTGTCCTTAAATGAACTAGAAGAACGATTAAAAGCAGCATATGGTGTCATTAAGGAGTCAAAGTAAATATTTAAATTTAATTTATTTTACTGTGCAACAGTAGTTCTGTTTGTGGATAATTCTAACACCAAAAAAATGCTACTCGGCTTGAGTAGTAAAATCCGAAAGCACTTGACGCTGCACAGCCTGGATTTTGAAAAATTTTTGGAAATAAATTTGCTATCTCTTATTTCCTGGACCGATTGTATTTAAATTTATAACAGTTAGAGCGGAGCTTAAATTTTAGCTGTATACCCCACGAGCCTTCTTTTTACGTTTCATACATTTTTGTAATCTGCTAGCAAAGAGTTTCAAAAAATATGCTGGTGCTCTACCTTTAAAAATTTTAAAAATGGTTTATTTTTGTCTTGCCCTTCTCTGTTTTTATGCGCACAGTGCTTTGATCCATATACAAAAATCTAAAATAAAATGCTGCCCATGAATATTGATGAATAATATATTTTTGAAAAGATTATTAGGCAACTAAAAGATATGAAAATTTGGTTTGTCTCTTTTTGGTTCCATGAGAGGGCGCCAAACTTAGAAAATTGTAAGCAATAATGGGTTAACAAAAATGAAAAAACGAAAAAAAATTCATTCCTTTTTTAAAAATTAATTTCAAATTTGGTTTTTATTTTGTTTTAATATATTTTTAATCAACTAAAAATATACCTTTTAGTATGTCTTTAGTAAAATTATTTTTTATGGCTGCGGATTTTTTTTTTTGTGTTAAAAAATCGAAATTTACAAAAGTTTGATACGAAGAAAGAGTTATGTTTTGTTATGTTCTCCAAAGATTACATTATTATCTCAAAGAAAATAAAAAGAATAGAACCAAGTTTTTGCCACAAATTACAAGCAGCGTAAAATCGTGTAAGAGAATATATTTGGTTTGACTTTTTTTCAGCCTTAACTCAGAGAATTTTAAGCAAATATAGTTAAACACAAAAAAGTTTTAAGAGCTAACTATATTGTACATTTGCTAACTTAAGCTACTGTCCAAAATTAACGAAAAGTCTATTAAATGCTTGAGCAACTTATTGAAGACTTTTGGGTGGCTACAATGTACTTTTTGAACTTAAATATTTACTACACTCACCCCCCGTTGTCACATGCAAGTAATTACTTGCAAGTAGTGTATACGTGTTATCATCGTAAAACAACACAATTTTTTGAGTGGCTACACTGTACATTGCAAGTTCATTTGTAAAATGTCGTCAACAGGAGAAGTTCTAATGGTTCTAAGTTCAAAATGGCTGTCTTAAATGAATTACAGTACTACCAAGTACTTAATACTCTGCGGTACCTAGGGATATATATCATGTTATTATATTTATTTTATAAAAACATAAAATTAGTATTTAAACTTACCTTTAAAAGGCGACTTGATATCCTTTCTCATTAACCTTCTTATTTATGTGCACAAAATCAACTATAATATTAACTCCTATTGCAACAAATAAATAAATTAATATAAAACTCAGTACTCGGCAACTCAGTATTTCGTTTTGTCATTCTACTTGCATCAACTGTCAAAAATTCACTTGCATCAATATTGTTATACGCCGTCTAGCTTACTGTAAATTTTTTCTTACAATGTATATATAATTATTGTAAAAACACAAAAGGTATAAATTTAAAGATATACAAGGTCATTTGGCATGGTTTGATCTAACTTGCCCTGACTAGCTCATTCAGGTTGGCGTGTTTACTGACCCGTTATCTTGGCGTATAGACATATATATAAACTCTCCATGCCGATAAAAAACAAGAGTTTATTTAAAATAAAATATTATATCAAAATTGTTCTAAATAAAATTCTGTCTTATAAAATTACACAATTAGATGTATGACCAAGTGGTTTGTCATACTGGGGCATAAAAGAATCCCAACCTTATGCCTATGACAGCGTTAAGGCCCCTTAAGTTGCACCGTCCCTTTTTATGTGAACCCTCTACCAACCCATCTGTTTCGCTATTAATATTCCTCTAAATCAAGAAAAAGGTATAATTAATATTCCATTTTAATTCCAGTATTTATTTAAAATATAATTATATTTAACAATAGCCATAGTTTATATAATACAAATCAATACCTAACGTATGCATACGAAAATAATCATAAATTTTCTAAAATTATTAATTCTATTTTACAAGGAAGTATTATAATCTTAAATATAATATTGCGTTTTATACAATAAAAAACAAATTCTTGTCTCTTGTTAATTTGACGTTTCAATTTAAGAGAAGTATTTTTTCTGAATTTTAAAAAAAGCAATAGCAACAATTGTAAGAAACATAATATAAAAAAAATGTTTATATTATTAAAAAAAATTCTCTTAAATTGAGTTTTGATAATTTCAACACTTTCTTTCTTGTTTTAATTTTAAGTGTACTAACGTAAAGCTTTGTAGTCTTTATTGCTGGTGAATCAAGTTGATGAGCTGATTGGCTTTTTTTCTTAAGAGGAGCTTTTTAAGCATTTCACGTACTCTCTTCCACTTTAAGATGTTGGGGTTTATTGTTGCTATGAGGTTGTTTCTGACATTTACGTTTTTCTAAATTTAAGTACATAATACACTTTTTCAATTTTGTTAGTTTGCGCTTACAATTTGCGTTCTTTTTCTATTTTCTTTAAATTAATTCTTTTTTACTTATGCACAATAGCTTTATATTAACGCTGATCTTCCTTTTTTTCTCTCTCCTTTCTGAAACTTCTTATACATTTAAAACATTCATGAAAATTCGCATTCACGCACTATTTAACAAAATGAAATTATTTCGTAACATTTCTTTCATGTTGCATTTATGCAACAAATTGAAATTAATTTGAAACTTTGTGTGCGTCCAGCGTTGTATGTCTTTAGGTTAACAATTGCACGTGTTTTAATTTATTTTATTCTTTTTTTTTCAAATTCATCACTTGGTGTTCTTTTATATTTTAAGGAAAATATACTTGGCTTTTAATTGTATTTTTCTTTTTATACCCTCCACCATATATGGTGAGGGTATATATCAGTTTGTCATTCCGTTTGTAACATGTCGAAATATAGGTCTAAGACCCCATAAAGTATATATATTCGTGATCCTTATGCAATTTTAAGTCGATTTAGCGATGTTCGTCTGTCTGTCTGTTGAAATGGCGATCACGACGCGAAGACGCTAGCGGGGGTGCCTATTTTTACCCAGATTATTGTACATCCTCCGAGCAGTTTGGTATTGAAAATGAGCAAAATCGGTCCAGCGGTTAAAAAGTTATGGGTGAAAATGTGAAGATACCTCTAAATTTTCCATACAAATTGGTGTATATATATTTTCTCATATTTTTTCCCGAATCGCTTAGGAATTAAAAACATTTTGTACACCTCAAATATTGTTTACCTTAAACAATTTTTTTCACCACAAAAAATTTTTTTCACCTAAAAAAATTTGTTCACCTCCATAATTTTACTTCAAAAGTTTTATACATTGTTTGTATCAAAAACAACAGAGAACATTGGTGGCGGGTATTCAAACATTCGGCACAGCCAAATTTAAGCATTTTTTACTTGTTTTTTTTTAAATTGTTTTTAGTATGTCTGTTCGAAAATTAATACCCGTTCCATTTTTTTAAACGTTATTAAACCGTTTATTAACTGGTTTGCTTTTTTTTGTTTTTTTTAATATTCCTGATTTTATTGTAATTTAAGTTTTTGATAAGTTTTTTCTTTAGTTAATTTCCAGTAGTCTTATTTAATTTCAATTAAACTGTACCGTACACAAAATAATAATAAATTTGTACATGGAAATTATCATGGTGATTGTTCTTTGTACAGTCTTCAACTAAAATTGTGTTTTTTTCTCGACGTAATTATAACACGTCCGTTCTTTTCCTTTATTCAAAATCAACTAACTTCACGTTGTACCAATTCTGACATCGTAACCTACAGGCATTGACAAAGTTTTTTCTTTTCTTTATTGCATTCCCTTTCATTCTTCATGTGTCGATCTGTCATTGGTCAATTATCCTAACGGGACCATAGAACCAAAAAGGAATTATGAAATTCCTACGATCAGAGGCGTATTTCGAGTATCGTAAGGGGAGTTGCTAACTATAAAAAAAGAACAAAACAAATCTGCAAATTCCCAATAAGTAAACGGCCGTTAATTTTAAAATGTGACAACGATTAACACTTCAACAAAACTATTTAAAGGAGGATTGTGAATAAAAAAAAAACAATCCGTAACAAACCTGCTTCGTATCAAGATTTAAAATTGAAAACCGATCAGGTATAATTGGGTTCAAGGTTCACAAGAAAATCAAGTAAAAAAAAACTCGAGAAAAACCAATGAATGCTGCAAAAATCGACGATTTCCAACGTGTGGCACGACCCACGAGCCGGGCAGTAAATTTATATCCAGGGAGAAAACTCTGTTAATTTGGTTTCAATTCGCTTTCTGATCCTACACTTTACAAATTTTGGTTTAAATTTCGCATTAATACCTTTCTTGAAATCGCTTTGTGAATGGTTTTTTCGGAATACTTCTTGCCCCTCGAAAAAATTTACGGGTTTTGATCTTGTGTTGTACGTTTTAGCAGATTTTTCATGTGCAATATTAAGATTTTTACTAATCTTTTCGCGTATATTCTGAAGACGGTCGGCATGATGTATAACTGTGTCATCGGATAACATATTTAACCTATCCAAAATACTGTATGAAGAGCCATGTAAAATCATATTCTGCCCAAAAGTAGCAAAATAAGGCGAACACTGAATATCCGAAGGGAAATCGCCACGTAAAATCGTTAAAATTTTCGGTATGGTTCTATCCCAGTTTAGGTGATCCGGTTCATTTTTAAGAAAGTATCTTATTTTGAAAATTATTTCCCTATTAGCCCTCTCTGAGGCGTTTGCCTGTGGCGAATAAAACCCGGTTGTAACATGTGTAATACCAAATACTGAAAAAAAATCTTCTATCTCTTTCGAGGTGAATTGTTTTGCGTTGTCGCTGTGTATGTACTGCGGCACGCCATAGGTACAAAAATCTCGTTATGAAAAAAATCTATAACACTGTTCGAATTTGCTGATCTTAAAGGTTTTAAGAAAATAAACTTTGTTAAATGATCCACCACAATAAACAACTGACGGTTTTTCGATTTAGTGCATGGGTATGGATCCAAAAAATCGCAGTATAGCCTCTGAAAGGGACGAACCGTGGTAAATTGATTTCCCATGGGAGGGCGTAAGGTCTGATTAGTTGGCTTAATAATCTTACAATCATCACAATTTCTTATATAAGATTTTATATCGCGTGCCATCTTTGGCTAAAAATATTTCTGTCTAACTCGAAAAAGAGTTTTGTTATAACCGCCATGGCAACCCTCTTCATGCGCGGATCTAATCGTGCTCTTTGTTAAAGTGATCGGTAGCCATAACCTCCATAGGTTTTCTTCCTCTTTATCATCGCGCCGAAACTTAACCCGCTTATAGACAAAGTAGTCAGATAGACACAAGTCTGGTAAAGCGTCGCCATTTTTACGAATATTTTCCCTTAAAATATTATATTCTGCGCTATCAAATTCGGGTGAAGTAATATCGACTTCAGGTGGATTACAATTCAATTCCACTTCGTCTACATCGAACCTAGAGAGGGTGTCTGGCACCACATTTAAGGAACCCTTTCTATGTTCCATTACGAAATCGAAATTTTGGAGCTTTGAACTCCGGTGGAGCCAATCTGCCATGCAAATCTTTTTGGTTCATAAGCCACCGAAGACTTGAGTGGTCTGTCACTATCTTAAACGGGAGTCCTTCAATGTACTGTCTGAAGCGCTTAACAAAAATTACGGCAGCTAGACACTCCAACTCCGTGACCGTGTAATTACGCTGTGCACGATTCAACTTCTGGGACACAAACGCTATAGGTCGCTCTCTGCCCTCGTCATCAAATTGATATAGGACTCCATCTACCCCTACACGTGAAGCGTCACACTGTATAATGAAGTCTCTTTCAAAATCTGGCTGTGCCAGAACAGGTGCACTCGAAAGGGCGGTTTTTAATCTATTAAACGAATTCATTGCATCCTGGGTAAGACGAAAAGGTTTGTTTGTTTTACGCAGACAATCAGTGAGGGGACCGGCTAAATCTGAAAAATTGTTAATAAATGCTCGGTACCAGTTCGACATACCAACGAAGCGCCTAATTTGACGTGGCGTCTTGGGAGGTGGAAACTCATCAATTGCCCTAACCTTTTCAGGATCAACCTTTAAATTACCACCACCAATTATATATCCAAGATATTTTATTTCGCGTTTGCAAAATTTACTCTTTCTGACGTTAATTGTAAGACCGGCAGATTTCAAACATTGGGCAACTTCTGAAAGTAATTGAATATGAGTGTAAAAATCCTGGCTACACACAAGGAGATCGTCCAAGTAAATGAAAACATTGTCCCTTAATCTCGCTGGGATTACTTTATCCATCAGACGGCTCATGGTCTGAGGACCATTACAGACACCAAAAGGCATTACTTTATATTGATATAGGGGCCTTCCGCGGACTGCAAAAGCGGTCTTTTCCTTCGACGACTCAGACAATCAAAAATGCGTCCTTAAGATCAATGCCACTTATGTAGTGTGTATCCTTTAAACGGCTAAGTAACCCATTTATATGTGGAAGTGGGTATGAATCCTTTTTAGTTAATGGATTTATTTTTCTGCAATCTAAGCAGAGCCTTATCTTTCCGGGCTTACGCACCGTAACGATTGGACTACACCAAGGAGAATTTGATTCCTCTATCACCCCGAGAGCCAACAACCTATCGAGTTCTTCATATACCTCTGCTTGTCTAGGGGGAGAAAGGGGGTAGTGTCTTGATTTCACTGGGGTAGCATCACCTGTGTCAATGTGATGCTCAAGAAGGTTTGTGGACCCAAGACCTAACTTTTCATACGATGGGAAATTTAAAATAACACTATCGAGCCGCAATTTCTGTTCAGAAGTTAGATTGTGAAACATAGAATCTGGATTCTTATCAAGTTCTACACTAGAGATTTCGGGAATGATGTCAGGAGCGAGAGCATAAGCTCGCCAAAAATCAACACCAAGATAACCCTCTTGAGAAAGATCCGGTACAATATAGAAAATAATAGATTTAGTTACTTCCCTAAATGTCACTGGTAGCGAACAATAACCAAAAACCTTGTTTCTTGAACCATTTGCCGTGGAAATACTATAATTAAACTATTGCATTTTAATGTTATATTTATTGATGAAATCCATGCTTCCTTTCCTAAAACTGATACATTAGCCCCAGAATCTAAAAGGCATAATAAGTCATCATCAAAAATTTGTATCATAGCAAAAGGTCTACCATCACCGGAATCTGATAAGCAAGTAGCTTCAACCAATCTTCTAAATTTTCTTCTCATTTTGCAACGCAATCTACATGCCAATATTTTTCGAGCAGGTTGACAACCAAAAGAATTTTGTTTGGTATTAAATCGAGGTTGTTTACGACTATGCAGGGAGATTTCTTGAATTTTAGGGTTTTGTTGTATAGTTTGGTTTAAAAGACTGGGAGGTAAAACCCCCTGTGAGGGTTTACGCTCAATGTCAGAATTAACCTCGGGATTTACTTTGAGGAACGAGCATCCCCGGTCGCCCACTCGCTCCGACGCTTGTTTTCCGCGTGCGGACCACCACAAGCAGGGGTGGTTACATCCCTTTTCCCGCACTTATAACAAAAAATGTGTCGTGTTTTATCTGGACAGTAAATATAACTGTGTCCCAACTGAAGACAATTCCAACATTTCATTTTCGAATAATCGTTTCTAACGCCCAAAGCCTCAACCTGTGGGTCTAATTCTAAATCTACCTCATCAGCAGCTGTTTCGACTGAAATTTCACTAACTTGCCGTGGACGATTAAGATTAGTGGTTTTATTCTCCAGGAGAACCTTTTCAGCTTTTCAAGCCAAAAGTCGCAGCTCACCCAAATCCTTTGGATTGGATATGAAAAGCATAGCTTTAAGATCGGGGTTAACGTTCTTTTTAATTATCTCAATTAGCGAAGCATCGCCCATGGGGTATTTAAGTCTCAAGTTTAACCTAACAAGGTATGAGTGGAAATTGTCATAACTCTCCTTTGCTAGCTGTCTGCGGTTCGAAATTCTTAACAGTATCTCATGATCTGTCTCAGATGAACCAAATTCTGCCTTTAGAGCCTTTTTCAAATCCTCATAATTTGCATCTGGTTTTAGCTTCATATAATCCCAATAAAAATCGTCCGCCTTGTCCCTAAGGAAAACATGAATGTTTGATACAATATATTCCTGAGGACACTGCGAGCGAGCCATGAGTGTGTCTATTTTAAACAAAAAATCTGCTATATTTCCCTCGCCATTATACGAAACCTTCCAATCTTTAAATTTAATAGAAAACGTTGCAGTTGAAGCACTTGAAAAGGTAGGAACTGCGGAAATTTGACCTTGTGCCGCAGAAGGAGGCGTTCCATTTGCACGTGTATGATCAATTGATTCCCTAATAGCGGCAAATTCCTTCCTAAACTCCTCTTGAGTTTTTCTCATAGTCTCTTGAAAGTGCTGCATTAGTGCGTCAAATGCATTAACAGTTGGGAATTCTTCATAATTCCCTTGGTTACCGTCATTTGCAGCCATCTCTAACTGATTAAGATTGTGCTGGTTCTCAATAATACCAGTCGGTTGTAATAGGCTGTCTAATGATCCTAAATCTAAATTTTGTAACGATTTATTCAACAATGCGGGATTTGAACTATTAGTTTTAACTATTGTGTCCTCCGATTGGTAAGAGTCAAGAGAACGTAAAACTGAGGAAGATCTTATCGCCCTAATACTCGTATCAGACAGCGGACTTTGCAACCTTATAGTACTAGAATTTTCAACTAAAGTAGTCGAACACCGTCCCCTACCTCTTATCGAAGAAATACTTAGGCTACGTGGAGTTGTACCCCTGCCTCTTGACGATCCAGATAAATTTAAATTCAAATTTTCCGATGTATTCAAGGAAGTTTTCGCAGTTTTAGCGGTACTTGCGGAAGCTTTTGCGCTGTTTGTAGACGTTTTTACGATTTTCGCGGAGCTTGTAGAAGCTTTTCCGGTATTAGTGGGTTTTGTTGAAGATTTCGCAATATTCGAAGAAGAATTCGCGGGGTCTGTAAGTTTTGCAGTATTGGTAGTTTTTCTTGTATTGTGTATGGGCATAATGCGCCAAGGAGGAAAAAAAATCGCTTTACAAACTTTAAATCCGAAAGGCAAAAAAAAATTGTTAAAGTTCCCAAATAAAATTCAATGTAAAGTTCTCGAAGACAGCGTTCACCAAAAACAAAACAAAATACAATTTTTATATTTCTTTCCTTTTACTAAGAAAAGTTACAAATCAGAAGTTTCAAAACAGGGAAAACAAATATATATATATATACATAAGAATTTATCAAAAGGGGTTTTTTTTTGTATTTCAAACTATTGAGAAATATATCGTGAAATAAAACGAGGAATGTTAAGAGAACGCAAATAAAAGCTAGAAAAAAGGTCACATATCATGTATTATTTTTATGGAAGTGCATAGATACCGAAGTACTCTGACTCCTTCCAAAATTTACTTAGCTAATCAATTTCCATTTTAAAATATAATATTGCGTTTTATACAATAAAAAACAAATTCTTGTCTCTTGTTAATTTGACGTTTCAATTTAAGAGAAGTCTTTTTTCTGAATTTTAAAAAAGCAATAGCAACAATTGTAAGAAACATAATATAAAAAAAATGTTTATATTATTAAAAAAAATTCTCTTAAATTGAGTTTTGATAATTTCAACACTTTCTTTAAAATTTCTTATGTACTACTTACAATCTCTTGTTTTAATTTTAAGTGTACTAACGTAAAGCCTTGTAGTCTTTATTGCTGGTGAATCAAGTTGACGAGCTGATTGACTTTTTTCTTAAGAGGAGCTTTTTAAGCTTTTCACGTACTCTCTTCCACTTTAAGAAGTTGGGGTTTATTGTTGCTATGAGTACATAATACACTTTTTCAATTTTGTTAGTTTGCGCTTACAATTTGCGTTCTTTTTCTATTTTCTTTAAATTAATTCTTTTTTACTTTCTTATGTACAATAGCCTTATATTAACGCTGATCTTCCTTTTTTTTCTCTCTCCTTTCTGAAACTTCTTATACATTTAAAACATTCATGAAAATTCGCATACACGCACTATTTAACAAAATGAAATTATTTCGTAACATTTCTTTCATGTTGCATTTATGAAACAAATTGAAATTAATTTAAAACTTTGTGTGCGTCCAGCGTTGTATGTCTTTAGGTTAACAATTGCACGTGTTTTAATTTATTTTATTCTTTTTTTTTTTCAAATTCATCACTTGGTGTTCTTTTATATTTTAAGGAAAATTGTATTTTTCTTTTTTAAATTGTTTTTAGTCTGTCTGTTCGAAAATTAATACCCGTTACATTTTTTTTAAACGTTATTAAACCGTATATTAACTGGTTTCCTTTTTTTTGGTTTTTTTTTTTTAAATATTCCTGATTTTATTGTAATTTAAGTTTTTGATAAGTTTTTTCTTTAGTTAATTTCCAGTAGTCTTATTTAATTTCAATTAAACTGTACCGTACATAAAATAATAATAAATTTGTACATGGAAATTATCATGGTGATTGTTCTTTGTACAGTCTTCAACTAAAATTGTGTTTTTTTTCTCGACGTAATTATAACACGTCCGTTCTTTTCCTTTATTCAAAATCAACTAACTTCACGTTGTACCAATTCTGACATCGTAACCTACAGGCATTGACAAAGTTTTTTCTTTTCTTTATTGCATTCCCTTTCATTCTTCATGTGTCGATCTGTCATTGGTCAATTATCCTAACGGGACCATAGAACGATATAAACCAAAAAGGAATTATGAAATTCCTACGATCAGAGGCGTATTTCGAGTATCGTAAGGGGAGTTGCTAACTATAAAAAAAGAACAAAACAAATCTGCAAATTCCCAATAAGTAAACGGCCGTTAATTTTAAAATGTGACAACGATTAACACTTCAACAAAACTATTTAAAGGAGGATTGTGAATAAAAAAAAAACAATCCGTAACAAACCTGCTTCGTATCAAGATTTAAAATTGAAAACCGATCAGGTATAATTGGGTTCAAGGTTCACAAGAAAATCAAGTAAAAAAAAACTCGAGAAAAACCAATGAATGCTGCAAAAATCGACGATTTCCAACGTGTGGCACGACCCACGAGCCGGGCAGTAAATTTATATCCAGGGAGAAAACTCTGTTAATTTGGTTTCAATTCGCTTTCTGATCCTACACTTTACAAATTTTGGTTTAAATTTCGCATTAATACCTTTCTTGAAATCGCTTTGTGAATGGTTTTTTCGGAATACTTCTTGCCCCTCGAAAAAATTTACGGGTTTTGATCTTGTGTTGTACGTTTTAGCAGATTTTTCATGTGCAATATTAAGATTTTTACTAATCTTTTCGCGTATATTCTGAAGACGGTCGGCATGATGTATAACTGTGTCATCGGATAACATATTTAACCTATCCAAAATACTGTATGAAGAGCCATGTAAAATCATATTCTGCCCAAAAGTAGCAAAATAAGGCGAACACTGAATATCCGAAGGGAAATCGCCACGTAAAATCGTTAAAATTTTCGGTATGGTTCTATCCCAGTTTAGGTGATCCGGTTCATTTTTAAGAAAGTATCTTATTTTGGAAATTATTTCCCTATTAGCCCTCTCTGAGGCGTTTGCCTGTGGCGAATAAAACCCGGTTGTAACATGTGTAATACCAAATACTGAAAAAAAATCTTCTATCTCTTTCGAGGTGAATTGTTTTGCGTTGTCGCTGTGTATGTACTGCGGCACGCCATAGGTACAAAAATCTCGTTATGAAAAAAATCTATAACACTGTTCGAATTTGCTGATCTTAAAGGTTTTAAGAAAATAAACTTTGTTAAATGATCCACCACAATAAACAACTGACGGTTTTTCGATTTAGTGCATGGGTATGGATCCAAAAAATCGCAGTATAGCCTCTGAAAGGGACGAACCGTGGTAAATTGATTTCCCATGGGAGGGCGTAAGGTCTGATTAGTTGGCTTAATAATCTTACAATCATCACAATTTCTTATATAAGATTTTATATCGCGTGCCATCTTTGGCTAAAAATATTTCTGTCTAACTCGAAAAAGAGTTTTGTTCTAACCGACATGGCAACCCTCTTCATGCGCGGATCTAATCGTGCTCTTTGTTAAAGTGATCGGTAGCCATAACCTCCATAGGGTTTCTTCCTCTTTATCATCGCGCCGAAACTTAACCCGCTTATAGACAAAGTAGTCAGATAGACACAAGTCTGGTAAAGCCTCGCCATTTTTACGAATATTTTCCCTTAAAATATTATATTCTGCGCTATCAAATTCGGGTGAAGTAATATCGACTTCAGGTGGATTACAATTCAATTCCACTTCGTCTACATCGAACCTAGAGAGGGTGTCTGGCACCACATTTAAGGAACCCTTTCTATGTTCCATTACGAAATCGAAATTTTGGAGCTTTGAACTCCGGTGGAGCCAATCTGCCATGCAAATCTTTTTGGTTCATAAGCCACCGAAGACTTGAGTGGTCTGTCACTATCTTAAACGGGAGTCCTTCAATGTACTGTCTGAAGCGCTTAACAAAAATTACGGCAGCTAGACACTCCAACTCCATGACCGTGTAATTACGCTGTGCACGATTCAACTTCTGGGACACAAACGCTATAGGTCGCTCTCTGCCCTCGTCATCAAATTGATATAGGACTCCATCTACCCCTACACGTGAAGCGTCACACTGTATAATGAAGTCTCTTTCAAAATCTGGCTGTGCCAGAACAGGTGCACTCGAAAGGGCGGTTTTTAATCTATTAAACGAATTCATTGCATCCTGGGTAAGACGAAAAGGTTTGTTTGTTTTACGCAGACAATCAGTGAGGGGACCGGCTAAACCTGAAAAATTGTTAATAAATGCTCGGTACCAGTTCGACATACCAACGAAGCGCCTAATTTGACGTGGCGTCTTGGGAGGTGGAAACTCATCAATTGCCCTAACCTTTTCAGGATCAACCTTTAAATTACCACCACCAATTATATATCCAAGATATTTTATTTCGCGTTTGCAAAATTTACTCTTTCTGACGTTAATTGTAAGACCGGCAGATTTCAAACATTGGGCAACTTCTGAAAGTAATTGAATATGAGTGTAAAAATCCTGGCTACACACAAGGAGATCGTCCAAGTAAATGAAAACATTGTCCCTTAATCTCGCTGGGATTACTTTATCCATCAGACGGCTCATGGTCTGAGGACCATTACAGACACCAAAAGGCATTACTTTATATTGATATAGGGGCCTTCCGCGGACTGCAAAAGCGGTCTTTTCCTTCGACGACTCAGACAATCAAAAATGCGTCCTTAAGATCAATGCCACTTATGTAGTGTGTATCCTTTAAACGGCTAAGTAACCCATTTATATGTGGAAGTGGGTATGAATCCTTTTTAGTTAATGGATTTATTTTTCTGCAATCTAAGCAGAGCCTTATCTTTCCGGGCTTACGCACCGTAACGATTGGACTACACCAAGGAGAATTTGATTCCTCTATCACCCCGAGAGCCAACAACCTATCGAGTTCTTCATATACCTCTGCTTGTCTAGGGGGAGAAAGGGGGTAGTGTCTTGATTTCACTGGGGTAGCATCACCTGTGTCAATGTGATGCTCAAGAAGGTTTGTGGACCCAAGACCTAACTTTTCATACGATGGGAAATTTAAAATAACACTATCGAGCCGCAATTTCTGTTCAGAAGTTAGATTGTGAAACATAGAATCTGGATTCTTATCAAGTTCTACACTAGAGATTTTGGGAATGATGTCAGGAGCGAGAGCATAAGCTCGCCAAAAATCAACACCAAGATAACCCTCTTGAGAAAGATCCGGTACAATATAGAAAATAATAGATTTAGTTACTTCCCTAAATGTCACTGGTAGCGAACAATAACCAAAAACCTTGTTTCTTGAACCATTTGCCGTGGAAATACTATAATTAAACTATTGCATTTTAATGTTATATTTATTGATGAAATCCATGCTTCCTTTCCTAAAACTGATACATTAGCCCCAGAATCTAAAAGGCATAATAAGTCATCATCAAAAATTTGTATCATAGCAAAAGGTCTACCATCACCGGAATCTGATAAGCAAGTAGCTTCAACCAATCTTCTAAATTTTCTTCTCATTTTGCAACGCAATCTACATGCCAATATTTTTCGAGCAGGTTGACAACCAAAAGAATTTTGTTTGGTATTAAATCGAGGTTGTTTACGACTATGCAGGGAGATTTCTTGAATATCAGGGTTTTGTTGTATAGTTTGGTTTAAAAGACTGGGAGGTAAAACCCCCTGTGAGGGTTTACGCTCAATGTCAGAATTAACCTCGGGATTTACTTTGAGGAATGAGCATCCCCGGTCGCCCACTCGCTCCGACGCTTGTTTTCCGCGTGCGGACCACCACAAGCAGGGGTGGTTACATCCCTTTTCCCGCACTTATAACAAAAAATGTGTCGTGTTTTATCTGGACAGTAAATATAACTGTGTCCCAACTGAAGACAATTCCAACATTTCATTTTCGAATAATCGTTTCTAACGCCCGAAGCCTCAACCTGTGGGTCTAATTCTAAATCTACCTCATCAGCAGCTGTTTCGACTGAAATTTCACTAACTTGCCGTGGACGATTAAGATTAGTGGTTTTATTCTCCAGGAGAACCTTTTCAGTTTTTCAAGCCAAAAGTCGCAGCTCACCCAAATCCTTTGGATTGGATATGAAAAGCATAGCTTTAAGATCGGGGTTAACGTTCTTTTTAATTATCTCAATTAGCGAAGCATCGCCCATGGGGTATTTAAGTCTCAAATTTAACCTAACAAGGTATGAGTGGAAATTGTCATAACTCTCCTTTGCTAGCTGTCTGCGGTTCGAAATTCTTAACAGTATCTCATGATCTGTCTCAGATGAACCAAATTCTGCCTTTAGAGCCTTTTTCAAATCCTCATAATTTGCATCTGGTTTTAGCTTCATATAATCCCAATAAAAATCGTCCGCCTTGTCCCTAAGGAAAACATGAATGTTTGATACAATATATTCCTGAGGACACTGCGAGCGAGCCATGAGTGTGTCTATTTTAAACAAAAAATCTGCTATATTTCCCTCGCCATTATACGAAACCTTCCAATCTTTAAATTTAATAGAAAACGTTGCAGTTGAAGCACTTGTAAAGGTAGGAACCGCGGAAATTTGACCTTGTGCCGCAGAAGGAGGCGTTCCATTTGCACGTGTATGATCAATTGATTCCCTAATAGCGGCAAATTCCTTCCTAAACTCCTCTTGAGTTTTTCTCATAGTCTCTTGAAAGTGCTGCATTAGTGCGTCAAATGCATTAACAGTTGGGGATTCTTCATAATTCCCTTGGTTACCGTCATTTGCAGCCATCTCTAACTGATTAAGATTGTGCTGGTTCTCAATAATACCAGTCGGTTGTAATAGGCTGTCTAATGATCCTAAATCTAAATTTTGTAACGATTTATTCAACAATGCGGGATTTGAACTATTAGTTTTAACTATTGTGTCCTCCGATTGGTAAGAGTCAAGAGAACGTAAAACTGAGGAAGATCTTATCGCCCTAATACTCGTATCAGACAGCGGACTTTGCAACCTTATAGTACTAGAATTTTCAACTAAAGTAGTCGAACACCGTCCCCTACCTCTTATCGAAGAAATACTTAGGCTACGTGGAGTTGTACCCCTGCCTCTTGACGATCCAGATAAATTTAAATTCAAATTTTCCGATGTATTCAAGGAAGTTTTCGCAGTTTTAGCGGTACTTGCGGAAGCTTTTGCGCTGTTTGTAGACGTTTTTACGATTTTCGCGGAGCTTGTAGAAGCTTTTCCGGTATTAGTGGGTTTTGTTGAAGATTTCGCAATATTCGAAGAAGAATTCGCGGGGTCTGTAAGTTTTGCAGTATTGGTAGTTTTTCTTGTATTGTGTATGGGCATAATGCGCCAAGGAGGAAAAAAAATCGCTTTACAAACTTTAAATCCGAAAGGCAAAAAAAAATTGTTAAAGTTCCCAAATAAAATTCAATGTAAAGTTCTCGAAGACAGCGTTCACCAAAAACAAAACAAAATACAATTTTTATATTTCTTTCCTTTTACTAAGAAAAGTTACAAATCAGAAGTTTCAAAACAGGGAAAACAAATATATATATATACATAAGAATTTATCAAAAGGGGTTTTTTTTGTATTTCAAACTATTGAGAAAAATATCGTGAAATAAAACGAGGAATGTTAAGAGAACGCAAATAAAAGCTAGAAAAAAGGTCGCATATCATGTATTATTTTTATGGAAGTGCATAGATACCGAAGTACTCTGACTCCTTCCAAAATTTACTTAGCTAATCAATTTCCATTTTAAAATATAATATTGCGTTTTATACAATAAAAAACAAATTCTTGTCTCTTGTTAATTTGACGTTTCAATTTAAGAGAAGTCTTTTTTCTGAATTTTAAAAAAGCAATAGCAACAATTGTAAGAAACATAATATAAAAAAATGGTTATATTATTAAAAAAAATTCTCTTAAATTGAGTTTTGATAATTTCAACACTTTCTTTAAAATTTCTTATGTACTACTTACAATCTCTTGTTTTAATTTTAAGTGTACTAACGTAAAGCCTTGTAGTCTTTATTGCTGGTGAATCAAATTGACGAGCTGATTGACTTTTTTCTTAAGAGGAGCTTTTTAAGCTTTTCACGTACTCTCTTCCACTTTAAGAAGTTGGGGTTTATTGTTGCTATGAGTACATAATACACTTTTTCAATTTTGTTAGTTTGCGCTTACAATTTGCGTTCTTTTTCTATTTTCTTTAAATTAATTCTTTTTTACTTTCTTATGTACAATAGCCTTATATTAACGCTGATCTTCCTTTTTTTTCTCTCTCCTTTCTGAAACTTCTTATACATTTAAAACATTCATGAAAATTCGCATACACGCACTATTTAACAAAATGAAATTATTTCGTAACATTTCTTTCATGTTGCATTTATGAAACAAATTGAAATTAATTTAAAACTTTGTGTGCGTCCAGCGTTGTATGTCTTTAGGTTAACAATTGCACGTGTTTTAATTTATTTTATTCTTTTTTTTTCAAATTCATCACTTGGTGTTCTTTTATATTTTAAGGAAAATTGTATTTTTCTTTTTTAAATTGTTTTTAGTCTGTCTGTTCGAAAATTAATACCCGTTACATTTTTTTTTAACGTTATTAAACCGTATATTAACTGGTTTCCTTTTTTTTGGTTTTTTTTAAATATTCCTGATTTTATTGTAATTTAAGTTTTTGATAAGTTTTTTCTTTAGTTAATTTCCAGTAGTCTTATTTAATTTCAATTAAACTGTACCGTACATAAAATAATAATAAATTTGTACATGGAAATTATCATGGTGATTCTTCTTTGTACAGTCTTCAACTAAAATTGTGTTTTTTTTCTCGACGTAATTATAACACGTCCGTTCTTTTCCTTTATTCAAAATCAACTTACTTCACGTTGTACCAATTCTGACATCGTAACCTACAGGCATTGACAAAGTTTTTTCTTTTCTTTATTGCATTCCCTTTCATTCTATATGTGTCGATCTGTCATTGGTCAATTATCCTAACGGGACCATAGAACGATATAAACCAAAAAGGAATTATGAAATTCCTACGATCAGAGGCGTATTTCGAGTATCGTAAGGGGAGTTGCTAACTATAAAAAAAGAACAAAACAAATCTGCAAATTCCCAATAAGTAAACGGCCGTTAATTTTAAAATGTGACAACGATTAACACTTCAACAAAACTATTTAAAGGAGGATTGTGAATAAAAAAAAAAACAATCCGTAACAAACCTGCTTCGTATCAAGATTTAAAATTGAAAACCGAACAGGTATAATTGGGTTCAAGGTTCACAAGAAAATCAAGTAAAAAAAAACTCGAGAAAAACCAATGAATGCTGCAAAAATCGATTTCCAACGTGTGCCACGAGCCGGGCAGTAAATTTATATCCAGGGAGAAAACTCTGTTAATTTGGTTTCAATTCGCTTTCTGATCCTACACTTTACAAATTTTGGTTTAAATTTCGCATTAATACCTTTCTTGAAATCGCTTTGTGAATGGTTTTTTCGGAATACTTCTTGCCCCTCGAAAAAATTTACGGGTTTTGATCTTGTGTTGTACGTTTTAGCAGATTTTTCATGTGCAATATTAAGATTTTTACTAATCTTTTCGCGTATATTCTGAAGACGGTCGGCATGATGTATAACTGTGTCATCGGATAACATATTTAACCTATCCAAAATACTGTATGAAGAGCCATGTAAAATCATATTCTGCCCAAAAGTAGCAAAATAAGGCGAACACTGAATATCCGAAGGGAAATCGCCACGTAAAATCGTTAAAATTTTCGGTATGGTTCTATCCCAGTTTAGGTGATCCGGTTCATTTTTAAGAAAGTATCTTATTTTGGAAATTATTTCCCTATTAGCCCTCTCTGAGGCGTTTGCCTGTGGCGAATAAAACCCGGTTGTAACATGTGTAATACCAAATACTGAAAAAAAATCTTCTATCTCTTTCGAGGTGAATTGTTTTGCGTTGTCGCTGTGTATGTACTGCGGCACGCCATAGGTACAAAAATCTCGTTATGAAAAAAATCTATAACACTGTTCGAATTTGCTGATCTTAAAGGTTTTAAGAAAATAAACTTTGTTAAATGATCCACCACAATAAACAATTGACGGTTTTTCGATTTAGTGCATGGGTATGGATCCAAAAAATCGCAGTATAGCCTCTGAAAGGGACGAACCGTGGTAAATTGATTTCCCATGGGAGGGCGTAAGGTCTGATTAGTTGGCTTAATAATCTTACAATCATCACAATTTCTTATATAAGATTTTATATCGCGTGCCATCTTTGGCTAAAAATATTTCTGTCTAACTCGAAAAAGAGTTTTGTTATAACCGCCATGGCAACCCTCTTTATGCGCGGATCTAATCGTGCTCTTTGTTAAAGTGATCGGTAGCCATAACCTCCATAGGTTTTCTTCCTCTTTATCATCGCGCCGAAACTTAACCCGCTTATAGACAAAGTAGTCAGATAGACACAAGTCTGGTAAAGCGTCGCCATTTTTACGAATATTTTCCCTTAAAATATTATATTCTGCGCTATCAAATTCGGGTGAAGTAATATCGACTTCAGGTGGATTACAATTCAATTCCACTTCGTCTACATCGAACCTAGAGAGGGTGTCTGGCACCACATTTAAGGAACCCTTTCTATGTTCCATTACGAAATCGAAATTTTGGAGCTTTGAACTCCGGTGGAGCCAATCTGCCATGCAAATCTTTTTGGTTCATAAGCCACCGAAGACTTGAGTGGTCTGTCACTATCTTAAACGGGAGTCCTTCAATGTACTGTCTGAAGCGCTTAACAAAAATTACGGCAGCTAGACACTCCAACTCCGTGACCGTGTAATTACGCTGTGCACGATTCAACTTCTGGGACACAAACGCTATAGGTCGCTCTCTGCCCTCGTCATCAAATTGATATAGGACTCCATCTACCCCTACACGTGAAGCGTCACACTGTATAATGAAGTCTCTTTCAAAATCTGGCTGTGCCAGAACAGGTGCACTCGAAAGGGCGGTTTTTAATCTATTAAACGAATTCATTGCATCCTGGGTAAGACGAAAAGGTTTGTTTGTTTTACGCAGACAATCAGTGAGGGGACCGGCTAAATCTGAAAAATTGTTAATAAATGCTCGGTACCAGTTCGACATACCAACGAAGCGCCTAATTTGACGTGGCGTCTTGGGAGGTGGAAACTCATCAATTGCCCTAACCTTTTCAGGTTCAACCTTTAAATTACCACCACCAATTATATATCCAAGATATTTTATTTCGCGTTTGCAAAATTTACTCTTTCTGACGTTAATTGTAAGAGCGGCAGATTTCAAACATTGGGCAACTTCTGAAAGTAATTGAATATGAGTGTAAAAATCCTGGCTACACACAAGGAGATCGTCCAAGTAAATGAAAACATTGTCCCTTAATCTCGCTGGGATTACTTTATCCATCAGACGGCTCATGGTCTGAGGACCATTACAGACACCAAAAGGCATTACTTTATATTGATATAGGGGCCTTCCGCGGACTGCAAAAGCGGTCTTTTCCTTCGACGACTCAGACAATCAAAAATGCGTCCTTAAGATCAATGCCACTTATGTAGTGTGTATCCTTTAAACGGCTAAGTAACCCATTTATATGTAGAAGTGGGTATGAATCCTTTTTAGTTAATGGATTTATTTTTCTGCAATCTAAGCAGAGCCTTATCTTTCCGGGCTTACGCACCGTAACGATTGGACTACACCAAGGAGAATTTGATTCCTCTATCACCCCGAGAGCCAACAACCTATCGAGTTCTTCATATACCTCTGCTTGTCTAGGGGGAGAAAGGGGGTAGTGTCTTGATTTCACTGGGGTAGCATCACCTGTGTCAATGTGATGCTCAAGAAGGTTTGTGGACCCAAGACCTAACTTTTCATACGATGGGAAATTTAAAATAACACTATCGAGCCGCAATTTCTGTTCAGAAGTTAGATTGTGAAATATAGAATCTGGATTCTTATCAAGTTCTACACTAGAGATTTCGGGAATGATGTCAGGAGCGAGAGCATAAGCTCGCCAAAAATCAACACCAAGATAACCCTCTTGAGAAAGATCCGGTACAATATAGAAAATAATAGATTTAGTTACTTCCCTAAATGTCACTGGTAGCGAACAATAACCAAAAACCTTGTTTCTTGAACCATTTGCCGTGGAAATACTATAATTAAACTATTGCATTTTAATGTTATATTTATTGATGAAATCCATGCTTCCTTTCCTAAAACTGATACATTAGCCCCAGAATCTAAAAGGCATAATAAGGCATCATCAAAAATTTGTATCATAGCAAAAGGTCTACCATCACCGGAATCTGATAAGCAAGTAGCTTCAACCAATCTTCTAAATTTTCTTCTCATTTTGCAACGCAATCTACATGCCAATATTTTTCGAGCAGGTTGACAACCAAAAGAATTTTGTTTGGTATTAAATCGAGGTTGTTTACGACTATGCAGGGAGATTTCTTGAATATCAGGGTTTTGTTGTATAGTTTGGTTTAAAAGACTGGGAGGTAAAACCCCCTGTGAGGGTTTACGCTCAATGTCAGAATTAACCTCGGGATTTACTTTGAGGAACGAGCATCCCCGGTCGCCCACTCGCTCCGACGCTTGTTTTCCGCGTGCGGACCACCACAAGCAGGGGTGGTTACATCCCTTTTCCCGCACTTATAACAAAAAATGTGTCGTGTTTTATCTGGACAGTAAATATAACTGTGTCCCAACTGAAGACAATTCCAACATTTCATTTTCGAATAATCGTTTCTAACGCCCAAAGCCTCAACCTGTGGGTCTAATTCTAAATCTACCTCATCAGCAGCTGTTTCGACTGAAATTTCACTAACTTGCCGTGGACGATTAAGATTAGTGGTTTTATTCTCCAGGAGAACCTTTTCAGCTTTTCAAGCCAAAAGTCGCAGCTCACCCAAATCCTTTGGATTGGATATGAAAAGCATAGCTTTAAGATCGGGATTAACGTTCTTTTTAATTATCTCAATTAGCGAAGCATCGCCCATGGTGTATTTAAGTCTCAAATTTAACCTAACAAGGTATGAGTGGAAATTGTCATAACTCTCCTTTGCTAGCTGTCTGCGGTTCGAAATTCTTAACAGTATCTCATGATCTGTCTCAGATGAACCAAATTCTGCCTTTAGAGCCTTTTTCAAATCCTCATAATTTGCATCTGGTTTTAGCTTCATATAATCCCAATAAAAATCGTCCGCCTTGTCCCTAAGGAAAACATGAATGTTTAATACAATATATTCCTGAGGACACTGCGAGCGAGCCATGAGTGTGTCTATTTTAAACAAAAAATCTGCTATATTTCCCTCGCCATTATACGAAACCTTCCAATCTTTAAATTTAATAGAAAACGTTGCAGTTGAAGCACTTGAAAAGGTAGGAACCGCGGAAATTTGACCTTGTGCCGCAGAAGGAGGCGTTCCATTTGCACGTGTATGATCAATTGATTCCCTAATAGCGGCAAATTCCTTCCTAAACTCCTCTTGAGTTTTTCTCATAGTCTCTTGAAAGTGCTGCATTAGTGCGTCAAATGCATTAACAGTTTTGGATTCTTCATAATTCCCTTGGTTACCGTCATTTGCAGCCATCTCTAACTGATTAAGATTGTGCTGGTTCTCAATAATACCAGTCGGTTGTAATAGGCTGTCTAATGATCCTAAATCTAAATTTTGTAACGATTTATTCAACAATGCGGGATTTGAACTATTAGTTTTAACTATTGTGTCCTCCGATTGGTAAGAGTCAAGAGAACGTAAAACTGAGGAAGATCTTATCGCCCTAATACTCGTATCAGACAGCGGACTTTGCAACCTTATAGTACAAGAATTTTCAACTAAAGTAGTCGAACACCGTCCCCTACCTCTTATCGAAGAAATACTTAGGCTACGTGGAGTTGTACCCCTGCCTCTTGACGATCCAGATAAATTTAAATTCAAATTTTCCGATGTATTCAAGGAAGTTTTCGCAGTTTTAGCGGTACTTGCGGAAGCTTTTGCGCTGTTTGTAGACGTTTTTACGATTTTCTCTTAGCTTGTAGAAGCTTTTCCGGTATTAGTGGGTTTTGTTGAAGATTTCGCAATATTCGAAGAAGAATTCGCGGGGTCTGTAAGTTTTGCAGTATTGGTAGTTTTTCTTGTATTGTGCATGGGCATAATGCGCCAAGGAGGAAAAAAAATCGCTTTACAAACTTTAAATCCGAAAGGCAAAAAAAAATTGTTAAAGTTCCCAAATAAAATTCAATGTAAAGTTCTCGAAGACAGCGTTCACCAAAAACAAAACAAAATACAATTTTTATATTTCTTTCCTTTTACTAAGAAAAGTTACAAATCAGAAGTTTCAAAACAGGGAAAACAAATATATATATATACATAAGAATTTATCAAAAGGGGTTTTTTTTTGTATTTCAAACTATTGAGAAAAATATCGTGAAATAAAACGAGGAATGTTAAGAGAACGCAAATAAAAGCTAGAAAAAAGGTCACATATCATGTATTATTTTTATGGAAGTGCATAGATACCGAAGTACTCTGACTCCTTCCAAAATTTACTTAGCTAATCAATTTCCATTTTAAAATATAATATTGCGTTTTATACAATAAAAAACAAATTCTTGTCTCTTGTTAATTTGACGTTTCAATTTAAGAGAAGTCTTTTTTCTGAATTTTAAAAAAGCAATAGCAACAATTGTAAGAAACATAAATAAAAAAAATGTTTATATTATTAAAAAAAATTCTCTTAAATTGAGTTTTGATAATTTCAACACTTTCTTTAAAATTTCTTATGTACTACTTACATCTCTTGTTTTAATTTTAAGTGTACTAACGTAAAGCCTTGTAGTCTTTATTGCTGGTGAATCAAGTTGACGAGCTGATTGACTTTTTTCTTAAGAGGAGCTTTTTAAGCTTTTCACGTACTCTCTTCCACTTTAAGAAGTTGGGGTTTATTGTTGCTATGAGTACATAATACACTTTTTCAATTTTGTTAGTTTGCGCTTACAATTTGCGTTCTTTTTCTATTTTCTTTAAATTAATTCTTTTTTACTTTCTTATGTACAATAGCCTTATATTAACGCTGATCTTCCTTTTTTTCTCTCTCCTTTCTGAAACTTCTTATACATTTAAAACATTCATGAAAATTCGCATACACGCACTATTTAACAAAATGAAATTATTTCGTAACATTTCTTTCATGTTGCATTTATGAAACAAATTGAAATTAATTTAAAACTTTGTGTGCGTCCAGCGTTGTATGTCTTTAGGTTAACAATTGCACGTGTTTTAATTTATTTTATTCTTTTTTTTCAAATTCATCACTTGGTGTTCTTTTATATTTTAAGGAAAATTGTATTTTTCTTTTTTAAATTGTTTTTAGTCTGTCTGTTCGAAAATTAGTACCCGTTACATTTTTTTAAACGTTATTAAACCGTATATTAACTGGTTTCCTTTTTTTTGGTTTTTTTTTAAATATTCCTGATTTTATTGTAATTTAAGTTTTTGATAAGTTTTTTCTTTAGTTAATTTCCAGTAGTCTTATTTAATTTCAATTAAACTGTACCGTACATAAAATAATAATAAATTTGTACATGGAAATTATCATGGTGATTCTTCTTTGTACAGTCTTCAACTAAAATTGTGTTTTTTTTCTCGACGTAATTATAACACGTCCGTTCTTTTCCTTTATTCAAAATCAACTAACTTCACGTTGTACCAATTCTGACATCGTAACCTACAGGCATTGACAAAGTTTTTTCTTTTCTTTATTGCATTCCCTTTCATTCTATATGTGTCGATCTGCCATTGGTCAATTATCCTAACGGGACCATAGAACGATATAAACCAAAAAGGAATTATGAAATTCCTACGATCAGAGGCGTATTTCGAGTATCGTAAGGGGAGTTGCTAACTATAAAAAAAGAACAAAACAAATCTGCAAATTCCCAATAAGTAAACGGCCGTTAATTTTAAAATGTGACAACGATTAACACTTCAACAAAACTATTTAAAGGAGGATTGTGAATAAAAAAAAAACAATCCGTAACAAACCTGCTTCGTATCAAGATTTAAAATTGAAAACCGAACAGGTATAATTGGGTTCAAGGTTCACAAGAAAATCAAGTAAAAAAAAACTCGAGAAAAACCAATGAATGCTGCAAAAATCGATTTCCAACGTGTGGCACGACCCACGAGCCGGGCAGTAAATTTATATCCAGGGAGAAAACTCTGTTAATTTGGTTTCAATTCGCTTTCTGATCCTACACTTTACAAATTTTGGTTTAAATTTCGCATTAATACCTTTCTTGAAATCGCTTTGTGAATGGTTTTTTCGGAATACTTCTTGCCCCTCGAAAAAATTTACGGGTTTTGATCTTGTGTTGTACGTTTTAGCAGATTTTTCATGTGCAATATTAAGATTTTTACTAATCTTTTCGCGTATATTCTGAAGACGGTCGGCATGATGTATAACTGTGTCATCGGATAACATATTTAACCTATCCAAAATACTGTATGAAGAGCCATGTAAAATCATATTCTGCCCAAAAGTAGCAAAATAAGGCGAACACTGAATATCCGAAGGGAAATCGCCACGTAAAATCGTTAAAATTTTCGGTATGGTTCTATCCCAGTTTAGGTGATCCGGTTCATTTTTAAGAAAGTATTTTATTTTGGAAATTATTTCCCTATTAGCCCTCTCTGAGGCGTTGGCCTGTGGCGAATAAAACCCGGTTGTAACATGTGTAATACCAAATACTGAAAAAAAATCTTCTATCTCTTTCGAGGTGAATTGTTTTGCGTTGTCGCTGTGTATGTACTGCGGCACGCCATAGGTACAAAAATCTCGTTATGAAAAAAATCTATAACACTGTTCGAATTTGCTGATCTTAAAGGTTTTAGGAAAATAAACTTTGTTAAATGATCAACCACAATAAACAACTGACGGTTTTTCGATTTAGTGCATGGGTATGGATCCAAAAAATCGCAGTATAGCCTCTGAATGGGACGAACCGTGGTAAATAGATTTCCCATGGGAGGGCGTAAGGTCTGATTAGTTGGCTTAATAATCTTACAATCATCACAATTTCTTATATAAGATTTTATATCGCGTGCCATCTTTGGCTAAAAATATTTCTGTCTAACTCGAAAAAGAGTTTTGTTATAACCGCCATGGCAACCCTCTTCATGCGCGGATCTAATCGTGCTCTTTGTTAAAGTGATCGGTAGCCATAACCTCCATAGGTTTTCTTCCTCTTTATCATCGCGCCGAAACTTAACCCGCTTATAGACAAAGTAGTCAGATAGACACAAGTCTGGTAAAGCGTCGCCATTTTTACGAATATTTTCCCTTAAAATATTATATTCTGCGCTATCAAATTCGGGTGAAGTAATATCGACTTCAGGTGGATTACAATTCAATTCCACTTCGTCTACATCGAACCTAGAGAGGGTGTCTGGCACCACATTTAAGGAACCCTTTCTATGTTCCATTACGAAATCGAAATTTTGGAGCTTTGAACTCCGGTGGAGCCAATCTGCCATGCAAATCTTTTTGGTTCATAAGCCACCGAAGACTTGAGTGGTCTGTCACTATCTTAAACGGGAGTCCTTCAATGTACTGTCTGAAGCGCTTAACAAAAATTACGGCAGCTAGACACTCCAACTCCGTGACCGTGTAATTACGCTGTGCACGATTCAACTTCTGGGACACAAACGCTATAGGTCGCTCTCAGCCCTCGTCATCAAATTGATATAGGACTCCATCTACCCCTACACGTGAAGCGTCACACTGTATAATGAAGTCTCTTTCAAAATCTGGCTGTGCCAGAACAGGTGCACTCGAAAGGGCGGTTTTTAATCTATTAAACGAATTCATTGCATCCTGGGTAAGACGAAAAGGTTTGTTTGTTTTACGCAGACAATCAGTGAGGGGACCGGCTAAATCTGAAAAATTGTTAATAAATGCTCGGTACCAGTTCGACATACCAACGAAGCGCCTAATTTGACGTGGCGTCTTGGGAGGTGGAAACTCATCAATTGCCCTAACCTTTTCAGGATCAACCTTTAAATTACCACCACCAATTATATATCCAAGATATTTTATTTCGCGTTTGCAAAATTTACTCTTTCTGACGTTAATTGTAAGACCGGCAGATTTCAAACATTGGGCAACTTCTGAAAGTAATTGAATATGAGTGTAAAAATCCTGGCTACACACAAGGAGATCGTCCAAGTAAATGAAAACATTGTCCCTTAATCTCGCTGGGATTACTTTATCCATCAGACGGCTCATGGTCTGAGGACCATTACAGACACCAAAAGGCATTACTTTATATTGATATAGGGGCCTTCCGCGGACTGCAAAAGCGGTCTTTTCCTTCGACGACTCAGACAATCAAAAATGCGTCCTTAAGATCAATGCCACTTATGTAGTGTGTATCCTTTAAACGGCTAAGTAACCCATTTATATGTGGAAGTGGGTATGAATCCTTTTTAGTTAATGGATTTATTTTTCTGCAATCTAAGCAGAGCCTTATCTTTCCGGGCTTACGCACCGTAACGATTGGACTACACCAAGGAGAATTTGATTCCTCTATCACCCCGAGAGCCAACAACCTATCGAGTTCTTCATATACCTCTGCTTGTCTAGGGGGAGAAAGGGGGTAGTGTCTTGATTTCACTGGGGTAGCATCACCTGTGTCAATGTGATGCTCAAGAAGGTTTGTGGACCCAAGACCTAACTTTTCATACGATGGGAAATTTAAAATAACACTATCGAGCCGCAATTTCTGTTCAGAAGTTAGATTGTGAAACATAGAATCTGGATTCTTATCAAGTTCTACACTAGAGATTTCGGGAATGATGTCAGGAGCGAGAGCATAAGCTCGCCAAAAATCAACACCAAGATAACCCTCTTGAGAAAGATCCGGTACAATATAGAAAATAATAGATTTAGTTACTTCTCTAAATGTCACTGGTAGCGAACAATAACCAAAAACCTTGTTTCTTGAACCATTTGCCGTGGAAATACTATAATTAAACTATTGCATTTTAATGTTATATTTATTGATGAAATCCATGCTTCCTTTCCTAAAACTGATACATTAGCCCCAGAATCTAAAAGGCATAATAAGTCATCTGATAAGCAAGTAGCTTCAACCAATCTTCTAAATTTTCTTCTCATTTTGCAACGCAATCTACATGCCAATATTTTTCGAGCAGGTTGACAACCAAAAGAATTTTGTTTGGTATTAAATCGAGGTTGTTTACGACTATGCAGGGAGATTTCTTGAATATCAGGGTTTTGTTGTATAGTTTGGTTTAAAAGACTGGGAGGTAAAACCCCCTGTGAGGGTTTACGCTCAATGTCAGAATTAACCTCGGGATTTACTTTGAGGAACGAGCATCCCCGGTCGCCCACTCGCTCCGACGCTTGTTTTCCGCGTGCGGACCACCACAAGCAGGGGTGGTTACATCCCTTTTCCCGCACTTATAACAAAAAATGTGTCGTGTTTTATCTGGACAGTAAATATAACTGTGTCCCAACTGAAGACAATTCCAACATTTCATTTTCGAATAATCGTTTCTAACGCCCAAAGCCTCAACCTGTGGGTCTAATTCTAAATCTACCTCATCAGCAGCTGTTTCGACTGAAATTTCACTAACTTGCCGTGGACGATTAAGATTAGTGGTTTTATTCTCCAGGAGAACCTTTTCAGCTTTTCAAGCCAAAAGTCGCAGCTCACCCAAATCCTTTGGATTGGATATGAAAAGCATAGCTTTAAGATCGGGGTTAACGTTCTTTTTAATTATCTCAATTAGCGAAGCATCGCCCATGGGGTATTTAAGTCTCAAGTTTAACCTAACAAGGTATGAGTGGAAATTGTCATAACTCTCCTTTGCTAGCTGTCTGCGGTTCGAAATTCTTAACAGTATCTCATGATCTGTCTCAGATGAACCAAATTCTGCCTTTAGAGCCTTTTTCAAATCCTCATAATTTGCATCTGGTTTTAGCTTCATATAATCCCAATAAAAATCGTCCGCCTTGTCCCTAAGGAAAACATGAATGTTTGATACAATATATTCCTGAGGACACTGCGAGCGAGCCATGAGTGTGTCTATTTTAAACAAAAAATCTGCTATATTTCCCTCGCCATTATACGAAACCTTCCAATCTTTAAATTTAATAGAAAACGTTGCAGTTGAAGCACTTGAAAAGGTAGGAACTGCGGAAATTTGACCTTGTGCCGCAGAAGGAGGCGTTCCATTTGCACGTGTATGATCAATTGATTCCCTAATAGCGGCAAATTCCTTCCTAAACTCCTCTTGAGTTTTTCTCATAGTCTCTTGAAAGTGCTGCATTAGTGCGTCAAATGCATTAACAGTTGGGGATTCTTCATAATTCCCTTGGTTACCGTCATTTGCAGCCATCTCTAACTGATTAAGATTGTGCTGGTTCTCAATAATACCAGTCGGTTGTAATAGGCTGTCTAATGATCCTAAATCTAAATTTTGTAACGATTTATTCAACAATGCGGGATTTGAACTATTAGTTTTAACTATTGTGTCCTCCGATTGGTAAGAGTCAAGAGAACGTAAAACTGAGGAAGATCTTATCGCCCTAATACTCGTATCAGACAGCGGACTTTGCAACCTTATAGTACTAGAATTTTCAACTAAAGTAGTCGAACACCGTCCCCTACCTCTTATCGAAGAAATACTTAGGCTACGTGGAGTTGTACCCCTGCCTCTTGACGATCCAGATAAATTTAAATTCAAATTTTCCGATGTATTCAAGGAAGTTTTCGCAGTTTTAGCGGTACTTGCGGAAGCTTTTGCGCTGTTTGTAGACGTTTTTACGATTTTCGCGGAGCTTGTAGAAGCTTTTCCGGTATTAGTGGGTTTTGTTGAAGATTTCGCAATATTCGAAGAAGAATTCGCGGGGTCTGTAAGTTTTGCAGTATTGGTAGTTTTTCTTGTATTGTGTATGGGCATAATGCGCCAAGGAGGAAAAAAAATCGCTTTACAAACTTTAAATCCGAAAGGCAAAAAAAAATTGTTAAAGTTCCCAAATAAAACTCAATGTAAAGTTCTCGAAGACAGCGTTCACCAAAAACAAAACAAAATACAATTTTTATATTTCTTTCCTTTTACTAAGAAAAGTTACAAATCAGAAGTTTCAAAACAGGGAAAACAAATATATATATATACATAAGAATTTATCAAAAGGGGTTTTTTTTTGTATTTCAAACTATTGAGAAAAATATCGTGAAATAAAACGAGGAATGTTAAGAGAACGCAAATAAAAGCTAGAAAAAAGGTCACATATCATGTATTATTTTTATGGAAGTGCATAGATACCGAAGTACTCTGACTCCTTCCAAAATTTACTTAGCTAATCAATTTCCATTTTAAAATATAATATTGCGTTTTATACAATAAAAAACAAATTCTTGTCTCTTGTTAATTTGACGTTTCAATTTAAGAGAAGTCTTTTTTCTGAATTTTAAAAAAAGCAATAGCAACAATTGTAAGAAACATAATATAAAAAAAATGTTTATATTATTAAAAAAAATTCTCTTAAATTGAGTTTTGATAATTTCAACACTTTCTTTAAAATTTCTTATGTATTACTTACAATCTCTTGTTTTAATTTTAAGTGTACTAACGTAAAGCCTTGTAGTCTTTATTGCTGGTGAATCAAGTTGACGAGCTGATTGACTTTTTTCTTAAGAGGAGCTTTTTAAGCTTTTCACGTACTCTCTTCCACTTTAAGAAGTTGGGGTTTATTGTTGCTATGAGTACATAATACACTTTTTCAATTTTGTTAGTTTGCGCTTACAATTTGCGTTCTTTTTCTATTTTCTTTAAATTAATTCTTTTTTACTTTCTTATGTACAATAGCCTTATATTAACGCTGATCTTCCTTTTTTTTCTCTCTCCTTTCTGAAACTTCTTATACATTTAAAACATTCATGAAAATTCGCATACACGCACTATTTAACAAAATGAAATTATTTCGTAACATTTCTTTCATGTTGCATTTATGAAACAAATTGAAATTAATTTAAAACTTTGTGTGCGTCCAGCGTTGTATGTCTTTAGGTTTACAATTGCACGTGTTTTAATTTATTTTATTCTTTTTTTTCAAATTCATCACTTGGTGTTCTTTTATATTTAAAGGAAAATTGTATTTTTCTTTTTTAAATTGTTTTTAGTCTGTCTGTTCGAAAATTAATACCCGTTACATTTTTTTTAAACGTTATTAAACCGTATATTAACTGGTTTCCTTTTTTTTGGTTTTTTTTTTAAATATTCCTGATTTTATTGTAATTTAAGTTTTTGATAAGTTTTTTCTTTAGTTAATTTCCAGTAGTCTTATTTAATTTCAATTAAACTGTACCGTACATAAAATAATAATAAATTTGTACATGGAAATTATCATGGTGATTGTTCTTTGTACAGTCTTCAACTAAAATTGTGTTTTTTTTCTCGACGTAATTATAACACGTCCGTTCTTTTCCTTTATTCAAAATCAACTAACTTCACGTTGTACCAATTCTGACATCGTAACCTACAGGCATTGACAAAGTTTTTTCTTTTCTTTATTGCATTCCCTTTCATTCTTCATGTGTCGATCTGTCATTGGTCAATTATCCTAACGGGACCATAGAACGATATAAACCAAAAAGGAATTATGAAATTCCTACGATCAGAGGCGTATTTCGAGTATCGTAAGGGGAGTTGCTAACTATTAAAAAAGAACAAAACAAATCTGCAAATTCCCAATAAGTAAACGGCCGTTAATTTTAAAATGTGACAACGATTAACACTTCAACAAAACTATTTAAAGGAGGATTGTGAATAAAAAAAAAACAATCCGTAACAAACCTGCTTCGTATCAAGATTTAAAATTGAAAACCGAACAGGTATAATTGGGTTCAAGGTTCACAAGAAAATCAAGTAAAAAAAAACTCGAGAAAAACCAATGAATGCTGCAAAAATCGATTTCCAACGTGTGGCACGACCCACGAGCCGGGCAGTAAATTTATATCCAGGGAGAAAACTCTGTTAATTTGGTTTCAATTCGCTTTCTGATCCTACACTTTACAAATTTTGGTTTAAATTTCGCATTAATACCTTTCTTGAAATCGCTTTGTGAATGGTTTTTTCGGAATACTTCTTGCCCCTCGAAAAAATTTACGGGTTTTGATCTTGTGTTGTACGTTTTAGCAGATTTTTCATGTGCAATATTAAGATTTTTACTAATCTTTTCGCGTATATTCTGAAGACGGTCGGCATGATGTATAACTGTGTCATCGGATAACATATTTAACCTATCCAAAATACTGTATGAAGAGCCATGTAAAATCATATTCTGCCCAAAAGTAGCAAAATAAGGCGAACACTGAATATCCGAAGGGAAATCGCCACGTAAAATCGTTAAAATTTTCGGTATGGTTCTATCCCAGTTTAGGTGATCCGGTTCATTTTTAAGAAAGTATCTTATTTTGGAAATTATTTCCCTATTAGCCCTCTCTGAGGCGTTGGCCTGTGGCGAATAAAACCCGGTTGTAACATGTGTAATACCAAATACTGAAAAAAAATCTTCTATCTCTTTCGAGGTGAATTGTTTTGCGTTGTCGCTGTGTATGTACTGCGGCACGCCATAGGTACAAAAATCTCGTTATGAAAAAAATCTATAACACTGTTCGAATTTGCTGATCTTAAAGGTTTTAGGAAAATAAACTTTGTTAAATGATCAACCACAATAAACAACTGACGGTTTTTCGATTTAGTGCATGGGTATGGATCCAAAAAATCGCAGTATAGCCTCTGAAAGGGACGAACCGTGGTAAATAGATTTCCCATGGGAGGGCGTAAGGTCTGATTAGTTGGCTTAATAATCTTACAATCATCACAATTTCTTATATAAGATTTTATATCGCGTGCCATCTTTGGCTAAAAATATTTCTGTCTAACTCGAAAAAGAGTTTTGTTATAACCGCCATGGCAACCCTCTTCATGCGCGGATCTAATCGTGCTCTTTGTTAAAGTGATCGGTAGCCATAACCTCCATAGGTTTTCTTCCTCTTTATCATCGCGCCGAAACTTAACCCGCTTATAGACAAAGTAGTCAGATAGACACAAGTCTGGTAAAGCGTCGCCATTTTTACGAATATTTTCCCTTAAAATATTATATTCTGCGCTATCAAATTCGGGTGAAGTAATATCGACTTCAGGTGGATTACAATTCAATTCCACTTCGTCTACATCGAACCTAGAGAGGGTGTCTGGCACCACATTTAAGGAACCCTTTCTATGTTCCATTACGAAATCGAAATTTTGGAGCTTTGAACTCCGGTGGAGCCAATCTGCCATGCAAATCTTTTTGGTTCATAAGCCACCGAAGACTTGAGTGGTCTGTCACTATCTTAAACGGGAGTCCTTCAATGTACTGTCTGAAGCGCTTAACAAAAATTACGGCAGCTAGACACTCCAACTCCGTGACCGTGTAATTACGCTGTGCACGATTCAACTTCTGGGACACAAACGCTATAGGTCGCTCTCTGCCCTCGTCATCAAATTGATATAGGACTCCATCTACCCCTACACGTGAAGCGTCACAATGTATAATGAAGTCTCTTTCAAAATCTGGCTGTGCCAGAACAGGTGCACTCGAAAGGGCGGTTTTTAATCTATTAAACGAATTCATTGCATCCTGGGTAAGACGAAAAGGTTTGTTTGTTTTACGCAGACAATCAGTGAGGGGACCGGCTAAATCTGAAAAATTGTTAATAAATGCTCGGTACCAGTTCGACATACCAACGAAGCGCCTAATTTGACGTGGCGTCTTGGGAGGTGGAAACTCATCAATTGCCCTAACCTTTTCAGGTTCAACCTTTAAATTACCACCACCAATTATATATCCAAGATATTTTATTTCGCGTTTGCAAAATTTACTCTTTCTGACGTTAATTGTAAGAGCGGCAGATTTCAAACATTGGGCAACTTCTGAAAGTAATTGAATATGAGTGTAAAAATCCTGGCTACACACAAGGAGATCGTCCAAGTAAATGAAAACATTGTCCCTTAATCTCGCTGGGATTACTTTATCCATCAGACGGCTCATGGTCTGAGGACCATTACAGACACCAAAAGGCATTACTTTATATTGATATAGGGGCCTTCCGCGGACTGCAAAAGCGGTCTTTTCCTTCGACGACTCAGACAATCAAAAATGCGTCCTTAAGATCAATGCCACTTATGTAGTGTGTATCCTTTAAACGGCTAAGTAACCCATTTATATGTAGAAGTGGGTATGAATCCTTTTTAGTTAATGGATTTATTTTTCTGCAATCTAAGCAGAGCCTTATCTTTCCGGGCTTACGCACCGTAACGATTGGACTACACCAAGGAGAATTTGATTCCTCTATCACCCCGAGAGCCAACAACCTATCGAGTTCTTCATATACCTCTGCTTGTCTAGGGGGAGAAAGGGGGTAGTGTCTTGATTTCACTGGGGTAGCATCACCTGTGTCAATGTGATGCTCAAGAAGGTTTGTGGACCCAAGACCTAACTTTTCATACGATGGGAAATTTAAAATAACACTATCGAGCCGCAATTTCTGTTCAGAAGTTAGATTGTGAAATATAGAATCTGGATTCTTATCAAGTTCTACACTAGAGATTTCGGGAATGATGTCAGGAGCGAGAGCATAAGCTCGCCAAAAATCAACACCAAGATAACCCTCTTGAGAAAGATCCGGTACAATATAGAAAATAATAGATTTAGTTACTTCCCTAAATGTCACTGGTAGCGAACAATAACCAAAAACCTTGTTTCTTGAACCATTTGCCGTGGAAATACTATAATTAAACTATTGCATTTTAATGTTATATTTATTGATGAAATCCATGCTTCCTTTCCTAAAACTGATACATTAGCCCCAGAATCTAAAAGGCATAATAAGGCATCATCAAAAATTTGTATCATAGCAAAAGGTCTACCATCACCGGAATCTGATAAGCAAGTAGCTTCAACCAATCTTCTAAATTTTCTTCTCATTTTGCAACGCAATCTACATGCCAATATTTTTCGAGCAGGTTGACAACCAAAAGAATTTTGTTTGGTATTAAATCGAGGTTGTTTACGACTATGCAGGGAGATTTCTTGAATATCAGGGTTTTGTTGTATAGTTTGGTTTAAAAGACTGGGAGGTAAAACCCCCTGTGAGGGTTTACGCTCAATGTCAGAATTAACCTCGGGATTTACTTTGAGGAACGAGCATCCCCGGTCGCCCACTCGCTCCGACGCTTGTTTTCCGCGTGCGGACCACCACAAGCAGGGGTGGTTACATCCCTTTTCCCGCACTTATAACAAAAAATGTGTCGTGTTTTATCTGGAAAGTAAATATAACTGTGTCCCAACTGAAGACAATTCCAACATTTCATTTTCGAATAATCGTTTCTAACGCCCAAAGCCTCAACCTGTGGGTCTAATTCTAAATCTACCTCATCAGCAGCTGTTTCGACTGAAATTTCACTAACTTGCCGTGGACGATTAAGATTAGTGGTTTTATTCTCCAGGAGAACCTTTTCAGCTTTTCAAGCCAAAAGTCGCAGCTCACCCAAATCCTTTGGATTGGATATGAAAAGCATAGCTTTAAGATCGGGGTTAACGTTCTTTTTAATTATCTCAATTAGCGAAGCATCGCCCATGGTGTATTTAAGTCTCAAATTTAACCTAACAAGGTATGAGTGGAAATTGTCATAACTCTCCTTTGCTAGCTGTCTGCGGTTCGAAATTCTTAACAGTATCTCATGATCTGTCTCAGATGAACCAAATTCTGCCTTTAGAGCCTTTTTCAAATCCTCATAATTTGCATCTGGTTTTAGCTTCATATAATCCCAATAAAAATCGTCCGCCTTGTCCCTAAGGAAAACATGAATGTTTGATACAATATATTCCTGAGGACACTGCGAGCGAGCCATGAGTGTGTCTATTTTAAACAAAAAATCTGCTATATTTCCCTCGCCATTATACGAAACCTTCCAATCTTTAAATTTAATAGAAAACGTTGCAGTTGAAGCACTTGAAAAGGTAGGAACCGCGGAAATTTGACCTTGTGCCGCAGAAGGAGGCGTTCCATTTGCACGTGTATGATCAATTGATTCCCTAATAGCGGCAAATTCCTTCCTAAACTCCTCTTGAGTTTTTCTCATAGTCTCTTGAAAGTGCTGCATTAGTGCGTCAAATGCATTAACAGTTTTGGATTCTTCATAATTCCCTTGGTTACCGTCATTTGCAGCCATCTCTAACTGATTAAGATTGTGCTGGTTCTCAATAATACCAGTCGGTTGTAATAGGCTGTCTAATGATCCTAAATCTAAATTTTGTAACGATTTATTCAACAATGCGGGATTTGAACTATTAGTTTTAACTATTGTGTCCTCCGATTGGTAAGAGTCAAGAGAACGTAAAACTGAGGAAGATCTTATCGCCCTAATACTCGTATCAGACAGCGGACTTTGCAACCTTATAGTACAAGAATTTTCAACTAAAGTAGTCGAACACCGTCCCCTACCTCTTATCGAAGAAATACTTAGGCTACGTGGAGTTGTACCCCTGCCTCTTGACGATCCAGATAAATTTAAATTCAAATTTTCCGATGTATTCAAGGAAGTTTTCGCAGTTTTAGCGGTACTTGCGGAAGCTTTTGCGCTGTTTGTAGACGTTTTTACGATTTTCTCTTAGCTTGTAGAAGCTTTTCCGGTATTAGTGGGTTTTGTTGAAGATTTCGCAATATTCGAAGAAGAATTCGCGGGGTCTGTAAGTTTTGCAGTATTGGTAGTTTTTCTTGTATTGTGCATGGGCATAATGCGCCAAGGAGGAAAAAAAATCGCTTTACAAACTTTAAATCCGAAAGGCAAAAAAAAATTGTTAAAGTTCCCAAATAAAATTCAATGTAAAGTTCTCGAAGACAGCGTTCACCAAAAACAAAACAAAATACAATTTTTATATTTCTTTCCTTTTACTAAGAAAAGTTACAAATCAGAAGTTTCAAAACAGGGAAAACAAATATATATATATACATAAGAATTTATCAAAAGGGGTTTTTTTTTTGTATTTCAAACTATTGAGAAAAATATCGTGAAATAAAACGAGGAATGTTAAGAGAACGCAAATAAAAGCTAGAAAAAAGGTCACATATCATGTATTATTTTTATGGAAGTGCATAGATACCGAAGTACTCTGACTCCTTCCAAAATTTACTTAGCTAATCAATTTCCATTTTAAAATATAATATTGCGTTTTATACAATAAAAAACAAATTCTTGTCTCTTGTTAATTTGACGTTTCAATTTAAGAGAAGTCTTTTTTCTGAATTTTAAAAAAGCAATAGCAACAATTGTAAGAAACATAATATAAAAAAAATGTTTATATTATTAAAAAAAATTCTCTTAAATTGAGTTTTGATAATTTCAACACTTTCTTTAAAATTTCTTATGTACTACTTACATCTCTTGTTTTAATTTTAAGTGTACTAACGTAAAGCCTTGTAGTCTTTATTGCTGGTGAATCAAGTTGACGAGCTGATTGACTTTTTTCTTAAGAGGAGCTTTTTAAGCTTTTCACGTACTCTCTTCCACTTTAAGAAGTTGGGGTTTATTGTTGCTATGAGTACATAATACACTTTTTCAATTTTGTTAGTTTGCGCTTACAATTTGCGTTCTTTTTCTATTTTCTTTAAATTAATTCTTTTTTACTTTCTTATGTACAATAGCCTTATATTAACGCTGATCTTCCTTTTTTTCTCTCTCCTTTCTGAAACTTCTTATACATTTAAAACATTCATGAAAATTCGCATACACGCACTATTTAACAAAATGAAATTATTTCGTAACATTTCTTTCATGTTGCATTTATGAAACAAATTGAAATTAATTTAAAACTTTGTGTGCGTCCAGCGTTGTATGTCTTTAGGTTAACAATTGCACGTGTTTTAATTTATTTTATTCTTTTTTTTCAAATTCATCACTTGGTGTTCTTTTATATTTTAAGGAAAATTGTATTTTTCTTTTTTAAATTGTTTTTAGTCTGTCTGTTCGAAAATTAGTACCCGTTACATTTTTTTAAACGTTATTAAACCGTATATTAACTGGTTTCCTTTTTTTTGGTTTTTTTTTAAATATTCCTGATTTTATTGTAATTTAAGTTTTTGATAAGTTTTTTCTTTAGTTAATTTCCAGTAGTCTTATTTAATTTCAATTAAACTGTACCGTACATAAAATAATAATAAATTTGTACATGGAAATTATCATGGTGATTCTTCTTTGTACAGTCTTCAACTAAAATTGTGTTTTTTTTCTCGACGTAATTATAACACGTCCGTTCTTTTCCTTTATTCAAAATCAACTAACTTCACGTTGTACCAATTCTGACATCGTAACCTACAGGCATTGACAAAGTTTTTTCTTTTCTTTATTGCATTCCCTTTCATTCTATATGTGTCGATCTGTCATTGGTCAATTATCCTAACGGGACCATAGAACGATATAAACCAAAAAGGAATTATGAAATTCCTACGATCAGAGGCGTATTTCGAGTATCGTAAGGGGAGTTGCTAACTATAAAAAAAGAACAAAACAAATCTGCAAATTCCCAATAAGTAAACGGCCGTTAATTTTAAAATGTGACAACGATTAACACTTCAACAAAACTATTTAAAGGAGGATTGTGAATAAAAAAAAAACAATCCGTAACAAACCTGCTTCGTATCAAGATTTAAAATTGAAAACCGAACAGGTATAATTGGGTTCAAGGTTCACAAGAAAATCAAGTAAAAAAAAACTCGAGAAAAACCAATGAATGCTGCAAAAATCGATTTCCAACGTGTGGCACGACCCACGAGCCGGGCAGTAAATTTATATCCAGGGAGAAAACTCTGTTAATTTGGTTTCAATTCGCTTTCTGATCCTACACTTTACAAATTTTGGTTTAAATTTCGCATTAATACCTTTCTTGAAATCGCTTTGTGAATGGTTTTTTCGGAATACTTCTTGCCCCTCGAAAAAATTTACGGGTTTTGATCTTGTGTTGTACGTTTTAGCAGATTTTTCATGTGCAATATTAAGATTTTTACTAATCTTTTCGCGTATATTCTGAAGACGGTCGGCATGATGTATAACTGTGTCATCGGATAACATATTTAACCTATCCAAAATACTGTATGAAGAGCCATGTAAAATCATATTCTGCCCAAAAGTAGCAAAATAAGGCGAACACTGAATATCCGAAGGGAAATCGCCACGTAAAATCGTTAAAATTTTCGGTATGGTTCTATCCCAGTTTAGGTGATCCGGTTCATTTTTAAGAAAGTATCTTATTTTGGAAATTATTTCCCTATTAGCCCTCTCTGAGGCGTTGGCCTGTGGCGAATAAAACCCGGTTGTAACATGTGTAATACCAAATACTGAAAAAAAATCTTCTATCTCTTTCGAGGTGAATTGTTTTGCGTTGTCGCTGTGTATGTACTGCGGCACGCCATAGGTACAAAAATCTCGTTATGAAAAAAATCTATAACACTGTTCGAATTTGCTGATCTTAAAGGTTTTAGGAAAATAAACTTTGTTAAATGATCAACCACAATAAACAACTGACGGTTTTTCGATTTAGTGCATGGGTATGGATCCAAAAAATCGCAGTATAGCCTCTGAAAGGGACGAACCGTGGTAAATTGATTTCCCATGGGAGGGCGTAAGGTCTGATTAGTTGGCTTAATAATCTTACAATCATCACAATTTCTTATATAAGATTTTATATCGCGTGCCATCTTTGGCTAAAAATATTTCTGTCTAACTCGAAAAAGAGTTTTGTTATAACCGCCATGGCAACCCTCTTCATGCGCGGATCTAATCGTGCTCTTTGTTAAAGTGATCGGTAGCCATAACCTCCATAGGTTTTCTTCCTCTTTATCATCGCGCCGAAACTTAACCCGCTTATAGACAAAGTAGTCAGATAGACACAAGTCTGGTAAAGCGTCGCCATTTTTACGAATATTTTCCCTTAAAATATTATATTCTGCGCTATCAAATTCGGGTGAAGTAATATCGACTTCAGGTGGATTACAATTCAATTCCACTTCGTCTACATCGAACCTAGAGAGGGTGTCTGGCACCACATTTAAGGAACCCTTTCTATGTTCCATTACGAAATCGAAATTTTGGAGCTTTGAACTCCGGTGGAGCCAATCTGCCATGCAAATCTTTTTGGTTCATAAGCCACCGAAGACTTGAGTGGTCTGTCACTATCTTAAACGGGAGTCCTTCAATGTACTGTCTGAAGCGCTTAACAAAAATTACGGCAGCTAGACACTCCAACTCCGTGACCGTGTAATTACGCTGTGCACGATTCAACTTCTGGGACACAAACGCTATAGGTCGCTCTCAGCCCTCGTCATCAAATTGATATAGGACTCCATCTACCCCTACACGTGAAGCGTCACACTGTATAATGAAGTCTCTTTCAAAATCTGGCTGTGCCAGAACAGGTGCACTCGAAAGGGCGGTTTTTAATCTATTAAACGAATTCATTGCATCCTGGGTAAGACGAAAAGGTTTGTTTGTTTTACGCAGACAATCAGTGAGGGGACCGGCTAAATCTGAAAAATTGTTAATAAATGCTCGGTACCAGTTCGACATACCAACGAAGCGCCTAATTTGACGTGGCGTCTTGGGAGGTGGAAACTCATCAATTGCCCTAACCTTTTCAGGATCAACCTTTAAATTACCACCACCAATTATATATCCAAGATATTTTATTTCGCGTTTGCAAAATTTACTCTTTCTGACGTTAATTGTAAGACCGGCAGATTTCAAACATTGGGCAACTTCTGAAAGTAATTGAATATGAGTGTAAAAATCCTGGCTACACACAAGGAGATCGTCCAAGTAAATGAAAACATTGTCCCTTAATCTCGCTGGGATTACTTTATCCATCAGACGGCTCATGGTCTGAGGACCATTACAGACACCAAAAGGCATTACTTTATATTGATATAGGGGCCTTCCGCGGACTGCAAAAGCGGTCTTTTCCTTCGACGACTCAGACAATCAAAAATGCGTCCTTAAGATCAATGCCACTTATGTAGTGTGTATCCTTTAAACGGCTAAGTAACCCATTTATATGTGGAAGTGGGTATGAATCCTTTTTAGTTAATGGATTTATTTTTCTGCAATCTAAGCAGAGCCTTATCTTTCCGGGCTTACGCACCGTAACGATTGGACTACACCAAGGAGAATTTGATTCCTCTATCACCCCGAGAGCCAACAACCTATCGAGTTCTTCATATACCTCTGCTTGTCTAGGGGGAGAAAGGGGGTAGTGTCTTGATTTCACTGGGGTAGCATCACCTGTGTCAATGTGATGCTCAAGAAGGTTTGTGGACCCAAGACCTAACTTTTCATACGATGGGAAATTTAAAATAACACTATCGAGCCGCAATTTCTGTTCAGAAGTTAGATTGTGAAACATAGAATCTGGATTCTTATCAAGTTCTACACTAGAGATTTCGGGAATGATGTCAGGAGCGAGAGCATAAGCTCGCCAAAAATCAACACCAAGATAACCCTCTTGAGAAAGATCCGGTACAATATAGAAAATAATAGATTTAGTTACTTCCCTAAATGTCACTGGTAGCGAACAATAACCAAAAACCTTGTTTCTTGAACCATTTGCCGTGGAAATACTATAATTAAACTATTGCATTTTAATGTTATATTTATTGATGAAATCCATGCTTCCTTTCCTAAAACTGATACATTAGCCCCAGAATCTAAAAGGCATAATAAGTCATCTGATAAGCAAGTAGCTTCAACCAATCTTCTAAATTTTCTTCTCATTTTGCAACGCAATCTACATGCCAATATTTTTCGAGCAGGTTGACAACCAAAAGAATTTTGTTTGGTATTAAATCGAGGTTGTTTACGACTATGCAGGGAGATTTCTTGAATATCAGGGTTTTGTTGTATAGTTTGGTTTAAAAGACTGGGAGGTAAAACCCCCTGTGAGGGTTTACGCTCAATGTCAGAATTAACCTCGGGATTTACTTTGAGGAACGAGCATCCCCGGTCGCCCACTCGCTCCGACGCTTGTTTTCCGCGTGCGGACAACCACAAGCAGGGGTGGTTACATCCCTTTTCCCGCACTTATAACAAAAAATGTGTCGTGTTTTATCTGGACAGTAAATATAACTGTGTCCCAACTGAAGACAATTCCAACATTTCATTTTCGAATAATCGTTTCTAACGCCCAAAGCCTCAACCTGTGGGTCTAATTCTAAATCTACCTCATCAGCAGCTGTTTCGACTGAAATTTCACTAACTTGCCGTGGACGATTAAGATTAGTGGTTTTATTCTCCAGGAGAACCTTTTCAGCTTTTCAAGCCAAAAGTCGCAGCTCACCCAAATCCTTTGGATTGGATATGAAAAGCATAGCTTTAAGATCGGGGTTAACGTTCTTTTTAATTATCTCAATTAGCGAAGCATCGCCCATGGGGTATTTAAGTCTCAAGTTTAACCTAACAAGGTATGAGTGGAAATTGTCATAACTCTCCTTTGCTAGCTGTCTGCGGTTCGAAATTCTTAACAGTATCTCATGATCTGTCTCAGATGAACAAAATTCTGCCTTTAGAGCCTTTTTCAAATCCTCATAATTTGCATCTGGTTTTAGCTTCATATAATCCCAATAAAAATCGTCCGCCTTGTCCCTAAGGAAAACATGAATGTTTGATACAATATATTCCTGAGGACACTGCGAGCGAGCCATGAGTGTGTCTATTTTAAACAAAAAATCTGCTATATTTCCCTCGCCATTATACGAAACCTTCCAATCTTTAAATTTAATAGAAAACGTTGCAGTTGAAGCACTTGAAAAGGTAGGAACTGCGGAAATTTGACCTTGTGCCGCAGAAGGAGGCGTTCCATTTGCACGTGTATGATCAATTGATTCCCTAATAGCGGCAAATTCCTTCCTAAACTCCTCTTGAGTTTTTCTCATAGTCTCTTGAAAGTGCTGCATTAGTGCGTCAAATGCATTAACAGTTGGGGATTCTTCATAATTCCCTTGGTTACCGTCATTTGCAGCCATCTCTAACTGATTAAGATTGTGCTGGTTCTCAATAATACCAGTCGGTTGTAATAGGCTGTCTAATGATCCTAAATCTAAATTTTGTAACGATTTATTCAACAATGCGGGATTTGAACTATTAGTTTTAACTATTGTGTCCTCCGATTGGTAAGAGTCAAGAGAACGTAAAACTGAGGAAGATCTTATCGCCCTAATACTCGTATCAGACAGCGGACTTTGCAACCTTATAGTACTAGAATTTTCAACTAAAGTAGTCGAACACCGTCCCCTACCTCTTATCGAAGAAATACTTAGGCTACGTGGAGTTGTACCCCTGCCTCTTGACGATCCAGATAAATTTAAATTCAAATTTTCCGATGTATTCAAGGAAGTTTTCGCAGTTTTAGCGGTATTTGCGGAAGCTTTTGCGCTGTTTGTAGACGTTTTTACGATTTTCGCGGAGCTTGTAGAAGCTTTTCCGGTATTAGTGGGTTTTGTTGAAGATTTCGCAATATTCGAAGAAGAATTCGCGGGGTCTGTAAGTTTTGCAGTATTGGTAGTTTTTCTTCTATTGTGTATGGGCATAATGCGCCAAGGAGGAAAAAAAATCGCTTTACAAACTTTAAATCCGAAAGGCAAAAAAAAATTGTTAAAGTTCCCAAATAAAACTCAATGTAAAGTTCTCGAAGACAGCGTTCACCAAAAACAAAACAAAATACAATTTTTATATTTCTTTCCTTTTACTAAGAAAAGTTACAAATCAGAAGTTTCAAAACAGGGAAAACAAATATATATATATACATAAGAATTTATCAAAAGGGGTTTTTTTTTGTATTTCAAACTATTGAGAAAAATATCGTGAAATAAAACGAGGAATGTTAAGAGAACGCAAATAAAAGCTAGAAAAAAGGTCACATATCATGTATTATTTTTATGGAAGTGCATAGATACCGAAGTACTCTGACTCCTTCCAAAATTTACTTAGCTAATCAATTTCCATTTTAAAATATAATATTGCGTTTTATACAATAAAAAACAAATTCTTGTCTCTTGTTAATTTGACGTTTCAATTTAAGAGAAGTCTTTTTTCTGAATTTTAAAAAAAGCAATAGCAACAATTGTAAGAAACATAATATAAAAAAAATGTTTATATTATTAAAAAAAATTCTCTTAAATTGAGTTTTGATAATTTCAACACTTTCTTTAAAATTTCTTATGTATTACTTACAATCTCTTGTTTTAATTTTAAGTGTACTAACGTAAAGCCTTGTAGTCTTTATTGCTGGTGAATCAAGTTGACGAGCTGATTGACTTTTTTCTTAAGAGGAGCTTTTTAAGCTTTTCACGTACTCTCTTCCACTTTAAGAAGTTGGGGTTTATTGTTGCTATGAGTACATAATACACTTTTTCAATTTTGTTAGTTTGCGCTTACAATTTGCGTTCTTTTTCTATTTTCTTTAAATTAATTCTTTTTTACTTTCTTATGTACAATAGCCTTATATTAACGCTGATCTTCCTTTTTTTTCTCTCTCCTTTCTGAAACTTCTTATACATTTAAAACATTCATGAAAATTCGCATACACGCACTATTTAACAAAATGAAATTATTTCGTAACATTTCTTTCATGTTGCATTTATGAAACAAATTGAAATTAATTTAAAACTTTGTGTGCGTCCAGCGTTGTATGTCTTTAGGTTTACAATTGCACGTGTTTTAATTTATTTTATTCTTTTTTTTCAAATTCATCACTTGGTGTTCTTTTATATTTAAAGGAAAATTGTATTTTTCTTTTTTAAATTGTTTTTAGTCTGTCTGTTCGAAAATTAATACCCGTTACATTTTTTTTAAACGTTATTAAACCGTATATTAACTGGTTTCCTTTTTTTTGGTTTTTTTTTTAAATATTCCTGATTTTATTGTAATTTAAGTTTTTGATAAGTTTTTTCTTTAGTTAATTTCCAGTAGTCTTATTTAATTTCAATTAAACTGTACCGTACATAAAATAATAATAAATTTGTACATGGAAATTATCATGGTGATTGTTCTTTGTACAGTCTTCAACTAAAATTGTGTTTTTTTTCTCGACGTAATTATAACACGTCCGTTCTTTTCCTTTATTCAAAATCAACTAACTTCACGTTGTACCAATTCTGACATCGTAACCTACAGGCATTGACAAAGTTTTTTCTTTTCTTTATTGCATTCCCTTTCATTCTTCATGTGTCGATCTGTCATTGGTCAATTATCCTAACGGGACCATAGAACGATATAAACCAAAAAGGAATTATGAAATTCCTACGATCAGAGGCGTATTTCGAGTATCGTAAGGGGAGTTGCTAACTATAAAAAAAGAACAAAACAAATCTGCAAATTCCCAATAAGTAAACGGCCGTTAATTTTAAAATGTGACAACGATTAACACTTCAACAAAACTATTTAAAGGAGGATTGTGAATAAAAAAAAAACAATCCGTAACAAACCTGCTTCGTATCAAGATTTAAAATTGAAAACCGAACAGGTATAATTGGGTTCAAGGTTCACAAGAAAATCAAGTAAAAAAAAACTCGAGAAAAACCAATGAATGCTGCAAAAATCGATTTCCAACGTGTGGCACGACCCACGAGCCGGGCAGTAAATTTATATCCAGGGAGAAAACTCTGTTAATTTGGTTTCAATTCGCTTTCTGATCCTACACTTTACAAATTTTGGTTTAAATTTCGCATTAATACCTTTCTTGAAATCGCTTTGTGAATGGTTTTTTCGGAATACTTCTTGCCCCTCGAAAAAATTTACGGGTTTTGATCTTGTGTTGTACGTTTTAGCAGATTTTTCATGTGCAATATTAAGATTTTTACTAATCTTTTCGCGTATATTCTGAAGACGGTCGGCATGATGTATAACTGTGTCATCGGATAACATATTTAACCTATCCAAAATACTGTATGAAGAGCCATGTAAAATCATATTCTGCCCAAAAGTAGCAAAATAAGGCGAACACTGAATATCCGAAGGGAAATCGCCACGTAAAATCGTTAAAATTTTCGGTATGGTTCTATCCCAGTTTAGGTGATCCGGTTCATTTTTAAGAAAGTATCTTATTTTGGAAATTATTTCCCTATTAGCCCTCTCTGAGGCGTTGGCCTGTGGCGAATAAAACCCGGTTGTAACATGTGTAATACCAAATACTGAAAAAAAATCTTCTATCTCTTTCGAGGTGAATTGTTTTGCGTTGTCGCTGTGTATGTACTGCGGCACGCCATAGGTACAAAAATCTCGTTATGAAAAAAATCTATAACACTGTTCGAATTTGCTGATCTTAAAGGTTTAAGGAAAATAAACTTTGTTAAATGATCCACCACAATAAACAACTGACGGTTTTTCGATTTAGTGCATGGGTATGGATCCAAAAAATCGCAGTATAGCCTCTGAAAGGGACGAACCGTGGTAAATTGATTTCCCATGGGAGGGCGTAAGGTCTGATTAGTTGGCTTAATAATCTTACAATCATCACAATTTCTTATATAAGATTTTATATCGCGTGCCATCTTTGGCTAAAAATATTTCTGTCTAACTCGAAAAAGAGTTTTGTTATAACCGCCATGGCAACCCTCTTCATGCGCGGATCTAATCGTGCTCTTTGTTAAAGTGATCGGTAGCCATAACCTCCATAGGTTTTCTTCCTCTTTATCATCGCGCCGAAACTTAACCCGCTTATAGACAAAGTAGTCAGATAGACACAAGTCTGGTAAAGCGTCGCCATTTTTACGAATATTTTCCCTTAAAATATTATATTCTGCGCTATCAAATTCGGGTGAAGTAATATCGACTTCAGGTGGATTACAATTCAATTCCACTTCGTCTACATCGAACCTAGAGAGGGTGTCTGGCACCACATTTAAGGAACCCTTTCTATGTTCCATTACGAAATCGAAATTTTGGAGCTTTGAACTCCGGTGGAGCCAATCTGCCATGCAAATCTTTTTGGTTCATAAGCCACCGAAGACTTGAGTGGTCTGTCACTATCTTAAACGGGAGTCCTTCAATGTACTGTCTGAAGCGCTTAACAAAAATTACGGCAGCTAGACACTCCAACTCCGTGACCGTGTAATTACGCTGTGCACGATTCAACTTCTGGGACACAAACGCTATAGGTCGCTCTCTGCCCTCGTCATCAAATTGATATAGGACTCCATCTACCCCTACACGTGAAGCGTCACACTGTATAATGAAGTCTCTTTCAAAATCTGGCTGTGCCAGAACAGGTGCACTCGAAAGGGCGGTTTTTAATCTATTAAACGAATTCATTGCATCCTGGGTAAGACGAAAAGGTTTGTTTGTTTTACGCAGACAATCAGTGAGGGGACCGGCTAAATCTGAAAAATTGTTAATAAATGCTCGGTACCAGTTCGACATACCAACGAAGCGCCTAATTTGACGTGGCGTCTTGGGAGGTGGAAACTCATCAATTGCCCTAACCTTTTCAGGATCAACCTTTAAATTACCACCACCAATTATATATCCAAGATATTTTATTTCGCGTTTGCAAAATTTACTCTTTCTGACGTTAATTGTAAGACCGGCAGATTTCAAACATTGGGCAACTTCTGAAAGTAATTGAATATGAGTGTAAAAATCCTGGCTACACACAAGGAGATCGTCCAAGTAAATGAAAACATTGTCCCTTAATCTCGCTGGGATTACTTTATCCATCAGACGGCTCATGGTCTGAGGACCATTACAGACACCAAAAGGCATTACTTTATATTGATATAGGGGCCTTCCGCGGACTGCAAAAGCGGTCTTTTCCTTCGACGACTCAGACAATCAAAAATGCGTCCTTAAGATCAATGCCACTTATGTAGTGTGTATCCTTTAAACGGCTAAGTAACCCATTTATATGTGGAAGTGGGTATGAATCCTTTTTAGTTAATGGATTTATTTTTCTGCAATCTAAGCAGAGCCTTATCTTTCCGGGCTTACGCACCGTAACGATTGGACTACACCAAGGAGAATTTGATTCCTCTATCACCCCGAGAGCCAACAACCTATCGAGTTCTTCATATACCTCTGCTTGTCTAGGGGGAGAAAGGGGGTAGTGTCTTGATTTCACTGGGGTAGCATCACCTGTGTCAATGTGATGCTCAAGAAGGTTTGTGGACCCAAGACCTAACTTTTCATACGATGGGAAATTTAAAATAACACTATCGAGCCGCAATTTCTGTTCAGAAGTTAGATTGTGAAACATAGAATCTGGATTCTTATCAAGTTCTACACTAGAGATTTCGGGAATGATGTCAGGAGCGAGAGCATAAGCTCGCCAAAAATCAACACCAAGATAACCCTCTTGAGAAAGATCCGGTACAATATAGAAAATAATAGATTTAGTTACTTCCCTAAATGTCACTGGTAGCGAACAATAACCAAAAACCTTGTTTCTTGAACCATTTGCCGTGGAAATACTATAATTAAACTATTGCATTTTAATGTTATATTTATTGATGAAATCCATGCTTCCTTTCCTAAAACTGATACATTAGCCCCAGAATCTAAAAGGCATAATAAGTCATCATCAAAAATTTGTATCATAGCAAAAGGTCTACCATCACCGGAATCTGATAAGCAAGTAGCTTCAACCAATCTTCTAAATTTTCTTCTCATTTTGCAACGCAATCTACATGCCAATATTTTTCGAGCAGGTTGACAACCAAAAGAATTTTGTTTGGTATTAAATCGAGGTTGTTTACGACTATGCAGGGAGATTTCTTGAATATCAGGGTTTTGTTGTATAGTTTGGTTTAAAAGACTGGGAGGTAAAACCCCCTGTGAGGGTTTACGCTCAATGTCAGAATTAACCTCGGGATTTACTTTGAGGAACGAGCATCCCCGGTCGCCCACTCGCTCCGACGCTTGTTTTCCGCGTGCGGACCACCACAAGCAGGGGTGGTTACATCCCTTTTCCCGCACTTATAACAAAAAATGTGTCGTGTTTTATCTGGACAGTAAATATAACTGTGTCCCAACTGAAGACAATTCCAACATTTCATTTTCGAATAATCGTTTCTAACGCCCAAAGCCTCAACCTGTGGGTCTAATTCTAAATCTACCTCATCAGCAGCTGTTTCGACTGAAATTTCACTAACTTGCCGTGGACGATTAAGATTAGTGGTTTTATTCTCCAGGAGAACCTTTTCAGCTTTTCAAGCCAAAAGTCGCAGCTCACCCAAATCCTTTGGATTGGATATGAAAAGCATAGCTTTAAGATCGGGGTTAACGTTCTTTTTAATTATCTCAATTAGCGAAGCATCGCCCATGGGGTATTTAGGTCTCAAATTTAACCTAACAAGGTATGAGTGGAAATTGTCATAACTCTCCTTTGCTAGCTGTCTGCGGTTCGAAATTCTTAACAGTATCTCATGATCTGTCTCAGATGAACCAAATTCTGCCTTTAGAGCCTTTTTCAAATCCTCATAATTTGCATCTGGTTTTAGCTTCATATAATCCCAATAAAAATCGTCCGCCTTGTCCCTAAGGAAAATATGAATGTTTGATACAATATATTCCTGAGGACACTGCGAGCGAGCCATGAGTGTGTCTATTTTAAACAAAAAATCTGCTATATTTCCCTCGCCATTATACGAAACCTTCCAATCTTTAAATTTAATAGAAAACGTTGCAGTTGAAGCACTTGAAAAGGTAGGAACTGCGGAAATTTGACCTTGTGCCGCAGAAGGAGGCGTTCCATTTGCACGTGTATGATCAATTGATTCCCTAATAGCGGCAAATTCCTTCCTAAACTCCTCTTGAGTTTTTCTCATAGTCTCTTGAAAGTGCTGCATTAGTGCGTCAAATGCATTAACAGTTGGGGATTCTTCATAATTCCCTTGGTTACCGTCATTTGCAGCCATCTCTAACTGATTAAGATTGTGCTGGTTCTCAATAATACCAGTCGGTTGTAATAGGCTGTCTAATGATCCTAAATCTAAATTGTGTAACGATTTATTCAACAATGCGGGATTTGAACTATTAGTTTTAACTATTGTGTCCTCCGATTGGTAAGAGTCAAGAGAACGTAAAACTGAGGAAGATCTTATCCCCCTAATACTCGTATCAGACAGCGGACTTTGCAACCTTATAGTACTAGAATTTTCAACTAAAGTAGTCGAACACCGTCCCCTACCTCTTATCGAAGAAATACTTAGGCTACGTGGAGTTGAACCCCTGCCTCTTGACGATCCAGATAAATTTAAATTCAAATTTTCCGATGTATTCAAGGAAGTTTTCGCAGTTTTCGCGGTACTTGCGGAAGCTTTTGCGCTGTTTGTAGACGTTTTTACGATTTTCGCGGAGCTTGTAGAAGCTTTTCCGGTATTAGTGGGTTTTGTTGAAGATTTCGCAATATTCGAAGAAGAATTCGCGGGGTCTGTAAGTTTTGCAGTATTGGTAGTTTTTCTTGTATTGTGTATGGGCATAATGCGCCAAGGAGGAAAAAAAATCGCTTTACAAACTTTAAATCCGAAAGGCAAAAAAAAATTGTTAAAGTTCCCAAATAAAATTCAATGTAAAGTTCTCGAAGACAGCGTTCACCAAAAACAAAACAAAATACAATTTTTATATTTCTTTCCTTTTACTAAGAAAAGTTACAAATCAAAAGTTTCAAAACAGGGAAAACAAATATATATATATACATAAGAATTTATCAAAAGGGGTTTTTTTTTTGTATTTCAAACTATTGAGAAAAATATCGTGAAATAAAACGAGGAATGTTAAGAGAACGCAAATAAAAGCTAGAAAAAAGGTCACATATCATGTATTATTTTTATGGAAGTGCATAGATACCGAAGTACTCTGACTCCTTCCAAAATTTACTTAGCTAATCAATTTCCATTTTAAAATATAATATTGCGTTTTATACAATAAAAAACAAATTCTTGTCTCTTGTTAATTTGACGTTTCAATTTAAGAGAAGTCTTTTTTCTGAATTTTAAAAAAAGCAATAGCAACAATTGTAAGAAACATAATATAAAAAAAATGTTTATATTATTAAAAAAAATTCTCTTAAATTGAGTTTTGATAATTTCAACACTTTCTTTAAAATTTCTTATGTACTACTTACAATCTCTTGTTTTAATTTTAAGTGTACTAACGTAAAGCCTTGTAGTCTTTATTGCTGGTGAATCAAGTTGACGAGCTGATTGACTTTTTTCTTAAGAGGAGCTTTTTAAGCTTTTCACGTACTCTCTTCCACTTTAAGAAGTTGGGGTTTATTGTTGCTATGAGTACATAATACACTTTTTCAATTTTGTTAGTTTGCGCTTACAATTTGCGTTCTTTTTCTATTTTCTTTAAATTAATTCTTTTTTACTTTCTTATGTACAATAGCCTTATATTAACGCTGATCTTCCTTTTTTTTCTCTCTCCTTTCTGAAACTTCTTATACATTTAAAACATTCATGAAAATTCGCATACACGCACTATTTAACAAAATGAAATTATTTCGTAACATTTCTTTCATGTTGCATTTATGAAACAAATTGAAATTAATTTAAAACTTTGTGTGCGTCCAGCGTTGTATGTCTTTAGGTTTACAATTGCACGTGTTTTAATTTATTTTATTCTTTTTTTTCAAATTCATCACTTGGTGTTCTTTTATATTTAAAGGAAAATTGTATTTTTCTTTTTTAAATTGTTTTTAGTCTGTCTGTTCGAAAATTAATACCCGTTACATTTTTTTTAAACGTTATTAAACCGTATATTAACTGGTTTCCTTTTTTTTGGTTTTTTTTTAAATATTCCTGATTTTATTGTAATTTAAGTTTTTGATAAGTTTTTTCTTTAGTTAATTTCCAGTAGTCTTATTTAATTTCAATTAAACTGTACCGTACATAAAATAATAATAAATTTGTACATGGAAATTATCATGGTGATTGTTCTTTGTACAGTCTTCAACTAAAATTGTGTTTTTTTTCTCGACGTAATTATAACACGTCCGTTCTTTTCCTTTATTCAAAATCAACTAACTTCACGTTGTACCAATTCTGACATCGTAACCTACAGGCATTGACAAAGTTTTTTCTTTTCTTTATTGCATTCCCTTTCATTCTTCATGTGTCGATCTGTCATTGGTCAATTATCCTAACGGGACCATAGAACGATATAAACCAAAAAGGAATTATGAAATTCCTACGATCAGAGGCGTATTTCGAGTATCGTAAGGGGAGTTGCTAACTATAAAAAAAGAACAAAACAAATCTGCAAATTCCCAATAAGTAAACGGCCGTTAATTTTAAAATGTGACAACGATTAACACTTCAACAAAACTATTTAAAGGAGGATTGTGAATAAAAAAAAAACAATCCGTAACAAACCTGCTTCGTATCAAGATTTAAAATTGAAAACCGAACAGGTATAATTGGGTTCAAGGTTCACAAGAAAATCAAGTAAAAAAAAACTCGAGAAAAACCAATGAATGCTGCAAAAATCGATTTCCAACGTGTGGCACGACCCACGAGCCGGGCAGTACATTTATATCCAGGGAGAAAACTCTGTTAATTTGGTTTCAATTCGCTTTCTGATCCTACACTTTACAAATTTTGGTTTAAATTTCGCATTAATACCTTTCTTGAAATCGCTTTGTGAATGGTTTTTTCGGAATACTTCTTGCCCCTCGAAAAAATTTACGGGTTTTGATCTTGTGTTGTACGTTTTAGCAGATTTTTCATGTGCAATATTAAGATTTTTACTAATCTTTTCGCGTATATTCTGAAGACGGTCGGCATGATGTATAACTGTGTCATCGGATAACATATTTAACCTATCCAAAATACTGTATGAAGAGCCATGTAAAATCATATTCTGCCCAAAAGTAGCAAAATAAGGCGAACACTGAATATCCGAAGGGAAATCGCCACGTAAAATCGTTAAAATTTTCGGTATGGTTCTATCCCAGTTTAGGTGATCCGGTTCATTTTTAAGAAAGTATCTTATTTTGGAAATTATTTCCCTATTAGCCCTCTCTGAGGCGTTGGCCTGTGGCGAATAAAACCCGGTTGTAACATGTGTAATACCAAATACTGAAAAAAAATCTTCTATCTCTTTCGAGGTGAATTGTTTTGCGTTGTCGCTGTGTATGTACTGCGGCACGCCATAGGTACAAAAATCTCGTTATGAAAAAAATCTATAACACTGTTCGAATTTGCTGATCTTAAAGGTTTTAAGAAAATAAACTTTGTTAAATGATCCACCACAATAAACAACTGACGGTTTTTCGATTTAGTGCATGGGTATGGATCCAAAAAATCGCAGTATAGCCTCTGAAAGGGACGAACCGTGGTAAATTGATTTCCCATGGGAGGGCGTAAGGTCTGATTAGTTGGCTTAATAATCTTACAATCATCACAATTTCTTATATAAGATTTTATATCGCGTGCCATCTTTGGCTAAAAATATTTCTGTCTAACTCGAAAAAGAGTTTTGTTATAACCGCCATGGCAACCCTCTTCATGCGCGGATCTAATCGTGCTCTTTGTTAAAGTGATCGGTAGCCATAACCTCCATAGGGTTTCTTCCTCTTTATCATCGCGCCGAAACTTAACCCGCTTATAGACAAAGTAGTCAGATAGACACAAGTCTGGTAAAGCGTCGCCATTTTTACGAATATTTTCCCTTAAAATATTATATTCTGCGCTATCAAATTCGGGTGAAGTAATATCGACTTCAGGTGGATTACAATTCAATTCCACTTCGTCTACATCGAACCTAGAGAGGGTGTCTGGCACCACATTTAAGGAACCCTTTCTATGTTCCATTACGAAATCGAAATTTTGGAGCTTTGAACTCCGGTGGAGCCAATCTGCCATGCAAATCTTTTTGGTTCATAAGCCACCGAAGACTTGAGTGGTCTGTCACTATCTTAAACGGGAGTCCTTCAATGTACTGTCTGAAGCGCTTAACAAAAATTACGGCAGCTAGACACTCCAACTCCGTGACCGTGTAATTACGCTGTGCACGATTCAACTTCTGGGACACAAACGCTATAGGTCGCTCTCTGCCCTCGTCATCAAATTGATATAGGACTCCATCTACCCCTACACGTGAAGCGTCACACTGTATAATGAAGTCTCTTTCAAAATCTGGCTGTGCCAGAACAGGTGCACTCGAAAGGGCGGTTTTTAATCTATTAAACGAATTCATTGCATCCTGGGTAAGACGAAAAGGTTTGTTTGTTTTACGCAGACAATCAGTGAGGGGACCGGCTAAATCTGAAAAATTGTTAATAAATGCTCGGTACCAGTTCGACATACCAACGAAGCGCCTAATTTGACGTGGCGTCTTGGGAGGTGGAAACTCATCAATTGCCCTAACCTTTTCAGGATCAACCTTTAAATTACCACCACCAATTATATATCCAAGATATTTTATTTCGCGTTTGCAAAATTTACTCTTTCTGACGTTAATTGTAAGACCGGCAGATTTCAAACATTGGGCAACTTCTGAAAGTAATTGAATATGAGTGTAAAAATCCTGGTTACACACAAGGAGATCGTCCAAGTAAATGAAAACATTGTCCCTTAATCTCGCTGGGATTACTTTATCCATCAGACGGCTCATGGTCTGAGGACCATTACAGACACCAAAAGGCATTACTTTATATTGATATAGGGGCCTTTCGCGGACTGCAAAAGCGGTCTTTTCCTTCGACGACTCAGACAATCAAAAATGCGTCCTTAAGATCAATGCCACTTATGTAGTGTGTATCCTTTAAACGGCTAAGTAACCCATTTATATGTGGAAGTGGGTATGAATCCTTTTTAGTTAATGGATTTATTTTTCTGCAATCTAAGCAGAGCCTTATCTTTCCGGGCTTACGCACCGTAACGATTGGACTACACCAAGGAGAATTTGATTCCTCTATCACCCCGAGAGCCAACAACCTATCGAGTTCTTCATATACCTCTGCTTGTCTAGGGGGAGAAAGGGGGTAGTGTCTTGATTTCACTGGGGTAGCATCACCTGTGTCAATGTGATGCTCAAGAAGGTTTGTGGACCCAAGACCTAAGAAGTTAGATTGTGAAACATAGAAGAAGTTAGATTGTGAAACATAGAATCTGGATTCTTATCAAGTTCTACACTAGAGATTTCGGGAATGATGTCAGGAGCGAGAGCATAAGCTCGCCAAAAATCAACACCAAGATAACCCTCTTGAGAAAGATCCGGTACAATATAGAAAATAATAGATTTAGTTACTTCCCTAAATGTCACTGGTAGCGAACAATAACCAAAAACCTTGTTTCTTGAACCATTTGCCGTGGAAATACTATAATTAAACTATTGCATTTTAATGTTATATTTATTGATGAAATCCATGCTTCCTTTCCTAAAACTGATACATTAGCCCCAGAATCTAAAAGGCATAATAAGTCATCATCAAAAATTTGTATCATAGCAAAAGGTCTACCATCACCGGAATCTGATAAGCAAGTAGCTTCAACCAATCTTCTAAATTTTCTTCTCATTTTGCAACGCAATCTACATGCCAATATTTTTCGAGCAGGTTGACAACCAAAAGAATTTTGTTTGGTATTAAACCGAGGTTGTTTACGACTATGCAGGGAGATTTCTTGAATATCAGGGTTTTGTTGTATAGTTTGGTTTAAAAGACTGGGAGGTAAAACCCCCTGTGAGGGTTTACGCTCAATGTCAGAATTAACCTCGGGATTTACTTTGAGGAACGAGCATCCCCGGTCGCCCACTCGCTCCGACGCTTGTTTTCCGCGTGCGGACCACCACAAGCAGGGGTGGTTACATCCCTTTTCCCGCACTTATAACAAAAAATGTGTCGTGTTTTATCTGGACAGTAAATATAACTGTGTCCCAACTGAAGACAATTCCAACATTTCATTTTCGAATAATCGTTTCTAACGCCCAAAGCCTCAACCTGTGGGTCTAATTCTAAATCTACCTCATCAGCAGCTGTTTCGACTGAAATTTCACTAACTTGCCGTGGACGATTAAGATTAGTGGTTTTATTCTCCAGGAGAACCTTTTCAGCTTTTCAAGCCAAAAGTCGCAGCTCACCCAAATCCTTTGGATTGGATATGAAAAGCATAGCTTTAAGATCGGGGTTAACGTTCTTTTTAATTATCTCAATTAGCGAAGCATCGCCCATGGGGTATTTAAGTCTCAAATTTAACCTAACAAGGTATGAGTGGAAATTGTCATAACTCTCCTTTGCTAGCTGTCTGCGGTTCGAAATTCTTAACAGTATCTCATGATCTGTCTCAGATGAACCAAATTCTGCCTTTAGAGCCTTTTTCAAATCCTCATAATTTGCATCTGGTTTTAGCTTCATATAATCCCAATAAAAATCGTCCGCCTTGTCCCTAAGGAAAACATGAATGTTTGATACAATATATTCCTGAGGACACTGCGAGCGAGCCATGAGTGTGTCTATTTTAAACAAAAAATCTGCTATATTTCCCTCGCCATTATACGAAACCTTCCAATCTTTAAATTTAATAGAAAACGTTGCAGTTGAAGCACTTGAAAAGGTAGGAACCGCGGAAATTTGACCTTGTGCCGCAGAAGGAGGCGTTCCATTTGCACGTGTATGATCAATTGATTCCCTAATAGCGGCAAATTCCTTCCTAAACTCCTCTTGAGTTTTTCTCATAGTCTCTTGAAAGTGCTGCATTAGTGCGTCAAATGCATTAACAGTTGGGGATTCTTCATAATTCCCTTGGTTACCGTCATTTGCAGCCATCTCTAACTGATTAAGATTGTGCTGGTTCTCAATAATACCAGTCGGTTGTAATAGGCTGTCTAATGATCCTAAATCTAAATTTTGTAACGATTTATTCAACAATGCGGGATTTGAACTATTAGTTTTAACTATTGTGTCCTCCGATTGGTAAGAGTCAAGAGAACGTAAAACTGAGAAAGATCTTATCGCCCTAATACTCGTATCAGACAGCGGACTTTGCAACCTTATAGTACTAGAATTTTCAACTAAAGTAGTCGAACACCGTCCCCTACCTCTTATCGAAGAAATACTTAGGCTACGTGGAGTTGTACCCCTGCCTCTTGACGATCCAGATAAATTTAAATTCAAATTTTCCGATGTATTCAAGGAAGTTTTCGCAGTTTTCGCGGTACTTGCGGAAGCTTTTGCGCTGTTTGCAGACGTTTTTACGATTTTCGCGGAGCTTGTAGAAGCTTTTCCGGTATTAGTGGGTTTTGTTGAAGATTTCGCAATATTCGAAGAAGAATTCGCGGGGTCTGTAAGTTTTGCAGTATTGGTAGTTTTTCTTGTATTGTGTATGGGCATAATGCGCCAAGGAGGAAAAAAAATCGCTTTACAAACTTTAAATCCGAAAGGCAAAAAAAAATTGTTAAAGTTCCCAAATAAAATTCAATGTAAAGTTCTCGAAGACAGCGTTCACCAAAAACAAAACAAAATACAATTTTTATATTTCTTTCCTTTTACTAAGAAAAGTTACAAATCAGAAGTTTCAAAACAGGGAAAACAAATATATATATATACATAAGAATTTATCAAAAGGGGTTTTTTTTTTGTATTTCAAACTATTGAGAAAAATATCGTGAAATAAAACGAGGAATGTTAAGAGAACGCAAATAAAAGCTAGAAAAAAGGTCACATATCATGTATTATTTTTATGGAAGTGCATAGATACCGAAGTACTCTGACTCCTTCCAAAATTTACTTAGCTAATCAATTTCCATTTTAAAATATAATATTGCGTTTTATACAATAAAAAACAAATTCTTGTCTCTTGTTAATTTGACGTTTCAATTTAAGAGAAGTCTTTTTTCTGAATTTTAAAAAAAGCAATAGCAACAATTGTAAGAAACATAATATAAAAAAAATGTTTATATTATTAAAAAAAATTCTCTTAAATTGAGTTTTGATAATTTCAACACTTTCTTTAAAATTTCTTATGTACTACTTACAATCTCTTGTTTTAATTTTAAGTGTACTAACGTAAGGCTTGTAGTCTTTATTGCTGGTAAATCAAGTTGACGAGCTGATTGACTTTTTTCTTAAGAGGAGCTTTTTAAGCTTTTCACGTACTCTCTTCCACTTTAAGAAGTTGGGGTTTATTGTTGCTATGAGTACATAATACACTTTTTCAATTTTGTTAGTTTGCGCTTACAATTTGCGTTCTTTTTCTATTTTCTTTAAATTAATTCTTTTTTACTTTCTTATGTACAATAGCCTTATATTAACGCTGATCTTCCTTTTTTTTCTCTCTCCTTTCTGAAACTTCTTATACATTTAAAACATTCATGAAAATTCGCATACACGCACTATTTAACAAAATGAAATTATTTCGTAACATTTCTTTCATGTTGCATTTATGAAACAAATTGAAATTAATTTAAAACTTTGTGTGCGTCCAGCGTTGTATGTCTTTAGGTTAACAATTGCACGTGTTTTAATTTATTTTATTCTTTTTTTTCAAATTCATCACTTGGTGTTCTTTTATATTTTAAGGAAAATTGTATTTTTCTTTTTTAAATTGTTTTTAGTCTGTCTGTTCGAAAATTAATACCCGTTACATTTTTTTTAAACGTTATTAAACCGTATATTAACTGGTTTCCTTTTTTTTGGTTTTTTTTTAAATATTCCTGATTTTATTGTAATTTAAGTTTTTGATAAGTTTTTTCTTTAGTTAATTTCCAGTAGTCTTATTTAATTTCAATTAAACTGTACCGTACATAAAATAATAATAAATTTGTACATGGAAATTATCATGGTGATTGTTCTTTGTACAGTCTTCAACTAAAATTGTGTTTTTTTTCTCGACGTAATTATAACACGTCCGTTCTTTTCCTTTATTCAAAATCAACTAACTTCACGTTGTACCAATTCTGACATCGTAACCTACAGGCATTGACAAAGTTTTTTCTTTTCTTTATTGCATTCCCTTTCATTCTTCATGTGTCGATCTGTCATTGGTCAATTATCCTAACGGGACCATAGAACGATATAAACCAAAAAGGAATTATGAAATTCCTACGATCAGAGGCGTATTTCGAGTATCGTAAGGGGAGTTGCTAACTATAAAAAAAGAACAAAACAAATCTGCAAATTCCCAATAAGTAAACGGCCGTTAATTTTAAAATGTGACAACGATTAACACTTCAACAAAACTATTTAAAGGAGGATTGTGAATAAAAAAAAAACAATCCGTAACAAACCTGCTTCGTATCAAGATTTAAAATTGAAAACCGAACAGGTATAATTGGGTTCAAGGTTCACAAGAAAATCAAGTAAAAAAAAACTCGAGAAAAACCAATGAATGCTGCAAAAATCGATTTCCAACGTGTGGCACGACCCACGAGCCGGGCAGTACATTTATATCCAGGGAGAAAACTCTGTTAATTTGGTTTCAATTCGCTTTCTGATCCTACACTTTACAAATTTTGGTTTAAATTTCGCATTAATACCTTTCTTGAAATCGCTTTGTGAATGGTTTTTTCGGAATACTTCTTGCCCCTCGAAAAAATTTACGGGTTTTGATCTTGTGTTGTACGTTTTAGCAGATTTTTCATGTGCAATATTAAGATTTTTACTAATCTTTTCGCGTATATTCTGAAGACGGTCGGCATGATGTATAACTGTGTCATCGGATAACATATTTAACCTATCCAAAATACTGTATGAAGAGCCATGTAAAATCATATTCTGCCCAAAAGTAGCAAAATAAGGCGAACACTGAATATCCGAAGGGAAATCGCCACGTAAAATCGTTAAAATTTTCGGTATGGTTCTATCCCAGTTTAGGTGATCCGGTTCATTTTTAAGAAAGTATCTTATTTTGGAAATTATTTCCCTATTAGCCCTCTCTGAGGCGTTGGCCTGTGGCGAATAAAACCCGGTTGTAACATGTGTAATACCAAATACTGAAAAAAAATCTTCTATCTCTTTCGAGGTGAATTGTTTTGCGTTGTCGCTGTGTATGTACTGCGGCACGCCATAGGTACAAAAATCTCGTTATGAAAAAAATCTATAACACTGTTCGAATTTGCTGATCTTAAAGGTTTTAAGAAAATAAACTTTGTTAAATGATCCACCACAATAAACAACTGACGGTTTTTCGATTTAGTGCATGGGTATGGATCCAAAAAATCGCAGTATAGCCTCTGAAAGGGACGAACCGTGGTAAATTGATTTCCCATGGGAGGGCGTAAGGTCTGATTAGTTGGCTTAATAATCTTACAATCATCACAATTTCTTATATAAGATTTTATATCGCGTGCCATCTTTGGCTAAAAATATTTCTGTCTAACTCGAAAAAGAGTTTTGTTATAACCGCCATGGCAACCCTCTTCATGCGCGGATCTAATCGTGCTCTTTGTTAAAGTGATCGGTAGCCATAACCTCCATAGGGTTTCTTCCTCTTTATCATCGCGCCGAAACTTAACCCGCTTATAGACAAAGTAGTCAGATAGACACAAGTCTGGTAAAGCGTCGCCATTTTTACGAATATTTTCCCTTAAAATATTATATTCTGCGCTATCAAATTCGGGTGAAGTAATATCGACTTCAGGTGGATTACAATTCAATTCCACTTCGTCTACATCGAACCTAGAGAGGGTGTCTGGCACCACATTTAAGGAACCCTTTCTATGTTCCATTACGAAATCGAAATTTTGGAGCTTTGAACTCCGGTGGAGCCAATCTGCCATGCAAATCTTTTTGGTTCATAAGCCACCGAAGACTTGAGTGGTCTGTCACTATCTTAAACGGGAGTCCTTCAATGTACTGTCTGAAGCGCTTAACAAAAATTACGGCAGCTAGACACTCCAACTCCGTGACCGTGTAATTACGCTGTGCACGATTCAACTTCTGGGACACAAACGCTATAGGTCGCTCTCTGCCCTCGTCATCAAATTGATATAGGACTCCATCTACCCCTACACGTGAAGCGTCACACTGTATAATGAAGTCTCTTTCAAAATCTGGCTGTGCCAGAACAGGTGCACTCGAAAGGGCGGTTTTTAATCTATTAAACGAATTCATTGCATCCTGGGTAAGACGAAAAGGTTTGTTTGTTTTACGCAGACAATCAGTGAGGGGACCGGCTAAATCTGAAAAATTGTTAATAAATGCTCGGTACCAGTTCGACATACCAACGAAGCGCCTAATTTGACGTGGCGTCTTGGGAGGTGGAAACTCATCAATTGCCCTAACCTTTTCAGGATCAACCTTTAAATTACCACCACCAATTATATATCCAAGATATTTTATTTCGCGTTTGCAAAATTTACTCTTTCTGACGTTAATTGTAAGACCGGCAGATTTCAAACATTGGGCAACTTCTGAAAGTAATTGAATATGAGTGTAAAAATCCTGGTTACACACAAGGAGATCGTCCAAGTAAATGAAAACATTGTCCCTTAATCTCGCTGGGATTACTTTATCCATCAGACGGCTCATGGTCTGAGGACCATTACAGACACCAAAAGGCATTACTTTATATTGATATAGGGGCCTTTCGCGGACTGCAAAAGCGGTCTTTTCCTTCGACGACTCAGACAATCAAAAATGCGTCCTTAAGATCAATGCCACTTATGTAGTGTGTATCCTTTAAACGGCTAAGTAACCCATTTATATGTGGAAGTGGGTATGAATCCTTTTTAGTTAATGGATTTATTTTTCTGCAATCTAAGCAGAGCCTTATCTTTCCGGGCTTACGCACCGTAACGATTGGACTACACCAAGGAGAATTTGATTCCTCTATCACCCCGAGAGCCAACAACCTATCGAGTTCTTCATATACCTCTGCTTGTCTAGGGGGAGAAAGGGGGTAGTGTCTTGATTTCACTGGGGTAGCATCACCTGTGTCAATGTGATGCTCAAGAAGGTTTGTGGACCCAAGACCTAAGAAGTTAGATTGTGAAACATAGAAGAAGTTAGATTGTGAAACATAGAATCTGGATTCTTATCAAGTTCTACACTAGAGATTTCGGGAATGATGTCAGGAGCGAGAGCATAAGCTCGCCAAAAATCAACACCAAGATAACCCTCTTGAGAAAGATCCGGTACAATATAGAAAATAATAGATTTAGTTACTTCCCTAAATGTCACTGGTAGCGAACAATAACCAAAAACCTTGTTTCTTGAACCATTTGCCGTGGAAATACTATAATTAAACTATTGCATTTTAATGTTATATTTATTGATGAAATCCATGCTTCCTTTCCTAAAACTGATACATTAGCCCCAGAATCTAAAAGGCATAATAAGTCATCATCAAAAATTTGTATCATAGCAAAAGGTCTACCATCACCGGAATCTGATAAGCAAGTAGCTTCAACCAATCTTCTAAATTTTCTTCTCATTTTGCAACGCAATCTACATGCCAATATTTTTCGAGCAGGTTGACAACCAAAAGAATTTTGTTTGGTATTAAACCGAGGTTGTTTACGACTATGCAGGGAGATTTCTTGAATATCAGGGTTTTGTTGTATAGTTTGGTTTAAAAGACTGGGAGGTAAAACCCCCTGTGAGGGTTTACGCTCAATGTCAGAATTAACCTCGGGATTTACTTTGAGGAACGAGCATCCCCGGTCGCCCACTCGCTCCGACGCTTGTTTTCCGCGTGCGGACTACCACAAGCAGGGGTGGTTACATCCCTTTTCCCGCACTTATAACAAAAAATGTGTCGTGTTTTATCTGGACAGTAAATATAACTGTGTCCCAACTGAAGACAATTCCAACATTTCATTTTCGAATAATCGTTTCTAACGCCCAAAGCCTCAACCTGTGGGTCTAATTCTAAATCTACCTCATCAGCAGCTGTTTCGACTGAAATTTCACTAACTTGCCGTGGACGATTAAGATTAGTGGTTTTATTCTCCAGGAGAACCTTTTCAGCTTTTCAAGCCAAAAGTCGCAGCTCACCCAAATCCTTTGGATTGGATATGAAAAGCATAGCTTTAAGATCGGGGTTAACGTTCTTTTTAATTATCTCAATTAGCGAAGCATCGCCCATGGGGTATTTAAGTCTCAAATTTAACCTAACAAGGTATGAGTGGAAATTGTCATAACTCTCCTTTGCTAGCTGTCTGCGGTTCGAAATTCTTAACAGTATCTCATGATCTGTCTCAGATGAACCAAATTCTGCCTTTAGAGCCTTTTTCAAATCCTCATAATTTGCATCTGGTTTTAGCTTCATATAATCCCAATAAAAATCGTCCGCCTTGTCCCTAAGGAAAACATGAATGTTTGATACAATATATTCCTGAGGACACTGCGAGCGAGCCATGAGTGTGTCTATTTTAAACAAAAAATCTGCTATATTTCCCTCGCCATTATACGAAACCTTCCAATCTTTAAATTTAATAGAAAACGTTGCAGTTGAAGCACTTGAAAAGGTAGGAACCGCGGAAATTTGACCTTGTGCCGCAGAAGGAGGCGTTCCATTTGCACGTGTATGATCAATTGATTCCCTAATAGCGGCAAATTCCTTCCTAAACTCCTCTTGAGTTTTTCTCATAGTCTCTTGAAAGTGCTGCATTAGTGCGTCAAATGCATTAACAGTTGGGGATTCTTCATAATTCCCTTGGTTACCGTCATTTGCAGCCATCTCTAACTGATTAAGATTGTGCTGGTTCTCAATAATACCAGTCGGTTGTAATAGGCTGTCTAATGATCCTAAATCTAAATTTTGTAACGATTTATTCAACAATGCGGGATTTGAACTATTAGTTTTAACTATTGTGTCCTCCGATTGGTAAGAGTCAAGAGAACGTAAAACTGAGAAAGATCTTATCGCCCTAATACTCGTATCAGACAGCGGACTTTGCAACCTTATAGTACTAGAATTTTCAACTAAAGTAGTCGAACACCGTCCCCTACCTCTTATCGAAGAAATACTTAGGCTACGTGGAGTTGTACCCCTGCCTCTTGACGATCCAGATAAATTTAAATTCAAATTTTCCGATGTATTCAAGGAAGTTTTCGCAGTTTTCGCGGTACTTGCGGAAGCTTTTGCGCTGTTTGCAGACGTTTTTACGATTTTCGCGGAGCTTGTAGAAGCTTTTCCGGTATTAGTGGGTTTTGTTGAAGATTTCGCAATATTCGAAGAAGAATTCGCGGGGTCTGTAAGTTTTGCAGTATTGGTAGTTTTTCTTGTATTGTGTATGGGCATAATGCGCCAAGGAGGAAAAAAAATCGCTTTACAAACTTTAAATCCGAAAGGCAAAAAAAAATTGTTAAAGTTCCCAAATAAAATTCAATGTAAAGTTCTCGAAGACAGCGTTCACCAAAAACAAAACAAAATACAATTTTTATATTTCTTTCCTTTTACTAAGAAAAGTTACAAATCAGAAGTTTCAAAACAGGGAAAACAAATATATATATATACATAAGAATTTATCAAAAGGGGTTTTTTTTTTGTATTTCAAACTATTGAGAAAAATATCGTGAAATAAAACGAGGAATGTTAAGAGAACGCAAATAAAAGCTAGAAAAAAGGTCACATATCATGTATTATTTTTATGGAAGTGCATAGATACCGAAGTACTCTGACTCCTTCCAAAATTTACTTAGCTAATCAATTTCCATTTTAAAATATAATATTGCGTTTTATACAATAAAAAACAAATTCTTGTCTCTTGTTAATTTGACGTTTCAATTTAAGAGAAGTCTTTTTTCTGAATTTTAAAAAAAGCAATAGCAACAATTGTAAGAAACATAATATAAAAAAAATGTTTATATTATTAAAAAAAATTCTCTTAAATTGAGTTTTGATAATTTCAACACTTTCTTTAAAATTTCTTATGTACTACTTACAATCTCTTGTTTTAATTTTAAGTGTACTAACGTAAGGCTTGTAGTCTTTATTGCTGGTAAATCAAGTTGACGAGCTGATTGACTTTTTTCTTAAGAGGAGCTTTTTAAGCTTTTCACGTACTCTCTTCCACTTTAAGAAGTTGGGGTTTATTGTTGCTATGAGTACATAATACACTTTTTCAATTTTGTTAGTTTGCGCTTACAATTTGCGTTCTTTTTCTATTTTCTTTAAATTAATTCTTTTTTACTTTCTTATGTACAATAGCCTTATATTAACGCTGATCTTCCTTTTTTTTCTCTCTCCTTTCTGAAACTTCTTATACATTTAAAACATTCATGAAAATTCGCATACACGCACTATTTAACAAAATGAAATTATTTCGTAACATTTCTTTCATGTTGCATTTATGAAACAAATTGAAATTAATTTAAAACTTTGTGTGCGTCCAGCGTTGTATGTCTTTAGGTTAACAATTGCACGTGTTTTAATTTATTTTATTCTTTTTTTTCAAATTCATCACTTGGTGTTCTTTTATATTTTAAGGAAAATTGTATTTTTCTTTTTTAAATTGTTTTTAGTCTGTCTGTTCGAAAATTAATACCCGTTACATTTTTTTTAAACGTTATTAAACCGTATATTAACTGGTTTCCTTTTTTTTGGTTTTTTTTAAATATTCCTGATTTTATTGTAATTTAAGTTTTTGATAAGTTTTTTCTTTAGTTAATTTCCAGTAGTCTTATTTAATTTCAATTAAACTGTACCGTACATAAAATAATAATAAATTTGTACATGGAAATTATCATGGTGATTGTTCTTTGTACAGTCTTCAACTAAAATTGTGTTTTTTTTCTCGACGTAATTATAACACGTCCGTTCTTTTCCTTTATTCAAAATCAACTAACTTCACGTTGTACCAATTCTGACATCGTAACCTACAGGCATTGACAAAGTTTTTTCTTTTCTTTATTGCATTCCCTTTCATTCTTCATGTGTCGATCTGTCATTGGTCAATTATCCTAACGGGACCATAGAACGATATAAACCAAAAAGGAATTATGAAATTCCTACGATCAGAGGCGTATTTCGAGTATCGTAAGGGGAGTTGCTAACTATAAAAAAAGAACAAAACAAATCTGCAAATTCCCAATAAGTAAACGGCCGTTAATTTTAAAATGTGACAACGATTAACACTTCAACAAAACTATTTAAAGGAGGATTGTGAATAAAAAAAAAAAAATCCGTAACAATATTTCATTGCAAGCTGAGTCGCAAGTAGCATAAGTATGAGTGGGGTAGTGAAATTGTATAAGTGTATTGAGTTTTTGGCACTTGCATGTGGCAACGGGCCCAACATACCTAATGACTTGAGAGAAATATTATTATAAGCTTACAAACACAAGCCGTAAGCTTGAAAAAGACTTGAGAATATATTGAAAAAGGCTATCGTAACAATTGCAGAAAAATCAAAACGGAACCCTCGTGAAAATATTATGTGTGTATGATTACTATGAGCTTATTCTTGCAATTGTAGAATAAGCTTACAAAAATAATATATTATTAATAGTTGAAAAAGAGAAATCATAATTATTTTCTTTAATTTAATTTATTTTTTATTTTAATTTTAAAAATAAATAATAATAAATCATTTTAAATATAAAAAATAATAATTCATTTTAAATATAAATAATAATAATTAATTTTAACCATAAATAAAAATAAATAAATATAATATGCAATTGCGCGTTCACTATATAAAATTTTCAACTAAATGTACACGCAAAACACGTTTGACAAATTTAAAGAAAAAGTAATGGCACTTGTTGTATGCATTATAAGCGTAGAACAAAGACAACAAGACTAGAATGTATTGAAAAATATTTCTATTTCAATCGTCATATTGCGTTGTTGTTGTATGGTGTTCATAAGCATACTTGAGAAAAAGTTATGTATAATAATCTTTTCTCTAGCATTGTTAAATACTGCTTGTGAATTCACATTTTATAAATATTATAATAAGCGAAATTAAGAAAAGCTTAAAACACACTATTAATATAAGCTTATTCCAAGTTGTATTGCAGTTTGATTGCTATATGGTATATTGGGGGGGGGGGTTAGTTGCAAACATTTGTACTTTTGCAAAAACTGTTTTGTTCTTAAATTTCTTAAATATATGTATTTTTGAAAAATATTATTTACTGTGTACAATTTTTAAATATTTTACAATAAATAAGTTAATATATATTTATCTTAAATAATTTAAAGAAACAAATGAAAAAGTACTAAAAAAAAGCAACAGTACAAGTATCTCAATCGAAAAAAAAGTAACAAAAATTCCTTTCGTCATTCATACATACATGTTTGTTTCTTACCATTTTCAATTAAATTTTCTATAAAAATATTTTTCGCGTACATTGTAACTTGTTTTTTTCTCTAAAGCTGGTTTTACACACTATCAGCGGTATTCATAAAAATTTTAAACAGCATTTCAAATCAATTTTAAGCAAAATTTGATAAAATTGTATTTTTAAAGGAATATTAGCATAAAATACCTTTTTTAAACCTTGTGTAAATAAAGGAATTTTAAAATTGGTTCGACCCTATTTTAAAATGACATTTTTGTTTTGTGTTTATTTTCATTTTAAAAATTTTGCCAAAAATTGTCATTTAATCAAAAGAAGTTATTTGTTTTTGTTTAATAAATAATGGATATTTTATATTTGACCAAAATAATTGATAAGAACCATTTTTATTATTTGAAAAATTTGATAGTTTTAATTTTTAAACTATTTCCCAAATTTTAAACAATCGTCAGACGAAAAAAAAAAATATGAAAAAAGGGTATTTTTAGGTTTTTCAAAGTTTATTCTTTTATCTCAAAGATAAAAAAATAGAATCAAGTTTTGCCACAAATTACAAAAAATCATGTTTTTAAAAATTTATATTTTCCAGGGTTGGCAGGCAATACCGCTAAAATACCCTTATCGATTCAATACCCTTTCAACTGACTATCGTTACCCCTAAAACACAGTTACCGAAATAACTGAAAAATTCTTATCCTTAAAAAACCGTTACCGAATATAAAATAGCGTTATCGCTAAAATACCGATACCGAATCAACCGAAAATAATAGAAAATATCGTTAATCTTTAAAAAACGTTACCGAAATAATAGAAAATAGCGTTACCCTTAAAATATCGTTACCGAAATAACTAAAATATCGTTACCCTTAAACACCGTTACAGAAATAATTGAAAATAACTTTGCCCTTAAAATACCGAACGCTTTTTGTATTGTTAACACTGTGGAAACTTTTTTTAAGTAATGGGTCGTGTGAATAATAATAGCCTTTATCCACTGAGCTACATCTTTCATCAATTTGCAAAAATGTTAACATCTTCCCTTAAGAATTGTACAGGACAAAAATTCTACATCTACAAGAGATGATCCTTTCTCATTTTGTTCCATCTTACATCTTTCGTTATTTTAAGTGTCATCACTAAAAAAATGACAAAAAAAAAATGATTTTCTTTGTGCCATCACTAGCAAACTGACATTGCAGAAAATAAACAAAAAAAAATTATTCAACAAAGGAAAATGAGCGGCACATGTAAGAATTTCATTCTTATGTCTACCAAAAATTCTTCTTCATCATCATCCTTTTCTAGAATGAACTTTAATATTTCAATGTACTGCATTAAAATTCGGGTTTGTTCTTGTAAAGCAACAACTACTCCAATGATTAATGCTTTCTCTAAATCCGTTTTTTATTTTTAACAAAAAATATGCGTCCTTTTCTTTTATTTTTTGACAGCTGAATAAATGGCAGATAAAAGATGTTGCCAGTGTAAACACTTGTTTCACATTTTCAACATCTTCCACACGTTTCACAAAGATGTTGTTCAGTGTAAAAAGCCTATAAAAAGGGTGGTGTATGCTTTATAGTACAAAGTACTAACACTAGTTTAAACTTTTCAGTACTAGCTATGCCGACTACAAAGATTGTGAATAACTTTTTGCTTGTACTACATAGCTAGTGCTATAGCAAAAGCTGGAAAATCAAAACAAATGTGACTGTGTCAAACCAGCTGACAGAATATTATTTTTTGCGATAAGTGACAAGAACAGTATGTTTATTTTTAATCTTTTAAAAAATTATAAAGTTTTATTTAAAAAATCTCAATTACCTTGTATAAGATCTGCAAAAAATGCTACAACTGGAAACAAGTCCATAATTTTGAAAGATTAGGAACGTGAACTTTAGATCGACTCTAATCCAACTTTCAATAAGATATCAGGTAACTTCAATTATTTTATGTAAAGTTTGACTATTATTTTTAACAATTGATGTCAGTTTTCGGGTTGAAAAAGAAAAAACACCAGAATGTGAAAAAGAAACGGGAAAACCAGAAAAGTATAAATTTATGGATGAAACTGAGAAAACAAAAGAAATGCCAAAGGAAATACCAAAGGAAAGAAAAAAAGAAAAAAAAATTAACTTTTTGATGAGATTGAGGAGACAAAATATATATATATATATATATATATATATATATATGTGCACAGCACATATTGCGGGGACGGTTTTTCGTTCCACAAGTTACTATGAAGACATTTTGTTACTTTGAGGACCGTCCTTAAACTTCTAATTAATCTACTGTATACACTAAAGACAGTTTACTGGATACAGCGCATATTATAGGGACTTTTTTGGCTGTATATACAGATGTCTTCAAAGTATGCACAATGAGTATATATATATATATATATATATATATATATATATATATATATATATATATATATATATATATATATATATATATATATATATACCCAGCAAAAATGAAGCTGCCAAAGAAGCAATAAAAGCATCACTACTATGGCAAAGGCATCACTTCTTTTCTAATGGTTTCATCGATGAATTTAACATTAGCGTGTCATAGGATGGAAGTATTCAAATAGAGCTACTAGCATTACACATACTTTACTCTAAGGAAGCAATGATAATACAATGATTAGGTATTCTGCTGCATGAGTGGAAAATGTTCATATACTTTGTAGTATTTAAGCTTTGATAAAAATTTAATTCATAAGGATGCAGAAAAATAAGTTAAAGGAAGCGAAATTTATGCATTGATATACAAATTCTCTTTATTAAAACAAATAAATAATTCTGCATTAGTGAAAAAGCATTTTTGAAACATTTTACAAAACTTTTAATGAATTTTTAGACAAATTTTAAAATATTTTTGTATAATTTAAAAACTGGTTATACAATTTGGAAACAGTTTTAGACAATTTTAAAATATTTTTGAACAATTTTTAATAATTTTTGCACAACTTTAAAACATTTTTGGCCAATTTGAAATAATTTTTACACAATTTTAAAATTATTTTGATAAATTCTGAATTAAAACTGTGCAAAAATGCACATATTGCGCCCTCATAAATATTTAAGTCTGAAAAAATGCAAATGACAGGCCAGCTAGTTTTAATTAAAGGTTAAAAAAATCTGTTCTTCTTGATATTTCAGAACTTTTATGAAAATTTGCAAAACTGCATAAATTCTAACCCTCATGAAATTTTAAACTAAAATATAAAAAATGATTTAATAAAAAATTAAAAAAGTTTATCAGAACTATTTTCGCAATTTGAATAAATGCTTAAGATTAACAAAAATATACCATATACTATAACATATGCTTTAGAAGTAATGAAGAGTGATTTTTTAGATATGCATCGGGTTTATATCCAGATCACTGCATTTGAAATATGAACACATGAATTCTTTTGGAAGTGCCTTAGAATAACATCAAAAAATCATAAAAGAATGTCAACTGAAGTTAAGGAAGCAATGAAAGAAGTTATAGTCACAGAATGACTACCACTTTTTTTTGCTGGGTATATATATATATATGTGCACGGTGCATGTTGCGGGGACGCTTTTTCGTTCCACAAGTTACTACGAAGACATTTTGTTACTTTGGGGACTGTCCTTAAACTTTTTACTTTTTGTTATTCTACTGTTTACACTGAAGACATTTTACTGGATACAGCGCATTTTATAGGGACTTTTTTGGCTGTATATACAGATGTCTTCAAAGTATGGGCAATGAATATATATATATATATATATATATATATATATATATATATATATATATATATATATATATATATATATATATATATATATATATAAATATATAAATATATATATTTATATATATATATTTATATAAAATGAGAGTAAGCACAAAATACTCTCATAAAATGACAAAATTACCCAAAAGTACGGGAACGCAAAAAACCACTTTTCTAGCCCAAAAAAAAATGTCAAAATGCATCAATGATGCCAAATTTTTATGTGCAATAAGTGTAACACGACAAGTGAAAACGCGCTAATGGAGAAATGCGAAAATTTAAATAAGACTCAAAAAAATATATTAAAATTGCCCGCCGTTTACAGTGGCACGAAATTTCGAGATTTTGATCTTTTCCTCTTTGAAAAAACACACATAGTTATTTCTAATAAATATATTTTTCTCATAATTTAATGTCTATGAGCTTTTTTTCATGGTTTTTTTAAAGTGATGTATATAAAAATCTCGAGATTTCGTGCCAATGTAAAAGAGGGGGTTACAATTTCAAAAAAAAAAAACAGAAAATATTTGCAGTTTGTAGAAAGTAAAAAACCGCTTATTGTAACACTAAAAAAGCTAAATTAGCATCGCTGAAGTTCCTTAGTTTTATTTTTTACAAATATAAAACAGCTGTTTTTGTTTATCAACTGTTCTTTTGACAATTTACCCAATTTACCCAAAGAAAAAGTTTGGGTAACTTTCGGTAAAAAGAGAAACACTAATACACTCTCATAAACGCTCTCATTTACCCAATTTTCGAGTACGGGGACGCTTTTGGGTAAATTTGGGTAAGTTTGGGAACCCGCGGTAACGTACGGGAACAGACTTATTAATTTGAAGTATCCACTATTTTTTATTCACACTTTTTTTTAGCTAACACTGTAAAAACTAGTTTCTACTAGTCAGCAAAAAGCACCAGCTTTAACTGAAATTTATTCACCCCAAATCTAGTTTTAAGTTCGAATTTGCTAGCTGAAGCTTGAACTACCTTTTTATTCACAATGTCTACACAAGTTATGATCTTTTTACCAGGTGTCTTCAAATGTAATAAAATTTGCCATGATATTTGAAAATTACACAAAAAACGACAAGAAAATTATTTTCTCTGTTGTTTTGTGTGTAATTTTCATATTTTATGGCATGTATATTGAATATGAAGGCAAGGGGTTGGTTAAACTAAAAAAAGCATATAACATAAGCATGTACATAAAAGTTTCTAATTTTTTGAAATTGTTTTATTTAGAAATTTCGAAATTTTCTTGCAAAATTATTGTTATATAAAATCTCACTCATTAGTTCTAAAACATACAAAAATGTGGACATTTTTTGCTCTTATTAAACATTTTAGTATGTTTCCTGTAAAATACTACTGCTGAAAAAATTATTATTATTTGACAATTTAAACGGTCTTATTTTTATCATATGACCATTACGAATCACTTCATTCCGCCTGATATGAAAGCTACAGCAAGAACCACGTTAGGACTTGAACAATATTGTGTTCGTAAACCTTTACCTATTGCATTGGTAACTTCAGTTCTTCAAATGATTTTGACCAGGATAATACAATCTTTTTTTCGTCCTATGGATTTTTTATTATCCCTATTCGTTTTATATTCGAATTTTTAATGGAGAGATATTCTATTATTGTTTCGGCTATTATTGTTCCCATTATTTCCAGCGGTTTTTATTATAGTTTTCACGGCCATTGCCACGGTTGGAACCACCGCGACCGTATCCTCTTCTATAATTTTTGTTCCTGTGATAAAAACACACTGGAACTTGAAGCACTTGAATCTGTGCTAGAATTTACATTACATTACAAATATTACAATATTACATTATATATATGTTTTGAATCTACAATCTTTTTGTAAAAAGTCACTTTAACTTACATTCTTTTATTGAATGTGTATATTTATTATTTTCTTATATACTTATTTTTTTCTTCATTTCATTTACACTTTTCGCTGATTAGTCTTCAATGACTTTTACATGTCCTTGACTATAACGTGATCATTTTTTTCTTTCTTCTCAAATAATTACAAGTGGTCCTGAATATATGTGACTTGATAGAGCGCAAATGAAAATTTTGGTTTGAGGGAGACGTCTCTCAAATTTTAAATAAATACGCAGCACTAATAGTACATTCACAATATAATTTCCTTAAAAACCACTAAAAATACATATTAAATTAATCGAAAATACAATCAAAAAGTATACTACTGATTTTTTATTATATTCAGCCCATTTTGTTGTTTATTTTCAATCATTGTCTTATAATCAACAAAAGTAGTAAAAACAATAGAAAGTCGTTTAAAATAACCATCAAATTTTTACTGACAAAAAGTTAGAAAAAACTACTTTTGTGGTTTGTTTTTCAAATTGATAGTTTTTTATTTGTATGTAATTACACAACACAACACACAGATGTATATATTTTTATTGACTTTGTTTGTATGTATATTTGAATAATTTCTTGTAATTTTTATTTAAATAATTTTGTATATATCGATGGTTTAATATAAAAAGGCCCTAACTCGATTTTTTGTTACTTGATAGGAGAAGGAAAAAACTTAATAAAATCCGAAAAATTTTAGATAAAAAAAGTTGTAATGCAATTTCCAAAAATGTGTTGCCTCTTTTTATTACAAATTGCATTAAAACTTTTTTTGTATCTAAAATTTTACGTATTTTATTAAGTTTTTTCCTTCTCCTGTCAGTTAACAAAAAATCGAGTTAGGGCCTTTTTATATTAAGCCATCGATAAAAAAACAATTTGGTAAAAAAAAACAAAAAAGAATTATATGAATATAAATTTTTAGAAACAGAAAACTTAAAATTTTACATTTAACAGAAAATATCAACTCTTACTGAATGTCTGTAAATTTTGATTCAAATAGTTAACAAAATATATTTCTATGAATTTAAATTGATTCTTCATTTAAAAACAAACTTTACGTATTACTTTGTAAATAAACTACAGTCGGTAGCGGAAAATATATTGTGAATGTAGTACCGATGTATACACAAGAGGATACCAAAACGGAAAATAAGTTTTCCGTTATGTTTTAAGGATTGGGAAATCTATTACTAAAAGCAGATTAAATATACATCAGCTTAGGTCTAGGGACCGGTAATGGAAACCTCTTCTTAAGCTTGATAAAACAAAATAATTGAGAATAAAAAGAGCGCTGGTCTAAGAAAATGTCTAACGTGACATTCTAATGCACATGTAGAGAAGAACAATACAGTTCATAGATCCGGTACTTTATAACGAATAATACTAAATTTTTTAATTTGACTCACAACTACAATAATAATATTGTGAACGATTTTAACAATATAAAATAAATGTCTTCATTTTGAACTTAATTTTCTTGTATTAGCGAAAAAGAGAAAAGGCTTTTATAATGTAAATTTTTTGTAGTAGATAATATTGTAAATGTTATCATGTTGTTTTCGCTCTTCTTTTGAAATTTCGTTGCAAAACACATGACTTGATAGAGATATTGTCCACGTTCCCCTTCGCTCAAAACCAGAGCTTTAAGTATTCGTACATAATTTCGAAAAGCAATAGATTGTGTAATTAATGTACCATCAGTTTCTAGAAATTCCAATGTTAGTAAATCTTCACTAACATTCGATATAATGCTCTTTTGTATAACTTCACCACCCAATTTGTCACCAACTATAAGTCCATTCGTTTACTTTTCTCAGTAAAGTCCAGTAAGAATTACTCAGTAACAAACTACAGAGAGTAAGACAAACTTACTCTCAAAATTAAAACTTTCTAAAAAATTACGCGAATGGAAAATTTGCAATAATTTAAAAGTTTGTAAAACAGCTGATTGTAAAACTAAATGCAAAAATAAATTATAACTGGTAGATATAAAGAAGATTCTTGTTGTAAAATCTTGAGCAGAAACATTTTAAAAGATTTTCTTATATTTTCTGTAATTCATTTAACAATATTTGTTATTTTGCATTTGCATAAAACAACGTAGTTGTAAAACATTTTTATTTGTATTTACAAAAATTCATCACATGCTTTTCAATCATATGTTTTTTCCGCTTGTAAATTATTGCTGGCAATAATTTGTCCAGTAAAAATTTGCAAAAAAAAAGAAGAACTCTCAACATCAAACTGTCACTTTATTCTCTCTTTTTTCTTTATGTTTACTGAGTATTTGTGTAAACGAACGTCGTCCAGTAAAAATTTGTACCAAGGCGAATTCATACCAGGTGATGTTGTTAACACAGCTGAGCTACTTTTTTTATTACCGAATTGGACACATAACTGTCAAAAGTTGTTTATGTTTACGTTTGTTCACAAGTGTATAATTTTTTTAGTTATCCTAGAATTTAGACTGAAAATTAAAAAAAAAAAAAAAACAATATGTTGTTTTGAAGTTTTTTCTTTTCAGCAATGGAAAATGCAACATTAACAAGTGGCAGTCAACAAACAACACCAGTTAAGTTAAAAAACTATAATAAATTAAGTACATATGTAAGTAATTATTACAAACAAAATTTTTGATCTAGAGTAGTGATCGGCACTCATAGCCCTCAGGAGCCGAACACAATCGGCAATTTACACGTACACTACACGAACGTCAACAAATCTCACAGCAAAGAGCACAAAAAATACAATTATTTCATTCAGTAGTACGCTAACTTTCAACAAAGCAAGTATATGCCGCTTTGTTGAAGAAATAAAGTACACTCTAAAAATTTGTTTTTTTTTATTATAGGTATTTCTTTTATTGTAGGTATTTATTTTCTTTTACGTTTACATTTCGAATTAAAAATGTAGAACGTTGAGCGGGAAGATTTTTTTTAAATTTTCTTGAAATATTTTTAATGAGGCAGAGTGCCTTGTATGCAATCAAAAAATTATTATCAATATTATGAATTAATTTTATTTTTTATAATAGAGAAAACAAAAACGAACTATTTTAATTCAGTAAATACGGATATTCTCTTGTAGATTAATTCATTTATTAATTTGTTCATTCATTCTTTTATCTAGAAAGATAAAATAATTTCTTACGGTCTAAAACACCAATACATTCAAATTCTCTCTTTCTGCCGACCACTGATCTAAAGTAATCCACATGCCAGTTTACAACCAGCGACTTGTTGACACAAGTGAACTACAACATGATGTAAAATTGCAGTAAGTAAATTGGCGACGAATGAAATACTTGGGAACAAAAATATTTACGTACCCGAAATTCCGAATATACCCCCTCACGTTTCCATGGTGTTGCAATGCGCATGCGTGATCCACGCTGTACAGCTTTAATATTTCAAACTGGAAAAATTATTTGCACTGGAGCACGAAACGAAGCTCAAGCATCATTAGGTACACGAAAATTTGTCCGTATTTTACAAAAACTTGGTTATCCAGTATGGTTTACGGAATATCTTTTACGTCTTCCTATACAGAATCCCCGGGATTCTATACAGAATCCCCGGAATCTACTACAGCAAGTTTAAAATCAACACTTGCTTTCCTCACTATAACTTATAAGTGAGACAAGATGGTGGAACTGATCTTTATTGCATCGCATCATTTGACGATATCGGTTGTCATGGAATCGCACGCCGCAAAAACATCACTACGCTAAAATCATCATAAAGAATGTTCAATTCTTTTTCCACCAAATTGTCGGTAATTTCTTCAGTTGCTAAATCATCATCTAATGTAAAAGTTTCTAAAAAATAATATTTCAAAATTTATTTTGTATTGTTTTTTTGGAGAAATTTATATACCCATATTTTCATAAATATTATCAATTTTCATTAAAAATGCGGTAATTAAATAATCAATTCACTTTTAACACTTCTATTCGGCATCTTGAAAAATATTAATGATTGTCACATTGGCAGCTTATTTTATTTTTTTTTCTTTGACAGTACAAATATTTATATTTTCTATTTCAAAAAATGACCGCTCACATCATAAGAGTGTAATTCTTCATTTTTCCAAACAAATAAAAAATTGGAATGAATACCCTTTATATATGTGTGAGTTTGTCAAGAAAAAATAAAAGGATATTAATGAAACGAAATATTGAACAAGATTCATGCATATTTTGTAAAAGAGAATATATAGATTCTTAGAAAACAGGAATAACTTTAAATGTAATTGTAGATTGAAATTTCTAAGTTATATAAATAGGTCGATCAACTGATCGATCTTTTTCGGAAAAAGCGGAATGAAGGGCTCCCAGAAAAGCTCCTCAATGTTAAAAAAAAAAAACTTTATAATGTAAAAAACTTTAATGTGTAAAAGAATAATCAACTAAATATTGATTATTCTTTTTTTATACAAAAAGGAGGTTGAGTTTGATTATTCGTCGTTACTATACCTTCTGTATGTAACACGAGATTAATTTTTTATTACTTGGTCTCTACACCTGCGATTGATATAATATTTTTCTGTTTGCAAACGTCATATCCAATCGCAGAGAGAATTATATTTGCGTGTAGACTCCAAATTAATGTTGCTCTTAGTGTTATATTTATATTATAACAGAGTTATTATAATAAATATTATAACAACTATATCATAATATCAGCTGTAAAAATCACGCCAGATACACATACATAAACAATATGACGCCGTTAAAAGGTAAAAAGAAAAAATCAAATATTTATAATATAATATAAATAGTTATACAATTTGAACATTTGGGGCCGCCTTTGTACGAAAGCTGTTTTCGTATATGGTTTGCGCGGGAGCGCGAAATAGAGCAATTATGTTATTTGCCCTGCTCTACATTAACATACAAACACATAACTCATTTGTTAGCTTTTGTAGTTTTAATATTTTCTCAAAAAAATTCAAATATTTTTATGACAAATATTTTTGTAGCTTTATTTATTACTACTTAGCAAGTTTATATCTACTTAAATTTGTTACGAATATTTATATAAAATTCTAAAAAAAACAAACCTAATATTAACATAAATACGTGTTCTCCACTCCTAATATTAATATAGATAAATTAGTCCCGTTACTCTACGATTGAAAGTGACGTTTGCAAATAGAAAAATATTTATAATAATGTCAGGTGTAGACACCAGTTATGAATCTAAATATCTACACATCAACTGACAGTGCAACGTGTATTATGTATAGTCAGCACATTTCCACGGTAGTGTAAGATTAGTTATAAGCTAGATTAAGGTTTGGGAATATAATGAATAAACAGCCTTCTAATTGAAGCATAACAATAAAGATGTAGTTTCTTTTAAACTTATTACAACATGTACTGACTTGTCACTTTAAGGACCCATATTTAATTCTGTATGTTTTACAGGCAGCGTATACATAAGATTTATAGTTTTTGCGTTCAAACGTATAAGTTTTTGTAAATTTGTTTGCTAATAAAATAAAAAAAGTAATTTTGTTTGTAAAATTGATTCAACAACAACAATTGCAGTGTGCAGTATTATTTCAATAACAACTGCAAAAAATTAAAAAACAAGCATTCGTATGTTTGCCACAAATTTATCATTTCGAGGACTGCTTCTTTTGACCAATGAAACTAAAAAATATATACCCTCACCATATATGGTGGAGGGTATAAAAATTAGAAAACACTAATTAATTCTTTCATTTTAAATAAAATACTTTTCCGTGTTCTTTATCCATTTTTTTACAACAAACAGTCGATTTTAACTTTTTTTCTTTTTGCCAAACACAATTTCTTTTTGGCAAAAACAGCTGATTTACATATGGTTTGTCACGTCAAAATAGAACCAGCTCTAATTGAAATATTGTCAGATGATTTTTACATATGGGTTTTACATATGCAATGTTTCAAAGGGTTCACACGAGATGAATAAATTTTATATTGTAAAAAGTGAAAACTCAGATGACAAATACATGTCATCTATTAATTTGCATTACTTTTTTAAAATTTTAAGATGCTTTAGCACCACCTGGTACTCTTTGGCAATTAATTTCAAACCATGTGTGGTTTATTATGTAAAAATGTTTGTACAAGTTATAGATATTTCTGCAATGGGCGCTGTGAAGTAACAAGATTCAATATATTCGCTGTACATACATATATCTATCTTCCAAAAGTCTGATCATGATAGGGTTAAATATATCGCTGTGCATTGACCTACTGTTTTCATTAAAATACCGATACCGCAATAACTAAAATAACATTACCACTAAAATATCGTTACCGAAATAACTAAAATACCTTTAACGAAATAATAGAAAATAGCGTTATCGCTAAAATACCGATACCGAATCAACCGAAATACAGAGTTTAAAATTTAGCATTTCAAAAATGTTTGTTGAATATCTGCTAGCAAGATATATTCAACACATTAATTTTTCTCACATTGCTAGCAAGATATATTCAACTGTGGTGATAGCATGCTACGAAATTATTTTATCTTCCACAGTTGCGTGCTGACGCAGCAGTATTAGCATTTTGTTTCAATTTTGATATGTGCTGTGTATATGATATGTTGCAATATTGTATTCATTTTATATATTTTCTTTTTCTATGGTAATATTTAATATTGTATATTGTGCTGCTGTGGCTGTACCATATGAATTTATTAAATAGAAATATACATATGTATATGTACACATACATGTACACATAGTGTTTTTTTATTCATTAACGTATGTGCATAGCATTAAAGTAAAGTTCGGGGAATCCCATTTATTTTTTTTAATCTAGTAGTCGCGTTTATTTTATTTTAGATAAAGAAGGAATAATATGTTAGTATTAAACAAGTGTCTCTCGCGAAAATATTTCAGGTCGTAGATTTTTTTTCGCATAAAATATACGCGTGTTATTTAAAACAAAATAAGTGTAAAATAAATAGAAAAACTAAATTGAAATGGAAGACATTCTAAAATATTTCGAAAAAACTGAATTTTGAATATTTGAATAAAACAACTCGATTTTGAATATATATGAGATATATATGCCTAATATAGGATTAAGCCTACGATATGTATTTCCAATTTGATATACATGAAAACGCACAAAAATTCGTTTGTTTTTTATATTTGTTACAAAAAAATGGTCCCCATTACTTCATTTTTAAACCTCTATAATATTTTCAATGATATATATATATATATATTGTTTGTACTTTTTGTAAAAATAAAATTTTCTATTGCACCCTAATATCTTTTAAAATTTTAATTCGTTTACAGACCACACTTGGGTAATAAAAAATCCGTCCCCACATTTCGTAATCTATTTTGAACATATTTCTTTGTTTCATCCTAATTAATACCTACCTTCTAAATTCTTTTTTATTCTATTACAAAAACTAAAAATCTTTTTGTTACCACGAAATTTCATATTGTTTGTAAATAATATAATAAAAGAGTTTTTTTGGGGCCGCCCTATTGAGAAAATTCATTTCGGAACACTATATTAATTTATTTGATTTAAAGTTCTGTTAAGTTTTATAAAAATTATTCTTGCCACACTGTCAATTTAATTGAATATATTCTACATATATGCTACACTATTAAATTTCATTAAATATGCTCACCACAGCAGCAAGAAATATTTAATATTTTCATACCAACACATAATAGGCATGTTTTCTTTGTACACTTAAGCTAGCAAGTTATTTCATTTATATGGAGAATCAAGCGAGTTAAGAACTAGTCGCTTAGTACTGGCTTAATTCTCCATATAAATGAAATAACTTGCTAGCTTAAGTGTACAAAGAAAACATGCCTAATATAAAAAATGAATTCCACAGCACCAAATAAATGAACTACGACAGCACTATAAAATTATACAAATAAAATGCAGCTATTGCTGTGACAGCGCACAATCAAAACAAAATACACATACGAAATAATTTCATGGTATAAATCGCCGACAGTTTGAATATATCTTGCACGTTGCTATTAAATTATGAAATTTATAGCAAAGCACGACTACTACAGTATTAATTTTAAACTCTGCCGAAATATTGTTATCGTTAAAATACCGTTACCGAAATAACTAAAATATCGTTACCCTTAAAATAACGTTACCGAAATAATAGAAAATAGCGTTACCCTTAAAATAACGTTACCGAAATAAAAGAAGATAGCGTTACCCTTAATATAACGTTACCGAAATAATAGAAAATAGCGGTACTATCCATGCAATTTTACAAAGTTTGCCAGAATTATCACTATCTGGTTTGAGCTTTAGAGAGAGATCTTCAAAGCACCGCACATGTGCGAATGCTCTCTCTCAAATGAAGAGAGCATGAGAAGATAATTTGTATTTAGTCTCATTTGAGCATTCATGTGAGCAGGTTGTGTAGTCGCTTGTTGCTTCTATTCAGAGTTGCCATTATATTCTTAGATTATTCATAGGAGCAGGATGTCTAGTCTGATCACGCACTGTGATGCGTGATCAGACCTCCAAAAAGATAGATATTGAAATAATTCGCGAAAAAAATAATTATTTTTGTAAATCACCGAGTTGATTTAATATTTTATAAATCAATTTATTTAATCCGATCTAAAATCATAGTTGATAAACCAATTTCATTTGATTTTTTTAAATTTATTTGAATCAAATCATTTCAACCATAATTCTTTTTTTAATTTGCGAATCAAAAAAAGATTAATTTGATATGCGAATTAAAACAAAATAAAAAAAACATTGAAATTGACTTGCAAGTCTCGCTTATTTTTCTAGATATTCGCCATTTTGTAAAATGGTAATTTTTTAAAATGACCGGTATTTCGAAAACTAAGCGAGATAGGGCAAAACGGACAAAATTTTTGTTCTAGTAGAGTAATAAAATACTCCCATAATAAAAATAGCACAGGTGCGGAAGACATCCTGAGGAGTCTGTCTTATAAAAATTCCATGAAACCCTTCGGTTTTAAAATTAAATTAATCGTGATTTAAAAAAAAAATATTTTAATTCGCGAATCAAATCATATTAGAAAATCAAAATAATTCGTTTTTGATACAGGAATCAAATCAAAATCGATTTGGTTCTTTGATTTAAAATTTAATTATTCAAATTTATTTATGTCCTTTGATGTAGAATTATTAAAGTCAACTTGAATCAAAAAGAGGCATTGTCGAGTATTAAAAATAATCAAATAATTAAAACTCATTATTTGAGTTTTAAATCTTAAAAAACCTTTTTATGAAAAAATAATTAATGATTGAAAAGAATCTTACTGAACAGGTTTATTTTTGTTTATTTTTAAAATAATAAAAAAATTATGTAGAACTTTCCAAGGTTTCATGTTATGTTTATTTTACATTACACACGTGGCGATTGTGTGAGTTTTTTTTTCAAATTTGTTCGGGGACAGTGACAAATATGTCTTGACAACCCTGGCAGTGTAAAAAAAATAAATTAAGCCCAAATTACTTGAGCGTAAACGTGCGGAATCAGCTGATCCGTAAGCTTTATGAAGAGAATATTAAAATAAGTACTCGAACGTGTTTCGTAAAAACAGATTTTCTCTCCATTTTTACGTGACAGTATAAAACAGCTGATTACACTAGGTCACAAATAACAAACTTTTGTCTGTTATTTGTTTCTAGCATACTTTTTCTCATGGATTTGGACCTACTGAACACGAAAATGAATTTTAAAAATTTTTCTGTCGATTGGTTTGCGAGATACAAATTTTTTAATTTTTTTTTTTTAATTTTTGGAGGTACACTTACTATTTTGAGCATATCTTTAGTCTTCTTTGACCTATTTTATCCTACTACTACTCAAATTAAAGACAATTGAGCCGTCTACAACTTATTCTCAGAAAATTTTCAAATCGGGTTAGTAGTTTTGATGTTGGCGGCTTAAAAAGGTTAAAAAACTGCGTTTTTTTAGTAAAAATGTGGCTGAAAAATTCATATAAAAATTCATATAAAATGTAAAACGCGATGTTAACAGCGATTTTAATTTTTTTACGTATAGCTGACACTTTTCCAAAGAAAATAAGCCCTTACTTAACAAAATCTGATGACAAATGGCCGACTTATTATTTTTTTGGTAAACGACCGAAATTCCGCTATTTCACGATTTTTTGATTTTCATTATTTGCACAGCTTACCTACCCAACGCAAACGAATAAATACATTTGAACTTAATTTAAAATAAACAAAGTAGCCTTCGTATATTTTTTTTTAATTTATTTACAGCACTACATGCTCATACATATTTAAACATAAGGAGACACGGTTATCAATTGCATTTCAAAACTGTCTGTGAAAGTGTAAAGAAGTTAATATTTAGAAAACGCAAGGAAGACAATGAGTAAAAGACTACGTGTGTTCGAGTGTTTGAACGATCCAGACAATTTCTGCAATGTTTGTGGCCAGTTTATAAAAAAAAATCACGCACACAAGTTTACTCCAGCAGTACAATTGCACTATTTGAATTATTTTGGTATTTCACCAAATATCACAGAACCATGGACACCTAAGTCGCTGTGTGATCTTTGCTATATAATCTTAACCAACTGGGCAGCTGGCGGAAGGTAAGAATTTTTATTTAAACACATTATACATAGCGAATATAGTAATTTATTTTAATTTTAGCCGCCATATGAAATTCGATACACCAATGATGTGGAAAAAGCCGCTATGCCATTCCACAGACTGTTATTTTTGCCTCACCACAAACAGTGGGGTAGGAAGATTTTTTAAATGGAACTACGCTCAAGTGGGATCGTTTGCGCTTCCAGTACCACATTCGCATGATGTGCCATATCCAGTGTGCCCTGGTGCATCTCTTCAAAAAGCAGAATCGTCAGAAGAAGAGTCTGAGTCAAATGCAAGCGAATTTGAGCCGGGTGCAAAGCGAAAATTACTGTCACAGGCCGAACTAAACGATTGGGTGCGCGATTTTGGTCTCACTAAGGAGAAATCCGAACTTTTTGCGTCTCGGATGATACAGTGTGGATTTGCGGCTTCAGAAGTGAAAGTATCAGCGTACAGAAACCGTCACAAGGAGTATGCAAAATTTTATACAAAGAAAGACCAAATATGTTTTTGCAGCGACATTTCAGGCTTGTTCCAAGAGCTTCACCAAATTCACAACCCCAACGAATGGAGGTTGTTTATTGACAGCAACAAAGAGAGCTTGAAGGCAGTTCTCTTACATAATGGGAATGAAAAGCCATCTGTTCCTATTGCTCATGCGGTTCATTCAAAGGAGAACTATGAAACTATGGACATTTTGCTGAAATGCATAGAGTATAGGAAATACAATTGGAAAATATGCGCCGACCTTAAAGTTGTGGCCATTCTGTGTGGACTCCAAGGAGGCTATACGCGACATTGCTGTTTTCTGTGCCTTTGGAATAGCCGCGCTGATGATCAGCATTATATAAAAAAAAAATGGCCGGTACGAACGAAACCTGTAGTTGGAGAAGCGAATGTTCAGCGCAAACCACTAATAGAGAACCGTGAAAATATAATACTTCCGCCGCTGCACATAAAATTGGGTTTGATTAAAAATTTTGCCAAAAAATTAGACAAAGAAGGTGAAGCTTTTGCCTATTTACGGTCAATTTTCCCTTACCTTTCGCTGGCAAAAATTAAAGAAGGAGTCTTCGCAGGACCCGAGATAAAAAAAATGTTGAAAGATGAAAAATTCCCAAAGCTGTTATCACCCATCGAAGCCGCAGCATGGAATTCCTTCAGGCTTGTTGTGGAAAACTTTTTAGGAAACAACAAAAGCCCGAATTATAAGGACATAGTTGAGGATCTGGTAAAGAACTATGAAGCCATGGGAGTGCACATGTCACTTAAAATACACTTTCTGGATTCTCATTTGGATTTTTTCCCTGAGAATTTAGGAGACGTGAGCGACGAACACGGCGAGCGCTTTCATCAGGAATTGAAGGCTATGGAACGACGCTATCAGGGCAACTATGACACGGCTATGATGGGTGACTATATTTGGACCCTAATACGTGAGACCGATTGCAGCGAATACAAAAAACAAAGAAGAAGTCAGCAGTTTTTCCACATGGCATAAAATGTACACTTATATCTTTGTTTTTACTCATTTTTTTGTGCGTTGATTTGCTTAATTTAATTAGTTAGTTTAATTTCGTTAGTTTAGCTAATTGTGCGATACATTGAGCATGTAGTGCTGTAAATAAATTAAAAAATAATATACGAAGACTAATTTGTTTATTTTAAATTAAGTTCAAATGTATTTATTCGTTTGCGTTGGGTAGGTAAGCTGTGCAAATAATGAAAATCAAAAAATCGTGAAATAGCGGAATTTCGGTCGTTTACCAAAAAAATAATAAGTCGGCCATTTGTCATCAGATTTTGTTAAGTAAGGGCTTATTTTCTTTGGAAAAGTGTCAGCTATACGTAAAAAAATTAAAATCGCTGTTAACATCGCGTTTTACATTTTATATGAATTTTTATATGAATTTTTCAGCCACATTTTTACTAAAAAAACGCAGTTTTTTAACCTTTTTAAGCCGCCAACATCAAAACTACTAACCCGATTTGAAAATTTTCTGAGAATAAGTTGTAGACGGCTCAATTGTCTTTAATTTGAGTAGTAGTAGGATAAAATAGGTCAAAGAAGACTAAAGATATGCTCAAAATAGTAAGTGTACCTCCAAAAATTAAAAAAAAAAATTAAAAAATTTGTATCTCGCAAACCAATCGACAGAAAAATTTTTAAAATTCATTTTCGTGTTCAGTAGGTCCAAATCCATGAGAAAAAGTATGCTAGAACCAAATAACAAAATGGCTGTTGCCTAGTGTTAGTTTTTGTTTATGTGAAAAAAAAATCAAAAAAGAAATAAAAAAGTTTAACATATTAAAAACACATTCTGAACAACATAAAAAACTTACAATGGATGATGAAAAGCTGATATTGTTGGTCCAGGGCAATGATGTGCTGTATAATAAAAAAAGGCCATATTATAGATTGCCGGACAAAAAAAAATGGATGGAAGTTTTAAAGCAAATAGGAATCCAGGTAAATAAAAATAATAAAAAACTATGTATATAAGAAATTAGTTTGTACTGATAGAGAAAATATGTTCCAAAAGGTGGACTTCCTTTCGCGACCGATATGTAAGGGAAAAACGTTGGGAAAATCTTTCCGCAGGCTGTGGTGCTACTTTTAAATATTGGTGGTCACAAGTGGAAAGTTTGAAAAATAATAACTTTTTAACAAAATAAAACACAGTTTTCAATTTTTTATTTATTTTATAGTGCAGTCATCTAGAAATATTTTAGAAGAATTTTCTTCATCATCATCGTCATTCTTTCCACAAATTCCACTACCATCAACCGTCGGATTTTCACAAAATTTATCAAATATTTGATCAATGTCATCAAATATTTGATTAATGTCACCCGCCGAATTAATTAACATTGATACACCCACCGTTGAAACACCTCCAATCGAAGCAGAATCCATGGAAACTTTACCCATCGTAACAACACCCAATTCAGCTATGTGACATACATCTTGAAGAAATTATTTATATATTATATATATATCTATTATATTATATATCTATATTTACAATACTTTTTTTAATTAAATGAATTTTTTATAAATTATTGGCATAAAAAATTTTTCGTTTGTTTACTTTGTAATTGTCAAACCATATGAATCCTTTCCGTAATTTGAGTAAGTTCTAATACATAAGTTCCCCGTTTAATGTATGTGTGTGCTTTAAAGTTGAGAATCTGCCAGTGATTTTAATTTCGTAATATGCGAAATCAAATAATAAATATTTGTAGACTTTTGACAAAAGCATTTAAAAAATTTTTCTAGTTTAGTGTAGTCTATAAATCTTTTGAATACGCATATATGTGTCTGTAAATAGTAACAATTTATTTTTTTGAGTTCCACTTAAGTTCTACTATTTCAAATGTCGTTGACAAATCAACTTTTTTTAGTTTTTAGAAAATAAAATTTTCTAATTAAAAGTAACCTTTATAATATAAGCAACGTCATAGTGATTGTTAAAAAAAAATACTTAGTCACGTCTTTAATTGAAACAAAATATATATTTTAAAAAGAGTTTTTGTTTAACATCTGTCTTAACCCTCTGCCACTGACGTGGTAGTCTAACAGACACTAATAAGCACTACTGTTTAAAATGAATCGTGGTTTTGAATTAGAAAAAAAAATATAATTATACAACCTACACCCTTAAACTATAAAAAATAATAATTTTAATAGGTTAACAAAAGAAAACTTGGAAAATATAAGCCGTTGAAATGGTTTCTGGTGTGCTACCACGTCAGTGGAATTTTGAAAATATGTCACGTCAGTCACAGAGGGTTAAATTGAGAGTAAAATGACAGTTCGATGCAAGAGAACTTACAGGTTTTTACTGGACAAATTTTAACCAGTAAGTATTTGTAAAAAATAGCTGATTGAAAAAATATAATTTATAATCAAAGAATTTGTCCACACACATTAAATATTTTTTATAAAACGATGGCAGAAGTAAAGCTGCAAGTCCATCAAAAAGTAGAATCAGTATAATTTGTATACTGCAAGTTACAGAGTACCAAATCGTAGGATACCTTGTAAGCGTCATAAGCAGCGTACAAACAGATCAGCTGATTTTGATAGGTTATTTTTATTTTAAAAACTACACAATGGAGAAAAAACTAATTGAAGCTGTAAAGAAACACGAAGTTCTTTATTTTTAATTTATTTTATTCAACAAATTTACACTACAGCTGATCAAAACAAAAGCGTAATAACCGCCGCATGTAACTTGAATTTCAGTAAAGCGTATATAGTGTATATGCGTACAAAGCGTTGATGCGACAACGCGTGGTATAGACTTGCAGCTTAAGATTGAAGTTCGGAATGTTCCTGGAGAACACTCCACATCTACTTTCCGTTTTTTATTCAAATTTTACATATGGACCTGTTGATTTTTTTTTTGTTGTTTGGTATTTACAATCAGCTGTTTTATCTATCTTACTAATTATTACAAATTTTCCGCTTGCGTACTTTTTGGACATTTTTCTTTTAGGGAGCAGGTATTTCAAAAGTAACCAGGTATTCCTAGAACCACTTTTGAAGCTGGTTCTAGTTAGTTAAATCTTGCATTTAAGTAAACGTGTTCGGGTTCCATGGAATTTGTTCAAAAGAATTTTCTTAGCAGAACAAAAATGCAACCTTGTATTGATTACAGGGTGGCGCAAAAATAACCTTCCGATGTTTTTTGGCTGTAATTTAAAAAAAATATTAAAAACTTTGATTCTTCTTGTGGATTATTTTTATTTGGTCTTTTAATTTTTTTACATCAAGTCGAGAATATGATGTCATGTAAATGGCCGCGGCCACAGTTGATTGTCATTTGAGCCCTTTTTATGGCATTTTCCATCACTTTGGCCAAAACTTCCGGCGATAGGTCCTCACGTTCTCGACGGATATTGTCTTTAAGAGCTGCAAGAGTCTGAGGCTTGTTGACATAAACCCGCGACTTCAAAAAGCCCCACAAAAAGAAGTCTGGAGCGGTCAAATCAGGCGATCTTGCTGGCCAGTGCCAATCGCCAAAACGGGAGATTAGGCGCCCGGGAAATGCAACCTTCAGCATATCGGTTGTGGCACGAGCAGTGTGTGGCGTTGCACCGTCCTGTTGGAACCACATGTTTTCCAATCCCAATTCATCATTTGCGGCAAAAAGAACTCGTTGATCATTGCTCTGTAGCGCTCACCATTCACAGTAACCGTTTGGCCCGCGACGTCTTCGAAGAAAAAAGGTCCGATGACTCCTCCAGCGAAAACATTACACCATACAGTGACTTTGAGCGGGTGTAATGGCTCTTCGTGGGTTACACGCGGATTTTCAGTGCCCAGAAGCGTAAATTTTGCTTATTTACGTACCCGCTAAGATGGAAATGGGCCTCATCACTCATGATAATTTTTGATGAAAAATCATTTTCATTATTGCTCAAATAAATAGTCACCAATATTCCGCGTTCTGGAGCAGTGTAGCGTAACATTGTTTATTAATGTGTATTTCGCATGTGTTTACTACACAAATGTCAAAACAGAACTGACATTAGGGGCCAATCGCAAAATTTATAGCATTTTCTGAAAGGAGGATTACTTTTGCGCCACCTGTTACAATAATAATAATTTACATTAATTAGAATTTTTTTAAGGAATTAAAACAAAAATTAAAAATTGTCTATTATAATATTTGCTAAAGCCCACATAGCACTTGCTTGAAGTGGTTAAAAAAATTATCTAATCCTTAGGAATCTTTTTCACTTGGTTTTAAAAGAGTTTGGTTGTATTTAAGTTAATGTTTTTTAAGCTGTTATTGCCATATTATTACCCTAAGTTAAAGAAATTAGAAAAAATAACAGAAAAAACCATACAAAAAATTTAACCGGTTAATCGACCTATTTTAAACGATTATTCGGGTCGAATAATTATTTGGATTTTGAATTATTTGTTTCGAACTTAACCGAAATAGCGGCGATTAATTGAGGAATCAGTTAATCGATTAACCGAATTGGAAACACTAATTAAAAGTAAAAAAAATTGTTTATATTTAGCATTTTATTAACAATCATGAAAGTATTATGCGAATTTTTTATATACAGCAGTATACAAATAAAATCAACAATTACAAAAATGAAGAAATGTTTCTATAATATTTAAAAAAAAAACTACTTATTATCTCTATATATAAAGGAATAACGTTACTGACTGAATGATTCAACATCGACCACACCAAACCTTCTGGGAGTTGAAAAACTCATGCCCAAACCCCTTTGCTAGAAACCTGAAATATCTTTTTATTGCAGTATGCGCTAACTTACTTATAAGGTACATTTAAGAGAATGGGGATTCAAAGGGCGAAAAGGTCTTTGAAATAAGCTCTTAAACATAGTCAAAAATAAAATATAACAAGACTTTTTAAATACATACGTACATCGAAAAACAAAGTGTAAAGCGGTCGGTTTATCCGAGAATAAACGTGGAAAACTTTTTTTGCCCGTAGCGTAAAAACTTTATTTAAAAAAATTAAAATTTTTATATATTTTTCAGGAAGTCCTAGAAAATTTTCTGATAGAGACTTAAAATTAGAAGAAAAAAAACTTTTTACTAAAAACAAACAGCAGTTATGTCACACAATTATCGATTATGAAAATTAATGTTGCAACTTATCTGAATCGGTATCGATCGAGATTAGTGCAGTCACTTTTATTTTCGGTATGGAAACACTACAACCATCCTCAAATAATTATATGCCAAGAAATAGTCTGACTCAGTTTAAAGTCAGCAAATTTAAGGAAACTTAAAGAAAAAATAAATGAGTTGGAGAAACTTTGTTCCAGCTTTCAACAAGAAATCGTTTACCTAAAAAATGACAACGAAAATCTTAAATTATGCATTTTATCTAAAAATAATGAAAATGAAATAAATGATGTACAACACGAAGTTATCTACTGATGAAGATGAATTAGCAAAAGAAACTAAACGGATCTTGAAAAAATAAAGTAAATTCATCTGTGTAAACTTCGAAAAAAGTAAATCTGCAAAAAATAAAACAATCCCCGAAAAAATACACCTGCTTCCTATCGTGGTCACGTCATTGAGCAATTTTACTTTACTTTTTGAGTAACCATATAATTCAAAAAGCCAAAAAAACTAGCCACCCGTGTTACATGAAAGGTATGATGAACCAAATAGAATATTTTTTGAACATTATTGACTAAAAAGCAAATTCAATAAATAAATTTGGAAAACCTAAATTATCAATTTTTTGTAGTGAATTTTAACGAATTTTTTTAATGAAATTCCATGACCTAAAGTATTTAAATCTCTTAAAAAAATTTAATTTTCAAGAAAAATTTTTGGTTACGAGCTATTAGGGCCTAACATAGATTACGTCAATAGAAAACTTACACCCAATATTTCATCAATTGTTTTTTGACTTCTTCAGGGGTTTCGTCTATTTAAAAAATATAAAAACATTTGATTATTACAAATATATAATACACCAAAAACAATTATGGCTTACAATTAAACAAAAATATTTTTCACATTAAAAACAAAAAGATTTTACAAAAAACAAAAATTCAAAAAAACTTTAAAAAATGTTTTTGTATAATTTATAAATAAAAAGCTAGTTTAGTTTATTGCAACTATTTAGCTTGCACTTATAGGTGTTTTCGTTCAAGTTCATTGTTTTATCTATATTTTGCTGTATACGCAAGCTTTCTATTGTGAATCTTTTCCTTTCTATTCATTCTTTATCTAGTATTTTCACTTTTGTAAAATTAGCTGTGTGTCCAGTCTTTTTGTTGTTCCAATGTACATTAAATCGCAGTCTTGTTCGTCATTTCATTTACATCTTATTTCATAAACAACATTTTGGTGTAAAATTGTTTGTCACTGATGTTTAAAACTCTAAAAATTAAATTTCTGGAAGTATTTATTTGACTTTTTGCATGATAGTTGATTAATCTCCCGGACGATGAATTTTTAGTGTGCCAATCAAACTTGATTTTGTTGTTTTCTCTGTGAAGTTTTGTGTATAGATACGAGATTTTCTTCTTCTTCTATTTCGGTGGTAAATTGAATTTTAGAATGATAACTATTAAAGGTCGTGAGAATTTTAACTTTGTCGTTAAATAAATTATTGCTAGAATGTCGTCTACGTATTTAGCTTGCCCATCGGTATTCCAAAAATATGGCTATATATTTTTTTCGTATACAAAATAATTTTGTGTGAGACAGAATTGTAAAATTTTTTAGAAGTTTAATATATGATTTTTTTGTATGTTGTTTTATTGTGTCCCATTTTCCCATTATATTCTTCATTGCCGTGTATACCGAAATATTGGTAAATAAAGAAATTCATCCAGTTTTATTTGCTTAAGTTGTTCTTTTAATTGTGTATAATTTTTAATGTTGTAGGTATTTGATATTATATGTTTAAGAATTTGTCCCACATACTTAGACAGTTGGTAACAGTGTACATGCAGTGTACAATATGGCGAAGTCGATTTCCTATCTTATATATTTTAGGTAGCCTATCTTATGTATTTAGTTAGCTAACGCTGAGGAGCAAACCAGTTGGCGTTTCTGCCACAGGGTTATATATTCCTTTTTTATACAGGTCAGAGAATATATTGTTGTTTTATTTTTGTAATTTTGTTGATGGATCTGCTCTGACAGTTTTGTATGTATTTTTATCCTCCAAAAGATTTTCCATTTTTTTGCCCTTGTCTGCTATGATGTTATTGTGTTTTTTCAACGATGGTTAGTATAAATTTCTCTTTTGGTGAATTTCGTATAATCCTTTTGTCGTCCACTGCTTGAAGACATTGTTCTATGTCAGCTATGACATGTAATGGTGAAAATTTGATTTTTTCAACAGGCTATATCAATTTTATTGTATTTTAAAATGTCTAATAGATCAATTCTTCGACTTTGAGCAACAAGATATTTAACATTAACTGTTAATAAATTTAAACTTTTATGAGCCATATTAATTTTAAACTTGATTTTGATAACTTCTTATGATTTTGATAACTTTGTATTATTAAAAAAAAATCAATATTTTCAGTAGTAGGAGATTGGGGACTCAACTTGATTTAATGGCTTTTTCTATGGGGACTCATATTGATTTAAAGGCTTTTTGTATGGGGACTCATATTGATTTAATTGCCCTTCATTTTTGATGTTGACACAAAATGCTTTAATTGTCTTCATTTTTGATGTTGACACAAAATGCTTTAATTGCCTTCTAGTGTGGCCGTCGGTTGTATGCTTGTAATATAAAAGGGTTGTAATACAAAATTTTTATGATCAAGTGAAAGTCATTGATCTACATATTTGTTTTTGGTCTTTTTGAAATTATGTTGTTAGTGTGGCCGTCGGTTAATTATTTTTATCTCTTGTTATACCCTCCACCATATATGGTGAGGGTATATATCAGTTTGTCATTCCGTTTGTAACATGTCGAAAAATAGGTTTAAAACCCCATAGAGTATATATATTCGTGAACCTTATGCAATTTTAAGTCGATTTAGCGATGTCCGTCTGTCTGTCTGTCCGTCTGTCAATTTTTACCCAGATTATTGAACATCCTCCCGAGCAGTTTGGTATTTAAATTACATAAATTGACACAACATATTCATATTACAGTTCATAAAAAATTAAGTATATACGTATATCATCTTCAGCCCCTATGGTGGAGGGTATTCAAAGATTCGGCACAGCCGAATTTAGCCCTTTTTTACTTGTGTGTTTTTTTTTTCTATTCTTTGGTGGCATATACAGAACAACTGTCGGTTCTTTGCTTGTAATGTAAAAGTGGTGGTTATACAAAAATTGTCATGTGCGTGATTGGCTAGGTGTTAAGTAATGAGGGTCTTTGTTGTTAGTGTTGCCGTCGGTTGTTTGCTTGTAATGTAAAAGTGGTGGTTATACAAAAATTGTCATGTGTGTGTTTTGCTAGAAGGTGTTATGTGACAAGGATCTTTTTTGAAATTATATAGGGTAGCGTTGCCGTCGGTCAATTCTTTTTATCTCTTGTGTGTTTTTTTTTCTATTCTTTGGTGGTCATTGATCTACATATTTGTTTTTATTTTTTTGTGTGTTTGGTATATACATTCTACATATAAATGTACAAGTAGGTCATAAATTAATTATTTATTAATGTGACATTTTCATTAATCTACAAATTTTTGTGTTTTAATGAAATTCGAATCTGTTTGTTTGTTCTGTTCGGTTTTGTTTCTTGTAATAAAGCGGTAATTGGAATCTGTTAGTGTTTTGTTTGTTTGTTTAGTTGAGTATAATAAAAAACAATACTAAAAATTAGTTTTACATGTATTTGGTTTTATTTTACTTTCTTTTTAAATAATTCTTAAATTAAAATCTCATTAAATATTTCTTATAAATTTAAATACGTATAATATAATTATTTCGGTTATTTTTTTTTATTTAATTAAAAATTTAGATGTTTATGATAGAGATTTATAAGATCGTTGACTGAATTTTCTCTAAATTTATAGATGATGCAACTACATGTATCAGGTCCTTCGGTACATCTGTCGTCAGACCATATGCAATCCTCAAAATGCTCTCCATGCACTGAATTAAGAATTCTTTTATTCTCATATAATTCGAAATAATCAGCGTTCTTTAAAAATAAGTGTAAATCTTCTAGACATATAAACTCATTATATTCATTAAGGAATTCTACAATTTGTTCCCGCATTGACATCTTAATCGTCTGAGTCGTTCTTTCTGTCTGAATCCAGAAATTATTATTATTTATTGTACCCTCCGTATTTATAATGTGAATATTTAAACTATTTGACAATACAATACTATGAAAATAAAGTGAGCAATTTATTGTAATATCTTTAGGATACATTTCACAATATTTTGAAATAAAGAGTGAAGAATTAATCCGTCTTTGAAAAACAAAAAAAAAAGAGAAAACAAATTTATTCCTCTTTTCATGCAATTTATTGTAGTAAAGTTAATTTAAAATTTAATTCATGTGAAAGTTTTATTCTTAACAAAGTCTTCAAAGAAACAACAACCATGAGCGCTGTATCAAAATCATTAATAAACAAATTTGATGACCTCAACAACAAACCAATTGTCCATATTAAAGATATGGAGGATCTTAAATTATACAAAATATTGAAAGCAATTAAAATGCAAACGAAATATGGGGAAAGTATCCAGATTGAGGGAGAAAATTGTGTCATCTTTCTGCCAAAAAGATTTAATGCTATAACTGATGATGAGATAAAGGAGTTATCATCTGGCAATTACTTCATCAAAAAATTACCTACAGTAGACGATAAACACTTGCGATTAGAGTTGGAGTTATTTGATATAAATGAATATATTGTTCCTGAAAGTGGCAAATATCCGCTTTGGAGATGAAATTGTAAATTTGTATTAAACAACGAGAAATAAAAATATTAAAATACATTGAAAACAAAAAGAAAAAAAAATGCGTTTTTATTTATTAATAATTTCATACAAAAATTTCAGGCATAAGTGACCACAATTAAATGAATTATATTTTTGATGTCTTCTATAATTGTACACTATATTTGAGCCCAAATATGCTACTAATTCAAGTAGTGGCTGCAAATTTCCAAAACTATCAAAGTACTCCTTATGATCTTTATTTTTGTAGTATGCTACCCAATGAGTGCCTGCTCCAATTGTGCAATCCAGATTAACAATGCCACATTCTATTCGTCGAGGATGTTTGGGGAGTGAATCTCTCATAAAAATACCTCTAAAGTGTGGAATATGTGTGGTAAACTTAATCAAATCGATATAAGTAAGTGGTCTTTTGGGGAGCATCTTAATTAGTTTTTTGACATTTTATCGAATACAAGACCATACCCCTTCTTATATGGTTTAAGATAAAGACCCTTTCCCATTGCTATAGCCTCCATTTTCTTATTATGTCTAGTAGCCTCTTCGAGTTGTTTCTTAGCATCTTTTGCAGCATTAATAGCTTTAACAATAGCTGCTCCACCAGATGACAGACCACCTAAGGTCCCTAAAGCAGTTAGTATTGGCACTAATGGTAAGAACCCTCCAACTTTTGGTACATTGATAATGCGAGGTATAACAACTTTTGATTTTTTTCCTTTCAGCGATTTATTTAAAACTTTACGAGCAATTTTAATTGCGTCGTTTATATCTTTAGGTTTTTCTTTCTTAAAGTTGCCGTAGCCATTCGTATTGCTGTGCCAAAAATTTTCTTTCCAAATTAATTTTTTGACTTTAGACCCATGCCGAGTTTTACTTTAGCCTTCATGGCGTTAGTTATAAAATATGAGTTTGTTTTTTCTCCAATACTGCTGTCTTTCGATAAAACTCGTTCCCAGGCTCGATTTTCAAGTATTTTATCTGCTTGATGTCGCTTACTGATTTCCTTATTTTGAGAGTAAGCAATATCGTGCTCTCTGCAAGCAGCATCCAACGGATTTATCCCCTTATCACCCCTCTTTAAACGTTTTTCTAGCTTAGTACCTGGTCCACAAAATTCATAACCCGGTAAATGAAGTTCAAAAGGTAGAGAATTTATTACTCTATCTACTAATCCACTCCCAGTGACAGAATGCATATGATTGATAATTCTATGATATTGTTAGACCTATTTATATAATCTGGAAACTAATTAAAAGGGAAATTTAAAACTTTGGTTTTAGTTGTTAAAATGCGGTTGACCAAACAACATAAAAATATAGTTGTTAGGAATGTTGATTCCTCAACAAGTACAGATATGAGAAGAAAACACAGTTCTCTATTGCCAAATTCTATAAGAGCACTTATAGTGGACCTTCGAACTGTGGAAAGACTAATGTAATGATTAGTTTGATTGAAAGTCCTAATGGATTAAAATTCGAAAACATCTATTTATATTCGAAATCATTATTTCAACCTAAATATGAGTACTTAAATAAACTCGTATCAACGATTAAAGGAATGGGTTATTTTACATTTTCTAACAATGAAAGTGTTATTCCACCAGATGAAGCTAAAAATAACTCAATAATTATATTTGATGACGTTGCATGTGAAAATCAAAATAATATACGTGCATACTTTTGTATGGGTCGTCACAAAAATGTGGATTCATTTTACTTGTGTCAAACTTATACCCGAATACCTAAACATTTGATACGAGATAATGCCAATATGATTATAATGTTTAAGCAGGATGAAATGAATATGAAACACGTCTATAGTGATCATGTTGGAACGGATATGTCCTTTGAACAATTTCGTAAAATATGTCAAGAATGTTGGAGAGAAAACTATGGATTTTTAACAATATGTAAAGATGATAACTTAAATGCTGGTCGATATAGAAAGACATTTAATGTTTTCATTGAAATATAAGGATGTTGGAATAAAATGATGATATTAGTAAAGTTTGACCTCTTGAATCGATAGAATTAACAAATTAAAAACATTTAAATAATTACATCCTTTTATGACCTCTTGAATCGATAGGATTAACAAATTAAAAACATTTAAATAATTACATCCTTTTATGAATTCAGCTGATTCCAAATAAGCTTGTTACATTTTCTGATCTATTCCTGGTCTGTTTCTGATCTGTTGCTGATCTGTTCCTGGTCTGTTTCTGATCTATTCCTGGTCTGTTTCTGATCTGTTTCTGATCTGTTCCTGATCTGTTCCTGGTCTGTTTCTGATCTATTCCTGGTCTGTTTCTGATCTGTTTCTGGTCTGTTCCTGGTCTGTTTCTGATCTGTTGCTGATCTGTTCCTGGTCTGTTCCTGATCTGTTTCTGATCTCTTCCTGGTCTGATATGACTGAAGTGTTGGAGAAACTGGTCAAGGTAAGAAATGCTTTGAAGAAGAAATTTCGAAGCATAAAAATGGGTGAAGCTAATACTCATGAAAGACTACAAAAAACATTTAAGCCCATAACTAACCCGCTGAAAGAATTTATAAATAATTCTTCTAAAGAAAAGAGAATTTCTAAAGATGAAAAAGAAGAAATTAAAAATTAAATAAAAAATGAAATAGAAAATGAGACGAGTTTATCGTTTAGAAAATTACCAATGAAACTGGGGACAAGTACCCCAAAGAAAGATTTTACGAGTGATGAATACAAAACAATTGATGAAAATGATGATGATGATATTTACTATCGTTTGTAACTGATGTTACAAACGATACAATAATAAACTCACTCGATTTATCGCATTTAGCTCGAAAAAATGAACTGGAAACGCTTTATGGTCCTCACAAAGATTCGAATGGTGAGTGGAAATTTGGGAATAGCTACATTAAGTTGAGTGATGATAAAATTATGCTAGGAAATCAAAATTGGTTGCTAACACCAGGTTTGGTTCAGTTAATGTTTTATAAAACTCCAAAAAATTATGATAAAACAGAATTGGAGATTTACAAAAAGATTTTAATGGAGACAAATGCTCACAAAAGAGACTTTAAATCAGACGGACAAATTAAAGGGACAAGGGCCTACAAATATGTAAACATTATCAGCAAATTATTTAAAAATGACAAAACAGGAAGTGGTCTTATGAAATTAAATTCTAATAAACCTAATTATGTATATTGGAATGATCCGAATGAGTTAGTTGACCGCCTCAGATTATTAATCGCCTCTCAAGCTGCTGGTCATAACAATCATAACAAAGAAATTGTTTCTATTATCGAAGAACTGCAGGAAGCTGATATAATATTATAATATATATAAAGTTTTGTGAGTTAAGGATATATATTGAAAATGTCTGTCGACAAGTTCGGACACTATTACAATTCTAAGCTGAACTATAATAATATAATAAGAAAGAATGATTCGAAAATATTTGGCCCCATTTTGGATAGCGATAAGAACTTTAATATCCAAAACAAAAGAATTAAAAATGTTGCGAGCCCTGTGGAAGAAAACGACGCCGTCACAAAATACTTTCTACTCTTACAAGTCAACAAAATGCAGACAGACATACTTTTGAATATAGATAAAAATAATGATGTAGTATATAAGAAAATTTCTGATATAAATCATAATCAAAATCGTACTTTGAGAGAGAACTTGAGTTGTTGCGTCAACGAATTAAACTTTTGCAGAGTTTACTACTAAAATTGATGCCGAGGGAAGATGTGTTACATATGATGTCTAACACTGATAACATAATAAACTAATATATGTTGTCGATAATGAATACAAAGAGAATTCTGGTAAAAGAGTTGCATAAACAGGCTCGAAAAAATTTTAAGCGTCGAAGAGTTGTAATGAAAGGTATTGATGATTTATGGTAAGCAGATCTAGTTGAAATGGGTAATTATTCATCGGATAACAAGGACTATCGTTATCTGCTAACGGTCATTGATACGTTTTCAAAATATGCTTGGGCAGCACCTCTCAAATCTAAAAGTTCATCGGATGTTTGCAAAGCAATGGAAAATATATTGAATTTGGGTCGTGTGCCAAAAAATTTACATACTGATGATGGCAAGGAATTCTTTAATAAAAACTTTAGTAAATTGATGAAAAAGCATAATATTAATCACTACTCAACGTATAGTGTAATGAAAGCGTCTATTGTTGAACGATTCAATAGAACTCTTAAAGGTATGATGTGGAAGGAATTTAGCTACAACGGATCATATCATTGGATTGATTTATATAAAGATTTAATTGATGAGTACAATCACAAGATTCATCGTACCATAAAAATGGCACCCATTAATGTTAATTCTACGAATGAGAAAATGTTACTAGACACAGTGTATAATCACTTGAAAATGTGCAAAATCTCAAAATTTCATGTTGGAGATTCGGTACGCATCAGCAAATATAAGCATATTTTTGTAAAGGGATACACACCTTACTGGACAACAGAAATTTTTAAAATCAAATCTATAAACAACACTTATCCAGCAACAAATATTTTGGTGGATTACGAGGGAAATAGAATTAAAGGTGCCTTCTATGATGAAGAACTCTCAAAAACTCGACTGCCTAATACATATCTTGTTGAAAAAGTTATTAAAACTAAAGATAATAAAGTATTCGTGAAATGGTTGGGTTTTTCAAATCAACATAATTCTTGGATAAATAAAAATGATATTTTGTAATGTGTGTGTGTGATTACTTTTACGACTATAAAATTAAGTATAAAAGGATTAAATGTTTTCTCCACTATTTTAGTTGAATAAAAAACTTTAGCTTGATAATACATTATATTTATATATTAGCAGGAGGAGAATGGATAAGATTTTTAAGAGCTCTGAGATTAAATATGAAAAACTAAAGTATTGTAATTATTGTGGTAGTAATGATCACAATGAAAATAAATGTAATCAGAAGAAAGATGATAATAAAGTTAATAAATGAGAATCTTCTGGAAAGAATGTTAAAATTGATATATATATAGGTATATACTACATGTACTTTAAGTATTGATATAAAATTATCTAAAATAAAGAAAAAAGCAACCATTTAAAAAAATAATATTTTGTTTTATTTCCTACATTAGCCATTTGGTAAGCAAAATGTCAATTACACTAACATTGAGCGGAAACTCCTCAAATTTATCAGCAAATTACTTTCCTCCAATAAATTTAAACGGCGATTACGAGTGTGCTCTCGTAGATTTTCACACATACAACAGCATACCAAATGTGGACAAATACAATAATTTGTTTCACATTGGTAGTAAAATTATTACAATACCTATTGGATCCTATGAGCTGAATGATATTGTTGATTTCATAAAGGGGGAATATGAGAAAGATGGGTTGGGGAAGAAGAAAATTATTATAGAAGCTAATAACAATACAATGCAAGTCAAATTGTATAGTTCCGAAGATTCGATATACTTTAACAAGAAGAATTCGATAGGAAAATTGTTTGGTTTCAATAAGCATGTCCTCTCTCCTAATGTCCCCCATTTCTCAGATCTACCAGTAAATATTTTTAAGGTAAATCTCTTGCGGATAGAATGTAATATTGTGGTAAACACATATATAAACAATTCTCATGCACATACATTACACGAATTTGCAATAAATGTTCCACCTGGCTATAAAATGGATGAAATACCTACAAATCTCATCTATTTGCCAGTGAATTCCAAAGAAGTAAGTTCACTAACACTACGGATAGTTGATCAAGACGGTGATTTAATTAATTTTCGAGGAGAAGAAATTACTATTCGATTACATTAAGGCCAAGAAAATAATGATAATTTACAACAAAGAAATTATCTCAAATAGCATTCCTTATACCACATTGTTATCCCCAAAATCCATATTATTGCCATCAGTCAAACCAAAATTAGCGTCCACGCTGTTCTCATCTTCACATTCAGCCAACAATTTAACAGAATCAAATAGAAATTTTCTCAAATCATTGAATTTCCAATTGAAGAAGCAACACCAAAGAGAATTAGATCAATAATTAATGTTTTGGATAAACCCTTAGGATGAAAGCATTATAAAAAAAGATTATCACACTTATACTCCATACTTGCAATCATTTAAAAATAACGATGAAATAAGAATATCAATACAAAATCAGGATTTGTATGTTTTGCCGAGTGAAAGTTTTATTTACATTGAAGGTTTAGTAGAAGAAGAAAGCGGCGATAGTAAAAAAGTGGTAGCATCTTCTGCTTTCAGATTGAAAAATAATTTTGTTGCTCATCTATTTGATGAAATTCGTTATGAGCTAAATGGCATTGAAATTGATCGCACAAGACACCTAGGAGTTTCAACTAATATTAAAAATTATGTTTCTTTGATGGCAACGGACGGTGCTCTCATGGAAAATGCTGCTTGGAGTAAAGTAGATGACCTAAATGTAATAAATGGACACTTTAACTTTTATGTACCATTAAAAATATTATTGGGATTTGCTGAAGACTTTAATAAAATTATTTTAAATTCCAAACATGAATTGATATTACTTCGTAGCAAAAGTGATGATGATCTCGTATATTCAACAGCATCTGTTCAAAAACCAAAAATTACTATTAAGAATATTTCATGGAGGATACCACATGTACAGCTTTCTGACTTGAGTAAAATAAATATGATAAAAATTATACAAAATGGAACAAATTTACCAATAGCATTCCGCAGTTGGGACTGTCATTTTAATCCTCAATTATCAAGCGGAACTAATCACATTTGGAATGTTAAATTATCTGCAAATAGGGAACGACCTCGCTTCGTTTTGATAGCATTCCTGCGTGAGAATAAATTTATTAATTGTGATTTAACCAACATCAAAGTTCACTTAAACTCAGAGTCATATCCTTATGATAATCTAAACATTAAATTTGGGGAAGAACGCTTTGCCATCCTCTATGATATGTATGTCAGATTTCAACAAAACTACTATATGAGAGAACCTCAACCTCTACTCACTTGTCAAGAATTCAAAAATAAAGCTCCTATTGCAGTTATTGATGTAAGCCATCAAAATGAAACGGTTGCAAGGGGTCCGATTGATATAAAAATTATGTTTGAGACTGGCATCAATATACCACCAAACTCATCAGCTTACTGCATTCTTATTCATGATCGTTTAATTGAATATACGCCTTTGACAGGACAGGTTCATAAAATTGTTTAAGCAATGGAAATGCCAAAAATAGTTTTTATTGATCTCCAAGGCTTTAGAGCAGATTCTAATAATTTTATTGCCGAAGAAATTGCATTGGTTTTTAACGCTAAGGAGTATATAAATTTCATCATAAAACCCCCCTTCGATTATAGTTATTTATCACCAAAGAATCAAAAACAAGTCAATTGGTTAACAAAAAATCATCATCATCTGCAATGGGAAGATGGATCCGTATCATTCAAGTCTGTGTGCGAATTTCTCAAATCAAACACAGGGTTCTTTAATTTTTGTCAAGGGTTTGGAAAAGAAAAAGTGGTTGGAGAATATGCTGCGGAAAAACGTTTTCAATATAGAAAATATCAACTGCTGTAATTTAAGAGAGCTCGATGAAAAATATCCCGATTGCATCCGTTGTAGTTCTCACAAACATGGAACATGTGCACTGAAAAATGCTCTTTTACTACAAAAATTTTTAAACTAAAATAAATGAAGGCAATTTTCCATTTTTATTATCTTTATTAAATATTTAGAAAATACACACTTAAAAACAATGTCATAAAATTATAAATAAAAATATGTATTCTTAAAATAGAAAACTAAAATACCAGTGTTTTATTTTGCTTAATATTAAAAAAATTTTAAGAGAAAAATACAAAATATTTATTTTTCAAGAATCTCTTTTAATCTTAAACTTATTAAATTATATTACAAATCATTAAGTATATCATTGTAAAAATCTTCAGTTCGGATGGAAAACTCCAAAATCTATATCTACACATAGCTCTTCGAGATTGTCATGATTCTCTGAGTGTATGCAATTGAAATTATTATTGAATTCACCATCATCAAAATATTCGTCGTATTCATCAAAAAACCAATCATCCATGCAGACTTTCATCAAATCCAATGATGATTTCAATTGAGCTCTACTACTTATCGCAACTGTTTTAACATTTGTTCGGTTTGCCAACAATAGAACAGGAAGCTTACGTTGCGTTATTTTTCCCTCCTCTTTTAATAATTTAAAAGCACCATAGATGAATTGTTCTGTTATTAACTTACACTGCAAAAAATTAATATGACTTAAATTACGACATTGCTGAAATAAATGTATTAAACCCTGATTGGTAATATTAATGCAATTTCGTAAATTTATATCTTCTAAATTGGTCAGCTGTGCAAGCTTTCTTAAACATTTATCATCCAAAGAACTATTGTTGGGGCAAATTAATTTTTTCAAGTTCTTTAAATCTCCTGCTGCAAAATTCAAACTTGCATATCCAATCAACATTAACTGTTCCAATTGTTGCGATTGATGTTTAACCAACTCTATCAATAGTTGATGACATAATGGGTGGGAGTCATCAATGCCAAAAATTTCTAAACGTTTCAATTTTGGTAATTGGGCAATACATTCATATTGCTCTGTTGTACTACTTATTTTGAGATCTTCAAGTTTATGTAAATGATGGACCATTTCTTTAAAATCAGACGTTTTTAAATGCATACAATTACGTATATCCAGGGTATGTAAATTAGTCAGATTTTGACAAATTTGTTGTAAATTAAATTCATGACATCCGTTAAGATACAGTTTTTCGATATTAGATAAATTACAAATATGTTCTGTTGTTATTGAACAATTTTTCAGACTTAAGACCTTTAGCTTTGGCAAGCATTTAACTTTCTCTGCGAATCTATTATCAAAGCTGAAATGTTGAATTTCTAATTTCGTACACGTCTCCATTTTATCAATTATATAATGTAAAAAGTCTGTGTCAGAAAATGAGACGTGTTTATCGTTTAGAAATTCTCTTTTCTTTAGAAGAATTATTTATAAATTCTTTCAGCGTGTTAGTCATAAACATCTAAATTTTAAATTAAATAAAAAAAAAAAATAACCGAAATTATTATATTATACGTATTTAAATTTATAAGAAATATTTAATGAGATTTTAATTTAAGAATTATTTCAAAAGAAAGTAAAATAAAACCAAATACATGTAAAACTAATTTTTAGTATTGTTTTTTATTATACTCAACTAAACAAACAAACAAACAAACAAACAAACAAAACACTAACATATTCCAATTACCGCTTTATTTAATAAAAAAGAACAAAACAAACAAACAGATTCGAATTTCATTAAAACACAAAAATTTGTAGATTAATGAAAATGTCACATTAAAAAATAATTAATTTATGACCTACTTGTACATTTATATGTAGAATGTATATACCAAACACACAAAAAAATAAGAACAAAAATAGAACATAAACACAAGAAAGAAAAAATGGAAATTTCCTATTAATACAAAAAACAAATATGTAGATCAATGACTTTCACTTAATGCAAATTTCCTCTTAATACAAAAACAAATATGTAGATCAATGACCACCAAAGAATAGAAAAAAAAAACACACAAGAGATAAAAAGAATTAACCGACGGCAACACTCATAATTTCAAAAAAGATCCTTGTCACTTAACACCTAGCCAATCACGAACAAAAAAAATTTTGTATAACCACCACTTTTACATTACAAGCAAAGAACCGACAGTAGAATGTATATGCCACCAAAGAATAGAAAAAAAAAAAAACACACAAGTAAAAAAGGGCTAAATTCGGCTGCGCCGAATCTTTGAATACCCTCCACCATAGGGGCTGAAGATGATATACGTATATACTTAATTTTGCATGAACTGTAATATGAATATGTTTTGTCAATTTATGTAATTTAAATACCAAACTGCTCGGGAGGATGTTCAATAATCTGGGTAAAAATTGACAGACAGACAGACAGACGGACGGACAGACAGACAGACAGACGGACATACAGACAGACAGACAGACAGACAGACAGACAGACAGACAGACAGACAGACAGACAGACAGACAGACAGACAGACAGACAGACAGACAGACGGACAGACAGACAGACAGACAGACAGACAGACAGACAGACAGACAGACAGACAGACAGACAGACAGACAGACAGACAGACGGACATACAGACAGACAGACAGACAGACAGACAGACAGACAGACAGACAGACAGACAGACAGACAGACGGGCAGACAGACAGACAGACAGACAGACAGACAGACAGACAGACAGACAGACAGACAGACAGACAGACAGACAGACAGACAGACAGCCAGACAGACAGACAGACAGACAGACAGACAGACGGACAGACAGACAGACATCGCTAAATCGACTTAAAATTGCATAAGGTTCACGAATATATATACTTTATGGGGTCTTAAACCTATTTTTCGACATGTTACAAACGGAATGACAAACTGATATATACCCTCACCATATATGGTGGAGGGTATAACAAGAGATAAAAAGAATTAACCGACGGCCACACTAACCACATAATTTCAAAAAGACCAAAAACAAATATGTAGATCAATGACTTTCACTTGATCATAAAAATTTTGTATTACAACCCTTATATATTATAAGCATACAACCGACGGCCACACTAGAAGGCAATAAAATCAATATGAGTCAACATCAAAAATGAAGGCAATTAAAGCATTTTGTGTCAACATCAAAAATGAAGGCAATTAAAGCATTTTGTGTCAACATCAAAAATGAAGGGCAATTAAATCAATATGAGTCCCCATAGAAAAAGCCATTAAATCAATATGAGTCCCCATAGAAAAAGCCATTAAATCAAGTTGAGTCCCCATAGAAAAAGCCATTAAATCAAGTTGAGTCCCCATAGAAAAAGCCATTAAATTAAGTTGAGTCCCCAATCTCCTACTACTATTTTCTTCTAAAGAAAAATATTTGGTTCACATATAAGTCTGACTATTTTTAGCAATTCTTGAATGATTGGGGGTTTTTGTATCATATTATGATTTTCATTTTGTATTAGATTGTTAAATAAACTAGAAAATGTTGTTCCTTGTGAAATAAATGTAGAATGTTTTAAAGCACTTGTAGTTTTTGAAGTTACAGCGTTTCTTTTTTATATTTTCTTCAAGTAACTTTTTCTTTGTGTTAGTATAGTTCTTATAAAATGGACATCCCCTATAATTAGCAAGATGGCCTACTTGTTTACAATTAACGCACTGTTTTCGTCAGCAATTATTTTACAATCTCTTTTGGAGTGTATGAATATGATTCCATTTGTTTGTTGATGAATTTCATGTAAAAATCGAGATGCATTGAACCCGACCCCCTCAGATATCGATGAAATTTTGTTCATAGCTAAATTTGATCAATACAAACAAACTCTCATTTTTAGAAATGACTTTTTTGCGATTTTTTGGGCGTGGCACAGTGGGAAAGTTTTCGAAAAAACGCGAAAACGGTCGAAAAGAGCTCCATTTAAACTACAATAACTCAGAATCGGCTGAACCGATTTACATGATCTTGGTATCATTAAAAAGATATTTTAACAGGCTTTATGACACTCCACATCTACTTTCCGTTTTTTATTCAAATTTTACATATGGACCTGTTGATTTTTTTTTTTGTTGTTTGGTACTTACAATCAGCTGTTTTATCTATCTTACTAATTATTACAAATTTTCCGTTTGCGTACTTTTTGGACATTTTTCTTTTAGGGAGAAGTTATTTCAAAAGTAATCAGGTATTCCTAGAACCACTTTTGAAGCTAGTTCTAGTTAGTTAAATCTTGCATTTAAGTAAAAGTGTTCGGGTTCCATGGAATTTGTTCAAAAGAATTTTCTTGGCAGAAAAAAAATGCAACCTTGTATTGATATACAGGGTGGCGCAAAAATAACCTTCCGATGTTTTTTGGCTGTAATTAAAAAAAAAAAAATTAAAAACTTTGATTCTTCTTGTGGATTATTTTTTTTTTTTTATCTTTTAATTTTTTTTACATCAAGTCGAGAATATGATGTCATGTAAATGGCCGCCGCCACAGTTGATTGTCATATGAGCCCTTTTTATGGCATTTTCCATCACTTTGGCCAAAACTTCCGGCGATAGGTCCTCACGTTCTCGACGGATATTGTATTTAAGAGCTGCAAGGGTCTGAGGCTTGTTGACATAAACCCGCGACTTCAAAAAGCCCCACAAAAAGAAGTCTGGAGCGGTCAAATCAGGCGATCTTGCTGGCCAGTGCAAATCGCCAAAACGGGAGATTAGGCGCCCGGGAAATGCAACCTTCAGCATATCGGTTGTGGCACGTGCAGTGTGTGGCGTTGCACCGTCCTGTTGGAACCACATGTTTTCCAATCCCAATTCATCATTTGCGGCAAAAAGAACTCGTTGATCATTGCTCTGTAGCGCTCACCATTCACAGTAACCGTTTGGCCCGCGACGTCTTCGAAGAAAAAAGGTCCGATGACTCCTCCAGCGAAAACAGCACACCATACAGTGACTTTGAGCGAGTGTAATGGCTCTTCGTGGGTTACACGCGGATTTTCAGTGCCCCAGAAGCGTAAATTTTGCTTATTTACGTACCCGCTAAAATAGAAATGGGCCTCATCACTCATGATTATTTTTGATGAAAAATCATCTTCATTATTGCTCAAATAAATAGTCACCAATATTCCGCGTTCTGGAGCAGTGTAGCGTAACATTGTTTATTAATATGTATTTCGCATGTGTTTACTACACAAATGTCAAAACAGAACTGACATTAGGGGCTAATCGCAAAATTTATAGCATTTTCTGATAGGAGGATTACTTTTGCGCCACCTGTTACAATAATAATAATTTACATTAATTAGAATTTTTTTAAGGAATTAAAACAAAAATTAAAAATTGTCTATTATAATATTTCCTAAAGCCCACATAGCACTTGCTTAAAGTGGTTAAAAAAATTATCTAATCCTTAGGAATCTTTTTCACTTGGTTTTAAAAGAGTTTGGTTGTATTTAAGTTAATGTTTTTTAAGCTGTTATTGCCATATTATTACCCTAAGTTAAAGAAATTAGAAAAAATAACAGAAAAAACCATACAAAAAATTTAACCGGTTAATCGATCTATTTTAACCGATTATTCGGGTCGAATAATTATTTGGATTTTGAATTATTTGTTTCGAACTTAACCGAAATAGCGGCGATTAATTGAGGAATCGGTTAATCGATTAACCAAATTAGAAACACTAATTAAAAGTAAAATAAATTGTTTATATTTAGCATTTTATTAACAATCATGAAAGTATTATGCGAATTTTTTATATACAGCAGTATACAAATAAAATCAACAATTACAAAAATGAAGAAATGTTTCTATAATATTTAAAAAAAAAAAACTACTTATTATCTCTATATATAAAGGAATAACGTTACTGACTGAATGATTCAACATCGCCCACACCAAACCGCTGGTGCTAGGAATCTGAAATTTGGTATCTAGGTTCCGCCTCCGTCGTAGATATCCGCTAAGACGGGGTTTTTTGAAATTCCTTCTGGGAGTTGAAAAACTCATGCCCAAACCCCTTTGCTAGAAACCTGAAATATCTTTTTATTGCAGTATGCGCTAACTTACTTATAAGGTACATTTAAGAAAATGGGGATTCAAAGGGCGAAAAGCTCTTTGAAATGAGCTCTTAAACATAATCAAAAATAAAATATAACAAGACTTTTTAAATACATACGTACATCGAAAAACAAAGTGTAACGCGGTCGGTTTATCCGAGAATAAACGTGAAAAACTGTTTTTTGCCCGTAGCGTAAAAACTTTATTTAAAAAAATTAAAATTTTTATAAATTTTTCAGGAAGTCCTAGAAAATTTTCTGATAGAGACTTAAAATTAGAAGAAAAAAAACTTTTTACTAAAAACAAACAGCAGTTCATGTCACACAATTATCGATTATGAAAATTAATGTTGCAACTTATCTGAATCGGTATCGATCGAGATTAGTGCAGTCACTTTTATTTTCGGTATGGAAACACTACAACCATCCTCAAATAATGATATGCCAAGAAATAGTCTGACTCAGTTTAAAGTCAGCAAATTTAAGGAAACTTAAAGAAAAAATAAATGAGTTGGAGAAACTTTGTTCCAGCTTTCAACAAGAAATCGTTTACCTAAAAAATGACAACGAAAATCTTAAATTATGCATTTTATCTAAAAATAATGAAAATGAAATAAATGATGTACAGCACGAAGTTATCTACTGATGAAGATGAATTAGCAAAAGAAACTAAACGGATCTTGAAAAAAATAAAGTAAATTCACCTGTGTAAACTTCGAAAAAAGTAAATCTGCAAAAAATAAAACAATCCCCGAAAAAATACACCTGCTTCCTATCGTGGGCACGTCATTGAGCAATTTTACTTTACTTTTTGAGTAACCATATTACTCAAAAAGCCAAAAAAACTAGCCACCCGTGTTACATGAAAGGTATGATGAACCAAATAGAATATTTTTTGAACATTATTGACTAAAAAGCAAATTCAATAAATAAATTTGGAAGACCTAAAATATTTAAATCTCTTAAAAAAATTTAATTTTCAAGAAAAATTTTTGGTTACGAGCTATTAGGGCCTAACATAGATTACCTCAATAGAAAACTTACACCCAATATTTCATCAATTGTTTTTTGACTTCTTCAGGGGTTTCGTCTATTTAAAAAATATAAAAACATTTGATTATTACAAATATATCATACACCAAAAACAATTATGGCTTACAATTAAACAAAAATATTTTTCACATTAAAAACAAAAAGATTTTACAAAAAACAAAAATTCAAAAAAACTTTAAAAAATGTTTTTGTATAATTTATAAATAAAAAGCTAGTTTAGTTTATTGCAACTATTTAGCTTGCACTTATCGGTGTTTTCGTTCAAGTTCATTGTTTTATCTATATTTTGCTGTATACGCAAGCTTTCTATTGTGAATCTTTTCCTTTCTATTCATTCTTTATCTAGTATTTTCACTTTTGTAAAATTAGCTGTGTGTCCAGTCTTTTGTTGTTCCAATGTACATTAAATCGCAGTCTTGTTCGTCATTTCATTTACATCTTATTTCATAAACAACATTTTGGTGTAAAATTGTTTGTCACTGATGTTTAAAACTCTAAAAATTAAATTTCTGGAAGTATTTATTTGACTTTTTGCATGATAGTTGATTAATCTCCCGGACGATGAATTTTTAGTGTGCCAATCAAACTTGATTTTGTTGTTTTCTCTGTGAAGTTTTGTGTATAGATACGAGATTTTTTTCTTCTTCTATTTCGGTGGTAAATTGAATTTTAGAATGATAACTATTAAAGGCCGTGAGAATTTTAACTTTGTCGTTAAATAAATTATTGCTAGAATGTCGTCTACGTATTTAGCTTGCCCATCGGTATTCCAAAAATATGGCTATATATTTTTTTTCGTATACAAAATAATTGTGTGTGAGACAGAATTGTAAAATTTTTTAGAAGTTTAATATATGATTTTTTTGTATGTTGTTTTATTGTGTCCCATTTTCCCATTATATTCTTGATTGCCGTGTATACCGGAATATTGGTAAATAAAGAAATTTATCCAGTTTTATTTGCTTAAGTTGTTCTTTTAATTGTGTATAATTTTTAATGTTGTAGGTATTTGATATTATATGTTTAAGAATTTGTCGACTTTGAGCAACAAGATATTTAACATTAACTGTTAATAAATTTAAACTTTTATGAGCCATATTAATTTTAAACTTGATTTTGATAACTTCTTATGATTTTGATAACTTTGTATAATTAAAAAAAAAAAATTCAATATTTTCTTCTAAAGAAAAATATTTGGTTCACATATAAGTCTGACTATTTTTAGCAATTCTTGAATGATTGGGGGTTTTTGTATCATATTATGATTTTCATTTTGTATTAGATTGTTAAATAAACTAGAAAATGTTGTTCCTTGTGAAATAAATGTAGAATGTTTTAAAGCACTTGTAGTTTTTGAAGTTACAGCGTTTCTTTTTTATATTTTCTTCAAGTAACTTTTTCTTTGTGTTAGTATAGTTCTTATAAAATGGACATCCCCTATAATTAGCAAGATGGCCTACTTGTTTACAATTAACGCACTGTTTTCGTCAGCAATTATTTTACAATCTCCTCTTAAAACTAAACTTTTACGTTTAATTTCTTTTGGAGTGTATGAATATGATTCCATTTGTTTGTTGATGAATTTCATGTAAAAATCGAGATGCATTGAACCCGACCCCCTCAGATATCGATGAAATTTTGTTCATAGCTAAATTTGATCAATACAAACAAACTCTCATTTTTAGAAATGACTTTTTTGCGATTTTTTGGGCGTGGCACAGTGGGAAAGTTTTCGAAAAAACGCGAAAATGGTCGAAAAGAGCTCCATTTAAACTACAATAACTCAGAATCGGCTGAACCGATTTACATGATCTTGGTATCACTAAAAAGATATTTTAACAGGCTTTATGACACTCCACATCTACTTTCCGTTTTTTATTCAAATTTTACATATGGACCTGTTGATTTTTTTTTTTTGTTTGGTACTTACAATCAGCTGTTTTATTTATCTTACTAATTATTACAAATTTTCCGTTTGCGTACTTTTTGGACATTTTTCTTTTAGGGAGAAGGTATTTCCAAAGTAACCAGGTATTCCTAGAACCACTTTTGAAGCTAGTTCTAGTTAGTTAAATCTTGCATTTAAGTAAACGTGTTCGGGTTCCATGGAATTTGTTCAAAAGAATTTTCTTAGCAGAACAAAAATGCAACCTTGTATTGATATACAGGGTGGCGCAAAAATAACCTTCCGATGTTCTTTGGCTGTAATTTAAAAAAAAAAAATTAAAAACTTTGATTCTTCTTGTGGATAATTTTTTTTGGTCTTTTAATTTTTTTTACATCAAGTCATGTAAATGGCCGCCGCCACAGTTGATTGTTATATGAGCCCTTTTTATGGCATTTTCCATCACTTTGGCCAAAACTTCCGGCGATAGGTCCTCACGTTCTCGACGGATATTGTCTTTAAGAGCTGCAAGAGTCTGAGGCTTGTTGACATAACCCCGCGACTTCAAAAAGCCCCACAAAAAGAAGTCTGGAGCGGTCAAATCAGGCGATCTTGCTGGCTAGTGCAAATCGCCAAAACGGGAGATTAGGCGCCCGGGAAATGCAACCTTCAGCATATCGGTTGTGGCACGAGCAGTGTGTGGCGTTGCACCGTCCTGTTGGAACCACATGTTTTCCAATCCCAATTCATCATTTGCGGCAAAAAGAACTCGTTGATCATTGCTCTGTAGCGCTCACCATTCACAGTAACCGTTTGGCCCGCGACGTCTTCGAAGAAAAAAGGTCCGATGACTCCTCCAGCGAAAACAGCACACCATACAGTGACTTTGAGCGAGTGTAATGGCTCTTCGTGGGTTACACGCGGATTTTCAGTGCCCCAGAAGCGTAAATTTTGCTTATTTACGTACCCGCTAAGATGGAAATGGGCCTCATCACTCATGATTATTTTTGATGAAAAATCATTTTCATTATTGCTCAAATAAATAGTCACCAATATTCCGCGTTCTGGAGCAGTGTAGCGTAACATTGTTTATTAATGTGTATTTCGCATGTGTTTACTACACAACTGTCAAAACAGAACTGACATTAGGGGCCAATCGCAAAATTTATAGCATTTTCTGATAGGAGGATTACTTTTGCGCCACCTGTTACAATAATAATAATTTACATTAATTAGAATTTTTTTAAGGAATTAAAAAAAAAATTAAAAATTGTCTATTATAATATTTCCTAAAGCCCACATAGCACTTGCTTGAAGTGGTTAAAAAAATTATCTAATCCTTAGGAATCTTTTTCACTTGGTTTTAAAAGAGTTTGGTTGTATTTAAGTTAATGTTTTTTAAGCTGTTATTGCCATATTATTACCCTAAGTTAAAGAAATTAGAAAAAATAACAGAAAAAACCATACAAAAAATTTAACCGGTTAATCGACCTATTTTAACCGATTATTCGGGTCGAATAATTATTTGGATTTTGAATTATTTGTTTCGAACTTAACCGAAATAGCGGCGATTAATTGAGGAATCAGTTAATCGATTAACCGAATTGGAAACACTAATTAAAAGTAAAATAAATTGTTTATATTTAGCATTTTATTAACAATCATGAAAGTATTATGCGAATTTTTTATATACAGCAGTATACAAATAAAATCAACAATTACAAAAATGAAGAAATGTTTCTATAATATTAAAAAAAAAAAACTAATTATTATCTCTATATATAAAGGAATAACGTTACTGACTGAATGATTCAACATCGCCCACACCAAACCTTCTGGGAGTTGAAAAACTCATGACCAAACCCCTTTGCTAGAAACCTCAAATATCTTTTTATTGCAGTATGCGCTAACTTACTTATAAGGTACATTTAAGAAAATGGGGATTCAAAGGGCGAAAAGGTCTTTGAAATAAGCTCTTAAACATAGTCAAAAATAAAATATAACAAGACTTTTTAAATACATACGTACATCGAAAAACAAAGTGTAACGTGGTCGGTTTATCCGAGAATAAACGTGGAAAACTTTTTTTGCCCGTAGCGTAAAAACTTTATTTAAAAAAATTTAAATTTTTATATATTTCTCAGGAAGTCCTAGAAAATTTTCTGATAGAGACTTAAAATTAGAAGAAAAAAAACTTTTTACTAAAAACAAACAGCAGTTCATGTCACACAATTATCGATTATGAAAATTAATGTTGCAACTTATCTGAATCGGTATCGATCGAGATTAGTGCAGTCACTTTTATTTTCGGTATGGAAACACTACAACCATCCTCAAATAATTATATGCCAAGAAATAGTCTGACTCAGTTTAAAGTCAGCAAATTTAAGGAAACTTAAAGAAAAAATAAATGAGTTGGAGAAACTTTGTTCCAGCTTTCAACAAGAAATCGTTTACCTAAAAAATGACAACGAAAATCTTAAATTATGCATTTTATCTAAAAATAATGAAAATGAAATAAATGATGTACAACACGAAGTTATCTACTGATGAAGATGAATTAGCAAAAGAAACTAAACGGATCTTGAAAAAAATAAAGTAAATTCACCTGTGTAAACTTCGAAAAAAGTAAATCTGCAAAAAATAAAACAATCCCCGAAAAAATACACCTGCTTCCTTTGGTGGTCACGTCATTGAGCAATTTTACTTTACTTTTTGAGTAACCATATAATTCAAAAAGCCAAAAAAACTAGCCACCCGTGTTACATGAAAGGTATGATGAACCAAATAGAATATTTTTTGAACATTATTGACTAAAAAGCAAATTCAATAAATAAATTTGGAAAACCTAAATTATCAATTTTTTGTAGTGAATTTTAACGAATTTTTTTAATGAAATTCCATGACCTAAAGTATTTAAATCTCTTAAAAAAATTTAATTTTCAAGAAAAATTTTTGGTTACGAGCTATTAGGGCCTAACATAGATTACGTCAATAGAAAACTTACACCCAATATTTCATCAATTGTTTTTTGACTTCTTCAGGGGTTTCGTCTATTTAAAAAATATAAAAACATTTGATTATTACAAATATATAATACACCAAAAACAATTATGGCTTACAATTAAACAAAAATATTTTTCACATTAAAAACAAAAAGATTTTACAAAAAACAAAAATTCAAAAAAACTTTAAAAAATGTTTTTGTATAATTTATAAATAAAAAGCTAGTTTAGTTTATTGCAACTATTTAGCTTGCACTTATCGGTGTTTTCGTTCAAGTTCATTGTTTTATCTATATTTTGCTGTATACGCAAGCTTTCTATTGTGAATCTTTTCCTTTCTATTCATTCTTTATCTAGTATTTTCACTTTTGTAAAATTAGCTGTGTGTCCAGTCTTTTGTTGTTCATTTACATCTTATTTCATAAACAACATTTTGGTGTAAAATTGTTTGTCACTGATGTTTAAAACTCTAAAAATTAAATTTCTGGAAGTATTTATTTGACTTTTTGCATGATAGTTGATTAATCTCCCGGACGATGAATTTTTAGTGTGCCAATCAAACTTGATTTTGTTGTTTTCTCTGTGAAGTTTTGTGTATAGATACGAGATTTTTTTCTTCTTCTATTTCGGTGGTAAATTGAATTTTAGAATGATAACTATTAAAGGCCGTGAGAATTTTAACTTTGTCGTTAAATAAATTATTGCTAGAATGTCGTCTACGTATTTAGCTTGCCCATCGGTATTCCAAAAATATGGCTATATATTTTTTTCGTATACAAAATAATTGTGTGTGAGACAGAATTGTAAAATTTTTCAGAAGTTTAAATAAATTATTGCTAGAATAAATAAATTATTGCTAGAATGTCGTCTACGTATTTAGCTTGCCCATCGGTATTCCAAAAATATGGCTATATATTTTTTTCGTATACAAAATAATTGTGTGTGAGACAGAATTGTAAAATTTTTTAGATTTTTTGTATGTTGTTTTATTGTGTCCCATTTCCCATTATATTCTTGATTGCCGTGTATACCGGAATATTGGTAAATAAAGAAATTTATCCAGTTTTATTTGCTTAAGTTGTTCTTTTAATTGTGTATAATTTTTAATGTTGTAGGTATTTGATATTATATGTTTAAGAATTTGTCCCACATACTTAGACAGTTGGTAACAGTGTACATGCAGTGTACAATATGGCGAAGTGGATTTCCTATCTTATATATTTTAGGTAGCCTATCTTATGTATTTAGTTAGCTAACGCTGAGGAGCAAACCAGTTGGCGTTTCTGCCACAGGGTTATATATTCATTTTTATACAGGTCAGAGAATATATTGTTGTTTTATTTTTGTAATTTTGTTGATGGATCTGCTCTGACAGTTTTGTATGTATTTTTATCCTCCAAAAGATTTTCCATTTTTTTGCCCTTGTCTGCTATGATGTTATTGTGTTTTTTCAACGATGGTTAGTATAAATTTCTCTTTTGGTGAATTTCGTATAATCCTTTTGTCGTCCACTGCTTGAAGACATTGTTCTATGTCAGCTATGACATGTAATGGTGAAAAATTGTTTTTTTTCAACAGGCTATTTCAATTTTATTGTATTTTAAAATGTCTAATAGATCAATTCTTCGACTTTGAGCAACAAGATATTTAACATTAACTGTTAATAAATTTAAACTTTTATGAGCCATATTAATTTTAAACTTGATTTTGATAACTTCTTATGATTTTGATAACTTTGTATAATTAAAAAAAAAAAAATTCAATATTTTCTTCTAAAGAAAAATATTTGGTTCACATATAAGTCTGACTATTTTTAGCAATTCTTGAATGATTGGGGGTTTTTGTATCATATTATGATTTTCATTTTGTATTAGATTGTTAAATAAACTAGAAAATGTTGTTCCTTGTGAAATAAATGTAGAATGTTTTAAAGCACTTGTAGTTTTTGAAGTTACAGCGTTTCTTTTTTATATTTTCTTCAAGTAACTTTTTCTTTGTGTTAGTATAGTTCTTATAAAATGGACATCCCCTATAATTAGCAAGATGGCCTACTTGTTTACAATTAACGCACTGTTTTCGTCAGCAATTATTTTACAATCTCCTCTTAAAACTAAACTTTTACGTTTAATTTCTTTTGGAGTGTATGAATATGATTCCATTTGTTTGTTGATGAATTTCATGTAAAAATCGAGATGCATTGAACCCGACCCCCTCAGATATCGATGAAATTTTGTTCATAGCTAAATTTGATCAATACAAACAAACTCTCATTTTTAGAAATGACTTTTTTGCGATTTTTTGGGCGTGGCACAGTGGGAAAGTTTTCGAAAAAACGCGAAAATGGTCGAAAAGAGCTCCATTTAAACTACAATAACTCAGAATCGGCTGAAACGATTTACATGATCTTGGTATCATTAAAAATATATTTTAACAGGCTTTATGACACTCCACATCTACTTTCCGTTTTTTATTCAAATTTTACATATGGACCTGTTGATTTTTTTTTTTGTTGTTTGGTACTTACAATCAGCTGTTTTATCTATCTTACTAATTATTACAAATTTTCCGTTTGCGTACTTTTTGGACATTTTTCTTTTAGGGAGATGGTATTTCAAAAGTAACCAGGTATTCCTAGAACCACTTTTGAAGCTAGTTCTAGTTAGTTAAATCTTGCATTTAAGTAAACGTGTTCGGGTTCCATGGAATTTGTTCAAAAGAATTTTCTTGGCAGAACAAAAATGCAACCTTGTATTGATATACAGGGTGGCGCAAAAATAACCTTCCGATGTTTTTTGGCTGTAATTTAAAAAAAAAATAAAAACTTTGATTCTTCTTGTGGTTAATTTTTTTGTCTTTTAATTTTTTTTACATCAAGTCGAGAATATGATGTCATGTAAATGGCCGCCGCCACAGTTGATTGTTATATGAGCCCTTTTTATGGCATTTTCCATCACTTTGGCCAAAACTTCCGGCGATAGGTCCTCACGTTCTCGACGTATATTGTCTTTAAGAGCTGCAAGAGGTGAGGCTTGTTGACATAAACCCGCGACTTCAAAAAGCCCCACAAAAAGAAGTCTGGAGCGGTCAAATCAGGCGATCTTGCTGGCCAGTGCAAATCGCCAAAACGGGAGATTAGGCGCCCGGGAAATGCAACCTTCAGCATATCGGTTGTGGTACGAGCAGTGTGTGGCGTTGCACCGTCCTGTTGGAACCACATGTTTTCCAATCCCAATTCATCATTTGCGGCAAAAAGAACTCGTTGATCATTGCTCTGTAGCGCTCACCATTCACAGTAACCGTTTGGCCCGCGACGTCTTCGAAGAAAAAAGGTCCGATGACTCCTCCAGCGAAAACAGCACACCATACAGTGACTTTGAGCGAGTGTAATGGCTCTTCGTGGGTTACACGCGGATTTTCAGTGCCCCAGAAGCGTAAATTTTGCTTATTTACGTACCCGCTAAGATGGAAATGGGCCTCATCACTCATGATTTTTTTTGATGAAAAATCATTTTCATTATTGCTCAAATAAATAGTCACCAATATTCCGCGTTCTGGAGCAGTGTAGCGTAACATTGTTTATTAATGTGTATTTCGCATGTGTTTACTACACAAATGTCAAAACAGAACTGACATTAGGGGCTAATCGCAAAATTTATAGCATTTTCTGATAGGAGTTACAATAATAATAATTTACATTAATTAGAATTTTTTTAAGGAATTAAAACAAAAATTAAAAATTGTCTATTATAATATTTCCTAAAGCCCACATAGCACTTGCTTGAAGTGGTTAAAAAAATTATATAATCCTTAGGAATCTTTTTCACTTGGTTTTAAAAGAGTTTAGTTGTATTTAAGTTAATGTTTTTTAAGCTGTTATTGCCATATTATTACCCTAAGTTAAAGAAATTAGAAAAAATAACAGAAAAAACCATACAAAAAATTTAACCGGTTAATCGACCTATTTTAACCGATTATTCGAGTCGAATAATTATTTGGATTTTGAATTTTTTGTTTCGAACTTAACCGAAATAGCGGCGATTAATTGAGGAATCGGTTAATTGATTAACCGAATTGGAAACACTAATTAAAAGTAAAATAAATTGTTTATATTTAGCATTTTATTAACAATCATGAAAGTATTATGCGAATTTTTTATATACAGCAGTATACAAATAAAATCAACAATTACAAAAATGAAGAAATGTTTCTATAATATTAAAAAAAAAACTACTTATTATCTCTATATATAAAGGAATAACGTTACTGACTGAATGATTCAACATCGCCCACACCAAACCGCTGGTGCTAGGAATCTGAAATTTGGTATCTAGGTTCCGCCTCCGTCGTAGATATCCGCTAAGACGGGGTTTTTGAAATTCCTTCTGGGAGTTGAAAAACTAATGCCCAAACCCCTTTGCTAGAAACCTGAAATATCTTTTTATTGCAGTATGCGCTAACTTACTTATAAGGTACATTTAAGAAAATGGGGATTCAAAGGGCGAAAAGCTCTTTGAAATGAGCTCTTAAACATAATCAAAAATAAAATATAACAAGACTTTTTAAATACATACGTACATCGAAAAACAAAGTGTAACGCGGTCGGTTTATCCGAGAATAAACGTGGAAAACTTTTTTTGCCCGTAGCGTAAAAACTTTATTTAAAAAAATTTAAATTTTTATAAATTTTTCAGGAAGTCCTAGAAAATTTTCTGATAGAGACTTAAAATTAGAAGAAAAAAAACTTTTTACTAAAAACAAACAGCAGTTCATGTCACACAATTATCGATTATGAAAATTAATGTTGCAACCTATCTAAATCGGTATCGATCTAGATTAGTGCAGTCACTTTTATTTTCGGTATGGAAACACTACAACCATCCTCAAATAATGATATGCCAAGAAATAGTCTGACTCAGTTTAAAGTCAGCAAATTTAAGGAAACTTAAAGAAAAAATAAATGAGTTGGAGAAACTATGTTCCAGCTTTCAACAAGAAATCGTTTACCTAAAAAATGACAACGAAAATCTTAAATTATGCATTTTATCTAAAAATAATGAAAATGAAATAAATGATGTACAACACGAAGTTATCTACTGATGAAGATGAATTAGCAAAAGAAACTAAACGGATCTTGAAAAAAATAAAGTAAATTCACCTGTGTAAACTTCGAAAAAAGTAAATCTGCAAAAAATAAAACAATCCCCGAAAAAATACACCTGCTTCCTTTGGTGGTCACGTCATTGAGCAATTTTACTTTACTAAACAATATGGTTACTCAAAAAGCCAAAAAACTAGCCACCCGTGTTACATGAAAGGTATGATGAACCAAATAGAATATTTTTTGAACATTATTGACTAAAAAGCAAATTCAATAAATAAATTTGGAAAACCTAAATTATCAATATTTTGTAGTGAATTTTAACGAATTTTTTTAATGCAATTCCAAGACCTAAAGTATTTAAATCTCTTAAAAAAATTTAATTTTCAAGAAAAATTTTTGGTTAGGAGCTATTAGGGCCTAACATAGATTACGTCAATAGAAAACTTTTTTTCATATCTTACACCCAATATTTCATCAATTGTTTTTTGACTTCTTCAGGGGTTTCGTCTATTTAAAAAATATAAAAACATTTGATTATTACAAATATATAATACACCAAAAACAATTATGGCTTACAATTAAACAAAAATATTTTTCACATTAAAAACAAAAAGATTTTACAAAAAACAAAAATTCAAAAAAACTTTAAAAAATGTTTTTGTATAATTTATAAATAAAAAGCTAGTTTAGTTTATTGCAACTATTTTGCTTGCACTTATCGGTGTTTTCGTTCAAGTTCATTGTTTTATCTATATTTTGCTGTATACGCAAGCTTTCTATTGTGAATCTTTTCCTTTCTATTCATTCTTTATCTAGTATTTTCACTTTTGTAAAATTAGCTGTGTGTCCAGTCTTTTTGTTGTTCCAATGTACATTAAATCGCAGTCTTGTTCGTCATTTCATTTACATCTTATTTCATAAACAACATTTTGGTGTAAAATTGTTTGTCACTGATGTTTAAAACTCTAAAAATTAAATTTCTGGAAGTATTTATTTGACTTTTTGCATGATAGTTGATTAATCTCCCGGACGATGAATTTTTAGTGTGCCAATCAAACTTGATTTTGTTGTTTTCTCTGTGAAGTTTTGTGTATAGATACGAGATTTTTTTCTTCTTCTATTTCGGTGGTAAATTGAATTTTAGAATGATAACTATTAAAGGCCGTGAGAATTTTAACTTTGTCGTTAAATAAATTATTGCTAGAATGTCGTCTACGTATTTAGCTTGCTATATATTGCTATATATTTTTTTCGTATACAAAATAATTGTGTGTGAGACAGAATTGTAAAATTTTTTAGAAGTTTAATATATGATTTTTTTGTATGTTGTTTTATTATGTCCCAATTTCCCATTATATTCTTGATTGCCGTGTATACCGGAATATTGGTAAATAAAGAAATTCATCCAGTTTTATTTGCTTAAGTTGTTCTTTTAATTGTGTATAATTTTTAATGTTGTAGGTATTTGATATTATATGTTTAAGAATTTGTCCCACATACTTAGACAGTTGGTAACAGTGTACATGCAGTGTACAATATGGCGAAGTGGATTTCCTATCTTATGTATTTAGTTAGCTAACGCTGAGGAGCAAACCAGTTGGCGTTTCTGCCACAAGGTTATATATTCATTTTTATACATGTCAGAGAATATATTGTTGTTTTATTTTTGTAATTTTGTTGATGGATCTGTTCTGACAGTTTTGTATGTATTTTTATCCTCCAAAAGATTTTCCATTTTTTTGCCCTTGTCTGCTATGATGTTATTGTGTTTTTTCAACGATGGTTAGTATAAATTTCTCTTTTGGTGAATTTCGTATAATCCTTTTGTCGTCCACTGCTTGAAGACATTGTTCTATGTCAGCTATGGCATGTAATGGTGAAAAATTGATTTTTTCAACAGGCTATATCAATTTTATTGTATTTTAAAATGTCTAATAGATCAATTCTTCGACTTTGAGCAACAAGATATTTAACATTAACTGTTAATAAATTTAAACTTTTATGAGCCATATTAATTTTAAACTTGATTTTGATAACTTCTTATGATTTTGATAACTTTGTATAATTAAAAAAAAAAAAAATTCAATATTTTCTTCTAAAGAAAAATATTTGGTTCACATATAAGTCTGACTATTTTTAGCAATTCTTGAATGATTGGGGGTTTTTGTATCATATTATGATTTTCATTTTGTATTAGATTGTTAAATAAACTAGAAAATGTTGTTCCTTGTGAAATAAATGTAGAATGTTTTAAAGCACTTGTAGTTTTTGAAGTTACAGCGTTTCTTTTTTATATTTTCTTCAAGTAACTTTTTCTTTGTGTTAGTATAGTTCTTATAAAATGGACATCCCCTATAATTAGCAAGATGGCCTACTTGTTTACAATTAACGCACTGTTTTCGTCAGCAATTATTTTACAATCTCTTTTGGAGTGTATGAATATGATTCCATTTGTTTGTTGATGAATTTCATGTAAAAATCGAGATGCATTGAACCCGACCCCCTCAGATATCGATGAAATTTTGTTCATAGCTAAATTTGATCAATACAAACAAACTCTCATTTTTAGAAATGACTTTTTTGCGATTTTTTGGGCGTGGCACAGTGGGAAAGTTTTCGAAAAAACGCGAAAATGGTCGAAAAGAGCTCCATTTAAACTACAATAACTCAGAATCGGCTGAAACGATTTACATGATCTTGGTATCATTAAAAAGATATTTTAACAGGCTTTATGACACTCCACATCTACTTTCCGTTTTTTATTCAAATTTTACATATGGACCTGTTGATTTTTTTTTTTGTTGTTTGGTACTTACAATCAGCTGTTTTATCTATCTTACTAATTATTACAAATTTTCCGTTTGCGTACTTTTTGGACATTTTTCTTTTAGGGAGAAGGTATTTCAAAAGTAACCAGGTATTCCTAGAACCACTTTTGAAGCTAGTTCTAGTTAGTTAAATCTTGCATTTAAGTAAACGTGTTCGGGTTCCATGGAATTTGTTCAAAAGAATTTTCTTGGCAGAACAAAAATGCAACCTTGTATTGATATACAGGGTGGCGCAAAAATAACCTTCCGATGTTTTTTGGCTGTAATTTAAAAAAAAAAAAAATAAAAACTTTGATTCTTCTTGTGGATAATTTTTTTTGGTCTTTTAATTTTTTTTACATCAAGTCGAGAATATGATGTCATGTAAATGGCCGCCGCCACAGTTGATTGTTATATGAGCCCTTTTTATGGCATTTTGCATCACTTTGGCCAAAACTTCCGGCGATAGGTCCTCACGTTCTCGACGGATATTGTCTTTAAGAGCTGCAAGAGGTGAGGCTTGTTGACATAAACCCGCGACTTCAAAAAGCCCCACAAAAAGAAGTCTGGAGCGGTCAAATCAGGCGATCTTGCTGGCCAGTGCAAATCGCCAAAACGGGAGATTAGGCGCCCGGGAAATGCAACCTTCAGCATATCGGTTGTGGCACGAGCAGTGTGTGGCGTTGCACCGTCCTGTTGGAACCACATGTTTTCCAATCCCAATTCATCATTTGCGGCAAAAAGAACTCGTTGATCATTGCTCTGTAGCGCTCACCATTCACAGTAACCGTTTGGCCCGCGACGTCTTCGAAGAAAAAAGGTCCGATGACTCCTCCAGCGAAAACAGCACACCATACAGTGACTTTGAGCGAGTGTAATGGCTCTTCGTGGGTTACACGCGGATTTTCAGTGCCCCAGAAGCGTAAATTTTGCTTATTTACGTACCCGCTAAGATGGAAATGGGCCTCATCACTCATGATTATTTTTGATGAAAAATCATTTTCATTATTGCTCAAATAAATAGTCACCAATATTCCGCGTTCTGGAGCAGTGTAGCGTAACATTGTTTATTAATGTGTATTTCGCATGTGTTTACTACACAAATGTCAAAACAGAACTGACATTAGGGGCTAATCGCAAAATTTATAGCATTTTCTGATAGGAGGATTACTTTTGCGCCACCTGTTACAATAATAATAATTTACATTAATTAGAATTTTTTTAAGGAATTAAAACAAAAATTAAAAATTGTCTATTATAATATTTCCTAAAGCCCACATAGCACTTGCTTGAAGTGGTTAAAAAAAATTATATAATCCTTAGGAATCTTTTTCACTTGGTTTTAAAAGAGTTTAGTTGTATTTAAGTTAATATTTTTTAAGCTGTTATTGCCATATTATTACCCTAAGTTAAAGAAATTAGAAAAAATAACAGAAAAAACCATACAAAAAATTTAACCGGTTATCGACCTATTTTAACCGATTATTCGGGTCGAATAATTATTTGGATTTTGAATTATTTGTTTCGAACTTAACCGAAATAGCGGCGATTAATTGAGGAATCGGTTAATCGATTAACCGAATTGGAAACACTAATTAAAAGTAAAATAAATTGTTTATATTTAGCATTTTATTAACAATCATGAAAGTATTATGCGAATTTTTTATATACAGCAGTATACAAATAAAATCAACAATTACAAAAATGAAGAAATGTTTCTATAATATTTAAAAAAAAAAAAAACTACTTATTATCTCTATATATAAAGGAATAACGTTACTGACTGAATGATTCAACATCGCCCACACCAAACCGCTGGTGCTAGGAATCTGAAATTTGGTATCTAGGTTCCGCCTCCGTCGTAGATATCCGCTAAGACGGGGTTTTTGAAATTCCTTCTGGGAGTTGAAAAACTCATGCCCAAACCCCTTTGCTAGAAACCTGAAATATCTTTTTATTGCAGTATGCGCTAACTTACTTATAAGGTACATTTAAGAAAATGGGGATTCAAAGGGCGAAAAGCTCTTTGAAATGAGCTCTTAAACATAATCAAAAATAAAATATAACAAGACTTTTTAAATACATACGTACATCGAAAAACAAAGTGTAACGCGGTCGGTTTATCCGAGAATAAACGTGGAAAACTTTTTTTGCCCGTAGCGTAAAAACTTTATTTAAAAAAATTTAAAATTTTATAAATTTTTCAGGAAGTCCTAGAAAATTTTCTGATAGAGACTTAAAATTAGAAGAAAAAAAAACTTTTTACTAAAAACAAACAGCAGTTCATGTCACACAATTATCGATTATGAAAATTAATGTTGCAACCTATCTGAATCGGTATCGATCGAGATTAGTGCAGTCACTTTTATTTTCGGTATGGAAACACTACAACCATCCTCAAATAATGATATGCCAAGAAATAGTCTGACTCAGTTTATTTTTTTATTTTATTTTATTTATTTAGTCTATGGAAAATAACATCCTTACAGACTATTATGATAACAATAAAATAATGATAAAAAATACAAACATATGAGGGAGTAATATAAATTTAAATAAACTAGAAATTGATAAGAATGTTATTTAATTATTAAGGTAAAGAATAATGTCTCTTTTAATAGTATCTAAGCTCTTATAAAAATCAAAGATATGATACAATTGATTAAATTCGATACAAATACGGCGAAAAGGATCAGAATTAGCATAATTTGTAGAAAAGTATTTAACACTAAGAAATAGATAGTATCTTGATAAGCGATGTGGAACATTTATGTTGAGTTTGCTAACTAGAAAATCTGAATGTAAATCTCCATTAATCAAATTTATTAAAAAAGTAACATTTAACATTTTACGGCGACTATAAAGTGTAGGAAGCTTTATAAGCGCAAGACGGCTTTTGTAGGAAGGTAAGTGCACAGTAGGATTCCAACCAAGTCCACGGAGGCAAAATATAAGGAATTGTTTCTGAACGGATTCAATAGAATTAGAGTGTACGTTGTAGAAAGGATCCCAGACAACAGAACCATATTCAAGAATTGGTCTCACTAGAGTAGTGAACAGCTTTTTTGTAATGTAAGGATCAGAAAATTCTTTTGCCCAGCGTTTGATAAACCCCAATACACCAACTGCCTTATTAATTGTCTTAGTAATATGATTTCGGAAATCCAAACGTCTATCCAATAAAACACCAAGATCATTAAATGTTTCAACCATCTCTAGCCGCATACCATTCATCATGTACAAACCATTAACAGGAAAAGATCTTGAAAACACCATGTATTTGCATTTTTTTACGTTAAGGTCCATTAGGTTCAAATTACACCATGTAGTAAAATTATTAATATCGATTTGCAATAACCTTTGCTCAGTACAATTATTAAAGGAAAGAAGTATTTTGACATCATCTGCATACATCAAGCATTTAGAATATTGTAAAACCGATGGAAGATCATTAATAAAGAGTATAAACAAAAGCGGACCTAAATGACTGCCTTGAGGAACACCAGATGTGACATTAATAACATTAGATTGTACAGTACGAAATTTAACACACTGTTTACGGCTTTTTAGGTAGGAAGCAATCCATTTAAGAAGCGTCAAACTGAAACCAATACGGTCTAACTTATAAAGCAAATCATGGTTTACTCTATCAAAGGCTTTACTGAAATCAGTATAAACAACATCAGTTTGTTTTCCATTAACAAAGCCATCATTGACTAAAGTTGTAAGTTCCAGTAAATTGGTAATTGTTGAGCAGGATTTACGAAAACCATGTTGCTGTTGTGAAATAATAGAAGACGCTTGATATGATAATGCCTCGGTTATCAATTTTTCAAATAATTTTGGAATTGAACTTAATTTAGCTATTCCTCTGTAATTTGATACTACGGATTTACTTCCAGACTTAAAAATTGGAGTTATAAAGGATTTCTTCCAAACATCAGGAAAATATGCCAGTCTAATTGAATTATTGTAGAGAAATGTTAGAGGAATGTATAGAAGATTTGCGCAACGTTTTAACACACAATTTGGGACTCCATCAGGCCCCGCAGCATACGACCATTTTAGTTTTAACAAGTTGCTTAAAACAGTTTGTTCATTAATAAATGAAATATTTATAGATGATTCCGGGATAATGAAAGGATATTGAGAAGTGTTGTTAAATTTAGTTGTGGAGTATGTTGAAGCAAAAAAATCAGCAAACATATTACTTATAGAGATATCGTCTGATGCTTCGATGTCATCTAATTTCATTGAGGATGGAAAACCAATGCAGCGTCGTTTAGAATTAACAAACGAGTAAAAAGACTTAGGGTCGCTTTTTAACTTAGACTTTATATTATTTAAATAATCATTATAAGCAGAACGATTCGATTTGTTATATTCAGCTCTAACTTTTATATAGTTCGTGTAGTTGATCAATGATCCATGTTCTTTATATTTCTTAAATAGCTTAGTTTTTTTATTTTTTAGGCGAGAAAGAAATTTTGAATTCCAAGGAGGACCAGTACTTTTTTTTGGAAGAGTCTTAGGAACAGATTTAGTAAAACAATTGTATATAACTTTATAGAATGACTTCAGCATCAGATCCAGATTATCATTACATAAAGCAAAAACATCATTCCAGTTGATTTGTGACAAAGCAGAAGTGAGTGCATTGTAATCGGTTCTCTTAAAGCAAAGCTCCTTAATCTGTTTCCTAACATTACTGCAAACTGTATAAGAAAATAAACAGGTAATTTCTAATGTTGGATGATACTGATCTTCAGGAAATGATATAGGCGATGCTCTTGAAATACAGAATTCGTTGGGTTCACTAACGAAAACAAGATCCAGTAATTTACCAAACTTATTGACAACATTATTAATTTGGAAAAGGCAATTGGAAGACAATCCATTAACAAATTCAGACATTAGGTCAGTGGAAAATACTGGAATTAAACTATTTGAATCATCTTCTTTATCCCATGAAATCGAAGGAATATTAAAATCACCAAGTAGTAAAAAAGACTCTAATGGTTTTAGTTTTTTAAAGATTAATTCGGCAGCTTTCTTGTGCTTTTCATATATTTCTATAGAAGATCTGGGAGGAATATAGGAACACATGATATAAAATGATTTATTATGTTGTTTTACCAGTACGCAAATAGCTTCAATATCAAAGGCATTATTAAATAAAATCTCTTCTGCAGACAAGTAATTTATAACTGCAATCATAACACCACCACTCTTACTATGACCATTATTTCTATCTCGTCTAAAAATTTGATAGTTTGGACACAAAATTTCAGAATTATGAATACCTTTATGTAGCCAGGTTTCAGTAAATACAAATATATGTTTATCAAAATTAAAACTATCAGCATATAGGGCAGATAATTTAGTATTAAGGCCTCTAACATTTTGATACACAATTGAACTCGTATGGACGGAAGAATCAATTAGTTTTTTGAGACAGGAATAGATATTTTAGGTACTCTAGGATTATTTCTGAAAACATATTCACGAACTAGAGTGTTTTCAGGCCAGAAACTAGGATCAACGATTTGCTTAAATAGTTCATAAGGTACCAATATTTTAAACGATGTTATTTCTCTTGGTTGAGACTAAGAAAATTTATAAGTTAAAATATTTGCATCGAAATTCAATTTGTTTTTTATGTATTGATTGATATCTTCAATTGAAGTTGTAGACGTAAAGCGTGAAACAAATATAGATTTTTTCGGTGGAACAACAGTTAACAGATTTAGAGTTGAATTGGAATCAGTAGGTACACACATTTGTTGATTCGGTAAAGTAGGGAGAATATCAGTATTATTGATGGAATTCAAAAGTTGATTATTAGGTGGAGAACGTAGAACCGTTGTAGCATTTAAATTAGAAGAAGAACGGGAAGATTGCGTTAGAGAAATAGGAGATCCAGCATCATTTACTGTTAAAGCAGTAGGTATAGTATTCATGGATTGTGTGATAATATAAGGACTTTGATTATGTAAAGATTTTTTAATTGATCTTGTCACTCGTACTTCCATGTTATCAGTAGTGTGAACATTGATTGGAGGAACCAGCAGCAACCTCCACCGATGGAATCGAGCTGGAACTCTTAGAATTAGAAACCGAATACGGATTATAATTAATTGATGAACCAGATGGGATAGGAGAAACAGCATCAATTTCGATAAGGTTTGATGAGGCAGCAGTACGGAGAGAATTTGACGTAGTTGGACGATTATTCAGGTCTTCTAAATTGTTTTTACCTTTAGGAGATGAAGACTTTATTGAGCTGGAGAATTTTTCCAAGTTATGGAATTTGGTAAATAATTCGCCATAACAGGATAATTTACTTTGCAGTTCAGCAAAGTCTTGAGAGATTTTTTTAAACTCAGATTGCGAACTTTTAAAGAAATTATAAAATTCCACGCCAATATTTTTACAATGTTGACAAGTCCAATGAAGGCTTTTAGCTTTATCAGCCAAAGCATCAGCATCACGAGCCTTAAGACCTTTAGTGCAAGTTAAATGGTAGTATCGAATGCACAGCCAACAAGACACCATAAGTTCATTTTTAGTAACCACACAATTTTCATATGAGCACTTCATGATAATATTGGACAGCTCAGGAGATAACAGGGTTGTTACTATATAATAGTTCAGGCACAAACCTATACGTTACAGTTTGATGTATACTGGAGATTATGGATAACAGCTGATCACTTACTTCAAAGTGAATAATGGAGAACTTGATGATAATAAACAAAAACAAACAGTATGACCAATATTTGTTATTGTAATGGCTTAACAATTTGATGAAATTTGCAAGTTTTGCAGAAACCCGCAAAAATCCTTAAATGCACCAAACCCAATTATTGTCTAATAATTCTGATTTTTTAGAGTTCTTTTTTGAAAAACAGGTCCAAATAATTTAGTATTAAAACAATAAATTTTTAAAAATTCACTAGACACTTGTAAAAACACGACTAGACACTCAATAGGGCGGATCTTCAGGGGTTTCGTCTATTTAAAAAATATAAAAACATTTGATTATTACAAATATATAATACACCAAAAACAATTATGGCTTACAATTAAACAAAAATATTAAAAACAAAAAGATTTTACAAAAAACAAAAATTCAACAAAAACTTTAAAAAATGTTTTTGTACAATTTATAAATAAAAAGCTAGTTTAGTTTATTGCAACTATTTAGCTTGCACTTATCGGTGTTTTCGTTCAAGTTCATTGTTTTATCTATATTTTGCTGTATACGCAAGCTTTCTATTGTGAATCTTTTCCTTTCTATTCATTCTTTATCTAGCATTTTCACTTTTGTAAAATTAGCTGTGTGTTTGTTGTTCCAATGTACATTAAATCGCAGTCTTGTTCGTCATTTCATTTACATCTTATTTCATAAACAACATTTTGGTGTAAAATTGTTTGTCACTGATGTTTAAAACTCTTAAAATTAAATTTCTGGAAGTATTTATTTGACTTTTTGCATGATAGTTGATTAATCTCCCGGACGATGAATTTTTAGTGTGCCAATCAAACTTGATTTTGTTGTTTTCTCTGTGAAGTTTTGTGTATAGATACGAGATTTTTTTCTTCTTCTATTTCGGTGGTAAATTGAATTTTAGAATGATAACTATTAAAGGCCGTGAGAATTTTAACTTTGTCGTTAAATAAATTATTGCTAGAATGTCGTCTACGTATTTAGCTTGCTCATCGGTATTCCAAAAATATGGCTATATATTTTTTTCGTATACAAAATAATTGTGTGTAAGACAGAATTGTAAAATTTTTTAGAAGTTTAATATATGATTTTTTTGTATGTTGTTTTATTATGTCCCAATTTCCCATTATATTCTTGATTGCCGTGTATACCGGAATATTGGTAAATAAAGAAATTCATCCAGTTTTATTTGCTTAAGTTGTTCTTTTAATTGTGTATAATTTTTAATGTTGTAGGTATTTGATATTATATGTTTAAGAATTTGTCCCACATACTTAGACAGTTGGTAACAGTGTACATGCAGTGTACAATATGGCGAAGTGGATTTCCTATCTTATGTATTTAGTTAGCTAACGCTGAGGAGCAAACCAGTTGGCGTTTCTGCCACAGGGTTGTATATTCATTTTTATACAGGTCAGAGAATATATTGTTGTTTTATTTTTGTAATTTTGTTGATGGATCTGTTCTGACAGTTTTGTATGTATTTTTGTCCTCCAAAAGATTTTCCATTTTTTTGCCCTTGTCTGCTATGATGTTATTGTGTTTTTTCAAAAATTTCTTGGTTTTTTCAACGATGGTTAGTATAAATTTCTCTTTTGGTGAATTTCGTATAATCCTTTTGTCGTCCACTGCTTGAAGACATTGTTCTATGTCAGCTATGACATGTAATGGTGAAAAATTGATTTTTTCAACAGGCTATATCAATTTTATTGTATTTTAAAATGTCTAATAGATCAATTCTTCGACTTTGAGCAACAAGATATTTAACATTAACTGTTAATAAATTTAAACTTTTATGAGCCATATTAATTTTAAACTTGATTTTGATAACTTCTTATGATTTTGATAACTTTGTATAATTAAAAAAAAAATTCAATATTTTCTTCTAAAGAAAAATATTTGGTTCACATATAAGTCTGACTATTTTAAGCAATTCTTGAATGATTGGGGGTTTTTGTATCATATTATGATTTTCATTTTGTATTAGATTGTTAAATAAACTAGAAAATGTTGTTCCTTGTGAAATAAATGTAGAATGTTTTAAAGCACTTGTAGTTTTTGAAGTTACAGCGTTCCTTTTTTATATTTTCTTCAAGTAACTTTTTCTTTGTGTTAGTATAGTTCTTATAAAATGGACATCCCCTATAATTAGCAAGATGGCCTACTTGCTTACAATTAACGCACTGTTTTCGTCAGCAATTATTTTACAATCTCCTCTTAAAACTAAACTTTTACGTTTAATTTCTTTTGGAGTGTATGAATATGATTCCATTTGTTTGTTGATGAATTTCATGTAAAAATCGAGATGCATTGAACCCGACCCCCTCAGATATCGATGAAATTTTGTTCATAGCTAAATTTGATCAATACAAACAAACTCTCATTTTTAGAAATGACTTTTTTGCGATTTTTTGGGCGTGGCACAGTGGGAAAGTTTTCGAAAAAACGCTAAAATGGTCGAAAAGAGCTCCATTTAAACTACAATAACTCAGAATAGGCTGAACCGATTTTCATGATCTTGGTATCATTAAAAAGATATTTTAACAGGCTTTATGACACATTTAAAAAAAATTACACTGTAAAAAATTTATAACAAAAAGAAAATTTTAACTAACGGAAAATCCAAAAAGATCAAGGGTTTTTTACAGTGTATTATTTTTTTAGAAAGATTTATCCTTCACCTATACCATATCAAAAAATAAAAATGGGTTCTTTTTTAGTTTTTTTTTATATAATTTATTAAGTAGTGTCACTTCTAGTTATTGCCCTTATATTTTATATTTACAGGTAAAATTAATAAACATTGTCCCAGGAAAATTGTGAATATGTTTTAACCCAAATTTTTTAAGTAGTGTCACTTCTAGTAATACGTACCGAAAGTTTTCGAAATATTCGAATAATTATTACATTTTTTTAAGTTAATTATTTGTAAGAAATTTTGCGCTGTTCAAATTTGGCACAGTCAGAATATCTGCGCACATGTACAAAAGTTTCATTTATCGGAATGAATGAAAGCCTTGAGTTCCTCTTATAGTTTGAGCTTCTTTATATCTTGAAAATAGCTTTTCTTTAACGTTGTTGTATTCGTCAGCATTGCGTAAGCAACTTGTATGGTGGTTTTATATGTTTCTGATGCCCAGTGATAGAGTTGCCTCGTTGTCTTGATTTCATTTTTATTTGCAATACTATAATTTCGAGCACCTCTCTTCAATGTTCCTCCGATTCCATCACATGCAGATTTTCCGTGACTGGTAGCATAAAAGTGCCATTCAGCGTCAATACCAAAATCAGATTTTTGATGGCATAAATTAATGAAGTTATATTTATTTTTATATTGTGCTCCTGCACCATCTGATACGTAAATGATTTTATTAATATTGTTGGTTATATTGGCCTTCACGAACTGTATAATTTTTGAAATATATAGATGAACTGCTATACTATCATGGGTATTGCAATCAGATATTATGGCAAAGCTTTTATGAGTTCATTTATCGTTATCTGAAAATAAACAAACAAAGGAAAAAAACAATATTTCCTTTTAAGAGGCGACATTTGGTTTGGTAGATGAGGAATAATATGATCATTTATATTTTCAATGAGTTCGTTGCTTTCGATGTTTGGATTACGGCTGGTACAAGTTTGAAGTTCATTCAATTCTTCGCTAATTTCATCGCTGGGCGTTGTTGGTAAATAATTTGAGACTTCATTCTGCTCCACGTTGAATTCATTACGACTGCGCGCTTTTCTCAGTGTATTCCGGCAAGTTTCGCAAATACGGCTACAATGAATGCTGGCCACAGCACGAAGCGAAGCGCAACACTTATTAGATATTTTTATGCATCTGTACTTATTGTTTAAATTCAGATTCACTCAAATTTTTACAATATACGCGTAAAAATTGTAATCGCTTGTACTTTTCGCGTTCGTTGGCACTTGTTGAATGACAAAAATCAATAAGGAACACCTATAAATACTACGTATTTTTCAATATTTTACTGGTACTTATGAATGGGTGCATATTTTAAGGGTGGCTATATACCTGATTCAGCCACCCGTTTTGAAACGTTCCAAAACATGAGCACTCATAAATGTGGATTCAATTTCTGTAAAAAAATCATGCAGGTAGCCAACGGAAAAAACCCAAATAATTAAAAAACTGCACTTTCCTGTTTTCCTTTTAATTGTCCACGAACATTTATGACCGTTTTTTAGTTTGTTACCGCAATCATAAAAATAAAATAACCTTTTGTTTATTACTTTTTTTTTAATTCTGAGAATCATAAAAAAGTCATCAATGTTTTTTCCAAAGAATTTTTCAGACAAAAATAATAATAATAATTTTACGACATATTAATTAATTTTCCTGGGACAATGTTTATTTATTTTACCTGTAAATATAAAATATAAGGGCAATTACTAGAGGTGACACTACTTAATAAATTATATAAAAAAAACTAAAAAAAAACACCCATTTTTATTTTTTGATATGGTATAGGTGAAGGATAAACCTTTCTAAAAAAATAATACACTGTAAAAAAACCCTTGATCTTTTTGGATTTTTCGTTAGTTAAAATTTTCTTTTTGTTATAAATTTTTTACAGTGTATGTTTTTTTAAACGTGTCATAAAGCCTGTTAAAATATCTTTTTAATGATACCAAGATCATGTAAATCGGTTCAGCCGATTCTGAGTTATTGTAGTTTAAATGGAGCTCTTTTCGACTATTTTCGCGTTTTTTCGAAAACTTTCCTACTGTGCCACGCCCAAAAAATCGCAAAACAGTCATTTCTAAAAATGAGAGTTTGTTTGTATTGATAAAATTTAGCTATAAACAAAATTTGATCGATATCTGAGGTGGTCGGGTTAAAAATTTCAGTTTTATCTCGATTTTTAAATGAAATTCATCTATAAAGGTAATAAATAATGATTCCTTTAAAATTAACACCTTTGATATTGATGAATATCGTGAAATCACTAGAACTTTAATAACTTAAATACCGAACAAAGAACCATTAGATATGTTTCTGTCAGATAATAAACAAATTCACTGATTGAAACTACTTTAGGACATAATTAAATGAAAGTATAAATATTCTAACACCAATCGATACCATCGAAAATCTAGAAAATCAAACTCTTAATTTTACAAAACAAATTCAACTTACAGAATGGCGCAGTACTCCCATAATATAAAGAAAATCAACAAAAAACAGCTATCCTCCAAAAATAACAACCATGATAAAAACTTTTGCAAAAAGTGGCAGCAGTCACGATTTCTGAACAATGCTACACAGATATTACGTAGAGAAATAAAAAAAAATCAAAATGAAATATTTTAATGTTACATTTTGAAATATGATAGTAAAACCGATTAATCACTTTTAAAAGCCCCTAAGAATTTGAATAGACTAGGTAGAGTATTCAAAAAAAACGGCCTTTTGAAAAAACCGGTTTCGGTTTTCTTCGAAAAATCGAATTTATCAAGATATATGAAATCATCATATGCGTCAAAAAACGGGTTTGGACTTAAGAGTGGATTCTGGTACCTAAAAGGGTGTAGAATAAGTTAGATTTCAGAGTTAGATTTCTGATAAAAATGTATTTACCCCATAAAAACGTACAAAACGAACTTGGGAAAATCGATAAAAATGAGAAAAACATTAAAATTTTACTTTTTTTTTGACTTTTTGGTTTTAAATTGTTTTTAAATTGTCACTCTAAAAGCAAAAAAAAATACGTCACCACATAGGCATAAAGTCACCAAAGTCGGCACCCAATCATAACTAACCATACCAAATCGCATCTCACAACTGAAGGTGTGTTCACAGTGATAATGCGTTATGAAACTTTAAATACGTTTTTCTCAAAACTTCATTTTCACACACTTGGTCCCTTTTCTCGGAGAAGGTCACATATTGTTACACGAAATTTCTACACCTAGAAATTTCTTCACACAATTGGTGTCAGAAGTGGGATTGCAAAATAATAAGCAGTCATGAAATTGGAGCAACTCAAGAAGGAATTGAGTAAGTTGGAGCTACCGACAGCAGGTAATAAGACAGAATTACAAAAGCGGCTGATAGAGGAATTCGAGTGGCGTAAGATCGACATAGCGACTTACGAATTTGACGAAAAAGAAGCAATGGAGGTTAGTGCTCGTAAAACAGAAGGTAATATGGAGTTAAGCGCGATGTTTGCTGCTATGATGGAAAAGATGGAAAAAAATGAGAAACTGCTAGAAACTTCTAGAACAGACAACCAGAAACTTTTAGAAACTTCTAGAGCAGACAACCAGAAACTTTTAGAAACTTCCAGAGCAGACAACGAAAAACTGTTAGCTAAGATGAAAACGAAACTGCTAGAAACATCGAGAGCAGACAACGAGAAATTGTTAGCTATGGTGGAAGAAAAACTTCACGAAACTTCTAGAGCCACTAATGAGAAAATCTCTGAGGTCTCCAAACGAATTTCTGACTTAGAGCATGACGTTGAGAAAAAACTAGAAGATCTGGAAAATAAAGTAAATAATCTCCAATATCAAGAGGGTCCAGTACGAATTATTCAGGAAAGTTCTGGTGGAGCAAAGGCCCCTACTTTTGACGGCAGCGTACCGTTTAATGTTTTTAAGTTCCAGTTTAAGACAGTCGCCGCCAGAAATATGTGGAACATCGAAGAAAAAGCTATAGAGTTGATTCTGGCCTTAAAAGGAAACGCTGCAGAAATTCTAGAAAGTGTGTCAATCACCTGCAGAAATAATTATGACCACATAATGGTGGCACTGCAACGAAAGTATGGTGGCGAACACAAAAAAGAAATATACAGAATGGAACTAAGAGTTAGACTGCAGAAAGCAAATGAGTCCTTGCGGGATTTTGCAACAGAAATTGAGCGGTTGGTGCAGCTTTCGTATCCGGGCGAAAATCATCCATTATTAGATGAATTCATAATTGAAGCATTTGTGAAGGGAATTCATGATCCTGATATAAGGTACGCGGTGTGTGCTACAACCCCATGTTGGCAAAGATTATATCAACCAAAGAAGAAAACAGGAGGCCTACCCGCGAGCAGATATCAGCTGAAAGTACGCTAATGAAGGCATATTGGGCCCAGTGGAATAGCCTAAAAGTGTTAAATGGTTGCTTATACCGTACATGGGAAAGTGCCGACGGCAAAAATGTTGCCAATTTAATTGTGGTGCCGGTATGTAGAATAAACAAGTTATTGAAGGAGTTCCATGACGGTCCCAGTGGTGGCCATCTTGGTGTTACAAAAACCATAGAGAAGTTGAAACAACGGTTTTACTGGGCCGGCTGTCAACAAGCTGTAGGCGATTGGATAGCAAATTGCGCGCAATGCATCGCAGCTAAAGCACCAGTTAGAAGAAGTCGTGGACATCTTCAGGAGTACAAATCGAACGCTCACGACTCCACCTCCTGGACACCTGCAAGAACAATCTTTGGAACGGAACTCGAATTGCCTGGAAATTTAGAATATGGTGTTAAGCCCGCCGCTTTTGATAAAGACAACGACAACGCTTCCCGGGAACAAGAAGACCTTAACGAGCTTCATGAGTTTGTTCGCAATCGACTTAAAATAGTCAGCGATAAGATGAAGGCGAGGTTCGATAGGGCAGCAAATTCTGAAAGATTTAATGAGAGTCAGCTGGTTCTGCTATTTAACCCGCAACGAAAGAAAGGATTATCTCGCAAACTACAAACGCATTGGGACGGACCCTATAGAGTAAAGAGTAAAGGTTGAATGATGTGGTATACAGAATACAGAAAGATCAGAGCCCAAGGTCAAAAATGAAGGTTGTTCGGGACGAACAGGCTTAAGTGGGCGGCAGTGTTACACGAAATTTCTACACCTAGAAATTTCTTCACACAAATTTTGACAGCTGGAAAAATCTAGTGTCGTAATAAACTGGAAATAACTAGAATACCTGACTACTAATATAAATACTGGTACTCGGTGACGCAGTAGTTCCGTTCATTAGTAAAACGCAGTGTGAAGAACTAAAGTGTGGCTAACGTTTAGTCTACATACATCGTGTAAATAAAGTGTGCTATTAAAGTGTATTTCTGTAATTTTTAGGGACGGTTATAAATAAATAGAGCTATAAACAATTTCAAACAGTGTTTATTATTTGAAATATAGAAAGAACTCGATTTATTTAAAAGGTAAATAAATCAACGATTTTATAAAGGATAAAATCGTAACAATATAATGATGTATGATTGTGTACAGTCTCTTTTTTAGGATTTTGAATACTGTTTATTGTGTTATTTAGATCAGAAATCACACTATTTGAATTTGGAATATCCAAAGTTAAGCCTTCATCGGAATCTATCAGACTTACATCTAAATCTTCATAACCAAACAAACGATTATGAAAGTGTTTGGAAAAAATAAAGGAGACCAAGTAACCCAGTTGGTGATGTAATTAAAAAAACCGGTTAAATACCGATTTTCTTCGAATCACAAAATATTCGAAACCGATCGTTTTAAAAAAAAAAGAAACCGGTTTTCGGTTTTCGAATACTCTAAGACTAGGGTACCGATTCTGAATGTGTGAAACTGTGAAGTGATAAAAATTTTAACTATTTCGCAAAGAATCCGATTCTTGATTTAACTTTTGCGAAAACTATCTGTCAAAATTTTATCATATGAGTTTTTTTTCTTCACCAAGTAAAAGTTCATAAAAATGTGAGTGTTGCACTATTTTACAAATACTGTTAGCGACTTCTTTTTATATAAAAACAAAAAACGCTCAAATCGCATTTGAAAAATCCATGTTTGCAACACTACCCAAAAAAAAATTAAATCATAAAAAACAAAACGAAAAAAAATTGCATCTTATTTCTATTTCAGAATGCGTTTATATATAAAGACATTTATTTATATTTTTTATTTATTAATCAATATTGTAATTGGAATATAATATTTTTTAATGAAAAAAATAATTGTTAATAGAAGTTGTTTAATAAAACTTTGCTTTAAAATTTACGAGAATGGGAATCGTTCAAAATGAAAACATGAAGTGAAAAATAACCGCGAAGTGAAAATGATAAATTATTTATCACTTCGGAAAGCAACTTTATTCGGAATTGCCCCCCAGTTCCTCATAAGCCAGCTTTTAAAAAAGAAAATGGAGAAATGGCAAAAACGAACATCGAACATGTTTCTGTCAGATAATAAACAAATTCACTGATTGAAACTACTTTAGGACATAATTAAATGAAAGTATAAATATTCTAACACCAATCGATACCATCGAAAATCTAGAAAATCAAACTCTTAATTTTACAAAACAAATTCAACTTACAGAATGGCGCAGTACTCCCATAATATAAAGAAAATCAACAAAAAACAGCTATCCTCCAAAAATAACAACCATGATAAAAACTTTTGCAAAAAGTGGCAGCAGTCACGATTTCTGAACAATGCTACACAGATATTACGTAGAGAAATAAAAAAAAATCAAAATGAAATATTTTAATGTTACATTTTGAAATATGATAGTAAAACCGATTAATCACTTTTAAAAGCCCCTAAGAATTTGAATAGACTAGGTAGAGTATTCAAAAAAAACGGCCTTTTGAAAAAACCGGTTTCGGTTTTCTTCGAAAAATCGAATTTATCAAGATATATGAAATCATCATATGCGTCAAAAAACGGGTTTGGACTTAAGAGTGGATTCTGGTACCTAAAAGGGTGTAGAATAAGTTAGATTTCAGAGTTAGATTTCTGATAAAAATGTATTTACCCCATAAAAACGTACAAAACGAACTTGGGAAAATCGATAAAAATGAGAAAAACATTAAAATTTTACTTTTTTTTTGACTTTTTGGTTTTAAATTGTTTTTAAATTGTCACTCTAAAAGCAAAAAAAATACGTCACCACATAGGCATAAAGTCACCAAAGTCGGCACCCAATCATAACTAACCATACCAAATCGCATCTCACAACTGAAGGTGTGTTCACAGTGATAATGCGTTATGAAACTTTAAATACGTTTTTCTCAAAACTTCATTTTCACACACTTGGTCCCTTTTCTCGGAGAAGGTCACATATTGTTACACGAAATTTCTACACCTAGAAATTTCTTCACACAATTGGTGTCAGAAGTGGGATTGCAAAATAATAAGCAGTCATGAAATTGGAGCAACTTAAGAAGGAATTGAGTAAGTTGGAGCTACCGACAGCAGGTAATAAGACAGAATTACAAAAGCGGCTGATAGAGGAATTCGAGTGGCGTAAGATCGACATAGCGACTTACGAATTTGACGAAAAAGAAGCAATGGAGGTTAGTGCTCGTAAAACAGAAGGTAATATGGAGTTAAGCGCGATGTTTGCTGCTATGATGGAAAAGATGGAAAAAATGAGAAACTGCTAGAAACTTCTAGAACAGACAACCAGAAACTTTTAGAAACTTCTAGAGCAGACAACCAGAAACTTTTAGAAACTTCCAGAGCAGACAACGAAAAACTGTTAGCTAAGATGAAAACGAAACTGCTAGAAACATCGAGAGCAGACAACGAGAAATTGTTAGCTATGGTGGAAGAAAAACTTCACGAAACTTCTAGAGCCACTAATGAGAAAATCTCTGAGGTCTCCAAACGAATTTCTGACTTAGAGCATGACGTTGAGAAAAAACTAGAAGATCTGGAAAATAAAGTAAATAATCTCCAATATCAAGAGGGTCCAGTACGAATTATTCAGGAAAGTTCTGGTGGAGCAAAGGCCCCTACTTTTGACGGCAGCGTACCGTTTAATGTTTTTAAGTTCCAGTTTAAGACAGTCGCCGCCAGAAATATGTGGAACATCGAAGAAAAAGCTATAGAGTTGATTCTGGCCTTAAAAGGAAACGCTGCAGAAATTCTAGAAAGTGTGTCAATCACCTGCAGAAATAATTATGACCACATAATGGTGGCACTGCAACGAAAGTATGGTGGCGAACACAAAAAAGAAATATACAGAATGGAACTAAGAGGTAGACTGCAGAAAGCAAATGAGTCCTTGCAGGATTTTGCAACAGAAATTGAGCGGTTGGTGCAGCTTTCGTATCCGGGCGAAAATCATCCATTATTAGATGAATTCATAATTGAAGCATTTGTGAAGGGAATTCATGATCCTGATATAAGGTACGCGGTGTGTGCTACAACCCCATGTTGGCAAAGATTATATCAACCAAAGAAGAAAACAGGAGGCCTACCCGCGAGCAGATATCAGCTGAAAGTACGCTAATGAAGGCATATTGGGCCCAGTGGAATAGCCTAAAAGTGTTAAATGGTTGCTTATACCGTACATGGGAAAGTGCCGACGGCAAAAATGTTGCCAATTTAATTGTGGTGCCGGTATGTAGAATAAACAAGTTATTGAAGGAGTTCCATGACGGTCCCAGTGGTGGCCATCTTGGTGTTACAAAAACCATAGAGAAGTTGAAACAACGGTTTTACTGGGCCGGCTGTCAACAAGCTGTAGGCGATTGGATAGCAAATTGCGCGCAATGCATCGCAGCTAAAGCACCAGTTAGAAGAAGTCGTGGACATCTTCAGGAGTACAAATCGAACGCTCACGACTCCACCTCCTGGACACCTGCAAGAACAATCTTTGGAACGGAACTCGAATTGCCTGGAAATTTAGAATATGGTGTTAAGCCCGCCGCTTTTGATAAAGACAACGACAACGCTTCCCGGGAACAAGAAGACCTTAACGAGCTTCATGAGTTTGTTCGCAATCGAATTAAAATAGTCAGCGATAAGATGAAGGCGAGGTACGATAGGGCAGCAAATTCAGAAGGATTTAATGAGGGTCAGCTGGGGAACAAGAAGACCTTGACGAGCTTCATGAGTTTGTTCGCAATCGACTTAAAATAGTCAGCGATAAGATGAAGGCGAGGTTCGATAGGGCAGCAAATTCTGAAAGATTTAATGAGGGTCAGCTGGTTCTGCTATTTAACCCGCAACGAAAGAAAGGATTATCTCGCAAACTACAAACGCATTGGGACGGACCCTATAGAGTAAAGAGTAAAGGTTGAATGATGTGGTATACAGAATACAGAAAGATCAGAGCCCAAGGTCAAAAATGAAGGTTGTTCGGGACGAACAGGCTTAAGTGGGCGGCAGTGTTACACGAAATTTCTACACCTAGAAATTTCTTCACACAAATTTTGACAGCTGGAAAAATCTAGTGTCGTAATAAACTGGAAATAACTAGAATACCTGACTACTAATATAAATACTGGTACTCGGTGACGCAGTAGTTCAGTTCATAAGTAAAACGCAGTGTGAAGAACTAAAGTGTGGCTAACGTTTAGTCTACATACATCGTGTAAATAAAGTGTGCTATTAAAGTGTATTTCTGTAATTTTTAGGGACGGTTATAAATAAATAGAGCTATAAACAATTTCAAACAGTGTTTATTATTTGAAATATAGAAAGAACTCGATTTATTTAAAAGGTAAATAAATCAACGATTTTATAAAGGATAAAATCGTAACAATATAATGATGTATGATTGTGTACAGTCTCTTTTTTAGGATTTTGAATACTGTTTATTATGTTATTTAGATCAGAAATCACACTATTTGAATTTGGAATATCTAAATCTTCATAACCAAACAAACGATTATGAAAGTGTTTGGAAAAAATAAAGGAGACCAAGTAACCCAGTTGGTGATGTAATTAAAAAAACCGGTTAAATACCGATTTTCTTCGAATCACAAAATATTCGAAACCGATCGTTGTAAAAAAAAAGAAACCGGTTTTCGGTTTTCGAATACTCTAAGACTAGGGTACCGATTCTGAATGTGTGAAACTGTGAAGTGATAAAAATTTTAACTATTTCGCAAAGAATCCGATTCTTGATTTAACTTTTGCGAAAACTATCTGTCAAAATTTTATCATATGAGTTTTTTTTCTTCACCAAGTAAAAGTTCATAAAAATGTGAGTGTTGCACTATTTTACAAATACTGTTAGCGACTTCTTTTTATATAAAAACAAAAAACGCTCAAATCGCATTTGAAAAATCCATGTTTGCAACACTACCCAAAAAAAAATTAAATCATAAAAAACAAAACGAAAAAAAATTGCATCTTATTTCTATTTCAGAATGCGTTTATATATAAAGACATTTATTTATATTTTTTATTTATTAATCAATATTGTAATTGGAATATAATATTTTTTAATGAAAAAAATAATTGTTAATAGAAGTTGTTTAATAAAACTTTGCTTTAAAATTTACGAGAATGGGAATCGTTCAAAATGAAAACATGAAGTGAAAAATAACCGCGAAGTGAAAATGATAAATTATTTATCACTTCGGAAAGCAACTTTATTCGGAATTGCCCCCCAGTTCCTCATAAGCCAGCTTTTAAAAAAGAAAATGGAGAAATGGCAAAAACGAACATCGAACATGTTTCTGTCAGATAATAAACAAATTCACTGATTGAAACTACTTTAGGACATAATTAAATGAAAGTATAAATATTCTAACACCAATCGATACCATCGAAAATCTAGAAAATCAAACTCTTAATTTTACAAAACAAATTCAACTTACAGAATGGCGCAGTACTCCCATAATATAAAGAAAATCAACAAAAAACAGCTATCCTCCAAAAATAACAACCATGATAAAAACTTTTGCAAAAAGTGGCAGCAGTCACGATTTCTGAACAATGCTACACAGATATTACGTAGAGAAATAAAAAAAAATCAAAATGAAATATTTTAATGTTACATTTTGAAATATGATAGTAAAACCGATTAATCACTTTTAAAAGCCCCTAAGAATTTGAATAGACTAGGTAGAGTATTCAAAAAAAACGGCCTTTTGAAAAAACCGGTTTCGGTTTTCTTCGAAAAATCGAATTTATCAAGATATATGAAATCATCATATGCGTCAAAAAACGGGTTTGGACTTAAGAGTGGATTCTGGTACCTAAAAGGGTGTAGAATAAGTTAGATTTCAGAGTTAGATTTCTGATAAAAATGTATTTACCCCATAAAAACGTACAAAACGAACTTGGGAAAATCGATAAAAATGAGAAAAACATTAAAATTTTACTTTTTTTTTGACTTTTTGGTTTTAAATTGTTTTTAAATTGTCACTCTAAAAGCAAAAAAAAATACGTCACCACATAGGCATAAAGTCACCAAAGTCGGCACCCAATCATAACTAACCATACCAAATCGCATCTCACAACTGAAGGTGTGTTCACAGTGATAATGCGTTATGAAACTTTAAATACGTTTTTCTCAAAACTTCATTTTCACACACTTGGTCCCTTTTCTCGGAGAAGGTCACATATTGTTACACGAAATTTCTACACCTAGAAATTTCTTCACACAATTGGTGTCAGAAGTGGGATTGCAAAATAATAAGCAGTCATGAAATTGGAGCAACTTAAGAAGGAATTGAGTAAGTTGGAGCTACCGACAGCAGGTAATAAGACAGAATTACAAAAGCGGCTGATAGAGGAATTCGAGTGGCGTAAGATCGACATAGCGACTTACGAATTTGACGAAAAAGAAGCAATGGAGGTTAGTGCTCGTAAAACAGAAGGTAATATGGAGTTAAGCGCGATGTTTGCTGCTATGATGGAAAAGATGGAAAAAATGAGAAACTGCTAGAAACTTCTAGAACAGACAACCAGAAACTTTTAGAAACTTCTAGAGCAGACAACCAGAAACTTTTAGAAACTTCCAGAGCAGACAACGAAAAACTGTTAGCTAAGATGAAAACGAAACTGCTAGAAACATCGAGAGCAGACAACGAGAAATTGTTAGCTATGGTGGAAGAAAAACTTCACGAAACTTCTAGAGCCACTAATGAGAAAATCTCTGAGGTCTCCAAACGAATTTCTGACTTAGAGCATGACGTTGAGAAAAAACTAGAAGATCTGGAAAATAAAGTAAATAATCTCCAATATCAAGAGGGTCCAGTACGAATTATTCAGGAAAGTTCTGGTGGAGCAAAGGCCCCTACTTTTGACGGCAGCGTACCGTTTAATGTTTTTAAGTTCCAGTTTAAGACAGTCGCCGCCAGAAATATGTGGAACATCGAAGAAAAAGCTATAGAGTTGATTCTGGCCTTAAAAGGAAACGCTGCAGAAATTCTAGAAAGTGTGTCAATCACCTGCAGAAATAATTATGACCACATAATGGTGGCACTGCAACGAAAGTATGGTGGCGAACACAAAAAAGAAATATACAGAATGGAACTAAGAGGTAGACTGCAGAAAGCAAATGAGTCCTTGCAGGATTTTGCAACAGAAATTGAGCGGTTGGTGCAGCTTTCGTATCCGGGCGAAAATCATCCATTATTAGATGAATTCATAATTGAAGCATTTGTGAAGGGAATTCATGATCCTGATATAAGGTACGCGGTGTGTGCTACAACCCCATGTTGGCAAAGATTATATCAACCAAAGAAGAAAACAGGAGGCCTACCCGCGAGCAGATATCAGCTGAAAGTACGCTAATGAAGGCATATTGGGCCCAGTGGAATAGCCTAAAAGTGTTAAATGGTTGCTTATACCGTACATGGGAAAGTGCCGACGGCAAAAATGTTGCCAATTTAATTGTGGTGCCGGTATGTAGAATAAACAAGTTATTGAAGGAGTTCCATGACGGTCCCAGTGGTGGCCATCTTGGTGTTACAAAAACCATAGAGAAGTTGAAACAACGGTTTTACTGGGCCGGCTGTCAACAAGCTGTAGGCGATTGGATAGCAAATTGCGCGCAATGCATCGCAGCTAAAGCACCAGTTAGAAGAAGTCGTGGACATCTTCAGGAGTACAAATCGAACGCTCACGACTCCACCTCCTGGACACCTGCAAGAACAATCTTTGGAACGGAACTCGAATTGCCTGGAAATTTAGAATATGGTGTTAAGCCCGCCGCTTTTGATAAAGACAACGACAACGCTTCCCGGGAACAAGAAGACCTTAACGAGCTTCATGAGTTTGTTCGCAATCGAATTAAAATAGTCAGCGATAAGATGAAGGCGAGGTACGATAGGGCAGCAAATTCAGAAGGATTTAATGAGGGTCAGCTGGGGAACAAGAAGACCTTGACGAGCTTCATGAGTTTGTTCGCAATCGACTTAAAATAGTCAGCGATAAGATGAAGGCGAGGTTCGATAGGGCAGCAAATTCTGAAAGATTTAATGAGGGTCAGCTGGTTCTGCTATTTAACCCGCAACGAAAGAAAGGATTATCTCGCAAACTACAAACGCATTGGGACGGACCCTATAGAGTAAAGAGTAAAGGTTGAATGATGTGGTATACAGAATACAGAAAGATCAGAGCCCAAGGTCAAAAATGAAGGTTGTTCGGGACGAACAGGCTTAAGTGGGCGGCAGTGTTACACGAAATTTCTACACCTAGAAATTTCTTCACACAAATTTTGACAGCTGGAAAAATCTAGTGTCGTAATAAACTGGAAATAACTAGAATACCTGACTACTAATATAAATACTGATACTCGGTGACGCAGTAGTTCAGTTCATAAGTAAAACGCAGTGTGAAGAACTAAAGTGTGGCTAACGTTTAGTCTACATACATCGTGTAAATAAAGTGTGCTATTAAAGTGTATTTCTGTAATTTTTAGGGACGGTTATAAATAAATAGAGCTATAAACAATTTCAAACAGTGTTTATTATTTGAAATATAGAAAGAACTCGATTTATTTAAAAGGTAAATAAATCAACGATTTTATAAAGGATAAAATCGTAACAATATAATGATGTATGATTGTGTACAGTCTCTTTTTTAGGATTTTGAATACTGTTTATTATGTTATTTAGATCAGAAATCACACTATTTGAATTTGGAATATCTAAATCTTCATAACCAAACAAACGATTATGAAAGTGTTTGGAAAAAATAAAGGAGACCAAGTAACCCAGTTGGTGATGTAATTAAAAAAACCGGTTAAATACCGATTTTCTTCGAATCACAAAATATTCGAAACCGATCGTTGTAAAAAAAAAGAAACCGGTTTTCGGTTTTCGAATACTCTAAGACTAGGGTACCGATTCTGAATGTGTGAAACTGTGAAGTGATAAAAATTTTAACTATTTCGCAAAGAATCCGATTCTTGATTTAACTTTTGCGAAAACTATCTGTCAAAATTTTATCATATGAGTTTTTTTTCTTCACCAAGTAAAAGTTCATAAAAATGTGAGTGTTGCACTATTTTACAAATACTGTTAGCGACTTCTTTTTATATAAAAACAAAAAACGCTCAAATCGCATTTGAAAAATCCATGTTTGCAACACTACCCAAAAAAAAATTAAATCATAAAAAACAAAACGAAAAAAAATTGCATCTTATTTCTATTTCAGAATGCGTTTATATATAAAGACATTTATTTATATTTTTTATTTATTAATCAATATTGTAATTGGAATATAATATTTTTTAATGAAAAAAATAATTGTTAATAGAAGTTGTTTAATAAAACTTTGCTTTAAAATTTACGAGAATGGGAATCGTTCAAAATGAAAACATGAAGTGAAAAATAACCGCGAAGTGAAAATGATAAATTATTTATCACTTCGGAAAGCAACTTTATTCGGAATTGCCCCCCAGTTCCTCATAAGCCAGCTTTTAAAAAAGAAAATGGAGAAATGGCAAAAACGAACATCGAACATGTTTCTGTCAGATAATAAACAAATTCACTGATTGAAACTACTTTAGGACATAATTAAATGAAAGTATAAATATTCTAACACCAATCGATACCATCGAAAATCTAGAAAATCAAACTCTTAATTTTACAAAACAAATTCAACTTACAGAATGGCGCAGTACTCCCATAATATAAAGAAAATCAACAAAAAACAGCTATCCTCCAAAAATAACAACCATGATAAAAACTTTTGCAAAAAGTGGCAGCAGTCACGATTTCTGAACAATGCTACACAGATATTACGTAGAGAAATAAAAAAAAATCAAAATGAAATATTTTAATGTTACATTTTGAAATATGATAGTAAAACCGATTAATCACTTTTAAAAGCCCCTAAGAATTTGAATAGACTAGGTAGAGTATTCAAAAAAAACGGCCTTTTGAAAAAACCGGTTTCGGTTTTCTTCGAAAAATCGAATTTATCAAGATATATGAAATCATCATATGCGTCAAAAAACGGGTTTGGACTTAAGAGTGGATTCTGGTACCTAAAAGGGTGTAGAATAAGTTAGATTTCAGAGTTAGATTTCTGATAAAAATGTATTTACCCCATAAAAACGTACAAAACGAACTTGGGAAAATCGATAAAAATGAGAAAAACATTAAAATTTTACTTTTTTTTTGACTTTTTGGTTTTAAATTGTTTTTAAATTGTCACTCTAAAAGCAAAAAAAAATACGTCACCACATAGGCATAAAGTCACCAAAGTCGGCACCCAATCATAACTAACCATACCAAATCGCATCTCACAACTGAAGGTGTGTTCACAGTGATAATGCGTTATGAAACTTTAAATACGTTTTTCTCAAAACTTCATTTTCACACACTTGGTCCCTTTTCTCGGAGAAGGTCACATATTGTTACACGAAATTTCTACACCTAGAAATTTCTTCACACAATTGGTGTCAGAAGTGGGATTGCAAAATAATAAGCAGTCATGAAATTGGAGCAACTTAAGAAGGAATTGAGTAAGTTGGAGCTACCGACAGCAGGTAATAAGACAGAATTACAAAAGCGGCTGATAGAGGAATTCGAGTGGCGTAAGATCGACATAGCGACTTACGAATTTGACGAAAAAGAAGCAATGGAGGTTAGTGCTCGTAAAACAGAAGGTAATATGGAGTTAAGCGCGATGTTTGCTGCTATGATGGAAAAGATGGAAAAAATGAGAAACTGCTAGAAACTTCTAGAACAGACAACCAGAAACTTTTAGAAACTTCTAGAGCAGACAACCAGAAACTTTTAGAAACTTCCAGAGCAGACAACGAAAAACTGTTAGCTAAGATGAAAACGAAACTGCTAGAAACATCGAGAGCAGACAACGAGAAATTGTTAGCTATGGTGGAAGAAAAACTTCACGAAACTTCTAGAGCCACTAATGAGAAAATCTCTGAGGTCTCCAAACGAATTTCTGACTTAGAGCATGACGTTGAGAAAAAACTAGAAGATCTGGAAAATAAAGTAAATAATCTCCAATATCAAGAGGGTCCAGTACGAATTATTCAGGAAAGTTCTGGTGGAGCAAAGGCCCCTACTTTTGACGGCAGCGTACCGTTTAATGTTTTTAAGTTCCAGTTTAAGACAGTCGCCGCCAGAAATATGTGGAACATCGAAGAAAAAGCTATAGAGTTGATTCTGGCCTTAAAAGGAAACGCTGCAGAAATTCTAGAAAGTGTGTCAATCACCTGCAGAAATAATTATGACCACATAATGGTGGCACTGCAACGAAAGTATGGTGGCGAACACAAAAAAGAAATATACAGAATGGAACTAAGAGGTAGACTGCAGAAAGCAAATGAGTCCTTGCAGGATTTTGCAACAGAAATTGAGCGGTTGGTGCAGCTTTCGTATCCGGGCGAAAATCATCCATTATTAGATGAATTCATAATTGAAGCATTTGTGAAGGGAATTCATGATCCTGATATAAGGTACGCGGTGTGTGCTACAACCCCATGTTGGCAAAGATTATATCAACCAAAGAAGAAAACAGGAGGCCTACCCGCGAGAAGATATCAGCTGAAAGTACGCTAATGAAGGCATATTGGGCCCAGTGGAATAGCCTAAAAGTGTTAAATGGTTGCTTATACCGTACATGGGAAAGTGCCGACGGCAAAAATGTTGCCAATTTAATTGTGGTGCCGGTATGTAGAATAAACAAGTTATTGAAGGAGTTCCATGACGGTCCCAGTGGTGGCCATCTTGGTGTTACAAAAACCATAGAGAAGTTGAAACAACGGTTTTACTGGGCCGGCTGTCAACAAGCTGTAGGCGATTGGATAGCAAATTGCGCGCAATGCATCGCAGCTAAAGCACCAGTTAGAAGAAGTCGTGGACATCTTCAGGAGTACAAATCGAACGCTCACGACTCCACCTCCTGGACACCTGCAAGAACAATCTTTGGAACGGAACTCGAATTGCCTGGAAATTTAGAATATGGTGTTAAGCCCGCCGCTTTTGATAAAGACAACGACAACGCTTCCCGGGAACAAGAAGACCTTAACGAGCTTCATGAGTTTGTTCGCAATCGAATTAAAATAGTCAGCGATAAGATGAAGGCGAGGTACGATAGGGCAGCAAATTCAGAAGGATTTAATGAGGGCCAGCTGGGGAACAAGAAGACCTTGACGAGCTTCATGAGTTTGTTCGCAATCGACTTAAAATAGTCAGCGATAAGATGAAGGCGAGGTTCGATAGGGCAGCAAATTCTGAAAGATTTAATGAGGGTCAGCTGGTTCTGCTATTTAACCCGCAACGAAAGAAAGGATTATCTCGCAAACTACAAACGCATTGGGACGGACCCTATAGAGTAAAGAGTAAAGGTTGAATGATGTGGTATACAGAATACAGAAAGATCAGAGCCCAAGGTCAAAAATGAAGGTTGTTCGGGACGAACAGGCTTAAGTGGGCGGCAGTGTTACACGAAATTTCTACACCTAGAAATTTCTTCACACAAATTTTGACAGCTGGAAAAATCTAGTGTCGTAATAAACTGGAAATAACTAGAATACCTGACTACTAATATAAATACTGGTACTCGGTGACGCAGTAGTTCAGTTCATAAGTAAAACGCAGTGTGAAGAACTAAAGTGTGGCTAACGTTTAGTCTACATACATCGTGTAAATAAAGTGTGCTATTAAAGTGTATTTCTGTAATTTTTAGGGACGGTTATAAATAAATAGAGCTATAAACAATTTCAAACAGTGTTTATTATTTGAAATATAGAAAGAACTCGATTTATTTAAAAGGTAAATAAATCAACGATTTTATAAAGGATAAAATCGTAACAATATAATGATGTATGATTGTGTACAGTCTCTTTTTTAGGATTTTGAATACTGTTTATTATGTTATTTAGATCAGAAATCACACTATTTGAATTTGGAATATCTAAATCTTCATAACCAAACAAACGATTATGAAAGTGTTTGGAAAAAATAAAGGAGACCAAGTAACCCAGTTGGTGATGTAATTAAAAAAACCGGTTAAATACCGATTTTCTTCGAATCACAAAATATTCGAAACCGATCGTTGTAAAAAAAAAGAAACCGGTTTTCGGTTTTCGAATACTCTAAGACTAGGGTACCGATTCTGAATGTGTGAAACTGTGAAGTGATAAAAATTTTAACTATTTCGCAAAGAATCCGATTCTTGATTTAACTTTTGCGAAAACTATCTGTCAAAATTTTATCATATGAGTTTTTTTTCTTCACCAAGTAAAAGTTCATAAAAATGTGAGTGTTGCACTATTTTACAAATACTGTTAGCGACTTCTTTTTATATAAAAACAAAAAACGCTCAAATCGCATTTGAAAAATCCATGTTTGCAACACTACCCAAAAAAAAATTAAATCATAAAAAACAAAACGAAAAAAAATTGCATCTTATTTCTATTTCAGAATGCGTTTATATATAAAGACATTTATTTATATTTTTTATTTATTAATCAATATTGTAATTGGAATATAATATTTTTTAATGAAAAAAATAATTGTTAATAGAAGTTGTTTAATAAAACTTTGCTTTAAAATTTACGAGAATGGGAATCGTTCAAAATGAAAACATGAAGTGAAAAATAACCGCGAAGTGAAAATGATAAATTATTTATCACTTCGGAAAGCAACTTTATTCGGAATTGCCCCCCAGTTCCTCATAAGCCAGCTTTTAAAAAAGAAAATGGAGAAATGGCAAAAACGAACATCGAACATGTTTCTGTCAGATAATAAACAAATTCACTGATTGAAACTACTTTAGGACATAATTAAATGAAAGTATAAATATTCTAACACCAATCGATACCATCGAAAATCTAGAAAATCAAACTCTTAATTTTACAAAACAAATTCAACTTACAGAATGGCGCAGTACTCCCATAATATAAAGAAAATCAACAAAAAACAGCTATCCTCCAAAAATAACAACCATGATAAAAACTTTTGCAAAAAGTGGCAGCAGTCACGATTTCTGAACAATGCTACACAGATATTACGTAGAGAAATAAAAAAAAATCAAAATGAAATATTTTAATGTTACATTTTGAAATATGATAGTAAAACCGATTAATCACTTTTAAAAGCCCCTAAGAATTTGAATAGACTAGGTAGAGTATTCAAAAAAAACGGCCTTTTGAAAAAACCGGTTTCGGTTTTCTTCGAAAAATCGAATTTATCAAGATATATGAAATCATCATATGCGTCAAAAAACGGGTTTGGACTTAAGAGTGGATTCTGGTACCTAAAAGGGTGTAGAATAAGTTAGATTTCAGAGTTAGATTTCTGATAAAAATGTATTTACCCCATAAAAACGTACAAAACGAACTTGGGAAAATCGATAAAAATGAGAAAAACATTAAAATTTTACTTTTTTTTTGACTTTTTGGTTTTAAATTGTTTTTAAATTGTCACTCTAAAAGCAAAAAAAATACGTCACCACATAGGCATAAAGTCACCAAAGTCGGCACCCAATCATAACTAACCATACCAAATCGCATCTCACAACTGAAGGTGTGTTCACAGTGATAATGCGTTATGAAACTTTAAATACGTTTTTCTCAAAACTTCATTTTCACACACTTGGTCCCTTTTCTCGGAGAAGGTCACATATTGTTACACGAAATTTCTACACCTAGAAATTTCTTCACACAATTGGTGTCAGAAGTGGGATTGCAAAATAATAAGCAGTCATGAAATTGGAGCAACTTAAGAAGGAATTGAGTAAGTTGGAGCTACCGACAGCAGGTAATAAGACAGAATTACAAAAGCGGCTGATAGAGGAATTCGAGTGGCGTAAGATCGACATAGCGACTTACGAATTTGACGAAAAAGAAGCAATGGAGGTTAGTGCTCGTAAAACAGAAGGTAATATGGAGTTAAGCGCGATGTTTGCTGCTATGATGGAAAAGATGGAAAAAATGAGAAACTGCTAGAAACTTCTAGAACAGACAACCAGAAACTTTTAGAAACTTCTAGAGCAGACAACCAGAAACTTTTAGAAACTTCCAGAGCAGACAACGAAAAACTGTTAGCTAAGATGAAAACGAAACTGCTAGAAACATCGAGAGCAGACAACGAGAAATTGTTAGCTATGGTGGAAGAAAAACTTCACGAAACTTCTAGAGCCACTAATGAGAAAATCTCTGAGGTCTCCAAACGAATTTCTGACTTAGAGCATGACGTTGAGAAAAAACTAGAAGATCTGGAAAATAAAGTAAATAATCTCCAATATCAAGAGGGTCCAGTACGAATTATTCAGGAAAGTTCTGGTGGAGCAAAGGCCCCTACTTTTGACGGCAGCGTACCGTTTAATGTTTTTAAGTTCCAGTTTAAGACAGTCGCCGCCAGAAATATGTGGAACATCGAAGAAAAAGCTATAGAGTTGATTCTGGCCTTAAAAGGAAACGCTGCAGAAATTCTAGAAAGTGTGTCAATCACCTGCAGAAATAATTATGACCACATAATGGTGGCACTGCAACGAAAGTATGGTGGCGAACACAAAAAAGAAATATACAGAATGGAACTAAGAGGTAGACTGCAGAAAGCAAATGAGTCCTTGCAGGATTTTGCAACAGAAATTGAGCGGTTGGTGCAGCTTTCGTATCCGGGCGAAAATCATCCATTATTAGATGAATTCATAATTGAAGCATTTGTGAAGGGAATTCATGATCCTGATATAAGGTACGCGGTGTGTGCTACAACCCCATGTTGGCAAAGATTATATCAACCAAAGAAGAAAACAGGAGGCCTACCCGCGAGCAGATATCAGCTGAAAGTACGCTAATGAAGGCATATTGGGCCCAGTGGAATAGCCTAAAAGTGTTAAATGGTTGCTTATACCGTACATGGGAAAGTGCCGACGGCAAAAATGTTGCCAATTTAATTGTGGTGCCGGTATGTAGAATAAACAAGTTATTGAAGGAGTTCCATGACGGTCCCAGTGGTGGCCATCTTGGTGTTACAAAAACCATAGAGAAGTTGAAACAACGGTTTTACTGGGCCGGCTGTCAACAAGCTGTAGGCGATTGGATAGCAAATTGCGCGCAATGCATCGCAGCTAAAGCACCAGTTAGAAGAAGTCGTGGACATCTTCAGGAGTACAAATCGAACGCTCACGACTCCACCTCCTGGACACCTGCAAGAACAATCTTTGGAACGGAACTCGAATTGCCTGGAAATTTAGAATATGGTGTTAAGCCCGCCGCTTTTGATAAAGACAACGACAACGCTTCCCGGGAACAAGAAGACCTTAACGAGCTTCATGAGTTTGTTCGCAATCGAATTAAAATAGTCAGCGATAAGATGAAGGCGAGGTACGATAGGGCAGCAAATTCAGAAGGATTTAATGAGGGTCAGCTGGGGAACAAGAAGACCTTAACGAGCTTCATGAGTTTGTTCGCAATCGACTTAAAATAGTCAGCGATAAGATGAAGGCGAGGTTCGATAGGGCAGCAAATTCTGAAAGATTTAATGAGGGTCAGCTGGTTCTGCTATTTAACCCGCAACGAAAGAAAGGATTATCTCGCAAACTACAAACGCATTGGGACGGACCCTATAGAGTATAGAGTAAAGGTTGAATGATGTGGTATACAGAATACAGAAAGATCAGAGCCCAAGGTCAAAAATGAAGGTTGTTCGGGACGAACAGGCTTAAGTGGGCGGCAGTGTTACACGAAATTTCTACACCTAGAAATTTCTACACCTAGAAATTTCTTCACACAAATTTTGACAGCTGGAAAAATCTAGTGTCGTAATAAACTGGAAATAACTAGAATACCTGACTACTAATATAAATACTGGTACTCGGTGACGCAGTAGTTCAGTTCATAAGTAAAACGCAGTGTGAAGAACTAAAGTGTGGCTAACGTTTAGTCTACATACATCGTGTAAATAAAGTGTGCTATTAAAGTGTATTTCTGTAATTTTTAGGGACGGTTATAAATAAATAGAGCTATAAACAATTTCAAACAGTGTTTATTATTTGAAATATAGAAATAACTCGATTTATTTAAAAGGTAAATAAATCAACGATTTTATAAAGGATAAAATCGTAACAATATAATGATGTATGATTGTGTACAGTCTCTTTTTTAGGATTTTGAATACTGTTTATTGTGTTATTTAGATCAGAAATCACACTATTTGAATTTGGAATATCCAAAGTTAAGCCTTCATCTTAATCTATCAGACTTACATCTAAATCTTCATAACCAAACAAACGATTATGAAAGTGTTTGGAAAAAATAAAGGAGACCAAGTAACCCAGTTGGTGATGTAATTAAAAAAACCGGTTAAATACCGATTTTCTTCGAATCACAAAATATTCGAAACCGATCGTTTTAAAAAAAAAGAAACCGGTTTTCGGTTTTCGAATACTCTAAGACTAGGGTACCGATTCTGAATGTGTGAAACTGTGAAGTGATAAAAATTTTAACTATTTCGCAAAGAATCCGATTCTTGATTTAACTTTTGCGAAAACTATCTGTCAAAATTTTATCATATGAGTTTTTTTTCTTCACCAAGTAAAAGTTCATAAAAATGTGAGTGTTGCACTATTTTACAAATACTGTTAGCGACTTCTTTTTATATAAAAACAAAAAACGCTCAAATCGCATTTGAAAAATCCATGTTTGCAACACTACCCAAAAAAAATTAAATCATAAAAAACAAAACGAAAAAAAATTGCATCTTATTTCTATTTCAGAATGCGTTTATATATAAAGACATTTATTTATATTTTTTATTTATTAATCAATATTGTAATTGGAATATAATATTTTTTAATGAAAAAAATAATTGTTAATAGAAGTTGTTTAATAAAACTTTGCTTTAAAATTTACGAGAATGGGAATCGTTCAAAATGAAAACATGAAGTGAAAAATAACCGCGAAGTGAAAATGATAAATTATTTATCACTTCGGAAAGCAACTTTATTCGGAATTGCCCCCCAGTTCCTCATAAGCCAGCTTTTAAAAAAGAAAATGGAGAAATGGCAAAAACGAACATCGAAAAAGCTAACGTTTTCGCAAAACATCATCTAAACCTCTTCTATAATGTTAACAATCAACAAAACGCATATCAAGCCACAAACTCCGATGATGAACAAATACCAAACACCAATAAAAAGGAATTAAAATCAGAAATAAAAATCTTGAAATCAAGAAAATCTCCGGCCTATGATTTAATTCCCGCACAAAGGAGTTGCGAAATTAACAAAAATATTTAAACACGTTATAATAAAATTGAAAATTTGTTCATAAAAACAACTTTCCAAGAGATTTATATGCAATTAATGCACGGGTAATGAGTAAAAATGGTTTAAACCTCTTTTGCAAAAAGGGTTAAAACTAGGTGAAGCACGAGATTGCGGTAAAAAACGGGTTAAGCCACGTGTTTGCGGTTAAAAATTTGGTGAAAATACAATTTCCCAAATTCAAATTGGATAAGCCAAATAAATTTACCAGCTGACAAAATTTCCCATTGGGTATTTTACACTATGCGCTACCAATGTAACCGGCAATATCAGTTATTCTCGCAATCTTAAAAAAAGTTTAAAAAAATATACGAAAAGGATGGGTGGGTTAAAAGAATTAACGTTTTTTATCTAGATTCCGATAAGATATGGGTGAAAAGTGTAAAATTCTTGAGGTAAAGAGTTTTAAGGAATTTTTTATAGTAAGTTAAGAGCATGTTAACTGACATTGTTTGATGGATATTGGGTGTAAAAACCTTCACAAGAGAAGCTTACATGCACTCTTGTGTGTTTTGTCTTCTCTTTGTGCTTATCTTCCCGCTAGTGGAGCTGCATTGTCTTGTATGGGTACCGTGATGTTCTTAGTGTAATAGCATATACACTTTTTATATATATTTTTTTGTAAGCTTTTTATATACTGGGAAAAATATAAAAGTTTGTGTTAGTGAACAGTTCGCGCCATAAACAATGTCAACTAGCATCATAGCGAAGTTGGCGATTGATATAATATTTTTATGTTTGCAAACGTCATACCCAAGCGCAGAGAGAATTATATTTGCGTGTAGACTCCAAATTAATGTTGCTCTTAGTGTTATATTTATATTATAACAGAGTTATCATAATAAATATTATAACAACTATATCATAACACCAGCTGTCAAAATCACGCCAGATACACATACATAAACAATAGGACGCCGTTAAAAGGTAACAAGAAAAAAATTAAATATTTATACTATAATATAAACACCTTTTTATTGCATTTGGTAGGTAATTAAATTTTCTTACAAAATGCAATACACTAGAAAACAAACGACTTTACCACACGGCTGACTGAAAATTGTGAGTAGATATAATATTAACATAAATACGTGTTCTCCACCCTTGATATTAATATTAATATAGATAATTTAGTCCTGTTACTCTGCGATTGAAAGTGATGTGAAAGTAATGTCAGGTGTAGACAGCAAGTAAAGAAAAAACATATAAGCATGTACCTGAAATAAATTTATGTAATTTTTTTAATCATTTGGAAAAAAAGAAGTTTTTAGTTTTTTGAAATTGTTTTATTTAGAAATTCCAAAATTTTCTTGCAAAATTATATGTTATATAACATTTCACCGATCAGTTCAAAAACATGCAGAAATGTAGATCTTTTTTTTGCTTATTAAAAATTTTAGTATGTTTGCTGTAAAATACTACTGCTGAAAAACTTACCTAATCAGGCTTGAGAATAAGCCTTTTTTAAAAATTTTCCCAGAAATGTCTAAATGTCCTGAATTCCTATCACCAAACAGGATACTTATAAAAAAAATTATTTCAAATAGAAAAAGATCCAAAAATATTTTTTTTTTTAAATTTGAGCCATACAAAAAATTATAATTGTATGAAGCGGTTTGAGACAAAAAAAAAAAACAAATTTAAATTTTAGAAAAATGAATAGTATAGTAGGATTTTAGATCATATAATCATATTCTTTTTATAAATTATTTTATTGTAAAGAAACATGAAAATTTTTATTTGTAAATTATAGAGAACAAAAATTGAGAAATTCCACAGAGCCAGCAGGATAGAATACTTAGTATTTTCGGTTGACGCTACCCAACCTTATCAATATCCACGCTATCCTTTCTCCCCTTTGGTCATTGCTTGTTGATGATTGTCTATTTTATATTAAGTGTTTAGAAACAAATTATCAAACTTGAAAACAACACACAATTAGACTAACATCAACGAAATTTAACAATTTATATTTATCCTCTATATTTCACAGTTTTTGTTTTGAACTTTAATTCTTAAAGTATCCAATAACAAAGCTTATATAAAGCCGTTAATTTCAAATCTTTGTTCTAATCCATATTAAATCTACAACATAATCTATGTTGATAGTTAATGATTAAACAATATTTTGAATTATTCATATACATATTAATCATATAATTACAAATTATTATAATTATAATTATTAAGGGGGAGACTGTTCACATTTTTGCCCCCTCTCCGTAGACATTTACAAAAATCCGAATGTCTACACCGGAGAAGGAACCTATGCAATTTCAACTTCCTAGCTCCAGCGGTTTTGACGGGAAGTCAAGGGTGAGAATTTATCCCTTTTCTGTCCCTCACCGTTGGATTTCAACTTCCTAGGTCCAACGGTTTGTGCAGGCTGTTAAGGGGGAGACTTTATGAGGTAGCACATATTCCAAGAAAAGCATATTTCAAATTTCCCGTTTCTAGATATAAGGGTTTGGGCAGGCCGCGAAAAGGGAGTTTCCCCGTTTTGCTTTTCCCCGAAGGAGTTTCCAAGAACCTCGTCTTAGCGAATGTCTACGCCGCAGGGGGAACCCACATATTAAATTTCAGCACCTTACCTCCTGCGGTTTGGGCTGGGCGATGTTGAATGAAATAAAGAAAAAAAATTGCATATTTACACATTTGCCCATTTGCACATGTGCACATTTACACATTTGTATATTTGCACATTTACATTACCATAAAACCATCGATTCATCAATCTATCAAACCATCAATCCACAAAACCATCAAACAACCAATCAAAATTTCACTTTTGCAAGTTTTCACATTTGCACTTTTACCCATTTTCACTTTTGCTAATTTTTACTTTTGCAAATTTGCACTTTTGGAAATTTTGCGCATTTTCGCATTTGTACATATGCACATATTCACATTTGAATATTTGCACTTTTGCAAATTTGCACATATGCACATTTGAACTTTTGCACATTTGCACTTTTGTAAATTTGCACATGTGCACTTTTGCACATGTGCACATTTGCAAATTTGCACACTTTCACATTTGCACATTTACAAATCTTGTGCACTTTTGCAAATTTACACATTTGCACTTTTGCACATATGCACATTTGCATAATTGCATATTTACATTGGATGAGAAATCTATGTACCAAATTTTCCGCTTTTTTGCCCCTCAGCTTTGGATTTTACAAAAGTCACGGCATAGCTATTATCTACACTGGAGAAGGAACCTGTATACGTTATTTCAACTTCCTAGTTTCATCATTTGAAAATACAAAAATTATAAAAATACAATTGACTATTTCTGAAATACAATTGACAATTTCTGAAATACCATTGAATATTTCTGAAATACAATTGACTATTTCTGAAATACAACTGAATATTTCTGAAATACAATTGACTGTTTCTGAAATACAATTGACAATTTCTGAAATACAATTGATTATTTCTGAAACACAACTGACTATTCTGAAATACAATTGACTTTTTCTGAAATACAATTGACTATTCTGAAATACAATTGAATATTTTGAAAAACAATTGGCAATTTCTGAAATACATTGGACTATTTCCGAAATACAATTGGAAAAGGTGTAGTTTTCGTGTATATTACGATCTGATTTTTTTCGGATTAATTTGGATATTACTTTATCCCTAAATATATTTGATCTGCCATTTTTCGGTTTAATTCAGATCCTTCTAAATATCCAAATACACTGCAATGCATATTTATAACGTCATTTAATTGTTCAATGTATCTCTTTTAATATTTACCAAATCTCTTAAGTGTCTTCACATGAATTACTGTTTTTTGATTTTTTATAGATTAATAAAATTTGGAATGTTGTAGTTGTTGTTCTTGTACTACTATTTAAGAATATTCAGCTCTTTCGTGTTTCATAATTATAAAGTCATTCTTGGTGTTTGATAAATAAAAAACCATTTTACTAAAATTAATAAGAAATTTCTTTACCTTTATTTTGAATTAAATCAAAAATTCTATTATTCATACTAGAAACTAAATTTTTAATTTTATATTCGTCAATTTTATTCTATTCTTCTAAAATTGCAGTTTTTAACGAAGAAACATCGAAAACGTTACTGGCTCTTTCCGTAAGTCTCTCCAATACCCTCGATTGCCATCTGGGCCATCCAAATTCCACTTTTTTTCATCGGAGAATATTACCTAAGACAATTTTTTTATAATTTTGTTCTCCATTTTTATTCCGGATTCCTTCAAAAAAACAACCTACCTGATCCCAGTCTGTTCCCATGTTGAGACGGGCAAAGCTTAACCTAGCATTAATGTGGCGTGGTAAAAGTCTTGGAACTTTGTTCATTGTTGCACGAAAAATATTTTCTTCGCGATTTAAAGTCCGCCAAACCGTTGTTTTTAAAACCGTTACACCAGATTTCTCTCGAATTGTCGCAACGCTGGACGAAGAGTTACTCGCTAATTGGCAAATGTGAGCTGTGTCGCGCTTGGAAAGCAATATTTTCGTCCCGTGCGTTTAGTCTGCACATAATTTGTGGGATCTTTCAAACAATTTTGCACTACACGAAGACTTCATCCCAATCTTCTGCCAATTTCACGCAATTTTACGTTTTCGGCTTTAAAAGCTAAAATTTGACCTTTTTCAAGGTCAGTTAGTTTTATTCCACGTGGCATTAGTTGACCGAAAAATAAACGTTTTAATATGTATCCGATTTACCTAATAGTTAATCAACTACTGGCCTAATTTACATTTTTTTGCAAAATGACGTTATAATTATGAAACATGAAATAGCGGAATATTCTCCAAAAATATTACAAGAACAACAATCACAATACTGCATTTTTTATCACTCTATAGAAAATCAAAAGCAGAGTAATTCATCTAAAGAGACTTAAGAGATTTGGTAAATATTAAAAGTGATATATTAAAAATTAATTGACGTTATAAATATGCATTGCAGTGTATATTGCTGGATCTGATTTGATCTGCCATTTTTCGGATCAATTCACATCCTCCTAAATCCCTAAATATATTTCTGGATCTAATTTGATCTGCCATTTTTCGGATCAAATAAGATATTAAGGAATATAAATTTGGATATGATTAAATATTGTGCCATATTAATTTATTTTATTCGGACATACTTTTTTTGCCAATTAATTTTAAACCATCTGTGGTTCATTATGTAAAAATGTTTGTGTTAGTTATAGATATTTCTGCAAGGGGCCGCTGTGAAGTAACAAAATTCAAAAATATATTCTCTGTACATACATATATCTATCTTCCAAAAGTCTGATCATGATGGGGTTAAATATATCGGTGTGCATTGAAACTTGCGTTATCATTAAAATACCGATACTGCAATAACAAAAATATCGTTACCCTTAAAATATCATTACCGAAATAACTCAAATAATGTTATCGCCAAAATACCGTTACTGAAATAATAGAAAATACCGTTATCGCTAAAATACCGATACCGAAATAACTGAAAAAATCGTTATCCCTAAAATACCGTTACCGAAATAACTGAAAAAATCGTTATCCCTAAAATACGGTTACCGAAATAGCTGAAAATATCGTTATCCCTAAAATACCGTTACCGAAATAACTGAAAAATCGTTATCCTTAAAATAACGTTACCGAAATAATAGAAAATAGCGTTACCCTTACCGATAACCGCATTTGTTTCGGATACCATCTATGGAATTAACCAATAAAAAACTCTTACAATAAAAATCTTTTACTAGCGTTTAAAGGAAAAAACATTTTTAGATAATAAACTATAATATATATTTATAATTAGGTGGTAAATAATAAATATAAATTAGGTGGTAAATAAATAATATAAATAATAAAGTTTATTTTTATGAATAATTATTAGTGAATAAAATTTGCTATTTATTAAAAAAAAATAATTGAATTACATTTTGATAGTAATTAAAGTGATTTTTTATTTTATTTAAATATGTGTATATGTATGTATATACTTACAATTTTTTATCGTTTAAATCCATAATTATACGTATTATTTTATTTTATAATTTTCTTTTTTTGATAAAAAAAACTAATAAAATACTATTTTGTGATACACACAATTCCTTTTTTTTTACTTGTATGTTTTTGACAGTATTGACAATTGAAATTGTTATGTAGAAACCGCAAAAAGAGTTACACTTACGTTTTCACTCAACAAAACTTGACATTTGTTTTATAAAACCGCAAACTAACTTTTAATACTTAATTGGGCAACATTTTTGAGAAACTTGTTATCTAGAAACATGCAATTAAATAACTTCATTGCTTTAAAAGTGTTAATTTTTGCAATGGAAAAGTCAAAACGAGCCACTGTGCGTCGACAATTTCTGACTCGGTAGTCATTGTTCTTATGGTTACAAAGGCTACGTTTCCACGAATATTTACTTAAGAATGGCAATGAAAATTCACCTTTGTATTTTCGCTGATACCAAGAAAGACTAAGAGTATCCCAACCTAATATACATATTTAACCCTGCTCAAAACTTTGCTCGTCTTGAATTGTCAAAACGACATCCACATAAGAATTCCGCAACCATAAATACCAACACTTAAAAAATTTTGTAAGTTAAAATAACTGAAAATATCATTTAAAAGAAATGATATTTCATTTAAAAACCGGTCTACTTAATTTTCATTTAAATTAAATGCCATTTGTTATTTATTTTTAAATGTTGATTAATCAACTGACACATCCGTAAGAAACAAATGATATAATCAGTTAAAATAAATGTCAAAATTTTACCTACCAATCCTTAAAAAATAAATGTTTTTTTCATTTATTTGAAATTATTTCCGTTTTTGTATTTTTTTTTAATATACTCGTACAATACAAAATGTATGTATGCATATGAAGCTATAAACACTTTTTGTGTGAATGTATTTGTGTATGTATGTGTGTTTATGAAGTTCTTGTAATTTGTATTGAAAAATTTTGTATATATACAACCAATTTAAATAAAAAAACAAATTGAAATTCTTTGAATATTTTTTTTGAAACAGACAGCAAACAAAATTTAAATTTGTAATAACTGTTACGGACACAAATAAACCACAAGTTTCCGTTTTGTGGGTAATTTTTTATTAAATTTCAAACAAATGAAAAAAATAAATGAAACTGAAAAAAATCGGTAAATGATAGTAAATTATTTCGAATAAATGTATAAAAAAGTTAATAGAGATATTTCTTTGAAAAATAAATGTATTTTCCTTTATTTTTAAATGGAACGGAAAACTTTTTTATGAAACTACAAACAGTAAACTACATAATATTCTGAGTGAATGTATTGTAATATTTTATTTTTGAAATATCTTGTATTTTATTACTAACAACGGATTAATTCGACAAACCTTATTTCAGAGATATGAATGCAAATTGTCGTATCTACGCTCTTCCCAGTTTATGCTTCAGTACTTTACCTTTATGTCGTACGCCAGAGCGTACAAATTTACTTTACTTTTCTAATCGAGCCACTCACAAGGAAAGAAAACTAAAAAAGAATCTGACTACAGATGTCATGGGTACTGAAAACCATATTATTAATATTAGACTTAAACGTTTTTTAAAAAAAGACTCAAAAGAACGTAAATTGGTCCTTAAACGTAAATCCACGGTTACATATGACGATGTATTTACTGGTGCAATATCAAGCCAGTATCCACCGACAAGGGAATCAGAAAATTTACGGCGCATTTGCCGTGACGAATGTGAATTGCTAGAAAACGAATTGTGCCAAAAAGAGTACGCCATAGCAAAAAGACATCCAGTAATTGGGCAAAAATTGCCGCTAGAAGAATGTTCACGACTACCACGTCATAACGATTGCTCATCGCTGGGAGTCGCTGTAGATGTTGAGTCAAGTCAGACTTGCTACTGGGAAGATGGTGCTAGTTATAGAGGAACGTTGTCAGTATCAGCTTCTGGGAAAACATGTTTACGTTGGTCTTGGCTTATGAAAGAAATATCTGATTATCCTGAATTAGCTGGACAAAATTATTGCAGGTAACTTAATACGTTTTACAGTTTTTTTTTTTTACTTTTTATGTACGTCGACACTTTTGTTTGTTATTTTTGTTAATTTATAACACGCATTCAACCTTGTGAGGGGTAACTTTTTTAGAACCGGTATATTTAAACCTTTATATTGTTACGGAAATTCTATTCATCAATTTCCATTTACTCGTAGAAACATACATTCCCATATGCCAGCCTTGAAATGTAAAAGAGTTGCCTTCAATGGCAACCATTCAGCACAACTAGTACTGCATTGGTGTTCTTCTGTCAAACTTCAAAAAACATTCTGAAAGTTTCCGGTATGCAGCCTCTGTACAGTGCTGACACATATAGATACGACCGCGATGTGGTATGGCAGTTTAGTTGATAATAAAACGCTGAAGAAGCAGCATTACTGATTAACTAAATAGATTCTGTATTTTGTTAAAGTTTAACTTAATAGAGTTTCAATAAAGTCTCTTGTGTAATTGTTTTAAGCTTGTGTTTAAATAAAGAGTTACTATACACTCAGAAAAAAAAATTAGTAGAAAAATTTGTAAACAGTTTTCAATCCCACTGTACTATTAACTATATTACTAAAAAATATAATTTAACAAACTTTTTTGCTATTTACATTTTACAAAGTACAGAATTTTTACAGAATATTTACAAATTTTTGTTGCTAACTTCAGAAATCATTTTACAAATTTTTGAAACACGATTTGCTAAAATTATCAAGGAAAATTTATTAATTTTAAAAAAGTGGATATTAAAAGAAATGGTATGTGTTATAATAAAAACTTATCCATACACACTTATATTACCTTAAAATGTTACATAGGCTAAAAAAAGGGATCGGAAGTGGAGATACTTTTCACAACCGACTCATGTCCAAAAATAGGACATCCACTTAAAATAGCACTAAAAACATTTTTTGTTCTAAAAATTATCCCTTAAAATAATAAAAATTTTACCTTAAAATCCCAAAAAATTACTAAAAATATTTTTCAAAACAAAAATTGGCAAATTAAATCAAAATGATAAATTCGTTTTTATTATTTTTTAAGTCTTTGATTTTTTTTTTAATTTTGTCTCAAATATTTTTTAAATAAAATAAAAATGGCGATCGAAAAAAACAGAAATATAAATTTGTAAATTCGAATTCGTAAGGCAATTTCAAATGAAATGAGCAGCTTTAAAGTGTAACAAGTGTATCTAATAATAATAGAGTTAATTTGATTTTATAAATTAAAATTTTGCTATATTTTATAATTCATTAAGTTTACAGCAATTTACTAAAATTTAGTAGCGCTTACTAATTTTTTATACTAACTTAGTTGTATTAATATTACCAATATTTAGTAAATTTTTGTTGTTGATATTAGCAAACCGATTTTACTTTACCAAAAGTTTACTAAAATCTAGTAGCGGCTACTAATTTTTCTACTAATTTCATTTTTTTGGTGAGTGTAGATAATTTCAACGGTGTTTATTATTTGCAATACAAAAAAAGAACTAGATTTATTTAAAGGAAATAAATCAACAATTCGAAAGGTAATCGTAGCAATTGGTGTCAGAAGTGGGATTGCAATATAATAAAATGTCATGAAATTGGAGGGGCTTAAAGTTCAACAGCTCAAAAAGGAATTAAGCTGGCGCTACCGATAGCAGGAAATAAGGCGGTATTGAAAAATAGACTTATAGAAGAATTCGAGCGGCGTAACATTGACATTTGAACTTATGAATTTGATAAATAAGAAATGGAGGTTTGTACGCGTACAATAGAAGGTAATATGGAGTTAAGCGCAATGATGGCTGCTATGATGCAACTGATAGGAACATCTAGACCGGACAACCAGAAACTGTTAGAAGTTTCTGGAGCATAAGACGATAAACTGTTAACTAAGATGGAAACGAAGCTGGTAACTAAGATTGAAGATAAACTTCAAGAAGTGAGGTTACAAAAGGAGTGTCCGATCTAGAGGCTGGCGTGGAAATACAAGTCAATGATGTTGACAGAAAACTACAAGATTTAGAGAGTAAAATTAATAATCTCCAATGTCAAGAGGGCCCAGTACAAATTATTTCGGAAACTTCTGGTAGAGCAAAGGCACCCACTTTCGATTGCAGCATACCATTTCAATTATTCTAGTTCCAGTTCAAGACGGTTGCCGCCAGAATTGTGTGAAACAACGAAGAAAAAGCTATAGAATTGATTCTAGCAGAAATTCTAGAAAGTGTGCCAATAACCTGCAGAAATAATTATGATGACATAAAATGATGACACTAAAAAGAAATTTACCGATCGGAAATAAGAGGTAGACTGCATGAAGCAAACGAGTCGTTACAAGATTTTGAGACAGAAATTGAGCGGTTGGTGCAGCTGACTTATCCAGGAGAAAATCATGCAGGCTTATCGATTTAAAATTGATTAATTTGTGAAAGGAATTCGTAATTTTGATGTGACACATGCGGTGTGTGCAAAAATAGGCTTTTTGCTGAAACTGGCTCATTCCCGCTAGCACAAGAGACTGCCAAGGTTATTTCGAAGCCGCAGATATTTAAGGTATGTAACCTCGAAGTAACTGCTGAAAGAGATAAGGATATAAGCCCCAGGTTAACGGAGCTAATAGAGGCAGTTATTCAGGCAATAGAAGAAAAACGAGTAAACGCCAAAGATAAATGCTACAACTGCTGTAGATTGGGACATTTCCAGCGAATCTGCAAAGCACAAAGGAAAAGCCTCCGGGTCGATCATGATTAGTTACGGCGTTTATCTGCATTTGGGGCAAAATGTTATGATTTGGCGGGATATTGAAATACCCCTTAATGTTGGATATGAATAAACGGGTCGGGTAAAAAAGCTAGTACCATCAGGCATCAGAAACTACCATCACGGGTGCGCATTATTTTTCAACTTGCGAAATTCGACCGTAACTCCCCCCAGAAATGTTCCTCTTAGCGAAAACTATATTTTGCAAAAAAATTAGTCTAATCGAATATCGGGAAGGCGTGGCTCAATCGCCCCAAAGTTGCCTATGCCATAAACTGAAATATTTTAAGATGGATCATGATGTAAAATTTTACGCTGAATTCGAATCTGTTAATTAAATTATCATAGCGCGTCACCTTTTTGCGTGATGTTATTTTTCATAAAAATAATAATATTCAGATTTTCAGTTAGGTTCCAATCAAAATAAATTAATTACATAAGAAGTTATGAAACAAATCATTATTACCATTTAATGAAGCTTATTATTTGCCCCATAAAATTCTACCTTATGATCGTGGTACTTGTAAACAAAAACATCAGTTTTCTGAAGTAAAAGTTTTATTTAGACAATAAATCATTTATGTATATTAAAGTGAATAATATAATAAAGAGAATATTAAAGCGAATATTAAAGTAAGAAAGTTAAAGAAATAAATTAAGTTAAATAATTAAAAGAAAAAATTAATGCAAGAGGACGAGAAAAGTTATATCTGCTCGATCATGACGAAAGTCAATATATCGGTGCTAAATTACCATCCAATACGTGAATTACATTATGCGCAAAGAAAAGCAAGTGCTTTCTATGTCGTGAAAGAAATAGAGGTTTTATGGAATAAAGCACGAATTCCAATTAGAGGATAAATGTGTCACAAAAGTTGACAGTTTATACTTTGAGTTGAGGAAATTGCAGAAAAATTGCAAACGCTGATATTAATACAGGAAAAACAAGAGACAGTATTCTTAGACAATATTGATGATTTGTTTGACGTTGCTAATGCCAATGCTCTAAATATGATTAATATCGAGGAAGTTAAGATATTTTTCTTAAATCAAAGAAAAACAGGAAGACCTGGTGCAATGATAGGTAGTGATTTCGTCTTAGTAAAAAGAGAAGAAAGAAAAACACTTCGACGAGAAAAAGAACGTCGCATGAGTTAGAAATGTGCATCCGCTTGGGAAGGTATGTAACAGAATTACTGTGAGTTATCAAGTTCCTAGCAAAACCTTGGTAATTACTCGAAAAAGTTTGTCACTTACTAAATAAAATTAAACTTTTTAACCACTAATGATGTATTACCCATTACCATGTCATTATTTGTAAGGATATATCATAACCTCCAATTGTATGGTGCTAAAGTAAAATAAGTTTAGTATTTAAAAATAAGTAGTGACTACTTAACAAATTTTACAGAAGAGTACGAATGTTTGGACTTCGAATCAAGCGATGAAGAACATCTTGAGCTGGATGCTATTGAAGACCTAAAGAATGAACCAGGTCGAATCCATTCAACATTAATTTTATTATACCAAAATTAATACAAGTATTAGATAAATGCAAAATAAGTTATCGTGACGCACTACAAATCCTTATAGCAACTGCCGAAGCTTTAAAACACAATGTAAATGATTAAGTAATAAATGAAACTTTAATTCGCCGATGCTGAACACAAGTTCGGTAAGAAACAGGACAAAAACTTCGGGATACACTGTTAAATAGATTTAGAGATGGTTGAAATCAGTGTTGAGAATCAGCACGTGAAAAAGGTACTTGGCGATACAAAAGAGTTAACAGAGTTTGCAGAAAAAAAGTCTTAAACAAAAATCAACCACGGGACGTTAACAAGGAACTTCTCAAATTAGCAGTAATTTTTCTTGGAGGAACGGCTTACTTTTCGGATGCCGAGATCCTTTCACCATGCTTGATGGATGTCCAAGGCAATATATTGCTTAAAGATATTTATAATTCGGGACGATTTCATGTTGACTTACTGTGAGAAAAATGGTATAAGAGACATTTGTATTTTTGGATAGAAGCTATTGTTGCTGCAACAGCTCCTAATCAAGATTTATATGTATTAAAAACATTTATGAAAATATAAGTCGAGAATTATTACGCGAATTTTCCAATCATTTATGATATTTATAACCAGAATCTGCAGCTCTGAGTTTTTCGATGATAAAATTTCTTATGCATCAAAAAAACTTATGGTAGCGGCTTTAAATCAATCTAATGATAGTGACAACAAAAAATTGACAATTCTTACCCATCAAATTGAGGATTTTATTTCGCAAAAAGCACTAAACTTTTTTAAAAAGATTTTCTTTTTCAACGGAATTTCTAAAGAAACATCCTAAGGAATGGAAAAATGACATCTGTTATAATATTGGTTTGGGCATAGTTAGTAAATTGAAAGTTGTTAATGACTCAGCAGAACGGGGAGTAAAGGTCATGTAAGACTATAATCAAGTGTTGTCACGAGACGATGAAGAGGAGTAATTGAATTGTGGCAGATTATAGGAAACAGTATCTTAATACAACCAATGCAGGTCTTTCAAATTGATGTACATAAATATAAATATTAAACTTATTTTAATTAGTGAACATTTTATGTATACATATATTTGAAAATAAGAAATAAACTTCAGAATTGTAATGTTTAACATAATAAAACAAGTAATAAATAATCTCAAAATAATATTTAATTTAATAGAAACTAATTTTAATTTTTATATGAAAATTTTAAAATACAAGGAAGTCCTTTTTTCAAAAATAAACGTGTTAATTTTTGTGTAAAGTAAATCATTTCAATAATTAATAGCGACCCTTGAAGAAAGATAATTTTTTAAGTGTTCGTAATGGGAGGTATTACTGTAGTATAAATTATTTTGTATTATGTTTGTAAATATGTGCATATTTTTAATGCTTACATATAGCTGAATCGTTTTTTTTTTGCCTATTATCTTTAAAAAGTTTTCAAAAATCAATTTTTTTCAAATAAAAAATACCATAACTCGAAAAGTTGAAGTGTTATGAAAATTTAAGGCAGATTCTGATTCAGCGAAAAATTATGATCCATCTTAAAATATTTCAGTTTGTTGCATAGGTGTAGTTCAAAATTAACATTTTTGCAAATTTTCTACAAATTTCACATATTTTAGCAACTTTAGGGCGTTTAAGCCATGCCTTCCCGATATTCGATCAGCCTAATTTTTTCCAAGATGTATTTTTACACTAATAGGAACATTTCTAGGGGGAGTTTCGGTCTATATCTCCTAAAAAATTTTGGCACATATAACGAAGGCGCACCCTAGTGTGCATGTATGGAGATTGTGAGGACAACAGCTTGTGGGTGTAAGAACCAACAGAAATAAAAAGCGCGTTGCCTGATAGAAATAAAGCCAAAGAGTTAATCAGGAAATACGCATCCGTCTTCGCCTTGAAAAGTCAAAGCCGAGGAAGAACGGCAGTTGTGAAACACCGAATAAATACTGCTGAAGCGAGGCCAATAAAGCAGGCGCCCAAAAGAAATCTCATAGCAAAACATAGCGAAGTGAAGGAGTTAGTCGGCGAAATGGAGCATCACGGGGTAAAAGTTTTAGTGAAGAAGAGACATGGCAGCACCATATTCTGTGTGGATTACACAAAACTGAACGATGGCATCAAAAAGGACAGCTATCCGCTACCCAAAATTGACGACAATCCAAATGGTTCTCCACATTGGATATGCAAAGTGGATATTAGCATGTAGAAATTTGCGACAAGGGCATGGAAAACACTGCCTTTAGCGCAAGTGACTGGTTATGGCAGTTTAATGTAATGCCTTTCGGACTCTGCACTGCTCCAGCAACATTCAAGCGTTTAATGGAAAATGTGTTGAAAGGACTTCACTGGAAGACATGTCTAGTGTACATTCACAACATAATTGTCATGTGGAAGAAGAAGTTCTAAGACGAATATCAGCAGCTGGTCTCAAGCTTAGTGGGAAGAAATGCACACTGTTTAAAAAGGAAGGCAAGTATTTGGGGCATCGCGTAACTGCAGATGAAATATCGACCGATAAGGATAAAATACGGGCTGTACAGGCTTTGCCTCGTCCGACAAATCTGCTGGAGCTGCGCAGTTTTCTAGGCATCTACATATACTACAGGCGCTTTGTGCCAAATTTCGCCAGTGTGGCTGCCAATCTACATGAGCTGGCCAAGAAGGCGCCACCATTTCATTGGAAGCATTCCTGAAGCTCAAAGAGTTATAATGTACGGCACCTATTTTTGGTTCTACTATTGCTGGGGGAAAATTTGTGCTGGATAGCTGTGCAATCGATATCCGCAGGTGGTCAATCAAACCGAAAAAGTCATAGGCTACTACAGGCGGATATTTTCGAAGCCTGAAAGAAAGTACTGCCTAACGCGACGGGAACTCTCGGCATTAGTAGATTGCGTAACATTATCTTAAGTATTTGTATGGTCAACACTTCCAACTGAGAACAGACCATTCTGCGCTTAGGTGACTGTTAAAATTTAAACAATCAGAAGGGAAGCTAGCTCGATGAATATATTAATCCACACCGTTGTGAGGACATTATACCTAAGCCACTCCGCTACATCCCTAATGGCCAGAATTTCAGCCTCAACACTACAGTGATTCGGCAGTCTCCGCGCAATACTCAGCTGTAGGTCCCTGGAGTAGACCCCGAAGCCTACCTGTTCGTCGAGCTTAGAGCCATCAGTATAGAAGTCGACACAACGCCCCTCATTGGGAGTTCCGTGTTTCCACGAATCCCTATGCGGTATAAGCGTCTGGTACCTCTTGTCGAACAGCGGTTCGGCAACAGTATAGTCAATGATGCCTGGAAGTTCAGGCATCATGTTAAGGATTACACTGTGACCATAGCCACTATCCGACCAAAGTGACAACGCCCTCAACCGGACTGCTGCAGCTGCAGCAGTCTGCGAACCAATTATGTCCAAAGGCAGCAAATGCAAAATAGAATTCAGTGCATCAGATGGGGTGGTACGAAGCGCACCCGTGATGCACATGCCAGCCATCCGTTGGACCCTATCCAGCATCCCACGGTATGTGGGCCTCTGGAGAGCTCTCCACCAGACGATAACACCATACAGCATTATCCGTTGTACCACTGCAGCCAGTGGACAATCCGGGGCGCCAAACCCCATTGCCTCCCTATTGCCCTCTTGCACGCATAAAGTGCCACTGTAGCCTTCCTTGCCCTGTCAATAATGTTGAGCCTGAAGTTCAGCTTCCTATCCAACAGTACCCCAATATACTTGGCACAGTCCGCAAAAGGAACTTCAGTGCCCCCCATGGAGATAGGTTCCACTAATGGAATCTTATATCTCCTGGTGAACAGGACCAATTCAGTCTTGCACGGATTCACCGCAAGACCTTTATTACGCGCCCACCTCTCCATACTTAGAAGTGCCCCCTGAATTACATCCCTGAGTGGACCAGGAAACCTTCCCCTGACTGCCAATGCCACGTCGTCCGCATATGCGACAACTCTAACACCAACCCCCTCAAGTGACAACAGAACGCCATTCAGAGTGAGATTGCATAGTAGTGGAGATAGTACACCACCCTGGGTTGTGCCCTTACCAACATATCTACTCAGGTCCGACGACCCCAACTTGGCCCATATACGTCTCCTTGTAAGAAGACTGTACACAAACCTGTTGATGTCGACGTCTACTCCAAGACCAGATAGCGCTGCAGCTATCGCATCCGGAGTAACGTTATTAAACGCTCCCTCTATATCGAGAAAAGCTACCATGGTATACTTGCAGGTTGTGCAGGGCCGTCTCAGTGGACCTACCTCTGCAGTAGGCATGCTGGCGACTCGACAGCAGCCTCTGATCAATATTGTTCCTAAGATACCTGTCAATGAGTCTCTCCAGTGTCTTCAAAAGAAACGATGACAGACTAATAGGTCTAAAATCCTTAGGTCCCGTGTGAGAGGATTTCCCCGCTTTGGGAATAAAGACCACTTTGGTCTCCCTCCACATAATAGGGACAGAGGTTAGGTCGATACAGCACGTGTATAGATTCCTGAGCCAAGGAATCAGTGTATGCCACCACCTGCAGTTCACACGGTGAGATCATGTCTGGTCCGGGTGACTTAAAAGGTCTGAAGCTTCTTATAGCCCACGCAATTCGGGATTCAGTAACAATCTTCCTGGCAGCGGCCGAAGGTTGATTTGATGCAGTACTAACCGCAGAAGTTTCATTCCGGCAGTTACCAGGGAAGTGAGTATCCAGGAGCAGCTCCAGTTATTCCCCACTGGATGCTGTCCAATCCCCCTGCGGTGTCCTAAGATATCCCACCGTGCATTGTGTAGAAGCCAAAATCCTCCTTAGCCTTGCAGCCTTTAAGGTGTCCTCAACATTGCTGCAGAATTCACCCCAGGACCTATTATTAGCCTTCCTTAATGCACTCTTGTATATTCTAAGTTTACCCTTATAAACGTCCCAGTCCTGTGAAACCCTTGTGGACTTTGCCTTGTTAAAGAATTTCCTACAGCACTTCCTAAGATTCGCTAGCTCTGGCGACCACCATTGCGGTCGTTTCCTACCCCTAGCCTTACCTTTGGGACATGAAGCTAGCAGCGAGTCATTCATGGCCCTTGTTACCTGTTCCACTGATCGCTCAATGTCCCCTATATCCCGAACGTTCATGTCAGATACCCCCGAAAAGAATCTGCAGAATGTTTCCCTGTATTTCCCCCAGTCTGCTTTCCGAACGTTCGGTGGAAAAGCAGGCTGTGGGATACTATCTAACTTATTTAAACAAAAGCTAATATAACGGTGATCTGAAAAGCTATGGTCATCCAAAACTTTCCAGCTCCCAATCCTATCAGCCAGTTCATCAGAGACAAGGGTAATATCCAATACCTATTCCTAGTTATGAACGTTGATTCATTGCCCCTATTACATATAGTTAGGTTAGTATTCATAAAATATTCAATGAGTAACTCACCCCTATCATTGATGTTTCCAGCAGCATCCACCAGTGCCATCAGAGTGACCGGAGGTACATCGGTTTCATGCTCCATATACACCGACGCCAGCCAGCGTTGACAGTTTTCATACTCAAGGCTGGCCACTGTCATGTCTTCTCTACTAAAAGAGGAGAGTAGAAAAATATTAAGACTGTTCCTTACAAGTAAACAAGATCTGTGCCTACCATCACCCGTACTTTGAATTAGCTTAAACCCGTTAGTCCTTATTCCACAAATCCTGCCGCCACTCAGCAAGGGTTCCTGAATAAGGACCACGTCGAACCCTCCTTGCGTCAGGAGGATCACAATGGCTGCGGATGCAGCCTTAGAGTGATGGAGATTTATCTGAAGAAACCAAAGTACCATCAGATTTCTCCACCACCGTCACATCCTTTTCCTCTTCAGAGTCTACGAGAAGCTCCTCTTCATAAAACTCTTCACTTAGTCCTGTGATGAAGAGATCCTAGTATCTTCCAGATGCCCTACAGGAACTTGCGACGAGGCACTCTCACCTTCAGATACAACATTAGTGTTAACTAACGCGGTATCTGCTGATTCACCTACCTTGTCGCTTTTGTAGACCTTCATTTGAATTTGATGAAATCCATACGAAAGTAGGCCTTTGGACTGGACGAGACCTGGTAGAGACTCGGCATTCAGTATAAATACCGCATGCCTACAAGCTCCATCAGCCTTATCCAATCTACCAACCTTCCAATTGTGTGTTGGAAGGCCAGGATTAAATTCCCTGAGCCTACTTATTATGGATAATTCATCCTCTGGGTTCGCCGGAATCCATGCGTGTGCCCTTGGGCGGGTCGGGATGTCACTTTTGTCGACAACATCCAAAACCGCCCCTGGTCACACCTCACCAACCTTCTTAAGAGCCGAACGATAGCACTAAACAGAGCGCATAATACCGAAAGCAATAAGCTTTATGCGGCCCTGGAACCAGCCTGCATCCTTGCACAAGGGAGGTGTGCCTGGAATCTCCTTGAGGACTTCGGAGTACACTAAGGACATAGCGTTCTCAATGTGACTCCATTTGTCCTTAGGAACGATACCATCCACATCCCCCCTGTTGATGACCGCCACCACCAGGCTGTCCTTAACAACCTCAGTAAAGACCCTCCGACCAGTGTCATCACCGACTTTGGATCTTTTGGGTGCCGGCGGGTCATCAGGTGAACGCAATCTCTTTCCTGAAGGTTGTTTCGGTGGCGCAGCATCCTGTTGCTCAGAAATGCTACGCGCCGAATGTCGATTCCTGTGAACATAGCGGTGGCAGCAACGGGATGGCCCTATATTTTCGAAAGAAGAAAACAGGAGGCCTTCCCGTAAAAAAATATGAGCCAAGAGTCCCCTGATGAAGGCTTATTGGGCCCAGTGGAGTAGCCTATATGTGTTAAATCGTTGCTTGTACCGCACATGGAAAAGTGCCGACGGAAAAACTGTGACCAATTTAATTGTGGTGCCGTCATCAATAGTAAACAAAGTATTAAAGGAGTTCCATGACGCTCTAATCTCAAAAATCTTAGAGATGTTAAAACAACGATTCTACTGGGTCAGTTGTCAGCAAGGCGTACGCGATTGGATATAAAACTGCGCGCAATGCATCGCAGCCAAAGGTTCAATTAGAAGTAGTCGTGGACATCTTTAGCAATAAAACTCAGGATCCCCATTTGAGCGGATAGCAATGGATGTAACAGGCCCTTTCCATATCAGCGAGGACTGAAACCGTTACGTTCTCATGGTAATTTATTATTTCAGCAAATGGCCTAAGGTATAGGCTATACCGAGCCAGGAAGCCAAAACGGCAACAAGCGCATTTGCAAACAACTGGCTAAGCCGCTAACGTGTTCCATTAGAATTGCACTCTGAGCAAGGAAGGAAGAAAAGTGGTCAGTACACATCAAAAGGACTGGGACGAACACATTCCAAAATTTCTGCTGGCATACCGATCGGCCGTTTACGACTCCACCTCCCAGACACCTGCATAAATTATCTTCGGCTCGGAATTTAAATTGCCCGGCGATTTAGAATTTCGTGTTAAGCCCACCGCAACAGACAGATGAAGGCAAGGTATGATCGAGCAGGGAATTCTAAAGGATTTAAAATGCGCCAGCTGGTGCTGGTGTTTAACTCACAACGAAAGACAGGATTATCTTCCAAACTACAATCGCATTGGGATGGACCGTACAGGATGAGGTTATATGATGGGATTTATAGAATACAGAGTTATCAGAGCCCAAGCTCTGAGATGAAGGTTGTGTGTCTAGAATGACTATGGAAAGGTGAAAACTATGTCTGGTCGGGACGAACAGACCAAGTGGGCGCCAGTGTTACGGAAACTCTATTCATCAATTTCCATTTACATTTAAAACATAAATGCCCATATGCCAGTCTTGAAATGTAAAACAGTTGGCATCAATGGCAACTCTTCACCACAACTAGTGTTGCATTAGTGTTCTGTCAAACTTCAAAAACATTCTGAAAGCTTCTGGACGGTGCTGCAATATTCTAGTTATTTTTCCCCGCTGACGATGTGGCATGGCAGTTTAGTCGCTTAAGAAGCAGCATTCGTGATTAACTGAATACATTGTCTATTCTGTTAAAGTGTTACTTAATTGAGTTTCAATAAATGCAATTGTTTTGAGTTTGTATCTGAATAAAGAGTTGGTATAGAAAATTTCTACGGTGTTTATTATTTTCAATATAAGAAGAACTAGATTTATTTACAGCAAATAAATCAACGATTTCAACACAAAGGATTTTTAGCTTTAAGTTTGGCGTTTAACTTTTAGGTAATTAATTTACAATTTTATAAGTTACTTTAAGGTTTTATGAAACGTTCATACTAAACTCCAATATACGCATTTTTGCTTTTCAATTTAAATTTTTCATAGGATTTTAAAACCGAAAATTTGAATAAGCGAAAATACGTACTTTGGAGTTCAGTATGGACATATTAAAAGACAAATTTTACTTTATTGTACTTGATTTCAATCCAGGATTGTATGATTTGTTTCTTACTTGGGTTGCTCTTTGCTCTTCTGATGCGGGCGTCGATACAAAAAGGGTTACCACACACCTTTGTTTACAGACGTGAACATTCTCCCCGCCTTCATGTATTTATATCTGTAAAGAGGGATAGGAGGAGAAATTTAACAATCGAAAAATATTTTATCCTCTGGATTAATAAATATAACGTAAAATTTGATTATATGGATTATTATTTGCAAATATACTTATGTAGGATATTAGGGTGCGATTATAAGAAAAAGTATCTTTAATTGGGAGATAAACAGGCTTTCTACGAAAATTAATATTTGGGTGATAGATGGTGATAAACTATTGGGAAGATGTAAATGATTACGCTGGACTATGACTAGCCGAATAACGTCTGTTGTGTGGTGCAAATATTTAATACCAGATCCGGTGATACTTCCCTTCATGGTGGTTGTGATCTTGGTATGGGTTCACTAAAACATCTCTTTAACGCTTTGAGGATAGTGTTGCTGTTTGTACACGATTGCATAGTTTTATAGTTGTTCTATTAGCTTATAGTTGTTCTATTAGCTGCTACTACTGTTGGCTCTACGGCAACTTGCATTCCTTGGAAAGTTTCATGAATTTTGTTTATCCCATTAATTGGTTTTGACCTTTCATTTGATAGCTATAAATTTACTTGCTTCTCCGTACTTTATCTCTTAAAGTTTTGAAATATAATTTGTTATGATTTAGTGTTTTTAAATACTTATTTTTTTTTTCGTTTATTGAAGGAAAATGTATTTTCTTTATTTTGCTCACTATGTATGGTTGTCAATAAGGCTGTCAGATGAAAATGAATATGTTTGTCAAACACAGTTGAAAAAAGTAGGGTTTTTTTGGATAGAATGATGGAAGTGTTGCCGTTTGCATTGGTTTGCGGTCTCGAAGAAGTAATTATGATAAATTTCGGAATTGAGATGCGGCTATGTTAAAGTGTTAACGATTATTTCCCAGGTAAAGGATTTCGGGCATTGAACTGTTAGATATACTTGGTATTGCTGTAAACTGTATTTTCTGTTTTTCAACTACATTTTTGTTAGTAAAATTGTTCTGTTATAAATTTTTGTCAAAAAGTACATGTGAACAGTTTTGTTTATTCCAAACCCAACAGTGTTTTTTTTGTGTTTTAAAAAGTGATAGTAGTAGCAGTAGTTATGACGTGAAAGGGTTAAGTGGCAGCACAAGTAGCCAACTGGTTTGGATAATAAAAAAATAAAATAGCAAAGGCCAATTTAAAATACCCAAGCTTTAAACCTATGTTGGGTGGCGTATTATATGCGTTATTTTCAAAAGTGAGTGGATATATGGCCAGGAGCAAAATGCAATATACTTAAAAGCCAGAAACAAAAAGTGGTATATTTGGAAACAAGATTTAATATTTAAAACAAAATTTAATATTTAGAACAAAATTTAATATTTAGTAGCAAAAGTTGGTATTTGGAATATTTGGTAATATTTATAAGCAAAAAAATTTAATTCTCAGTGAAAAGATTAAGCCTCATACGAATAATTTTATTTTATTTTTTTTTTGATATTTTAATTCTGTAAAAGGAATCTAGCTAGATTTTTATATCACATCATAAACCAATTGATATTTATTTATACGTTTTCTTTTTATCTCGAAACTGTCCTTCACAGATCTATTTTAGGGAAGATAGAGATATTAGAACAGGGGTGCCCAAAAGTTCGTTATGGAAGATTAAACACCAATACATTTAAAGAATAACTAATTTTGATTCAATATTTTTTATTGTAAAAACCAATACATACAAAGAAAGTGTACAATATTAAATTACAGACCGTTTTAGATTCAATTAGATTTTTTTTGTTTTATTTTATTTAGTTCTAGTTTTTTTTTTAATAAAATAATGTATTTGTCCTTGTTATGGAAAAAGTTTTGCAATTTTTTTTGTTCAGGGCAATTCAGGTACAGTGGTGCGACATGGAGAGCATTTAGAATAATTACATTCAGTCCTAGGTGGAGATTTAAGGGGTCATTAAAACGATTTGTGTATTTTAAACCATTTAAGTACAGTTTTTTTCCAGCTTTTTCGGCTTGCGGTTTAAGGATCCATGACGGGCTTTGAGGTGGCCGAGGCGGCAACCAAGATCTGGAATTTGATGGGTATCGGAACATTAAATATTGGAATTCTTCCTTCAATAGTTCTCTAGGAAAACATCTCAAAAGTAGGCACTTATTGGGATTCCGTGTTATTTATAAATATATGTGCTGAATACAAATAGGATTTTTGGATGGGTAAAATTTCGGCGAATGCAATTTAAGCTATTGCATTGAGTTTGTACACTCGTGTGGGTGTACGTATTTGAATCAAATACTCGATTCCAGGTACTACTTCCTTGGGTGGTCGTTTCAAAATAACTTTGAATTTAGTGTGGTGTGAAGAGGGGGTATAAACAATATTGTTCAAAACATAAGTAACACAACCAATAATACATACGCTTAGTGGCTTTAGAGTTATACTGTGACATATATACCTACAATTTTGGTTTAGTGTAAGTTGAAAAAAATTAAACGTCAAAATTTATCTGCTTAATGTAATTATATAAGGTTTAGAAGCTGACGAGTATAAATTCGTTGAAAAAAAAGAAAAAATAGTTAATTCACTGATATCGCGGTTCCAAAGTTGTATGTTCGTTATTGAGAGATTGATGGTCACAAAATGCAAATAAACCCTTAGAAAGGGCAATTGTTGCGTGAGTTCATCCACCATAAATATAGTTTTAAAATCTGAAATTATGTATGATTAAATAAGGTCTACATTTTACAAACTAAAGGATTTTACACATTTTACATACCAGTGCCTTATAATTAGCTATTTTCCTTTTTAAAAGTAATGATCAAATGTATATATATTGCATAAATTCTTAATGACTTTAGATTAATAATTTAGATTATTTCATCTAAATATGGAACGGTTAAGACTGATCTGTAATATTCCGTTGGATCTCCTGTTTTTAAATTTGAACGGTATTTTTGTGTTTCTACCCGACTTAGTTACTCTGACGCTGTACCATACGGCTTTACGATTTCAGTAGTCTCCATATAAAAACTAAAAACTCTTTCTCAGCATTTCCCCGCATCGAATTCAACTACCAATTACTAAATTGATATGTTCATAAACCTTTATTTTATTAAGATTTACTGACTAACTAAAAACACTGTTCTAGTCTCAAATTTTAACAAGCTGGACACCCTACTGGTATAGCTAATTTGAGTATGCTGAAATCAATGGTGTCGTTTTTCGAAGTTAGCGCGATTTAAAATTTCAATACTACAGTACCACAAAAGATATTTTTAATAGATTTGGGATCATTTTTGAATGTAACTGCTTTCTATCGTTTTCTTCACATTTTTATAAAAATTTTCTAAATAAAAAAATATCAATACAAAATTTCGCAAAAACATTTTTTTCTGCAAATAAAGACTACAATGTTATGTCATTTTGTGTATATTCAATAGGGTTTAGAAAAATATTCAATAGAGCTAAGAAAAAAATTCTTCGGAAAAAAATATATCGCGAAAAATCGTATTCGACAAAGTTGGATTGATTTAAATTCAAAAATGATCGCAAAAGTATAAAAAATATTGTTTTATGGTACTGTAATATTGAAATTGTAAATCGGGAATACGAGCTAGTCGAAAAATTACTTGCACCATTAAATTCAACGTACTCAAATTAGCTCTGCCAGTAGGGTGCCCAACTTGTTAGAAAAAAAGTGTCAAATTCGAGCACACTGAATTAATAAGCATATAAGTAATGTTTTTATTAAAACATAAGAACAATTTATTTAAAAACAGCATTTTCATTTAAAAAAATAGCAATTGTAAATCAAAAAGTCACATTTGAAATTCAAAAGATATTATTTTAAACACCATTTGAAATTCAAAAAATATCAATTGAAATTAAAAATATGAAATCCTGGTAAAAAACCAGAGTCATTCTATGGATATCACTAAAAATTTGGACATGGTATTCCACTTTCTTGTGATATCTGTGCTGTTTTGGTTTTTTCAAAATGCACAGTTTAAAAATAAATATTTAAAAAATTCTCCTTTGATTTAAAAAAAATTACCAACTCGGAGTCTTCCGTTTGTGTTATGTATGTATGAATGGTTGTATTTTTTATGTCTTCCAAGAGTTGTGCTTTTAGTGTTAATTTTTGTCTGTACTTCATAGACAAGCTGTGGTTGTTTTCCGCTCTATAAATATGTAAATGAGCTAAATTTGTTTTGCAAATAGAATTACAGTTGCCGTAAATGACAACTTATGGAAATAAAACACAAGTTTTAACTTTTTATTAGAAAAAAGGATCTTGTTTTATTAATTTTAAGGTATATTACTTTGGTAAAAAATGATATAGTTTCTGCTTGTAAATCTAAAATGGGTGATCAACAAGTGATTTAAGTGATTAAAAAAACACTTATAAGTGCTCGGAAAGCCTTTGACTGTATGAGACATGGTCAAACAACTGTAGCAATAAAGAGCTAACTATATTATACTTTTGCTAGCATAAGCAAATGTGCGAATACATGTAATCAAATGTGTATGACTATATTGTACCTAACAAACTTTTCGTTAAGTTTCGTCAAGTGTCATTTGCTTAAGCAAACAGCGAAACTAACCGCACTTTACTTAAGGAATCATGTGTTTTTAGAAAAACTGTTTATAAAAAAAAAAAAAACAAATTGCAATGTACGCGTAAAATATTTTTATAGAAAATTTAATTGAAAATGTTAAAAAATAAACGTGCATGTATAACAAAAGGGTGTCTTTGTTTTTCGATTGAGATGCAAGCACTGTTGCATTTTTTAGTACTTTTTTTATTTATGTTTTCATTTGCTTCTTTAAATTATGTTAATATAGATTTACTTGTTATTTGTAAAATATTTATAAATTGAACACATTAAATAATATTTTTCGAAAAGATACATATATTTTGGAAATATAAGAGAAAACATTTTTTGCAAAAGTACAAATGTTTGCAACTAAGTGTAGTATGTATTTAAGTTTAAAAAGTACATTGTAGCCACCCAAAAGTCTTCAATAAGTAGATAAAGCATTTGACAGACTTTTCGTTAATTTTTGACAGTAGCTTAAGTTAGCAAAAGTATAATATAGCCCTTAATGGTGTAAAACCACAGCCATGACACGACACGAAGTTGGAGATAACTGTTCGTGACGAATGACAACTAAATCATTTTCCTTTTATTTGCGTTCCGGATGTTTCCACTTATATCGTTTGTGCAAGCTCATTAAGTATTCCTCTTTCCGCCGGCGCCAAAAGTGTTGAAAAGAGCTTTAATTTTTTGAAATCGATTAACTAAGCTATATAATAAATAAAAAAGCTAATTGCAGAACTGCTGGCTCAGGAGGAGCAAGAATGGAACAACAGATTCTTGGGGATTATCCGTAATAGGGCAAAGCGGACGCGAATTAAGGCAAGCTTCTATTCTCGCCAGAAGAGTAGATACACATAGAAAAATAAATTGCCAGCCGATTTGAAAATAATATTCTGGTTGTTACAACCAAATACTGCAACCAAAATTCAGTTGCATTAACATTTTGTTGTGGATTTTTTTCTGTGAGTAGTCCCTCAAGAGTATATTTAAAAGCCTGGGCTTCTTTTCTAAAATGAAGTTTTAAACTTTTTACCCCGGTCCCCAGAGGCCGCCTCCAGCGGCGATAAAACGCTAAGTAAGACCTAAAATGCCGTAAGCCAACTACACTGCGACCTAACTTTCCCTAAAAAAAGTCCTAAAATCTTTCTTAAGCAACCTCTACGAGAACTCATCGAAACGCCGACAAAAAGGTAGCTGAAGATAAGTCAAAAGTCGCCTCCAAATGTACTGCCTTCGTAGAAAAGCATACAAAAATTTACACATAAACTTTGGTTATCCGGCAAGCCCTACCAGTAAAGCTTTTGATCTTGAAGTTTCCTGCGAAGTTTACACCAGAGAGAAGTTCTCTCAGGGAGAAAAGCGGCCATAATATAACTGCAAGAGCGCTTCTTGTCAAGATCGCGCCATTTATATTTTAATTTTTGAGTAGTTTTACTGTTTTGACTATATCTCAAACTAGGACCAAGATATTTTGATCAATCAAATTGCAAAAGAATTGTCATTTAATGGTCAACATTTTAAGTTGTTTTGAACTATAGGTAAAAATTTTACAGAAAATTCTCTTTTTTTCAGCAAAAACTGAAATCTGAAAATTTCAAAAAAAATAAAAATGGTATTAATCTTGAAAAGAAAAATATAAAATACTTTTTCTCTTAAATGTAGTACTTCTATATAAAAAATAAGTAATTTTCAAAGAACATCTATGGGTAAATACCAAAGTTATGACCATTTATGTAAAAGTACCTAATTTGAGATTTTCTATAGTTAAGATCAACAGTATTAAAAAAATAAAATTAACTTTTTATTTATTAATATTGTTTATTGATTGTCTTTAAATTGATGTGTATTTTAGTATTAAAAATAGTTGTTGCACCTTCTTTTACGTTTGTTTTCGTTGGGGTCCGTTTCTCTTAAGAGAAATCAAATGTAATCTCCCCTCATTCTCTCATCCCAATATCCCTGATATCGCCTCTCAATGGATTTTATTTCTTGGTGGAACCTCTCTCCGTGCTCATCACTTACATCACTGAGATTCTCTGGGAAAATGCTCAAGTGCGAAAGTAAAAAATGAATCTTAAGTGACATATTAACACCTGTTGAAAAAGTAAGAAAAAGTAAGTAAGTAAGAGACAAATTAGGAAATAATGTTTATTAAATTAAAAAAAAGTAGTTTATATCCATTTTTTCACAATTCTTAATCAAATCTTCAACAATGGTATTGTACTTCAAGTTTTTGTTGTTTCCCAGGAAATCAATAACTACCAATTTAAATGATTTCCAAGGTGCAGTATCATGTGGGGACAAATATTTCTCGAATTTCGTATTTTTTATAAGTTTTTTTTTTTCTGGACCATTAAAAATTCCTTCCTTGATTTTTGTAAAAGAAATACTTTTAAAAATTTTACTCAAATAGGCGAAAGCTTGGCCTTTCTTATTCAATGCTTTGACAAAGTTTTTCAAGAGTCCAAGTTTATAGTAATGGTGAAAGAATAATGTTTTCTTTCCTAATAAGAAGCACATACTTTATGTTGTCTTGGCCCACTGTAATGACTAATCTTTCCGGCCAATGTTTTCTCTTATGATGAAAATCACGAGCTCGACTGTCTCAGAGGCAAAAAAAACAACAATATTTTGTGTATCCACGTTGCATTCCACATAGCATGCCCACCACTTTTAAATCGGAATAAACTTTCTAATTGTGATCTTTATAGTTAATACATTTAAGCAATTAAACCAATGTTTCGTACGATTCTTTAGTGTTTACAACATGGGTATAGATGGTTTCTTGAACTGCTTTGAAACTTTCTTTACTACTATTAACAAATAGTCACCATTCAATTGCATTGTAAGGCTCTCCAAGCTCCTCGAACAAACCAGAGATGTCCCTGCAGAATCATATCTTTACTTTTAGTATGTTACTTTTACATTTGACTCCAAAAAGTTGTATTGTTGTAAACAAGATGCAAGTACTTCTGCCTTTTCTTTTGTGAGCTCCAAATCTCTGACCAAATAATTTAATCGAGCCTTAGTAAGTAAGCGGCTCTCTCCAATTGTGTTATAATTGTCTTCAGATGAGTTTTGACTTACAAATGATGAGCCGGAACTTACGTTGGTGTTCGTTGATTTTGGATATTTGGGAATGGGCAATACATCCGAATGAGGAACTGGAAAACTGATTAGCATAAAACCACCTTTTTTTGACAAAAATAGCAATCGTCGATATGATTAGATGGTTTTCTCCAAATCATTGGTACTCCAAATTTCATGCATCGACTAATAAAAGGAAATTTTAACACATGAGGTATTTATATTAAATAAATCAGTAAAAAATAATTTCAATTTCGTGCCAGAAGCCCATCCTGTAAGATTTCTATAGCACGGAAAACATATGATACTTGGTGTCCATCTTTCTTACAAATTTTTGACAGGCAAAGTATTTATGATAAATATCTTTGAGTAAATTGCATACCACCAACACATTATCATTTTTTGTGGAACATAACTAATACATTCTCATTTTAAGACTTCTCTTTTTGGCATTTTTGTCATTTGTATAAATGAGGACACTTGCTTTCTTGACTACATAATTTGCAAAAAAAAAATAAAAACGGGTTCTCAGTACTCAGTGTAAGAAGTACAACAATTTCACAATTTTTCCTCCCAAAATAGATTTTTTAACTGTCCAATTTAAGTTTTCTTAGAAGAAATGATTTTTGTGCAGTAATTCTGTAAAAAATAGTAATATAAAACAGAAAAATTTAAAATTTGGGTACCTAAATATAAATGATAATAACTTTGGTATTTGTCCATAGATTTTCTTTTAAAATGGCTTATTTTCTTTGTAGAAGTACAAAATTGAAGAAAAAAATTATTTCATATTTTACCATGTAAAACGAATCTTTTTTATTTTTTTGAAATTTAAAAATTTGTGTTTCTATCAAAAAAAATTATTTTTTCGCGAAATTTTGACCTATATCTTCTTAACTACTTAACCGATTTAAAAACCATATTGAAAAAACATGTTGTGCCTTAACTCGTTTTCCGTTTGCAATTTTGAATGAGCCAAACTCGAGATATAGTCAAAATGGTAAATTCATTAATAAATTGAAATAAAAAAATTTAAAAAAATTTCAAAAACTAGCCCAGAAAAAAAAATTTTAATGCGAAGAAATGCTAGAAATTCATAAATGAAAATCTTGGTAGAAATATAAAAAAAAAAAACAAATTAATGTAAAATGTTTTGACGGAGAATTCATTTCAGATTACCAACTTAAAATTGATATTATTAATCAATATTTTCTTCAGAATTCTAAAAACCTAAAACAGCAAATTGATTACTTGCTAGGTGACTTGTAATGATCTAAGAACTTTATGTCAATGTGAAACATCTTTTACTTTTACCTATACTAATGACATAGAAGTATCTGAAATAGTTTCAGAACTGGATTGTTTAAAATCATGTGGATATGATGGAATTTCGCCAAAAATGCTATATATGTGTAAAGGTGGCTCACACAATGAAGGTAAATATTAGGGTAACTCAATTACCACAAGTCTGGACATTATCCCCAGCGTTGAACGGACGTTCAAAACCAAAAAAAAATAAATAAAATTTTATTGTCAACTTAGGTTGATATATGATAAAATTTTTAAATGCAGTGAATGTTAGTTTCTGATGAACAGTTGAATTCTTGTCTCCAGCTGCTAGACATCAATACTAAATTGGGAATACTGGCGTGGCATTGGTAGAGGTGTCATCTCGTGTTCTTCGATGTGCGGTTGTTGTGTATTTCAATTCCATTTGAATTTTGACAGCAGGATGATGATTGCAATGCTGCTTAGGAAAAGTGCTAGATAGCCAATTGTGTAGCTGTGCGTCTGGTGAGACTTCAATTTATTGGGTAATTTAGCGATATTATGTTGTTCTAGTGACCTTTGTAGAGTTGTTAGGTCCTTAATGTTTTTGGCATATGCATCTTCCAAGGCTGTTGAGTTGACGTTCTTAGTTTATGGAACTAGTAGAGTTCTTTGGTAATATTAAGTCTGAGATTTTGCCAAGACTTGTGTATGAGGACCTCAATGTGCTCGATATGGTTTTTCTTTCGTTCATAATGACAAATTCGTGTTTTAGCAGCATGCATTCTGGATCAAGAGTCAGTAAACCAGAGCCTTTTAATGATATAGGAATGATTTCCCTGTTGCAGACAGCTGTGGCTCTTGCGGATGGTGATGCAGCATATATCCATTGATTTCCTTTGCTGAGTGGTATCCATCAGATATTAGTTTTCTCTAGGATACAAGTTGGTGTCGTTTTGTTGTTGAATAAATGAATTTCGCATGTACAGACTTCCGATTCATAATTGTAACGGATTTGGACATTGGAGCAAAGAAACACGCCTTGTTCCATTGTGTCGCAGGCGCTTAACTCTGAATTTGTAAAAGGAACGTATTGCTAGCACATGGTTTAATGGAGACCATTGTATTATTCATTATGTTGGGACAGGAATCAAGTGAAACATCTGGAGTTTTTCACGTTCAATCAATGATAGAGTAATTTTAAAAACAGCGTGTTGGTGAGTTAGTCTGCCTTTTACCTTCATGAGTTTGAATAATTGTAGCATTTTAGTTTTTTCTGTCACTGGAAGACTCATTGATGGTGGTGAATGGAGTGAGATCTGATCAACTTCATTTTGAAACTTTTCTGGAGTCAGTAACCATGGACTGATTTTTCCATGATGTGTATCCATGAGAGTGTCAAGGATTGATGATTGTATGCCTTTTATGTTGTTTGCAACTAATGTTAACTCAGCTGAATTAAATAGTTGATTAAGTTGCACTTGAAACAGCACATTTTCGATGTCATGTATATCATTTGAAAAGATTTTAATTTCCTGCTCCAATTGTTCAAATCTTGCCTTAGCTGTTATTTGATTCTGCCGGATGATATTAATTGTGGAATCAACGATTGATGTCTGATTCTTCACTAATTTTAGCAAATACGATTCATTTTCATTGACTTTTTTATTGCTTCTGACATCTGTTCGGCGTATTCTGAATCCAGTACGCCAAATAATGAATGGGCGATATTACCAACAATATCCAGTGCTCCTCTTTTAACTCGTAGTTGTCGGTTATCTAGTTCTAGTTCTCTCCCCATGTGCCGAAAGTGATCAATGATACCGAGACATGATGTGTTCGTTGTGATAAGCTTGCACACGTTTTCCAATGACCTTGTCCCATTGACAAGGATTGATGTTTCGGACCAATTAGACGCTAAATCATAGTATACGAATAAATTCCATTCAGTAGTTGAAATAGCTGCTGTTCCAATTTGCTCAAAATGGATTCCGACCCTTGATCCGAATTTCTTATTTTCGATTGGAGTTCTAAATGCCATTGGAAACAGCAAAAGTATGATAAATAATGCTAGATTGAGATGGGTTGACAGTGTTTTCTTCTTCTTAGTTTTGGGTTCTTCACTTGAGTCATGTTGATTTATTGTTGTACGGTCATTATGATGACCGTCGATATATTGGTCGCTTGAATAGACCAGTAGCGGTTTTTACTTCAGCGACTCTTACAATTCCATCATCTCCAGGGTGAACTTGAACAACTTTTTCTAAAGGCCATTTCATAACGGGTGAATTGTCTTCTTTGATGATTACCATATCTTCTATTTTAAGGTTGGTGGACTGCGTTTTCGACTTGTTACGTTGCTGCAATTCGTTTAGGTATTCTATGGTTTCCAGAATTCTTGTTTTAAGCGAGATACAAGGTTCTAATGTGACAATGTTAAAGTCTGCATAGGTACTGGTCTGCTATCCCCTGGTGATGTAAGTGCCTCACCAATTAAAAAATGTCCAGGAGTTAATGCCTCAATGTTGTCTGGATCATTTGATAAAGGTGTTAGTGGACGGGAGTTAAGAATTGCTTCAATTTCGACTATTACAGTTTCTAATTCTTTCTGTGTTAAATTTGCAGTTGCAACACTGCGTAGAAGGAGGTGCTTTGCAGATTTCACCGCTGCTTCCCATAATTCTCCGAAATGTGGTGCTCTTGGGGGAATAAAGTGAAACTGTATTCCTTTTGAGCTGGTTGATGACATGATTGTTTCCTGTCCCTTTTTGGAGTAAATGCTCTCAGAAAATTCTGACAGCTGGTTTCTGGCTCCTCTGAAATTGGTAGCGTTGTCAGAGTAGATGTTCTGGCAACGACCTCGGCGACCAATGAATCTTTTTAAGGCGCCGATATAAGCTTCAGTAGACAAGTCTGATACTAATTCGAGATACACGGCCTTCGTAACGAAACAACAGAAGACAGCTATATAAGCCTTTGTTGGCCGATTTCCTCTGATTTTGTAGTGGATCCAAAATGGACCGCAGTAGTCTACACCAGCGTTGATGAATGGTCGTGCAGGAGAAACCCGAGCTTGTGGAAGGTTTCCCATGATTTGTTGGCACAGTTGTGGTCGTGACCTGGTACATCTGATGCATTTCTGAACTGTTGATCTTGCCATTATCTTTCCTTTTACTGGCCAAAATCGTTGTCTCATTATGTTCAGTAGCGCCTAAGGACAACAATGTTTATTTTCTTCATGAATCATTATAAATAACAGCTTGACGAGAGGGTCGTTATGTGAGATCAACATGGGGTGTTTTGCATCATACTGTAACATGGCCGCCTCAAGTCGGCCACCAACTCGTAGGATACGTCTTTCATCTAGGAATGGTGATAAGCTGCTGATGGAACTACTTTTGTCTACTCCGTTGTGGTTTTGGAGTTGTTTTAATTCTGCTGAGAAGTCAGAAGCCTGAATGGTTCGTATTATAAAGAATAGTGCATCATCGAGTTCAACTGGAGTTAATGATTTGCATCTAGGCCGCTCTTGTTTTCTTATCCTCGAATTTTTGATTAATCTAAGGACATATCCCAGTATTCTTTGTAGAGACTTAAGGGAATTCCTGTGGTGAGTCGTATATACAAAATCATCGTTGACGATGGTAACTGCCGTGATTGGAGCTATCTTCCTTTTTTCAATGTCCGTGTCAGTTGGGATGTGTGGTTGTGATGAAAACGAGGGTGGCCACATTTCTTCTCTTCCGTGTAGGAATGGCGGCCCGTAAAACCATAAGTCACATGAAGCCAATTTTACTGCTGATAACCCCCTGAATAATACGTCAGCTGGATTGTCCTTTGATCGAACATGGCGCCATTGGTTGGGCAAGATTAGTGATTGAATTGTAGCTACTCGGTTAGCAACGAATGTATGAAAAGTTGAAGATTGCGTTTATCCAAGATAGAACAATTTCAGAATCAGTCCATAAGAATACTGGCTGATCCTTCATTTGGGCATCGATTTTTACCCTGTGTACTAATTGAGCAGCTATTACGGCTGCACATAATTCTTATCGAGGCAGCGTTTGTTGCATTAATGGAGCAACCCGTGTTTTTGCGCATAATAATCGTGCAATAACTCTTCCATCTTTAAGAGTTGCACGGATGTATACCGCTGCACCAAATGCCTTTTCAGATGCATCCGCAAACACTTGTAATTGGGTTCTTACTAGAATGTCACCCTTGAAGATATGTCTTAAGATTTGTAGATTGTTTAAGCTATCTAATTCGGTTCTAAATGTATTCCAGTCTGTTTGAAGCTCCCTTGGTAATGGTTCATCCCAATCTAACTTTAGTTGCCATAATTGTTGAATGAATATTTTTGCCTTCACAACAGGAGCCACTAATCCAAGAGGATCATATAACCTTGCTAGATCCGACGTCGCTGAACGTTTTGATACAGTTTTTAGCGGGTTCATTTTTACCTTGACGCAAAAACGGTCCGTTTTAGGCATCCATAGTAATCCTAACGTTTTCACAGTGTTAGCGTTATTATTGCTAAAATCTAAATCCACCTCCTGATCGCCGAGTGGAATGTACTTTAGCAGTTGTGGATGGTTTCCACACCATCTTTTGAGATTGAAGCCGTTTATTTTAGAATCATAATGAGTTCCTTTTGTGTTTCTATGGCTGTGTTAAGACTATCTGAACCTCCAAGGCTATCATCCACATAGAAATTATCTCTTAACAGTTGTGCTCCATATGGATAATTGATAATGTTCTCGTCGGCGATTCTTCGCAAGCATTGTGTGGCTAAATAGGGTGCTGCCCGGGTACCGTATGTGACTGTGTTGAGCTTGTAGTAGTTGATGGGTGATGATGGATCCTTCCTCCATATTATAAGTTGAAATTGATGATTGTCGGGATGAATCAATATTTGTCTGTACATTTTTTCGATGTCAGTGGTAAAGACAAATTTCGGCAGGCGAAAACGAAGTAAAATTGAAAATAGCTCACTTTGAACAGTTGGGCCGTCAAACATTAAGTCATTAAGAGAGTGACCTGTGGAAGTTTTGGCTGATGCGTCAAACACTACTCGGAGTTTGGTTGCGGTGCTGTCAGGTTCTAATACGCCATGATGAGGAATGAAGTACTTGGGATCTAATAAGGTGTTGGGGTTGATTATTTGCATGTGTCCAAGTTGTTCATATTCTTGCATAAATTGAACGTATTGATTTCGAACCTTATCATTTTTCAGAAGTCTACGCTCGAGGCTTATGAACCTATTATATGCCATCGTATGGGATTCTCCTAATGCTGCTGGATTTCCCCTGAATGGAAGGCTTACTATAAAGCGCCCATCTTCGGTTGTGTGCGTATTATGGTTGAAGTGTGATTCACACTGTCTTTCTTATGGCGACAAATTTTTCACTGTGGATTCAATTTCATCTAATTTCCAGAGCTGTTCTATAGCCTCCTCTACCGATGAAGTGCTGGCAAATATAGCACATGTAAGTGCACATAAGGGGTAGGAATTGGATTTTTTCCTATTGCATCTCCTACAATCCATCCTAATGTTGTGTTTTGTAGGGTTGGGAGATCATCAGCAAGGTGTATCGTCCCATTTTTAGTTTATTTGTAATAGAACTCTGCTCCAAGTAGCAAATCAATTTTTTCTTGCTGGTCAAAGTGAGGATCTGCAAGATAAATGTTATTGGGAATGTCCCACAATGAAATGTCAATATGTTGACTTGGTTGTGCGGGAATTATACTTGGTAGTACGTATGCTTCCACGTTCGTTGAGAAGAAACGATCCCTGGACTTCATTTGAATGCTTGTGCGATACCTGGATTTCTTTTGGATTTCACCAATGGCCATCAAGGCAAAGTGAAGCTCCTGATGGTGGAATGGATAGTTTTTGGCAAAGACGTTTCGGTACAACATTCTAAATTCGTCTGATGCACCATTTGGGGCTGTAATTATCACTCTTGCCGTTGCTAGCAAGACATAGCCCTGGCAGCCCGCAGCGTCGTTGGTTGTTGCTGTAGCTGGAACTGATGCAATTGCTACGACATTTGAGGCAGGCGCTCCTTTTGTCGTATGTGGATGTGAGACCCTGCTTGATCCTGAACTGGAATTTGGTGAGTTGTTGTCTTTCCTCTCCAAGTGAAGCAACGTGTTGTGCCTTTTTCCACATTTTCTGCAATTACTTGATTTGCATTTTTTTGACGCGTGATCACTTCTGAAGCAGTTGACGCATAGTTTGCGTTGTTGTACCCAGCGTAGTCGTTCTTCTTCTGATAATTGGCGAAATTTATTGCAGTGGTAGAGTTTATGGCTACTGTTATTGCATAATTTGCATATGCTAATGCTGTGTCCATTGGATGTTATTATTGTTGAAACCGCCTTTTGTGTCGTTTTTTTCTTTGGAACGATTGCCTCCATAGATTGAAATTGAAGTTCCAGGAATGATAAAAATTCAGTTATCGTTGGCACATCCCTTCGGTTAGTTAGTGATTGCATGTACCTGATGTGCGTGTTTTTATCAAGGTTTTTAATCAATACTTGTATAAGTATTGCATCCCAAGTAGATGTTTCAATTTCCAAATTGTTCAATGCCAGTAAGCACTCTTTGGTGGTGTCATGCATAGATTTGATAGATTGAGCAGATGACGTCACGGACTGTTGGTTGAGTATTCTATCAACGAGGTTTGATACTAAAATTCTCTTGTTGTTGTAGCGATCCTGTAAGGTTCCCCAGGCAGTTTTATAATTTGTCTCGGAAAGAGAGAATTGACTGATTAGATGTTTAGCTTCTCCTGACAAATTGTTTTTCAAATACCACATTTTCTGAATGGCGGGAATCGGCTGTTTATCCACCATTTCAGAAAACAAATCATAGAACTGTCGCCATTTCAAATAGTCGCCATCAAATTTCGGTATGGTAACTTTTGGCAAATGTAACGACGAAGTTGACTGATTTGAAGGAGTTGGCTGATGTGAATGAGTTGGCTGATTTAAATGAGTTTGCCTAATTGTACAGTCGTTTTGCACCTTGTTAGCCATTATAGACAGGCTGACCAAACGCTCTTGAACCTTGTCGTTTTACTCATAAAAACTGTCGATGTCAAAACCAGATAGTAATGGATCCTCAAAACTTTCGCATATACTGTCGTATAAGTCCTCGATCTGGTCCCAAAGTTTGTTGATCGTTGCCAGTTTGACGTCGTAGAATGGAAGTGGTTGAATTTCATCGGTAGTGGTTTCTACCTTTAAGAATCTGCTTAGAGCTATCATCCTAGCTTGTGCCTTTCTGATCAAGCCTTGGTCTTTAATAGACTCCTGCTGAAGCAATGATAAAGCACCAGTGTTTTTATCTGCTGGTAGCTTTTGTTGGGATACGGCCTTTATACGATTAGCCTCTGTTGAAAATAACCTTGTATATGAGTTTGTTAACTCACTGATTTTTGAGTAGTAGTCCTTCGTAAAATACTCATGCTCTGTCTTCAGCCTTTTAACTTCATCAAGCATACGTAATTCTGTATCCTTGGCCTCAAACTGATCCCAAGCTTCCGATAGTCGTCTTATACGCTCCTCAAAGTATTCTGCGGTGTTTTTCTGTCCGCAGAGTCTTTTTTGAAGTTTCGGACTATCGTTTGAATTGATTCGCCCGTTTCCAGTAGGGTATCCAGTAACAGTTTCGCCGTTGCCATTGTATATGGTAGCCTTTGCCTGTTGTTCTGTCGATTTGTCGATTAAAATCCAGGAACTGATGAATTCGGTCACCAATGTTATGGTGCCTGTTGTATATGCTCCAACAAAAAATGCTGGAATTGATGAATTTGGTCACCAATGTTATGGTGCCTGTTGTATATGCTCCAACAGAATTGCTGGAACTGATAAATTAGGTGTAGAGGATCGATTGTTGCTTGTTGTGGCCTCCACTGGTGTAGAAGGCGTTATAGCGTTGGACTGCTGTCCAAGTGTTTAAGGTTGCGTGTTTGTATTGTTGAAAGCCCCTTACAACTAGTGGGGGCAAGCTTAAAATCTCGTCCGGGTCACCAAAATGTTTATATTAGTGGGGATTCAATGCAAGCGCATGAACTTGGATTGAGACTAATTTTGTTTTGTTTAGAAATTCCCTTCAAGCACTTGTTACTTGAAAGGAGGTATTTGAATAAACAGTCAAAGCGTTTTAATTTGTTTTAACTGGTGAAATTATTCTTTATTGCTCACTTATTTATACTAAAATTATGCTTACTTTCCTAAATTACACTGACTTACAATTTATGGCCTTTTAGCCAATAGGAAACAAGAATGCTAAAACTTGCTGATTTACCATAATTGCTTTTAAATTTGTATAAAATTGACGGCCTTTCAACCAATGTTTAAAAGGCATGCAATTAATGGAATTTAATATTCATGGGACAATTTTAATTCCCACGTGTAATCTGAACCCCTTAACATTAAGGTGGCGCTCACACAATGAAGGTAAATATTAGGGTCACTCAATTACCACAAGTCTGAACAGCTACCTTACAAGTCGAAAGCAGTACGTCGAAGTTAACCATCAGAAAAGTTTTACAGGTACTGTTGAATATGGAGTTCCTCAGGGAAGTGTCTTGGGTCCATTTCTATTTAAAATTAATATTAATGATGTATAAAATCTTCAACTAATTAAAAAATTGTATATGTACGCGGATGATAAAAGCATTTTTTACCCATAAAAGCATGAAATTACTCTAAAAGCACACATGGAGTATGACGCAGTACTTGTTTTGGAATATTTAGGCCACAAACACGAAATCGTGTTTTTAATTTATATGTAGATGGAAAAGAAGTTTTCGAAAACTTTACATTAAAATATCTTGGTATAAATCTACAAAATAATCTTAAATGTGACTTTCATATTTAAACCCTGAGATCAAAAATTCTATCTGTAGTTGATTTACTTTATAAATTTAGAAGAAAATTTAACATAAGAAAAAATTGGTTATTTATCAAGCTTTGATCCACAGTCATTTAAACTATTTGCCTATTATGTATGGTTATAAAAAAACAATGAATTAAAATCGTTACAAAGAGCTCAGAATAGGGCACTGAAATCGGTTTTTAATCTGCCTTTAACTTTTTCAACAACATCCTTGTACAAAGATGTATCCTCTACAGTTCTTCCTGTATATGGATTATTTAAAATGGAAGTACTACTGTATTTTAAAAAATATTGGTCACCATACAATTTTGTTTTTAAAAAACCAAACAGTATTTTACACGAGAAATAGTTCGAATTTGAAAATAGCGAAATGTCGTTTGGAAACAACAAAACAGCGGGTAGAACACATTGGTAGTTTGGAATACAATAATTTAGCCCGATATATTAAAAATATTAAAAGGATTTCTATATTTAAAAAAAAATTAAAGGACATTTATTTCAAGAATTAGAAATATTTCTAATGTAATGTAATCTCACTGCTTTTTATATAATTTAATAATTGAAAAAAAAAAATATTTTCTTTTTGAATTATGTGATATTCTTAATATACTTTTTGCAAACTTGCCTTAATAATGTCCTAGAGACGCAGAGGCAAAATATTTTGTAATATATATATATATTGTTACAGAAATTCCATTTACTCGTAGAAACACAAATCCCCATATGTTAGCCCTGAAATGTAAACAATTAAATGACAACCCTTCACCATAACTAATGTTTCTTACGTCAAACTGTAAAAGAACATTCTCAAAGTTGCCAGTATGCAGCTTCCAGATGGTGCTGCCATATTCTAGTTATTTTAACCCGCATATATAAAAACGCCAGCAAGGTGGCAAAGTAGTTCAGTTTATAAGTAAAACGCAGAGTGTGAAGAAGTGTGGCTAACGTTTAGTCTATCTAAATCGTGTAAATAAAGTGTGCTGTTAAAGTGTATTTCTGTAATTTTAAGTGACGGTGTTTATTATTTGCAATATAGAAAGAACTCGATTTATTTAAAAGGTAAATAAATCAACGATTTTATAAAGGGTAAAATCGTAACAATATATATATATATATATTGAATCAATATAAAAAAACTTGCAGACAAATGTTAATGTGTTTTGTTGTCGTTGGACTTCGAAAATAGCAGTGATACCAACTATTTAAAAGCAAAAAGCGCCGGTCGAGCACTAAAAAAGAGCTAAAGAGCGCTAAATGTAAAAAAACTCATATTTTCAATTTTCAAAATTTAAATTTGTTATTATATTGTACTTATTTGAGATCAATTTCTTTACTTGTGTTGTATTTTTACAAAAGTTAAACAAAGTAAATAAAAAAAATAAAAGAATAAACTTAAATATTTACATAGAAATTTTTAAAATAGTCCATTAAATTGGTCATTTTCGAATAAAAATGTATTTTCCTCTTTTTTTTCGGGAAATAAAATAGATTTTAAAAAATATTTCGACTTTTTATAAGTTTGATTTGAATTAATTTTTGAACAAACGTGTGGTGGTATTTTATAATTCGAACAACAGGTGTTTTTTTGTTTTAACCCATATTTTATGTGAATTAAACAATTTGATGTGTTTAAAGACATTCGGTTCCGTATTTTATTTTTAAAAAAATTCATAACGCTAAATGTTCTTTCAACTTCAGCATTAGAGTAAGGGAATGTTAATAGTTTCAAAACAAAAGTTGTAAAATTATGGTATAGATTCTCATCTAAAGAATTTCTAAAGTTATGAACTTCGATCCAAAATGCATCTGTCCTTTCCAAATGTTTTCAATTTCGTTATCATTGTTTATAAATTTTTATACCCTTCACCACAGGTGGAAGGGTATATATAAGTTTGTCATTCCGTTTGTAATTTCTACAATATTGATCTTAGACCCTATAAAGTATATATATTCTGGGTCCTTATGAAGAGCGAATTTGATTTAACGATGTCCGTCTGTGTGTTAAAATGGGTTTTCCGAAGAACCCAGACATGATGAGGACTTAATTGTTTTTTATTTCTGTTACATGTGATCCATTTCTGTTTGCTATTAAAAATCAGACAGATCGGTTAATAAATGGCTGAGATATTAGCAAAAAACCAGGACTACCTATAATTTAAATTTTCGGTAAAATCCCTTTGTTTAATTGTATGTAGAATATTAAGCATAAAAAACACATCCATGTGTTAAAATTCTTTTCTTTCATCTCCACCTTTTATACACAAACAACACACATACAAAGATTTGTCATTTAAATAAAAACTAAACAAATCTCTAATGAACGAATTCTTTTATATATGAACCTCTATTGACGATGATTTTGTGTATGCTTCAATAGCTCAGTTGTCTAGACGCTATTTCACAAATCCTTTTTTTCTCTAAGGCCGCGGGTTCGAGGTTCGAATCCCGGTCCAATTCACTTTTTTTTTGTACATTTTTTTATTATTTTCTTAAGACTTTTTTTTTGTTTATTTTTGGTTTTTTTTAACATTTAATAATTAATTTATATAAAATTTTATATTAATAATTAAATAATCCATAAATAGGCTAAAAACATCAACATTTTTATAAAAACCCTCTGATACAAATAAAATACAAACGTTTTTATACCCTTCACCACAGGTTGAAGGGTCGCGGGTTCGAATCCCGGTCAATTCACTTTTTTTTTGTTTATTTTTTGTTTTTTTTTAACATTAAATTATTAATTTAAATAAAATTTTATATTAATAATTAAATAATCCATAAATAGGCTAAAAACATCAAAATTTTTATAAAAACCCTCTGATACAAACAAAATACAAACGGTTTTATTTTTATTATTTGCTCCGATTTAAAAGAATTTATAAACCATTTTTTAACCATTTTGTCATATATTAAGAAAATTTTATACATAATTTCCCTTTGAGTGCAACTTTTTTAGGTCATTATAAACTATTTTCCTTCATATTTTTAAAAATAAGCTAAATAAATTAAAAATAAAAAAGCGAAATAAAATCCCAAATACAAGTTTGCCAGCTAAATCAAACTTTTTTGTAGAAATAAAACACATGCAGTTCTAGTGATTTCTTTTAACGATTTGTAAAAAAATATTTTTTGTCGAAAAAAGCTTTTTTTAGAACTAAAAAGATTTTTGAAAAAAAATATGAACACTGATTGGCATTATGATCGTGATTGTTGTTGTTTTTGTTGTTTTTTGTTGAACTTTTTGTCTTTCACCTCCTCACCTTTTACCCACAAACAACAAATCCATACAAAGGTTTGTCATTTAAGTAAAACCCAAACAAATCTGTTTTAAACGAAAACTCTTTATTTACTTCTATTAACGACGTTTGATTATGTCCTTCAATGGCTCAGTGGTCTCAGCGCTTTGTCACAAATACTTTTTTTCTCTTAGTCGCGCGATCGAGCCCCGTCTATTCAACTTTTTTCATTTTTATATTTTTTTAACACTTTTTTTTATTTTCTTAAGACTTTTTGTTATTTTTTTTTATTTTTTTTTAACAAAACAAATGCGTCCAGCACAGTTGTCTTAACGATGTTGGTCAGCTCTTCTGTATAATTGGAGAACGGAAAGAGGAAAAGTTTCCAAATAAGGTACAAGCTTGGTTATCAATACACAACATCTGACCAAATGTGGGCGGGATCCTTGAATTGGGCGTGGCACAAAATATATTAATTTATATCTTAAGAACGGTAAGACCGTAATTAAATACTCCATAAATGGGCTAAAAACATAAAAATTTTTATAAAAACTAAAATGGATACGTCTTATATATCCAAAGATCGAAAATCTTTAGTAGAAAGTAGTTATAACCAAAACCTAAAAAAATACCTATTTTCGGGAACCATAAATCTTTCAGAGTCCAAGTTTTATCACTAAACTTAATGGTAAATTTTCACTTAAAGATGTCCGTATAAAAATCTGTCCATTCCCTATATGTCCATATATAAACTTCACTATTTTCCCAACCATGGAGAAGGGTATATAAGATTCGGCATAACCGAATTTAGCCGCTCTTACTTGTTTTATAACAGCTGTTGTATCTTCTGTATTATTTGAAAAAATATTGTTAACGCTAAATGCAGAAATCGTTTTTAAAATTTCAAAATTTAATGGTAGCTTTGCTCTTATTTCATAAACAAGACTTTTAGTGAATTCTATTAACTTTCTTTTAATTAATTTTTTTTCACTTTTTGTAATATTGGCATCAAATCCGTAACCTAAATAGCAATGTTTATTTATGACTGGTTCAATTTCACCTTCCATGTAATCAAATCCATCCATTGGAATTATTATTTTATTTGTTAAGCTTTGCAGCAAATGAAACAAATCACTAAAAAGTTTCGTATGATCTGCACTTTGAGCTTCAAAGGCTAAATTAACTTTTTGAATTTCAGCCAACACAGTCGATAAATAGGTTAAATAAATAGAATTTGTTTGGTCGGTATACATTTCTTTAAGTAAAGATGTTTCAAACGATTTATCACTCACCATATTAAAATGAGTTTTTAATTCTAGCCACATTTCTAATATAATCTTGATTTTTTTTCTATGGAAAGCCATCTTGTGGGTGCCGCCAATGGTATCTTTTTTGGAGTATCATCATCAGTATTTATTAATTTAAATATTTTGTGAAAGGATTTTTGTCTTATGGATGAGTTTGAAAACCAATTATGAGTTTCTTTGACTAAAAAGTTAATATTTGACGGAAAACTCTTTTCAGCAGCAGCACACAATGCTAATTGCAACGAATGGCACACACATCTAACCAACACTAAATTTTTTATATTATATTTATCAATTTTTTTGTACAACCCATTATTTATTCCAGTCATTACTGCTGCATTATCAGTTGCGATTGCCACCAATTTGTTCATATCTAAATCAAAAAGTTAAATTAGGCGTTCCAATCCTACCAGAAGATCATCAGCTTTACCGCCATTTAAATCAATCAGTCCCAAAAATGTTGTTTCGAATTCTTTTTTTGTTGGGCTAAAGTATCGAACAACAACTCCCAATAATTTCTCCACCGACACATCCGTTCCTTTAATAAATACTTTTTAGTAAAACAAATAATTTAACGAGTTATATTTATATACCTTCATCCAATATGAGGCTGAAATGTGAATATTTTAAATATTCTAGAAGTTCATCAATGAAGTGAGGAGCTAAAACATTAGTAACTATATTGAAGTACTTTGCTCGGTGAAGACTTATATTTGCTGCTTTACTATCCGAAAATACTTTGCAACACACTTCTCCAAGATGACCCATATCTGAAAATGGTGTATGGACTGCAGTATCAAGAGCAATACTGGCTTGGCTAGTTTGCATTTCAGTGGGAACTGCTGGTGTAAATGAAATTGCCGGCTGGGAATAAAATACATCGATTAAAGGTTCCATGGACTTTTGATGCTTTTTGGATTGATTGTGCCATATAAGATCACAGCGCTTAGCAATAATTTGGCATTTACAATACAATACAACAGAATGCTTTTGTTTCGTCTTTTGCTGGCCTTATCCATTTTTGCAAATAGCGATCCATCTAAAGTTATAAATAACATACAATTACTCAAAATTTTCTAACCTTGCAAAATTTAAAGCTTGTGAAAAAATAGCTGTTATTCTTTACCAATTCAAGAGAAAAACAATTTTAAATACAGAGTAGTAAAAAAGGTATTCATTATGTTATCAACTTAAAGTGATTGACAAAAAAACATTTTTATTTACGAAGCTGCCAGACTATTAGAAAATTTACTAGTTTGAAAAAAATCGGTGTTGCACATAAAAAAAGCTAAAAGCGCTAAAGCAAATCTCAGATAGAGCCATCCTGGCTCTTTTTTTTTTAAAGAGCTAAACGAAAACGGTGCGCGCTGTGAGCACTCAGAAAGCGCTAAATCTAGCGGAAAAAAGCTAAGTTGGCATCGCTGGAAAATAGAGTTAACCATTCTCTCTTAGTTAAAAAGTTAAATAGCCGTTTTTTTTATTTGTCTGTCCCCGTATGCAAATTGATTTCTTCTTAACTTTCATATAGAATGCAATATGTGTTTAGTAATGGTACTGGTTCTGTACTTGGGCTTCTACTTTTTATTATGTTTATTATCCAAGGCAATGTTGTTTGGTAGCGGCGGTATTTAAAACTTTTCTATTAATTTAAATGGTAATGCTGATTTTGTTGATAAATTTAAATGTCTTGGTGCAATTCTTGACATGAAGCTTAGATTTGAGGATCCTGTCAATATTGTTGTTACTAATGTTAATTTCGCGTTAAGAAAATTACATAGCTTGGATAATATACTGCCATTTAATGTTAAGCTTAAGGTTGTTCATGTACTAGTTATGCCGATACTGCTTGGAAATATATTCTGGAGCTTTGGGTTATGTTATGAAAAAGATATGATTAGCTTTCAATCGTGTTATGAGATATTTATACTCACTTAGAACGCATCATCACATTTCGTCTTATGTTTTGAAATTTTTGGTATATCCATTTTTTAATTAGAAATTGTTTAATTAGAAATGTTTTGCATGTTTATAAAGTGTATAATTTACAAAATCCGCAGTTCGTGTTTAATATTCTTAAGTTTGGTGGTTCTATTAGGAATAGACAATTAGTTATTCCAAAACTTATTCCGCTATTGGGGCGTTCTTTTCTTGTTAGGGTTGCTCGTATGTCCAACAAATTGACACTCACATTAAAAACATTTGATTTTTCTATTGTCACGTATAAGCATAAACATTTTCAAATTATTTCACATGATACATTTTGTTTGCCTTTATATTTCAAATTGAAGATTACTTGTGTTTATTTACAATATTATTATAACTTTTTTTTTGATAATCTAGTTATTTAATAAGACTCTGTTAGCACTCTTTGTTATTTTTTATTATTTTACATTTTATTACATAAAAATTATATTTTATGCCACTTAATACTTCTTATTTAATTTTTATTTGTATTCAATTTGAATTGCTTGCTTTATAAACTCTTAGTACACATTTGTAACCGATTATTGCCTTTAGGCCAGGTTATTGTAATAAATAAAGAAATTAAATTAAAAGTGCTAAGCCGTCAAAAGCATTGGGGACGCATGGAATATCTATGCTGATAATTGAACATCTGGATTCAACAGGAGTCGATTATATGACATATTGAAAACAGTGAAAAACGCAAACCAGGGAGTTTCGTACAGACACAGTCAACCACGCTTCCTTCTTCAGAGATATTTGCGACGCTTCGGAGATATTTGCAACGCTCTTTACCAAATGAACGAAGGAAGTGAGCCTGGATCTGAATGTAAAAGTCGATGACGTCGGAATTCCGACCCCAAAATACTTGGGGCAACATTCAACAGTCTCTACTCGTCCTCTGCACATGCCACTGCAACATTCAACAAGGCGCGAAGTAGAACTAAGGTCCTTAAATCGCTAGCCAGCAGCACTTGGAATAAGGTTAAAGAAGCCGGTCATTGGCAAATTATACAGCACCAGTGCGAACCGCAAATGTAATAGATAAGCAGTTAACAAATCTTTAGAACTGTCAAAAATTCAGCCTTAACAACGGTCACGAGTTGTCCCCAAATGTACTCGATACATCACCCTCATGAGGAATCGAAGATCTTTATGGTCAAGGAACATAGTCATATGTTGATAATGTAGTACTTTCTTATTTTTTTATATTAGAAAATCTGATGACTGTTTTATAACAAAACCCCCTTAAAATCTGACCTTTTCTTTAAGGGAACGATTTAGAAAATTCTTAATTAAAGTCAATCCTTTAAATAAGTTCTCCATTACAAAAAGTCCCCATGGGGAAAACGTTTTATTTGAAGGTAAGGGTTTTTGTATTTAAAAAATCCTGCGAATCTTTACTTTTAAACAATTTCCCTGAAACTGACAGTTATTTTCATATGCTTTTTCTACAGGATAAAATCTTTAGAACTAAGGGGTTTCTTTTAAGAAAGAGTGTTCGGAATCTGAGAGGCTTCCTATGAATATATGGTGTTTTCAGTAGGAAAAACTTTGCAGAATCAGATGTTTTTTCTATAGAAAAGAATTTCTTAGAATCAGAGTGTTTTCTATATTAGATTTTCTCAGAATATAAGGGTATAATGGGAAATGTCCTGTTTTTAGAATTTGAAGATTTTTATAAGACAAATTCCTTAGATTCTGAGGAATTTTCTATAGGAAAAAGTCCTTAGATTCTAAAGATTTACCTATAGGGTAATACTTAAGAATCTGAGTTTTTCTAAGAACTTTTTCCTTCACAATCTAGTTACTTTTCCCTACTGAAAAATTCTAAGAATACGAGGACTTCAATAGAAAAGCCCTCAAAATGAAATGGATTTTTCCTACAAAAAAGCCTTCTGAATCTGAGACTTTTAATACATGAAAACTCTGAGAATTAAGACATTTTTTCCTATAAAAATCTTTTAAAATCTGAGGAATCTTTTCTTTAGACAGTAGCCCAGGACATGATTATCTTCAAGAAAAAAACCTTAGAATACCAGAATTTATTCCTATAGCTTTTTGCTATAGAAAAACCTTCGGATTCTAAGTACAATTGTCTTTAGAAAGATATTCAAACTCTGAGGACATTTTTTCTTTACAAAAGTCTGTAAATTCTGAGAAGCTTTTGTTTTATAGAAAACCGGTAATTCATTATTAAACTACTTTTGAAATTTACATTTATCTTTATCTAATAATAAAAAAATCGATTTAATGAATAAAAGAAATACCTAATATTATGATTATAACTATTTTTCAAAGTTAATTAAACAAAAAATATACAAGATTTTTCGAACATAAAAGTCAAATGGAAATTACATATTTTTTATTGTCACAAAGTTTTAAGTGAAATTAAAAATATTTATTAAAATTCACATTCGATTTCTAATAATTTTTTGATTGACATGTTTGTAAATTGTTATTTTTCATACAAAAAAAATTTTAACCTTTGTAGGGTGACAAGTTTAGGTAACATTACCTATAATGTTTTTGTCTGCATATCCATAGTCACACCATAGCGAGGTATAACCCCCCTATTTGTGATTGTGACAATAACAACGCCTTATGCATTACACACATGTTATGCACTAAACTTGAACATATTAGAAAACAAATATTTTCTGATATAAATCAATTTCCATATCTATCATTTCCACTGGCATCTCTGCCTCAAAATAAAAACAACGTGTTAGTTTGCGCTTAAAAGAAAATATAAATTTTATTAATAAAAAGTACAAAAACTATTAATTTTGTTTAATTTTCTGGTGGTTGACAATGTTTGCCCAAAAGAGAAGACGTTATTGGGGCAATAACCCCAAGTTTAAGATGCCTAAAACATCTGATGGCCCAAGTACTAGTGGCAATAGATTTCAGCTTCTATCTGACGATGAAGAAGAAGAGGTTGTTGCTTTTAAAGAGAAAATTCCTCCTATAATTGTGGACGCTACCCACAGTTTTTCAAATGTGATCGGATTAATAGGCGAAAGGTACTCATTTAAAAGAATGACGATTGGAACTAAAATATTATCCAACTCACTATCACTGTACCAAGAGGCGTAAAGTGTACTTAAAGACAGAAATTTCCAGTTTTATACTCACGAGGTAAAGGACACTAGAAGCTTTAAATTGGTGTTATTTGGACTACCAAATCTGGACACTAATACGATCAGGGATGAATTTGTCAGCTCGCATAACATAAAGCCTTTAAGCATAAGGGAATTGGAAACAAAAAGGTCTAGTGTAGATGATGCACTTTACTTAATTGAGTTTGACCGTCAGCACGTATCTAAGAGGGAGATTACAAAAATTCGTTATTTTTCTAATATTGCTGTCTTTTGGAGAAAACCTCTTAAAAGTAGCAAAGGTCCCACTCAGTGCACTAAATGTGCCATGTATGGACATGGTGCTAAAAATTGTAATCGGCTCAAAATCTGTTCAGCCTGCGCGGTTAATCATGACCTTGAGGTATGTCCATTAAACAAAGTTAATAATGATGGCAGTATAATTTATAAATGTTTTAACTGTTTAAAAAAGAACTTAAAGCACGTAAATCACAGAGCTGATGACCCTAGGTGTCCAAGTCGTCAAGAATATTTAAATATCAGGCTCCGAGCAACATCTAAATCGAAACCTATCAGTAATAAAAATAGTGCTTCTAATTTTAACATAGATGATCATATTTTCCCGCAATTACCAAGGCAAGATGGACAAAATAATACTAGTTATTCCCGCAATAATGCTAATTTGTATTCAGAGACAACTAAAAGCAAAGGTCATGATAGATATAATGACAATGACATATCCAATGAAAGGCTCATGCAAATATTTTTTGAAGCTGTAGATGCTTTACAAAAATGTCAAAACAAGTACGATAAGCTACGAGTTTTAGGTATGATGCTTCAACATGCCATATAATCCCAATGTTTTACACAATGTTCATGTTATGCATTGGAATGCCCAAGGCATAACAACAGTTTCATCAGCTGCTCAGCTGGAACACGTATTACACAAACTGAATATTGATATTCTATTTTTAAATGAGACTTTTTTGAAACCACATCACAAATTTCAACTTGGTGGCTATAAAATTTATAGAGAGGATCGCTATACGCACGGCGGAGGCGTTCTAATTGCAATAAAATGTAATATTAAGCATATTCTTTTACCAAAAATCAATACAAATACTGCTGAAAACATTTCAATTCAAGTTGAAATAAATAGACGATCTGTTATATTTACCTCAGTGTATAATCCAATTTACACCACAAATTTTACTGCTGATTTAGATAAATTAACCACCTTTTCTAATGATTTCTTTATATTTGGAGATTTTAATGCCCAAAATACTCAGTGGAATTGTGCATTAAATAACTCGGCCGGAAAGGAGCTCTACAATCACTGCCAACAATCTAATTATTACATTTTTTACCCAAGTGAGTATACTCGCTTTGGTCAAAATCTCAACTCAGTCCAGCCCTCTACAGTAGACATTCTGTTAACGAACTCCTGTCTCCAACCTCAAAACTCATCCAAACATTTTACAATCGGACCATGTTCCAATATCCTGCAGTATATCTGGGCGTGTTCAAAATATTACTTTTACAGTTCCCTTATATCACCTTGCTGACTGGTCGGCAATTAGAAACTGGGTTGAAAATGAGATCGGTAATCTGAGCAGGGACTCTCCCGATTTTGTCACAGGTAATCTTGATTCTTACTTTGAAAAAATAATATATATCATAAAACAAGCTTTTGGAAAAATACCTGTCGGCTGCAAAAAGTCTTGGCAACGCGAAATCTCAGATGTTAGCAAAATGTTAATTGGTCAAAGAAATAAATATAACAGAAAATTTCAAAGATGTAGGGATTTGAGTTCTAAATGTCAAATAAAAAGTATTTTAATACTAATAAATAAACTTATTGAATTCCACCTTAATAAAGACCGGAACGAAGCATGGTCAAAATTTATTACCAGTTTACTGTCGGGCTCAAAAAAATTCTGGAAAATATCAAAAGCTATAAAATGTAATAAAAAGGCTTTTGCGGATCTGCATATAAACGGCCAGGTTATAAAATCTAGTGCAGATAAGGCAAATGCTATAGCAGATGTTCTTTAAAAATCACACACCATTACTTTGAATAAATCTTCACCTATGGATTCAAAAGTTTCTAACTACATTCAAATTTTTAATGATAAAATTATCGAAAGATCGAGCGTCCAAATTACCAATAGTGCCGAAGTAAAATCGTTTGTGTTTTTATTAAAGAATAATAAAGCACCTGGATTAGACAGTATAAATAGCATTATACTAAAAAATATGCCCAATAATTTTTATGCATTTTTAAGTAAACTTTTCAATAGTTGTCTAATAAATGGTTATTTCCCCACGATATTTAAGAAGGCAAAAGTAATCCCAATTGTCAAACCAGGAAAAGATCCTAAATTACCTACCAGTTACAGACCGATCAGCATACTAAGCATATTGGATAAAGTTTTCGAAAAAATTATAGAAAAACGACTTTTAGAATTTTCCAATCACAATGATATTATTAATCCTCAACAATTTGGTTTCCGCAAGGAACACTCTACAGCACATCAATTAAAAAGAGTGATAAATTTTCTTGACACGAACAAAAGAAATCGTAAGAGTACTGGAATTGTTTTTCTTGACATAGAAAAAGCCTTTGATACAATTTGGCACGATGGCCTCGTTTATAAACTTAACATCTTTAATTATCCAACGTACTTGCAGAAAATAATAAAAAGTTTTTTATATCACCGCTCATTTGTAGTTTCTGTCGACAACGCATTATCAAGTATTAGACAAATCCCTGCTGGTCTGCCGCAAGGGTCTGTTTTATCCCCTACACTATATTCGGTATTTACTTCCGATATTCCTGTTCGAAGAAATCATGAAGCAGCGTTTTATGCAGATGATAGTGCTTTCATTTGCTGCGGTAAGGTATCAAACGCAATTATTAAAAAGATGGAGGATAGTTTAAAATTCACCCACAAATACTTTGATAAATGGAAGATTAAAGTAAATGTCAGCAAAACCCAAACCATTATTTTTCCATATAATAGGTCAAGGAATAGGTCCCACGAAGCAATTACTTTCTAATGGAACTGTAATTCCACTGCAAAATAGTATCAAATATTTAGGGATTATATTAGATACAAAATTAACATTTAAAGAACACATAAAATATGTTTGCGAAAAGGCGATTAAATGCGGTCGTGCTCTCTACTCCTTACTCAACAGAAGATCTCAACTTAATTTAAAAAACAAAATCCTTCTTTACAAAATGTGCATTCGGCCAATTTTGACCTATGGATGCCAGGTCTGGTTTCAAAAAGCTCCTAAAACGTACGCAAGGAAATTACAGATAATTCAGAATAAAAATCTAAAAATAATTCACAACTTACACCCTAAATATTCTACTAGCCTATTGCACAGTAACTTCAACCACATAATGATTAATTCATTTGCGAGACAATTGACTCTGACATTTAATGATAAATGCAGAACGTCTAAGTATGGGATAATAAGGAATTTGCTCAATAATCACTAATAGACTCTTTGGTTATTAAAGAGTTTTCATTAGTGATTGTTGTTAAAATTTTTTATAACACTGATTAATTACAAGGTTTTTTGATTGTCAATTTTCCTTATGGCTGTGATATTACGTATTAGTTTCTTTATTTAATTATTTAGTTGTTAATTGTTGAAATACTTTTTAAGTAATATCTCGAAATATTGTAAATAAATTTTTTTAATAATGAAGACTTGAATAAAGACTATTTAAAAAAAAAAATATCTATCATTTCCGCCAAAACATACAATTAACAAAACAATTGGGCAGTTCACAGCCGATATTGTATTTTGTATGTTGTGTTGAAATACATTATACAAATATTTTGTTGTGAACAGTCAGCAGTATTTTCATGTTGTAAAACGTCAAATAGTGAAGAAGAAAAATAAAAATATTTATAAATTTATAGAAACAAGAAGAAAAAATAAAAATAAAATGCAAAATAAAGGTGAAAGTGAAAAAACAGGCATTCACTTGAGACTGATATGTTATGATACACAATACAACATTTAATAAACACAGCAGATGAAGTTGTAAAGTTGTATCAGATTTTTAAGTGTAAATTACCAACAAAAATTTTACACTATTGTAAGGTAATACACGATACAACAGATACAACGATACAATACCCGTTGTGAATTGAACAAATAAGCTACTTGAAGTGTATTAATCTTAATAAAAAGATTTAAATAATTTTATGGAATATAACATCATATTTGTAAAAATCTTTTTAATTTAAATATCTTTTATAACCATTTAGTATAAAACTACTTAGCTTCTATAGCTAAATTAATTATATTTAGCACATATATTTGTGTATCACTTAAATCTTGAATAAAAAAATAAAATTATTGTATTACATTATAACTATGTTTTTAGGAATCCTGGAAGTATGGAAGATCGACCCTGGTGTTTCGTGGGAGACAAATCTTTTGAAAAAATTATAGAACCCTGTGATGTACCAAAATGTTCAGATAGTATTTGGGTGTATATATTCACCATAATGGGTGCATTAATAAGTATATTCTTAGTATATGTAATCATATTTATTATCAAGCGGAGAGGAAGCCATGGAATGACAAATATTCAAAATGTAAGATAATCTCTCTCTTAATTGACAATAAGTCAAGAACTGCAATTGACTTTTGCTTTGTTAATTTTATGTAATTTTATAGAGATTTTTTTGGTGGTGTAAAACTTTTATTCAGAATAAAACTCGAAATGATTTTTTTTTTAATTTTTACTTGATAGCTTATTATTTGTGATTTAGTATTAAAAAAAAACAATTTTGACCACATTTACAAGCGCATTCGGATGGTCCAATTTTAAATCTCTTATTCAACTAAATGTGGCAGCCAAAAACTTTTTTCCATCATAATAACATAAAATAACCTTTTCCTATTTCAGATAATACTAAACATGAAAAAATTACCTTCGTAAAAAATTAGTTCCGTTTGACATTCGTATTGCAAATTTAGGCAATTATGTCCTTTACAGTCTAAAAATATAAAAATTTTCACCACATTTGCTCATAAATTTGTCCATACAAGAGAATGAATTTTGATGATGAGACTTAAATTAATTAAATGTCATTATTTATACACTTAATTGAGAAAATATTTTATTTAATTTAGCAAGTCTGTGTTTTATTTTAAATAAAAGTTCTAAACCTTTAACAAAAACAACCTATAAATAACGATATTATTATTTTATAACTTAAGAAAATGAATAAAATTCGGCTTATGTAGAATTTAAGGAACTTGAGTCAATTGTAGTAGCTTAAGGATCTTAATTAATTACTAAAAAATCCAGATAAACACCCCAAACGCTGATAAAAACATATATGGTAATTCACAAGTTAATTCGTCACTGGAAATGACCCGCATCAACACAAACGGTGTTTCGGAATTATCCCCAGCATTTTCCCAAAATTTGGAGAAAAGTTCTCTACTGAAAATACCTCAGTTTACTTTGCAGGATGTTGAATTTGTTGAGGAATTGGGAGAAGGAGCATTTGGTATATTGGATTAAAAAGAAAATTTAAAAAACTAAAATAACGCATTTTTCTAGGAAAAGTATACAAGGGACAACTTACGCTGCCTAACGAAGAAAGAATATTTGTGGCCGTAAAAGCACTTAAGGAAAACGCCTCGTACAAAACTCAGCAGGATTTTAAACGGGAGATTGAATTGATTTCCGACCTTAAACACGATAACATAGTTTGCATATTGGGAGTGGTATTAAATAAAGAGCCATTTTGCATGCTATTCGAATACATGTCCAATGGAGACTTGCATGAATTTCTTATCGCCAACTCTCCAAATGAAAATAAATTTCTTAATCAATTGGAATTTCTTCGAATAGCTCTTCAGATTAGCGAGGGCATGGAATATTTGTCGGGACATCATTATGTGCATCGAGATCTTGCCGCACGTAATTGTTTAGTTGGTGAAAAATTAATGGTGAAAATTTCCGACTTTGGCTTGTCGAGAGATATTTATAGTTCCGATTATTACAGGTCTTTTACTATTTTAAATTGTTTAAATAAAATAGTGTCTCTTGAATCATATTTATTTTTAGGGTTCAATCAAAGTCTTTATTGCCAGTTCGTTGGATGCCATCTGAATCAATTTTATATGGAAAATTTACAACAGAAAGTGATGTTTGGTCATTCGGAGTAGTTTTATGGGAAATTTATAGTTATGGCATGCAGGTATTAATAACTTCAAAATAATGTGATTATTTTTAACTTAACTAAACATTTTATAATTATTAACAGCCTTATTTTGGCAACAGTAACCAAGAAGTTATTAATTTAGTAAGATCAAGGCAATTGCTAAGTTGCCCAGAAGCTTGCCCAACAGCGGTCTATTCATTAATGATTGAATGCTGGCATGAACAGTCTGTAAGAAGACCATCATTTGCGGAAATCACACATCGCTTAAAAATATGGTATCAAGGACAACAGAAACTTATTACATAATTAATTTGCTCACATGCACCAGCACCCTTCCAAACAAACTTTTCGAAAAATTTATATGAATTCTGCCATAAAGCAATTTAATGAATATATACTTTTTTAAATAATTGGTTGATTTTTTTATTATATTCGAATAAAATCAGTATAAAACGTACACATACTAATATATACACCATGGGATGAAAGAAAGTATACATTTTTATATACATGTTGTGTTTCTAGAAGACAAAATAATTGAAAATGATATTGAATAAAAAAATGATTGAATTTATTTATAAAGGGTGTTTGACGAGATACTTTTCAGTTTTTGAATTAAGGGTATTGACTAATGTTTTATGATCAGTGAAAATAATAAATTCTCGAAATGTTTTGTTTTAAGGAAACGCCCTAATAATTATCGACCAATCGTAGTATATTTATCTCAGTAGGACTCAATTTTGTGAAAAATAAGCCAGAGGCTCTCAATGATCTCCAATGTATTGTTAAAGAACGGCTCCAACAGCAACTAGAGAAGCCTTGACAGTAATAGATAGAATAACATTATTATTAAAATGATTAAGTAATGTGTTCTGAGAAAATTTGGTTTTTACGTCCTGAAATACCTTAATGGTATATTCGGTCCAAGAGATTTCTTTTAATTTTCTATTAGTTTTCTCAGTAATAATATTGTGTAGTGGAAAAAGATATTCAGCCAATTGTGGCACATATCTGTGATAATAATTGATTACCCGAGTAAAAAAGTTTATATATAATCATATGTGCCCTTATCTTATAATCTAAAATATATATATGTCGGTACAGTTCGACTTTGATCGTTACAGAGAAACGACGTGCGTAAATTAGTGATCTTTCTCTTTAGTTACGAAGTGTAAATAAAATAAAATATGGATAAACCACCAGATAGTGGTGGTTTACTAAAACCACCAATATTGATAGACAAAAATAAAACATTAAAGATAACAACTCCTAGCAGCAGATACCTGGTAATGACGAGAAAAAATAGTTCCGATTCGCTTTCAAAGGTATTCCCTTTCCTGAATAAAAAAGTGATTGACACCACCTGTGGTGGCGAAGTTGCTACTTGTAATAAGCTCAGAAATTGAACCATCCTAATTAAAACTAAAACATTATTCCAAGCAAGTTAATTCAATTAGGATCACTTTCTCCTTCAATCGAAGTAGAAGTATCGGAACACAACTCCCTTAACTTCTTTAAGGGAGTAGTTTACTTAAATGGCCTGCGCGGTATTCCCGAAAACGAAATTCAAGAAGAGTTTAAGACACAAAACGTTTGTAAAGTAGAAAAAATTATGAAAAAGACAACGGAAGGCAAACTAGAGAAAACCGGTCTAATAATAATGACATTCCCTTCCTTCCATCGGAAGTCTTAGTTGGGTACGAAAGAGTAAGAATTCTTATATACATTCCACTACCTCTACGTTGCAAAAATTTATGATGTAGTACTTTCTTATTTTTTTATATTAGAAATTCTGATGACTGTTTTATAACAAAACCCCCTTAAAATCTGACCTTTTCTTTAAGGGAACGATTTAGAAAATTCTTAATTAAAGTCAATCCTTTAAATTAGTTCTCCATACAAAAAGTCCCCATGGGGAAAACATTTTATTTGAAGGTAAGAGTTTTTGTATTTAAAAAATCCTGCGAATCTTTACTTTTAAACAATTTCCCTGAAACTGACAGTTATTTTCATATGCTTTTTCTACAGGATAAAATCTTTAGAACTAAGGGATTTCTTTTAAGAAAGAGTGTTCGGAATCTGAGAGGCTTCCTATGAATATATGGTGTTTTCAGTAGGAAAAACTTTGCAGAATCAGATGTTTTTTCTATAGAAAAGAATTTCTTAGAATCTGAGTGTTTTCTATATAAAATTTTCTCAGAATATAAGGGTTTTTCTATGGGAAATGTCCTGTTTTTAGAATTTGAAGATTTTTATAAGACAAATTCCTTAGATTCTGAGGAATTTTCTATAGGAAAAAGTCCTTAGATTCTAAAGATTTGCCTATAGGGTAATACTTAAGAATCTGAGTTTTTCTAAGAACTTTTTCCTTCACAATCTAGTTACTTTTCCCTACTGAAAAATTCTAAGAATACGAGGACTTCAATAGAAAAGCCCTCAAAATAAAATGGATTTTTCCTACAAAAAAGCCTTCTGAATCTGAGACTTTTAATACATGAAAACTCTGAGAATCAAAACATTTTTTCCTATAAAAAGCTTTTAAAATCTGAGGAATCTTTTCTTTAGACAGTAGCCCAGGACATGATTATCTTCAAGAAAAAAAAACTTAGAATACCAGAATTTATTCCTATAGAAACACCCTTAAGTTTTTCTGATGTTACTTATAAAAATCCCTAAGATTCTGCTGGCTTTTTGCTATAGAAAAACCTTCGGATTCTAAGTACAATTGTTTTTAGAAAGATATTCAAACTCTGAGGACATTTTTTCTTTACAAAAGTCTGCAAATTCTGAGAAGCTTTTTTTTATAGAAAACCGCTAATTCATTATTAAACTACTTTTGAAATTTACATTTATCTTTATCTATTATATAATAAAAAAATCGATTTAATGAATAAAAGAAATACCTAATATTATGATTATAACTATTTTTCAAAGTTAATTAAACAAAAAATATACAAGATTTTCGAACATAAAAGTCAAATGGAAATTACATATTTTTTATTGTCACAAAGTTTTAAGTGAAATTAAAAATATTTATTTAAATTCACATTCGATTTCTAATAATTTTTTGATTGACATGTTTGTAAATTGTTATTTTTCATATAAAAAAAATTTTAACCTTTGTAGGGTGACAAGTTTAGGTAACATTACCTATAATTTTTTTGTCTGCATATCCATAGTCACACCATAGCGAGGTATAACCCCCCTATTTGTGATTGTGACAATAAAAACGCCTTATGCATTACACACATCTTATGCACTAAATTTGAACATATTAGAAAACAAATATTTTCTGATATAAATCAATTTTCATATCTATCATTTTCACTGGCATCTCTGCCTCAAAATAAAAACAACGTGTTAGTTTGCGCTTAAAAGAAAATATAAATTTTATTAATAAAAAGTACAAAAACTATTAATTTTGTTTAATTTTCTGGTGGTTGACAATGTTTGCCCAAAAGAGAAGACGTTATTGGCGCAATAACCCCAAGTTTAAGATGCCTAAATCATCTGATGGCCCAAGTACTAGTGGCAATAGATTTCAGCTTCTATCTGACGATGAAGAAGAAGAGGTTGTTGCTTTTAAAGAGAAAATTCCTCCTATAATTGTGGACGCTACCCACAGTTTTTCAAATGTGATCGGATTAATAGGCGAAAGGTACTCATTTAAAAGAATGACGATTGGAACTAAAATATTATCCAACTCACTATCACTGTACCAAGAGGCGTAAAGTGTACTTAAAGACAGAAATTTCCAGTTTTATACTCACGAGGTAAAGGACACTAGAAGCTTTAAATTGGTGTTATTTGGACTACCAAATCTGGACACTAATACGATCAGGGATGAATTTGTCAGCTCGCATAACATAAAGCCTTTAAGCATAAGGGAATTGGAAACAAAAAGGTCTAGTGTAGATGATGCACTTTACTTAATTGAGTTTGACCGTCAGCACGTATCTAAGAGGGAGATTACAAAAATTCGTTATTTTTCTAATATTGCTGTCTTTTGGAGAAAACCTCTTAAAAGCTGCAAAGGTCCCACTCAGTGCACTAAATGTGCCATGTATGGACATGGTGCTAAAAATTGTAATCGGCTCAAAGTCTGTTCAGCCTGCGCGGTTAATCATGACCTTGAGGTATGTCCATTAAACAAAGTTAATAAAGATGGCAGTATAATTTATAAATGTTTTAACTGTTTAAAAAAGAACTTAAAGCACGTAAATCACAGAGCTGATGACCCTAGGTGTCCAAGTCGTCAAGAATATTTAAATATCAGGCTCCGAGCAACATCTAAATCGAAACCTATCAGTAATAAAAATAGTGCTTCTAATTTTAACATAGATGATCATATTTTCCCGCAATTACCAAGGCAAGATGGACAAAATAATACTAGTTATTCCCGCAATAATGCTAATTTGTATTCAGAGAGAACTAAAAGCAAATGTCATGATAGATATAATGACAATGACATATCCAATGAAAGGCTCATGCAAATATTTTTTGAAGCTGTAGATGCTTTACAAAAATGTCAAAACAAGTACGATAAGCTACGAGTTTTAGGTATGATGCTTCAACATGCCATATAATCCCAATGTTTTACACAATGTTCATGTTATGCATTGGAATGCCCAAGGCATAACAACAGTTTCATCAGCTGCTCAGCTGGAACACGTATTACACAAACTGAATATTGATATTCTATTTTTAAATGAGACTTTTTTGAAACCACATCACAAATTTCAACTTGGTGGCTATAAAATTTATAGAGAGGATCGCTATACGCACGGCGGAGGCGTTCTAATTGCAATAAAATGTAATATTAAGCATATTCTTTTACCAAAAATCAATACAAATACTGCTGAAAACATTTCAATTCAAGTTGAAATAAATAGACGATCTGTTATATTTACCTCAGTGTATAATCCAATTTACACCACAAATTTTACTGCTGATTTAGATAAATTAACCACCTTTTCTAATGATTTCTTTATATTTGGAGATTTTAATGCCCAAAATACTCAGTGGAATTGTGCATTAAATAACTCGGCCGGAAAGGAGCTCTACAATCACTGCCAACAATCTAATTATTACATTTTTTACCCAAGTGAGTATACTCGCTTTGGTCAAAATCTGAACTCAGTCCAGCCCTCTACAGTAGACATTCTGTTAACGAACTCCTGTCTCCAACCTCAAAACTCATCCAAACATTTTACAATCGGACCATGTTCCAATATCCTGCAGTATATCTGGGCGTGTTCAAAATATTACTTTTACAGTTCCCTTATATCACCTTGCTGACTGGTCGGCAATTAGAAACTGGGTTGAAAATGAGATCGGTAATCTGAGCAGGGACTCTCCCGATTTTGTCACAGGTAATCTTGATTCTTACTTTGAAAAAATAATATATATCATAAAACAAGCTTTTGGAAAAATACCTGTCGGCTGCAAAAAGTCTTGGCAACGCGAAATCTCAGATGTTAGCAAAATGTTAATTGGTCAAAGAAATAAATATAACAGAAAATTTCAAAGATGTAGGGATTTGAGTTCTAAATGTCAAATAAAAAGTATTTTAATACTAATAAATAAACTTATTGAATTCCACCTTAATAAAGACCGGAACGAAGCATGGTCAAAATTTATTACCAGTTTACTGTCGGGCTCAAAAAAATTCTGGAAAATATCAAAAGCTATAAAATGTAATAAAAAGAGGCTTTACGGATCTGCATATAAACGGCCAGGTTATAAAATCTAGTGCAGATAAGGCAAATGCTATAGCAGATGTTCTTTAAAAATCACACACCATTACTTTGAATAAATCTTCACCTATGGATTCAAAAGTTTCTAACTACATTCAAATTTTTAATGATAAAATTATCGAAAGATCGAGCGTCCAATTACCAATAGTGCCGAAGTAAAATCGTTTGTGTTTTTATTAAAGAATAATAAAGCACCTGGATTAGACAGTATAAATAGCATTATACTAAAAAATATGCCCAATAATTTTTATGCATTTTTAAGTAAACTTTTCAATAGTTGTCTAATAAAATGGTTATTTCCCCACGATATTTAAGAAGGCAAAAGTAATCCCAATTGTCAAACCAGGAAAAGATCCTAAATTACCTACCAGTTACAGACCGATCAGCATACTAAGCATATTGGATAAAGTTTTCGAAAAAATTATAGAAAAAACGACTTTTAGAATTTTCCAATCACAATGATATTATTAATCCTCAACAATTTGGTTTCCGCAAGGAACACTCTACAGCACATCAATTAAAAAGAGTGATAAATTTTCTTGACACGAACAAAAGAAATCGTAAGAGTACTGGAATTGTTTTTCTTGACATAGAAAAAGCCTTTGATACAATTTGGCACGATGGCCAAATCCAACGTACTTGCAGAAAATAATAAAAAGTTTTTTATATCACCGCTCATTTGTAGTTTCTGTCGACAACGCATTATCAAGTATTAAACAAATCCCTGCTGGTCTGCCGCAAGGGTCTGTTTTATCCCCTACACTATATTCGGTATTTACTTCCGATATTCCTGTTCGAAGAAATCATGAAGCAGCGTTTTATGCAGATGATAGTGCTTTCATTTGCTGCGGTAAGGTATCAAACGCAATTATTAAAAAGATGGAGGATAGTTTAAAATTCACCCACAAATACTTTGATAAATGGAAGATTAAAGTAAATGTCAGCAAAACCCAAACCATTATTTTTCCATATAATAGGTCAAGGAATAGGTCCCACGAAGCAATTACTTTCTAATGGAACTGTAATTCCACTGCAAAATAGTATCAAATATTTAGGGATTATATTAGATACAAAATTAACATTTAAAGAACACATAAAATATGTTTGCGAAAAGGCGATTAAATGCGGTCGTGCTCTCTACTCCTTACTCAACAGAAGATCTCAACTTAATTTAAAAAACAAAATCCTTCTTTACAAAATGTGCATTCGGCCAATTTTGACCTATGGATGCCAGGTCTGGTTTCAAAAAGCTCCTAAAACGTACGCAAGGAAATTACAGATAATTCAGAATAAAAATCTAAAAATAATTCACAACTTACACCCTAAATATTCTACTAGCCTATTGCACAGTAACTTCAACCACATAATGATTAATTCATTTGCGAGACAATTGACTCTGACATTTAATGATAAATGCAGAACGTCTAAGTATGGGATAATAAGGAATTTGCTCAATAATCACTAATAGACTCTTTGGTTATTAAAGAGTTTTCATTAGTGATTGTTGTTAAAATTTTTTATAACACTGATTAATTACAAGGTTTTTTGATTGTCAATTTTCCTTATGGCTGTGATATTACGTATTAGTTTCTTTATTTAATTATTTAGTTGTTAATTGTTGAAATACTTTTTAAGTAATATCTCGAAATATTGTAAATAAATTTTTTTAATAATGAAGACTTGAATAAAGACTATTTAAAAAAAAAAAAAAAAAAATATCTATCATTTCCGCCAAAACATACAATTAACAAAACAATTGGGCAGTTCACAGCCGATATTGTATTTTGTATGTTGTGTTGAAATACATTATACAAATATTTTGTTGTGAACAGTCAGCAGTATTTTCATGTTGTAAAACGTCAAATAGTGAAGAAGAAAAATAAAAATATTTATAAATTTATAGAAACAAGAAGAAAAAATAAAAATAAAATGCAAAATAAAGGTGAAAGGGAAAAAACTGGCATTCACTTGAGACTGATATGTTATGATACACTATACAACATTTAATAAACACAGCAAATGAAGTTGTAAAGTTGTATCAGATTTTTAAGTGTAAATTACCAACAAAAATGTTACACTATTGTAAGGTAATACACGATACAACAGATACAACGATACAATACCCGTTGTGAATTGAACAAATAAGTTACTTGAAGAGTATTAATCTTAATAAAAAGATTTAAATAACACAGTGCAACACATAAATTGGTTCCTCTTTCGTACCCGGTTTTTTTTGACCATGTTCCAATATCCTGCAGTATATCTGGGCGTGTTCAAAATATTACTTTTACAGTTCCCTTATATCACCTTGCTGACTGGTCGGCAATTAGAAACTGGGTTGAAAATGAGATCGGTAATCTGAGCAGGGACTCTCCCGATTTTGTCACAGATAATCTTGATTCTTACTTTGAAAAAATAATATATATCATAAAACAAGCTTTTGGAAAAATACCTGTCGGCTGCAAAAAGTCTTGGCAACGCGAAATCTCAGATGTTAGCAAAATGTTAATTGGTCAAAGAAATAAATATAACAGAAAATTTCAAAGATGTAGGGATTTGAGTTCTAAATGTCAAATAAAAAGTATTTTAATACTAATAAATAAACTTATTGAATTCCACCTTAATAAAGACCGGAACGAAGCATGGTCAAAATTTATTACCAGTTTACTGTCGGGCTCAAAAAAATTCTGGAAAATATCAAAAGCTATAAAATGTAATAAAAAGGCTTTTACGGATCTGCATATAAACGGCCAGGTTATAAAATCTAGTGCAGATAAGGCAAATGCTATAGCAGATGTTCTTTAAAAATCACACACCATTACTTTGAATAAATCTTCACCTATGGATTCAAAAGTTTCTAACTACATTCAAATTTTTAATGATAAAATTATCGAAAGATCGAGCGTCCAAATTACCAATAGTGCCGAAGTAAAATCGTTTGTGTTTTTATTAAAGAATAATAAAGCACCTGGATTAGACAGTATAAATAGCATTATACTAAAAAATATGCCCAATAATTTTTATGCATTTTTAAGTAAACTTTTCAATAGTTGTCTAATAAATGGTTATTTCCCCACGATATTTAAGAAGGCAAAAGTAATCCCAATTGTCAAACCAGGAAAAGATCCTAAAATACCTACCAGTTACAGACCGATCAGCATACTAAGCATATTGGATAAAGTTTTCGAAAAAATTATAGAAAAACGACTTTTAGAATTTTCCAATCACAATGATATTATTAATCCTCAACAATTTGGTTTCCGCAAGGAACACTCTACAGCACATCAATTAAAAAGAGTGATAAATTTTCTTGACACGAACAAAAGAAATCGTAAGAGTACTGGAATTGTTTTTCTTGACATAGAAAAAGCCTTTGATACAATTTGGCACGATGGCCAAATCCAACGTACTTGCAGAAAATAATAAAAAGTTTTTTATATCACCGCTCATTTGTAGTTTCTGTCGACAACGCATTATCAAGTATTAAACAAATCCCTGCTGGTCTGCCGCAAGGGTCTGTTTTATCCCCTACACTATATTCGGTATTTACTTCCGATATTCCTGTTCGAAGAAATCATGAAGCAGCGTTTTATGCAGATGATAGTGCTTTCATTTGCTGCGGTAAGGTATCAAACGCAATTATTAAAAAGATGGAGGATAGTTTAAAATTCACCCACAAATACTTTGATAAATGGAAGATTAAAGTAAATGTCAGCAAAACCCAAACCATTATTTTTCCATATAATAGGTCAAGGAATAGGTCCCACGAAGCAATTACTTTCTAATGGAACTGTAATTCCACTGCAAAATAGTATCAAATATTTAGGGATTATATTAGATACAAAATTAACATTTAAAGAACACATAAAATATGTTTGCGAAAAGGCGATTAAATGCGGTCGTGCTCTCTACTCCTTACTCAACAGAAGATCTCAACTTAATTTAAAAAACAAAATCCTTCTTTACAAAATGTGCATTCGGCCAATTTTGACCTATGGATGCCAGGTCTGGTTTCAAAAAGCTCCTAAAACGTACGCAAGGAAATTACAGATAATTCAGAATAAAAATCTAAAAATAATTCACAACTTACACCCTAAATATTCTACTAGCCTATTGCACAGTAACTTCAACCACATAATGATTAATTCATTTGCGAGACAATTGACTCTGACATTTAATGATAAATGCAGAACGTCTAAGTATGGGATAATAAGGAATTTGCTCAATAATCACTAATAGACTCTTTGGTTATTAAAGAGTTTTCATTAGTGATTGTTGTTAAAATTTTTTATAACACTGATTAATTACAAGGTTTTTTGATTGTCAATTTTCCTTATGGCTGTGATATTACGTATTAGTTTCTTTATTTAATTATTTAGTTGTTAATTGTTGAAATACTTTTTAAGTAATATCTCGAAATATTGTAAATAAATTTTTTTAATAATGAAGACTTGAATAAAGACTATTTAAAAAAAAAAAAAAAAAAAAATATCTATCATTTCCGCCAAAACATACAATTAACAAAACAATTGGGCAGTTCACAGCCGATATTGTATTTTGTATGTTGTGTTGAAATACATTATACAAATATTTTGTTGTGAACAGTCAGCAGTATTTTCATGTTGTAAAACGTCAAATAGTGAAGAAGAAAAATAAAAATATTTATAAATTTATAGAAACAAGAAGAAAAAATAAAAATAAAATGCAAAATAAAGGTGAAAGTGAAAAAACTGGCATTCACTTGAGACTGATATGTTATGATACACAATACAACATTTAATAAACACAGCAAATGAAGTTGTAAAGTTGTATCAGATTTTTAAGTGTAAATTACCAACAAAAATTTTACACTATTGTAAGGTAATACACGATACAACAGATACAACGATACAATACCCGTTGTGAATTGAACAAATAAGTTACTTGAAGAGTATTAATCTTAATAAAAAGATTTAAATAACACAGTGCAACACATAAATTGGTTCCTCTTTCGTACCCGGTTTTTTTTGAAGTGTATATCGAAACTAAAAAAAATCCGCAACGGACTTGGCCAGATTACATCGAAATTTTTTTTTATGGACAATCTAAGTTTTTGCACCCAAACATGATTTTTTTAAAAAAGGAAAATTTTTATGGAATCCATATATCATAAACCGTTCAATTTTATGTAATTTTATAGAGATTTTTTGGTGGTGTAAAGCTTTTATTCAGAATAAAACTCGAAATGATTTTTTTTTAATTTTTACTTGATAGCTTATTATTTGTGATTTAGTATTAAAAAAAAAACAATTTTGACCACATTTACAAGCACATTCGGATGGTCCAATTTTAAATCTCTTATTCAACTAAATGTGCCAGCCAAAAACTTTTTTCCATCATAATAACATAAAATAACCTTTTCCTATTTCAGATAATACTAAACATGAAAAAATTACCTTCGTAAAAAATTAGTTCCGTTTGACATTCGTATTGCAAATTTAGGCAATTATGTCGTTTACAGTCTAAAAATATAAAAATTTTCACCACATTTGCTCATAAATTTGTCCATACAAGAGAATGAATTTTGATGATGAGACTTAAATTAATTAAATGTCATTATTTATACACTTAATTGAGAAAATATTTTATTTAATTTAGCAAGTCTTTGTTTTATTTTTAATAAAAGTTCTAAACCATTAACAAAAACAACCTATAAATAACGATATTATTATTTTATAACTTAAGAAAATGAATAAAATTCGGCTTATGTAGAATTTAAGGAACTTGAGTCAATATTAGTAGCTTAAGGATCTTAATTAATTACTAAAAAATCCAGATAAACACCCCAAACGCTGATAAAAACATATATGGTAATTCACAAGTTATTTCGTCACTGGAAATGACCCGCATCAACACAAACGGTGTTTCGGAATTATCCCAAGCATTTTCCCAAAATTTGGAGAAAAGTTCTCTACTGAAAATACCTCAGTTTACTTTGCAGGATGTTGAATTTGTTGAGGAATTGGGAGAAGGAGCATTTGGTATATTGGATTAAAAAGAAAATTTAAAAAACTAAAATAACGCATTTTTCTAGGAAAAGTATACAAGGGACAACTTACGCTGCCTAACGAAGAAAGAATATTTGTGGCCGTAAAAGCACTTAAGGAAAACGCCTCGTACAAAACTCAGCAGGATTTTAAACGGGAGATTGAATTGATTTCCGACCTTGAACACGATAACATAGTTTGCATATTGGGAGTGGTATTAAATGAAGAGTCATTTTGCATGCTATTCGAATACATGTCCAATGGAGACTTGCATGAATTTCTTATCGCCAACTCTCCAAATGAAAATAAATTTCTTAATCAATTGGAATTTCTTCGAATAGCTCTTCAGATTAGCGAGGGCATGGAATATTTGTCGCGACATCATTATGTGCATCGAGATCTTGCCGCACGTAATTGTTTAGTTGGTGAAAAATTAATGGTGAAAATTTCCGACTTTGGCTTGTCGAGAGATATTTATAGTTCCAATTATTACAGGTCTTTTACTATTTTAAATTGTTTAAATAAAATAGTGTCTCTTGAATCATATTTATTTTTAGGGTTCAATCAAAGTCTTTATTGCCAGTTCGTTGGATGCCATCTGAATCAATTTTATATGGAAAATTTACAACAGAAAGTGATGTTTGGTCATTCGGAGTAGTTTTATGGGAAATTTATAGTTATGGCATGCAGGTATTAATAACTTCAAAATAATGTGATTATTTTTAACTTAACTAAACATTTTATAATTATTAACAGCCTTATTTTGGCAACAGTAACCAAGAAGTTATTAATTTAGTAAGATCAAGGCAATTGCTAAGTTGCCCAGAAGCTTGCCCAACAGCGGTCTATTCATTAATGATTGAATGCTGGCATGAACAGTCTGTAAGAAGACCATCATTTGCGGAAATCACACATCGCTTAAAAATATGGTATCAAGGACAACAGAAACTTATTACATAATTAATTTGCTCACATGCACCAGCACCCTTCCAAACAAACTTTTCGAAAAATTTATATGAATTCTGCCATAAAGCAATTTAATGAATATATACTTTTTTAAATAATTGGTTGATTTTTTTATTATATTCGAATAAAATCAGTATAAAACGTACACATACTAATATATACACCATGGGATGAAAGAAAGTATACATTTTTATATACATGTTGTGTTTCTAGAAGACAAAATAATTGAAAATGATATTGAATAAAAAAATTATTGAATTTATTTATAAAGGGTGTTTGACGAGATACTTTTCAGTTTTTAAATTAAGGGTATTGACTAATGTTTTATGATCAGTGAAAATAATAAATTCTCGAAATGTTTTGTTTTAAGGAAACGCCCTAATAATTATCGACCAATCGTAGTATATTTATCTCAGTAGGACTCAATTTTGTGAAAAATAAGCCAGAGGCTCTCAATGATCTCCAATGTATTGTTAAAGAACGGCTCCAACAGCAACTAGAGAAGCCTTGACAGTAATAGATAGAATAACATTATTATTAAAATGATTAAGTAATGTGTTCTGAGAAAATTTGGTTTTTACGTCCTGAAATACCTTAATGGTATATTCGGTCCAAGAGATTTCTTTTAATTTTCTATTAGTTTTCTCAGTAATAATATTGTGTAGTGGAAAAAGATATTCAGCCAATTGTGGCACATATCTGTGATAATAATTGATTACCCGAGTAAAAAAGTTTATATATAATCATATGTGCCCTTATCTTATAATCTAAAATATATATATGTCGGTACAGTTCGACTTTGATCGTTACAGAGAAACGACGTGCGTAAATTAGTGATCTTTCTCTTTAGTTACGAAGTGTAAATAAAATAAAATATGGATAAACCACCAGATAGTGGTGGTTTACTAAAACCACCAATATTGATAGACAAAAATAAAACATTAAAGATAACAACTCCTAGCAGCAGATACCTGGTAATGACGAGAAAAAATAGTTCCGATTCGCTTTCAAAGGTATTCCCTTTCCTGAATAAAAAAGTGATTGACACCACCTGTGGTGGCGAAGTTGCTACTTGTAATAAGCTCAGAAATTGAACCATCCTAATTAAAACTAAAACATTATTCCAAGCAAGTTAATTCAATTAGGATCACTTTCTCCTTCAATCGAAGTAGAAGTATCGGAACACAACTCCCTTAACTTCTTTAAGGGAGTAGTTTACTTAAATGGCCTGCGCGGTATTCCCGAAAACGAAATTCAAGAAGAGTTTAAGACACAAAACGTTTGTAAAGTAGAAAAAATTATGAAAAAGACAACGGAAGGCAAACTAGAGAAAACCGGTCTAATAATAATGACATTCCCTTCCTTCCATCGGAAGTCTTAGTTGGGTACGAAAGAGTAAGAATTCTTATATACATTCCACTACCTCTACGTTGCAAAATTTATAATGTAGTACTTTCTTATTTTTTTATATTAGAAATTCTGATGACTGTTTTATAACAAAACCCCCTTAAAATCTGACCTTTTCTTTAAGGGAACGATTTAGAAAATTCTTAATTAAAGTCAATCCTTTAAATTAGTTCTCCATACAAAAAGTCCCCATGGGGAAAACATTTTATTTGAAGGTAAGAGTTTTTGTATTTAAAAAATCCTGCGAATCTTTACTTTTAAACAATTTCCCTGAAACTGACAGTTATTTTCATATGCTTTTTCTACAGGATAAAATCTTTAGAACTAAGGGATTTCTTTTAAGAAAGAGTGTTCGGAATCTGAGAGGCTTCCTATGAATATATGGTGTTTTCAGTAGGAAAAACTTTGCAGAATCAGATGTTTTTTCTATAGAAAAGAATTTCTTAGAATCTGAGTGTTTTCTATATAAAATTTTCTCAGAATATAAGGGTTTTTCTATGGGAAATGTCCTGTTTTTAGAATTTGAAGATTTTTATAAGACAAATTCCTTAGATTCTGAGGAATTTTCTATAGGAAAAAGTCCTTAGATTCTAAAGATTTGCCTATAGGGTAATACTTAAGAATCTGAGTTTTTCTAAGAACTTTTTCCTTCACAATCTAGTTACTTTTCCCTACTGAAAAATTCTAAGAATACGAGGACTTCAATAGAAAAGCCCTCAAAATAAAATGGATTTTTCCTACAAAAAAGCCTTCTGAATCTGAGACTTTTAATACATGAAAACTCTGAGAATCAAAACATTTTTTCCTATAAAAAGCTTTTAAAATCTGAGGAATCTTTTCTTTAGACAGTAGCCCAGGACATGATTATCTTCAAGAAAAAAAAACTTAGAATACCAGAATTTATTCCTATAGAAACACCCTTAAGTTTTTCTGATGTTACTTATAAAAATCCCTAAGATTCTGCTGGCTTTTTGCTATAGAAAAACCTTCGGATTCTAAGTACAATTGTTTTTAGAAAGATATTCAAACTCTGAGGACATTTTTTCTTTACAAAAGTCTGCAAATTCTGAGAAGCTTTTTTTTATAGAAAACCGCTAATTCATTATTAAACTACTTTTGAAATTTACATTTATCTTTATCTATTATATAATAAAAAATCGATTTAATGAATAAAAGAAATACCTAATATTATGATTATAACTATTTTTCAAAGTTAATTAAACAAAAAATATACAAGATTTTCGAACATAAAAGTCAAATGGAAATTACATATTTTTTATTGTCACAAAGTTTTAAGTGAAATTAAAAATATTTATTTAAATTCACATTCGATTTCTAATAATTTTTTGATTGACATGTTTGTAAATTGTTATTTTTCATATAAAAAAAATTTTAACCTTTGTAGGGTGACAAGTTTAGGTAACATTACCTATAATTTTTTTGTCTGCATATCCATAGTCACACCATAGCGAGGTATAACCCCCCTATTTGTGATTGTGACAATAAAAACGCCTTATGCATTACACACATCTTATGCACTAAATTTGAACATATTAGAAAACAAATATTTTCTGATATAAATCAATTTTCATATCTATCATTTTCACTGGCATCTCTGCCTCAAAATAAAAACAACGTGTTAGTTTGCGCTTAAAAGAAAATATAAATTTTATTAATAAAAAGTACAAAAACTATTAATTTTGTTTAATTTTCTGGTGGTTGACAATGTTTGCCCAAAAGAGAAGACGTTATTGGCGCAATAACCCCAAGTTTAAGATGCCTAAAACATCTGATGGCCCAAGTACTAGTGGCAATAGATTTCAGCTTCTATCTGACGATGAAGAAGAAGAGGTTGTTGCTTTTAAAGAGAAAATTCCTCCTATAATTGTGGACGCTACCCACAGTTTTTCAAATGTGATCGGATTAATAGGCGAAAGGTACTCATTTAAAAGAATGACGATTGGAACTAAAATATTATCCAACTCACTATCACTGTACCAAGAGGCGTAAAGTGTACTTAAAGACAGAAATTTCCAGTTTTATACTCACGAGGTAAAGGACACTAGAAGCTTTAAATTGGTGTTATTTGGACTACCAAATCTGGACACTAATACGATCAGGGATGAATTTGTCAGCTCGCATAACATAAAGCCTTTAAGCATAAGGGAATTGGAAACAAAAAGGTCTAGTGTAGATGATGCACTTTACTTAATTGAGTTTGACCGTCAGCACGTATCTAAGAGGGAGATTACAAAAATTCGTTATTTTTCTAATATTGCTGTCTTTTGGAGAAAACCTCTTAAAAGCAGCAAAGGTCCCACTCAGTGCACTAAATGTGCCATGTATGGACATGGTGCTAAAAATTGTAATCGGCTCAAAGTCTGTTCAGCCTGCGCGGTTAATCATGACCTTGAGGTATGTCCATTAAACAAAGTTAATAAAGATGGCAGTATAATTTATAAATGTTTTAACTGTTTAAAAAAGAACTTAAAGCACGTAAATCACAGAGCTGATGACCCTAGGTGTCCAAGTCGTCAAGAATATTTAAATATCAGGCTCCGAGCAACATCTAAATCGAAACCTATCAGTAATAAAAATAGTGCTTCTAATTTTAACATAGATGATCATATTTTCCCGCAATTACCAAGGCAAGATGGACAAAATAATACTAGTTATTCCCGCAATAATGCTAATTTGTATTCAGAGACAACTAAAAGCAAATGTCATGATAGATATAATGACAATGACATATCCAATGAAAGGCTCATGCAAATATTTTTTGAAGCTGTAGATGCTTTACAAAAATGTCAAAACAAGTACGATAAGCTACGAGTTTTAGGTATGATGCTTCAACATGCCATATAATCCCAATGTTTTACACAATGTTCATGTTATGCATTGGAATGCCCAAGGCATAACAACAGTTTCATCAGCTGCTCAGCTGGAACACGTATTACACAAACTGAATATTGATATTCTATTTTTAAATGAGACTTTTTTGAAACCACATCACAAATTTCAACTTGGTGGCTATAAAATTTATAGAGAGGATCGCTATACGCACGGCGGAGGCGTTTCTAATTGCAATAAAATGTAATATTAAGCATATTCTTTTACCAAAAATCAATACAAATACTGCTGAAAACATTTCAATTCAAGTTGAAATAAATAGACGATCTGTTATATTTACCTCAGTGTATAATCCAATTTACACCACAAATTTTACTGCTGATTTAGATAAATTAACCACCTTTTCTAATGATTTCTTTATATTTGGAGATTTTAATGCCCAAAATACTCAGTGGAATTGTGCATTAAATAACTCGGCCGGAAAGGAGCTCTACAATCACTGCCAACAATCTAATTATTACATTTTTTACCCAAGTGAGTATACTCGCTTTGGTCAAAATCTCAACTCAGTCCAGCCCTCTACAGTAGACATTCTGTTAACGAACTCCTGTCTCCAACCTCAAAACTCATCCAAACATTTTACAATCGGACCATGTTCCAATATCCTGCAGTATATCTGGGCGTGTTCAAAATATTACTTTTACAGTTCCCTTATATCACCTTGCTGACTGGTCGGCAATTAGAAACTGGGTTGAAAATGAGATCGGTAATCTGAGCAGGGACTCTCCCGATTTTGTCACAGGTAATCTTGATTCTTACTTTGAAAAAATAATATATATCATAAAACAAGCTTTTGGAAAAATACCTGTCGGCTGCAAAAAGTCTTGGCAACGCGAAATCTCAGATGTTAGCAAAATGTTAATTGGTCAAAGAAATAAATATAACAGAAAATTTCAAAGATGTAGGGATTTGAGTTCTAAATGTCAAATAAAAAGTATTTTAATACTAATAAATAAACTTATTGAATTCCACCTTAATAAAGACCGGAACGAAGCATGGTCAAAATTTATTACCAGTTTACTGTCGGGCTCAAAAAAATTCTGGAAAATATCAAAAGCTATAAAATGTAATAAAAAGGCTTTTGCGGATCTGCATATAAACGGCCAGGTTATAAAATCTAGTGCAGATAAGGCAAATGCTATAGCAGATGTTCTTTAAAAATCACACACCATTACTTTGAATAAATCTTCACCTATGGATTCAAAAGTTTCTAACTACATTCAAATTTTTAATGATAAAATTATCGAAAGATCGAGCGTCCAAATTACCAATAGTGCCGAAGTAAAATCGTTTGTGTTTTTATTAAAGAATAATAAAGCACCTGGATTAGACAGTATAAATAGCATTATACTAAAAAATATGCCCAATAATTTTTATGCATTTTTAAGTAAACTTTTCAATAGTTGTCTAATAAATGGTTATTTCCCCACGATATTTAAGAAGGCAAAAGTAATCCCAATTGTCAAACCAGGAAAAGATCCTAAATTACCTACCAGTTACAGACCGATCAGCATACTAAGCATATTGGATAAAGTTTTCGAAAAAATTATAGAAAAACGACTTTTAGAATTTTCCAATCACAATGATATTATTAATCCTCAACAATTTGGTTTCCGCAAGGAACACTCTACAGCACATCAATTAAAAAGAGTGATAAATTTTCTTGACACGAACAAAAGAAATCGTAAGAGTACTGGAATTGTTTTTCTTGACATAGAAAAAGCCTTTGATACAATTTGGCACGATGGCCTCGTTTATAAACTTAACATCTTTAATTATCCAACGTACTTGCAGAAAATAATAAAAAGTTTTTTATATCACCGCTCATTTGTAGTTTCTGTCGACAACGCATTATCAAGTATTAGACAAATCCCTGCTGGTCTGCCGCAAGGGTCTGTTTTATCCCCTACACTATATTCGGTATTTACTTCCGATATTCCTGTTCGAAGAAATCATGAAGCAGCGTTTTATGCAGATGATAGTGCTTTCATTTGCTGCGGTAAGGTATCAAACGCAATTATTAAAAAGATGGAGGATAGTTTAAAATTCACCCACAAATACTTTGATAAATGGAAGATTAAAGTAAATGTCAGCAAAACCCAAACCATTATTTTTCCATATAATAGGTCAAGGAATAGGTCCCACGAAGCAATTACTTTCTAATGGAACTGTAATTCCACTGCAAAATAGTATCAAATATTTAGGGATTATATTAGATACAAAATTAACATTTAAAGAACACATAAAATATGTTTGCGAAAAGGCGATTAAATGCGGTCGTGCTCTCTACTCCTTACTCAACAGAAGATCTCAACTTAATTTAAAAAACAAAATCCTTCTTTACAAAATGTGCATTCGGCCAATTTTGACCTATGGATGCCAGGTCTGGTTTCAAAAAGCTCCTAAAACGTACGCAAGGAAATTACAGATAATTCAGAATAAAAATCTAAAAATAATTCACAACTTACACCCTAAATATTCTACTAGCCTATTGCACAGTAACTTCAACCACATAATGATTAATTCATTTGCGAGACAATTTACTCTGACATTTAATGATAAATGCAGAACGTCTAAGTATGGGATAATAAGGAATTTGCTCAATAATCACTAATAGACTCTTTGGTTATTAAAGAGTTTTCATTAGTGATTGTTGTTAAAATTTTTTATAACACTGATTAATTACAAGGTTTTTTGATTGTCAATTTTCCTTATGGCTGTGATATTACGTATTAGTTTCTTTATTTAATTATTTAGTTGTTAATTGTTGAAATACTTTTTAAGTAATATCTCGAAATATTGTAAATAAATTTTTTTAATAATGAAGACTTGAATAAAGACTATTTAAAAAAAAAAAAAAAAAAATATCTATCATTTCCGCCAAAACATACAATTAACAAAACAATTGGGCAGTTCACAGCCGATATTGTATTTTGTATGTTGTGTTGAAATACATTATACAAATATTTTGTTGTGAACAGTCAGCAGTATTTTCATGTTGTAAAACGTCAAATAGTGAAGAAGAAAAATAAAAATATTTATAAATTTATAGAAACAAGAAGAAAAAATAAAAATAAAATGCAAAATAAAGGTGAAAGTGAAAAAACAGGCATTCACTTGAGACTGATATGTTATGATACACAATACAACATTTAATAAACACAGCAGATGAAGCTGTAAAGTTGTATCAGATTTTTAAGTGTAAATTACCAACAAAAATTTTACACTATTGTAAGGTAATACACGATACAACAGATACAACGATACAATACCCGTTGTGAATTGAACAAATAAGCTACTTGAAGTGTATTAATCTTAATAAAAAGATTTAAATAATTTTATGGAATATAACATCATATTTGTAAAAATCTTTTTAATTTAAATATCTTTTATAACCATTTAGTATAAAACTACTTAGCTTCTATAGCTAAATTAATTATATTTAGCACATATATTTGTGTATCACTTAAATCTTGAATAAAAAAATAAAATTATTGTATTACATTATAACTATGTTTTTAGGAATCCTGGAAGTATGGAAGATCGACCCTGGTGTTTCGTGGGAGACAAATCTTTTGAAAAAATTATAGAACCCTGTGATGTACCAAAATGTTCAGATAGTATTTGGGTGTATATATTCACCATAATGGGTGCATTAATAAGTATATTCTTAGTATATGTAATCATATTTATTATCAAGCGGAGAGGAAGCCATGGAATGACAAATATTCAAAATGTAAGATAATCTCTCTCTTAATTGACAATAAGTCAAGAACTGCAATTGACTTTTGCTTTGTTAATTTTATGTAATTTTATAGAGATTTTTTTGGTGGTGTAAAACTTTTATTCAGAATAAAACTCGAAATGATTTTTTTTTTAATTTTTACTTGATAGCTTATTATTTGTGATTTAGTATCAAAAAAAACAATTTTGACCACATTTACAAGCGCATTCGGATGGTCCAATTTTAAATCTCTTATTCAACTAAATGTGGCAGCCAAAAACTTTTTTCCATCATAATAACATAAAATAACCTTTTCCTATTTCAGATAATACTAAACATGAAAAAATTACCTTCGTAAAAAATTAGTTCCGTTTGACATTCGTATTGCAAATTTAGGCAATTATGTCCTTTACAGTCTAAAAATATAAAAATTTTCACCACATTTGCTCATAAATTTGTCCATACAAGAGAATGAATTTTGATGATGAGACTTAAATTAATTAAATGTCATTATTTATACACTTAATTGAGAAAATATTTTATTTAATTTAGCAAGTCTGTGTTTTATTTTAAATAAAAGTTCTAAACCTTTAACAAAAACAACCTATAAATAACGATATTATTATTTTATAACTTAAGAAAATGAATAAAATTCGGCTTATGTAGAATTTAAGGAACTTGAGTCAATTGTAGTAGCTTAAGGATCTTAATTAATTACTAAAAAATCCAGATAAACACCCCAAACGCTGATAAAAACATATATGGTAATTCACAAGTTAATTCGTCACTGGAAATGACCCGCATCAACACAAACGGTGTTTCGGAATTATCCCCAGCATTTTCCCAAAATTTGGAGAAAAGTTCTCTACTGAAAATACTGAAATAGTCATATGTTGATAATGTAGTACTTTCTTATTTTTTTATATTAGAAAATCTGATGACTGTTTTATAACAAAACCCCCTTAAAATCTGACCTTTTCTTTAAGGGAACGATTTAGAAAATTCTTAATTAAAGTCAATCCTTTAAATAAGTTCTCCATTACAAAAAGTCCCCATGGGGAAAACGTTTTATTTGAAGGTAAGGGTTTTTGTATTTAAAAAAACCTGCGAATCTTTACTTTTAAACAATTTCCCTGAAACTGACAGTTATTTTCATATGCTTTTTCTACAGGATAAAATCTTTAGAACTAAGGGCATGGCAGAAGAACCTAAAAAAATATATCACAGAACTGGAAATAGAATTAACAGCGAGTATAAACTTCTCACTAAACAATAATAAAAACATGCTAAACGTTTGAGACAAAGACTCAAAAATAACACTAGGTCCTACTGCCTTTAAAGACGTATTTTGGTTCGTTGGTAAAAAGAAGTCTCCTTTTTGCCAGCACAATGATACTATCACTTCCAATAGTTGTCAAATTTCAGAGACATTTAGAACTCATTATACTGCTTTTTTCAGGAGGTAAATCCTGAAAGACCGGTTAACAATATAGAGAATCAAATCTCATCATGTGTTGATAGACTACCGCAACATATCTATACATTTGATACGTTTCTGGCCGATAGGAATCTTGATAATTACCATTTTACAAACGTGAATAATATCAGAATGCACATTAAAAACATTAATAGCAAAAAGTCTTTTGGCTTTGATGGCGTTTTCGATTTTATAATTAAAAAATTTCCTGATACAACACTAAAATTATTAGCTGCTATTTTAAACAATTGCATTAATAACAGCTCTTTCCCATCGGCTTGGAAAAGCGCAAAAATACTTCCAATTAAAAAAAGCAGGGCAGTAAAAAGCCTGAGGATTTTTGCCCAATATCCCTTTTATCCAACATTGGTAAATTATTTGGACACGTAATTAAGAAAAAAATCGAAAATGAGTTCATTGTGGAACCAATATCGGAATTTCAATTTGGATTTAGAAGATCTCACTCAACACAAAATGCATTGTTGAAATTTCACAATGATGTAACTTGCAACTTAAGGGATAAAATATGCACGATGGCAATTTCATTGGATATAGAAAAGACGTTTGATTCGGTTTATCATAATAGAATCCTCTACAAACTGATAAATCTTGGCGTTGACCCATTTCTGGTAAAAATATTTTGCAGCTACTTTACAAATAGAAAGTTTGGTGTCCAAATCAACAACATTACCTCAGAACTAAGACATGTGAAAAGTGGGGTATCTCAGGGAAGTGTCTTGGCTTCCTACCTATTTAACATTTTCCTGCATGATTTTCTTCACCAATCTAGAAATTCAAAGGCTATTTTATACGCTGATGATTGCCCTTTTTATGCACACAATATATCACCAATGCTAGCTGAACTCTGCTGCTATCTGTATTAGAAACCCTTGGGGTAAATGTCCTATATATGTGGTGCCAGAAAGATAATCCCTTCAACTTATACTAGACGGCGAAAATATATCATTTAAAAATTCAATAAAATATCTCGGAATACATTTTGATAAATTATTGAAATTTAACGCCCACGCTAGAAGTCTCTTGGGAAAGGCGAAAAAGATTTCTGGAATGTTTGCATCACTAATGAACAACACATACTTACCTATAGAGTAAAAGCTTGGTGCTGCTTTTACTCTACAAGGTCGCCATAAGATCGGTTCTGTCTTATGGATTCCCAATCTGGTTTACTATATCTCCTATAGTAGCCAAAGAATTGGAGATATTTGAACGGAAAATCTTAAGAAAAATTAAGAAAATTTCATAAAACGATTTTCAAATAGTTTCGTCTATGAAAATGCCGATTTTCTACCCTTCTGTAGGTACGCCATATCATTGCAAGCCAGATTTGTTGAGAAACTTGCGCTACACGATAATATGCTTGTCAGCCAAATATACGAAAGCGAGAAAAACACCATCTGGGCTGGATCTACATATCTTTCTCCTGTCGGTATAATCAGTGGACGTATTGATGACGATCCAGCTCCTCTAGACCTTCCCTCATTCTATATGAACCCAGCCTCCAGCAATCATAGGGGCTGATGATGATATACGTATATACTAAATTTTACATGAACTGTAATATGAATATGTTTTGTCAATTTATGTTACAGAACTTTAGTTATTTAGTTTTAGTAATGTTATTTATTTAGTTTTAGTAATGTTATTTACAGACGTTGGCTCTGCTGGCAACTTTAAAGGCCGAAAGAAAGCCTAGTCAAACTTTTATTTTTGTACTTTTTTTACATATTCTATCCCACTTTAGCAATGTTGCTATTTACGTTAACTTAGTTATTAGAGTAAGACACATATAGCTCTAAGAATGTTATTATTCTCATAGTATGTAAGACAATCAATGTAATTGAAAAAAAAGAAGACTTAATAAAATTTTTACTTACTTGAATAAACTTCATTTTTCTACTTACCTTCTTTACATCCGGTTGGTTGAGGGTAATCCTTACGTGGGATAGGGTTAAATTTTTTTATTGTTTCACTTATTTGCAATTTTATTTTTTTATATATTATATTGTTTGGCCCGTAACAAGCGCGTCTTTTCGATTAAAATAAATGTCGGTGCTACCAGACTGGTCGTGCTGCTAGATGGATCGATTTATTTTTATAAATGTAATGGAATCCGGAGAGGTGAAAAGGATCAGTTCCCTTCCATCCTTGTTTCAATTGGTAAGGCAGGATGGCTGGGTTTGTCACGGCGGCTCGCAGACGGTTAATCACTCAACGAAGTTTCGTCCGTTATAGTAAGAAGAAGAGAAAATGAGTGATAACCCGAAATCAGCTGGCAAACTGCAGTAACTATGACATTTAATTGAGTGAAATAAGGATGTCATGTAACCCGATGAAATGACAAAGCTCTTTTTTCCGGTGAACGACTTAAAATCCAGGCAGCTGCGCAAAAGCGGAGAAATTGTGTTAAAAAAAATTAATTTGATTTTTTAATTTTTTTTGTAATTTTTGTTTATTAAATTAAGTTAATAATAATATATAAAAAAATAGAAAAATAAGTAAGAGAAAATTATAACGTTGATTAAGCCGCACTGCCTGGGCCTGCATTGCATCACTTGGGCAGCGTCATAATCGGCCATCTTCATTGGCATCGGCCATTTTCATCATCCACATTGCCGCATATAACAACACCATCATCCACATTGCCGCATACTGCTACTTCATTACCATCAGCCGGCTTATCATCCACATTGCCGCAGTAGCATCATCATCCCCATCATCAAACAGTATCGGCCAGGTATCTCTTTTTTATTTCCTAGGATAGGACATACAGGTTATACCGCGGACGGACTGGACGGAAACTTATAATTTTTGTTTTTTTATTTTTGTACCAGAAATTTATATTTGCGAAAAATTAGGTAGGAATTTTTGAGCAAGGAGGACACAAATTAAAGGAACTAAAAAGAAAAAGGGAAGAATAAAACAGAAACGCGTACTTCCGTTAGCAACTGGGACACGTACGCACGTTAGACACCCGGACACATCACGGATTGACATCCTAAAAAGAGAAAAAAAGAACATTTGGAGCTCGTGAAAAGAGATTCCTGTAAAGTGTTAGTGTAGGAAAAAAAACCTAGTGGTACAATACCTAACGGCAGGGAACCGTTAAGCTTGAAGGTTAAATATATACCATTTTCAGCTGCCGTTTTGGTAAATATATATATATATATATATATATATTAGGGCGGGTTAATTTTTTTTTTGATGAAGCGTATAGCAAAAACGTAATCTATAGGTGATTCTGAGAAATTTTGCTTAAGAGACTGCTTAAGCTCTAAGTCGGATTTGGAGCCCCCCAAAATTCCAAAATATATATATTTTTCCATATAAACTTAGAACAATTAAATTAAATTCGTCATAATATCGGACAGAATTATAGTAGATTTCTCAATCTGGGCTTGTTTGAAAGGTATTTTTAGCACCTTTCAGAAAATTTTTAGGAGAGATATTAGGATTTTTTTGTCGAAAAATAGCCTAAAATAAACTTTTAACTATTAAATTCTGAATTTTCTTCGATATTTTCGATATTTTTTCAGATTATAAAAGTTCAGATAATTTCCAACAACTTTTGTTACGATCAATTTTTTTGTTTTCGAACTCCTTTTTGTAGGAAAATCCATCTGAAAAAATCAACATTTTCAATGTTTCAACAAAAAACACTATTTTTACATTTTTTATTAAATTTATTTTTAAATATTATTCTCGACCTACAATTTAATGTTTTAACGTGGTAATATTATTTTTTAAGATCCTTTTTACTTTCCAATAGAGAAGTTTTCTTACGACTTTCTAATGCCACTGCCATAACTCCTTCACAATTCTTTTCTATAACTCGTTTTGAAACACTCGTTTATAACTGTACACGTCTTTCTGTTCCCTGTATGTGTATTGGAATTTTTGGATCAGCCAGTGTTGGTTCATCGAAATCTAAGTATTCTACCTAGTGATCATATGGAATCTGTCGAGTAAATGCTGGTTCAAATAATATATCGTCGTTATTCATATCAACCATATTGACATAAACGGTAGCATCGATATTTAAGATATATTTTTTGTAAACTCTGAGTTTAGTTGGCTCGTACAATTTTTCTCGATAGTGTAAAATCTTTTTGATAGCTCTATTTCGTATTGCTTTTCGATCATCAAATAACATTGTTAATAAGATATTTTCTGGATGTGCGTAATATGAATTGTTTTGAATTACACCATTTACAATATTACGAAAGTTTGGTTGTAAGTATCGTGTCCAACGTATAAATTTTAATAAAAGTTCACTGCCGTACACAGCAGAGCTATACAACTTTACATTGAAGTACATTGGCGCATAAACTGTAATAATATAAACTGCCAAATTTTTTAAATTGGTCGATGGTGTATTAGTTGTTACATATAATCGTAGTAATCTACTTGCTTTGGTTATCCAACGAGAATTTGCATTTGGTCCTGGTCGAAATTGCTTTAGCTATTTGATATAAATAAATATTTAACATCTGTTTATAGTTGGAGCTCATGTTCATAATCCATAATTGCAGGTGGTATTGGATCAAAATCAGCTACTACCTGAAAAATGAAATGTTTAGATCAATTAAAATGCAATTATTTTATTTAAACTTTATTCCAATCGAAAAAGTAAAATAATGACAAAAAATAATTATAATTCACATTCTTGAATAGCTTTGAATAACTTTCCCCTTGCTGCTCGTAGTCCACTGGTGACTGTTTCGCCAATGCTTCATGTAAATGACGACATGGCAGTTCATTGAAATGAAGCAGACATATAAACCAGTGAATTGGTCTATTTAACTGTTTTGCAAATAATCGTAAAACACCATTTTGTTCCAGTATTTGCTGGCTCACCATCACTGCATATGCCAATTAATTGATCAACTGTTAATGTTTTATTGTTGAAAAATTCATTAAGTTTTCTGTGTTTGGTTTTTGCATCTTCTTGACTAACCAAATTTACATATCCAAGTAACTCATTATAGGGCTCTTTCAGAACAACTAAATGCGGTTCTTTTACCATAGTGGTATGAAATTTGTCATTGATTTTCTCTGTATTTAATGAGTCATCTTTTCTACCATCGAAAGAGAATGCCGGATTTGGAGCCCCTCATAATTTTAAATTGAAATTTTTCCATATATATATATAGAACAATTTAATTAAATTCGTCATAAAATCGGATAGAATTATAGTAGATATTTTTATCACCTTTCAGAATCTGAATTGACACCTGGCAGCATTGTTCAATTGAACAACTTTGTAACACTGAATAATGACGCTACAAAATAATGACGTTTACCAACACTAAACGTTGCCAAGCTTGCTTTTCCTTCTTCCTTAATCGTTCATAGTGCAATGCGCACGCAGTTTGCCAAAATACTTAAATAAAAACTCGGTTATCACTTACAACCAAACTTTCGTAATATTGTAGATGGTGTAATTCAAAACAACTCATGTTACGCACATCCAGAAAATATCTTATTAACAATGTTATTTGATGATCGAAAAGCAATTCGGGATAGAGCTATCAAAAAGATTTTACACTATCGAGAAAAATTGTACGAGCCAACTAAACTCAGAGTTTACAAAAAATATATCTTAAATTTCGATGCTACCGATTATGTCAATATGGTTGATATGAATAACGACGATATATTATTTGAACCAGCATTTACTCGACAGATTCCATATGATCACTTGGTAGAATACTTAGATTTCGATAAACCACCACTGGCTGATCCACAAATTCCAATGCACATACAAGGAACAGAAAGACATCTACAATTATTAACGAGTGTTTCAAAACGAGTTATAGAAAAGAATCGTAAAGAAGTTATGGCAGTGACATTAGAAAGTCGTAAGAAAACTCCTCTATTGGAAAGTAAAAAGGATCTTAAAAAATAATATTACCACGTAGGTCGAGAATAATATTTAAACATAAATTTAATAAAAAAAGTAAAAATAGTGTTTTTGGTTGAAACCTTGAAAATGTTGATTTTTTCAGATCGATTTTCCTACAAAAAGGAGTTCGAAAACAAAAAAATTGATCGTAATAAAAGTTGTTGGAAATTATCTGAACTTTTATAATCTGAAAAAATATCGAAAAAATCGAAGAAAATTCAGAATTTAATAGTTAAAAGTTTATTTTAGGCTATTTTTCGACAAAAAATTCCTAATATCTCTCCTAAAAATTTTCTGAAAGGTGCTAAAAATACCTTTCAAACAAGCCCAGATTGAGAAATCTACTATAATTCTGTCCGATATTATGACGAATTTAATTTAATTGTTCTAAGTTTATATGGAAAAATATATATATTTTGGAATTTTGGGGGGCTCCAAATCCGACTTAGAGCTTAAGCAGTCTCTTAAGAGTCTCTTAAGCAAAATTTCTCAGAATCACCTATAGATTACGTTTTTGCTATACGCTTCATCAAAAAAAAAATTAACCCGCCCTAATATATATATATATATATATATATTTACCAAAACGGCAGCTGAAAATGGTATATATTTAACCTTCAAGCTTAGCGGTTCCCTGCCGTTAGGTATTGTACCACTAGGTTTTTTTTCCTACACTAACACTTTACAGGAATCTCTTTTCACGAGCTCCAAATGTTCTTTTTTTCTCTTTTTAGGATGTCAATCCGTGATGTGTCCGGGTGTCTAACGTGCGTACGTGTCCCGGTTGCTAACGGAAGTACGCGTTTCTGTTTTATTCTTCCCTTTTTCTTTTTAGTTCCTTTAATTTGTGTCCTCCTTGCTCAAAAATTCCTACCTAATTTTTCGCAAATATAAATTTCTGGTACAAAAATAAAAAAACAAAAATTATAAGTTTCCGTCCAGTCCGTCCGCGGTATAACCTGTATGTCCTATCCTAGGAAATAAAAAAGAGATACCTGGCCGATACTGTTTGATGATGGGGATGATGATGCTACTGCGGCAATGTGGATGATAAGCCGGCTGATGGTAATGAAGTAGCAGTATGCGGCAATGTGGATGATGGTGTTGTTATATGCGGCAATGTGGATGATGAAAATGGCCGATGCCAATGAAGATGGCCGATTATGACGCTGCCCAAGTGATGCAATGCAGGCCCAGGCAGTGCGGCTTAATCAACGTTATAATTTTCTCTTACTTATTTTTCTATTTTTTTATATATTATTATTAACTTAATTTAATAAACAAAAATTACAAAAAAAATTAAAAAATCAAATTAATTTTTTTTAACACAATTTCTCCGCTTTTGCGCAGCTGCCTGGATTTTAAGTCGTTCACCGGAAAAAAGAGCTTTGTCATTTCATCGGGTTACATGACATCCTTATTTCACTCAATTAAATGTCATAGTTACTGCAGTTTGCCAGCTGATTTCGGGTTATCACTCATTTTCTCTTCTTCTTACTATAACGGACGAAATTTCGTTGAGTGATTAACCCTCTGCGAGCCGACGTGACAAACCCAGCCATCCTGCCTTACCAATTGTAACAAGGATGAAAGGGAACTGATCCTTTTCACCTCTCCGGATTCCATTACATTTATAAAAATAAATCGATCCATCTAGCAGCACGACCAGTCTGGTAGCACCGACATTTATTTTAATCGAAAAGACGCGCTTGTTACGGGCCAAACAATATAATATATAAAAAAATAAAATTGCAAATAAGTGAAACAATAAAAAAATTTAACCCCATCCCACGTAAGGATTACCCTCAACGAACCGGATGTAAAGAAGGTAAGTAGAAAAATTAAGTTTATTGTGAAGTAAGTAAAAATTTCATTAAGTCTTCTTCTTTTTCAATTTCATTAATTGTCTTACATACTATGAGAATAATAACATTCTTAGAGCTATATGTATCTTACTCTTATAACTAAGTTAACGTAAATAGCAACATTGCTAAAGTGAGATAGAATATGTAAAAAAAGTACAAAAATAAAAGTTTGACAATGCTTTCTTTCGGCCTTTAAAGTTGCCAGCATAGCCGACGTCTGTAAATAACATTACTAAAACTAAATAAATAACATTACTAAAACTAAATAACAAAAGTTCTGTAACATAAATTGACAAAACATATTCATATTACAGTTCATGTAAAATTTAGTATATAAGTATATCATTATCAGCCCCTATAATTGCTGGAGGCTGCACGCAGAGAAAAAACATGATTAATGAATGGTCACTACGACCATATTTATTCATATTAGCCTAATATGTTTACCCTAATAATTTATTATAGCCCTAAATAAATTGAACAAAAATGTTTTGTCTTAAGCATTTTTAAATTCACCATAATAATATTTTATGGTGTTTTACACCATAAATATTAATTTATGTGAAATGTTTGCTACTATTATATATATGTTTTCAACTATACAATTAAAATCATAATATTAGTTGCACACAAAAGTGTATGTTTATTACAAATAATTATGTTTGCCTTTAAACACATTCTCTAAATGAGCAAACATTTATTGTCAAAATAAACAGTGTGTGTTTATAAAACAAATAAAATTTTCTGCCGCGTCATTTTCCGTTCGCCAGCGATAGTTAATGACATGAGTGAGTATAAAATAATAAAAACATTTTTCGGGGAGCAAAAGGCCATGCTGCCTTGCAAATTTAATGATATAAATTATTATACGTTTATTGAAACAGGGAAGTAATTTATATACATATAATTAGAAAAATAATTACTTAAATTAATACATGTATAAATTGCATTCTCTTTCTTGCAGCCAAAAAAACATACAACATTAAAAATGCCATTGAAATAACAGTTCAACAATGTATTAATACAGTCGATTTCATAATAGAAATTTAAGGTACGTTTGTCTTTGACTTTATGTTACAAGTCTTAAGTGCGTGGCAAAAAATACTCGTATGTTTGCAATTATATTTTAATGTATATATGTATACCTATTTAATAAAAAATAAATCTTTGAAATTACATTTTCTGTTTGTTTTATTGTGAGAACCATATAACATGTTGACATAGACATTTTGCATGGTATAATAATATGTTTGAGATAATAATTAGCTACAAATATTATATCTGAACTGTCACTGACTGCGACGGTCGTTTGTGAGGAGCGAATTTAACTGCACCTAGACGTTCCAAATGAATAACAATGTTGATTTTAGGCACGGGTCGGTGCGTGCGTTTATTTCTAAAAATTTAAAAATAACAATTATAAAAATATCTAACATATATATTCCACCTACTTACCGCAGTGTTTTTCCCTCACAAACTAACTTTAAAAACAATACCAAAAGAAAAAGAACCAAACATTCTTACTTGTATAACAAATAAGAACTAACGGACCATTTAAAAACCACTGCAGTAAGATTAACATTAAAGAAGAATATACAAATATACAAAATATGACAATAACAAAACATAAGGCAAAACATTACTTTAAATTGTAATTAGGGATGATCGCAAATCATCATATTTACAAATACAAAAATTTAATATTAATTGACAAACATTCCTAATGTACAATTAATCAATTTGTTATAAGCCATTGAGCGACATTTCCACCCCCGTGGATCGACCACGATTCACTACATCAAATCAAGGACTGCAAGCTTGGAAACAGGACGCTTAAGAACACCTGTACTCGTTCTAATATCAGCACGACGAATGACACCATCACTGCCTTTAAACACCTGCTCAACACGACCTCTCCTCCAATCTCTGCGGGAAACAGCAGGATCACAGATGAGAACCAAATCACCAATTGCAATTGGCTTTGTAAATTTACACCATTTAGAACGCCTGGTCAAAGTAGGTAAATATTCGTTTATCCATCGATTCCAAAAGTGGTCACGCAATTGACGGGATATGCGCCACTGTTTCCTCAAAATAGCTGGTTTATCTGATATGGCTCCGGCAGGAGTTTGAGCAGTGTTAGCCGCTCCCAGCAAAAAATGGTTAGGAGTTAGTGGCTCCTCGTCTTCGTGGCTTAAAGGCAAATGTGTTAACGGGCGTGAATTTACAATATTTTCTGCCTCAATCAAGAAACTTTGCAGGGTGTGCTCTCGTGGACAGGTTTTTTTCAGGGTCACACGTAAAACTCGCTTCACGCATTGGACCATACGCTCCCATGCACCACCTTCAGCTGGGTTATGTGGACAATTGAATTCCCAATTGATATTTCTAGCGGACAACTCATTTTGGATTCGGGCCACATCAAATACTTCATCGAACTGCTTCGATACCTGGTCAGCACCAATAAAATTTTTACCATTGTCGCTCCTCAACTTTGTAGGTGTACCGCGTCGATTTATAAAATTTCGTATAGCAAGAATGCATGCATCAGTGGAAAGATCAAAAACCACCCCCAAATGAATAGCCCTAATGGTAAGGCATGTGAATAAAGCAATTCAGCGTTTTTCGTGGCGGCGTCCAATAGTTACTGTAACGGGGCCAAAGTAATCCAAGCCCGTATATGAAAAAGGCCGAACAAAGGGCGTCAATCGGTCTTTTGGCAAGGAACCCATAAGTGGTGGCACTGGCAATGTACGGCAAAATTTACAAATTAAGCAATTTGAAATACACTTACGTAAAACTCTTCGAAGGCGTGGAATCCAAAACGTTCTTCTAATTTCACATATAGTTGCCTCAAAATTTTGATGTTTCATCTTTTTGTGTACGTGGGCTACAAACAATTCGGTGACTGGATGAAATGGTGGCAATATTATTGGACGCTTTGTATCCAGTGGTAACCAACCCGCTGCGTCGACACGACCATAGACTCGCAGTAATGAATTTTCATCTATATAGGGTAACAAGTTATACAATTCACTACCTTTTTCTAAATTACCTCCATTTTTAATAATTTGTAGTTCGGATCCAAAACTATCATCTTGGGCCTGGCGGCAGAGGAATATTTCAGCAGCTTTCAATTCGGCAGCGGTTAAACCATACATTTCATCAGGACTGGATCTATTTAGGCAACGATTAACGAAACGTAACACCCATGCCATCGAACGTTTTAGCTTCAGAAATGATGAAAATCTTCCAAATTCAAAAATAACAGGCGTACTGGCCAATAAGGCAAATTTTGGACGAAGTTCTTCTTCATTAGAGCCATTTGTAGTTACGGAATTAGATTCTGGCCATTCATCTTCACCATCGTATAAAAAACTGGGTCCACTAAACCACCGAGAATCATTAGAAAAATCAACCTGGCTTTTCATTCTTGTAGTTTCATCGGCAACATTAAGTTTCGTTGGCAGCCATCTCCAATCTGCTGGGCTGGTGGAATCTAGAATCTCAGTAATTCTATGGGCAACAAAGGGTTTATATCTTCGACTTTCAGAACCAATCCAACTAATGACTGTTGTAGAATCACTCCAGCAAATAGTACGAGATACCTTAAGGCAATGTTCTTTCAAAATAATAGACATCAAACGAGTTCCCAAAACAGCAGCTTGCAATTCAAGACGTGGTATAGTCATGGATTTCAATGGAGCACATTTTGTCTTGGCAGAAACAAAGTACACGTTTATTTTACCATCAGCACTTGTTGACCTCAAGTATGACACGGCACCAAAGGCGTCTTCGCTGGCGTCGACAAAAATATGTGGTTCCAGGCAATGAGGAACTCCATTTCCAAAGTAATACCGTGGTACGTTTACATCAACAACATTTTTAAGTTCTTGGCGCCAACTATTCCATATGTCGCTTAAGTTACTAGGTAACAATTCATCCCAACGTATATCGTGTCGCCATACTTCACGCATCAATAGCTTGGCCGTTACCATGAAATTGCTCAGAAAACCAATGGGATCAAAGATGGACATTACCACACTTAATAACTCACGTTTTGTTGGAAACCGTGTACCTTCTAAAACAGCAGCCTTCACTTTATGGAATTTCAATTTATACCTGAAAGTATCATCTTTTGGCTGCCAATACATTCCAAGAACCTTTTCTGATAGTAGCTCCATGACATCACTAGAAAAGTTGACTGGCTTATCCACAAAACCCTTAAGAGCCTCGACCACTTCTACAGAATTAGATGAAAAATTGCGCAATTCGAAACCAGCTGATTTATGTATGTCCCGAACTTGCTTGGCAACTTCAGTGGCCCTTGATGACGTTGGAAAGCTGTCCACAAAATCGTCCACATAATGATGATCAACTATAGACTTTACAGCACGAGGATATTCTTCACCGTAGGACAATGCATTCGTTACTTTGACGTAATGTGCCACACAAGGAGAATAAGCAGCGCCAAATGCCATTACAAGCATTTCATAAACATCTGGAGGTTTATTTAAATCATCGCGCCAGAGAAATCTTTGGGAACATCTGTCTTCAGGAGCTACTAGTATCTGGTGAAACATTTCTTTAATGTCCCCACACACTGCCACAGCGCCAACACGAAAATTAAACAAAACAGATGGCAACGGCTTGTACTGTTGAGGCCCTTTTAGCAAATTTGAATTTAATGAAACTCCTTCAACAGATGCGGCAGCATCAAACACCAAACGAATTTTCCCTGGCTTGTTGGGATTGACCACACCAAAATGTGGAAGGTACCATGTTCTAGGGTGAATATCAGCAGCTTCGATGGACGACAATTTACGCACATACCTTTTTGAAACATAATCATTTATAATGGCTTTATAGGCGGAGCCAAAATCTGGATTCCTATTCATCTTTCTTTCGATACCTAAAAGTCTGTTAGGAGCCATGGAGTAGCTATCTGGCAACACCACACATTCACTTCGCCATTGGAGCCGAGTTTGGAATCTTCCATTAACTTTTTTGACAGCCTTCAAAATTTCTCGAGCGCGCAGATCATCTTTGGATTCTATAACTGGCAAAATTTTCACGCCAAAATTTTCAGTTTCAAAATAATTTGCCACCAAGTCATAGAAATTTTTCTCTGGCTGAACTGAAAGTAGACATAATTGTGAATCGGATGGCCTACCTTTCATCTGACCAAAGACGACCCAGCCTAACGGGGTGTTAGCTGCAAATGGACCATTTTCCTCCAATGGCACAATTTCATCTGGCAGACCTGGATGGCAATGGTCCAAACCAATCAACACTTTAGGAACCACACCATCATATGATTTTATCGGCAAACCACGATGGCCACTCAAATCCATATTAAAACTTTGAGCCGGCAATTTCAAATTGGAAACTCCATACACTCTGCGCAAGGCGTATTTTCTTTACTTACCAATACCGCTCACATGTAGATCAACTACCGAAGCCATTTCTTGTGATGCCTTTCCAGCATACCAATGAAGATTCAATTTGCTTTGTTGTTCCTGAAGACCAAGCTGCTTCACCAAGGAACTATCCACTATGATGGATAGTTCCGATGAACCTTCATCTAGCAAAGCATATGTTTCAATTCGGCTATTAGGACGATAAAGTACAACTGGCACAACACGAAATAATAGAACACCTTTATTAGCACTAGCAGACATACAGCTAAGAACTGCCTCATTTCCATTTGTTGAACCGCTTGGACCAGCTTACTCTGAATCACTAAATTTGTTTTCACCTTTATTTATTTTAACGTCATGTAATAATTTGTTATGTTTTCTTAGGCAACCATTCACTGGACACTGCTTACGACGATGGCAGGTTCTACTTGAATGCCCATAATTGAGACATGAAAAACATAACCTTAATTTTTTAACTTCAGTCCACCGGTCAGGCACACTCATTGAACTAAATTTTTTACACTCATATATTTTATGATTTGCCTGGCAAATTGGGCAGTCATGTTGTTTTCGTTGTTCCTCCGCAGCATGGAGGACAACTTTTCGGTTCATTATTTTGTTTATTTACATTGGCACTTTGAACTATTCTTACCAAATCAGCGACACCCTTAAGCCAGTTGTTAAAATCCAAAATTGTTGGATAAGGCTTAATTTTTGATGCATAAAGAGCCCACTCCATCCGTTTACTCATAGGAATTTTACCAACTAATTCTTCCACTAAAGTTGGATTCGCCAAATGCTGTTGTCCGTTGGCAGTTACTAAAAAGGCGGCAAGATTCTGCACCATTACAGCAAATGGTATGAGTTTATCTATAGCGTTTTCTCCGATAGGCAAAATTTCCTTTACCCGTTGTAGCTGGCAGCGAATTAGAATTTCTGGGCGACCATATTGGAATTTTAATTGTTCCATAACCGTATTCACATTATCTGGATGAATTAGCAATGATTTTACGCTATCTCGTGCCTCACCATTTAAAGCCTTTTGTAACCTCAAACAATTTTCAAAATTATTGTATTGGTACATAAAAGTTGACTGTTCAAAGGCTGTTGAAAACATGGGCCAATCTTCAGGAGCGCCACCAAAACTAGGCAAATCATAAATTTTTTTATGCATTGGTATTGAACCCCCATTTTGAAACAGGTTTTGTACATTTGGCGGCATCATGTTTGATAATGGCGGCTGCCTACCATAAAAACCGTAAAAATTATTGGCATCAGCATAGCTCGCGGTAGAAAATGGCGTCTGATTTTGGCGTTCAGCAAAAACGGCATTCGCAGCGGCAGAATTGGCGTTGGCAGCGACAGAATTTGCGATCACAGCAGAATTCGCGTTGACGGCGGCAGAATTAGCTGCTGAATTATTTTCACCCTCACTGTTACCTGTTGCAGGCGGCGTAATATTTGATGGCTGCGGCAGAACCACGGATAAATTTGAAGCAGCAGACGAATTGACAGCGAAACTTAATGCTGCTTGGGCATTCAACAACTGAGCCTGAAGTTCATGTATTTGTCGTTGCAGTTGATCCAATTGTGTACCACTACCAGTAGTCGACGTCGACAAACCATGAACATTTTTTTCTTTTTGCAGGTTAGGGTTCATATTTTGATTACCGGCAGCAGTGGTGGTGGTTATGGCATGAATTGTTCCGGCAGCAGTGATGGTGGCTATGGCAGAATTCGTTTCGGCAGTCATGGAACTGACTGACACTCCGGCGGCAGAGGGAGTAGTGTTTTTACTTAAATTTGTTCCAATGACAGTAGAACCGGCAGGCAAAGAAGTCACTCCAGCGACAATGGGAGTATTTTGTTTCGACAAAGTTGTTCCGACAGGCATGGAACCACTTGGTTGATTACGTGGACTTCTTCTTACGGGCGATCGTTCCATTATAAGCCAGACATAAACTCAAAAAGTTGCACTTGGAACACACAAATTTTCGCACAATATTGCATAAAAAATTCGCACCACAAATATTGCGAAATAAAGAAATTTTCGCACAATATTGCATAAAAAATTCGCACCACAATATTGCGAAATAAAGAAATTGTCACTGACTGCGACGGTCGTTTGTGAGGAGCGAATTTAACTGCACCTAGACGTTCCAAATGAATAACAATGTTGATTTTAGGCACGGGTCGGTGCGTGCGTTTATTTCTAAAAATTTAAAAATAACAATTATAAAAATATCTAACATATATATTCCACCTACTTACCGCAGTGTTTTTCCCTCACAAACTAACTTTAAAAACAATACCAAAAGAAAAAGAACCAAACATTCTTACTTGTATAACAAATAAGAACTAACGGACCATTTAATAAAAAAAACTTGACGAATATAAAAACCACTGCAGTAAGATTAACATTAAAGAAGAATATACAAATATACAAAATATGACAATAACAAAACATAAGGCAAAACGTTACTTTAAATTGTAATTAGGGATGATCGCAAATCATCATATTTACAAATACAAAAATTTAATATTAATTGACAAACATTCCTAATGTACAATTAATCAATTTGTTATAAGCCATTGAGCGACAGAACATATATTGTTACTTAAAACATGTTTGACACAATCATCACCACAAACATTAATGATAGTTTGCGATTGTGATTGTATCAACATGTTTTTTCTTTGCGTGTGGGCTCATATAGAATGAGGGAAGGTCCAGAGGAGCTGGATCGTCGTCAATACGTCCACTGATTATACCGACAGGAGAAAGATATGTAGATGCAGGCCAGATGGTGTTTTTCTCGCTTTCGTATATTTGGCTGACAAGCATATTATCGTGTAGCGCAAGTTTCTCAACAAATCTAACTTGCAATGACATGGCGTACCTACAGAAGGGTAGAAAATCGGCATTTTCATAGACGTAACTATTTGAAAATCGTTTTATGAAATCTTCTTAATTTTTCTTAAGATTTTCCGTTCAAATATCTCCAATTCTTTGGCTACTATAGGAGATATATTAAACCAGATTGGGAATCCATAAGACAGAACCGATCTTATGGCGACCATGTAGAGTAAAAGCAGCACCAAGCTTTTACTCTATAGGTAAGTATGTGTTGTTCATTAGTGATGCAAACATTCCAGAAATCTTTTTCGCCTTTCCCAAGAGACTTCTAGCGTGGGCGTTAAATTTCAATAATTTATCAAAATGTATTCCGAGATATTTTATTAATTTTTAAATGATATATTTTCGCCGTCTAGTATAAGTTGAAGGGATTATCTTTCTGGCACCACATATCTAGGACATTTACCCCAAGGGTTCCTAATACATATAGCAGCAGATTTGGCTGCGTTGATTTTAATGCCCCATTTCTTTTAATAAGCGCTTATTTCTCCAAGATGAAATGCAGCAGAGTTCAGAGCTAGCATTGGTGATATATTGTGTGCATAAAAAAGGCAATCATCAGCGTATAAAATAGCCTTTGAATTTCTAGATTGGTGAGGAAAATCATGCAGGACAATGTTAGCTGCAAAATATTTTTACCAGAAATGGGTCAACGCCAAGATTTATCAGTTTGTAGAGGATTCCATTATGATAAACCAAATCAAACGCCTTTTCTATATCCAATGATATTGCCATCGTACATAATTTATCCCTTAAGTTGCAAGTTACATCATTGTGAAATTTCAACAATGCATTTTGTGTTGAGTGAGATCTTCTAAATCCAATTTGAAATTCCGATATTGGTTCCACAATGAACTCATTTTCGATTTTTTTCTCAATTACGTGTCCAAATAATTTACCAATGTTGGATAAAAGGGATATTGGGCGAAAATCCTCAGGCTTTTTACTGCCCTGATTTTTTTAATTGGAAGTATTTTTGCGCTTTTCCAAGCTGATTACATTTTTGCTATACGCTTCATCAAAAAAAAAAATCGTTCCATACGATATATATAATATATATATATATATATATATATATATATATATATATATATATATATATAATATATATAATATATATAATATAATATATATATAATATAATATATATATATATATATATATATATATATATATGAGGATTTTCGCCCAATATCCCTTTTATCCAACATTGGTAAATTATTTGGACACGTAATTAAGAAAAAAATCGAAAATGAGTTCATTGTGGAACCAATATCGGAATTTCAATTTGGATTTAGAAGATCTCACTCAACACAAAATGCATTGTTGAAATTTCACAATGATGTAACTTGCAACTTAAGGGATAAATATATATATATATACTATACTATATATATATACTATATATATATACTATATACTATATATATATATATATATATATATATATATATATATATATATATATATATATATAGTAACCATTCTATTTTTTTTTTTTTGTAAATTTCAATATTTTTTTTATGTATGTTTATTAATAAAAAGCAAAACCAAAAGAACTTGAACCCAATCATAGCATCATTATAACTAATAACAACTTTGATATAAAATTAAGAATAAAAACCATTTTCATTGTTTTTCTTTTAAATCTTTGGGCAAACTAATAATAAGCTGACGATTAATTAAATGTGTTTTGTGAGTGTGTTTATTTGCTTATACATTTCACAGATCATATAAATGTGAAACTTTGTTGTATGTTTTGTTCTTTTGAATACTGAGATAAAATTAAAAAAATACATTAATTATGTGCAAAAATGTTATAAAAACATTAAACAGTTTTTGTTATTACAATATGTAACCCAAGTATAAAATTTGTTGTGAGTTTATACTAAGTTTATGAAACAACAATTTCAGTAAATACAGCCATGTTGCAGTTCTATGGTATCTTTTTGATACTTTTGGCGATCATATGTTTTAAAACATGCTGTGTAGTTGTTCACTTTTACACATTATTTTTTTGAATACAATGTTTTTAAATCTCTTTCTCGCCTTGGGCATGAATTACAACAACAACCCTCACCATACGACTTTTGTTTACTCGTTTGACAGCTGTAACTTCTGACATCACTGGTTTACCCTCTGCTGTTAACCATGATGTCTCTGTTAGTTGGACAGTGTTGCCACGGACAAACATTTTTTGTAACCAAAATTTTAAAAAAAGTTACCAAATGAGAAAAAATATAACCAAAATTTTAAGTTTTATGTTTTTATTTAAATATATTAAACTATTATTTTTTTTTAAATTTGTACTGGAAATGTTATTTTATAGCAAAATTTTATAAAAAAAAAATAAATTACCTGCTTTCATTGTCGCATTCAAATGATAAATTTGACAGTTTATTTTGATTACTTTAATAGCATATATAATTTTTTTTTAATTTTTATTATGCTTCTTAAATTTTAATTTCCCAAATTTTCATTTTGTTTTTATAATATATTTTTCAGTTTTTTTATCTATGAGTTTCTTAATTTTTAAATTTTTTATGCTTTTTGTTTATTTATGCTTTTGTTGATTTTTAAATAAAATATGAAAACTATTTTATAACGTTTTGAAAAGAAACCAATATGTGTGGATAAATTTATTTTAGGTAAGTAGCGAAGGTAAGTGGAGCGGCGTAAAGGGACAACCTGATCGTAAGGACACAGGTTGTCATGATGAAATCCACCAGAATTTCTAGTGGGAAGGCCGCCACAAGTTGCCTTACACCGAGCAGCTTATCCGGGTTTTAGTGCTCGTCTATATCCGAATCGGGGCAGAAGGGTGACTGGTTATTCTGGGTGATGAGTTTTTTTGGACTTTTTTTATCTTTGTTTCTTTTGTTATTTTAACAGGTTAATAAAGTCTTTGCTTCGGGTTCACATACATCTATAAATATAAAATCAGTCTGGCATGATGATTTTTTTGTTGTCCATCCAGCTAGCATCCAGAGAGGTTGGTGTTTCTGTATTTCAATGCGTAAAGAGGCAACACTGTTTACGTTTATATTACGTTTTTGTTGGAATATTCCAAGGCATCTGTCAAATACTAGAAAAAAAATATAAACAAACAAAAAACCGCGAACATCAACTGCGAAATAAAATATATTTAAAAAAAAAAAAGTTCTGATTTAATTTTGTTTGTTGCTGATGGTTTTATTTTTGTCATAATATTCTTCTAAAAATTTAACCGAACACATACCTGTAAAAAGATGAGTAATAAAATTATTATACAAATATTAAAATAGTCTTACATCAGATAATTCTTGAATAACAATAGATTCATGCACCCCAGATTCTGGGATACATGAATCACCATCAACAGCATCAACGGTAATTATTTGTAGTATTTGCTTCTCACGTGACAGAAAGTTTTCACAAAAAATGTTATAGAAACGATTGTGTGAGAAATATGACATTTTGTGTCAATTCATATCAGTTTTGTTTCAATTCATGCGTTTTATGCGAAACATTTCTCGATTCGAAAGTTATAGGCTTTTTACACTGAACAACATCTTTGTGAAACGTGTGGAAGATGTTGAAAAGGTGAAACATGCATTTACATTGGCAACATCTTTAATCTGCCATTTATTCAGCTGTCAAAAAATAAAAGAAAAAGACGCGTATTTTTTGTTAAAAATAAAAAATGGATTTAAAAAAGCATTTAACAGTGTAGTAGCTGTTGCTTTGCAAGAACAAACCCGAATTTTTATTCAGTACATTGAAATATTAAAGGTCATTCTGGAAGATGATAATGAAGAAGAATTTTTGGTAGACAATACATTGAAATTCTTACATGTGCCGCTCATTTTCCTTTGTTAAATAATTTATTTTTTTTTTGTTTATTTTCTGCAATGTCAGTTTGCTAGTGATGGCACAAAGAAAATGGATTATTTTTTGTCATTTTTTTGGTGATGACACTTAAAATACCGAAACATGTAGGATGGAACAAAATGAGAAAGGATCATCTTTTGTAGATGTAGAATTTTTGGCCTTTATAATTATGGGAAGATGTTAACATCTTTGCAAATTGATGAAAGATGTAGCTCAGTGGAAAAAGTCTATTACAGGAATTGCCTACTAGTCTGTTCAAAAAGTTTTTTTTTTGAAAATTATAGCTTCCGCATAATTACAATTAAGAGCCAATTTACACGATAAAATTGATTGCATGCATTATTCTCAGTTATGTCTATTTAAACGGTAATTTTTTTGCTCCACATTTTGTTTCTAAAACCGAATGTGAATGAAGCAAATAAAGAAGAATACGAACATGCGCAAAAAACGAAAACCGCACTTATTTTGTTTCCTCGCTAGCTTTTCTACCTCGTTCAATACAAACAAGAATTGAAGAAATAAAAAGTCTGCGAATAAATTAGCTCTAATAAAGAAAATTTGCGTCGTAATACAAGCAACATTAGTAGAAACATGTGTTGCTTTTAATATTTCCTTTTAAAGTACAGACGATGGAACCAAAAACGAAACATCAGTTTTGTGTGTTTTCATATATATTACTACTAAAGAAATTACGCGGAAGAAAAGCAAATTTTTTAAATTTGTTTTTAAAAATGATTCTATATTATTTTGTTAATTTTTTATATGCTGCTGTTTTTACTTTTATTTTTATAGATATCACATTTTATGTCCCATAATTCTCATAAATTTTTATATTCATATCCAATTTAAATTATTTTAAATTGTCACCATTTTCGTCTCTTTTATTTTATTTACTCCGCAAATTACAAAAGCACCGCACACAACGTTTGCTCACAAGAAAGTAAGATAGAGAAAACAGTAAACATCGATACAGACGATGGAACATTGAGTTTGGAAACAAAAAATATCAAAAAAAATTGATATTTTAGGAACCAACAACGAAACATGAATTTCAACAGGAAACATAGCTACACACGATGGAACATTAAGTGGAACATGCTCATGTTTCCTCTTATGTTGCATCGTTGTGGCCAGCGTAACTTACCCATGCCTGCATTAGCAATGAAATGCTTTTATGACAGCTGTTCTAAAAGAAACACCAACATTTTATTATTTTTGTGGTGGAGAATACGCCCTCATGGTATTGTCATCCCTGCAAACATTGGGATACGAAAATGTTTCGAACTCGTATCGCCTGGAAGAAAAAACTTATTGCGGCAATAATAATTTTCTTATTGCGGAAGATCCCCCTTTCGGGAAGAAATGTCCCATATAAAGCGATACTTCTTAATAATACGAAAGCAACACTTCTGGAAGATAAACCGGCAATATTGCCAAATAATCATTTGGAAGAAAACTAGAAGATATCGCTAAGTAATCATTTGGAAGATAAAAAGAAGATATCGCATTTTTATCATTCTGAAGATAAAAAACTTTTTTTTTGCTTTTTAATTTTATTTTTATTTAGAGAAGTAAAATAATATATTAGTGCAACGGTTATAATAATATAATGAATAATGAGAAAATGAAAAGAAACAGCGAAAAAGATATATAAAATAATATAATAATATGAATAATAATAAAATAGTAAAAAAAATTACGTTGAAGAAAGAAGAGTTTTTGATTTATTTCTCTTGTCCATGCGATCCTTTGCATGTAGGAAATGCTTTTGCATTATACAACAAATAAAATGCTCTGTCGTATTTGGCAAGAGAGCATAGCACGTATCTGAAATTAAAAAAATAATAGTTTATTTTATTAATATTCCTTACGTTTATTTATTCGTTATTATTTACCTTTGATTACACATATAAAGTTGTAGTTTTTAATTGCAGTTTTATATGTTGTACCGGTCCAGGTAAATTTTGTTGCTAAATTATCAGTCATAATTTTTTTTAATGAAGACCTAATAAAAGCAGCTGAATCCCCACCTCCAATTCGTTTTAAAAAAGTTTTCTGAAATTTTTGAAAAAATAATAAAACGCTATATCAACTGTGGTAAATGCATATACATATATATGCTTTAAGACTTAATACTCACTAATTTTTTCATCATCGTTTTATTTGATATTATGTTTTTATCAAAATCATTGATAGAGTTTTCATCTTCTAAGGGGAATATAGGTAGGAGCGAAGTGTCCAAAACACTAGCTGGCTCTTTCTTCATTCTTTTTATTTCATTTTTGAGTGTTATGACCTCTTCCATCAGCCTCCCAATTCCCAATCGTTGATTATACATTTCGTTTGCCACCGTCTTTTTTAAATCATTTACCTCTTTTAATAAAGCCGAAATGTTAAGCTCTGAAAAGGCAATAAAATATTTTGAATTGTTATTATATTTTTTTAAAATGAGAAAATTATTTCTTACCTTGAACAATAATATTTTCTTTGTCATTCATATTGAAAAATTTGATAAAGTACATGGATTTATAAACAGAAAATTAAAATACGACAATAAAATTGTTGATAGAAAAATGGCAATTGGGAAAAAACACTTTGATTAATTTTGTTTTTTAAAAGGAAGTAAGTAATACTTTAATGTATAAATGGTATAAATAGGTGAAATTCAGAGTTCGGCATCTTTAAGCAAACAGTTTTGCACATAATTTCAATATAGTTAAAACTCAGTTGATCCTCAGTTGATACAGAGTATAGGCCATACTTGCTTGTTAGAACTTTTAGCCAGAGGTAAGCCATCCACATTAAAATCTAATTCAATAGTTTCATTATCAAAACCAGTTGTAACAATGAAATCAGTGCATCTTTAAGTCCATAATGTAAAGAAACGCCAGTTCCCATTTGAACTGCTTGAGCATCTTTTGGCGTTTGCTTTAATGTTCTAACATTTCTAGAAGCTCATTCATAGCTTTGTTGCATATAGAATTTCGTATTGACCTTTCAAATTTGTCTAATGGGTTGTTAATCTCCTCGTCTATATCATCATCATTATCGTCGGTATCGTAATACAAATAATAAGGAGTATTTCCATTTTGAGAACAAGGTGGATCGCTATTTTGTTGTTGGTTGTTTAATTCTAAATTACTTGAATTTAAATCTTGCAAATATTGTGGTTCGTTATAGAGTTCTTGATTACCTGAAACATGATTATTTTGACCTAAATTTGTTGAAAATATATGAGCCATTATTTTCGAAGCTTCCCTCTTGCTGGATTTTCTTATAGCTTCCGAATTCATTTTTAAAAATCACGTAGGTGATAAAAACACGATACTTCTGCAATAAAAAATACTTTATAAATGATATTAAAAAAAATTAAAATTTTCGTTTTTTATATATCGCTCATGTTTCTTCAAACTGATAAAAAGCAAATACAAACAAAATTTTGCTTTGATGTTTTTCTTCCAAATGATAAAAGGAAGATATTGCTTTTTTATCTTCTTTGGAAGATATCTTCCAAATGTTTGCAGGGATGTTTTCTCATTATTTTGTGTATGTCTTCGAGGTAAATGCTCATTTTAATCTCTTTAACAAGCTGCTTATTTAATTGTGGTTGTGTGTGTTTTTTTCTATCAAATTTATCATTTGAATGCGACAATGAAAGCAGGTAATTTAATTTTTTTTTTATAAAATTTTGCTATAAAATAACATTTCCAGTACAAATTAAAAAAAAACAAATAATAGTTTAATATATTTAAATAAAAACATAAAACTTAAAATTTTGGTTATATTTTTCTCATTTGGTAACTTTTTTTTAAATTTTGGTTACAAAAATTTTTTGTCCGTGGCAGCACTGTACAACTAACAGAGACTTCATAGGTAACAGCAGAGGGTATACCAGTGATGTCAGAAGTGACAGCTGTCAAACTAGTGAACAACCACCGTATGGTGAGGGTTGTTGTTGTAATTCATGTCCTAGGCGAGAAAGAGATTTAAAAACATTGCATACAAAAAAATAATGTGTAAAAGTGAACAACTACACAGCATGTTTTAAAACATATGATCACCAAAAGTATCAAAAAGATACCATAGAAGTGCAACATGGCTGTATTTACTAAAATTGTTGTTTCATAAACTTAGTATAAACTCACAACAAATTTTATACTTGGGTTACATATTGTAATAACAAAAACTGTTTAATGTTTTTATAACATTTTTGCACATAATGTATTTTTTTAATTTTATCTCAGTATTCAAAAGAACAAAACATACAACAAAGTTTCACATTTATATGATCTGTGAAATGTATAAGCAAATAAACACACAAAACACATAAAAACACATAATCCTTTCGTCTCTATTATTACAAAAATGGTGAGTGGGCCAAACCAATAATAAGCTGACGTGGATCGACCACGATTCACTACATCAAATCAAGGACTGCAAGCTTGGAAACAGGACGCTTAAGAACACCTGTACTCGTTCTAATATCAGCACGACGAATGACACCATCACTGCCTTTAAACACCTGCTCAACACGACCTCTCCTCCAATCTCTGCGGGAAACAGCAGGATCACAGATGAGAACCAAATCACCAATTGCAATTGGCTTTGTAAATTTACACCATTTAGAACGCCTGGTCAAAGTAGGTAAATATTCGTTTATCCATCGATTCCAAAAGTGGTCACGCAATTGACGGGATATGCGCCACTGTTTCCTCAAAATAGCTGGTTTATCTGATATGGCTCCGGCAGGAGTTTGAGCAGTGTTAGCCGCTCCCAGCAAAAAATGGTTAGGAGTTAGTGGCTCCTCGTCTTCGTGGCTTAAAGGCAAATGTGTTAACGGGCGTGAATTTACAATATTTTCTGCCTCAATCAAGAAACTTTGCAGGGTGTGCTCTCGTGGACAGGTTTTTTTCAGGGTCACACGTAAAACTCGCTTCACGCATTGGACCATACGCTCCCATGCACCACCTTCAGCTGGGTTATGTGGACAATTGAATTCCCAATTGATATTTCTAGCGGACAACTCATTTTGGATTCGGGCCACATCAAATACTTCATCGAACTGCTTCGATACCTGGTCAGCACCAATAAAATTTTTACCATTGTCGCTCCTCAACTTTGTAGGTGTACCGCGTCGATTTATAAAATTTCGTATAGCAAGAATGCATGCATCAGTGGAAAGATCAAAAACCACCTCCAAATGAATAGCCCTAATGGTAAGGCATGTGAATAAAGCAATCCAGTGTTTTTCGTGGCGGCGTCCAATAGTTACTGTAACGGGGCCAAAGTAATCGAAGCCCGTATATGAAAAAGGCCGAACAAAGGGCGTCAATCGGTCTTTTGGCAAGGAACCCATAAGTGGTGGCACTGGCAATGTACGGCAAAATTTACAAATTAAGCAATTTGAAATACACTTACGTAAAACTCTTCGAAGGCGTGGAATCCAAAACGTTCTTCTAATTTCACATATAGTTGCCTCAAAATTTTGATGTTTCATCTTTTTGTGTACGTGGGCTACAAACAATTCGGTGACTGGATGAAATGGTGGCAATATTATTGGAAGCTTTGTATCCAGTGGTAACCAACCCGCTGCGTCGACACGACCATAGACTCGCAGTAATGAATTTTCATCTATATAGGGTAACAAGTTATACAATTCACTACCTTTTTCTAAATTACCTCCATTTTTAATAATTTGTAGTTCGGATCCAAAACTATCATCTTGGGCCTGGCGGCAGAGGAATATTTCAGCAGCTTTCAATTCGGCAGCGGTTAAACCATACATTTCATCAGGACTGGATCTATTTAGGTAACGAAACGTAACACCCATGCCATCGAACGTTTTAGCTTCAGAAATGATGAAAATCTTCCAAATTCAAAAATAGCAGGCGTACTGGCCAATAAGGCAAATTTTGGACGAAGTTCTTCTTCATTAGAGCCATTTGTAGTTACGGAATGAGGTTCTGGCCATTCATCTTCACCATCGTATAAAAAACTGGGTCCACTAAACCACCGAGAATCATTAGAAAAATCAACCTGGCTTTTCATTCTTGTAATTTCATCGGCAACATTAAGTTTCGTTGGCAGCCATCTCCAATCTGCTGGGCTGGTGGAATCTAGAATCTCAGTAATTCTATGGGCAACAAAGGGTTTATATCTTCGACTTTCAGAACCAATCCAACTAATGACTGTTGTAGAATCACTCCAGCAAATAGTACGAGATACCTAAAGGCAATGTTCTTTCAAAATAATAGACATCAAACGAGTTCCCAAAACAGCAGCTTGCAATTCAAGACGTGGTATAGTCATGGATTTCAATGGAGCACATTTTGTCTTGGCAGAAACAAAGGACACGTTTATTTTACCATCAGCACTTGTTGACCTCCAGTATGACACGGCACCAAAAGCGTCTTCGCTGGCGTCGACAAAAATATGTGGTTCCAGGCAATGAGGAACTCCATTTCCAAAGTAATACCGTGGTACGTTTACATCAACAACATTTTTAAGGTCTTGGCGCCAACTATTCCATATGTCGCTTAAGTTACTAGGTAACAATTCATCCCAACGTATATCGTGTCGCCATACTTCACGCATCAATAGCTTGGCCGTTACCATGAAATTGCTCAGAAAACCAATGGGATCAAAGATGGACATTACCACACTTAATAACTCACGTTTTGTTGGAAACCGTGTACCTTCTAAAACAGCAGCCTTCACTTTATGGAATTTCAATTTATACCTGAAAGTATCATCTTTTGGCTGCCAATACATTCCAAGAACCTTTTCTGATAGTAGCTCCATGACATCACTAGAAAAGTTGACTGGCTTATCCACAAAACCCTTAAGAGCCTCGACCACTTCTACAGAATTAGATGAAAAATTGCGCAATTCGAAACCAGCTGATTTATGTATGTCCCGAACTTGCTTGGCAACTTCAGTGGCCCTTGATGACGTTGGAAAGCTGTCCACAAAATCGTCCACATAATGATGATCAACTATAGACTTTACAGCACGAGGATATTCTTCACCGTAGGACAATGCATTCGTTACTTTGACGTAATGTGCCACACAAGGAGAACAAGCAGCGCCAAATGTCATTACAAGCATTTCATAAACATCTGGAGGTTTATTTAAATCATCGCGCCAGAGAAATCTTTGGGAACATCTGTCTTCAGGAGCTACTAGTATCTGGTGAAACATTTCTTTAATGTCCCCACACACTGCCACAGCGCCAACACGAAAATTAAACAAAACAGATGGCAACGGCTTGTACTGTTGAGGCCCTTTTAGCAAATTTGAATTTAATGAAACTCCTTCAACAGATGCGGCAGCATCAAACACCAAACGAATTTTCCCTGGCTTGTTGGGATTGGCCACACCAAAATGTGGAAGGTACCATGTTCTAGGGTGAATATCAGCAGCTTCGATGGACGACAATTTACGCACATACCTTTTTGAAACATAATCATTTATAATGGCTTTATAGGCGGAGCCAAAATCTGGATTCCTATTCATCTTTCTTTCGATACCTAAAAGTCTGTTAAGAGCCATGGAGTAGCTATCTGGCAACACCACACATTCACTTCGCCATAGGAGCCGAGTTTGGAATCTTCCATCAACTTTTTTGACAGCTTTCAAAATTTCTCGAGCGCGCAGATCATCTTTGGATTCTATAACTGGCAAAATTTTCACGCCAAAATTTTCAGTTTCAAAATAATTTGCCACCAAGTCATAGAAATTTTTCTCTGGCTGAACTGAAAGTAGACATAATTGTGAATCGGATGGCCTACCTTTCATCTGACCAAAGACGACCCAGCCTAACGGGGTGTTAGCTGCAAATGGACCATTTTCCTCCAATGGCACAATTTCATCTGGCAGACCTGGATGGCAATGGTCCAAACCAATCAACACTTTAGGAACCACACCATCATATGATTTTATCGGCAAACCACGATGGCCACTCAAATCCATATTAAAACTTTGAGCCGGCAATTTCAAATTGGAAACTCCATACACTCTGCGCAAGGCGTATTTTCTTTACTTACCAATACCGCTCACATGTAGATCAACTACCGAAGCCATTTCTTGTGATGCCTTTCCAGCATACCAATGAAGATTCAATTTGCTTTGTTGTTCCTGAAGACCAAGCTGCTTCACCAAGGAACTATCCACTATGATGGATAGTTCCGATGAACCTTCATCTAGCAAAGCATATGTTTCAATTCGGCTATTAGGACGATAAAGTACAACTGGCACAACACGAAATAATAGAACACCTTTATTAGCACTAGCAGACATACAGCTAAGAACTGCCTCATTTCCATTTGTTGAACCGCTTGGACCAGCTTACTCTGAATCACTAAATTTGTTTTCACCTTTATTTATTTTAACGTCATGTAATAATTTGTTATGTTTTCTTAGGCAACCATTCACTGGACACTGCTTACGACGATGGCAGGTTCTACTTGAATGCCCATAATTGAGACATGAAAAACATAACCTTAATTTTTTAACTTCAGTCCACCGGTCAGGCACACTCATTGAACTAAATTTTTTACACTCATATATTTTATGATTTGCCTGGCAAATTGGGCAGTCATGTTGTTTTCGTTGTTCCTCCGCAGCATGGAGGACAACTTTTCGGTTCATTATTTTGTTTATTTACATTGGCACTTTGAACTATTCTTACCAAATCAGCGACACCCTTAAGCCAGTTGTTAAAATCCAAAATTGTTGGATAAGGCTTAATTTTTGATGCATAAAGAGCCCACTCCATCCGTTTACTCATGGGAATTTTACCAACTAATTCTTCCATTAAAGTTGGATTCGCCAAATGCTGTTGTCCGTTGGCAGTTACTAAAAAGGCGGCAAGATTCTGCACCATTACAGCAAATGGTATGAGTTTATCTATAGCGTTTTCTCCGATAGGCAAAATTTCCTTTACCCGTTGTAGCTGGCAGCGAATTAGAATTTCTGGGCGACCATATTGGAATTTTAATTGTTCCATAACCGTATTCAAATTATCTGGATGAATTAGCAATGATTTTACGCTATCTCGTGCCTCACCATTTAAAGCCTTTTGTAACCTCAAACAATTTTCAAAATTATTGTATTGGTACATAAAAGTTGACTGTTCAAAGGCTGTTGAAAACATGGGCCAATCTTCAGGAGCGCCACCAAAACTAGGCAGAATTCGCGTTGACGGCGGCAGAATTAGCTGCTGAATTATTTTCACCCTCACTGTTACCTGTTGCAGGCGGCGTAACATTTGATGGCTGCGGCAGAACCACGGATGAATTTGAAGCAGCAGAGGAATTGACAGCGACACTTAATGCTGCTTGGGCATTCAACAACTGAGCCTGAAGTTCATGTATTTGGCGTTGCAGTTGATCCAATTGTGTACCACTACCAGTAGTCGACGTCGACAAACCATGAACATTTTTTTCTTTTTGCAGGTTAGGGTTCATATTTTGATTACCGGCAGCAGTGGTGGTGGTTATGGCATGAATTGTTCCGGCAGCAGTGATGGTGGCTATGGCAGAATTCGTTTCGGCAGTCATGGAACTGACTGACACTCCGGCGGCAGAGGGAGTAGTGTTTTTACTTAAATTTGTTCCAATGACAGTAGAACCGGCAGGCAAAGAAGTCACTCCAGCGACAATGGCAGTATTTTGTTTCGACAAAGTTGTTCCGACAGGCATGGAACCACTTGGTTGATTACGTGGACTTCTTCTTACGGGCGATCGTTCCATTATAAGCCAGACATAAACTCAAAAAGTTGCACTTGGAACACACAAATTTTCGCACAATATTGCATAAAAAATTCGCACCACAATATTGCGAAATAAAGAAATTGTCACTGACTGCGACGGTCGTTTGTGAGGAGCGAATTTAACTGCACCTAGACGTTCCAAATGAATAACAATGTTGATTTTAGGCACGGGTCGGTGCGTGCGTTTATATCTAAAAATTTAAAAATAACAATTATAAAATTATCTAACATATATATTCCACCTACTTACCGCAGTGTAAAACGTTACTTTAAATTGTAATTAGGGATGATCGCAAATCATCATATTTACAAATACAAAAATTTAATATTAATTGACAAACATTCCTAATGTACAATTAATCAATTTGTTATAAGCTATTGAGCGACAGAACATATATTGTTACTTAAAACATGTTTGACACAATCATCACCACAAACATTAATGATAGTTTGCGATTGTGATTGTATCAACATGTTTTTTCTTTGCGTGTGGGCTCATATAGAATGAGGGAAGGTCCAGAGGAGCTGGATCGTCGTCAATACGTCCACTGATTATACCGACAGGAGAAAGATATGTAGATGCAGGCCAGATGGTGTTTTTCTCGCTTTCGTATATTTGGCTGACAAGCATATTATCGTGTAGCGCAAGTTTCTCAACAAATCTAACTTGCAATGACATGGCGTACCTACAGAAGGGTAGAAAATCGGCATTTTCATAGACGTAACTATTTGAAAATCGTTTTATGAAATCTTCTTAATTTTTCTTAAGATTTTCCGTTCAAATATCTCCAATTCTTTGGCTACTATAGGAGATATATTAAACCAGATTGGGAATCCATAAGACAGAACCGATCTTATGGCGACCATGTAGAGTAAAAGCAGCACCAAGCTTTTACTCTATAGGTAAGTATGTGTTGTTCATTAGTGATGCAAACATTCCAGAAATCTTTTTCGCCTTTCCCAAGAGACTTCTAGCGTGGGCGTTAAATTTCAATAATTTATCAAAATGTATTCCGAGATATTTTATTAATTTTTAAATGATATATTTTCGCCGTCTAGTATAAGTTGAAGGGATTATCTTTCTGGCACCACATATCTAGGACATTTACCCCAAGGGTTCCTAATACATATAGCAGCAGATTTGGCTGCGTTGATTTTAATGCCCCATTTCTTTTAATAAGCGCTTATTTCTCCAAGATGAAATGCAGCAGAGTTCAGAGCTAGCATTGGTGATATATTGTGTGCATAAAAAAGGCAATCATCAGCGTATAAAATAGCCTTTGAATTTCTAAATTGGTGAGGAAAATCATGCAGGACAATGTTAGCTGCAAAATATTTTTACCAGAAATGGGTCAACGCCAAGATTTATCAGTTTGTAGAGGATTCCATTATGATAAACCAAATCAAACGCCTTTTCTATATCCAATGATATTGCCATCGTACATAATTTATCCCTTAAGTTGCAAGTTACATCATTGTGAAATTTCAACAATGCATTTTGTGTTGAGTGAGATCTTCTAAATCCAAATTGAAATTCCGATATTGGTTCCACAATGAACTCATTTTCGATTTTTTTCTTAATTACGTGTCCAAATAATTTACCAATGTTGGATAAAAGGGATATTGGGCGAAAATCCTCAGGCTTTTTACTGCCCTGATTTTTTTAATTGGAAGTATTTTTGCGCTTTTCCAAGCTGATTACATTTTTGCTATACGCTTCATCAAAAAAAAAATCGTTCCATACGATATATATAATATATATATATATATATATATATATATATATATATATATATATATATATATATATATATATATTTATATTATATATATCGTATATATATTTATATTATATATATCGTATGGAACGATTTTTTTTTTTGATGAAGCGTATAGCAAAAATGTAATCAGCTTGGAAAAGCGCAAAAATACTTCCAATTAAAAAAATCAGGGCAGTAAAAAGCCTGAGGATTTTCGCCCAATATCCCTTTTATCCAACATTGGTAAATTATTTGGACACGTAATTAAGAAAAAAATCGAAAATGAGTTCATTGTGGAACCAATATCGGAATTTCCATTTGGATTTAGAAGATCTCACTCAACACAAAATGCATTGTTGAAATTTCACAATGATGTAACTTGCAACTTAAGGGATAAATATATATATATATACTATACTATATATATATACTATATATATATACTATATACTATATATATATATATATATATATATATATATATATATATATATATATATATATATATATATATATAGTAACCATTCTATTTTTTTTTTTTTTTTGTAAATTTTAATATTTTTTTTATGTATGTTTATTAATAAAAAGCAAAACCAAAAGAACTTGAACCCAATCATAGCATCATTACCGAGATAACTAATAACAACTTTGATATAAAATTAAGAATAAAAACCATTTTCATTGTTTTTCTTCTAAATCTTTGGGCAAACTAATAATAAGCTGACGATTAATTAAATGTGTTTTGTGAGTGTGTTTATTTGCTTATACATTTCACAGATCATATAAATGTGAAACTTTGTTGTATGTTTTGTTCTTTTGAATACTGAGATAAAATTAAAAAAATACATTAATTATGTGCAAAAATGTTATAAAAACATTAAACAGTTTTTGTTATTACAATATGTAACCCAAGTATAAAATTTGTTGTGAGTTTATACTAAGTTTATGAAACAACAATTTTAGTAAATACAGCCATGTTGCACTTCTATGGTATCTTTTTGATACTTTTGGCGATCAAATGTTTTAAAACATGCTGTGTAGTTGTTCACTTTTACACATTATTTTTTTGAATACAATGTTTTTAAATCTCTTTCTCGCCTTGGACATGAATTACAACAACAACCCTCACCATACGACTTTTGTTCACTCGTTTGACAGCTGTAACTTCTGACATCACTGGTTTACCCTCTGCTGTTAACCATGATGTCTCTGTTAGTTGGACAGTGTTGCCACGGACAAACATTTTTTGTAACCAAAATTTTAAAAAAAGTTACCAAATGAGAAAAAATATAACCAAAATTTTAAGTTTTATGTTTTTATTTAAATATATTAAACTATTATTTTTTTTTAAATTTGTACTGGAAATGTTATTTTATAGCAAAATTTTATAAAAAAAAAAAATAAATTACCTGCTTTCATTGTCGCATTCAAATGATAAATTTGACAGTTTATTTTGATTACTTTAATAGCATATATAATTTTTTTTTAATTTTTATTATGCTTCTTAAATTTTAATTTCCCAAATTTTCATTTTGTTTTTATAATATATTTTTCAGTTTTTTTATCTATGAGTTTCTTAATTTTTAAATTTTTTATGCTTTTTGTTTATTTATGCTTTTGTTGATTTTTAAATAAAATATGAAAACTATTTTATAACGTTTTGAAAAGAAACCAATATGTGTGGATAAATTTATTTTAGGTAAGTAGCGAAGGTAAGTGGAGCGGCGTAAAGGGACAACCTGATCGTAAGGCCACAGGTTGTCATGATGAAATCCACCAGAATTTCTAGTGGGAAGGCCGCCACAAGTTGCCTTACACCGAGCAGCTTATCCGGGTTTTAGTGCTCGTCTATATCCGAATCGGGGCAGAAGGGTGACTGGTTATTCTGGGTGATGAGTTTTTTTGGACTTTTTTTATCTTTGTTTCTTTTGTTATTTTAACAGGTTAATAAAGTCTTTGCTTCGGGTTCACATACATCTATAAATATAAAATCAGTCTGGCATGATGATTTTTTTGTTGTCCATCCAGCTAGCATCCAGAGAGGTTGGTGTTTCTGTATTTCAATGCGTAAAGAGGCAACACTGTTTACGTTTATATTACGTTTTTGTTGGAATATTCCAAGGCATCTGTCAAATACTAGAAAAAAAATATAAACAAACAAAAAACCGCGAACATCAACTGCGAAATAAAATATATTTAAAAAAAAAAAAAAGTTCTGATTTAATTTTGTTTGTTGCTGATGGTTTTATTTTTGTCATAATATTCTTCTAAAAATTTAACCGAACACATACCTGTAAAAAGATGAGTAATAAAATTATTTTACAAATATTAAAATAGTCTTACATCAGATAATTCTTGAATAACAATAGATTCATGCACCCCAGATTCTGGGATACATGAATCACCATCAACAGCATCAACGGTAATTATTTGTAGTATTTGCTTCTCACGTGACAGAAAGTTTTCACAAAAAATGTTATAGAAACGATTGTGTGAGAAATATGACATTTTGTGTCAATTCATATCAGTTTTGTTTCAATTCATGCGTTTTATGCGAAAACTTTCTCGATTCGAAAGTTATAGGCTTTTTACACTGAACAACATCTTTGTGAAACGTGTGGAAGATGTTGAAAACGTGAAACATGTATTTACATTGGCAACATCTTTAATCTGCCATTTATTCAGCTGTCAAAAAATAAAAGAAAGACGCATATTTTTTGTTAAAAATAAAAAATGGATTTAAAAAAGCATTTAACAGTGTAGTAGCTGTTGCTTTGCAAGAACAAACCCGAATTTTTATTCAGTACATTGAAATATTAAAGGTCATTCTGGAAGATGATAATGAAGAAGAATTTTTGGTAGACAATACATTGAAATTCTTACATGTGCCGCTCATTTTCCTTTGTTAAATAATTTATTTTTTTTTGTTTATTTTCTGCAATGTCAGTTTGCTAGTGATGGCACAAAGAAAATTGATTATTTTTTGTCATTTTTTTGGTGATGACACTTAAAATACCGAAACATGTAGGATGGAACAAAATGAGAAAGGATCATCTTTTGTAGATGTAGAATTTTTGGCCTTTATAATTATGGGAAGATGTTAACATCTTTGCAAATTGATGAAAGATGTAGCTCAGTGGAAAAAGTCTATTACAGGAATTGCCTACTAGTCTGTTCAAAAAGTTTTTTTTTTGAAAATTATAGCTTCCGCATAATTACAATTAAGAGCCAATTTACACGATAAAATTGATTGCATGCATTATTCTCAGTTATGTCTATTTAAACGGTAATTTTTTTGCTCCACATTTTGTTTCTAAAACCGAATGTGAATGAAGCAAATAAAGAAGAATACGAACATGCGCAAAAAACGAAAACCGCGCTTATTTTGTTTCCTCGCTAGCTTTTCTACCTCGTTCAATACAAACAAGAATTGAAGAAATAAAAAGTCTGCGAATAAATTAGCTCTAATAAAGAAAATTTGCGTCGTAATACACACAGACGAAGCAACATTAGTAGAAACATGTGTTGCTTTTAATATTTCCTTTTAAAGTACAGACGATGGAACCAAAAACGAAACATCAGTTTTGTGTGTTTTCATATATATTACTACTAAACAAATTACGCGGAAGAAAAGCAAATTTTTTAAATTTGTTTTTAAAAATGATTCTATATTATTTTGTTAATTTTTTATATGCTGCTGTTTTTACTTTTATTTTTATAGATATCACATTTTATGTCCCATAATTCTCATAAATTTTTATATTCATATCCAATTTAAATTATTTTAAATTGTCACCATTTTCGTCTCTTTTATTTTATTTACTCCGCAAATTACAAAAGCACCGCACACAACGTTTGCTCACAAGAAAGTAAGATAGAGAAAACAGTAAACATCGATACAGACGATGGAACATTGAGTTTGGAAACAAAAAATATCAAAAAAAAATTGATATTTTAGGAACCAACAACGAAACATGAATTTCAACAGGAAACATAGCTACACACGATGGAACATTAAGTGGAACATGCTCATGTTTCCTCTTATGTTGCATCGTTGTGGCCAGCGTAACTTACCCATGCCTGCATTAGCAATGAAATGCTTTTATGACAGCTGTTCTAAAAGAAACACCAACATTTTATTATTTTTGTGGTGGAGAATACGCCCTCATGGTATTGTCATCCCTGCAAACATTGGGATACGAAAATGTTTCGAACTCGTATCGCCTGGAAGAAAAAACTTATTGCGGCAATAATAATTTTCTTATTGCGGAAGATCCCCCTTTCGGGAAGAAATGTCCCATATAAAGCGATACTTCTTAATAATACGAAAGCAACACTTCTGGAAGATAAACCGGCAATATTGCCAAATAATCATTTGGAAGAAAACTAGAAGATATCGCTAAGTAATCATTTGGAAGATAAAAAGAAGATATCGCATTTTTATCATTCTGAAGATAAAAAACTTTTTTTTTGCTTTTTAATTTTATTTTTATTTAGAGAAGTAAAATAATATATTAGTGCAACGGTTATAATAATATAATGAATAATGAGAAAATGAAAAGAAACAGCGAAAAAGATATATAAAATAATATAATAATATGAATAATAATAAAATAGTAAAAAAAATTACGTTGAAGAAAGAAGAGTTTTTGATTTATTTCTCTTGTCCATGCGATCCTTTGCATGTAGGAAATGCTTTTGCATTATACAACAAATAAAATGCTCTGTCGTATTTGGCAAGAGAGCATAGCACGTATCTGAAATTAAAAAAATAATAGTTTATTTTATTAATATTCCTTACGTTTATTTATTCGTTATTATTTACCTTTGATTACACATATAAAGTTGTAGTTTTTAATTGCAGTTTTATATGTTGTACCGGTCCAGGTAAATTTTGTTGCTAAATTATCAGTCATAATTTTTTTTAATGAAGACCTAATAAAAGCAGCTGAATCCCCACCTCCAATTCGTTTTAAAAAAGTTTTCTGAAATTTTTGAAAAAATAATAAAACGCTATATCAACTGTGGTAAATGCATATACATATATATGCTTTAAGACTTAATACTCACTAATTTTTTCATCATCGTTTTATTTGATATTATGTTTTTATCAAAATCATTGATAGAGTTTTCATCTTCTAAGGGGAATATAGGTAGGAGCGAAGTGTCCAAAACACTAGCTGGCTCTTTCTTCATTCTTTTTATTTCATTTTTGAGTGTTATGACCTCTTCCATCAGCCTCCCAATTCCCAATCGTTGATTATACATTTCGTTTGCCACCGTCTTTTTTAAATCATTTACCTCTTTTAATAAAGCCGAAATGTTAAGCTCTGAAAAGGCAATAAAATATTTTGAATTGTTATTATATTTTTTTAAAATGAGAAAATTATTTCTTACCTTGAACAATAATATTTTCTTTGTCATTCATATTGAAAAATTTGATAAAGTACATGGATTTATAAACAGAAAATTAAAATACGACAATAAAATTTTTGATAGAAAAATGGCAATTGGGAAAAAACACTTTGATTAATTTTGTTTTTTAAAAGGAAGTAAGTAATACTTTAATGTATAAATGGTATAAATAGGTGAAATTCAGAGTTCGGCATCTTTAAGCAAACAGTTTTGCACATAATTTCAATATAGTTAAAACTCAGTTGATCCTCAGTTGATACAGAGTATAGGCCATACTTGCTTGTTAGAACTTTTAGCCAGAGGTAAGCCATCCACATTAAAATCTAATTCAATAGTTTCATTATCAAAACCAGTTGTAACAATGAAATCAGTTAGTGCATCTTTAAGTCCATAATGTAAAGAAACGCCAGTTCCCATTTGAACTGCTTGAGCATCTTTTGGCGTTTGCTTTAATGTTCTAACATTTCTAGAAGCTCATTCATAGCTTTGTTGCATATAGAATTTCGTATTGACCAGCTGCTCAGCCTTTCTCTAATCCTTTCAAATTTGTCTAATGGGTTGTTAATCTCCTCGTCTATATCATCATCATTATCGTCGGTATCGTAATACAAATAATAAGGAGTATTTCCATTTTGAGAACAAGGTGGATCGCTATTTTGTTGTTGGTTGTTTAATTCTAAATTACTTGAATTTAAATCTTGCAAATATTGTGGTTCGTTATAGAGTTCTTGATTACCTGAAACATGATTATTTTGACCTAAATTTGTTGAAAATATATGAGCCATTATTTTCGAAGCTTCCCTCTTGCTGGATTTTCTTATAGCTTCCGAATTCATTTTTGAAAATCACGTAGGTGATAAAAACACGATACTTCTGCAATAAAAAATACTTTATAAATGATATTAAAAAAAATTAAAATTTTCGTTTTTTATATATCGCTCATGTTTCTTCAAACTGATAAAAAGAAAATACAAACAAAATTTTGCTTTGATGTTTTTCTTCCAAATGATAAAAGGAAGATATTGCTTTTTTATCTTCTTTGGAAGATATCTTCCAAATGTTTGCAGGGATGTTTTCTCATTATTTTGTGTATGTCTTCGAGGTAAATGCTCATTTTAATCTCTTTAACAAGCTGCTTATTTAATTGTGGTTGTGTGTGTTTTTTTCTATCAAATTTATCATTTGAATGCGACAATGAAAGCAGGTAATTTAATTTTTTTTTTATAAAATTTTGCTATAAAATAACATTTCCAGTACAAATTAAAAAAAACAAATAATAGTTTAATATATTTAAATAAAAACATAAAACTTAAAATTTTGGTTATATTTTTCTCATTTGGTAACTTTTTTTTAAATTTTGGTTACAAAAATTTTTTGTCCGTGGCAGCACTGTACAACTAACAGAGACTTCATAGGTAACAGCAGAGGGTATACCAGTGATGTCAGAAGTGACAGCTGTCAAACTAGTGAACAACCACCGTATGGTGAGGGTTGTTGTTGTAATTCATGTCCTAGGCGAGAAAGAGATTTAAAAACATTGCATACAAAAAAATAATGTGTAAAAGTGAACAACTACACAGCATGTTTTAAAACATATGATCACCAAAAGTATCAAAAAGATACCATAGAAGTGCAACATGGCTGTATTTACTAAAATTGTTGTTTCATAAACTTAGTATAAACTCACAACAAATTTTATACTTGGGTTACATATTGTAATAACAAAAACTGTTTAATGTTTTTATAACATTTTTGCACATAATGTATTTTTTTAATTTTATCTCAGTATTCAAAAGAACAAAACATACAACAAAGTTTCACATTTATATGATCTGTGAAATGTATAAGCAAATAAACACACAAAACACATAAAAACACATAATCCTTTCGTCTCTATTATTACAAAAATGGTGAGTGGGCCAAACCAATAATAAGCTGACGAATTGGAAAATCAGACGCAAGAAAGAGAGACAGAATAATTATCACACAGTTGTTTCACCTACAGTTAGTCATAGCTTAGTTGCTTTTATAGTGTATTAAAATAGTAGTTTCCACGTAGTTTTCTAAAAGGCCGTAAAGAAAGGCGCTCTAATCACCGTGTCCCCACTGTGTACGCTGTGGGAAAAAAAAGTATATAATTTTCTATAGAGTATGTTTCTCTCTCACGAACTTTTTAGTACTCCCTTAGAACACGAATAGAGTATTCAAAAACCGAAACCGAAAACCGGTTAACCGGTTTCTTTATTTTTAAAAACCGATCGGTTTCGAATATTTTGTAAATTCGAAGAAAACCGAAAACCGGTCTTTTTTGTCCGGTTAACCGGTTTTTTTAATTACATCACCAACTGGGTTACTTGGTCTCTTTTATTTTTTCCGAACACTTTTATAATCGTTTGGTTATGAAGATTTAGATGTAAGTCCGATATATTCCGATAAAGACTTAACTTTGGATATTCCAAATTTAAAAATTTTAATTTCTGATCTAAATAACATAATAAACAGTATTCAAAATCCTAAAAAAGAGACTGTACAAAATCATTCATCATTATATGATGATTTCATATATCTTGATAAATGCGACAAAATAAAGACAAAAGAAAAGTTGGAAAATTTATATAATTGTATTTGCACTATTTGTCCAACATCTACTATTAGTGAAAGAGTATTTTCCACTTCTAGCTTTATCAAAGCAAACAAAAAAATCGACTTGAAACGAAACATTTAAATTGCATATTATTTCTAAAATATTATTTTAGAAGTGAAAAATTGATTTCCTTTTTACATATTTAAAATGTAATATTAAAAAACTTATTTAATGCCAAACGTTTTAAACGTTCAAATTACTAACGTACCTAATTTTACCAATTTACAAACTTAATAATATCTATTCATTTGATATGAATATGGTTTTATAATATTCATTTTTAAGATGAAATGAAATACAATAAAAAAATATTATAAAATATTCAGTTCAATTTCTTCGACCTTTTTAATACAAATTCCAGGTAATAAGTATTCAAGCTTAAGGTCTATTTTATACAAAATTATTTATTTGTTATCCAATATTTCGCTATCTCAATGGATAGCTTCTTCAGAAGCTTCTTCAGAAGCTATCCATTGAGATAGCGAAATATTGGATAACAAATAAATAATTTTGAATAAAATAGACCTTAAGCTTGAATACTTATTACCTGAAATATTACAAAATATATATTTTTTTTTCAAAGAATGTATATTTTTTATTTTTATTACTTTATATATTAAATTTCTGTTTTTTTTGTTTGTAATATAACAATTAACAAATTATATAAACTTTTTATTCAAATTAAAAAAAAAACCGAAAAAACCGGTTGACCGGTTTTTTCTGCAAAAACCGAAACCAAAACCGGTTTTTTTAAAATTCGATTTTTCGAAGAAAACCGAAACCGGTTTTTCCACAAGGCCGGTTTTTTGAATACTCTAAACACGAACATAGTTTGGCGGCAACAAAGGTGAGTATTGTTCGGCAAATTTTAGTAGTGTTTGGCGGTGCTACCATATAACCGATTTTAACTATTATTTGCCGTTTTTTGGGATGCTAGAGATTTTCCAGATTATTTCTAAAAAAAATGTTTTTTTTATTTTATTCATGTATTTTTTTAGATTTTTCATATAAAAATTTAATATTTGTTCAATATACTATTTATTTTTACTAAAATTAGACATGTCGAATAAAGTAAAAAAATACAACAAAAATTTGCAATTGTGTTAAAAAATAGTTATGAATTCAAACATAACATTGTGACATGAAAAGTATTAAAGTGTGTACACACATTAACCAACTATGTCTATTCATATCCATTATTTCCCATATCTATGGTAAAAATATATAATAAAGAGAATAAATATGCTATTAATTGTTGCAACATATAACTAAAAACCTATAAAAAAAATGCAAGAGTTTGAAAAAAAAAATTGTTTTCATGAAAAAACTGGTAAACAGTTAAGAATCCCAAAAACTGGGATAAGTAATTACACTGTTTATGTGGCAGCACTGCATACACCAAATTTAATGTTTTTCAAAACTTTAGCAACTTTGAAAATGTTGCCCTCTCATTTAAAAATGTTGCTGCTGAACTCTGTACCATGTTGAATTTCTGGTAGAGCGGGTAAATACTCTATAGAAAATTATATACTTTTTGCTGTGGGTAACAGAATGTTAGTAGATTTATTGCTGGTGTGGCCTACGGTTTAAATTCTGCGGATATTGTTTTAAGCCGTAATTATTCTATTAAAAAGCGGCGGCAATTCTTGTAAGCTGGCTACAGACGGCAGACCATTAGTGGAAACATGAGCATGTTCCACTTAATGTTTCATTGTATTTTCTGTGGAAATTGATGTTTCGTTTTTGGTTCCTCAAATATCAAATTTTTTGATATTTTATGTTTCCAAACACAATGTTACTTTATTTGTTTCTATCTTACTTCGTTGCGTGTGGTGCTTTTATAAATAAAATAAAAGAGAGAATAAAATGACAATTTAAAATAATAAAATTTTTATAAATGAATATAACTATTTATGAGCATTATGGGACATAAAATGTGACATCTGTAAAAATAAATGTTAAAACGGCAGCATATGTAAAATTAACAAAAGAATGTAGAAACATTTTTAAAAACAAATTTTAAAAATTGGCTCTTCTTCCGCGTATATTTGTTTAGTATTTAGTAGTATCACAGACTTCATAGGCAGGTTACCAATCACATATGTCAAACAAGAATTCTCGATCCGTATGGTTATTGATATGATTCGCAAAATGCGATGGAAAACATAAACTCCATATAAATTGTATAGCACATATTTTATTGTATATCTATTACTTTCTGTGTGTCACTGCAATTTTGACAACTCCTTTTACTTATTTTCTTCTAGTCGTCATTTTGATTCAATCAGCTGTTTCCTGTCAGGGAGTAGTATATTCGAACACACAGAACTGATTTTTCCTTTTTGGTTCCATCGTATGTACTAAAAAAAGAAACACATATTTCTACAAATGCATGGTTTTCACTATGTCATTTTTAATGTTAATTTGTCCAAATTGTTGGCAATTGTATGAAAACGGGTTGTCTAAAATGACAAGTGAAAACGTCAAATTTCAGTTTTACAGCAAATATGGCAGCATTCTTTTATCTAAAATAAAATTGACTAGTCAATTTTTTTTGTATGGCGATCGCAAAGCTTTTAATTTGTTTTTTGCTGGTAAAATAAATTTCAATGCTTCCATTAATTTTTGCAAGCCCTTAGTGTTTTAATAACTCAAAGCGCCGCCCTAGCTACAGCCATTTGGTTCTTTTTTATAATTTTTAAATTTTTTCCGCTTTTTATTAAACTCAAATTAATATTTTCTAATCAGCTGTTCGTTCGCCAAAAGTTTATGCATCACATTTGACCTTTGTAATGAAAACGGCGTGTCACACAACTAGAGTATTCAAAAAAGCCGGTCTTTTCAAAAAACCGGTTTCGGTTTTCTTCGAAAAATCGAATTTTAAAAATCCGGTTTCGGTTTTTGCAAAAAAAACCGGTCAACTGGTTTTTTCGGTTTATTTTTTTTAATTTCAATAAATAGGTTATATATTATATATATAATTTGTTAATTGTTTTTATTACAAACAAAAAAAAAATGAAATTCAATATATAAAGTAATAAAAAGAAAAAATACATTATTAGAAAAAAAATATATATATACTCACACTATTATATCGTTCCATTAATTTTTGCAAGCCCTTAGTGTTTTAATAACTCAAAGCGCCGCACTAGCTACAGCCATTTGGTTCTTTTTTATAATTTTTAAATTTTTTCCGCTTTTTATTTAACTCAAATTAATATTTTCTAATCAGCTGTTCGTTCGCCAAAAGTTTATGCATCACATTTGACCTTTGTAATGAAAACGGCGTGTCACACAACTAGAGTATTCAAAAAAGCCGGCCTTTTGAAAAAACCGGTTTCGGTTTTCTTCGAAAAATCGAATTTTAAAAATCCGGTTTCGGTTTTTGCAAAAAAAAAACCGGTCAACTGGTTTTTTCGTTTTTTTTTTAATTTCAATAAATAGCTTATATAATTTGTTAATTGTTTTTATTACAAACAAAAAAAAAAAAAGAAATTTAATATATAAAGTAATAAAAAGAAAAAAATACATTCTTAGAAAATAAAATATATATATAAGGGCTAACTATATTATACTTTTGCTAACTTAAGCTACTGTCAAAAATCAACGAAAAGTCTGTCAAATGCTTAATCAACTTATTGAAGAATTTTTGGTGGCTACAATGTACTTTTTAAACTTAAATACTTACTACACTTAGTTGCAAATATTTGTACTTTTGCAAAAACAGTTTTCTTCTTATATTTCCAAAATATATGTGTCTTTTCGAAAAATATTATTTAATGTGTTCAATTTATAAATATTTTACAATTAACGAGTAAATCTATATTAATTTTAAATAATTTAAAGAAACAAATAAAAACATAAATCAAAAAGTACTAAAAAATGCAACAGTGCTTGCATCTTAATCGAAAAACAAATACAAAACCCACCCCTTTTGTTATAGATGCACGTTTGTTTTTTAACATTTTCAATTAAATTTTCTATAAAAATATTTTCCGCGTACATTGCAGTTTGTTTTTTTTTTTCATAAACAGTTTTTTTGAAAAACACATGATTCCTTAAGTAAAGTGCGGTCAGTTTCGCTGTTTGCTTAAGCAAATGACACTTGACGAAACTTAACGAAAAGTTTGTTAAGTACAATATAGTCATACACATTTGATTACATGTATTCGCACATTTGCTTAAGCTAGCAAAAGTATAATATAGTTAGCTCTATATACTCACACTATTATATCGTTCCATTAATTTTTGCAAGCCCTTAGTGTTTTAATAACTTAAAGCGCCGCACTAGCTACAGCCATTTGGTTCTTTTTTAAAATTTTTAAATTTTTTCCGCTTTTTATTTAACTCAAATTAATATTTTCTAATCAGCTGTTCGTTCGCCAAAAGTTTATGCATCACATTTGACCTTTGTAATGAAAACGGCGTGTCACACAACTAGAGTATTCAAAAAAGCCGGCCTTTTGAAAAAACCGGTTTCGGTTTTCTTCGAAAAATCGAATTTTAAAAATCCGGTTTCGGTTTTTGCAAAAATAAATCGGTCCTGGTTTTTTCGTTTTTTTTTAATTTCAATAAATAGCTTATATAATTTGTTAATTGTTTTTATTACAACCAAAAAAAAAAAAAAATTAATATATAAAGTAATAAAAAGAAAAAAATACATTCTTAGAAAAAAAAAATATATATATATACACTCACACTATTATATCGTTAAAAACAACTTAAAATACACATTATATATATATATATACACTCACACTATTATATCGTTAAAAACAACTTAAAATACATATTAAATTAATCGAAAATACAATCAAAAACAGGAGTACTGATTTTTTATCATATTCAGTCAATTTTGTTGTTTATTTTCAATCATTGTTTAATATCGACAAAAGTAGTAAAAACAAGAGAAAGTTGTTTAAAATACCATCAATTTTTTACTGACAAAAAGTTAGAAAAAACTGTGGTTTGTTTTTTATTTGTATGTAATTACAAAACACAACACACAGATGAACATATTTTGTTGGCTTTGTGTGTATGCATATTTGAATAATTTCTTGTAATTTTTATTGAAAAAAATTTTGTTTATATACAAACTATTTTGGTAAAAAAAACAAAAAAGAATTATATTAATTTCAATATTTAGAAACAGAAAACATAAAATACTGAATGTCTGTAAATTTTTATAGTTTGTTTTTTGAATGACTGATTCAAATAGTTAAAAAATGTATTTCTATGAATTTCAATTTATTCTTCATTTTAAAACAAACTCTACGTATTACTTTTTAAATAAACTACAGTCGGTAACGGAAAATATATTGTGAGTATATATATATATATATATATATATATATATATATATATATATATATATATATATATATATATATATATATATATATATATATTTGATAATACGACAATTTTGAACATAGAAAATAATTACAGACGTAGATATATGTATGTTGGAAATGTTTCAGATAATGAAAATACCATCTACACAACGCATTAACTATAACACAGATATAGCAAATATAGGCCAAAATTATAGACATATAGTGAATAAGAATTGAGCTAATTATTTTAATTTTAAATAATATATATATTTCAAAATAGTTTTTTGTTCTATGTAATATTTTCATTTTAAATATTTGTTAAAACATTTTTGTTTCCTTATCTTTTTTAAACTTAAAATATTTTTGTTTCATATGATATTTATATTTTTCATATTGTCAAAAAGTATTTTTATGATTTCCCGCCTTTTTTAAAAAATTTTATATATATAAGTTTTCATTGTTGAAAAAATTATATAATTTTCCTGAAGAAGTCAACCAATGTGGAGACGAAATATTGGAAGAAAATAATAAATAATCATTATTATTTTTTGTAAAAAAATCTTGAACTCGATTTAAAGGAATAATATAATATAATATTGAAGATCGAATAAAGGAAGATAAATATATATTTTCATTTAAATTTAATTTTTTTTATTGTATTTCATTTCAACATTTTATTTATTGGTTTTAATATTTTTTAATATAATATCTTTAAAAAAATATTATAAAAACTATATTGATATCAAATGAATAGAGATCATTAAGTTAGTAAATTGGTAAAATTAGGTACGTTAGTAATTTGAACGTTTAAAACGTTTGGCATTAAAAAGTTTTTTAATAATACATTTTAAATATGTAAAATGAAAATCTATTTTTCAGTTCTAAAATAATATTTTAGAAATAATATACAATTTAAATGTTTCGTTTTAAGACGATTTTTTTGTTTGCTTTTGATAAAGCTAGATGTGGAAAATACTCTTTCTCTAATGCCTGGTTTTCATTATGTCATATGAACTGACAACAAAAACTGACTCAAATGAATTCTCGTCATTTTGTGTCATATGCGTTTTCATTACATCTTAAAAACTGTCAAATTTTGGTGTCAGTTGACTGACACGCCGTTTTCATTACAAAGGTCAAATATGATGAGGCGAGCGAACAGCTGATTAGAAAATATTAATTTGTGTTCAATAAAAAGTGGAAAAAAATTAAAAATGATAAAAAGAAACAAATGGCCATAGCTAGTGCGGCGTTTTGTGTAATTGCATTACCATTTCATTCTTTATTCAAAAAATTTCCATTGCAATTAATTTTTCCAGCAAAAAAAAAAACCAGCTTTGCGATCGTCAAACACAAAAAAAAATTGGCAACTTGCCTTCATCGGAATCTATCGGACTTACATCTAAATCTTCATAACCAAACAAACGATTATAAAAGTGTTCGGAAAAAATAAAAGACCAGTTGGTGATTAAATTAAAAAAAGTGGTTAACCGAACAAAAAAGACCGGTTTTCGGTTTTCCTCGAATTTACAAAATATTCGAAACCGATCGGTTTAAAAAAAAAAGAAACCGGTTGACCGGTTTCGGTTTTTGAATACTCTACACACAACTCACACCAAAATTTGACATGTCGTTGACACGCTCTGCTTTATCGATTTATTGTCAGTTGTATTGAAAACGCATTTGACACAAAATGACGAGAATTCATTTGAGTCAGTTTTAGTTGTCAGTTCATATGACATAATGAAAACCAGGCATAATATTCCTTCGTCTGTGTGAAGCATTATAAAAAAACGATTGGCGACGACGCACTACTTTTTTTTGCGCGGGTCGACTTGGTACTATGCTGTTATAGTGTTTTATAAGTATTTTAACATCTCGACAGAAAACTATTTTCTTCTTTTTATTGAGAAAAACATAAACGTATAGAAGGGATGGCTGGCGCAATTGAAAATCGTTGGAAAAAAGTAAGTAAAAACATTGTCAATGCATGTGGCAAATTTCCATTTGTTTTTTTGTTGGCTGTTTAAGGAGCGGCACTAGCTGTCTTTGTTCGGCAGCTTTTAGCGTTGGCTTGTGCCTTTCGCGTACAACTTTTGACAAGAGTTAACATTACAGAAACACGGTCGTTTTTCTTTCAAGTTTTTTACACACTGCTTGTCAGTGCCGTTAGTTTAGGGGATTTATCCCCTAATTGGGGATTTTATTTAATGAATGGGGATAAAAATTTACATTTGGCGATCCGGGGATTTGTTGGGGATGACAACAAAATTTTAGGGGATTTTTGGGTATAAAATACTAATATGTTCTTTTTTAATATTTTTTTGTGTTTTCAACCCATCACCTCGTTTCTGTATTTCTAGCATCGATAAAAATATCGCAAAAAACGTAAAACGCAACCTTGTTCTTCATTCTATAGGGTGAGTCACAATCCATACCACGCATGCTGCGCTTCTATGCGTCATACGCGGTTGTCAAAAAAGTATAATCAGTGTAATTGTATGCTGCAAGTTCCAATAGTACCAAAGCGTGGGATGCCTTGACGCGTTAAGTAGGTATACTTTTGTAAGCGTCATAAGCAGCGTATGAATAGATCAGCTGATTTTGATAGGTTATTTTTATTTAAAAAAATACACAATAGAGGAAAAACTAATTGAAGATGTAAAAAAACACGAAGTACTTTATAAAAAAACTCCATTTTTTATAGAAATAAATTTAAGCGAGCTGCTGCTTGGAATTGGCAAAAACCCACTAACTTCTCTTTCCAAGAACAAGGGACGTATCCAAAATCATCTGTTCCTATGGAGCTTTTTGTACACACTTGTAGCACAAAGTATAATATTTACAAACTCAATAAGTTCTATAAATTCTTTAAAAATTTCAATTTCACTTTCCATTTTGCAAAAATTGTTTTTATTTTTTTACTTGAAATTTATTTTATTCAACAAATTTACACTACAGCTGATCAAAACAAAAGCGTCGTATGTAACTTGAATTTCAGTAAAGCGTTGACGCGAAAACGCGTGGTATGGACTCAGCTTAACAAAATTTAAAGTGAAAATGCAATCAACTTTTTTATCTATTAAGCACCTTGTATAAAGTAGGGTGACTATAAATTTCTCGATGCGAAAACTTCTCGCATCAGATATAGACACGGCAGGGATGGAAAATATGTTTTCTGTTATTGTACCAACCAGACAAACAAATTGTACTTTTTCGATCCTCACGGTACTAAAATTTTTTCCGCTTTTTTTAACAATTTTATCGTATTGAGTCAGATTTAGAGTATTCAAAAACCGAAACCGAAAACCGGTCAACCGGTTTCTTTATTTTTAAAAACCGATCGGTTTCGAATATTTTGTAAATTCGAAGAAAACCGAAAACCGGTCTTTTTTGTCCGGTTAACCGGTTTTTTTAATTACATCACCAACTGGGTTACTTGGTCTCTTTTATTTTTTCCGAACACTTTTATAATCGTTTGGTTATGAAGATTTAGATGTAAGTCCGATATATTCCGATAAAGACTTAACTTTGGATATTCCAAATTTAAAAATTTTAATTTCTGATCTAAATAACATAATAAACAGTATTCAAAATCCTAAAAAAGAGACTGTACAAAATCATTCATCATTATATGATGATTTCATATATCTTGATAAATGCGACAAAAGAAAGACAAAAGAAAAGTTGGAAAATTTATATAATTGTATTTTGACTATTTGTCCAACATCTACTATTAGTGAAAGAGTATTTTCCACTTCTAGCTTTATCAAAGCAAACAAAAAAATCGACTTGAAACGAAACATTTAAATTGCATATTATTTCTAAAATATTATTTTAGAAGTGAAAAATTGATTTTCTTTTTACATATTTAAAATGTAATATTAAAAAACTTATTTAATGCCAAACGTTTTAAACGTTCAAATTACTAACGTACCTAATTTTACCAATTTACAAACTTAATAATATCTATTCATTTGATATGAATATGGTTTTATAATATTAATTTTTAAGATATTATATTAAAAAATATTAAAACCAATAAATAAAATGTTGAAATGAAATACAATAAAAAAAATATTATAAAATATTCAGTTCAATTTCTTCGACCTTTTTAATACAAATTCCAGGTAATAAGTATTCAAGCTTAAGGTCTATTTTATACAAAATTATTTATTTGTTATCCAATATTTCGCTATCTCAATGGATAGCTTCTTCAGAAGCTTCTTCAGAAGCTATCCATTGAGATAGCGAAATATTGGATAACAAATAATTTTGAATAAAATAGACCTTAAGCTTGAATACTTATTACCTGAAATATTACAAAATATATATTTTTTTTTCAAAGAATGTATATTTTTTATTTTTATTACTTTATATATTAAATTTCTGTTTTTTTTTGTTTGTAATTAAAACAATTAACAAATTATATAAACTTTTTATTCAAATTAAAAAAAAAACCGAAAAAACCGGTTGACCGGTTTTTTCTGCAAAAACCGAAACCGGTTTTTTTAAAATTCGATTTTTCGAAGAAAACCGAAACCGGTTTTCCACAAGGCCGGTTTTTTGAATACTCTAGTCAGATTAGCTTAGACACTAAAAATACTTTAAAAAAATTAAATTTGCGGGGTGAAATAAAATTTATCGTTAATTTTATGTAGTCGTATAATTACCACAAAACTTTGTAAAATTTTTCTCTAATTTTTATAAATTTCGCACCTTTTTTTCTGTCTGTCCGCCTCGCTGGAGGGCAATTTAACCTTTTCAGGATTTGCTATCAAAAAATTTAAAGGCATTTAATAGCTTTTTAATATTAACATACTTTTTTCTTTTTTGTTTTAAGAGGTAATTTAAAATCAGCTGTTCAATGTTGCCACTTCCGAATATTTTAGTACAATGTACCAACCAAGGTAAAAATGTACCAAAAGTATTGATTATATTTTGGTAACAGTGCAGAGTTGTAAAATGTGCATACTTTTAAATTTTCGATACTGCTCAATATTTTTAAGTATTAATTCGATACTACTCAATACCTTTCACATTTAGGCGGCTTAATTGTAGCTAAACTAATTAAATTCATCTGTCATACTTTATGCCAGATTTTCATTATGTCATATGAACTGACAACAAAAACTGACTCAAATGAATTCTCGTCATTTTTCGTCAAATTCGTTTTCATTACATCTTAAAAACTGACAATAAATCGATAAAGCAGAGCGTGTCAAAGACTTATGCCTGGTTTTCATTGTGTCAAATGCGTTTCCAATACATCTTAAAAACTGACAATAAGTCGATAAAGCAGAGCGTGTCAAAGACTTACGTCAAATTTTGGTGTGGGTTGACTGAGAAGCCGTTTTCATTACAAAGGTCAAGTGTGATAAGTAAACTTTTGGCGAGCGAACAGCTGATTAGAAAATATTAATTTGTGTTCAATAAAAAGTGGAAAAAATTTAAAAATTATAAAAAAGAAACGAATGGCTATAGCTTGTGCGGCGTTTTGTGTTATTACATTACCATTTATTTCTTTATTTAAAAAATTTCCATTGCAATTAATTTTTCTAGCAAAAGAAAAAAATAACAGCTTTGCGATCGCCAAACAAAAAAAAATTGACAACTTGTCAATTTTATTTTAGATAAAAAATGCTGCCATATCTGTTGACAAACTGAAATTTGACGTTTTCACTTGTCTGTCATTTTAGACGGCAGTTCGTGTGCATAACTGACTACAAACTCAGATGACACCATATGACAACCCGTTTTCATACAATTGCCAATAATTTGGACAAATTGACATTAAAAATGGCATAGTGAAAACCATGCATTATAGCCTGTTCCTCGATTTCGAACGAAAAACTAGTCGAACGAAAGCAAGTCACTCGAATTCGAATCAATTTGGGTTTCTCTATTTCGAAAGCCTTCGATCGACTTGACTTACGTGTGTCAATTTTTGTTTCTTACGCATTTACAAATCATAGCGATGCCAGATCATATATTTTAAGCATTTGTTAGAATTTTCTTTAAAAGTAAAAAAAAATACTACTAAACTGTTTAAAGATAAAAACAACCCTGTTTAACAGTGATTAGCTGTATATGACAAATGAAACAAAAAAAAAATAACAATAAACAAATCAATTTTTATTTGAGAATGTGTTTATTTGTAAAAATTTTTGTTATCGATTGGTCGTGGGTGAGATTGTTAATCGGAAAGCTTTTTTGTTGCCTGTTGCTGTTGTCAGTTCGGTGCGGTCACTGCTACAGTCCTGTTAGCTGTTGTAAAATAAAAGATGTAAAATAAAAAATGTAAATATGAGCTGCTTGGGGCAAACGTAAGCCACAAACAACACACACTTACCTTTTACCACTCAGCAACAGCGTAATAGGGGGGAAACGGAGTTTAGTTTTCTGGTCAAATTTTCCTCCCCTGCAGAAAATTTATTTGTTCTGAACACCAGAGTCCCTCTGACAAAATCAGGCCTTTCTTCCATATAAAATACAAACGTCTTCGGCTGGTCCATTATCGGTTTTTTTTTTTAACTGAAATTTAAAATTCTTAATAAACTATAAATAATTGTATTATTTTGTACTTACCTTTTGTTATCCATTGCTTTTTTTTCTTAAATTTGTTTTTAAAAATATATATTTACTCGACAAAAAAATAGCAAGTGACTGATTTTGACATTTGCGTTCGAACTGTTCGACATAGAGAAACCAAATTTTGTATGAAAACTGTTACGTTTTCATTCGACTTGTCGAAATAGAGGAACAGGTTATTATATAAAATTTTGGTGTGAGTTGACTGACACGCCGTTTTCATTACAAAGGTCAAATGTGATGCGTAAACTTTTGGCGAGCGAACAGCTGATTAGAAAATATGAATTTGAGTTAAATAAAAAGTGGGAAAATTTTAAAAATAATAAAAAGAAACAAATGGCTGTAGCTAGTGCGGCGCTTTGAGTTATTAAAACACTAAGGGCTTGGAAAAATAAAAGGAAGCATTGATTTATTTTTCCAGAAAAAAAAAATAGCAGCTTTGCGATCGCCAAACAAAAATAAATTGACAACTTGTTGTCAATTTTATTTTAGATAAAAAATGCTGCCATATCTGCTGACAAACTAAAATTTGACGTTTTCATTTGTCGGTCATTTTAGACGGCACTTAGTGTGCATAACTGACTGCAAACTCAGATGACACCATATGACAACCCGTTTTCATACAATTGCCAACATTTTGGACAAATTGAAAATTAAAAATAACATAGTGAAAACCATGCATTAGAAGAGTGCTTAGAAAACACGGTTATAATGGAAGAGTAGTAAGAAAGAAGCCATTTATTAGCAAAAGAAACCGTAAAAAACGCCTAGAGTTTGCTGTTAAATACGTTCAAAAGGATATGAGTTTTTGGCAAAAGGTATACACATATAAAAAAGAGTAAAAATCCACTATAAATGTTTGGTTAGATTTTATTTACAGATGAAAGTAAATTAAACTTATTTGGCTCCGACGGAAAGCAAATGGTATAGCGACGAAAGAACACTCAGCTTCACGAAAAAAACCTTATCCCAAGTGTGGAGCATTGAGGTGGTTCTGTCATGGTTTGAGTGTGCATGGAGGGAAGTGGAACCGGAAATTCGCACCACATTTCGGGAATTATGAACAAATTTGTTTATGTAGACATTTTGAAGCAAAACGTCAAGCCGAGTGTTGAAAAACTTGGGATCGAAGTTGACTTCTACTCCTACCAGGACAACGATCCCAAGCATAAATCGTATGTTGCGCGGGAATGGCTTATGTATAATTGCCCATATGTTCTTGAAGTTCCACCATAATCTCCGGACTTAAATATAGTTGAAAATTTATGGTCCCATCTTGGCCAAAATATCCGAAAACATGCCATTACACCACAAAAATGCGTCATAGATGCTCTTCAATCCGAGTGGAGGCAATTCCCACCTCGTACACCCAAAATTTATTGCAATCGATGCCTAGACGTCTGCAGGGCGTTATTTCAGCTAAAGCAGGTCCAACAAAATATTAGTATTAAATATTAACTACATTTAATTTTAGTGGCTCACTTTCACTGTGATGCACATTTGAATATTTTTTTAAGTTTTTGTTGTTTTTTTTATATTACTTAAGAAATCTATCGGAAATAATTGTTTTTTTTTAGCTTTTTAGTTGAATAAAAAAATTATTTAAATTTTTGCCAATCAGATTTTCTTTTTATTATGTATCAACAATTTTACTTAAAAATTTACCCTGACTCACTTTGACTGTGAATCACTGTATATTTATTACTGTCAAAATTGATATGCTATTTCTTATACGTTTAAAAAAACCGATTTTCTTCCCGAGTTTTTTACATATATAATCAATATATTCATTGAATTTTTAGTCTTTGTCTATTAAAAAACCCAGATATTTTTTATTAGGTTTGTTTTTGGACAATACGCATTTAAGGACACCTTTAGAAATATAATCCTTGACGAAAAAATATTTTATATCGATATGCTTTGTTCTGTTGTTATATTTAAAGCCATCCATAATTTTTTTGATCTGCTCTCCATAATCTACCAATAGCTCTTTCAGCCATAACGCTTCTTTAGAAGCTTCAGCAAGTGCAATAAATTCTGCTTCGGTTAATGTTGGGAACGAAATTTCTCTAGAGGATTTTGGTCAATGTGGCATTCTCAGCATTAAAAAATATTTGTAATATTAAAAAAATTTTCAAAGTTTTCTGAAAAACAATCAAGAAAAATTGCATTAGTATTTAGATAGGACATGCTTAGATCTTTAATTTGAGGTATGGCTCATATGTGTACCCCGCTCACTTTGGCCACAGTGGCCAAAATCCTTTAGAGAAATTTCGTTATCAACATTCAATAATATGTGCGATATTAAAAAAAATTTTAAAGTTTTCTGAAAAACAATTCAAGAAACCTGCTCTGATATTTAGAGACCTTTAATTTAAGGTATGGCTCATATGTATAACCCGCCCAGCTTGGCCACAGTGGCCAAAATCAAAGTTTTCTGAAAAACAATTCAGAAAAACTGCTTTAATACTGAAATAGGACATGCTTACCCCTTTAGTTTAAGGTATGGGTCATATGTGTACCCCGCCCAGCTTGGCCACAGTGGCCAAAATCCTCCAGAGAAATTTCGTTCTCAACATTCAAAAATATATGTGATATTAAAAAAATTTCAATGTTTTCTGAAAAACAATTCATAATAGTTATTATTTTTTTTTTTTTGGTATTTCACATTGTTTTGACATGTTAAATATGCTTAGAATTTGTTATTTGGCTGTGTTTATGAATTCGATTAATATGATTCAATCCAAACACATGAATTTGGACTGTATTAATCTTTTTAGTTTTTTACCTTTCAAGCACTTGTAACTTGAACGGTGGGTCCGAATAATAAGACAAATGTTTACTATCTGACCATTATTAAATGTTTTATTCTGGTATTTATACTAAATTAATAACTAAAAAGTGCTGATCTAATTATTATAAGTTATACTAAATTAATAAATATAAAAGTGCTGACCTATGGTCTGCATATTTAAAAGAATAATTAAAATTCACATGAAACTGGCCAAACGAACACAGTAGCATAAACACATTGCAATTAATGCAATTCGTAATGTGATATCTTTATTGACTGTTTGTTGGCCAAAATAAAAAATGTAAACAAAATAAAAGGTAAACAACTTAAGGGTATTCACTAAGTACTAAAATTATTATTAACATGTGCTTAAACATTCTCCCCCGCGTTGAGCGACTGTTCAACAATTAGTTAATGTAAGAACAATCTCATCAATGTCATTTCTAAGACAAAACAAAAGAAATGTTCTCTTTTTTAAATATGAAAGTTTTACAATAGAAAATTTTAAATGGAATGCGGGAGAGAATATTTTTGTTTAAGTGAAAATTTGTATAGAATATTGAGAGTATAATAACACGATGAATGCAGTGAGCTCGAATAGTTTACCGTCTTCAGTGTCTAAACATCAAGGATGAATTTGGATTGGTGGCGTGGCTTTGGTAAAGGTGTCATTTTTTGTTTGTTGACGTATGGTTGAAGTTCAATGTCATCTTCAGTGGGTTCGGTTGATGTAGTTGGATGTGATTGTGGAGGTTTTGTCTTGAACTTGCATTTTGACAGTAGTATGATCAGTGCGAAAATACTGAATAACAATGCCACGTAGCCAACAGTATAGCTGTGCGTCTGATGGGACTTCAATTTATTGGGTAAGTCACCGATGTCATGTTGTTCCAGCGACCTTTGTAGCGTTGTGAGGTCCTTTAAACTTTTGGCATAAACTTCCTCAAAACTCGCTGAATTTGATTGGTGATTTTCTATGGAGGCGGTAGTGTTCTTCGGTAACAATAAGTCTGAGATTATGCCAAGACTTGTGTATGAAGATCTTACTGTACTTGATATTGCTTGTCGTCCATTCATAGTGACAAACTCATGTTTGAGCATGCATTCGGGATCAAGCGTCAGCAAATCGGAACCCTTTAGTGATATGGGAATGATTTCTCTGTTGCAAACAGCTGTAGCCCTTGAGGATGATGACGTGGCATATATCCATTGATTTCTTTTGTTGAGTGGTATCCATCTGACATTAGTTTTCTCAAGGATACAAGTCGGCGACGTTGCATTGTTGAATAAGTTAATTTCACATGCACAGACCTCGGAACCATAGTTGTAACGAATTTGAACATTGGAACACAAAAACATGTCTTGTTTCATTATATTACAAGCTTTTAGGTCTGACCTTGTAAGAAGAATGTATTTTTTGTGGGATGCTGATATGCCTATGAAATCAGTACATGGTTTTATAGCTACCATGGTGCTGTTCAATACATTGGGTACAGGAATAAGCTGATACATCTTAAACTGTTCAAGTTCGACCAATGGTAAAGTAATTTTGAAGACTGCATGCTGACGCGTAAGTCTGCCTTGAACCTGCATTAGTTTGAATAGCTGTAGTAGTTCATCTTTTCCAATTATAGAAAGAGTCACTGAAGTTGGTGCATGGAGTTTAATCTGATTAATTTCATCCTGTAATTGTTCTGGGGTTAGTAGCAATGGGCTGATTTTTCCATGATGTGTATCTATAAGAGCATCAAGAATTGAAGACTGTATTTTCTGTATATTATTGGAAAGTATGTTCAGTTCCAAGACACCACTGTTAAATAATTGGTTGAGATGTATCTGGAATAATACATTATTGATGTCCTGCATTGCTTCCGAATACGTTTCAATTTTCTGTTCCAATTGTTTAAACCTTGCCTTAGCTGCCAATTGGTTTTGACGTATGATATTAATTGTTGAATCAACAATAGATGTTTGGTTTTTGAACAATTTCAATAAGTATGATTCGTTTTCCTTTACTTGTTGTATTGTATTGGATATCTGGTCGGCGTATTCAGAGTCCAATATGCCAAATAATGAATGAGCAACATTACCAACTATATTCAGGACTCCCCTTTTACTCCGTAACAGTCGATTCTCCAGTTGTAGATCATTTTCCATGTGTTCAAAATGGTCAATAATGCTGAGACATGATTCGTTTAATTTTATCATATTACAAAGATGTTTTAGAGACTTCGTGCCATTAATTAAAATTGATGTTTCAGACCAGTATGTATTTAAATCATAGTATACAAGGATGTTCCATTCAGTGGTTGAAATGGCTGTTGTGCCAATTTCCTCAAAATGGATTCCTAACTTCGTCCCAAATTTTTTGTTGTCGACTGGAGTTCCAATTACTATTGGCAGAAGGAGTAACATTGTGAGGAGTGACAAGGTGAGATGATTTGTCGACGTTTTCTTCTTCTTGGCAATGGGTTCCTCATTCGAGGTGGAAGTTGTCTTGCTGATGGTTGGATTGTTGACATCTACAGAATCTGATTCAATGGGTAAGAGAGCGAGTCGATGTATTGGGCGTTTGAATAGTCCATTAGTTGTTTTGACTTTCACGACTCTGATAACACCATCATCACCAGGGTTGATTTGTATAATTCTCCCTAAAGGCCATTTCATGACGGGTAAGTTGTCTTCTTTAACTACGACCATATCTCCAATCTTAAGGTTAGTAAACTGTTTATTCCACTTATACCGTTGCTGTAGTTGATTTAAGTACTCAGTGGACCATCGTTTCCAAAACCTTTGTTTAATATCGGATACGAGATTCCAATGCGATGATGCTGACATCTTTCTTGTCACTGCACTGCTGTCAATTTGAGATGTGAGCGCCTCTCCAATAAGAAAGTGACCGGGAGTTAACGCCTCAAGATCATTTGGATCATTTGAAACAGGTGTCAGTGGGCGGGAGTTAAGTATTGCCTCGATTTCAGTTATAACTGTTCCCAGCTCTTCTTGTGTTAAAGATTCTGTGGCAACACTGCGTAGTAATAGATGTTTCGCTGATTTAACTGCTGCTTCCCAGAGCCCTCCAAAATGTGGCGCTCGTGGTGGAATAAAATGGAAATGTATTCCCTTTGAGCTGGACGCGGAAATGATTGCTTCTTTTCCATTTACGGAATATATGCTTTCAGCCAATTCCGATAGTTGGTTTTTAGCTCCTAGGAAATTAGTAGCGTTATCCGAGTATATATTTTGACAACGGCCTCGGCGGCTGATGAAGCGCTTCAAAGCACCAATAAAAGCATCAGTTGATAAATCAGTTACTAATTCGAGATGTGTGGCCTTGGTAGCGAAGCAACAAAATACAGCTATATATGCCTTTGTTGGTTTTTTCCCTCTGATCTTGTAGTGAATCCAAAATGGTCCGCAATAATCAACCCCGGCGTTAATGAAAGGGCGTGCTGGAGTCACCCGAGTGTTAGGTAAATTTCCCATGAGTTGTTGACATAGTTGGGGTCGAGCTCTGGCACATCTAATGCATTTTTGGACTGTTGATCGTGCCATAATTTTGCCTTTTATTGGCCAGAATCGTTGTCGTATTATATTCAATAGTGCTTGTGGTCCACAATGTTTATTCTCCTCGTGAACCATTGTGAATAAAAGTTTTATGAGGGGATCATTATATGGGATCAGCATTGGATGTTTTGCGTCGTATGATAACAGTGATTCCTCCAATCGTCCACCAACTCGTAGGATGTTTGTTTCATCTAGGAACGGAGAAAAGCTGATGATAGAGCTGTTTTTGTCGATTGCCTTGTTTTTACGAAGTTGCTTGATTTCTGGTGAAAAGTCGGACGTCTGAATGGTTTTAATAATTATGTGTAATGCATTGTCCAGTTCAGCCGGAGTTAATGATTTATGTGTAGGACGCTGTTGTGTCTTCATTCTTGAGTTTTTTATGAATCTCAGCATATATGCCAATATTCCTTGCAACGTTTTGAAGGAATTTTTATGTGGAATTTTGTAAATGACGTTATCGTTGGAGGTAGTAACCGCTGAAATTAGTGGTGTCTTCCTTTTCTCGTTGTCATTGGGAATCGAAACTTGTTTGGAAAATTGGGGTGGCCACATTTCTTCTCGTACGTGCAGAAATAGTGGTCCATACAACCATAAATTACATTCCGAAAGTTTAAGTGCTGGTAAACCTCTGGACAGTACATCAGCTGGATTGTCCTTTGATCTGACGTGGCGTCACTGATCGGGCAAAGTTAATGCTTGAATTTTGGAGACTCGATTAGCCACAAACGTATGGTACAAGGTGGATTGAGAGTTTATCCAAGATAGTACTATTTCGGAGTCAGTCCATAAAAATACAGGTTGATTTTTGATTTGAAGATCCGTTTTAATTCTGTGCAGAAGTTGAGCAGCTATTACGGCAGCACATAACTCTAGCCGAGGTAGTGTCTGTTGTTTCAATGGAGCGACCCTTGTCTTGGCACAAAGTAATTGTACAATAATTCTTCCATCCTTAAGAGTTGCTCGAATATAGGCAACTGCACCAAAAGCCTTTTCCGACGCATCCGAGAATATATGCAGCTCCGTTTTTACTGGGAGTTCGCCCTTAAAAATGTGTCGAGGGATTTTGAAATTGTCTAAACGGTATAAATCGTTTCTGAATTCAGTCCAGATTATATGAAGGTCCTCTGGCAATGGTTCATCCCAATCTAATTTGAGTTGCCATAACTGTTGAATAAATATCTTGGCCTTGACAACTACAGGTGCTAGTAGGCCAAGATGTTGCAGTACGTTTTGATACAGTCTGCTGATGATTCATTTTTACCTTGACGCAAAAATAGTCCGTCTTAGGCAGCCATAATAATCCCAATGTTTTTATAGTGTTAGCGTTGTTACTATTGAAATCTAAGTCCACCTCCTTGTCGCCGAGTGGGATATTTTTCAGTAATTGTGGGTGATTTGCACACAATTTTTTTAAGTTGAAGCCATGACTTCTTAAAATCGTAATGAGTTCCCTTTGTGTTTCAAGAGCGATGTTGAGACTATCGGAACCGCCAATGCCATCATCCACGTAGAAATTATTTTTGAGCATTTGAGAACCATATGGATAATTTATTGACTTTTCATCAGCAATTTTCTGTAAACATTTTGTAGCTAGATAAGGTGCTGCTCGTGTCCCATATGTAACCGTGTTAAGTTTGTAATAACTAATAGGCAGTGATGGATCTTCCCTCCAAATAATTAACTGATATTGATGATCGTCTTGATGAATTAAAATTTGTCTGTACATTTTTTCGATGTCGGTGGTAAAAACAAATTTTGGTAATCGAAAACGCAATAATATTGAGAATAATTCACTTTGGACAGTTGGCCCTGTATACATTAGGTCGTTCAATGAGTAACCTGATGATGTTTTTGCTGATGCGTCGAAACCAACACTGAGCTTTGTTGTGGTGCTATCTGGTTTTAGCACACTGTGGTGAGGAATGAAGTATTTGGGATCTGATACGGTATCGATGTCGACCTTTTTCATGTGCCCTAATTGTTCATAATCTCGCATAAATTTTATGTATTGTGTTCGGATGTCTTCATTTTTTAGGAGTCGGAGCTCTAAGCCCACGAACCTGTTGTATGCCATTGCATGGGATTCTCCTAAAGCGGCTGGGTTTTCACGGAAAGGGAGACTGACTATGAAGCGGCCATCTGTATTGGTGTGCACATGTTGCGTGAAATGTGATTCACATTGTTTTTCTGATGGTGAAAGACTCTTTTCGCTGCCTTCAATCTCGTCCATTTTCCAAAGATGCTGTATGGCCTCTTCCAATGAAGTGGTGTCTGCAAATATCGCACATGCGAGTGCACATAATGGGTTAGGAATTGGATTTTTCCCGATTGCACCACCCACAATCCAGCCAAGTACTGTATTTTGTAGTGTTGGAAGATCGTCAGCAAGGTGTATAGTTCCATTCTGAGTTAGTTTTAAGAAGAATTCTGCTCCAAGTAGCAAATCTATTTTTTCTTGTTGATAGAAATTAGGATCTGCTAGGTGAATGTTGTTAGGAATCTCCCAAGTTGAAATGTCAATATGCTGACTTGGTTGTGCGGGAATTATGCTTGGTAGTACATATGCGTCCACGTTTGCTGAAAAGTTGTCGTCCTCGATTTCATGCTGATGTTTATGCGATATTTCGATTTCTTTTGGGTCTCGCCAACACCATCAAGGCGCAGGGAGGCTTCAGATGGTGAAATGGACAATTTTTGGCAGAGCCGTTTAGATACAATGTTGACTTGCGAGGCTGAATCTAATACTGCTTTAAATTGACCTGATACACCATTTGGGGCTGTAATTATAACTTTTGCTGTTGCTAACAAGGCGTACCCCTGGCGGCCCGCAGCGACGTTTGTTGTTGCTGATGTAACTGCTACGACGTTTGATGCAGTAGTCCTTCCCTTTAGATTTTGATCTGATTTGCTTGAAGGACTTGATGACTTTTTCCTTGTTTGGGCATTATCTTTCTTTTCCAAGTGAAGCATTGTGTTGTGTTTTTTCCCACATTTTCTGCAGCTACCTGAAATGCAGGTTCTTGATCCGTGATCACTTCTGAAACAATTGACACATAGATTCTGCTGTTGTACCCAACGTAATCGTTCTGCATCTGACAATTGCTGAAATTTGCTGCAGTGATATAGTTTGTGTCCATTGTTATTGCACAATCTGCATGTTTCAGTGTGGTTTTCTTTGGTTGATATTATTGTTGAAACCGCCTTTTGTGTTGATTTCTCCCGTTGACCGATCGCTTCCATGGACTGAAACTGGAGTTCCAGGAATGATAATAATTCACCAATGGCTGGTACATCCCTTGGGTTGGCCAATGACTGCACGTACCTGATATGTGTGTTTCTATCAAGTTTCTTTATCAGTAGTTGAATAAGAATTGCATCCCAAGAAGATGTTGCAATTCCTAAATTATCTAAAGCCAATAAACACTCCTTAGTGGTATCATGAAGGGCCTTAATTGATGACGCAGATGATATCACAGTAGGTTGGTTAAGTATTTTCTCTACCAGATTGGCCACGAGAACTATTTTATTGTTGTATCGTTCTTGAAGCGTTTGCCAAGCAGTGGCGTAATTTGTTTCTGATAGGGAAAACTGACTAATTAAGTGTTCCGCTTCCCCAGATAAATTACTTTTTAAATACCACATTTTTTGAATGGTGGGTATTGGTTGTTTATCCACCATTTCAGAGAACAAGTCAAAAAATTGTCGCCATTTCAGATAATCGCCATCAAATTTAGGTATGGTAATTTTTGGCAAATGTACTGAGGAAGTTGACTGAATTGGAAGAGGAGTTGTATGAGTTGCACCAACGTTTTGTACCCTGTCGGCCATTATGGATATGTTGAGTGACTGCTCTTGAACCCTGTCGTTTAATTCATAAAATTGGTCGACGTCAAAACCAGAATTTACTGCATCGTCAAAATTTTCGCATATCTCGTTGTATAGGTTCTGGAGCTGGTCCCATCTTTTGTTGATCAGTGCCAAGTTGTAGTCGTAGAATTGGCGTGGTTGAATTTCACTGCTGGTGGTTACCACATTTATTGCTCTACTCAACAGTGTCATTGCAGTTTGTGCCTTCTGGATCAGGCCGTGATTTTTATTGGAGTTTTGTTGATTCACCGATGTGCCACCAGTGTTTTTAGTTGCTGGTGGCTTTTGTTTTATCAATGTCTTTAAACGATTAGCCTCTTCCGTGAATACAGATATATAGGAGGTTGCTAATTCCTGTATTTTGGAGTAGTAATCTTGTGTAAAATAGTCATGCTCTGTTTTAAGTGTTTTAACATCGTCGAGCATGCGTAATTCCGTATCCCGGGCCTCAAATTCATCCCAGGCTTCTGATAAACGTTTTCTCCGTTCCTCAAAGTATTCTGCGGTTGATTTTCTATCCACAGAATCCTTTTTGAAATTTCGTACTATTGATTGTATTGTTTCACCCGTTTTTTGTAGGGTGTCCAGTAACGTATTTGCCATCGCCATTGTAAATGATTTCTTAAGTGCTGACTATGTCCGGGAACTGATGAATCTTTTGAAAACAATGCCCGTTGTATATGTCCACAGAAATTTTGCTTAGTGGAAAGTGTTGATTTTATTGGCAACAATATTGTGATGCCCGTTGTATGATTTTATTGGTCACCAATGTTATGGTGCCTGTTGCTTATGTTCCCAGACAATGTCTTGGAACTGCTGATTTAGTCACCAATGTTATGGTGCTTGTTGTATATGTCCACCAAATTGAATTAGTGGGACTGATGATTTTGTTTGTATGCTAATGTGGCGTTTGTTGAATGGTCACCAAAATGTTGACTTGGTGCCTGTTGTATGGACTACTGTCCTGATGAATTTTCGATCTACCTCTGAATGTTTTTCAAGCCCTTACCACTGGTGGGGGGAACTTGAAATTCAATGATGATTTTCGTTATCAGAAGGTTGCGTGTTCAAATCACGTCGGGGTCACCAAAAATGTTTATGAATTCGATTAATATGATTCAATCCAAACACATGAATTTGGACTGTATTAATCTTTTTAGTTTTTTACCTTTCAAGCACTTGTAACTTGAACGGTGGGTCCGAATAATAAGACAAATGTTTACTATCTGACCATTATTAAATGTTTTATTCTGGTATTTATACTAAATTAATAACTAAAAAGTGCTGATCTAATTATTATAAGTTATACTAAATTAATAAATATAAAAGTGCTGACCTATGGTCTGCATATTTAAAAGAATAATTAAAATTCGCATGAAACTGGCCAATCGAACACAGTAGCATAAACACATTGCAATTAATGCAATTCGTAATGTGATATCTTTATTGACTGTTTGTTGGTCAAAATAAAAAATGTAAACAAAATAAAAGGTAAACAACTTAAGGGTATTCACTAAGTACTAAAATTATTATTAACATGTGCTTAAACAGGCTGCATTTAGTATATTTTCGTTACGTCATAACATATTTAACTTCACACTATTACGTCATTACATATTTAACTGACATATTTATCTTCACAGACTCTAAAAAAGGCTAAAGTCGGCGGTGCCGAATCTTTGAATACCCTCCACCAACATTCTAAAAAGATGTTCTCTACTGTTTTTGATACAAATAATGAAGGGTGATTCAAATAGAGATACTTTTTTCAATAACAGTGGTGAAAAAAATTTTTTGAGGTGAAAAAATTTTTTGTGGTGAAAAAAAATTTAGTGGTGAAAAAATTTTTTAGAGGTGAATACAAAATATTCACTTCTAAGCGACTGGTTAAAAAAATATGAGGAAATATATTATGTACCTGTCGCTACTCTGAAACTGTACTAAACTTGTATAGAAAATTGAATTTTTGATGTAATTATTGCATGAAATTTTTGTTTGGATGGCGAACGGTGTAGAGAAGCAAGCGGGGCACGGTTTTAATTTTTCGCATGATTTTGTTATTTCTCTTTCGCACTCATATGTATTCTTCTTTTGTTGCTTTATAGTACATAAATAATGAATTAATGAAGTACTTCTAAGGCTCTAATACAGCGGTTCCCACTTACTTTTACTTCACGAACCCCTTGAGATATTTTTACTGGCTGACGGACCCCAAATTTTTAAATGTTTTAATAATTAAATAAAAACATTTACATCCAAAGATTTTCAGAAAATAGTAGTAGTAAATTATACGAAAGATGGAAAAACGTTCTTATTATTGTTAAATTTACAGAATTTAAGAGATTTATCTTTCACTTGAGTTACCCTAAAAAACTAGAATCTTGAAGCGTTTTCTATATAAAAGCATGTAAGTATCTGTGACTTTTTAATAGGAAAAATTGATTCTTAAACAAACTCTGATGATTTTTTTTCGAATCTGAGAACGTTTTCTATAAATAAATAAATAAATAAAAAATAATGTGTATTAAACAAAAAAATTGCCGGATCTGAAAGTCCTAATAACTAGAATACTCCAACTTTTAATTATTTTTTGTTTGGATTTTTTTTTTAAATACAATTGGGGTAACTGACATTGGAAGATTATTTATTATTACCTTCTTTTTTTTAAACAATTTTTTACGAACTTCTCTTGGATGCAGCTACGGACAACCAGAGGGTCGCGACCCCCCACTTGGGAACCGTTGCTTTAATAGTACCGCAAAAAGTTCTAAAGAGTAATATTATTTATCATTTATTTATTTGTTGTATGTTACAAACAATTAAAAAAAATAGAAATAAAATTATGGATTTTGTGGTAGAACAATTTTGAGGAAAAAATATTTGATGTGAAAATAAAAGCGACTGGTGGGAAAATATGAGAAAATATATTATGTACCAGTCGCTACTATGAAATTGCACTAAAATACAGCAATTTGTATGGAAAATTAGCCATTTTAACAGGCAGACAGACACCGCTAAATCGATTTAGACCTATATTTCGAAATATCACCATATATGGTTTTACAAAAACAAAGTTTCATATGTGAAAATAGAATGTTTTCATTAAATTATTTAATTTTCAAGTATTGAGGCTTTGGCAAATATATATTTGTGTTCATTTTTTCTTTCACAAAAAAATAACAAATCCACGTCAAGAAGTTCCAATATTGTGCTCTTAACCCTTTAACCACTGAAGTCTTAATACGAGGTATTTTCTTATGAAATTTTGGTTCTAGTATCATTTTGGACTAAAAAGCTAGAATGTAAAGCCCGTTTGTCAAAAAAAAAATGTAACCTGAAAGCGCCGGGTGGAAAAAATTAAAGATCACCTGAAGACAAAAAGCTCGATTCAAACAAAAAAAAATTTGTTTCACAAATCAATTACGCAACAAATTATAAAAATACAACTTGAAGCTACTTACCAAAAGAAATTCCGAGTCGATTGAGCTGTTGGAAAGTATGTTTTTTTTTAGTTTTGCACCAAAATCATAAATAATTTTCGTGTCTGTTTTGACAAAAATCTTGACAGAAATGGGTGTATATATCAAACTATTCAACTAAGCGCGTTCAAACCGGTAAACTCAAACTGACAAAAATCTCGTTGGCGATTAGTGCACCAAAAATATTGCTTTGGATATAATTGGACTTTAGTGATGACCTTCTGTAGACGGTCTTAGTGGTTAAAGGGTTAAACATCTAAATGAATATTGAATTGAAAAATTAAAGTATAATATGCACATAAAACACATTTTTTTTGCATAGTATGGCAGAATATGTCTAATGAAGAGAATACAAATTCAGATGCGCCATCTATTGACAAAAAGTTCCAGCTCATGTTCTTTATGTAGCACAATATGGCTAATAGAGACTAATATGATTAATAGTGAGAATTTATTATTTCTTGCGCCACCTATTGACAATTGGTTACAAATACAACAAAAATATTAAATATGAGTTTTACAAGAACAAAAAATTAATTTTGTGGAATGAATTGAAAAACCAACATAGCCTAACAGAAAAAAAATATATATACAGAAAAATTGTACCATTTTGTATGGAAAATTTAGAGGTATCTTCACATTTTCACTCATAACTTTTTAACCGCTGGACCGATTTTGCTCATTTTCAATACCAAACTGCTCGGGAGGATGTTCAATAATCTGGGTAAAAATAGGCATCCGCTTGCGTTTTCGCGTCGTGATCGCCATTTCAATAGACAGACAGATGGACAGACGGACATCGCTAAATCGACTTAAAATTGCTCAAGGATCACGAATATACAGGTTGGTTGAAAAGTTCCTGCGCTCACCAACAGATGGCACTGCTAGCTCCAAACTTTTTGTTTCTCAAATTGGTATAACTGTCCTGAGAACACATGCAAAGTTGCAAGTCATTCTGTCAATTCTTTCTTTGTTTACAAGCCATTTGAAGTTGACGTGTCATTGATTTTTGAAAAAATTTAATATCGTGCAGTCATTAGATTCTTCGTTTTGAAGGGTTTAAAAGCAAAGGAAATTTATGAACAATTGTTAGAAGTGAATAAGGAGTCCTCACCTTCAAAACGCGCCGTTGAATTTTGGTCTGGTGAATTTAAACGTGGTCGTACCAGCCTTGAAATCGATCTACGAGAAGGACGACCAAAAACTGCAACCACAGCTGAAATCATTGAGCAGGTTCATAATATGGTTAGTGAAGATCCAAGTTTGACTAAGCGTGAAATTGCTAATGCCATAGGCAACTCAGACGAACGAGTTCTCCATATTTTACATGAAGAATTACGTATGAAAAAACTGTTTGGAAAGTTAGTGCTGCACACATTAACAATTCAACAAAAACTGGATCGAAAACAAATTTCTCAGCGTAATTTGGAGCGTTTTAAGCCGAATAAAACCGACTTCTTGCGTTTTATAACTATGGATGAGACTTGGATCTATCACCATGATCCTAAATTGAAACAAGAACGTTTACAGTGGACTAAACCTGGTTGTTCAGCTTCCACAAAATAGCCAAACCAATTAAGTGATAATAAAACAGCATATTTGTGGATTTGTAATCCAGTTATTGAGCAAAAAAGGTGAAAAATGGGGGAAATGGGCATTTTTAAGGCACTGGATGCCGCTTTTTGTTGCTCCTATTCAATATCTACAACTTTGATTCAGACACAAAAGAGATATTCCGTACGCTATACCGAGATATAACTCTGTTAAAATATGGAAAAAGTGATAAAAAAACACCTTGAGCAAAAAAAAAAAAAAAAAAACGAATGATGCAGAAGTTCTTATTTTTGGGGCTACTTTCACGTGCAATTCTTAAAATTGAGTCCCAAAATCATGTGTTACTGTAAGGTAGTGATTATATTGTTTAATTTCTATCTCGCTTTCATCTATTTCCTTTGTTAAATAGGTTTCAGAAAAAATTATAAAATCTGGTTTATTTGTTTCACCTATGATTTCAAATGGTTAAAGTTATTAACCAGTCCTTTAATGTTTGTATATAATCCTTTTATTCAGTATGATTGTTAGGCAGTTAAACTTATCCTTCTCTTTTTTAAACTAAGTTTATTTTGATATACTGGACATTCTCGGTTATTGATGGCGTGATTTTCATCAAGTCCTAAATTAAGTATTTTATTTTCTTTCATACAGTTAACACATTCTGTTATTATTTAATTTTTGCACTCTATACTCGTGTGATTTCCGTGACATTTGTAACATACATCTTCATTTTAACATTCTGATAATTTATAGTTGTATCCTTGGCACTTAAAACACTGTATTATATTCGTACCATGGAAAACTCTACATCTGTCCCATACAACATTAGATTTTCGGCATGTGACAACTTTTGAACATATTTCATTATAAATTTTTAGTTTAGCATTAAATATTGTTTTATTATATCTTTTTGTTTGAAACATTTTTATTAATTATATTTCACTGTTTTTCAACAAAATATCGCGCGATTTAAAAAAAATATATATTTTTTCATATGGACTTTCATATGGGGCCTTAAATGGATCTAGAGGGAACGAAATATTATGGATCATGAAACAAAATGAGGACATTTTTTTCATTTCAGTACCCACAGTTATATGTTACTACGCGTAACGGTTTTTAGAAAAACATTTTCTTTTTTATTCTAGAGGCAGTCATATTTTTTTTTTCAATGACCGAGAAAGTGCACTTAAGCCCACAGACCTCTCACCATTTTAAATTGGGTAATTTTAACACTTGAAATAAAAAATATTTTATATAAAGTGCTTACAGAAGCACTTTTTCTCACATTTTGCCAATAATGGTGTGAACAAACCTTACGTGACAGAAGTCTCTTTTAATTAAATGTTCTCACGCAAATCTAATATTCTTTTTAGATTTGGCACCTAGTGTACAAACCAATTGATTCAGCTATTGCTAAAGCGGAGTTTACATTATCTAATTTTCTATCTGATTTTACCTAAAGAAAATTGAAATGAAATGATGCACTTGTTAACAAATCTCGTTGGTAAACAACTTTGGGTTT